>JAPYXD010000527.1:0-1497487 GCA_030998225.1 Diplolepis rosae
TTTTAAGCGGACACGATGGGGAGGAGTGGTGACTACACTAAAATTGTTGTTACGATCCCTTTTAAGCGGACACGATGGGGAGTGAGTGGTGACTACACTAAAAATTGTTGTTACGACCCCTTTTAAGCGGACGACACGATGGGGAGGAGTGGTGACTACAATAGTATTGTTGTTACGACCGCTATTAAGCGGACGACACGATGGGGAGGAGTGGTGACTACACTAAAATTGTTTAGTTACGATCCCTTTTAAGCGGACGACACGATGGGGAGGAGTGCGGTAGACTACACTAAAATTGTTGTTACGATCCCTTTTAAGCGGACACGATGGGGAGGGAGTGGTGACTACACTAAAATTGTTGTTACGATCCCTTTTAAGCGGACACGATGGGGAGGAGTGGTGACTACACTAAAATTGTTGTTACGATCCCTTTTAAGCGGACACGAGGGAGGAGGCATCACACTAAATTACAGCCATGATCCGCTTTTTAAGCGGACACGATGGGGGAGTGGGGAGTGGTGACTACACTAAAATTGTTGTTACGATCCCTTTTTTAAGCGGACACGATGGGGAGGAGTGGTGACTACACTAAAATTGTTGTTACGATCCCTTTTAAGCGGACACGATGGGGAGGAGTGGTGACTACACTAAAATTGTTGTTACGACCCCTTTTAAGCGGACGACACGATGGGGAGGAGTGGTGACTACACTAAAATTGTTGTTACGACCCCTTTTAAGCGGACGACACGATGGGGAGGAGTGGTGACTACACTAAAATTGTTGTTACGACCCCTTTTAAGCGGACGACACGATGGGGAGGAGTGGTGACTAAACTAAAATTGTTGTTACGTCCCCTTTTAAGCGGACGACACGATGGGGAGGAGTGGTGACTACACTAAAATTGTTGTTACGACCCCTTTTAAGCGGACGACACGATGGGGAGGAGTGGTGACTACACTAAAATTGTTGTTACGACCCCTTTTAAGCGGACACGATGGGTAGGAGTGGTGACTACACTAAAATAGATGTTACGATCTCTTTTAAGCGGACACGATGGGGAGGAGTGGCTGCACTAAAATTGTTGTTACGATCCCTTTTAGGTTAGGACACGATGGGGAGGAGTGGTGACTACACTAAAATTGTTGTTACGACCCCTTTTAAGCGGACGACACGATGGGGAGGAGTGGTGACTACACTAAAATTGTTGTTACGACCCCTTTTAAGCGGACGACACGATGGGGAGGAGTGGTGACTACACTAAAATTGTTGTTACGACCCCTTTTAAGCGGACGACACGATGGGGAGGAGTGGTGACTACACTAAAATTGTTGTTACGACCCCTTTTAAGCGGACGACACGATGGGGAGGAGTGGTGACTACACTAAAATTGTTGTTACGACCCCTTTTAAGCGGACGACACGATGGGGAGGAGTGGTGACTACACTAAAATTGTTGTTACGACCCCTTTTAAGCGGACGACACGATGGGGAGGAGTGGTGACTACACTAAAATTGTTGTTACGACCCCTTTTAAGCGGACGACACGATGGGGAGGAGTGGTGACTACACTAAAATTGTTGTTACGACCCCTTTTAAGCGGACGACACGATGGGGAGGAGTGGTGACTACACTAAAATTGTTGTTACGACCCCTTTTAAGCGGACGACACGATGGGGAGGAGTGGTGACTACACTAAAATTGTTGTTACGACCCCTTTTAAGCGGACGACACGATGGGGAGGAGTGGTGACTACACTAAAATTGTTGTTACGACCCCTTTTAAGCGGACGACACGATGGGGAGGAGTGGTGACTACACTAAAATTGTTGTTACGACCCCTTTTAAGCGGACGACACGATGGGGAGGAGTGGTGACTACACTAAAATTGTTGTTACGACCCCTTTTAAGCGGACGACACGATGGGGAGGAGTGGTGACTACACTAAAATTGTTGTTACGACCCCTTTTAAGCGGACGACACGATGGGGAGGAGTGGTGACTACACTAAAATTGTTGTTACGACCCCTTTTAAGCGGACACGAGTGGGAGGAGTGGTGACTACACTAAAATTGTTGTTACGACCCCTTTTAAGCGGACGACACGATGGGGAGGAGTGGTGACTACACTAAAATTGTTGTTACGACCCCTTTTAAGCGGACGACACGATGGGGAGGAGTGGTGACTACACTAAAATTGTTGTTACGACCCCTTTTAAGCGGACGACACGATGGGGAGGAGTGGTGACTACACTAAAATTGTTGTTACGATCCCTTTTAAGCGGACACGATGGGGAGGAGTGGTGACTACACTAAAATTGTTGTTACGATCCCTTTTAAGCGGACACGATGGGGAGGAGTGGTGACTACACTAAAATTGTTGTTACGATCCCTTTTAAGCGGACACGATGGGGAGGAGTGGTGACTACACTAAAATTGTTGTTACGATCCCTTTTAAGCGGACACGATGGGGAGGAGTGGTGACTACACTAAAATTGTTGTTACGACCCCTTTTAAGCGGACGACACGATGGGGAGGAGTGGTGACTACACTAAAATTGTTGTTACGACCCCTTTTAAGCGGACGACACGATGGGGAGGAGTGGTGACTACACTAAAATTGTTGTTACGATCCCTTTTAAGCGGACACGATGGGGAGGAGTGGTGACTACACTAAAATTGTTGTTACGATCCCTTTTAAGCGGACACGATGGGGAGGGGAGTGGTGACTACACTAAAATTGTTGTTACGATCCCTTTTAAGCGGACACGATGGGGAGGAGTGGTGACTACACTAAAATTGTTGTTACGATCCCTTTTAAGCGGACACGATGGGGAGGAGTGGTGACTACACTAAAATTGTTGTTACGATCCCTTTTAAGCGGACGACACGATGGGGAGGAGTGGTGACTACACTAAAATTGTTGTTACGACCCCTTTTAAGCGGACGACACGATGGGGAGGAGTGGTGACTACACTAAAATTGTTGTTACGATCCCTTTTTAAGCGGACACGATGGGGAGGAGTGGTGACTACACTAAAATTGTTGTTACGACCCCTTTTAAGCGGACGACACGATGGGGAGGAGTGGTGACTACACTAAAATTGTTGTTACGACCCCTTTTAAGCGGACGACACGATGGGGAGGAGTGGTGACTACACTAAAATTGTTGTTACGACCCCTTTTAAGCGGACGACACGATGGGGAGGAGTGGTGACTACACTAAAATTGTTGTTACGACCCCTTTTAAGCGGACGACACGATGGGGAGGAGTGGTGACTACACTAAAATTGTTGTTACGACCCCTTTTAAGCGGACGACACGATGGGGAGGAGTGGTGACTACACTAAAATTGTTGTTACGACCCCTTTTAAGCGGACGACACGATGGGGAGGAGTGGTGACTACACTAAAATTGTTGTTACGACCCCTTTTAAGCGGACGACACGATGGGGAGGAGTGGTGACTACACTAAAATTGTTGTTACGACCCCTTTTAAGCGGACGACACGATGGGGAGGAGTGGTGACTACACTAAAATTGTTGTTACGACCCCTTTTAAGCGGACGACACGATGGGGAGGAGTGGTGACTACACTAAAATTGTTGTTACGACCCCTTTTAAGCGGACGACACGATGGGGAGGAGTGGTGACTACACTAAAATTGTTGTTACGACCCCTTTTAAGCGGACGACACGATGGGGAGGAGTGGTGACTACACTAAAATTGTTGTTACGACCCCTTTTAAGCGGACGACACGATGGGGAGGAGTGGTGACTACACTAAAATTGTTGTTACGACCCCTTTTAAGCGGACGACACGATGGGGAGGAGTGGTGACTACACTAAAATTGTTGTTACGACCCCTTTTAAGCGGACGACACGATGGGGAGGAGTGGTGACTACACTAAAATTGTTGTTACGATCCCTTTTAAGCGGACACGATGGGGAGAGTGGTGACTACACTAAAATTGTTGTTACGATCCCTTTTAAGCGGACACGATGGGGAGGAGGTGGTGACTACACTAAAATTGTTGTTACGATCCCTTTTAAGCGGACACGATGGGGAGGAGTGGTGACTACACTAAAATTGTTGTTACGACCCCTTTTAAGCGGACGACACGATGGGGAGGAGTGGTGACTACACTAAAATTGTTGTTACGATCCCTTTTAAGCGGACACGATGGGGAGGAGTGGTGACTACACTAAAATTGTTGTTACGTCCCTTTTTAAGCGGACGACACGATGGGGAGGAGTGGTGACTACACTAAAATTGTTGTTACGATCCCTTTTAAGCGGACACGATGGGGAGGAGTGGTGACTACACTAAAATTGTTGTTACGATCCCTTTTAAGCGGACACGATGGGGAGGAGTGGTGACTACACTAAAATTGTTGTTACGATCCTTTTAAGCGGACACGATGGGGAGGAGTGGTGACTACACTAAAATTGTTGTTACGACCCCTTTTAAGCGGACGACACGATGGGGAGGAGTGGTGACTACACTAAAATTGTTGTTACGATCCCTTTTAAGCGGACACGATGGGGAGGAGTGGTGACTACACTAAAATTGTTGTTACGACCCTTTTAAGCGGACGACACGATGGGGAGGAGTGGTGACTACACTAAAATTGTTGTTACGACCCCTTTTAAGCGGACGACACGATGGGGAGGAGTGGTGACTACACTAAAATTGTTGTTACGACCCCTTTTAAGCGGACGACACGATGGGGAGGAGTGGTGATCACACTAAAATTGTTGTTACGATCCCTTTTAAGCGGACACGATGGGGAGGGAGTGGTGACTACACTAAAATTGTTGTTACGATCCCTTTTAAGCGGACACGATGGGGAGGAGTGGTGACTACACTAAAATTGTTGTTACGATCCCTTTTAAGCGGACGACACGATGGGGAGGAGTGGTGACTACACTAAAATTGTTGTTACGACCCCTTTTAAGCGGACGACACGATGGGGAGGAGTGGTGACTACACTAAAATTGTTGTTACGACCCCTTTTAAGCGGACGACACGATGGGGAGGAGAGGTGACTACACTAAAATTGTTGTTACGATCCCTTTTAAGCGGACACGATGGGGGGGAGTGGTGACTACACTAAAATTGTTGTTACGATCCCTTTTAAGCGGACACGATGGGGAGGAGTGGTGACTACACTAAAATTGTTGTTACGATCCCTTTTAAGCGGACACGATGGGGAGGAGTGGTGACTACACTAAAATTGTTGTTACGATCCCTTTTAAGCGGACACGATGGGGAGGAGTGGTGACTACACTAAAATTGTTGTTACGATCCCTTTTAAGCGGACACGATGGGGAGGAGTGGTGACTACACTAAAATTGTTGTTACGATCCCTTTTAAGCGGACACGATGGGGAGGAGTGGTGACTACACTAAAATTGTTGTTACGAGCCCTTTTAAGCGGACGACACGATGGGGAGGAGTGGTGACTACACTAAAATTGTTGTTACGACCCCTTTTAAGCGGACGACACGATGGGGAGGAGTGGTGACTACACTAAAATTGTTGTTACGACCCCTTTTAAGCGGACGACACGATGGGGAGGAGTGGTGACTACACTAAAATTGTTGTTACGATCCCTTTTAAGCGGACACGATGGGGAGGAGTGGTGACTACACTAAAATTGTTGTTACGATCCCTTTTAAGCGGACACGATGGGGAGGAGTGGTGACTACACTAAAATTGTTGTTACGACCCCTTTTAAGCGGACGACACGATGGGGAGGAGTGGTGACTACACTAAAATTGTTGTTACGATCCCTTTTAAGCGGACACGATGGGGAGGAGTGGTGACTACACTAAAATTGTTGTTACGATCCCTTTTAAGCGGACACGATGGGGAGGGAGTGGTGACTACACTAAAATTGTTGTTACGATCCCTTTTAAGCGGACACGATGGGGAGGAGTGGTGACTACACTAAAATTGTTGTTACGATCCCTTTTAAGCGGACGACACGATGGGGAGGAGTGGTGACTACACTAAAATTGTTGTTACGACCCCTTTTAAGCGGACGACACGATGGGGAGGAGTGGTGACTACACTAAAATTGTTGTTACGACCCCTTTTAAGCGGACGACACGATGGGGAGGAGTGGTGACTACACTAAAATTGTTGTTACGACCCCTTTTAAGCGGACGACACGATGGGGAGGAGTGGTGACTACACTAAAATTGTTGTTACGACCCCTTTTAAGCGGACGACACGATGGGGAGGAGTGGTGACTACACTAAAATTGTTGTTACGACCCCTTTTAAGCGGACGACACGATGGGGAGGAGTGGTGACTACACTAAAATTGTTGTTACGACCCCTTTTAAGCGGACGACACGATGGGGAGGAGTGGTGACTACACTAAAATTGTTGTTACGACCCCTTTTAAGCGGACGACACGATGGGGAGGAGTGGTGACTACACTAAAATTGTTGTTACGACCCCTTTTAAGCGGACGACACGATGGGGAGGAGTGGTGACTACACTAAAATTGTTGTTACGACCCCGTTTAAGCGGACGACACGATGGGGAGGAGTGGTGACTACACTAAAATTGTTGTTACGACCCCTTTTAAGCGGACGACACGATGGGGAGGAGTGGTGACTACACTAAAATTGTTGTTACGACCCCTTTTAAGCGGACGACACGATGGGGAGGAGTGGTGACTACACTAAAATTGTTGTTACGATCCCTTTTAAGCGGACACGATGGGGAGGAGTGGTGACTACACTAAAATTGTTGTTACGATCCCTTTTAAGCGGACACGATGGGGAGGAGTGGTGACTACACTAAAATTGTTGTTACGACCCCTTTTAAGCGGACGACACGATGGGGAGGAGTGGTGACTACACTAAAATTGTTGTTACGATCCCTTTTAAGCGGACACGATGGGGAGGAGTGGTGACTACACTAAAATTGTTGTTACGATCCCTTTTAAGCGGACACGATGGGGAGGAGTGGTGACTACACTAAAATTGTTGTTACGATCCCTTTTAAGCGGACACGATGGGGAGGAGTGGTGACTACACTAAAATTGTTGTTACGATCCCTTTTAAGCGGACACGATGGGGAGGAGTGGTGACTACACTAAAATTGTTGTTACGATCCCTTTTAAGCGGACACGATGGGGAGGAGTGGTGACTACACTAAAATTGTTGTTACGACCCCTTTTAAGCGGACGACACGATGGGGAGGAGTGGTGACTACACTAAAATTGTTGTTACGATCCCTTTTAAGCGGACACGATGGGGAGGAGTGTTGACTACACTAAAATTGTTGTTACGTTCCCTTTTAAGCGGACGACACGATGGGGAGGAGTGGTGACTACACTAAAATTGTTGTTACGTCCCGTTTTAAGCGGACGACACGATGGGGAGGAGTGGTGACTACACTAAAATTGTTGTTACGATCCCTTTTAAGCGGACGACACGATGGGGAGGAGTGGTGACTACACTAAAATTGTTGTTACGATCCCTTTTAAGCGGACACGATGGGGAGGAGTTGTGACTTCACTAAAATTGTTGTTACGATCCCTTTTAAGCGGACACGATGGGGAGGAGTGGTGACTACACTAAAATTGTTGTTACGATCCCTTTTAAGCGGACACGATGGGGAGGAGTGGTGACTACACTAAAATTGTTGTTACGATCCCTTTTAAGCGGACACGATGGGGAGGAGTGGTGACTACACTAAAATTGTTGTTACGATCCCTTTTAAGCGGACGACACGATGGGGAGGAGTGGTGACTACACTAAAATTGTTGTTACGACCCCTTTTAAGCGGACGACACGATGGGGAGGAGTGGTGACTACACTAAAATTGTTGTTACGACCCCTTTTAAGCGGACGACACGATGGGGAGGAGTGGTGACTACACTAAAATTGTTGTTACGATCCCTTTTAAGCGGACACGATGGGGAGGGGAGTGGTCTATTATTGTTTTTACGATCCCTTTTAAGCGGACGACACGATGGGGAGGAGTGGTGACTACACTAAAATTGTTGTTACGACCCCTTTTAAGCGGACGACACGATGGGGAGGAGTGGTGACTACACTAAAATTGTTGTTACGACCCCTTTTAAGCGGACGACACGATGGGGAGGAGTGGTGACTACACTAAAATTGTTGTTACGACCCCTTTTAAGCGGACGACACGATGGGGAGGAGTGGTGACTACACTAAAATTGTTGTTACGACCCCTTTTAAGCGGACGACACGATGGGGAGGAGTGGTGACTACACTAAAATTGTTGTTACGACCCCTTTTAAGCGGACGACACGATGGGGAGGAGTGGTGACTACACTAAAATTGTTGTTACGACCCCTTTTAAGCGGACGACACGATGGGGAGGAGTGGTGACTACACTAAAATTGTTGTTACGACCCCTTTTAAGCGGACGACACGATGGGGAGGAGTGGTGACTACACTAAAATTGTTGTTACGACCCCTTTTAAGCGGACGACACGATGGGGAGGAGTGGTGACTACACTAAAATTGTTGTTACGACCCCTTTTAAGCGGACGACACGATGGGGAGGAGTGGTGACTACACTAAAATTGTTGTTACGACCCCTTTTAAGCGGACGACACGATGGGGAGGAGTGGTGACTACACTAAAATTGTTGTTACGACCCCTTTTAAGCGGACGACACGATGGGGAGGAGTGGTGACTACACTAAAATTGTTGTTACGACCCCTTTTAAGCGGACGACACGATGGGGAGGAGTGGTGACTACACTAAAATTGTTGTTACGACCCCTTTTAAGCGGACGACACGATGGGGAGGAGTGGTGACTACACTAAAATTGTTGTTACGACCCCTTTTAAGCGGACGACACGATGGGGAGGAGTGGTGACTACACTAAAATTGTTGTTACGATCCCTTTTAAGCGGACACGATGGGGAGGAGTGGTGACTACACTAAAATTGTTGTTACGATCCCTTTTAAGCGGACACGATGGGGAGGAGTGGTGACTACACTAAAATTGTTGTTACGATCCCTTTTAAGCGGACACGATGGGGAGGAGTGGTGACTACACTAAAATTGTTGTTACGATCCCTTTTAAGCGGACACGATGGGGAGGAGTGGTGACTACACTAAAATTGTTGTTACGATCCCTTTTAAGCGGACACGATGGGGAGGAGTGGTGACTACACTAAAATTGTTGTTACGATCCCTTTTAAGCGGACACGATGGGGAGGAGTGGTGACTACACTAAAATTGTTGTTACGATCCCTTTTAAGCGGACGACACGATGGGGAGGAGTGGTGACTACACTAAAATTGTTGTTACGATCCCTTTTAAGCGGACACGATGGGGAGGAGTGGTGACTACACTAAAATTGTTGTTACGATCCCTTTTAAGCGGACACGATGGGGAGGAGTGGTGACTACACTAAAATTGTTGTTACGATCCCTTTTAAGCGGACACGATGGGGAGGAGTGGTGACTACACTAAAATTGTTGTTACGATCCCTTTTAAGCGGACACGATGGGGAGGAGTGGTGACTACACTAAAATTGTTGTTACGATCCCTTTTAAGCGGACACGATGGGGAGTGAGTGGTGACTACACTAAAATTGTTGTTACGACCCCTTTTAAGCGGACGACACGATGGGGAGGAGTGGTGACTACACTAAAATTGTTGTTACGACCCCTTTTAAGCGGACGACACGATGGGGAGGAGTGGTGACTACACTAAAATTGTTGTTACGACCCCTTTTAAGCGGACGACACGATGGGGAGGAGTGGTGACTACACTAAAATTGTTGTTACGACCCCTTTTAAGCGGACGACACGATGGGGAGGAGTGGTGACTACACTAAAATTGTTGTTACGACCCCTTTTAAGCGGACGACACGATGGGGAGGAGTGGTGACTACACTAAAATTGTTGTTACGACCCCTTTTAAGCGGACGACACGATGGGGAGGAGTGGTGACTACACTAAAATTGTTGTTACGACCCCTTTTAAGCGGACGACACGATGGGGAGGAGTGGTGACTACACTAAAATTGTTGTTACGACCCCTTTTAAGCGGACGACACGATGGGGAGGAGTGGTGACTACACTAAAATTGTTGTTACGACCCCTTTTAAGCGGACGACACGATGGGGAGGAGTGGTGACTACACTAAAATTGTTGTTACGACCCCTTTTAAGCGGACGACACGATGGGGAGGAGTGGTGACTACACTAAAATTGTTGTTACGACCCCTTTTAAGCGGACGACACGATGGGGAGGAGTGGTGACTACACTAAAATTGTTGTTACGACCCCTTTTAAGCGGACGACACGATGGGGAGGAGTGGTGACTACACTAAAATTGTTGTTACGACCCCTTTTAAGCGGACGACACGATGGGGAGGAGTGGTGACTACACTAAAATTGTTGTTACGACCCCTTTTAAGCGGACGACACGATGGGGAGGAGTGGTGACTACACTAAAATTGTTGTTACGACCCCTTTTAAGCGGACGACACGATGGGGAGGAGTGGTGACTACACTAAAATTGTTGTTACGACCCCTTTTAAGCGGACGACACGATGGGGAGGAGTGGTGACTACACTAAAATTGTTGTTACGACCCCTTTTAAGCGGACGACACGATGGGGAGGAGTGGTGACTACACTAAAATTGTTGTTACGACCCCTTTTAAGCGGACGACACGATGGGGAGGAGTGGTGACTACACTAAAATTGTTGTTACGACCCCTTTTAAGCGGACGACACGATGGGGAGGAGTGGTGACTACACTAAAATTGTTGTTACGACCCCTTTTAAGCGGACGACACGATGGGGAGGAGTGGTGACTACACTAAAATTGTTGTTACGACCCCTTTTAAGCGGACGACACGATGGGGAGGAGTGGTGACTACACTAAAATTGTTGTTACGACCCCTTTTAAGCGGACGACACGATGGGGAGGAGTGGTGACTACACTAAAATTGTTGTTACGACCCCTTTTAAGCGGACGACACGATGGGGAGGAGTGGTGACTACACTAAAATTGTTGTTACGACCCCTTTTAAGCGGACGACACGATGGGGAGGAGTGGTGACTACACTAAAATTGTTGTTACGACCCCTTTTAAGCGGACGACACGATGGGGAGGAGTGGTGACTACACTAAAATTGTTGTTACGACCCCTTTTAAGCGGACGACACGATGGGGAGGAGTGGTGACTACACTAAAATTGTTGTTACGACCCCTTTTAAGCGGACGACACGATGGGGAGGAGTGGTGACTACACTAAAATTGTTGTTACGACCCCTTTTAAGCGGACGACACGATGGGGAGGAGTGGTGACTACACTAAAATTGTTGTTACGACCCCTTTTAAGCGGACGACACGATGGGGAGGAGTGGTGACTACACTAAAATTGTTGTTACGACCCCTTTTAAGCGGACGACACGATGGGGAGGAGTGGTGACTACACTAAAATTGTTGTTACGACCCCTTTTAAGCGGACGACACGATGGGGAGGAGTGGTGACTACACTAAAATTGTTGTTACGACCCCTTTTAAGCGGACGACACGATGGGGAGGAGTGGTGACTACACTAAAATTGTTGTTACGACCCCTTTTAAGCGGACGACACGATGGGGAGGAGTGGTGACTACACTAAAATTGTTGTTACGACCCCTTTTAAGCGGACGACACGATGGGGAGGAGTGGTGACTACACTAAAATTGTTGTTACGACCCCTTTTAAGCGGACGACACGATGGGGAGGAGTGGTGACTACACTAAAATTGTTGTTACGACCCCTTTTAAGCGGACGACACGATGGGGAGGAGTGGTGACTACACTAAAATTGTTGTTACGACCCCTTTTAAGCGGACGACACGATGGGGAGGAGTGGTGACTACACTAAAATTGTTGTTACGACCCCTTTTAAGCGGACGACACGATGGGGAGGAGTGGTGACTACACTAAAATTGTTGTTACGACCCCTTTTAAGCGGACGACACGATGGGGAGGAGTGGTGACTACACTAAAATTGTTGTTACGACCCCTTTTAAGCGGACGACACGATGGGGAGGAGTGGTGACTACACTAAAATTGTTGTTACGACCCCTTTTAAGCGGACGACACGATGGGGAGGAGTGGTGACTACACTAAAATTGTTGTTACGACCCCTTTTAAGCGGACGACACGATGGGGAGGAGTGGTGACTACACTAAAATTGTTGTTACGACCCCTTTTAAGCGGACGACACGATGGGGAGGAGTGGTGACTACACTAAAATTGTTGTTACGACCCCTTTTAAGCGGACGACACGATGGGGAGGAGTGGTGACTACACTAAAATTGTTGTTACGACCCCTTTTAAGCGGACGACACGATGGGGAGGAGTGGTGACTACACTAAAATTGTTGTTACGACCCCTTTTAAGCGGACGACACGATGGGGAGGAGTGGTGACTACACTAAAATTGTTGTTACGACCCCTTTTAAGCGGACGACACGATGGGGAGGAGTGGTGACTACACTAAAATTGTTGTTACGACCCCTTTTAAGCGGACGACACGATGGGGAGGAGTGGTGACTACACTAAAATTGTTGTTACGACCCCTTTTAAGCGGACGACACGATGGGGAGGAGTGGTGACTACACTAAAATTGTTGTTACGACCCCTTTTAAGCGGACGACACGATGGGGAGGAGTGGTGACTACACTAAAATTGTTGTTACGACCCCTTTTAAGCGGACGACACGATGGGGAGGAGTGGTGACTACACTAAAATTGTTGTTACGACCCCTTTTAAGCGGACGACACGATGGGGAGGAGTGGGGACTACACTAAAATTGTTGTTACGATCCCTTTTAAGCGGACACGATGGGGAGGAGTGGTGACTACACTAAAATTGTTGTTACGACCCCTTTTAAGCGGACGACACGATGGGGAGGAGTGGTGACTACACTAAAATTGTTGTTACGACCCCTTTTAAGCGGACGACACGATGGGGAGGAGTGGTGACTACACTAAAATTGTTGTTACGACCCCTTTTAAGCGGACGACACGATGGGGAGGAGTGGTGACTACACTAAAATTGTTGTTACGACCCCTTTTAAGCGGACGACACGATGGGGAGGAGTGGTGACTACACTAAAATTGTTGTTACGACCCCTTTTAAGCGGACGACACGATGGGGAGGAGTGGTGACTACACTAAAATTGTTGTTACGACCCCTTTTAAGCGGACGACACGATGGGGAGGAGTGGTGACTACACTAAAATTGTTGTTACGACCCCTTTTAAGCGGACGACACGATGGGGAGGAGTGGTGACTACACTAAAATTGTTGTTACGACCCCTTTTAAGCGGACGACACGATGGGGAGGAGTGGTGACTACACTAAAATTGTTGTTACGACCCCTTTTAAGCGGACGACACGATGGGGAGGAGTGGTGACTACACTAAAATTGTTGTTACGACCCCTTTTAAGCGGACGACACGATGGGGAGGAGTGGTGACTACACTAAAATTGTTGTTACGACCCCTTTTAAGCGGACGACACGATGGGGAGGAGTGGTGACTACACTAAAATTGTTGTTACGACCCCTTTTAAGCGGACGACACGATGGGGAGGAGTGGTGACTACACTAAAATTGTTGTTACGACCCCTTTTAAGCGGACGACACGATGGGGAGGAGTGGTGACTACACTAAAATTGTTGTTACGACCCCTTTTAAGCGGACGACACGATGGGGAGGAGTGGTGACTACACTAAAATTGTTGTTACGACCCCTTTTAAGCGGACGACACGATGGGGAGGAGTGGTGACTACACTAAAATTGTTGTTACGACCCCTTTTAAGCGGACGACACGATGGGGAGGAGTGGTGACTACACTAAAATTGTTGTTACGACCCCTTTTAAGCGGACGACACGATGGGGAGGAGTGGTGACTACACTAAAATTGTTGTTACGACCCCTTTTAAGCGGACGACACGATGGGGAGGAGTGGTGACTACACTAAAATTGTTGTTACGACCCCTTTTAAGCGGACGACACGATGGGGAGGAGTGGTGACTACACTAAAATTGTTGTTACGACCCCTTTTAAGCGGACGACACGATGGGGAGGAGTGGTGACTACACTAAAATTGTTGTTACGACCCCTTTTAAGCGGACGACACGATGGGGAGGAGTGGTGACTACACTAAAATTGTTGTTACGACCCCTTTTAAGCGGACGACACGATGGGGAGGAGTGGTGACTACACTAAAATTGTTGTTACGACCCCTTTTAAGCGGACGACACGATGGGGAGGAGTGGTGACTACACTAAAATTGTTGTTACGACCCCTTTTAAGCGGACGACACGATGGGGAGGAGTGGTGACTACACTAAAATTGTTGTTACGACCCCTTTTAAGCGGACGACACGATGGGGAGGAGTGGTGACTACACTAAAATTGTTGTTACGACCCCTTTTAAGCGGACGACACGATGGGGAGGAGTGGTGACTACACTAAAATTGTTGTTACGACCCCTTTTAAGCGGACGACACGATGGGGAGGAGTGGTGACTACACTAAAATTGTTGTTACGACCCCTTTTAAGCGGACGACACGATGGGGAGGAGTGGTGACTACACTAAAATTGTTGTTACGACCCCTTTTAAGCGGACGACACGATGGGGAGGAGTGGTGACTACACTAAAATTGTTGTTACGACCCCTTTTAAGCGGACGACACGATGGGGAGGAGTGGTGACTACACTAAAATTGTTGTTACGACCCCTTTTAAGCGGACGACACGATGGGGAGGAGTGGTGACTACACTAAAATTGTTGTTACGACCCCTTTTAAGCGGACGACACGATGGGGAGGAGTGGTGACTACACTAAAATTGTTGTTACGACCCCTTTTAAGCGGACGACACGATGGGGAGGAGTGGTGACTACACTAAAATTGTTGTTACGACCCCTTTTAAGCGGACGACACGATGGGGAGGAGTGGTGACTACACTAAAATTGTTGTTACGACCCCTTTTAAGCGGACGACACGATGGGGAGGAGTGGTGACTACACTAAAATTGTTGTTACGACCCCTTTTAAGCGGACGACACGATGGGGAGGAGTGGTGACTACACTAAAATTGTTGTTACGACCCCTTTTAAGCGGACGACACGATGGGGAGGAGTGGTGACTACACTAAAATTGTTGTTACGACCCCTTTAAGCGGACGACACGATGGGGAGGAGTGGTGACTACACTAAAATTGTTGTTACGACCCCTTTAAGCGGACGACACGATGGGGAGGAGTGGTGACTACACTAAAATTGTTGTTACGACCCCTTTTAAGCGGACGACACGATGGGGAGGAGTGGTGACTACACTAAAATTGTTGTTACGACCCCTTTTAAGCGGACGACACGATGGGGAGGAGTGGTGACTACACTAAAATTGTTGTTACGACCCCTTTTAAGCGGACGACACGATGGGGAGGAGTGGTGACTACACTAAAATTGTTGTTACGACCCCTTTTAAGCGGACCACACGATGGGGAGGAGTGGTGACTACACTAAAATTGTTGTTACGACCCCTTTTAAGCGGACGACACGATGGGGAGGAGTGGTGACTACACTAAAATTGTTGTTACGACCCCTTTTAAGCGGACGACACGATGGGGAGGAGTGGTGACTACACTAAAATTGTTGTTACGACCCCTTTTAAGCGGACGACACGATGGGGAGGAGTGGTGACTACACTAAAATTGTTGTTACGATCCCTTTAAGAGGACGTAACGATGGGGAGGAGTGGTGACTACACTAAAATTGTTGTTACGATCCCTTTTAAGCGGACACGATGGGGAGGAGTGGTGACTACACTAAAATTGTTGTTACGATCCCTTTTAAGCGGACACGATGGGGAGGAGTGGTGACTACACTAAAATTGTTGTTACGACCCCTTTTAAGCGGACGACACGATGGGGAGGAGTGGTGACTACACTAAAATTGTTGTTACGACCCCTTTTAAGCGGACGACACGATGGGGAGGAGTGGTGACTACACTAAAATTGTTGTTACGACCCCTTTTAAGCGGACGACACGATGGGGAGGAGTGGTGACTACACTAAAATTGTTGTTACGACCCCTTTTAAGCGGACGACACGATGGGGAGGAGTGGTGACTACACTAAAATTGTTGTTACGACCCCTTTTAAGCGGACGACACGAGGGGGAGGAGTGGTGACTACACTAAAATTGTTGTTACGACCCCTTTTAAGCGGACGACACGATGGGGAGGAGTGGTGACTACACTAAAATTGTTGTTACGACCCCTTTTAAGCGGACGACACGATGGGGAGGAGTGGTGACTACACTAAAATTGTTGTTACGACCCCTTTTAAGCGGACGACACGATGGGGAGGAGTGGTGACTACACTAAAATTGTTGTTACGACCCCTTTTAAGCGGACGACACGATGGGGAGGAGTGGTGACTACACTAAAATTGTTGTTACGACCCCTTTTAAGCGGACGACACGATGGGGAGGAGTGGTGACTACACTAAAATTGTTGTTACGACCCCTTTTAAGCGGACGACACGATGGGGAGGAGTGGTGACTACACTAAAATTGTTGTTACGACCCCTTTTAAGCGGACGACACGATGGGGAGGAGTGGTGACTACACTAAAATTGTTGTTACGACCCCTTTTAAGCGGACGACACGATGGGGAGGAGTGGTGACTACACTAAAATTGTTGTTACGACCCCTTTTAAGCGGACGACACGATGGGGAGGAGTGGTGACTACACTAAAATTGTTGTTACGACCCCTTTTAAGCGGACGACACGATGGGGAGGAGTGGTGACTACACTAAAATTGTTGTTACGACCCCTTTTAAGCGGACGACACGATGGGGAGGAGTGGTGACTACACTAAAATTGTTGTTACGACTCCTTTTAAGCGGACGACACGATGGGGAGGAGTGGTGACTACACTAAAATTGTTGTTACGACCCCTTTTAAGCGGACGACACGATGGGGAGGAGTGGTGACTACACTAAAATTGTTGTTACGACCCCTTTTAAGCGGACGACACGATGGGGAGGAGTGGTGACTACACTAAAATTGTTGTTACGACCCCTTTTAAGCGGACGACACGATGGGGAGGAGTGGTGACTACACTAAAATTGTTGTTACGACCCCTTTTAAGCGGACGACACGATGGGGAGGAGTGGTGACTACACTAAAATTGTTGTTACGACCCCTTTTAAGCGGACGACACGATGGGGAGGAGTGGTGACTACACTAAAATTGTTGTTACGACCCCTTTTAAGCGGACGACACGATGGGGAGGAGTGGTGACTACACTAAAATTGTTGTTACGACCCCTTTTAAGCGGACGACACGATGGGGAGGAGTGGTGACTACACTAAAATTGTTGTTACGACCCCTTTTAAGCGGACGACACGATGGGGAGGAGTGGTGACTACACTAAAATTGTTGTTACGACCCCTTTTAAGCGGACGACACGATGGGGAGGAGTGGTGACTACACTAAAATTGTTGTTACGACCCCTTTTAAGCGGACGACACGATGGGGAGGAGTGGTGACTACACTAAAATTGTTGTTACGACCCCTTTTAAGCGGACGACACGATGGGGAGGAGTGGTGACTACACTAAAATTGTTGTTACGACCCCTTTTAAGCGGACGACACGATGGGGAGGAGTGGTGACTACACTAAAATTGTTGTTACGACCCCTTTTAAGCGGACGACACGATGGGGAGGAGTGGTGACTACACTAAAATTGTTGTTACGACCCCTTTTAAGCGGACGACACGATGGGGAGGAGTGGTGACTACACTAAAATTGTTGTTACGACCCCTTTTAAGCGGACGACACGATGGGGAGGAGTGGTGACTACACTAAAAATTTTGTTACGACCCCTTTTAAGCGGACGACACGATGGGGAGGAGTGGTGACTACACTAAAATTGTTGTTACGATACCTTTTAAGCGGACGACACGATGGGGAGGAGTGGTGACTACACTAAAATTGTTGTTACGACCCCTTTTAAGCGGACGACACGATGGGGAGGAGTGGTGACTACACTAAAATTGTTGTTACGACCCCTTTTAAGCGGACGACACGATGGGGAGGAGTGGTGACTACACTAAAATTGTTGTTACGACCCCTTTTAAGCGGACGACACGATGGGGAGGAGTGGTGACTACACTAAAATTGTTGTTACGACCCCTTTTAAGCGGACGACACGATGGGGAGGAGTGGTGACTACACTAAAATTGTTGTTACGACCCCTTTTAAGCGGACGACACGATGGGGAGGAGTGGTGACTACACTAAAATTGTTGTTACGACCCCTTTTAAGCGGACGACACGATGGGGAGGAGTGGTGACTACACTAAAATTGTTGTTACGACCCCTTTTAAGCGGACGACACGATGGGGAGGAGTGGTGACTACACTAAAATTGTTGTTACGACCCCTTTTAAGCGGACGACACGATGGGGAGGAGTGGTGACTACACTAAAATTGTTGTTACGACCCCTTTTAAGCGGACGACACGATGGGGAGGAGTGGTGACTACACTAAAATTGTTGTTACGACCCCTTTTAAGCGGACGACACGATGGGGAGGAGTGGTGACTACACTAAAATTGTTGTTACGACCCCTTTTAAGCGGACGACACGATGGGGAGGAGTGGTGACTACACTAAAATTGTTGTTACGACCCCTTTTAAGCGGACGACACGATGGGGAGGAGTGGTGACTACACTAAAATTGTTGTTACGACCCCTTTTAAGCGGACGACACGATGGGGAGGAGTGGTGACTACACTAAAATTGTTGTTACGACCCCTTTTAAGCGGACGACACGATGGGGAGGAGTGGTGACTACACTAAAATTGTTGTTACGACCCCTTTTAAGCGGACGACACGATGGGGAGGAGTGGTGACTACACTAAAATTGTTGTTACGACCCCTTTTAAGCGGACGACACGATGGGGAGGAGTGGTGACTACACTAAAATTGTTGTTACGACCCCTTTTAAGCGGACGACACGATGGGGAGGAGTGGTGACTACACTAAAATTGTTGTTACGACCCCTTTTAAGCGGACGACACGATGGGGAGGAGTGGTGACTACACTAAAATTGTTGTTACGACCCCTTTTAAGCGGACGACACGATGGGGAGGAGTGGTGACTACACTAAAATTGTTGTTACGACCCCTTTTAAGCGGACGACACGATGGGGAGGAGTGGTGACTACACTAAAATTGTTGTTACGACCCCTTTTAAGCGGACGACACGATGGGGAGGAGTGGTGACTACACTAAAATTGTTGTTACGACCCCTTTTAAGCGGACGACACGATGGGGAGGAGTGGTGACTACACTAAAATTGTTGTTACGACCCCTTTTAAGCGGACGACACGATGGGGAGGAGTGGTGACTACACTAAAATTGTTGTTACGACCCCTTTTAAGCGGACGACACGATGGGGAGGAGTGGTGACTACACTAAAATTGTTGTTACGACCCCTTTTAAGCGGACGACACGATGGGGAGGAGTGGTGACTACACTAAAATTGTTGTTACGACCCCTTTTAAGCGGACGACACGATGGGGAGGAGTGGTGACTACACTAAAATTGTTGTTACGACCCCTTTTAAGCGGACGACACGATGGGGAGGAGTGGTGACTACACTAAAATTGTTGTTACGACCCCTTTTAAGCGGACGACACGATGGGGAGGAGTGGTGACTACACTAAAATTGTTGTTACGACCCCTTTTAAGCGGACGACACGATGGGGAGGAGTGGTGACTACACTAAAATTGTTGTTACGACCCCTTTTAAGCGGACGACACGATGGGGAGGAGTGGTGACTACACTAAAATTGTTGTTACGACCCCTTTTAAGCGGACGACACGATGGGGAGGAGTGGTGACTACACTAAAATTGTTGTTACGACCCCTTTTAAGCGGACGACACGATGGGGAGGAGTGGTGACTACACTAAAATTGTTGTTACGACCCCTTTTAAGCGGACGACACGATGGGGAGGAGTGGTGACTACACTAAAATTGTTGTTACGACCCCTTTTAAGCGGACGACACGATGGGGAGGAGTGGTGACTACACTAAAATTGTTGTTACGACCCCTTTTAAGCGGACGACACGATGGGGAGGAGTGGTGACTACACTAAAATTGTTGTTACGACCCCTTTTAAGCGGACGACACGATGGGGAGGAGTGGTGACTACACTAAAATTGTTGTTACGACCCCTTTTAAGCGGACGACACGATGGGGAGGAGTGGTGACTACACTAAAATTGTTGTTACGACCCCTTTTAAGCGGACGACACGATGGGGAGGAGTGGTGACTACACTAAAATTGTTGTTACGACCCCTTTTAAGCGGACGACACGATGGGGAGGAGTGGTGACTACACTAAAATTGTTGTTACGACCCCTTTTAAGCGGACGACACGATGGGGAGGAGTGGTGACTACACTAAAATTGTTGTTACGACCCCTTTTAAGCGGACGACACGATGGGGAGGAGTGGTGACTACACTAAAATTGTTGTTACGACCCCTTTTAAGCGGACGACACGATGGGGAGGAGTGGTGACTACACTAAAATTGTTGTTACGACCCCTTTTAAGCGGACGACACGATGGGGAGGAGTGGTGACTACACTAAAATTGTTGTTACGACCCCTTTTAAGCGGACGACACGATGGGGAGGAGTGGTGACTACACTAAAATTGTTGTTACGACCCCTTTTAAGCGGACGACACGATGGGGAGGAGTGGTGACTACACTAAAATTGTTGTTACGACCCCTTTTAAGCGGACGACACGATGGGGAGGAGTGGTGACTACACTAAAATTGTTGTTACGACCCCTTTTAAGCGGACGACACGATGGGGAGGAGTGGTGACTACACTAAAATTGTTGTTACGACCCCTTTTAAGCGGACGACACGATGGGGAGGAGTGGTGACTACACTAAAATTGTTGTTACGACCCCTTTTAAGCGGACGACACGATGGGGAGGAGTGGTGACTACACTAAAATTGTTGTTACGACCCCTTTTAAGCGGACGACACGATGGGGAGGAGTGGTGACTACACTAAAATTGTTGTTACGACCCCTTTTAAGCGGACGACACGATGGGGAGGAGTGGTGACTACACTAAAATTGTTGTTACGACCCCTTTTAAGCGGACGACACGATGGGGAGGAGTGGTGACTACACTAAAATTGTTGTTACGACCCCTTTTAAGCGGACGACACGATGGGGAGGAGTGGTGACTACACTAAAATTGTTGTTACGACCCCTTTTAAGCGGACGACACGATGGGGAGGAGTGGTGACTACACTAAAATTGTTGTTACGACCCCTTTTAAGCGGACGACACGATGGGGAGGAGTGGTGACTACACTAAAATTGTTGTTACGACCCCTTTTAAGCGGACGACACGATGGGGAGGAGTGGTGACTACACTAAAATTGTTGTTACGACCCCTTTTAAGCGGACGACACGATGGGGAGGAGTGGTGACTACACTAAAATTGTTGTTACGACCCCTTTTAAGCGGACGACACGATGGGGAGGAGTGGTGACTACACTAAAATTGTTGTTACGACCCCTTTTAAGCGGACGACACGATGGGGAGGAGTGGTGACTACACTAAAATTGTTGTTACGACCCCTTTTAAGCGGACGACACGATGGGGAGGAGTGGTGACTACACTAAAATTGTTGTTACGACCCCTTTTAAGCGGACGACACGATGGGGAGGAGTGGTGACTACACTAAAATTGTTGTTACGACCCCTTTTAAGCGGACGACACGATGGGGAGGAGTGGTGACTACACTAAAATTGTTGTTACGACCCCTTTTAAGCGGACGACACGATGGGGAGGAGTGGTGACTACACTAAAATTGTTGTTACGACCCCTTTTAAGCGGACGACACGATGGGGAGGAGTGGTGACTACACTAAAATTGTTGTTACGACCCCTTTTAAGCGGACGACACGATGGGGAGGAGTGGTGACTACACTAAAATTGTTGTTACGACCCCTTTTAAGCGGACGACACGATGGGGAGGAGTGGTGACTACACTAAAATTGTTGTTACGACCCCTTTTAAGCGGACGACACGATGGGGAGGAGTGGTGACTACACTAAAATTGTTGTTACGACCCCTTTTAAGCGGACGACACGATGGGGAGGAGTGGTGACTACACTAAAATTGTTGTTACGACCCCTTTTAAGCGGACGACACGATGGGGAGGAGTGGTGACTACACTAAAATTGTTGTTACGACCCCTTTTAAGCGGACGACACGATGGGGAGGAGTGGTGACTACACTAAAATTGTTGTTACGACCCCTTTTAAGCGGACGACACGATGGGGAGGAGTGGTGACTACACTAAAATTGTTGTTACGACCCCTTTTAAGCGGACGACACGATGGGGAGGAGTGGTGACTACACTAAAATTGTTGTTACGACCCCTTTTAAGCGGACGACACGATGGGGAGGAGTGGTGACTACACTAAAATTGTTGTAACGACACCTTTACAGCGCACGACACGAGGGGGAGGAGTGGTGACTCGTCTAAAAGTGTTGTTACGATCCCTTTTAAGCGGACACGATGGGGAGGAGTGGTGACTACACTAAAATTGTTGTTACGATCCCTTTTAAGCGGACACGATGGGGAGGAGTGGTGACTACACTAAAATTGTTGTTACGATCCCTTTTAAGCGGACGACACGATGGGGAGGAGTGGTGACTACACTAAAATTGTTGTTACGACCCCTTTTAAGCGGACGACACGATGGGGAGGAGTGGTGACTACACTAAAATTGTTGTTACGACCCCTTTTAAGCGGACGACACGATGGGGAGGAGTGGTGACTACACTAAAATTGTTGTTACGACCCCTTTTAAGCGGACGACACGATGGGGAGGAGTGGTGACTACACTAAAATTGTTGTTACGACCCCTTTTAAGCGGACGACACGATGGGGAGGAGTGGTGACTACACTAAAATTGTTGTTACGATCCCTTTTAAGCGGACACGCTGGGGAGGGGAGTGGTGACTACACTAAAATTGTTGTTACGACCCCTTTTAAGCGGACGACACGATGGGGAGGAGTGGTGACTACACTAAAATTGTTGTTACGACCCCTTTTAAGCGGACGACACGATGGGGAGGAGTGGTGACTACACTAAAATTGTTGTTACGACCCCTTTTAAGCGGACGACACGATGGGGAGGAGTGGTGACTACACTAAAATTGTTGTTACGACCCCTTTTAAGCGGACGACACGATGGGGAGGAGTGGTGACTACACTAAAATTGTTGTTACGACCCCTTTTAAGCGGACGACACGATGGGGAGGAGTGGTGACTACACTAAAATTGTTGTTACGACCCCTTTTAAGCGGACGACACGATGGGGAGGAGTGGTGACTACACTAAAATTGTTGTTACGACCCCTTTTAAGCGGACGACACGATGGGGAGGAGTGGTGACTACACTAAAATTGTTGTTACGACCCCTTTTAAGCGGACGACACGATGGGGAGGAGTGGTGACTACACTAAAATTGTTGTTACGACCCCTTTTAAGCGGACGACACGATGGGGAGGAGTGGTGACTACACTAAAATTGTTGTTACGACCCCTTTTAAGCGGACGACACGATGGGGAGGAGTGGTGACTACACTAAAATTGTTGTTACGACCCCTTTTAAGCGGACGACACGATGGGGAGGAGTGGTGACTACACTAAAATTGTTGTTACGACCCCTTTTAAGCGGACGACACGATGGGGAGGAGTGGTGACTACACTAAAATTGTTGTTACGACCCCTTTTAAGCGGACGACACGATGGGGAGGAGTGGTGACTACACTAAAATTGTTGTTACGACCCCTTTTAAGCGGACGACACGATGGGGAGGAGTGGTGACTACACTAAAATTGTTGTTACGACCCCTTTTAAGCGGACGACACGATGGGGAGGAGTGGTGACTACACTAAAATTGTTGTTACGACCCCTTTTAAGCGGACGACACGATGGGGAGGAGTGGTGACTACACTAAAATTGTTGTTACGACCCCTTTTAAGCGGACGACACGATGGGGAGGAGTGGTGACTACACTAAAATTGTTGTTACGACCCCTTTTAAGCGGACGACACGATGGGGAGGAGTGGTGACTACACTAAAATTGTTGTTACGACCCCTTTTAAGCGGACGACACGATGGGGAGGAGTGGTGACTACACTAAAATTGTTGTTACGACCCCTTTTAAGCGGACGACACGATGGGGAGGAGTGGTGACTACACTAAAATTGTTGTTACGACCCCTTTTAAGCGGACGACACGATGGGGAGGAGTGGTGACTACACTAAAATTGTTGTTACGACCCCTTTTAAGCGGACGACACGATGGGGAGGAGTGGTGACTACACTAAAATTGTTGTTACGACCCCTTTTAAGCGGACGACACGATGGGGAGGAGTGGTGACTACACTAAAATTGTTGTTACGACCCCTTTTAAGCGGACGACACGATGGGGAGGAGTGGTGACTACACTAAAATTGTTGTTACGACCCCTTTTAAGCGGACGACACGATGGGGAGGAGTGGTGACTACACTAAAATTGTTGTTACGACCCCTTTTAAGCGGACGACACGATGGGGAGGAGTGGTGACTACACTAAAATTGTTGTTACGACCCCTTTTAAGCGGACGACACGATGGGGAGGAGTGGTGACTACACTAAAATTGTTGTTACGACCCCTTTTAAGCGGACGACACGATGGGGAGGAGTGGTGACTACACTAAAATTGTTGTTACGACCCCTTTTAAGCGGACGACACGATGGGGAGGAGTGGTGACTACACTAAAATTGTTGTTACGACCCCTTTTAAGCGGACGACACGATGGGGAGGAGTGGTGACTACACTAAAATTGTTGTTACGACCCCTTTTAAGCGGACGACACGATGGGGAGGAGTGGTGACTACACTAAAATTGTTGTTACGACCCCTTTTAAGCGGACGACACGATGGGGAGGAGTGGTGACTACACTAAAATTGTTGTTACGACCCCTTTTAAGCGGACGACACGATGGGGAGGAGTGGTGACTACACTAAAATTGTTGTTACGACCCCTTTTAAGCGGACGACACGATGGGGAGGAGTGGTGACTACACTAAAATTGTTGTTACGACCCCTTTTAAGCGGACGACACGATGGGGAGGAGTGGTGACTACACTAAAATTGTTGTTACGACCCCTTTTAAGCGGACGACACGATGGGGAGGAGTGGTGACTACACTAAAATTGTTGTTACGACCCCTTTTAAGCGGACGACACGATGGGGAGGAGTGGTGACTACACTAAAATTGTTGTTACGACCCCTTTTAAGCGGACGACACGATGGGGAGGAGTGGTGACTACACTAAAATTGTTGTTACGACCCCTTTTAAGCGGACGACACGATGGGGAGGAGTGGTGACTACACTAAAATTGTTGTTACGACCCCTTTTAAGCGGACGACACGATGGGGAGGAGTGGTGACTACACTAAAATTGTTGTTACGACCCCTTTTAAGCGGACGACACGATGGGGAGGAGTGGTGACTACACTAAAATTGTTGTTACGACCCCTTTTAAGCGGACGACACGATGGGGAGGAGTGGTGACTACACTAAAATTGTTGTTACGACCCCTTTTAAGCGGACGACACGATGGGGAGGAGTGGTGACTACACTAAAATTGTTGTTACGACCCCTTTTAAGCGGACGACACGATGGGGAGGAGTGGTGACTACACTAAAATTGTTGTTACGACCCCTTTTAAGCGGACGACACGATGGGGAGGAGTGGTGACTACACTAAAATTGTTGTTACGACCCCTTTTAAGCGGACGACACGATGGGGAGGAGTGGTGACTACACTAAAATTGTTGTTACGACCCCTTTTAAGCGGACGACACGATGGGGAGGAGTGGTGACTACACTAAAATTGTTGTTACGACCCCTTTTAAGCGGACGACACGATGGGGAGGAGTGGTGACTACACTAAAATTGTTGTTACGACCCCTTTTAAGCGGACGACACGATGGGGAGGAGTGGTGACTACACTAAAATTGTTGTTACGACCCCTTTTAAGCGGACGACACGATGGGGAGGAGTGGTGACTACACTAAAATTGTTGTTACGACCCCTTTTAAGCGGACGACACGATGGGGAGGAGTGGTGACTACACTAAAATTGTTGTTACGACCCCTTTTAAGCGGACGACACGATGGGGAGGAGTGGTGACTACACTAAAATTGTTGTTACGACCCCTTTTAAGCGGACGACACGATGGGGAGGAGTGGTGACTACACTAAAATTGTTGTTACGACCCCTTTTAAGCGGACGACACGATGGGGAGGAGTGGTGACTACACTAAAATTGTTGTTACGACCCCTTTTAAGCGGACGACACGATGGGGAGGAGTGGTGACTACACTAAAATTGTTGTTACGACCCCTTTTAAGCGGACGACACGATGGGGAGGAGTGGTGACTACACTAAAATTGTTGTTACGACCCCTTTTAAGCGGACGACACGATGGGGAGGAGTGGTGACTACACTAAAATTGTTGTTACGACCCCTTTTAAGCGGACGACACGATGGGGAGGAGTGGTGACTACACTAAAATTGTTGTTACGACCCCTTTTAAGCGGACGACACGATGGGGAGGAGTGGTGACTACACTAAAATTGTTGTTACGACCCCTTTTAAGCGGACGACACGATGGGGAGGAGTGGTGACTACACTAAAATTGTTGTTACGACCCCTTTTAAGCGGACGACACGATGGGGAGGAGTGGTGACTACACTAAAATTGTTGTTACGACCCCTTTTAAGCGGACGACACGATGGGGAGGAGTGGTGACTACACTAAAATTGTTGTTACGACCCCTTTTAAGCGGACGACACGATGGGGAGGAGTGGTGACTACACTAAAATTGTTGTTACGACCCCTTTTAAGCGGACGACACGATGGGGAGGAGTGGTGACTACACTAAAATTGTTGTTACGACCCCTTTTAAGCGGACGACACGATGGGGAGGAGTGGTGACTACACTAAAATTGTTGTTACGACCCCTTTTAAGCGGACGACACGATGGGGAGGAGTGGTGACTACACTAAAATTGTTGTTACGACCCCTTTTAAGCGGACGACACGATGGGGAGGAGTGGTGACTACACTAAAATTGTTGTTACGACCCCTTTTAAGCGGACGACACGATGGGGAGGAGTGGTGACTACACTAAAATTGTTGTTACGACCCCTTTTAAGCGGACGACACGATGGGGAGGAGTGGTGACTACACTAAAATTGTTGTTACGACCCCTTTTAAGCGGACGACACGATGGGGAGGAGTGGTGACTACACTAAAATTGTTGTTACGACCCCTTTTAAGCGGACGACACGATGGGGAGGAGTGGTGACTACACTAAAATTGTTGTTACGACCCCTTTTAAGCGGACGACACGATGGGGAGGAGTGGTGACTACACTAAAATTGTTGTTACGACCCCTTTTAAGCGGACGACACGATGGGGAGGAGTGGTGACTACACTAAAATTGTTGTTACGACCCCTTTTAAGCGGACGACACGATGGGGAGGAGTGGTGACTACACTAAAATTGTTGTTACGACCCCTTTTAAGCGGACGACACGATGGGGAGGAGTGGTGACTACACTAAAATTGTTGTTACGACCCCTTTTAAGCGGACGACACGATGGGGAGGAGTGGTGACTACACTAAAATTGTTGTTACGACCCCTTTTAAGCGGACGACACGATGGGGAGGAGTGGTGACTACACTAAAATTGTTGTTACGACCCCTTTTAAGCGGACGACACGATGGGGAGGAGTGGTGACTACACTAAAATTGTTGTTACGACCCCTTTTAAGCGGACGACACGATGGGGAGGAGTGGTGACTACACTAAAATTGTTGTTACGACACCTTTTAAGCGGACGACACGATGGGGAGGAGTGGTGACTACACTAAAATTGTTGTTACGACCCCTTTTAAGCGTACGACACGATGGGGAGGAGTGGTGACTACACTAAAATTGTTGTTACGAACCCTTTTAAGCGGACGACACGATGGGGAGGAGTGGTGACTACACTAAAATTGTTGTTACGACCCCTTTTAAGCGGACGACACGATGGGGAGGAGTGGTGACTACACTAAAATTGTTGTTACGACCCCTTTTAAGCGGACGACACGATGGGGAGGAGTGGTGACTACACTAAAATTGTTGTTACGACCCCTTTTAAGCGGACGACACGATGGGGAGGAGTGGTGACTACACTAAAATTGTTGTTACGACCCCTTTTAAGCGGACGACACGATGGGGAGGAGTGGTGACTACACTAAAATTGTTGTTACGACCCCTTTTAAGCGGACGACACGATGGGGAGGAGTGGTGACTACACTAAAATTGTTGTTACGACCCCTTTTAAGCGGACGACACGATGGGGAGGAGTGGTGACTACACTAAAATTGTTGTTACGACCCCTTTTAAGCGGACGACACGATGGGGAGGAGTGGTGACTACACTAAAATTGTTGTTACGACCCCTTTTAAGCGTACTACACGATGGGGAGGAGTGGTGACTACACTAAAATTGTTGTTACGACCCCTTTTAAGCGGACGACACGATGGGGAGGAGTGGTGACTACACTAAAATTGTTGTTACGACCCCTTTTAAGCGGACGACACGATGGGGAGGAGTGGTGACTACACTAAAATTGTTGTTACGACCCCTTTTAAGCGGACGACACGATGGGGAGGAGTGGTGACTACACTAAAATTGTTGTTACGACCCCTTTTAAGCGGACGACACGATGGGGAGGAGTGGTGACTACACTAAAATTGTTGTTACGACCCCTTTTAAGCGGACGACACGATGGGGAGGAGTGGTGACTACACTAAAATTGTTGTTACGACCCCTTTTAAGCGGACGACACGATGGGGAGGAGTGGTGACTACACTAAAATTGTTGTTACGACCCCTTTTAAGCGGACGACACGATGGGGAGGAGTGGTGACTACACTAAAATTGTTGTTACGACCCCTTTTAAGCGGACGACACGATGGGGAGGAGTGGTGACTACACTAAAATTGTTGTTACGACCCCTTTTAAGCGGACGACACGATGGGGAGGAGTGGTGACTACACTAAAATTGTTGTTACGATCCCTTTTAAGCGGACACGATGGGGAGGAGTGGTGACTACACTAAAATTGTTGTTACGACCCCTTTTAAGCGGACGACACGATGGGGAGGAGTGGTGACTACACTAAAATTGTTGTTACGACCCCTTTTAAGCGGACGACACGATGGGGAGGAGTGGTGACTACACTAAAATTGTTGTTACGACCCCTTTTAAGCGGACGACACGATGGGGAGGAGTGGTGACTACACTAAAAATGTTGTTACGACCCCTTTTAAGCGGACACGATGGGGAGGAGTGGTGACTACACTAAAATTGTTGTTACGATCCCTTTTAAGCGGACACGATGGGGAGGAGTGGTGACTACACTAAAATTGTTGTTACGATGCGTTTTAAGCTGACACGATGGGGAGGAGTGGTGACTACACTAAAATTGTTGTTACGACCCCTTTTAAGCGGACGACACGATGGGGAGGAGTGGTGACTACACTAAAATTGTTGTTACGACCCCTTTTAAGCGGACGACACGATGGGGAGGAGTGGTGACTACACTAAAATTGTTGTTACGACCCCTTTTAAGCGGACGACACGATGGGGAGGAGTGGTGACTACACTAAAATTGTTGTTACGACCCCTTTTAAGCGGACGACACGATGGGGAGGAGTGGTGACTACACTAAAATTGTTGTTACGATCCCTTTTAAGCGGACACGATGGGGAGGAGTGGTGACTACACTAAAATTGTTGTTACGATCCCTTTTAAGCGGACACGATGGGGAGGAGTGGTGACTACACTAAAATTGTTGTTACGATCCCTTTTAAGCGGACACGATGGGGAGGAGTGGTGACTACACTAAAATTGTTGTTACGATCCCTTTTAAGCGGACACGATGGGGAGGAGTGGTGACTACACTAAAATTGTTGTTACGATCCCTTTTAAGCGGACACGATGGGGAGGAGTGGTGACTACACTAAAATTGTTGTTACGATCCCTTTTAAGCGGACACGATGGGGAGGAGTGGTGACTACACTAAAATTGTTGTTACGATCCCTTTTAAGCGGACACGATGGGGAGGAGTGGTGACTACACTAAAATTGTTGTTACGATCCCTTTTAAGCGGACACGATGGGGAGGAGTGGTGACTACACTAAAATTGTTGTTACGATCCCTTTTAAGCGGACACGATGGGGAGTGAGTGGTGACTACACTAAAATTGTTGTTACGATCCCTTTTAAGCGGACACGATGGGGAGGAGTGGTGACTACACTAAAATTGTTGTTACGATCCCTTTTAAGCGGACACGATGGGGAGGAGTGGTGACTACACTAAAATTGTTGTTACGACCCCTTTTAAGCGGACGACACGATGGGGAGGAGTGGTGACTACACTAAAATTGTTGTTACGACCCCTTTTAAGCGGACGACACGATGGGGAGGAGTGGTGACTACACTAAAATTGTTGTTACGATCCCTTTTAAGCGGACACGATGGGGAGGAGTGGTGACTACACTAAAATTGTTGTTACGATCCCTTTTAAGCGGACACGATGGGGAGGAGTGGTGACTACACTAAAATTGTTGTTACGATCCCTTTTAAGCGGACACGATGGGGAGGAGTGGTGACTACACTAAAATTGTTGTTACGACCCCTTTTAAGCGGACGACACGATGGGGAGGAGTGGTGACTACACTAAAATTGTTGTTACGACCCCTTTTAAGCGGACGACACGATGGGGAGGAGTGGTGACTACACTAAAATTGTTGTTACGACCCCTTTTAAGCGGACGACACGATGGGGAGGAGTGGTGACTACACTAAAATTGTTGTTACGACCCCTTTTAAGCGGACGAAACTATGGGGAGGAGTGGTGACTACAATATAATTGTTGTTTAGACGACTTTTTAGGTGTGGTCTCGATGGGTAGGAGTGGTGACTACACTAAAATTGTTGTTACGATCCCTTTTAAGCGGACACGATGGGGAGGAGTGGTGACTACACTAAAATTGTTGTTACGACCCCTTTTAAGCGGACGACACGATGGGGAGGAGTGGTGACTACACTAAAATTGTTGTTACGACCCCTTTTAAGCGGACGACACGATGGGGAGGAGTGGTGACTACACTAAAATTGTAGTTACGATCCCTTTTAAGCGGACACGATGGGGAGGAGTGGTGACTACACTAAAATTGTTGTTACGATCCCTTTTAAGCGGACACGATGGGGAGGAGTGGTGACTACACTAAAAGTGTTGTTACGTCCCGTTTTAAGCGGACGACACGATGGGGAGGAGTGGTGACTACACTAAAATTGTTGTTACGACCCCTTTTAAGCGGACGACACGATGGGGAGGAGTGGTGACTACACTAAAATTGTTGTTACGACCCCTTTTAAGCGGACGACACGATGGGGAGGAGTGGTGACTACACTAAAATTGTTGTTACGATCCCTTTTAAGCGGACACGATGGGGAGGAGTGGTGACTACACTAAAATTGTTGTTACGATCCCTTTTAAGCGGACACGATGGGGAGGAGTGGTGACTACACTAAAATTGTTGTTACGATCCCTTTTAAGCGGACACGATGGGGAGGAGTGGTGACTACACTAAAATTGTTGTTACGAGCACTTTTAAGCTGACGACACGATGGGGAGGAGTGGTGACTACACTAAAATTGTTGTTACGACCCCTTTTAAGCGGACACGATGGGGAGGAGTGGTGACTACACTAAAATTGTTGTTACGATCCCTTTTAAGCGGACACGATGGGGAGGAGTGGTGACTACACTAAAATTGTTGTTACGATCCCTTTTAAGCGGACACGATGGGGAGGAGTGGTGACTACACTAAAATTGTTGTTACGATCCCTTTTAAGCGGAAACGATGGGGAGGAGTGGTGACTACACTAAAATTGTTGTTACGATCCCTTTTAAGCGGACACGATGGGGAGGAGTGGTGACTACACTAAAATTGTTGTTACGATCCCTTTTAAGCGGACACGATGGGGAGGAGTGGTGACTACACTAAAATTGTTGTTACGATCCCTTTTAAGCGGACACGATGGGGAGGAGTGGTGACTACACTAAAATTGTTGTTACGATCCCTTTTAAGCGGACGACACGATGGGGAGGAGTGGTGACTACACTAAAATTGTTGTTACGATCCCTTTTTAAGCGGACGACACGATGGGGAGGAGTGGTGACTACACTAAAATTGTTGTTACGATCCCTTTTAAGCGGACGACACGATGGGGAGGAGTGGTGACTACACTAAAATTGTTGTTACGATCCCTTTTAAGCGGACGACACGATGGGGAGGAGTGGTGACTACACTAAAATTGTTGTTACGATCCCTTTTAAGCGGACACGATGGGGAGGAGTGGTGACTACACTAAAATTGTTGTTACGATCCCTTTTAAGCGGACGACACGATGGGGAGGAGTGGTGACTACACTAAAATTGTTGTTACGATCCCTTTTAAGCGGACACGATGGGGAGGAGTGGTGACTACACTAAAATTGTTGTTACGATCCCTTTTAAGCGGACACGATGGGGAGGAGTGGTGACTACACTAAAATTGTTGTTACGACCCCTTTTAAGCGGACGACACGATGGGGAGGAGTGGTGACTACACTAAAATTGTTGTTACGATCCCTTTTAAGCGGACACGATGGGGAGGAGTGGTGACTACACTAAAATTGTTGTTACGATCCCTTTTAAGCGGACACGATGGGGAGGAGTGGTGACTACACTAAAATTGTTGTTACGACCCCTTTTAAGCGGACGACACGATGGGGAGGAGTGGTGACTACACTAAAATTGTTGTTACGATCCCTTTTAAGCGGACACGATGGGGAGGAGTGGTGACTACACTAAAATTGTTGTTACGATCCCTTTTAAGCGGACGCCACGATGGGGAGGAGTGGTGACTACACTAAAATTGTTGTTACGATCCCTTTTAAGCGGACACGATGGGGAGGAGTGGTGACTACACTAAAATTGTTGTTACGATCCCTTTTAAGCGGACACGATGGGGTGGGGAGTGGTACTACACTAAAATTGTTGTTACGATCCCTTTTAAGCGGACACGATGGGGAGGAGTGGTGACTACACTAAAATTGTTGTTACGACCCCTTTTAAGCGGACGACACGATGGGGAGGAGTGGTGACTACACTAAAATTGTTGTTACGATCCCTTTTAAGCGGACGACACGATGGGGAGGAGTGGTGACTACACTAAAATTGTTGTTACGACCCCTTTTAAGCGGACGACACGATGGGGAGGAGTGGTGACTACACTAAAATTGTTGTTACGACCCCTTTTAAGCGGACGACACGATGGGGAGGAGTGGTGACTACACTAAAATTGTTGTTACGACCCCTTTTAAGCGGACGACACGATGGGGAGGAGTGGTGACTACACTAAAAGTGGTGTTACGACCCCTTTTAAGCGGACGACACGATGGGGAGGAGTGGTGACTACACAAGAACTGTGGTGTTACGAACCCTTTTAAGCGGACGACACGATGGGGAGGAGTGGTGACTACACTAAAATTGTTGTTACGACCCCTTTTAAGCGGACGACACGATGGGGAGGAGTGGTGACTACACTAAAATTGTTGTTACGACCCCTTTTAAGCGGACGACACGATGGGGAGGAGTGGTGACTACACTAAAATTGTTGTTACGACCCCTTTTAAGCGGACGACACGATGGGGAGGAGTGGTGACTACACTAAAATTGTTGTTACGACCCCTTTTAAGCGGACGACACGATGGGGAGGAGTGGTGACTACACTAAAATTGTTGTTACGACCCCTTTTAAGCGGACGACACGATGGGGAGGAGTGGTGACTACACTAAAATTGTTGTTACGACCCCTTTTAAGCGGACGACACGATGGGGAGGAGTGGTGACTACACTAAAATTGTTGTTACGACCCCTTTTAAGCGGACGACACGATGGGGAGGAGTGGTGACTACACTAAAATTGTTGTTACGACCCCTTTTAAGCGGACGACACGATGGGGAGGAGTGGTGACTACACTAAAATTGTTGTTACGACCCCTTTTAAGCGGACGACACGATGGGGAGGAGTGGTGACTACACTAAAATTGTTGTTACGACCCCTTTTAAGCGGACGACACGATGGGGAGGAGTGGTGACTACACTAAAATTGTTGTTACGACCCCTTTTAAGCGGACGACACGATGGGGAGGAGTGGTGACTACACTAAAATTGTTGTTACGACCCCTTTTAAGCGGACGACACGATGGGGAGGAGTGGTGACTACACTAAAATTGTTGTTACGACCCCTTTTAAGCGGACGACACGATGGGGAGGAGTGGTGACTACACTAAAATTGTTGTTACGACCCCTTTTAAGCGGACGACACGATGGGGAGGAGTGGTGACTACACTAAAATTGTTGTTACGACCCCTTTTAAGCGGACGACACGATGGGGAGGAGTGGTGACTACACTAAAATTGTTGTTACGACCCCTTTTAAGCGGACGACACGATGGGGAGGAGTGGTGACTACACTAAAATTGTTGTTACGACCCCTTTTAAGCGGACGACACGATGGGGAGGAGTGGTGACTACACTAAAATTGTTGTTACGACCCCTTTTAAGCGGACGACACGATGGGGAGGAGTGGTGACTACACTAAAATTGTTGTTACGACCCCTTTTAAGCGGACGACACGATGGGGAGGAGTGGTGACTACACTAAAATTGTTGTTACGACCCCTTTTAAGCGGACGACACGATGGGGAGGAGTGGTGACTACACTAAAATTGTTGTTACGACCCCTTTTAAGCGGACGACACGATGGGGAGGAGTGGTGACTACACTAAAATTGTTGTTACGACCCCTTTTAAGCGGACGACACGATGGGGAGGAGTGGTGACTACACTAAAATTGTTGTTACGACCCCTTTTAAGCGGACGACACGATGGGGAGGAGTGGTGACTACACTAAAATTGTTGTTACGACCCCTTTTAAGCGGACGACACGATGGGGAGGAGTGGTGACTACACTAAAATTGTTGTTACGACCCCTTTTAAGCGGACGACACGATGGGGAGGAGTGGTGACTACACTAAAATTGTTGTTACGACCCCTTTTAAGCGGACGACACGATGGGGAGGAGTGGTGACTACACTAAAATTGTTGTTACGACCCCTTTTAAGCGGACGACACGATGGGGAGGAGTGGTGACTACACTAAAATTGTTGTTACGACCCCTTTTAAGCGGACGACACGATGGGGAGGAGTGGTGACTACACTAAAATTGTTGTTACGACCCCTTTTAAGCGGACGACACGATGGGGAGGAGTGGTGACTACACTAAAATTGTTGTTACGACCCCTTTTAAGCGGACGACACGATGGGGAGGAGTGGTGACTACACTAAAATTGTTGTTACGACCCCTTTTAAGCGGACGACACGATGGGGAGGAGTGGTGACTACACTAAAATTGTTGTTACGACCCCTTTTAAGCGGACGACACGATGGGGAGGAGTGGTGACTACACTAAAATTGTTGTTACGACCCCTTTTAAGCGGACGACACGATGGGGAGGAGTGGTGACTACACTAAAATTGTTGTTACGACCCCTTTTAAGCGGACGACACGATGGGGAGGAGTGGTGACTACACTAAAATTGTTGTTACGACCCCTTTTAAGAGGACGACACGATGGGGAGGAGTGGTGACTACACTAAAATTGTTGTTACGACCCCTTTTAAGCGGACGACACGATGGGGAGGAGTGGTGACTACACTAAAATTGTTGTTACGACCCCTTTTAAGCGGACGACACGATGGGGAGGAGTGGTGACTACACTAAAATTGTTGTTACGACCCCTTTTAAGCGGACGACACGATGGGGAGGAGTGGTGACTACACTAAAATTGTTGTTACGACCCCTTTTAAGCGGACGACACGATGGGGAGGAGTGGTGACTACACTAAAATTGTTGTTACGACCCCTTTTAAGCGGACGACACGATGGGGAGGAGTGGTGACTACACTAAAATTGTTGTTACGACCCCTTTTAAGCGGACGACACGATGGGGAGGAGTGGTGACTACACTAAAATTGTTGTTACGACCCCTTTTAAGCGGACGACACGATGGGGAGGAGTGGTGACTACACTAAAATTGTTGTTACGACCCCTTTTAAGCGGACGACACGATGGGGAGGAGTGGTGACTACACTAAAATTGTTGTTACGACCCCTTTTAAGCGGACGACACGATGGGGAGGAGTGGTGACTACACTAAAATTGTTGTTACGACCCCTTTTAAGCGGACGACACGATGGGGAGGAGTGGTGACTACACTAAAATTGTTGTTACGACCCCTTTTAAGCGGACGACACGATGGGGAGGAGTGGTGACTACACTAAAATTGTTGTTACGACCCCTTTTAAGCGGACGACACGATGGGGAGGAGTGGTGACTACACTAAAATTGTTGTTACGACCCCTTTTAAGCGGACGACACGATGGGGAGGAGTGGTGACTACACTAAAATTGTTGTTACGACCCCTTTTAAGCGGACGACACGATGGGGAGGAGTGGTGACTACACTAAAATTGTTGTTACGACCCCTTTTAAGCGGACGACACGATGGGGAGGAGTGGTGACTACACTAAAATTGTTGTTACGACCCCTTTTAAGCGGACGACACGATGGGGAGGAGTGGTGACTACACTAAAATTGTTGTTACGATCCCCTTTAAGCGGACGACACGATGGGGAGGAGTGGTGACTACACTAAAATTGTTGTTACGACCCCTTTTAAGCGGACGACACGATGGGGAGGAGTGGTGACTACACTAAAATTGTTGTTACGACCCCTTTTAAGCGGACGACACGATGGGGAGGAGTGGTGACTACACTAAAATTGTTGTTACGACCCCTTTTAAGCGGACGACACGATGGGGAGGAGTGGTGACTACACTAAAATTGTTGTTACGACCCCTTTTAAGCGGACGACACGATGGGGAGGAGTGGTGACTACACTAAAATTGTTGTTACGACCCCTTTTAAGCGGACGACACGATGGGGAGGAGTGGTGACTACACTAAAATTGTTGTTACGACCCCTTTTAAGCGGACGACACGATGGGGAGGAGTGGTGACTACACTAAAATTGTTGTTACGACCCCTTTTAAGCGGACGACACGATGGGGAGGAGTGGTGACTACACTAAAATTGTTGTTACGACCCCTTTTAAGCGGACGACACGATGGGGAGGAGTGGTGACTACACTAAAATTGTTGTTACGACCCCTTTTAAGCGGACGACACGATGGGGAGGAGTGGTGACTACACTAAAATTGTTGTTACGATCCCTTTTAAGCGGACACGATGGGGAGGAGTGGTGACTACACTAAAATTGTTGTTACGATCCCTTTTAAGCGGACACGATGGGGAGGAGTGGTGACTACACTAAAATTGTTGTTACGATCCCTTTTAAGCGGACACGATGGGGAGGAGTGGTGACTACACTAAAATTGTTGTTACGATCCCTTTTAAGCGGACACGATGGGGAGGAGTGGTGACTACACTAAAATTGTTGTTACGATCCCTTTTAAGCGGACACGATGGGGAGGAGTGGTGACTACACTAAAATTGTTGTTACGACCCCTTTTAAGCGGACGACACGATGGGGAGGAGTGGTGACTACACTAAAATTGTTGTTACGATCCCTTTTAAGCGGACACGATGCGGAGGAGTGGTGACTACACTAAAATTGTTGTTACGATCCCTTTTAAGCGGACACGATGGGGAGGAGTGGTGACTACACTAAAATTGTTGTTACGATCCCTTTTAAGCGGACACGATGGGGAGGAGTGGTGACTACACTAAAATTGTTGTTACGATCTCTTTTAAGCGGACGACACGATGGGGAGGAGTGGTGACTACACTAAAATTGTTGTTACGATCCCTTTTAAGCGGACACGATGGGGAGGAGTGGTGACTACACTAAAATTGTTGTTACGATCCCTTTTAAGCGGACACGATGGGGAGGAGTGGTGACTACACTAAAATTGTTGTTACGATCCCTTTTAAGCGGACACGATGGGGAGGGAGTGGTGACTACACTAAAATTGTTGTTACGATCCCTTTTAAGCGGACGACACGATGGGGAGGAGTGGTGACTACACTAAAATTGTTGTTACGACCCCTTTTAAGCGGACGACACGATGGGGAGGAGTGGTGACTACACTAAAATTGTTGTTACGACCCCTTTTAAGCGGACGACACGATGGGGAGGAGTGGTGACTACACTAAAATTGTTGTTACGACCCCTTTTAAGCGGACGACACGATGGGGAGGAGTGGTGACTAAACTAAAATTGTTGTTAAGACACCTTTTAATCGTAAGAGACGATGTGGAGGAGTGGTAACTACACTAAAATTGTTGTTACGAACCCTTTTAAGCTGACACGATGGGGAGGAGTGGTGACTACACTAAAATTGTTGTTACGACCCCTTTTAAGCGGACGACACGATGGGGAGGAGTGGTGACTACACTAAAATTGTTGTTACGACCCCTTTTAAGCGGACGACACGATGGGGAGGAGTGGTGACTACACTAAAATTGTTGTTACGATCCCTTTTAAGCGGACACGATGGGGAGGAGTGGTGACTACACTAAAATTGTTGTTCCGAACCCTTTTAAGCGGACGACACGATGGGGAGGAGTGGTGACTACACTAAAATTGTTGTTACGACCCCTTTTAAGCGGACGACACGATGGGGAGGAGTGGTGACTACACTAAAATTGTTGTTACGACCCCTTTTAAGCGGACGACACGATGGGGAGGAGTGGTGACTACACTAAAATTGTTGTTACGATCCCTTTTAAGCGGACACGATGGGGAGGAGTGGTGACTACGCTAAAATTGTTGTTACGACCCCTTTTAAGCGGACACGATGGGGAGGAGTGGTGACTACACTAAAATTGTTGTTACGACCCCTTTTAAGCGGACGACACGATGGGGAGGAGTGGTGACTACACTAAAATTGTTGTTACGACCCCTTTTAAGCGGACGACACGATGGGGAGGAGTGGTGACTACACTAAAATTGTTGTTACGACCCCTTTTAAGCGGACGACACGATGGGGAGGAGTGGTGACTACACTAAAATTGTTGTTACGACCCCTTTTAAGCGGACGACACGATGGGGAGGAGTGGTGACTACACTAAAATTGTTGTTACGACCCCTTTTAAGCGGACGACACGATGGGGAGGAGTGGTGACTACACTAAAATTGTTGTTACGACCCCTTTTAAGCGGACGACACGATGGGGAGGAGTGGTGACTACACTAAAATTGTTGTTACGACCCCTTTTAAGCGGACGACACGAGGGGGAGGAGTGGTGACTACACTATAGTTGTTGTTACGACCCCTTTTAAGCGGACACGATGGGGAGGAGTGGTGACTACACAAAACTTGTTGTTGTTACGATCCCTTTTAAGCGGACACGATGGGGAGGAGTGGTGACTACACTAAAATTGTTGTTACGACCCCTTTTAAGCGGACGACACGATGGGGAGGAGTGGTGACTACACTAAAATTGTTGTTACGACCCCTTTTAAGCGGACGACACGATGGGGAGGAGTGGTGACTACACTAAAATTGTTGTTACGACCCCTTTTAAGCGGACGACACGATGGGGAGGAGTGGTGACTACACTAAAATTGTTGTTACGACCCCTTTTAAGCGGACGACACGATGGGGAGGAGTGGTGACTACACTAAAATTGTTGTTACGATCCCTTTTAAGCGGACACGATGGGGAGGGAGTGGTGACTACACTAAAATTGTTGTTACGACCCCTTTTAAGCGGACGACACGATGGGGAGGAGTGGTGACTACACTAAAATTGTTGTTACGACCCCTTTACAGCGGACGACACGATGGGGAGGAGTGGTGACTACACTAAAATTGTTGTTACGACCCCTTTTAAGCGGACGACACGATGGGGAGGAGTGGTGACTACACTAAAATTGTTGTTACGACCCCTTTTAAGCGGACGACACGATGGGGAGGAGTGGTGACTACACTAAAATTGTTGTTACGACCCCTTTTAAGCGGACGACACGATGGGGAGGAGTGGTGACTACACTAAAATTGTTGTTACGACCCCTTTTAAGCGGACGACACGATGGGGAGGAGTGGTGACTACACTAAAATTGTTGTTACGACCCCTTTTAAGCGGACGACACGATGGGGAGGAGTGGTGACTACACTAAAATTGTTGTTACGACCCCTTTTAAGCGGACGACACGATGGGGAGGAGTGGTGACTACACTAAAATTGTTGTTACGATCCCTTTTAAGCGGACGACACGATGGGGAGGAGTGGTGACTACACTAAAATTGTTGTTACGACCCCTTTTAAGCGGACGACACGATGGGGAGGAGTGGTGACTACACTAAAATTGTTGTTACGACCCCTTTTAAGCGGACGACACGATGGGGAGGAGTGGTGACTACACTAAAATTGTTGTTACGACCCCTTTTAAGCGGACGACACGATGGGGAGGAGTGGTGACTACACTAAAATTGTTGTTACGACCCCTTTTAAGCGGACGACACGATGGGGAGGAGTGGTGACTACACTAAAAATGTTGTTACGACCCCTTTTAAGCGGACGACACGATGGGGAGGAGTGGTGACTACACTAAAATTGTTGTTACGACCCCTTTTAAGCGGACGACACGATGGGGAGGAGTGGTGACTACACTAAAATTGTTGTTACGACCCCTTTTAAGCGGACGACACGATGGGGAGGAGTGGTGACTACACTAAAATTGTTGTTACGACCCCTTTTAAGCGGACGACACGATGGGGAGGAGTGGTGACTACACTAAAATTGTTGTTACGACCCCTTTTAAGCGGACGACACGATGGGGAGGAGTGGTGACTACACTAAAATTGTTGTTACGACCCCTTTTAAGCGGACGACACGATGGGGAGGAGTGGTGACTACACTAAAATTGTTGTTACGACCCCTTTTAAGCGGACGACACGATGGGGAGGAGTGGTGACTACACTAAAATTGTTGTTACGACCCCTTTTAAGCGGACGACACGATGGGGAGGAGTGGTGACTACACTAAAATTGTTGTTACGACCCCTTTTAAGCGGACGACACGATGGGGAGGAGTGGTGACTACACTAAAATTGTTGTTACGACCCCTTTTAAGCGGACGACACGATGGGGAGGAGTGGTGACTACACTAAAATTGTTGTTACGACCCCTTTTAAGCGGACGACACGATGGGGAGGAGTGGTGACTACACTAAAATTGTTGTTACGACCCCTTTTAAGCGGACGACACGATGGGGAGGAGTGGTGACTACACTAAAATTGTTGTTACGACCCCTTTTAAGCGGACGACACGATGGGGAGGAGTGGTGACTACACTAAAATTGTTGTTACGACCCCTTTTAAGCGGACGACACGATGGGGAGGAGTGGTGACTACACTAAAATTGTTGTTACGACCCCTTTTAAGCGGACGACACGATGGGGAGGAGTGGTGACTACACTAAAATTGTTGTTACGACCCCTTTTAAGCGGACGACACGATGGGGAGGAGTGGTGACTACACTAAAATTGTTGTTACGACCCCTTTTAAGCGGACGACACGATGGGGAGGAGTGGTGACTACACTAAAATTGTTGTTACGACCCCTTTTAAGCGGACGACACGATGGGGAGGAGTGGTGACTACACTAAAATTGTTGTTACGACCCCTTTTAAGCGGACGACACGATGGGGAGGAGTGGTGACTACACTAAAATTGTTGTTACGACCCCTTTTAAGCGGACGACACGATGGGGAGGAGTGGTGACTACACTAAAATTGTTGTTACGACCCCTTTTAAGCGGACGACACGATGGGGAGGAGTGGTGACTACACTAAAATTGTTGTTACGACCCCTTTTAAGCGGACGACACGATGGGGAGGAGTGGTGACTACACTAAAATTGTTGTTACGACCCCTTTTAAGCGGACGACACGATGGGGAGGAGTGGTGACTACACTAAAATTGTTGTTACGACCCCTTTTAAGCGGACGACACGATGGGGAGGAGTGGTGACTACACTAAAATTGTTGTTACGACCCCTTTTAAGCGGACGACACGATGGGGAGGAGTGGTGACTACACTAAAATTGTTGTTACGACCCCTTTTAAGCGGACGACACGATGGGGAGGAGTGGTGACTACACTAAAATTGTTGTTACGACCCCTTTTAAGCGGACGACACGATGGGGAGGAGTGGTGACTACACTAAAATTGTTGTTACGACCCCTTTTAAGCGGACGACACGATGGGGAGGAGTGGTGACTACACTAAAATTGTTGTTACGACCCCCTTTAAGCGGACCACACGATGGGGAGGAGTGGTGACTACACTAAAATTGTTGTTACGACCCCTTTTAAGCGGACGACACGATGGGGAGGAGTGGTGACTACACTAAAATTGTTGTTACGACCCCTTTTAAGCGGACGACACGATGGGGAGGAGTGGTGACTACACTAAAATTGTTGTTACGACCCCTTTTAAGCGGACGACACGATGGGGAGGAGTGGTGACTACACTAAAATTGTTGTTACGACCCCTTTTAAGCGGACGACACGATGGGGAGGAGTGGTGACTACACTAAAATTGTTGTTACGACCCCTTTTAAGCGGACGACACGATGGGGAGGAGTGGTGACTACACTAAAATTGTTGTTACGACCCCTTTTAAGCGGACGACACGATGGGGAGGAGTGGTGACTACACTAAAATTGTTGTTACGACCCCTTTTAAGCGGACGACACGATGGGGAGGAGTGGTGACTACACTAAAATTGTTGTTACGACCCCTTTTAAGCGGACGACACGATGGGGAGGAGTGGTGACTACACTAAAATTGTTGTTACGACCCCTTTTAAGCGGACGACACGATGGGGAGGAGTGGTGACTACACTAAAATTGTTGTTACGACCCCTTTTAAGCGGACGACACGATGGGGAGGAGTGGTGACTACACTAAAATTGTTGTTACGACCCCTTTTAAGCGGACGACACGATGGGGAGGAGTGGTGACTACACTAAAATTGTTGTTACGACCCCTTTTAAGCGGACGACACGATGGGGAGGAGTGGTGACTACACTAAAATTGTTGTTACGACCCCTTTTAAGCGGACGACACGATGGGGAGGAGTGGTGACTACACTAAAATTGTTGTTACGACCCCTTTTAAGCGGACGACACGATGGGGAGGAGTGGTGACTACACTAAAATTGTTGTTACGACCCCTTTTAAGCGGACGACACGATGGGGAGGAGTGGTGACTACACTAAAATTGTTGTTACGACCCCTTTTAAGCGGACGACACGATGGGGAGGAGTGGTGACTACACTAAAATTGTTGTTACGACCCCTTTTAAGCGGACGACACGATGGGGAGGAGTGGTGACTACACTAAAATTGTTGTTACGACCCCTTTTAAGCGGACGACACGATGGGGAGGAGTGGTGACTACACTAAAATTGTTGTTACGACCCCTTTTAAGCGGACGACACGATGGGGAGGAGTGGTGACTACACTAAAATTGTTGTTACGACCCCTTTTAAGCGGACGACACGATGGGGAGGAGTGGTGACTACACTAAAATTGTTGTTACGACCCCTTTTAAGCGGACGACACGATGGGGAGGAGTGGTGACTACACTAAAATTGTTGTTACGACCCCTTTTAAGCGGACGACACGATGGGGAGGAGTGGTGACTACACTAAAATTGTTGTTACGACCCCTTTTAAGCGGACGACACGATGGGGAGGAGTGGTGACTACACTAAAATTGTTGTTACGACCCCTTTTAAGCGGACGACACGATGGGGAGGAGTGGTGACTACACTAAAATTGTTGTTACGACCCCTTTTAAGCGGACGACACGATGGGGAGGAGTGGTGACTACACTAAAATTGTTGTTACGACCCCTTTTAAGCGGACGACACGATGGGGAGGAGTGGTGACTACACTAAAATTGTTGTTACGACCCCTTTTAAGCGGACGACACGATGGGGAGGAGTGGTGACTACACTAAAATTGTTGTTACGACCCCTTTTAAGCGGACGACACGATGGGGAGGAGTGGTGACTACACTAAAATTGTTGTTACGACCCCTTTTAAGCGGACGACACGATGGGGAGGAGTGGTGACTACACTAAAATTGTTGTTACGACCCCTTTTAAGCGGACGACACGATGGGGAGGAGTGGTGACTACACTAAAATTGTTGTTACGACCCCTTTTAAGCGGACGACACGATGGGGAGGAGTGGTGACTACACTAAAATTGTTGTTACGACCCCTTTTAAGCGGACGACACGATGGGGAGGAGTGGTGACTACACTAAAATTGTTGTTACGACCCCTTTTAAGCGGACGACACGATGGGGAGGAGTGGTGACTACACTAAAATTGTTGTTACGACCCCTTTTAAGCGGACGACACGATGGGGAGGAGTGGTGACTACACTAAAATTGTTGTTACGACCCCTTTTAAGCGGACGACACGATGGGGAGGAGTGGTGACTACACTAAAATTGTTGTTACGACCCCTTTTAAGCGGACGACACGATGGGGAGGAGTGGTGACTACACTAAAATTGTTGTTACGACCCCTTTTAAGCGGACGACACGATGGGGAGGAGTGGTGACTACACTAAAATTGTTGTTACGACCCCTTTTAAGCGGACGACACGATGGGGAGGAGTGGTGACTACACTAAAATTGTTGTTACGACCCCTTTTAAGCGGACGACACGATGGGGAGGAGTGGTGACTACACTAAAATTGTTGTTACGACCCCTTTTAAGCGGACGACACGATGGGGAGGAGTGGTGACTACACTAAAATTGTTGTTACGACCCCTTTTAAGCGGACGACACGATGGGGAGGAGTGGTGACTACACTAAAATTGTTGTTACGACCCCTTTTAAGCGGACGACACGATGGGGAGGAGTGGTGACTACACTAAAATTGTTGTTACGACCCCTTTTAAGCGGACGACACGATGGGGAGGAGTGGTGACTACACTAAAATTGTTGTTACGACCCCTTTTAAGCGGACGACACGATGGGGAGGAGTGGTGACTACACTAAAATTGTTGTTACGACCCCTTTTAAGCGGACGACACGATGGGGAGGAGTGGTGACTACACTAAAATTGTTGTTACGACCCCTTTTAAGCGGACGACACGATGGGGAGGAGTGGTGACTACACTAAAATTGTTGTTACGACCCCTTTTAAGCGGACGACACGATGGGGAGGAGTGGTGACTACACTAAAATTGTTGTTACGACCCCTTTTAAGCGGACGACACGATGGGGAGGAGTGGTGACTACACTAAAATTGTTGTTACGACCCCTTTTAAGCGGACGACACGATGGGGAGGAGTGGTGACTACACTAAAATTGTTGTTACGACCCCTTTTAAGCGGACGACACGATGGGGAGGAGTGGTGACTACACTAAAATTGTTGTTACGACCCCTTTTAAGCGGACGACACGATGGGGAGGAGTGGTGACTACACTAAAATTGTTGTTACGACCCCTTTTAAGCGGACGACACGATGGGGAGGAGTGGTGACTACACTAAAATTGTTGTTACGACCCCTTTTAAGCGGACGACACGATGGGGAGGAGTGGTGACTACACTAAAATTGTTGTTACGACCCCTTTTAAGCGGACGACACGATGGGGAGGAGTGGTGACTACACTAAAATTGTTGTTACGACCCCTTTTAAGCGGACGACACGATGGGGAGGAGTGGTGACTACACTAAAATTGTTGTTACGACCCCTTTTAAGCGGACGACACGATGGGGAGGAGTGGTGACTACACTAAAATTGTTGTTACGACCCCTTTTAAGCGGACGACACGATGGGGAGGAGTGGTGACTACACTAAAATTGTTGTTACGACCCCTTTTAAGCGGACGACACGATGGGGAGGAGTGGTGACTACACTAAAATTGTTGTTACGACCCCTTTTAAGCGGACGACACGATGGGGAGGAGTGGTGACTACACTAAAATTGTTGTTACGACCCCTTTTAAGCGGACGACACGATGGGGAGGAGTGGTGACTACACTAAAATTGTTGTTACGACCCCTTTTAAGCGGACGACACGATGGGGAGGAGTGGTGACTACACTAAAATTGTTGTTACGACCCCTTTTAAGCGGACGACACGATGGGGAGGAGTGGTGACTACACTAAAATTGTTGTTACGACCCCTTTTAAGCGGACGACACGATGGGGAGGAGTGGTGACTACACTAAAATTGTTGTTACGACCCCTTTTAAGCGGACGACACGATGGGGAGGAGTGGTGACTACACTAAAATTGTTGTTACGACCCCTTTTAAGCGGACGACACGATGGGGAGGAGTGGTGACTACACTAAAATTGTTGTTACGACCCCTTTTAAGCGGACGACACGATGGGGAGGAGTGGTGACTACACTAAAATTGTTGTTACGACCCCTTTTAAGCGGACGACACGATGGGGAGGAGTGGTGACTACACTAAAATTGTTGTTACGACCCCTTTTAAGCGGACGACACGATGGGGAGGAGTGGTGACTACACTAAAATTGTTGTTACGACCCCTTTTAAGCGGACGACACGATGGGGAGGAGTGGTGACTACACTAAAATTGTTGTTACGACCCCTTTTAAGCGGACGACACGATGGGGAGGAGTGGTGACTACACTAAAATTGTTGTTACGACCCCTTTTAAGCGGACGACACGATGGGGAGGAGTGGTGACTACACTAAAATTGTTGTTACGACCCCTTTTAAGCGGACGACACGATGGGGAGGAGTGGTGACTACACTAAAATTGTTGTTACGACCCCTTTTAAGCGGACGACACGATGGGGAGGATTGGTGACTACACTAAAATTGTTGTTACGACCCCTTTTAAGCGGACGACACGATGGGGAGGAGTGGTGACTACACTAAAATTGTTGTTACGACCCCTTTTAAGCGGACGACACGATGGGGAGGAGTGGTGACTACACTAAAATTGTTGTTACGACCCCTTTTAAGCGGACGACACGATGGGGAGGAGTGGTGACTACACTAAAATTGTTGTTACGACCCCTTTTAAGCGGACGACACGATGGGGAGGAGTGGTGACTACACTAAAATTGTTGTTACGACCCCTTTTAAGCGGACGACACGATGGGGAGGAGTGGTGACTACACTAAAATTGTTGTTACGACCCCTTTTAAGCGGACGACACGATGGGGAGGAGTGGTGACTACACTAAAATTGTTGTTACGACCCCTTTTAAGCGGACGACACGATGGGGAGGAGTGGTGACTACACTAAAATTGTTGTTACGACCCCTTTTAAGCGGACGACACGATGGGGAGGAGTGGTGACTACACTAAAATTGTTGTTACGACCCCTTTTAAGCGGACGACACGATGGGGAGGAGTGGTGACTACACTAAAATTGTTGTTACGACCCCTTTTAAGCGGACGACACGATGGGGAGGAGTGGTGACTACACTAAAATTGTTGTTACGACCCCTTTTAAGCGGACGACACGATGGGGAGGAGTGGTGACTACACTAAAATTGTTGTTACGACCCCTTTTAAGCGGACGACACGATGGGGAGGAGTGGTGACTACACTAAAATTGTTGTTACGACCCCTTTTAAGCGGACGACACGATGGGGAGGAGTGGTGACTACACTAAAATTGTTGTTACGACCCCTTTTAAGCGGACGACACGATGGGGAGGAGTGGTGACTACACTAAAATTGTTGTTACGACCCCTTTTAAGCGGACGACACGATGGGGAGGAGTGGTGACTACACTAAAATTGTTGTTACGACCCCTTTTAAGCGGACGACACGATGGGGAGGAGTGGTGACTACACTAAAATTGTTGTTACGACCCCTTTTAAGCGGACGACACGATGGGGAGGAGTGGTGACTACACTAAAATTGTTGTTACGACCCCTTTTAAGCGGACGACACGATGGGGAGGAGTGGTGACTACACTAAAATTGTTGTTACGACCCCTTTTAAGCGGACGACACGATGGGGAGGAGTGGTGACTACACTAAAATTGTTGTTACGACCCCTTTTAAGCGGACGACACGATGGGGAGGAGTGGTGACTACACTAAAATTGTTGTTACGACCCCTTTTAAGCGGACGACACGATGGGGAGGAGTGGTGACTACACTAAAATTGTTGTTACGACCCCTTTTAAGCGGACGACACGATGGGGAGGAGTGGTGACTACACTAAAATTGTTGTTACGACCCCTTTTAAGCGGACGACACGATGGGGAGGAGTGGTGACTACACTAAAATTGTTGTTACGACCCCTTTTAAGCGGACGACACGATGGGGAGGAGTGGTGACTACACTAAAATTGTTGTTACGACCCCTTTTAAGCGGACGACACGATGGGGAGGAGTGGTGACTACACTAAAATTGTTGTTACGACCCCTTTTAAGCGGACGACACGATGGGGAGGAGTGGTGACTACACTAAAATTGTTGTTACGACCCCTTTTAAGCGGACGACACGATGGGGAGGAGTGGTGACTACACTAAAATTGTTGTTACGACCCCTTTTAAGCGGACGACACGATGGGGAGGAGTGGTGACTACACTAAAATTGTTGTTACGACCCCTTTTAAGCGGACGACACGATGGGGAGGAGTGGTGACTACACTAAAATTGTTGTTACGACCCCTTTTAAGCGGACGACACGATGGGGAGGAGTGGTGACTACACTAAAATTGTTGTTACGACCCCTTTTAAGCGGACGACACGATGGGGAGGAGTGGTGACTACACTAAAATTGTTGTTACGACCCCTTTTAAGCGGACGACACGATGGGGAGGAGTGGTGACTACACTAAAATTGTTGTTACGACCCCTTTTAAGCGGACGACACGATGGGGAGGAGTGGTGACTACACTAAAATTGTTGTTACGACCCCTTTTAAGCGGACGACACGATGGGGAGGAGTGGTGACTACACTAAAATTGTTGTTACGACCCCTTTTAAGCGGACGACACGATGGGGAGGAGTGGTGACTACACTAAAATTGTTGTTACGACCCCTTTTAAGCGGACGACACGATGGGGAGGAGTGGTGACTACACTAAAATTGTTGTTACGACCCCTTTTAAGCGGACGACACGATGGGGAGGAGTGGTGACTACACTAAAATTGTTACGACCCCTTTTAAGCGGACACGATGGGGAGGAGTGACTACACTAAAATTTTTACGACCCCTTTTAAGCGGAGACACGATGGGGAGGAGTGACTACACTAAAATTTTTACGACCCCTTTTAAGCGGACGCGATGGGGAGGAGTGACTACACTAAAAATTTTACGACCCCTTTTAAGCGGACACGGTGGGGAGGAGTGACTACACTAAAATTTTTACGACCCCTTTTAAGCGGACACGATGGGGAGGTGACGAGACTAAAAGAATTATAAGAATATGTTACATAAATCTATAATAACAAAAGATAAGACAATTTGGAACTATTACATCGTTGATTACATGTGCATATATATGGTAATAGTATATTTTTTTTTAATTTGATATTGAATAATGTTAGAATCATTGATTACATATATGAAATAATAGGCGTTGTAAATTGGTAAAGAGTAAAAAACTTGGTAGAATCTAACATTGATTTCTTCAAAGAATGTGATTGTGATTTCTTATAATTATTGGTACAAGTTTGTAAAAATTAATCGCATGAACCCGAATTTGATTGGCGTCCCACTGAACGAATAAAATAATCATAAGAAAAACAATTTTACATAATAACAGGGGAATAGATTTTCTTACAATTTTTGTACTTTTAATTGTTTTTCTAATGTTTTTTTGTAAGATTAATAGAATTATTTGTGCATGAAAAAATGTGAAGAATTGTAATCATTCAATTCGTTATTGTTGCACATTAATTTCTATTTGAAAACAATTTGTACATTAACAACTTTGTAACGCCATCGCACAGTTTACATTTACAGAATCAATATTTGTAGAAACTGTTCTTCCAATAGGATAGGAATCAAGAGACGTTCCCTTCATGGAAGAAAAAACAAAATTTAAATTATATTTATGATGGCCCTAATTATGCAGTGCTTATTTATTCTTGGCAGAAAACGTATTTCTCTCATGCAAAAAAAAAAATAAAATGCAAATATTTTTATATAAATGATGATTCGAACTGAAACTAGCAATTGTCTTACTAGAAAAAAGTTATTAATTTTCTCTCTGAATGGTCAGTGAACAAAAATAAAATTGTTACGAAATTTTCTGTGAAAAAAGGAACACTTCCACTCCGCTGGGTATCGAGCCCAGGTCCTTTCGATTGCCTGTCGAATGCTCTGTCATCTGAGCTACGGAGGTTCCACAACTTTTCTCACACAAACTTGTTGTTTTCACAGAAAATTTCGTAATAATTATGATTAAAAATTCCATCTAGACTTGCGAGACGTTAGATTAATTCTGAATCATAGGTTGATAAGGTTGATATAGTAGAGTTCCGTTATCACATACAGTGATACACTCTTCTAATGATCGACATAACCGACTGAAATGATTTAGAAAGATCAAAAAATAAAATTGATTGAATAAAATGTGAAGAAGGTACTTATAAGAATTTTAAAAAATCATCATTTTTTGTGATGATATTAGATTTTTAGTTTGTACTGAACAGAAGAGAAAACTTGAAAATTTTGAATAATTTTATTAATACTTGCTAGTTTAAGAAGTTTAATTTACTCTGAAAAAAAACCATGAAATATATTGAAATTTTTTCATTGCAATTTGAAGGTTCAGTGAGCTTCTCGAATCTCTGCAAAAGAATAGAGTATGATTAGAACAAAATTTCAAACCATATTTTTGTTTAAAACATTTTTCGGTATATTTCACTTTTAGTTTAGCCGTTTGTTTGCATGAAATTAGGAATTAAAGTGATTTTTATTGTGTGTGATTGCAAATACTTTCGTGAATCGACAATCTTAGATGGTAAATTTACCTATTGTGTATATTTTTTAGATGTTTTAAAGGTTTTAGGCCAGATAGTTAATTTTATTAATAATACAAATAATATTAACAATATTAATAATAATATAATTTTGTTAATAATACCGGTAACATCAAAATCTACAAATTTAAATGTGTCTTTTGTTTTTACTCGAATCTACTTGTCCATTATTGTTGAGTCTATGAGCGTCTTCGATACTGTCGGCAATCTCCTTAATTTTAGCTGCATAGGAAAGTACGTTCTCTTTTTCCCACATATAGGTATCCCCTAATTCTCCTTGTAACTGATAGACACTTTTTGCTTGGGCGTATACTCTTTTGAGTTTTTCAATTAATTCCTCGATATTATCATAAGTCGATCCAAAGATACATTTTCTCGCTTCTCCTGATAATTTACTTCTCAATTATTTTAGTTCTTCCTTCAACTGTGTTTTTTGGACTTATCGTTGACCTAAGTAAACTTATATCTTCGTTGTCAATAAAAGTAGTTTCGTTTTTTAATGTTTCGTCCTGATCAATTGAGACACAGATAATACTTTAATTAGTTTTTGAATTTGAATTAAGCCAATTATTCGAGTCAGATAAATTGCTTGTTCCGGCAGTTTCGAATTGTTCAAACGCTAAGGTTTTCTCTAAAGAAATATTATCTGATTCAAAACTGATATTTGTTTTGTCTTTATAAGAGATATTTTCAAACTTATCTTTAGTTACCTTTTCTTTCACAGTAACTGTTCTTTTTGGTTTAAGGGGACCACTTGGATTTTGTCCCACAAATTTTGGAAGTTCAGTATTTTTCTTAACTTGACTGCGCGTAATAGGATTTTCTTGAATTTGTGATTTCCCTAATTCACTGGGATTGGGTCCCGACATAGCTTATTGTAAAATTGAATTTACTGATGCGTACATGGAGACACTATTTAAATTGTAATTTACATAAATATTCGCTTAGATGAACCGAAAAAAACTTTCAAATATTTTTCGTTTGAAAATATATATTTTTGATAATCAATAAATGACATTGACAATTGTTATTAAAAGAAAATAAGAATTTGTCTCAATGTTCCGTGTCAGGTAAATTTATAGTTATCAAAGAAAGTTCTTAAAATAATATTCCTTAATTCTACCTATTTCCATGTGCTTACAGAAAAATATTTATTTAGAATTTTTGTTTCAAAATTATTCTTATTGAAACTAATTTTGGTCTTTGTCTTACCTGGGATACTTGGTTTTTTTTTTTACTTTGTTTTTTTATATAATTGTCGAATGGTATGTGTCATAAATGATTTTTAAATAATTATTACAATCACAAAAAAACTTTTTTTGTTTTTATATTTATTATATTTTTTCATTATACACACATAAACAAAATTATAAAATATACAGAATTTTAGTAATGCAAGATTGGACAAGTCTGTCTCAAGCAAAACATCTTGGTCAATCTTTTGCCATTAAAAATATTCTGTTAGTCAACAGAGTTGAAATAGAAGTTTCAAACGATACTGCATGAGCACTTGAATTTTGCCTTACCCAATTGATCGTAATCAAATGGTGACCGTTCAACGAATCTAAAAAGGACTTATAGTCTCGAGTGCTGTTTTTTCTCGTTTTAACTCGAATTAGAATTTAGTCAACAGTTTAGAATTAAAGAAGTTCGAGATTAGACAGGCATGACTCAAGCACAAAATCCTATGTAATCCTTGTACTTTCAGAAATTCAGATAATAAAATTTCAAATAAAATAAGTCTTTCGATCACTTAGGTTAGCCTCAAGGTCCAATCCATGCGTGGATCAACAGAATTTATTTTATTGCAACAAAGTTTGTACAAAATAACAAGAAATGAGGAAATTAAACAATTTTTCAAATAAAATAATTATTTAATCACTTAGGTTACCCTCAAGATCAGATCCCTTTGTGATTTGATAAAATTATTTTATTTTAACAAGATGTGTGTGAAATCAGATAAATTATAATTGTAATTTATAAATTTTTGATTCCTACTAATTATAAAATTTCGATATCCCATTCACTGACTGTGAGTTTCCCCGGGCCGATGCACCAAAAATGAGATTGGGTATGTTACGTCAGAAACGTAACACTTCTCTCTTTTAAAAGATCTCCTCGTTTTACGTAAGGATCGGAAGGATCCTCTCTAAAGGATGAGGAATAGTCAGTAAATGAGAAGGGTTGATCATATAAATATATTTATTAACAAAAGTATTTTAAGTGAGCACCATGGAAAAGATAGACATGAATATATAAAAGTTGAAATACGTAGTGATTACCCTGCGTTGGAATTTGGTCGTTGAAGAAATGAGTCCAGTAGATTGGATGTGAATACTTGAGTCGTCACTTATAGATATTGAGATAATTTCAGTCAGATCGTAAATTGTGGTCTAGCCAGTTAAGATAGTCGATTCTCTGATCCCAGGTTTTAGAGAGAATTTGGAAGGCGATTCCCTTTCACTTTTTACAGTCGTTGAACTTGGCGTCGAATTGATGAGACTGGACTGAACTGCACTGACTGGACTGAACTTGCGGTAAGAAGTGACGACACTGAACTGGACTCGCGTTGGTTACATTTTAGAAATCGGACGTTGACTAACTAACTGAACTGACTTCTATTGGAAACTTCGCCTTTTATAGGCCCAAAGTATGTCAATCATGGTGGGGGTAAAAGACCAGGTGAGCTACCTTTTCCATATTTGGTATTGAAGCTTAAGATCGGATGAGTTTCCTTCTCCGATGACTCACGTGCCGATGAAATTCATTACCTGCCATTAATGTCACAGCCAAATATATCACTTCCATTTTAATCTGCCTTTCGATTTTAACGATTTTCCTATTTCTTATTAGATCTTGCTGTATCTTGAGTCGATCTAATCACGAAGCGGTAATGTTGCCTTGATCTCTTCATTGGTTCCTTAATTTGTTTGTTACTCTAGGTGGTAGAGTCGCGGGACGTGGCAATATCAAACCTTCCTTTTTCAATTAATATATCAAGTACTCTTTTTTGTATAATATGTTAAATAATTCTTTAGAAATAGTTTTAAAATGGGTTGTTCAGTCAAAATATGGACTAGACGTGCAAAAATGTGAATATTACTTATATATAGTTTATAAATAGTTTAAAAATAGTTTCAGAAAAAATAGTCAAAAGATTGCCTTAATGGTCTAGACCAAGCTATTCACATTCATCCTCGCACCAAAGAATATATCCAAACCTTCCTTTTTCATTTGATATGTCAAGTACTCTTTTTTGTATAATACGTTAAGCACTCTAGTTATTCCGAGAAAATATGTGAAATTAGTGACAGCATCTTTCTTGTATTTTCTGGATTTTAATAAATATCACTGATAAGAGCTCCGATCAGAGACAAAACGTCTGATTAAATAGACTTTTTCATTCATGGACCTTAAAGCCAATTCAAACGTACCAAGTATTATGAATTAAATCAAGGGTCAATACAATCTACCATTTTAATTTCCTTCTACAATCGTAACTTTTTTTGGGGTAGCTTACCCCCATAAAATGTTTTGAATAATCTAAAAAATTAATATTTTTCAACCCTCTGTGTGAAAGAATTTTTTCTGCTTGGTTTTGTACGCAAAATTTACTTTATTTTGTAGAAATATAATAACATGCACTTAAGGGTGGTTACCCCTTATAAATTAATTTCTCTTGAAAATGCAAATATACGCAAAGTTTATTTTATTATCTCGTAACGTGAAATTTTTGAATGTCCCCTGTGCAAGGGCAACACGCCACACACCAAGGAGAGCGAGGAAGAAACTATTTAAATATAATAGTGTTCGTATGATAAATTATCATATGGACCGGGTAGCTGTGCGCATAAGATAAACCAATGTATACCTCACGTCGACGGATCGGTTTGACACATGGTAATGAGTGATCCCCCCCCCCCCCTTCCCATCATATAACATTTTCAATGTTTTAACTAAAGGCTAAGGTTTAACGCCCCGCGATGTTAATCTGAAAGTTCGAACCTTTTATTTTTCTCGCGAATATTGTTAAATGAAATAAAAGTGAAAATGTAATGATTTCTTTTTCGATGATATCTTTTTTCTTGTGAATTGCCCAGAATATCATGCAATTTTTTTCTATGTCTTTGGGCCTTTTTCTGCTTACGAAGGTTGTGAAATCAGAAAAAAGGCTAAGTTCATCAAGCAATGTTACTAAATTTTTACTATTTATAATTACTTTCGCATTACTTTTGCATGAAAAATTCTTGATCTTGAAAAAACAATGCGATATAGCCTAGATTTATTTTTATACATTTACCGTTCGACGTTGGCCTTTCAAGTCCTTAACAGCTTCTTGATGAGACGATTTTTCTTTTAACATATATATAATTTGAACTACTGATTGAGTGAAGTGGAGTTGAATGAATAGGAATGCATTCATTTTCATTCATGTATCTTAATTCAAAATGAATTTCATGTAGAAGATGACTCCTCTATGAAATTACGTTTATGCATGTTTAGATGCTAGATGAAAATAAAAATCAGATCACGTTTCAATAAACTTTTGGAAATGTTGATGAATCTAGTTTTTTGAATCACGAATACTTTTAATTGTCTCATTTAAAGCAGAATAAAATTTGGATAGTGGCACAACTATTAGTAGATTGCTATTTTCAAATCTTTCTTAAAGACTTTATCTTAGAAACACAATACCTAACAATAACTTTATTTTATAGATTTTGTTGATAAATATCGGAAGGGTTTTTAGCAACTTTACTTTATGCATTGAAATCCGAAAGAAATATTATTCCACGCACTTTCATCTCGGTTTGTTTTAATAAACGTGGAATTCAATAGAGACGATTTTGAAAAGTTGGTAGAAGTTGAAATTCAGTATCAAAAAAACATGGTTTCATTCAGTAACTGAAATTCGCAATTAATATACAGTTTAAACTAATGGAAAAGCATGTATTTTTTTAACAAGCTATTTTATTATGGTCCATCAAAATGTAATAAATTGATTTCCAGTTACCATATGCACTTTCAGATTTTGGCAATAAACCTTTTTTAACTTCGAATCTAATTCCTACCTTGAAGAAGTTTTTACAGTTATCTTTTCCACTATATTTTTTTATTTGTATGTTAAAAAAGTACAACCAATATTCCAATATTAGCACATTAATTTTAACACTACTAGTATTAAAAAAACTTGCGGTATAGTCATGGATACGATGTGAAGATGCTTCAATTTTCTCGTCCAACGAGAATGAATCTTGAGTTTATCTTCATACAAGAAGCCGCTAAGGACTTGAAAGGCCAACGTCGAACGGTAAATGTATAAAAATAAATCTAGGCTATATCGCATTGTTTTTTCAAGATCAAGAATTTTTCATGCAAAAGTAATGCGAGAGTAATTATAAATAGCAAAAATTTAGTAACATCGCTTGATGAACTTAGCCTTTTTTCTGATTTCACTACCTTCGTAAGCAGAAAAAGGCCCAAAGTCACAGAAAAAAATTGCATGATATTCTGGGCAATTCACAAGAAAAAAGATATCATCGAAAAAGAAATCATTACATTTTCACCTTTATTTCATTTAACAATATTCGCGAGAAAAATAAAAGGTTCGAACTTTCAGATTAACATTGCGGGGCGTTAAACCTTAGCCTTTAGTTAAAACATTGAAAATGTTATATGATGGGAAGGGAGGGGGGGGGGATTTCACTCCGTGTTTCACCGTAGACTAAAAAAACCACGATTTTGATTTTTACAAAATTGCCAAAAAAAAAACTTCTTACTTTATTAATAAGATTTGAACAATAACAATTATACATAATCTTAAACACATCCTTTATACATTATGTGTAACGCATGATCATGTCAATACATAAAAATACTTTTCCGAATGAAATTGGAAAACATATCCTACAAGTATATCTTTCGTCTATCGAGTGTCGCACTTGACAATTTAAATCAATAAGAACACGTTTCCAACGAAAAATGAATAACATTGCCTATAAGGCAATCTTTGAGATATATATGTGTATATATACATTATGTGTAACGCTTGACCCTTTTTATCCATAGAAATGCATTTCCGAATGAAACTATAAAACATAACCTACAAGTATATCTTTTGTGTATCTGGTGTAGCACTTGACCTTTCGAATCGATAAAAACACAAATTTCAAACTTAAATTAAAAGCGTAACCTAAAAAATCCCTTTTATGGCATTGATTTAGCATTTGACTGTTTTTCATTAAGAATTTTACTTTTTGGAACGAAAATGATGAAAACGCTAAACAGAACCTAAAAATACATCTTCTGTGTATTTTTTTGTAACCTTATTTTCTTCAATCACATTTCATGCAAAATTGCCTGTTTTGTTTGTTCAGAGAAATTAATTTTTTGAATTTTCCCACTAAACTTACATGTAGCTCCATCTGTTACTTTATATCACGAATATCTGCACTTATTACCGACATTCATCTGCATTTTGATAACCGTATGCCTTTCTTGTACATCACAATGCGTGCCTAAAATTTTTTGGAATTTCCAGCGTGAAGTTCACTTCGCGTCGGGGAATTTATACTTTGGAGAATCGATATGGGGACCAAATCATACCCTACCGTTATAACAGCTGATGAGTGAAATCGATATTTGATACTATCAAAGATCAAAGTGCGGTTTCGAAAATTGCTCACTCGTGGCACTAGTGCATCTAATCACGTGACCTGTCTGACGATGAAACTGAAACTTTTTCACGGGATATTCTTGTGAAAAAAAAAAATTATAACTTCTGCTCATGGAATTCCAATATTATTCCACAAAGACATTGTCCTAGTGACATCGAATGGACTTAAAAAATTCGTCTCAACTGATAATGCCATTCGTTGTACGGGATAAACATGAAAATACATTAAAATAAGTAACAAAATCGTGAGTGTCGGTAAAGAAATCACTACATTTGAAGTATAGATACCACGGTCGAGCTTCGTTTTTTTGCCTTAGCCTTCTAGACCCAACCGGGTCTCTTGATAAAGAAGAACAGCGCTCTGTCTATATGGTAATTGTACGCGCGGTAATGAGTCAGTAACTCACATCGCGTGCCGATAAAGTAGTGATGATGTGCTAATAACCTAATGAGAGAATGAGAAGTTATCAGCACACACTGAAAGAAATGCTTGAGATTTATCAGCCATATGAATATAGCTGAATGTTTTTAAGTAATTCAACAAAAAATATTTGACAGTTAATCAATAATATTGCTGCAATAGTAATTCATATGGTTGGAATACACATACAGGCTGAACTAATACAAGCAAACCTTGGTTTACGGTATATCTCCAATATAATATAGGTCAAGGAACCACAATTATGTCTGTATCGTTGAAATTTTTTTTTCAGTGCAGCCTCATTAAATGTAATGTCTAACTATTATATGTAGATAACTATTATAATTAGTTATTATCATATTGGCATAATACTACAACTATTATCAACATTCCGGTTTGCAATATTTCAATAATCATAATAATATATCATTATTGGGGCTATTGCGTATAGATTTCCGATAATCAATCGAGATCAATAGATGAAAGTCGATTATTGATCATGGATCACAATTGAAAGATTGATTCATCATTGGCAAACGATTATTAATCATAATTTGTAAAATATATAAAATGGACAAATAAGTGCAGAAGTGAATAATTAAAACTGCAATTATTTGGAAACTAGCAATAAAATTAGGCAATAGTAGAGATGAACCCATGAACTCTTGCAGAGATCGTGCCTGGCCACCAATTCGCAATTCGTACGTGCCTTGCCACTGATTTGCGATTAGAACGCGCCTTACCACCGATTTGCGATTCGAACGTGCCGTGCCACCGATTTACGTTGATCTGCTCCCACTATTGGAGGCATCAATAGTATATATACCCCAGATTTACCTCTGGTGGTTTGTCATTAAGTTCCGAACAGTTTTACGATTATTAGGTTCGGACCGGTAATTCAACGTCGTGAGCAGACCCTTCGATAAACGTAAGTCTCAGTGGATTTCTAAGAGCAATTCTACATTCGGTACTTGGTAAATAAAATCCTTGGTCCTTAAGTGATGCAAGTCCGGAAACCTTTGTGCTAGATAGTTCCTTTGGATTACGTGTATCGTCGTATTTAGTCGTGTCGGTTTATAGTGATTCATTTCTGAAATCAGGACGAACTAACCTATCATGTTAACAAGTGCATGTTGGATTCATTTCTTGTGTACTTAGCAAGATACGTAAGCGGATAATTGATCACATCAGTTGCTGGTGGACTTGCATCCCTTACACCATACCTCCTGCAATATTTATCGTTTTTTTGCTACTTCACGGAAACTCAAACGAAACCCAACTATCCTGCAAGGATTTGTGCCGTTGACTTGCAATTATAGGAGTAAAAAACGACAATTCTCTCTTTTGCCCTCTAATTTAAGAGGTGGACAAGCTGGCATAGTGCTGGCACTAGATCCTCATGAAGTCTGTCGCGGTGCTGGCAAAACTTCGAAAGGTAACACCGGCATAGTGCTGACCAGCAGTGCTGCGTTAGCGCTGACCTTCAGTGCTGGCGCGGTGCTGGCAGAACTCCGATAATTAACAACGGCATAATGCTGACCAGCAGCGCTGCATAAGTGCTGACCAGCGGTACTGCGCTAGCGCAGGCCATCAGTGCTGGTGCAGTTCTGGCACTAGTACAAAATGTCACTCGGCTGGGAGTTGTCTTTTAGTACTGGGGCGGTACTGGAAAATGTACCGAAAATCTGTATTGTACTAAGATAAAAAGTACAGGGAAAGTTCGAGTTAAGACTGTAATATTTACCGTTTTTAACGGCAACGGAGGGATATTCGCTTGGAAGGATAATTTTACTGTTTTCACAGTAAAAAATCTGTTTTCAAGCTAGAAAATTTTTTCTGAGTAAATTGACAATACTTTTTCGTTACACGTACACAAAAAAAATCTCAGTAGGTTTGACTACTTTTTAACTTACTTTCCGTAGTTCGTAAAGGTCCCAGTGTCATTTTTGAATTTAAGTGAACTGCAGGAACATAGGTAAATCAAATAAGAGCAGTAGTTGAATCGATGAATATTCTTAGTATATTTCAAAACTTTATTTACTTTCAAGCAGACTCTAACTTACTGTTTTTATATACAAACTTACCTACAAACACACATTCCTCTCTACACTACACAAACGCTCGTTTAGATGGTATTAAAAATTATTCTTAACGCTGCGGGTTCGAACCCTCTCTACTTTTATAATTAACACATTACTAACCTAACGACTAAGTCTCTCCGCTGCGCACGCTTGGAACACAAGAAAGAAAATAGCGCTTATAACCTTCAACTACTGCAGGCCCGTGTAAGAAGTGTATAGGCCCCGTGTAATCGAGAATTTTTAGATTTTATCCAAATTTATGATTCTGATTAAAATTTTTAAGATTTTTAATTATTAAATCGATTTTCTATAAAATAAAATATTTTTGAAAGAAAGCGATCAATTTTTGAATTAAAGAACATTACATAATAAAAAGATTTATATACATCTTAGAATTATCAATTTTTATTATTGTATATTAGTGATACTTTATACAGGGTATGATTCCTTTAATGTTTGTTTTCAAGAGTAAAATCAACGTATGTTCAGAATCTGAAAATTTTGAGTTTTTTCAATTTCAAAAATATGATGAAACTGGAATCAAGAAAATTATCTCATAACGAATTTATGCATTCAAGTTCGCAATAAGAAATTCCAACTTATGAAGTACTATTAAAAAAATAGTACACATGCATGGACTCCATACTGGGGCAATACTAATCAGTACCGCCCCAGCGCTCGACATAAATCCCGAAGTCGGCTTTCAGCCAGTACTTGAACTGCATACTGGGGCAGTACTAAATCAGTACCGCGCCAACGCTCGGCATACGTCACTAAGTCGGCTTCTAGCCAGCATTTGGACTCCATACTGGGGCAGTACTAAACCAGTACCGCGCCAACGCTCGGCACGGTACTAATGATCAGTACTAGCATTGCTCCTAATTTACAAGTGGCGCGGTACCATGCCGTTCGTAAGATCCGGCATAAGTGCGAACATAATAACTCAGCTGAAGTAGAAAATTCGTAATCTGGGATCATGCATCACCCAAGTCAAAAAAAGATGAACAGGAGTATTTTAAAAACATTTATCAGATTAAAATAAATATGAATCCAAACTACCCTCGCCTTCTGCTCGGGACGTAACAGCTGATTTGGTGGCAGCGGTGGGATTGTCACTTTTGTTGTCACAATTGATAATAATTTAAAAATTAGTTAATTGAAGCTAATCAAAATTATATGTGCAATTATTTCGAATAAAAATTGTGCATAAATAAAAGCTTCGAAATTTAGAAATTTTTCCAAATTACAAAATTATAAGTTTAGTAGAAATAATTAGATAAGATATTTCTACTTGTCAAAATTTAAATATTTGGAGTTAAATGTTAAAATTAATTATTTTATTTTAAGCGTTGGTATACTTCGCGTGTACGTAAGCTCTGCCATCGTTAATAACATTATCAAATTACCCCGAATAAACCTTGCATGTATTCTTCGTAGCAAGATTGTGCAAGTGAAGGGTCTAAAAAATATAGATAAATTAAAAACATCATTTATTGACTTAAATTCATTCAGAGCTTTTTTTACTTTAAGTTTACGCAGGAATTTTGTTTAAACATTACCTGAATAAACTTACGGTATCAAAGCATTGAATATTTAAATTTAAAATATTAAAATTATCCGAATTTCTGAAAGTACTAAAATTACACAAGGTTTTGAGCATGAGCCTGGCTTGTTTAATTTCGTACTACTGAAATTTCCAAATTGTTAACTAAGTTTGAATTTAAGTTTAAAACAAAACAAGAACAGCACACGAGAGTATAAGTCCTTTTTAGATTCGTTGAACGCCCTGCTTAAAATGACGGATAGAACCCAGATAAGAACCGAGTAAAAGTCGGTTCTTAAACATAAAAGAAAACCAAGAAGAAGTAGAACTACAACCCCTTTCGATAGACAACCAAGCAAACACAGAAGAAATTCAACCCCAACGAAGAGTATTAACAATCCCAACAACAAATGTTAGAATTGCATAAACAAATGCAAGTCGTTGAGAACAACGACACTTTTAAGGAGGGAGGACAAGTACCTAAGTAGACAAAATTTTTGCCAAAAATAACAATAAATTACTATACATTATTATGGATACCACAATAAATATATAATAATTAAGCACAATACCTAATGACAGCTGTAATAAATTAATAATTGAAACAACAGAGGAAAAAGAATAAGTATCATAGAAAGTACGAGGAGTTTAGCCGTAGCTTGCTTACAAACCACTCCCACTTGAGAAAAATATTAATCACACCCACCGAGAGCAACCATAATGAATTATAATCCAATCATATAAAGAAATGCAATGTGACACCTTGCAGAACGCAACGTATCACCAGCAGTCGAGACTCCCGACAACATGGCCAGAGCGTAACTCGAACCGCCCAGCGATAAGAAGATCCGCGACCGCATGGAATGAATCATATACACTAAGCAGTTCTCCTGTACTTATATGAATGCCTATTCAAAGTTCATTATTAGACTTGCCAAAAATTCATATTGCAGCGGGCCTTACACCAGTAGATGCACCGACAAGATGACTACCTTCATTAAAACTCCATGGCGACCCCCTAACAATGGACACCTAATATACAAGGATTATTGCACAAACAACTATCATTGAGGTACAAATGATAAACATAAGGATGCAGAACAGCGAACTCCACAAACGGTATGTTATCCGGACAGGAAAATTTAAACGGACAATCAAATTCACGACATTCCGTTAATAATAATTGAATAATAATTGCGAAAAATGAAAAAGTGTATTACTCAATACCTATAAATCTTTAATAATGTGAATCAAACAGAATTGAGTCACATAACTAAGGGTTTCACAGAACTATAATGGTACACATCTCCATTGAAACCACAGTACTAGAACTAACTGCAACGATGTTTTGATTAATTGATTAAATAACTATTTAATGGGATGAAGCCAATTTTTGTTTAAGAAGAATATTTACGAGCATGGCAATTAATAAAGCCGTTATTGGTAAAATCGGGTAATGCAAAACTCAACAACGAATTCTCAATTATAAATTACCCGATCTGATCAATGAATAAGCTTGTGCTAGCCCACCTAACCTAAAAATGAGCAATAAATAAAATCAATAAAATTGCTATAATATTGATCCCCATAATTTAAATTACGGCCAGACAAAAGAAAAAGTAAAAAAAAAAATAATAAAAATTTAAGATGAAACTTCGAAGAATGCAGTTACTTCTGGTAAATTGAAGAAAATGTTTATTAACTTTCATTCAAATGGACATAAGTTAACGTTTGGGGCAACTAAAGTTTTTTGCAGTTGCGTCTAAGAGGAAACTCTGTTACAGAATTATTATTTTATATTGGATCTATAACTTATTTCGTGCGGTTTGCTAAGAGATGGCGTAACTTGATTATTATTCCATCGTTTCAATATTCCCTACATGCGTTGGAAAGCTACTATCATTGTGCGTCTTTTTCATTAAATGTCATTCCTTTGAAGCGTAAACAACAATAATTTTTTTTCACTCAAATATGTCGAACTTTGTACCTGAAAAAGTGTTTTTGCCGGGAGTTCCTCTTCATTACTTAAATATGAAAAAAACTGCTGCCGAAAGTCATCGTATTTTGGTGGAAGTTTATGGTGAACATGCTCTAGCTGAGCGAACATGCCAAAAGTGGTTTGCACGATTTAAAATTGGTGATCTTGGCTTGGAAGACGAAGAACATCCTGGGTAGCCAAAAAAGTTTGAAGATGAAAAACTGGAAGCATTACTTGATGAAGATTGTTGCCAAACACAAGAGCTCGCAGAATCTTTGGGGGTCACTCAAGCAGCCATTTCAAAACGTTTAAGAGCAGCCGAATACATTCAAAAGCAAGGAAATTGGGTTCCGGACGAACTCAAGCTGAGAGACATTGAAAGGCGGTTTTGCATGTCCGAAATGCTGCTGGAACGCCACAAAAAGAAGTAATTTTTGCATCGGATTGTTACTGGTGATAAAAAATGGATCCATTACGACAACCCCAAGCGCAAAAAATCATATGTGAAACCCGGCCAACCAGCCAAATCAACGGCAAAGCCGAATATTAATGGGGCGAAGGTAATGCTCTGTATGTGGTGGGAGCAGAAGGGTGTGCTGTATTATGAGCTGCTAAAACCAGGTAGAACGACCAATGGAGAACGCTACTGAACACAATTAATCCATTTGAAGAGAGCAATAGCCGAAAAATGCCCGGAATATGTGACCAGACACAAGGCAATAATTTTCCATCATGACAACGATCAACCCCATGTTGCTATTCCCATTAAGAACTATTTGGAAAGCAGTGGATATGAAGTTTTACCCGACCCGCCTTATAACCCAGACCTTTCCCCTTCTGACTACCATTTGTTCCGGTCGATGCAGAACGCCCTCACTGGAATACGGTTCACATCAGAACAGGGTATCAAAAATTGGCTTCATTCATTCTTGGCCGCCAAGTCAGCGCAGTTCTTTTGGGATGGAATCCACAAATTGCCAGAAAGATGGGAAAAAGTCATAGCTGCAGATGGGCAATACTTTGAATAATACTATTGTGCATGTTTTTCTTAAATAAACGTTTAAGTTTTGGAAAAAAACCGCACGAATTAAGTTATAGATCCAATAAAATTTACAAAAACTATGCTACAGTTTCATAATAGTAAGAAAAATTCCAGAAAATGCAGTGAATTTTTGCAATTTTAAGATACTTATACTAAAAATCATCTCAAAGATCGTCGAATTTTACGTTACCCTTGTAACATAGAAATTTGAAGGTTTCTAACGGAATCCGACTATAATAACAATAGGAAATAAACACTGATGTGTACTTATCATGATCAAGAAATAATTGATATAAAATCATATATATATATATATATTGTAACCTTAATTTTAATTTTCAAGATAGAATAAAGATTCAAGGAGGTTAGGTTAGGTCAGGTTAGGTTATATTATCACAATAATTATAACTATTAGTTGGAGTCACCTGTCGACAAACAATATTTATTTACGAATAGCCGTATGTACAAAATTCGGGGTAATCTACTTTTACCCCGGGCAACCTATCCCTATTACACAACCAATCCCGAACGCGACATCAAATTCAGCTGATATTATTGTTGAGCGCCAGGTTATTTGTTCTAAAACAACCAAAATTATGATTTAAATGCAAACTATGAATTGACCGGCCCACTCATACGGGATACCCTGTACATTCGTAACCGAAGCTACAGGGATTACTGAAATACCGCGGAGAGCGCGGGGTAAGGAGTAGCGTCACTGCTCGAGATCTCGGACACTGATAGTTCGAACTGTATAATTTTGATTGTTCGGGGTGCATGGACCCGTGCCCGTTTGACGACCTCATGAGTTCGAATCAACTATCTACGCGGACACTGACTCTAATTTTACATTACACTAATGAGGCTGACCCAGAGTCTGCTGACTCGGAATTTTAGTGGCGAGGTGTTTGCGTCGCACACCACCCGAATTTACAGTTCACGTCAATTAATATAATTCAAATTCAAACATAAAAAGGAAGAGAAGATTTTTATTAAAAGATATGGGCCGTAAGATATTTTGTTTGGCATACTTGCCACTTCAAACGCCGATCAGAGAATGATTAAATATGGCGAGATCCGCTGGCGTGCTCGCGAAACCGGAAGACGGTGGCACTTACAAAGCTTACGACATTACCGACATTTACGTCGAGTTCTAAGTCGCGAGCGACAGGTGGCCAAGGTGCGCCGATCTTTAGCACCGCCACGTGGCGATCAACGAAATTAACCTCGTCGCACAGGTTAGTATGTTGAAAACCTGTCAACAAAGCGACGGCGAGCTCCTCTCCTTGGTGTTCTTGAGCAGGCGGGACTCACATCCGCCTGACGCACCAAGGATCGTCTTCGTGGTATGCTGAAGTGTTGTGGTGCCGTTTCGCGTTATTTCCTCCATCGCTTGTGGTGCTGTGTCGCGTTATTTCCTCCATCGCTCGTGCTGAAGCCTTGGCCGTGACGCGAGTATTGAGCGCCATCGACCGGGCGGTGATCTCGTGGTGCTCGCGTGTGAGTGTGGAACAAACATAAAAATAATAATGATTAAAATCCAGTGTACGGTTTGCAACCCTACCTTTAAAGTTTCGCCCCTAGGGTTGAAAATCGCAGTTTCGTCCCGCTTCGCAGGTACCGAAAATCGGATTTTCAAAAGAGGCGCTGTGAAAATGTATATTACACACACACACACACACACACACACACACACACACACACACACATATATATATGATGTTATGAAGGTGTAACAAGGAATGGTTATTTAAAGCACTACCATGAAAGCCTCAATGAGACATGGCAGCATGAGTACTCCTCAATCAGTATGCTGCCCTGCTAAAAATTTATTACTAAGGTAGTCTAATTCGGGTGGCCCTGTGTCAAAATTGATGAAACTCACCTTGTGACCTGAAAATATCTTATAAAAATAAAGCTTATAATACGTACACCCATCGGATTGGGATACATAACCTAGGGTCTCCACTTGTGTGTATGAAAATTTTTATTTAAGATAACTCAAGAACTAGGCTAGAGGAATGGAAAAGTTCAAACACAAAATAAGAGAGTCGGGCATAAGTGTAAATTTTAGGAAGATAGGAAACAAAAATTCTTGGGAGGGCCACGTCTGCTAGTCTCTCAAGCGATTACATAGTTTCAAAAATTTATATTCTGTAATTAGGAATGCGAATGTATGTACACATAAGACGATTAACATAAATAACTATAATTAGTATATAAACCTAAGATAAATAACATAAATAACTATAATTTTCACATAAATATAAGAAAAGTAATTGAAAATAGAAAATATATAACATAGAATTTATAATTAGCAATTAATGTTATGGTGAAGGCAGCACCGGGTCCTCCGTTAGGAGTAGCACTTCCTCAGGCCTCGGATCTGTAACACAAATTAATGACTAAATAACAAGAAATGGAAGATAAGAAACAGAAAGGAAGAAGAGAAGTTAATTAGAGCAAGATTGGAAACGAAATCAAAAACTTACACCACGGGGTATCATAATATGTCCCGCATCGGCACGGGAGGACGTGAAAGGAGCCACGCAGGTAGCGCCCACAGTGACAAAAATCTCCCGTATTCCAGGCATCACTGAAATATTCAAGAAAAGAAGGGATATTAAGCAAAATATTAAAATTATATACTATGCACATAAGGATAATTCCAACGAACAACGACGACTTACCCAAGGCAAACAGAAGGCACCAGGGGCATGTGTATGCACTCATACACAGCGGGCGTGCCTACATGTGCCTGCGCGACCTCCTGTGCTCTCCTAGCAGCCTGACCCGCTAGAGAAGACCAGCACCTACGAATTTGACTGTTCCGGCTCCCACCTCTGTTTTTCTGGGCCACTTGTCGCCAGGTTCGATGGAGTTGCCCCTGCTGAACAATTTCAGTCGACAAAATCTGAACCCAGGCCAGGAAAAAACCTGGGGAGCATCGCGGAAGGTTCCGCGGGCGCCCCTGCACGCCTGACACAGATAGAGAAAAACAATTAAAAATCAACAGATAATGAACGAGATAGAAGACCTGATGCACCGCCCTGTTCAAAACACCTAAGCCAACCCCACCACTAGACCTCGACATTTTAGGGCATTCTTACACCCTAGAATGCGGTGTTTTAGCTCCAGGGAAGCCAGTCGCAGAAGAACGCCGGGGTTCCTCGAATCCAGAATTCAAGCCACAGAAAAAGAATCGCGGGAGACTGACATGTCAAATATCTCCTGACAAGCCAGGGTCATCGACTCTATAAACCTGCTGGGACGAACCCCGCGAACCGACACACAAGAAACCCCCAATCTGTCTTCAATTTCCGATATCCGCACTCGTAGACTGTCGCATCGCGACACAAACACGGCAGGGTCCCTGGAGGAAGAAGACGAACTGGACGCACTCGGCTGTTGCAGTGAAAGATCAAAATCTAAAACCGAGTCGGCAAACGCGTTTTCGCGGAGAGGTTTAGAGGAAGGAACCGAGGATTGAGAACAAGAAGGCTCTGGTGAGCTGAACCACTCTGATAACAAGGCGTCCAAGAAGTCTCCAGTGTTTGACATCTTGACCCAAACCAAGACACTTAAAGAATGCAGCACTACCCGAACAAATCACGCAAAATTGAAAAAGGGGCACTTACCAGCTCCTTCAAGCACCGACGTAGCCCCCCCCCCCCCCCCTCACTAAGGAGAGAGGGTAGCTATGGTTTTGGCAGTGCTCTTCGTAGTTGACGGTCTCTGTACTTGAAGATGATCCATCGTCTGCCATGGCTGCTGGAGACTGTGTTACGTCCCGGGCTAAGGCGAGGGTCGGTTGGGAAAATAGGAAAAGGGAGGAAAGTTATCTGATTAAATCAGACTGGTAAATTCTGATTATTTATATTTTTGTTGGATGGTGGTCACTATTCAAACCTATGCGGCTCGAGTTTTTCACAGTAATAACAAATTTGATTATATTGCGGTGTACAGGCTTTATTAATTAAATGATAGATATACAATAAGTTTTGAGATGCCTATGTGTATGACTTATACTACTTCTCAAGATGAGAAGGCAATGTTAAGAGTTTTATGCGTTTATGAGTCAATAATACAGGTTCTGAGATGCCTATATATGTAAATCAAGCATTATAAGTGTGCATCTATATAAGTCAATAATACAGGTTTTGAGATGCCTATATATGTGACTTCCGCGTTTAAGTGTATGCGTCTACAAGTTATTTATACAAGTTTTGAGATGCCTATATATGTAACTCACGCGTTTAAGTGTGTGCGTCTAATATAATAAGTTTTGAGATGCTTATAAAGTGTGATCAAATTAGAGGTACTTTTTCCAACGGGGCTTTATTATCATGTCACGCGTGACTACTGTCAAACTAAATACACAATTTTATTCAGTTTTTATTGAAATTTCATCATGGAAAGACTTACGCCTCAACAACGTCTACAAATCGTATAATTATATTACGAAAATGGACGCTCTGTGAAAAGTGTTTATCGCGCGCTCACGCCAATTTATGGTGTACATAATCGTCCTACCGAACGCACTATTCGGCATACCATCGGCAAACTCGAGTGATATCACACCTTTGGACTTTTATTTGTGGGGCTAAGTAAAGTCTATATGTTTTGTGGATAAACCAGCTACTATTGAGGCATTGGAAGCCAACATTACTGAAGTTATTAGCAAGATACCGACCGAAGTCCTCGAGTGAGTCATTCTAAATTGGTGTTTACGGATGGATGAATTAAAGCGCAGTGGCGGCCAACATTTAAAAGGGGTTATCTTTAAAAAAATAAATGTCCTGAATGGTTCTACACAAAAATAAAAAAGATTGCCCTATAAATTTGAATTTTCGTTGTTTTATTCCAATTTACAATCCTATACCTCTAAATTGATCACTCTTTATATATATAACTTACGCTTTTTCCCTGCTTGAGAAGGTAAGAGAAAGAGTTTTGTCGTATAGTTCTCCTTGTTGATAGCTGGATAACGGCACAATCCTGGCTGGAGTTAAGTAGTGCTAGTCAAGTAGTACAGGAAGCGTATCAGACAATCCAACTTGCTTGCTAAACACTGGTTAAGTTCGTTTTCCGTAGATTTAACTCTTAGAACTCGACTTAATACGACGATACACGTATTTAACGGCAATTATTAATTCACGACCACCGGATATGCACCATTCAAGGAACAGGAATTATATTTACCAAGTACCGAGGTAATCCTTGTATAAGATACCGACGAAATTATGAATATCGAAGGGTCAAAAAACAATGCGATATAGCGTAAATTTATATTTATACATTTACCGTTCGACGTTGGCCTTTTAAGTCCTTAGCGGCTTCTTCATGAGACGATTTTTCTTTTAACATATATATAATTTGAACTACTGATTGAGTGAAGTAGAGTTGAATGAAAAGAAATGCATTCATTTTCATTCGTGTATCTTAATTCAAAATGAATTTCATGTAGAAGATGACTCGGCTATGAAATTACGTTTATGCCTATTTAGATACTAGATTAAAATAAAAATCAGATCATGTTTCAATAAACTTTTGGAAAAACATGTTTTCGTTCAGTAACTGAAATTCGCAATTAATATACAGTTGAAACTAATGGAAGAGCATGTATTTTTTTTATCAAGCTATTTCATTATGGTCTATCAAATTGTAATAAATAGATTTAAAGTTACTATATGCACTTTCAGATTTTGGCGATAAACTTTTTTTATCTCCAAACCTACTTCCTGCCTTGAAGAAGTTTTATCAGTTATCTATATTCAGTTAATCTTGAGTTCATCTTCATACAAGAAGCCGCTAAGGACTTAAAAGGCCAACGTCGAACGGTAAATGTATAGAAATAAATCTACGCTATATCGCATTGTTTTTTCAAGATCAAGAATTGTTTATACAAAAGTAATGCGAGAGTAATTACCAATAGTAAAAATTTAGTCACATCGCTTGCAGAACTTCGCCTTTTTTCTGATTTCATAACCTTTGTAAGCAGAAAAAAGGACCGAAGTGACAGAAAAAAAATTGCATGATATTCTTGGCAACGCGGAAGTTTAACAACATTCGTGAGAAAAATAAAAGGTTCGAACTTTCAGATTAACATCGCGGGGCGTTAAACCTTAGCCTTAAGTTAAAACATTGAAAATGTTATGTGAGGGATGGGGTGGGGGGGGGGGGGGGGATTTCACTCCGTGTTTCACCGTAGACTAAAAAAACCACGACTTGAGTGTTATCACGCCTTTTTTAATGATCGATAACACATTCAATCAATGCGATAGCGCCGTTTTGAAAATAATGTTTATCGATGAGCTTAAAAATTCTATATTTCAGATTTTTAACCTTGGTAGGGATTGTTATTTTTTGTACATAAATTATCAGGTAAAAGCCGATATATTTTGTGACGTATTCATTTTAGCAAATAAAAACTTTGTATGCTGAAAGAGTGTCGTGCAGTCACGTTTTTCATTATACAGGGTGGGCACGAGTGGGTTGCAGAATAGGGAATATAATTGGGAGTAGTTTAGTATACTAAATACCGCCCAACATGCACTTTCGCTATTCGAAAAGATCTTTTTCAGGCGTTTTTTTTTAAATTCGCGCCAGCTCGAAAGAGGTCGTTCATGTCTAGCGCATGGTTTTCGCTTTTTTCTAGGTCGGTAATAGTGAAACCTGTCCATATTTAATTTTAAATGTGGTACAGATTAGGTTTCCAAATGTCATTTTTGAAAAAATAGTAAAAATATTAAAATTAAAAGTGCTATGTTTTAAAAATATTGTCGAAAGTGCGGCAGAATTTTAATCAACAGTGAGTGAATTTATTATTCAGACACATAAGTGTAAATAGTTGAAAATTGGAATCAAGTTTGACAGCCATAAGCTCACCTTTGTAGTGTGTGATAAAAAATATAAATTTTAAACAAATAAAGGGCTTTGTTGCTCTAAAAGATTGATAAATGAGAACAGGAATAATTTATGGCATGGAGAATGGTAAGATTTTGAATCTCTATGATAAAAAATATTGAATATTTTTTTAGTGTAAAGTTTTCAATTACAATAATATGTTTTAAATTTTCAGAAAAATATCTACTCACTTAAAATGAAGTTAAAAAAAAATTGAAATTTTTTAATTTGACGGGAAATTCAGATAAGTATTTTTTATTTCACTTCAAATGATATTCTTTAAAAGAGACGTTTACTTTGTGAAATGTTTTTTTTTTCTTTTTCAGGAAGAGTCAAAAATGAAGCAAGAGGGAAAAATAAAGGATTTAAGAACTAAAATTGTGTAGGTATTTATGTTACTTATAAGTTGCAGTAGCAAAAGTACATACATAATAATGTAATAATAGTTTGAAATATCTTAAAGCTAAACTTTATAATTTATCATTCAGAACAAAATATCAAAACACTAACTGATGTTTATGTAATCAAATCCTCGATAGCCATTGATTATTGTAAAAATTGTTCCCGGGACTACAATTAAAGTTTTTAAATTCTGCAAACTGGCTCAGTAGTCCGAATTCACGTACTCTATCAGCCCTCATAGTAAATAGTCCTGAAAAATCATTTTTTCAAAACTTCAGTACTCATAGCTGCCGTTCTAGAGTGGCCAAGTTCCAAATGCACACTTTATAATTTGTCATTTAAAAAAAATGTTGATGCCCTCACTGATGTTTATGTAATCAAATCCTAGGTAGGCATTGTCATAATTTTTTTTAAATGACAAATTATTTTAGTTACAGTCAAGGATTTATGTGATATTTTGTGTGTATTTGGAACTTGGCCACTCTAGAACGGCAGCTATGAGTACTGAAGTTTTGAAAAAATGATTTTTCAAATTAATCATTGACGATTGATGATTTGACGTAACTCCTCAGGGGTGTACTTACATTTTCGTAAGACATACTTATTTTTATGTTACTATTTTCAAACTCCTTGATTATCATTTTGAGCAGTTCTGCCTTCGTCAGGTCGTCTGTCAAGTCGCCTTGTCGCGCAATACGAAATTCGGTGATGTTTTCTCTGAATAGGGCCACACTTAAATTGTGGAGGGCTGTTTGGAGATAATTTGTGTCTAGGTCGTCGAAATATCGGTTTTTTATTATCAATGAATATACATTGTATTGTCCTCTGGGGGTGATCAATACTTCTCCTATTTTGGGTTGTTTAATTTTCAATTCCATTGGGTCTATTGCTCCGATGGCGATTAGTAATCTTCCTACAGGGGTGGTTATTTCAACGTCAGCAGAGAGAAAATGTACATAATTATTTCTTAAATATGTTAAATTGTCTCTACAGCTAAAAACTTTGAAGTTTGTAGTAGGGGCGTTTGAGCTACAAACGGTGAGTAATTCTGGGGCAATGCTGGTGATAAGCTTAGAGTTGTTTTTAGTCTTGTCATCGGATGTGTTTTCAGAGAGTTTTTCTGAAAATTGAGGAATTTCCATGTCCATTCTGCGTGGCTTGTATCCAGTGGATGAAGTTACAGTGTTAGGGTGGTCTTCTTTATTACTTGAATATGGGGTTGATATCGCTTTAGGTTCTTTAAATGTTGGAGGACTAACCTTTTCTAACATGTCAGGTGTTGCCGGTATCTCAGGTCCAAACGTTACGCTTTTCCGAGTCCGTAGAGGTGGATTAGGTGTAGGTTGATCTTCTTCATCAGAAGATGGAATTCTGGGATCCCAATTTTCCTTTTTTTCTGTGTTTCTTTCATCAATTTCTGTACCGTTTCAATTGCTGTTTTGATTCGGTTATCAAATTCAGTCTCACTTTCTGGTTCTAGTTCTTCAATGGCCTCTAGGAGTTCCTGATTGTCTTCTCCTTCTTAAACGGCTGTAATCTCGAGGATAGGGGCATATTTTTCAGTGTTTTCTTTGTCTAGCCAATCTTCGCGAGCCTTCAAAGATTTTTCGAACAATATAAATGAGTTTTTCAGGCTCTCTTTTGATGGCTTGGGTTTACTTTCTTCCGTACGCTTATTGTCATCATCTGTTGGACTATCTTCACTATCGCTTGTAGTTGGACTCACGATTTTTATCGGTTCTTCTTGTTGTTCTATTATATGAATTGGTTCCTCCTGTTCCTCGAAAGGAAATTCAGTTTCAGCCTGTGGAACATTTGCTGGAGCACTATTAGGTATAGTTGAGGGTGGATATGCAGCAGGGGGTAAATCTAGACTGGGTAGTAAACTTTTTCTTTTTCGAAGAATTGGGGGTGGTTCCAAGTCTTTCACCGTATCATCAAAGGTACTCGATTGAGATCGAGATAGAGTGGGTTTGAGTTGCTTCAAAGTAGATGGGTTTGAAAGTTCACCTTTTGGCTTGGCTCCCTTTCTGGTTGAAATGGAGGGTTTGTTCATTAGGCCAGAGACTGAGGTTTTTGTTTGAGGCTTAGAGCTGGATTCTATTTTTTTTTACTTTCCAGTGAACATTGGCATTATTCTGAGGGGTAATTCTTGTATTTGTTTCAATGTTGCTGCGTTATTTTCTACTGGATTTCGAGAGAGGGCGTCGGCATTAATATTTAGTTTGCCCGGTTTATACTTAAATGTGTACTCGTAATCTTGTAACTTTAATCGCCATCGAATCAGTCTCTGCCCTGGGTCTTTAACTGAGTATCCATTTTAGTGACTCATGATCGCTTATGAGAGTGAATTTTCTTCCATACAAATAGGGTTTGAATTTTGCTATTGCATATAAGACTGCTAAACATTCTTTTTCAGTGGTTGAATAATTTAACTGGGGTCCAGTTAGTGCTCGTGATAGGTACGCTACTGGTAGGTCCATATTTTGGACTTCCTGGCTTAATACAGCGCCAATTACGAAACCTGATGCGTCTATTGTTACCATAAATGGTTTATTGAAATCTGGGTATTGTAAAATGGGACTATTACATAGGGCTTGTCTCAATATTCTGAAACTCTCTTCCTCTTCTTCTCCCCATTTAAATACTGCCTCCTTTTTCGAAATATTTTTTAAGGGTTTTGCTATTGCAGAAAAGTCTTTCATAAATCTCCGGTAGTATCCTGCTAGTCCTAGGAATTGTTTAATATTTTTAGGGTTCTTGGGTTGCGGAAAACATTGTACAGCCTCTATCTTCTTTGGATCGGGTTTCACACCTTCACTGCTAATGATGTGACCTATGTAAGCTATTTCTTTGAACAGGAATTCACATTTTTCGGGTTGAAGTGACAGGTTTGCTTCTTTTAATCGTTTCAGGAGTCCCCTTACCTTTTTTCCGTGCGCCTCTAGATTGTTTGCGTATACAAGTACAACTATGACGTCTAGGTATACGAATAATTCTGTTCCTTGTAGTCCTGCTAACACTTGACTCATTAGTCGTTGGAATGTGGCTGGTGAATTTTTCAATCCCATGGGAATCCTGTCATATTCATAATGTCCATTTAATGATGAGAAAGCTGTCTTAGGTCTGTCTGCAGAATCTAGTTCTATTTGGTGAAATCCACTCGCAAGGTCAAATACTGAAAAATATTGGACTCTACCTAAATGGTCAAGAATTTCGGAAATATTTGGCAGAGGATAAGCATCGCCAATCGTTTTCTTGTTGAGAAGACGGAAGTCGATTACTTTTCTCCATTTTCTTTTTCCGGTGTGGTCTAATTTTTTAGGTATAATTAATAATAGAGTTGTAGGCTGGTGATTTTGAATTTTGAATAGCTCCTTCAGTTTTCATTTTCGTTATGACGCGTTCTATTTCTTCTTTCTGAGCTGGTGAAAATTGGTAAGGGCGGGTGTTTATGGGTATTTCGTCTTTTGTATGTATTTTATGTTGTACCAGATGTGTAGAGGTTAGCGGTTCCCCTGGCAGATAAAAACTATCTGGAAACTCTTGCACTATTTCTATAACATGCTCCTTTTCTTCTTGGTTGAGATGATCTAATTCCAATTTGTCAATTACTTCCTCTATTTTGTCTCTTTTAAATTTAAAATTTTCGGTTAAAGAATATTTGTCTGAATCTTCTCCTGGTTAGTTATAATATTCGAAGGGTATTAATTCTTGTGGGGGTATTCCAATGCTTAAATCTTTTTCAGTTGTGTTGATTGCTAATACGTGTCAAATTCCGTTTGCATTTCTTACTGCTGCTTCACCCACTAGTACTCCTTCTGTAGTTTTAATTAAGGGTAGATAACCTTCTTTTAATTCTATATTCGTGACTTCGACGGGGATTACTCGTTTAGTTCTGGCTTTGACCTGGATGAGTCCTAATGAAGTCCCTTTGTAACCTTCCATATCTTCGTCTATAAATGGTACGGGTTTGGTTGGGTTGGAATGAGTGACGATTGTGTTGTGCCAGAATGAAATCTCTACCTTTTCTTGTCGGAGATATTCTCTTCCTAGAATTCCGTCGGTGTTGATAGTAAAATCTGGTTCTGTGACGTGAAAGGTCACTATTGAGTTTTTTATTTTTATCTAAACGGTTTCAAGGGTTAAAATTTTGTTCTGGGTTATTCCAGCTATTTCAATTGCTTTATTGTGTGATACTATTATGTCTTCGTCGAGTGAGCTTAGCTTAATTATGTTTACGTCTGCTCCAGTGTCGACTAGCAATTGGGCCTTGCTTTCTTTAAAACTGGGTGAGCTGATCTCTACTACTGGCGATTCTCTTCTAAATTTTGTACACAGGATTTTCTTTTCTGCATTAATATCCTCACACTGCTTTGACGCTCTTTTTGGTCTGTGCTCATCGTCGCGTCCTCTCGACGAGCAAGGCTGGAGTTTGAGTGTTCTGGGTTTGATGGAGATGGGGATGGCGTATGAGGGGGGTTGGTGGGGTTCTTATAGGGGTAGTTATGGTTGGGATATGGAATAGAGTGATTTGGATAATAAGGATATGGCTGATAGGGTGGATATGGGGGGGATGGATGGAGGTGGGGGAAACTACTGGGTTCCGTTGGGAAAGAGTTTCTTCTATTTAATCTAGGTGAATTTTGCCTATCTTCATTAGACCTATTTCTTTCTAGAGAGACTACAAATCGGACGTGCGGACTAGGGCTGCGATCACGCATTGCTGAGTAAGCAGTTTTAGCAAAATTTCTGTCATAAAAGTTATTATGTGGGGATTGGGGGTTTAACTGATGTCTTGAATCGTATTCTATGGCATATTTTAGAGCTGCTTCTATCGAATTTGGATTTCGGCATTCCATTGCTCCTTAAAGTCCATCTGGAAGTCCACGAAAAAGGATTCTAACGCACAATCGTTGAGAGCGTCCAATAGTAGATCCGCGTTATCGTATTTATCTTCTAGTGCGGCTTGCGCATCAGATTTTAACAACATAAGGCGATCGTAGTATTCACTTACACTTTCGTTACGGGTCATTTTGATGTTTTAAATTTCCTGTGTATACAATGTGTATGTATTGTGTAGAGCGAATCGTTGCTTCAGGTGGTCAATCAAGTCTTTCATGGAAAAGAAACTTTTTCCATGTGTGCTATCTCTAGCTGCTCCCTTCAGTCGGGACAAAACCGCTCTGATATACTGTTTTTCACAGTTGGCAGGTATGCTGGCTTCTCCGTCTATCACGTTCTGAATAAAGTCTCTTACTGGCACATTTTTACCATTAAATATCGGGACATTCATTATGCCTTATAGAATGACGAAACATTCTGCCATGGATGTTACCATTGCGTCGTTTAAAGTACGCGAAATGTCACCGGTAAAATCGGTTGTTCCGGTCTTGTCTGATCAAATGCTGTCTTTGGGCATGTTGGTGTTTTTTTTTTTTTAAAGCTTAGAAAATTATCAATGAGTGCTCTGAAATGATACTATTATTATCTTTGATATAATCTTGAGGTCTGTATTTAATGCTCAGTTCAAATTTCTATTTTTGGAAATTTTCGGCCTGAAATTGAAAGTGAATTACAAGTTTACTTGTATCAATTTTGTCTATTTGACTATTCCGGGATAGGCAGATTCAATTTAGAAATAAAGGATTTTCCAATTACTCCTGCGATACCTGTACCTATTTCGCCTTTAATTACGTTGAATTTAATTGAATTACACAAAATTGGGATTTCTACTGATCCTACTGTTGAAAGAGTGGGTGTACGTAATATGTAGATTTTTAAGTGGTTTATATTGACTTCAGGGATTATTTTGTCTTTTGGATTAAATTGATATTTAGTGTTGGATCGTACAAGAGATCTCCTATTTTATTTTTTAATAGGTCAGAATATATTGAAATTATAATATTGGTTTGGTGTTTTATTATTATTTGAGATTGCTTAGTTGCCATAAAACGTAGCCACTTTTTATTTTTGTTTTTTATAAATTTTAATTTGCTTTTGCTAAAGAATTATGCTGTAATTTTAACGCACTGTCAATTTTGTTCGCGATATATGCAGGTATTCTAGGTTCTTAGTCTTGAATGCAATGATTTCAGTGATGCAAAGGGGGTCAGGTCAGTCGTATTTAACATTCGCCTGAGTGAGCTTTACATTTGTTAATTTAATAGTTGTTTAAGAGCATTAACAAAAGTTATTTTCAGCGATACGAGATTGGACATGTCTGATTAAGTGAAAATGCTTGGAAAATTCTTGCAATTACAAAATTTGTTTGTTGCTAATACGTAACAAGATTGTTTATTGTTACAGAATTTTAGTGATGTAAGATTGGACAAACTAGACTCAAGCACAATTTTTGGAGAATCTTTACATTCAAAAATATTCTGTTAATTAAGTTGAAAATTGCAGTTTATAAACAATACAATACGAGTACTTCAAATTTTGCCTTAACCAATGATCGCAATCACTGGTTACCGTTCAACGTATCTAAAAAGGACTTACACTCTTGAGGGCTGTTTTTTTGTTTGTATTAAACTCGATCTGAAACTTAGTTAGCAATTTGTGAATGGAAATAAAATTTTTATATTTTTTTTAACTAAGTAAATTTGATTTTCTTTAAAGTTTTTAAGTTAAAATTTTCACTGTTTGACGTATTTTTGATTTGATCCTAATTTATTTTACAACCATTGATATTAATTCTATTTATTTCGTTTTCTATTGATGTGTTTTTATTTATTTTATTAGATATAAATAACTTCAGTTATTCAAGATTAGGCAGACAAAATCTTGACTAATTGTAGCAATTAGAGAAGTTATTTAATTGGGTATAAATTATTGAAAATAATTAGTTTGAGAAATGCAAAATTAGACAAGCATGACTCAAGCATAAATTCCTGAATAATTTTCGCATTTGCAAAAACTACAATATGTCGATAATTAATTATTTATCGAATATAATTGAGAATTTTAGTGATGCAAAATTGGACAAACCAGACTCAAGCACAACACTTTGAACAATCTTATGCAATCACAAATATTCTATCAATTGTTTAATTTAAAATGAAAGTTATAAACAATACTTGACACACACTGCGAACTTTGCCTTGCCCAAATGATCATGATCAATAGTGACAGTTCAACGAATCTAAGAAGGACTTATACTCTCGAGTGCAGTCTTCGTTCCGTTTAAAACTTAGATAATAACTTATTTTATTTAAATATTTATTCCAAAATGATTTCATTTTAAAAAGCGGTGACAATTTTTAATTAATTCCGACTGTTTAATAAATTTGAAATTTAACAATTTTAAATTTATTTATTTCAATTTATTTATCAATAATTTAGAAAATTTCCGAAATGTGAAGCTTAATAGTAATGTAACAATCTAAATTTTCCGAAATTATTATACATATAATTTTGTCGCTTCTAATTATAAATTTGGAATTTATTATTAATTGTGACAACAATAGTGACGATCCCACCGCTGCCACCAAATCAGCTGTTACGTCCCGAGCTAAGGCGAGGGTTAGTTGGGAAATTAGGAAAAGGGTGGAAAGTTTGCTAATTAAATCAGAGTGGTAAATTCTGATTATTTATATTTTTGTGGGATCGTGGTCATTAGTCAAACCTATGCGGCTCGAGTTGTTCACAGTAATAACAAATTTGATTATATTGCGGTGTAAAAGCTTTATTAATTAAAGTATAGGTATACAATAAGTTTCGAGATGATTATGTGTATGACTTATATGTACTAATTCTCAAGATGAGAAGGCAATGTTAAGAGTTTTATACGTTCATGAGTCAATAATGCAGGTTTTGAAATGCCTAAATATGTAACTCACGCATTAAAAGTGTGCGTCTATATAAGTCAATAATACAGGTTTTGTGATGCTATCTTGAAGACTGAACAGCTACTAGCGAAAAGACAACCTCGAGAGGTAAATCTGGGGTTTATATATTATTGATTATGCCTATAGTGGGAGAGCATTCATATTTTCGTGGATCGGCACGTAACTTGCTACTCGATGGATCGGCACGCGTCTCGCAGCAATGTCATTGACCATACTTTCTGACAATCGCGTGAATGCATGAACTCGCGGTGCGTTCCCACGCAGGTCACACTATCGGGATCAAAGTCCATTTACGCTCAATGCGGTACTTAATATGTATATGTTGACAGGTCGATGCACTTGTACTAAGTTATAATTGCATTGACTCATCTATTATTTTATACATTAGTTTTTAATCTTATTCTTATAGTATTTATGTAATACATGTTTTCTACATTTTGGGATATTATTTACGTTATCTTTCGGATCCCCAATAATGTAATTGATATTATTGATTGATTATCCATTATTGGTTATCGCTGATTATTATGTACTAGTGTTTGCTTATTATTATTACCTATTTAACGACTGATGTTAACAACAATCAATATTATTGTTTTTTCTTTGCGTTTAATAATTATTAATGTTTATTTGTCTGATTTACTCCATTACCGATAGTAAGACAGTATACAACTCGACTACCTTGTCGATCTCGGGTAATTCCTGACAGGAGTTTCCTACTATTAGTGTTGCAATGAGCAGACATGCGAAGGAAGGAATGAAAAATTTTAAATATCAGGGATGTAACAACTGAGGAGAAGATCATTCCCACGACCCAGTATGCAACGAGATGACTTCATGTCAACCATGAAAAATCAGCCAAAAACCTCTAAAGGGCAGAACTCCTAGGAAACACGTGCACTACAACAAAGTACAAGATCCAAAATCGCCATGTCAACTTCTACAGAAAATAGACTCATGGCAGCTGCAGCATAGCATCACTATCCAGATCATCTTTAAGAAATGACATCACCTTACAGCAGCTGAATCCTCAGGTAACAACGTTTTCAGGATACATATTGTATCCGCTGTAATGAGTCAGTAACTCACACCGCTTGCCGATAAGGTAGTGATGCTGTGCTAATAACCTAATGAGAGAATGAGAAGTTGTCAGCACAGCCTCATTAAATGTAATGTCTAACTATTATATGTAGATAATTATTATAATTAGTTATTGTCTTATTGGTATAATATTACAACTATTATTAACATCCCTTTTGTCAATAATTCAATAATCATAATAATATATCATTATTAGTGCTATTGCGTATTGTTTGCCGATAATCAAACGAGATCAATAGATGAAAATCGATTACACAGGTCTGCGAGGTTTTGTTGTTGAAAAGCCATGGGTCGTTTCCGGAGTAATTTTTGACGTAGAATCCGAATCCGGAATCATAATCAGCCTATCACGTCAGGATTTTTAGATATTTGAAGTTATGTGTTCGAAAAATGGGGTTTTTCTCTACTTTTGAGCTTATTTACAGGGCGCAAGATTTTTTTTGGGTTTTTTCCTCAAATGTCATTACTTAGCACTACTCTTTTCGTTCGAAATGAGCTATTGAACAGTCAAGAGCGATTTTTTTTCACAAAGATACGGCCATATCAAGTTTTGACATTTATCCGAACAACCTTATGAGCATTCACATTGACTCTTTGATGCATACCATTCTGCATTCGAAAATTTATTTCGAAAATTTGTGCTTGCGGGTTTTGATGGTTTGTGAATAAGAATTTACAGTCAGTAAATTGACATTTTCATTTCTAAGATGGCCCCGAGTAACAGTTTTTAGAGAGCGAAATCGTTTAATTTCGTAAATTTCGATCCGCCAATTTGAATCCGCCATCTTAGAAATGGAAATGTCAATTTTCTGACTGTAAATTCTTATTCACAGACTATCAAAACCCGCAAGCATAAATTTTCAAGATAAATTTTCGAATGCAAAATGGTATGCACCAAAAAGTCAATGTGAATGCTCATAAGGTTGTTCGGACAAATGTCAAAACTCGATATGGCCGTATCTTTGTGAAAAAAATCGCTTGTGACTGTTCAATACCTCATTTTGAATGGAAAGAGTAGTGCTAAATAATGATATTTGAGGAAAAAACTAAAAAAATTCTTCCGCCCTGTACGTAACCTCAAAAGTAGCGAAAAACCCCATTTTTCAAGCACATAACCTTAAATATCTCAAAATCCTGACGTGACAGGCTGATTCTGTTTCCGGATTCGGATTCTACGTGAAAAATTACCCCGGGAATGATCTTTCGTTTTCCAACAACAAATACAAACCCATTATTTGCAGATCTGTGTTATTGATCATGGATCACGAAAGAAAGATTGATTGATTGATCATTGGCAATCGATTATTAATCATAATTTGTAAAATATATCATAACGGGTGACCTCCGCTGAAACGTCAAAAAAAATAAAACTTATCAAAGTGGACCCGAGGACTCGGGATTACCTTCGGCGTCACCGGCGTTACTTAGGCGGCTTCTAAAAATGAGCGCCTGGCGTCTCCCGACGCTATATGTATAAACTGATGAGACCCTGAAAATAAAAACTTAGCATGCAACAAGAAAAGCGAAGCCAAGCAGGGGTTCCGGCTAGGATGATTGTGGATTCTGGAGTCCGGATCAGGTAAGGTTTTAGGTTAGGAAAGGAATCTTAACCTAAAACATAGGAGCTCTTGCATAAACAAAATAAAATAAATTAAGCAACTTATAGGTTAATTAAAGCTACAATTTATTTATTGGTGGGCAAGGCCCTGGCTCGATATAAATCCAACAAAAAAATTAGTTCGATGCCAGAATGGCATACAGCGCCTAAGAAAAAGGCAGAGCTCTGAGAGAACATGAGAGCCACTTGGTTTGTGAGAATAAAAATTTTGTGGCATAACTATGATTGCTGAGCTATTATTGACGGCCCGGAATATAGTCTCAAAGGCTTACCGGGCTTCTGGCCGCTATCTCGCGCCTCAGTTCCTCCAAATCTAACTCTGTGGTGGCGTCCATCAGAAAATAAAATCTTTGATCTCTTGGAGGTTATTTAACGCTCGTGCGACAACGACAGAATTAAGCTGCGCGCCAAAGGTGCCGCGCAGTTTTATTACATCAGCTGGAAAGGTTAGCGCACGCGCATGAAGCTCAGGTTTGCGCGGGCGACTCGTCTTGTGAGGACGACGGCGCCAGGCAACCAATGACCTGAAGCGTCTATCGGTCAGCTTGCCCCATTGTCTTAACCCATTAACGCCCAAAATGACAGACTTTTTAACTCATTTTTGGCCCTTGTTGCCAAAGCGAAAAACGGAATATATCATGACCAAACCTTGTATACATAATCTTTTTGGGTCTCCTCTTTCGATTTATGAAGTAAAAATTACATTACCGTGCACTGGAAAACCAACATTGCAGATTTTATTTAAAAAAGTACCGAAAATTTGAATTTTGTTTTATTAATTCTTTTTTTTTCAAATGGATAAAGCACATTGATCTATTTCAAACTATGGACAAAGGTGGACAAAATAGTTGTAGTTTATGAAAAATAATTTTTGGTCCAGTTCCCTATGTTTTATCTTTTCCGAAGTGGCGGAAAACTATGGATATTTAGAAAAATAAGCTTTTTTTCATGACACTTCAAAGATAATTGGATAATACACGGAATTTTATTGATCAAACTGTCAAAGTTTGATTGATTAATTATGTACAGACCTCTTCTAGTATATGTAATGACCTGATTAATTGCGGATTCAATATAGCGCTTGGAGAACTTGGGAAATACCGAGTTTTTTCAAGATTATCGATCATGAAAATTCCTGAACCTTTATTAAATTCAATTTTCCTATGTTTCTTGGCACATTATATGAAAATCCGGTGACAGTTTTATAAAATTCAAAATGGCGGATCCAATATGGCGTTCCGAATATTGCATATTCAATAACATGCTAATGAAAAGAATATTTTCGTATTTTATGTGAAATATGTGATCAAAAACGTCTCTAGACATTTTTTAATTAAGATCGCTAATTCAGCGGAAAAAATTCGTAAAGTTCTGAATTTATATTTCACGATCTGCATATTCTACAACGCTTAATGTATGAGGCTAAATGAAATTATTCGACTTCCACTTGACTTAGTTTTCATAAAGTCCCCTGAAAAAAGTGATAGTAAAAATTTATTAGTTTCACCTCGAGGCGGTCCCGTGTAGAAATTTTGATAGGGGTCTAGTGGGGCACCGACGAGTTTGCCTTATCTCTAGTCGGGATCTAGCGTGGAAAACTAGTCAGGGCCCCGTCGGTAACGTAACGCTTTTGTCGACGTGGGCCCTACTAGACTTTCTAGTAGGGGTTTAGTGAGGTCAGCCCTTACACTACCCCACCTACAAAAAAGGACACCATTAGGGCCCTATTGGACCTTCGCATTGAATTTAAGGGCTAAAATCAGCAGAGTCACGTGACCTATTTTGTTCAGGTATCTCACTGAGAAAATAATAAATAAAAAGTATTTTCCAGAACTGATAGAAATAGTACAGGGGAAATGCGAGTTACGAATCTAATATTTACCGTTTTTATCGGCAACGGAGGGATATTCGCTTGGAAGGTTAAGTTTACTGTTTTCACAGTAAAAAATCTGTTTTCAAGATAGGAAATTTTTTCTGAGTAAATTGACAGTATTTTTTCGTTACATGTACACCGAAAAAAAATCTCAGTAGGTTGGACTACTTTTTAACTTACTTTCCGTAGTTTATAAAGGCCCCAAGTGTCATTTTTGAAGTTAAGTGAATCGCAGGAACATAGTACGTAAATGAAGTAAGAGCAGTAGTTGAATCGATGAATATTCTTATTAGTACATTTCATAACTGTATTCACTTTCAAGTAGACTCTAACTTACTGTTTTTATATACACACCTACAAACACACACCCTCCTTTCTACACTACACAAACGCTCGTTTAGGTGGTGTTAAAAATTATTCTTAACGCTGCGGGTTCGAACCCTCTCTACTTATAATTAACGCATTACTAACCTAACGACTAAGCCTCTCGGCTGCGCGTGCTTGGAATAAGAGAAAGAAAATAGCGTTTATAAACTTCAACTACTGTAGGGCCGTGTAAGATGTGTATAGGCCCCGTGTAATCGCGAATTTTTAGATTTTAGCCCAATTTATGATTCTGATTAAAATTTTTAAGACTTTTAATTATTAAATCGATTTTCTATCAAATAAAATATTTTTGAAAGAAAGCGATCAAATTTTTGAATTAAAGAACATTACATGATAAAAAGATTTATATACATTTTAGAATTATTAACTTTTATTATTGTATATTAGTGATACTTTATACAGGTTATGATTCCTTTAATTTTTGTTTTCAAGAGTAAAATCAACGTATGTTCAGAATCTAAAAAATTTGAGTTTTTTCAATTCCAAAAATATGATGAAACTTTTGAATCAAGAAAATTAAATTATCGTTATTAACTCGACACAATAAGATACACACACATACACATACGTGCTCGCATATGATTATTATAATTACATGCGAATTCGAGTGAAAATTATCAAAAAGTTTTCTTAGATGTTCTTGATTCCTCTTAAGTATTGATCATATTCAAGACCGTGTTCAGAAAATCTCCATTTTTCTCAGATAAGATCAAATTTTAATGGGAATAAAGAATAAAGGTTATGTTGTATCTAATGGACCTAACCTTAACCACAAATATTACAAGTAGGGATTCTCTAGTCGGGGCCCCGCTAGATACAAATAGATTTTCCATACTTGAGCGAAACAAGGAATTCCTCACTGGAACCTGACAGGGCCCCTATCAGTTTTTTCTGGACTAGAAATACTAATCGGGTGCTAACAGGACCCCACCAGTTTTTTCTAGAAGAGGAAATTCTAGTCCTGGCCCCACTAGAACCCAACTTGAAATAAGGAAAGATAGGGCAATTTCTACACGGGGTTTGTTATATTCTGTACTTTTCTCGTCATTTTCTCTTGATTGAAGTCGTCAACCCTGTGTTTTTATAATACTAATAGATTCCTCGAAATCGAAAGTACTATTATATATTTGATTTATGGGGACTTGTGTTTTTTTCCGGAGTTTCGCCGATTTTGATGAGGAATTTTCGGCATTGACATCGTCAACCACGGTATTTCTTTTTTCCAAATGAATCTAGCATATTTTATTAAGATAATCTCTAAGTTTCAGAGCAATCTGTAATTTTCTTCAAAAACGATCAATCCACCTTAATTGATCTACTTAACCAATTCAATCTCATACAGAAGTTTCACGCTTCAAAATTCCACTACTGGTATGACCGATGTGACAAAAAAAAAGTATATAATTTTGTAACCAAATGAATTGATATTTATTACGATCAAAATAAGAATTTTTCTTATTTTCTAAAATAGATCATATTGATTCGATCCACTCATTCACTCTAAAATAGATCATATTGATTTAATCTACTCATTTAGTAAATCTATCATCCAACTTCATTTAGCCACATACATCAAGCGTTGGAGAATATGCAGATCGTGAAATATAAATTCAGAACTTTATGGATTTTTTCCGCTGAATTAGCGATCTCAATCAAAAATGTCTATGAACAATTTTGATCACAAATTTTACATAAAATACGAAAATACTTTTTTCATTAGCATATTATTAAATCTTCAATACTCGGACCACCATATTGGATCCGCCATTTTGAATTTTCTAACACTGTCACCGGATTTTCATATAATGTGCTAAGAAACATAAGAAAATTAAATTTAATAAAGGTTCAGGAATTTTCATGAACGATAATCTTCAAAAAACTCGGTATTTCCCAAGTTCAATAGGCGCCATATTGAATCAATCAAACTTTGACAGTTTGATCAATATAATTTCGGGTATTATCCAATTATCTTAGAAATGTCATGAAAAAACGCGTATTTTTACAAATTTCCATAGTTTTCCGCCATTTTGGAAAAGATAAAACATTGGGAGCTGGACCAAAAAATATTTCTGATAAACTACAACTATTTTGTCCACCTTTGTCCATAGTTTGAAATAGATCAATATGCTTTATCCATTTGAAAAAAAAAGAATAAAAAAAAAAATTTCAAATTTTCGGAACTTTTTACATTCTCATCATGGATGAGAAGGTATTGGTTTTATGTGAAAAATGACTTTCGATATTTTCATCAAATCTTTACGTTTTGAGACCCCCTGAGTCATAAAAAAGGGTTTTTACGAAAGTGTCTGTCTGTCTGTCTGTCTGTCTGTAGGTCGTGTGCGGCATAACTCTCGATAGAATTATCAGATTGAATTGAGCTTTGGTACACCGAAAAAGTAAGGACAAGTTCGTTAACCAGCCACATCCAATAAAAATTGAGGGATTGAGCATATCAAAATTCCATTTTCCAGTTAAATTATACGAGGTACGAAAAAACGTTATGATACAATATTATTAAATAAATAAAGACCTACAAATTTGAATTGTAACATTTTTTCATAAGAAGCATATTTTTCTTTTTAATTAAAAAAAAAACTATTGAAAATCCAAAATTCAATTTTTTAACAATAATATTCGAAATACGAAAAAAACGTAAGAATACAAAGTTGTTTGTTTCAAAAAGATCTACAAATTTTGTCTCACACAGTTTCTGATAAAACATATATTTTTCGTTTCAATTCCAAAAAATACGATTAAAATTCAAAACTTCCATTTTTTAGACCAAATATGAGAGATACAAAAAAAACGTTTAGATGGAAAATTGTTTGCCTAAATGAGGTCTACAAATTCTTATTAAGACATTTCGGGACAGGATGTATATTTTATGTTTTGATTTTTAATATTAAAGAAATTCGATTTTTTTCACCAAAATATGTGAGATACGAAATAAGCGTTGTTCTGCAAAATCGTTTCCTTAAATAAAGTCTACGATTCTTTTTCCTTTTTGAGAGATTTGGAAGAAAATAAATTATTTTAATCGTCTAATTTATTAAAAAGTTACTGAAATGTATACAGAAAATCGAGCGCGAAGCGCGAGCGCCATGAGTAAATTGAATTTCCTGTTTCACTTAAACTGAAAAAGAAATTTAGTGAATTTGAGATTTTTTTATAATAAAAATGTTAATTTGTGTTAATTTATAAATAATATTTTATTTATTTAATGTTACTAATAATTAAATAATTAATGTTAATAATTTCCTGCAGAAAAAAGGAAATATGAAAAATTACTGGAATATAAATTTAAATTTTGTAAGTATATTTTTAATTTACTAATATCGACAGACTTATTTAAATATCGAATGTTCACAAGTTAGACATTTTATAATTAAAGTTTAAGTTACTTTTACTATTTTAAAAATGTTTTTTAATTTATTTCATCTCACTATAATATTCCCGCGTGATCACATGGTTGGAATAAACTTCAACATCGCGTTTCTTTCTGTTGGTTAGGCTATGTGCATGTTGCATTCAGTGAGTCAGTGCGAATTCAGTGTGCGTTAAATTCATTAGACAGATAAACTAATAAATAAAAGGAAATCTGACAGGTAAGGTAATTAATATTTATTCTAATAGTTTGTTAATAGTCTGACACGTGATTTTTCTTATTTTAAAAGTGCAAGCCACAATGACAAAGTTGACCACGCGTTGACCGGCATCACTAACATAACCTTATTTTCAAGCATGCGGCTCGGCAGTCGGCTTCGAATGATATAAAATTTAATTTTCAAATTGGACGAAAAATAAAAAGTTGCTTGTAACACATACAAAATACTAAACTAGTCACAGTCTAAAATTTTAAGTTTTAAACTTTATTATTATTAAAGTGCTCCATTTTATTTTAAGTCAGCCGTGAAGTGTACAAATTTCCATGGTCTATCCAACAAAGAAATGTTAAAAAATCACATGTTGGAGGTTTTGAGACATACATAACAAAGACATAGAAAGTCTCAGCGAAAAAGTCTTCCAGAGGAAAAAAATGGAACCTTGGAAAAGAACATTAAGCAACAAATTATAGAACTGGAAGCACAACGTGATGAAAGAAGCACGGACGAGGAGTCTCAGTCTGAAGAAGATTTCGCAGATGACGAATCGTAATTCTTACATTACTATTTATATAGTATTTTTACAATACCAAATTTTCGTGTTCTTCGTAATTTTAATATGAAAGTTAAAAAGTTTTTATACGTTGAGTCTTCTTAGAGAAGATATACAGTACCGATCAGAATTGTGGGACCACCTGTTTTTCGATAATTGCTTATATTATCCTAATTTGAATTATGTAAGTGAAAAAATTGGTTCTTTTAATTAAATTCAAAGCTATAAAAATTTTTCATAAAATGGTCCCAGCATGAATTCGTTTTGTTAAATTTTGAAGAAGTTGTTTCAGAAATAATCAAAATTTCATTGCTTCCTTAAATTACAAATAAATTTCGAAATAATTAACATTTTTTAATGTTCTTGGACTAATTTTAAAGCTAAATTTCTACAAAATCGAACCAAATTCTTAGAATTAATTTATAAGTTTTTTCTTACATACTACTCGAGATTAAAGTTCAAATATAAAAGTTGGAAAAATTCCAATATTTCTTTTGCCGAGAAAAACATTTTTATAAAATATATGAAACATGTAGTTATGAATTTTGTATTGAATTTCCTTCAAATATATATTCATATGATCTTTATTATGATTTACCCACAGATTAAATGTTTTCGAAATTTCCCTTCTTTTTTGTTACAATTTCAACTCTTTGTATTATACAAGAAAAAAATTTAACATTTATAATGACAATTTATTGCGATACTGTAGAATCTTAGCTTTAAAATGAGCATAAAAACATTTAAAAATGTTGATTGTTTCGAAAGTTATTTAAAATTTAAGAAAACATTGTGACTTTTTTTGCAATAACTTCTTCAAAATTTAACGAAACGACTTCATTCCAGACTAATTTTAAAGATAATTTTGATGGCTTTCACATTATTAAAAGTACAAATTTCATCACTCACAAAATTGGAATTAAGATAATTTAAGCAATCATCGAAAAACAGGTGGTCCCACAATTCTGACCGGTAGTGTAACTCTTTATAATTAGCATAAGAAAGTCTACTATTTTCTTACTACCAGGTAATGTTCTTGTTCTTCGTGATTTAAAAGACTTACTTCTCGTTCAGACTACTTATTAAGTTAATTACTATATTAATATAAAGGAGTGTACTATTTTTCTTAGTAGCAAAAATGATCTCGTTCCTTGTGATTGAAATAGAAGTTTAACACTTATCTTTTGTTGAGACGTCTTAGAAAAGATTTACCTCAAATGTATGACCAATAATATAAGAAAAAGTATTATTTTTGTAGCACCAAAAACTGTCCTCGTTCTTCGTAACTCAAATATTAAAGTTATTTTGTTAAAGTTATTTTTTCTTGACAGTTCTTAGAAAAAAAATATATATATGTATATATATAAAATATTGCTTTTCAAATTTAAATATAATGTTTGCAAGTACATTATGTATTTTTATTTCTTATTATAAATAATATTTTGGAAATAATTTTAAATTATACGAGGCGCATAAAGCTCGCTTTTCACCGTCACGAATGCGAACTTCACAACGTGCCGGAGATATGCGTCGCATATGATGACGCATCTGCGTGGCGTGGTGAACGCACGAATGCAGCATAATCCGCACCCGTGCGAGCGATAACGCTCGCACTGTGCACGCACTTTGTTATCTGGGTAATGTCATTGACCCTTGCGACTAAATCTACCTAAAAACCTGATGGTACGGGTTTACACAGCCCTTGAGAAGATGTGAGTACACCCACACCACGAAAGCATGACCCACACGGACTTGGAAAATCAGTGTGAGTCCCTAAGCTCACCAACGCAGCACACCAGCAAACTGGCCCATAATGTCAACTCACCACACTGACACCTAAGATTCTAATGGACTTCGAAAAAGCTATTGAAACCATGGAACTCAAATTCCCATACTTTCTACCTACGAGTTGAAACTACAGACAACAATATAAGCCAGGCTGCACGGCCTAAACACTAGTCTAAGCGCGTCTAAGTCTGAGTCTAAGCGCGTCGAAGTCCGAGTCTAAGCGAGTCTAAGGGAGTCTAAGGGAGCGTACGATCAAGCAGCATCGTTAGAACCGGTTTTCGTCGCCGTACCGCAATAAATCTAAGTGGCCGTAATTTCCACGTGTTCGGGAAAACCAATATAATAACAACGGAGTGAATTTCAATAAAACTGGATTTGGTGTCATTGTAATCGAGGCATCAAAATAAGGATACCGGTTAAACAAAGGATTGAACTGCCACAGAACTTAAAGGATTATCGCTTTCAAGAGGCCACCTCATCAAGAACAACCGGTAAGTCGAAATAACATTGTTTTCATTAAAGTTCTTTTTTCTTTTTGAGCCCTTTAGACTCACGGTGTGTTTTTCTTTAAGGTTGGACCAATCAGACTCGACCAACCAAAGGAAAACGGCCTGCAACCAACAATTAAAAGTCGCTTGGGTTTAAATAAAAATTTGTATTTTTTATAATAAATTATTATTAACAATAATTGTAATTTGATTCATTTGGCTTGTCCTCTACCCGGTTAATTGTTAGTTTTAACAATAAACAGAGGAACATAGTTAGGGTAATTGGCTCTAGACTTTACATAGGAAATATTTATATTAATTTAAAACTTAGGATGTCACAGAGCTAATTAATCTGCTGCATCGGCCGGGAAGGCAAATATCGAGCCTTATGAATTTTATGCAAATTTTTTCTTGAATAATTTCCATATTTTTTACAGAAATCTCCTGAAATTTCTTTAAAATAATTTCAGTTTGAGTTAAATTTTTCTGATAATTAAAATTATTTTTTCTCAATAACCATTGAACAGGTCGACAAGTTGGTAGCAGTTTTAATTTTCTTAAAAAATTGAATACAAGAAAATCAAATATATTTTATTTTACAACTTTAAATAAATAAATTATACATAAAAATATTATCAAAAATTATCATATAGTCTAATAATAATTATTCAAATTCAAATTTCCTGTATTCAAGTTTTTACTATCTGAATATAATTTTAATAGGTGCCTCTATAAAATATTTTTTTTTAATACAAAAACAGTGCGTACGAGATTTAATTCAATATTGAGAAATATTTTGCCTCCGCATTTAAGAATTATAAGCTATTCTGTTTTATTTAAACTATGCCTAAAATTATATTTTAATTGATTTTTCTTCATTTTCGAAAAATTTTAAAAAGCAAATTTCATATTTTATAATTTCAAAATATTGCCCAGCTAAAATATTTTTATTATGATATAAAATATAATAATAATAAAATATAAACAATTTTTCACCGTATTAAATATAAGATTTGGATTGTTTAAGGCAGGTTAAAACATTCTTTTGCACAAATTTGATGCCCTGGATACATATATCATAAATTTTTATACAATTTTACACAAATTTTATAAAATTCATAAAAATTAAATTTCTGTTGTTTCTTCTTTAAATGTTTATTCTTATTTATTAAATTATTTAATTAAAATTCGTCAAATATACAAAAAAATTATATACTTTTTATCTAAGAATTGTTTTTTTTAAATGAAAAATCGTTAAACCTAAATCGATTAAATTACACAAAAATTATATTTTTTCATCGTCATGATCTTGAATCCAAATGTCTGTGGAAAATAAGAAAGATAATTTGACAACAAAAAGTATTACTCGTAGTCAGGCTAAAAACAATCCAAAACTTGCTGAAATTATAGAAGACAATAGGAAAAAAGCTTTTGAAATTAAGAAAAAAACAGCTGAAAACCAAGATTCGAAAAACCTAAATACTCCTTCAAATACTAGTGCCTCTACGTCCCAAAAATTAGGGTTATCAGGAAATCCTAATCAAGATACTAGTATAATAATTAGTTCTAGTATACCTCCAAAAGACCGATCAGCTTTAACAGATTCAATATTATTCGATAAAAGTATTTTTGATACATCAAATTTAACCGGAAATTCTACTATAGTCGATAAATTTGACCGCACTTTGATCCCAACAAATACTTCAAATTATAAAGAACAATTACATTTATCTGAATCCTCAGAAGATTCAGACCGTGAATTAAATTACAAATTTCCAGACAAATTAGCAGAAGATCCCGAAAAATCAATTTCTAACGATCCACAATTATTAAAACCTCTAATTAAACAATATAAAGAAGAATATTCGCCTATTTCAAATAAAAAGACTACCAATAACCCACAAATTATAGTTGTTGCTCATAATCAAGTAGTATCATTGCGAGATGCACTAGAAGTTGTACCAATATTTACAGGAGATAATATACCTCTGGATCAATTTATAGAAGGATGTAGAGAAGCAAAAGATATGCTTACTGCAGGGGCAGAATCAAACTTAACTAAATTAATCAAAACAAAGGTCCAAGGAGAAGATGGAGTACTAGGATCCGAATTTTTCACTGATAATGACGTCAATATAAATTATATATCAAAGTGTTTAGAAATACAAAATAATAAATATCCATTTCGAAATCCGGAGACCATAATTTTGCCGGCAAGATCAATTTCAACTCTTTGTATCCGAATTTCAAATACAAATCAAAAAGAAGGATTTATACCTCTACTTAATTTGAAAAAAGGAATATATGCAGGGAATGCTATTGTCAAAAATCATGGTGGAAAAGCCTATATAAAAGTAGCAAACATACTTTCTATACCTATAGAAATAGAAACTCCTATAGTTATGCTAGAAGATTTTGAAGAAATCACAATGAGTAGTACTTTAATTAAACCAACTACAAATCAAATTAACACTTTTACGAACAAGAATCATAACAAATCCCCTGAAGAATTAATAGACAAATTTATAAATTCTAGTGACATAGAACAAATAATATCTCAATTTTATAAAATCGCAGGAGAAAATAGAATTAAAATAATCAAAGAATTACTTCGTTTAGATCACTTGAATCAAGAAGAGTTCGATCATGTAATAAAATTAAATGTTAAACATTCAGATAGATTCCAAATACCAGATGAACCTTTAGAACCAACTAGTGCTGCTATGCATTCAATTCCTACAGTAGATGAACGACCAATTTTCTCGAAACAATATAGATTTCCACCAGCACACAAAGAAGAAATCACTAAACAAGTTAATGAACTTTTAAAAAATAAAATAATTAAGCCTTCTCAATCACCGTATAATACACCAGTATTTATTGTACCTAAAAAACTAGATTCACATGGTCAAAGAAAGTGGAGAATGGTTTTAGATTTCAGGAAATTAAATGGCAAAACGATCGGAAACTCCTATCCATTACCAAACATTATTGATATTTTAGATCTATTAGGAAATGCACGATATTTTTCAGTCTTTGATTTAGCCACTGGATTCCATCATATCCCCATGGATCCTAAAGATTCACATAAAACAGCTTTTTCAACTTCATTTGGACACTACGAATTTGATAGAATGCCCTTTGGATTAAAAAATGCGCCAGCGACATTCCAAAGACTTATGGATATAGTATTAACGGGATTACAAGGAACCGAACTTTTTGTTTATTTAGATGATATTGTTCTATATGCAGATACATTAGAAGAACATGAAGCAAAATTCGACGAACTTATGAATCAACTTAGAAAAAGTAACTTACATTTACAACCTGATAAATGTGAATTTCTCAGACCTGAGGTAGCTTATTTAGGACATATTATAGACAAAAACGGAGTTAGACCCGACCCTAAAAAAATAAAATCTGTACAAGAATTTCCAAGACCAAAAAATGAAAAGAATATTAAACATTTTTTAGGTTTAGCCGGTTATTACAGAAGATTTATTGAAAATTTCTCTAAAATTGCGAGTCCCTTGACACAAGTTTTAAAAAAGGATACACCTTCTGTTCGGACTGAAAAACAACAAGTAGCTTTTGAAACATTAAAACAAAAATTATGCGAAGAACCTTTACTGCAGCGACCCGATTTTTCCAAACCCTTTATATTAACTACAGACGCATCCGGATATGCGATAGGAGGCATACTTTCTTAAGGAAAAATAGGACAAGATAAACCGATAGCTTATACTTCTCGTACACTTAGTGACAGTGAAAGAAAATTCGATACTTATGAAAAGGAGGCACTAGCAATAGTTTACTCAGTTCAGCACTTTCGACCTCACCTTTATGGCAGACGTTTTACTCTAGTAACCGACCATAAACCATTAGTATGGTTCCAAAATTCTAAAGACCCCTGTTCTCGAGTAACGAGATGGAGATTTAAATTAGCCGAATATGATTTCGATGTTGTATATAAAGCAGGAAAAACGAATGTTAATGCTGATGCATTATCTCGAAATCCTGTCGAAAATATTACAGAAAATGAAAATAAAACAAATACCTTTGAATCTAAAAACAATAATGATTCAAAATATTTCATCAAAGAAAATGATATAGAAGAGAATTATAGGACGAAAAAAAAATCTAAAAAATCTACAAATTCTACGAAACATACAAATCCTTTCTATTTAATACAAACATAGGGTAAGTGTGCCAATTACTGCGGATCGAAAATCAAGACGGCTTTTAAAGTTAAAAAAAAAGATTTTGAGATAAAAAAGTCGCCACGAATTAATTTTTAAAGCAGTATTTGGTATTATGTAAGTAGCATGCAGTCCTTAAACCCTGAAAAGAAACCAGATTTACTTAGAAAATGCGAATCTAAAAAAAATGTTCCATGTAGGTATTACTGCGGGTTTGCATGAATTACTGCGCACCAGTTACTGCGGAAACCCCAATTTCTGCGCGCGTAATACTGCGATATTATTTTGAGTGAACTTACAATTAATTTAGGAGTGTTGAAAATTGTATTTAATCTCAATTATAAAAAGTAAACACGACGAAGCATTCGTAACAAATTAAGATTAATAATTTTATTAATTTTATTTAATTTAACTTAAAATTATATCACTTGAGTTCCTCTTGCATCTTTAGCAACGATTAAGGAGTGTTGAACATTTTATTTAAGCTAAATTATAAAAAGTGAACGTGAAGTATTTTTAACAAATTAAGATTAAATAATATTATAACTCTTATTTAATTTACCTTAAAATTATATTACTTGACTTTCTCTTGCCTCATTAGCAACGATTTTGGAATTTTCAACATTACGTTTAATCTCAATTATAAAAAGTAAGCATAACGAAGCATTTGTAATAGATTGAAAGGTTATGCAGTGCCGCCTGACAGATCGCAGTAATTCATACACCTATGAAAATCATGTACCAAATACTGTTTTGGTAAAAAAATGATTAAAAAACGTATTTTTTGTTATTTTGCATAAATATTTAGAAAAATAAAATATTTACTTTGCAGAAAGTAATATCACAATAAATATTTTATTTTCAGAAACGGAATTATAACAAGTTTTTCAGAACGTGTTCATGACCTTTCAACAAATCTAAGCATTAAAACTATGGGAATCGGGAACATGAGAGTTTTAAATTGCAATCAATTAGCTACAAATATATCGATTGTTTTTAATTGTTCTGTAGCGTTATATATCTTTAAAACATTGTTTATCATTAGTTTTATTTGAAAGCGCAGTAACTGGCGCATCCACAGTAATACCCACACTTACCCTATATTAACGATTCTGATGGCGAGCCCGAACCTCCGGTAGCCACAAATTCTTCGAAATTCGAGGAAAAACAATCCTCCAATCAAAATTCAAGCTCTGATGACGAAACCGAAAATTTGGTAATCTCATATATATTATCAGAATTGAAGCAAAAACAAAATACAAAACTTGAGTCAAAAATAAATGCAATATTGACTCGAAATCAAGCAAGAAAACAAAATGTGAAAATATATAAGCAGCCAAGATATAAAGATTTTTCAGACTCAAATGAAGAAAAAGTCGAAGAAAGCGACAACGAACCTCCTGAAAGAAAAGAAAAACGAAAAATTACCAAGAATAAAACTATATCAGTACCTATATCTGGAAGCAAAAGAGTCAGACCAAGAAAGGTTACACCAAAAATTTTAATCAAAAAATAAGAACCTACCTCAGAAAAAGAAACAGAAAGAAAAAGAAAATGATAATCTTGAAGAAGATGGAAATGCAATTGATTCTGATTATGAATTTAATAAAAATCCTTTGATCAAAGAAAACACAAATTTGGATTCTTTTTCTGATGAATCTGATATTTTAATGGAAGACAATTCTCTACAACACAAAAATCATCATTTAGAAGATACCGAAGAAGAAAATAATGAAGACTTTAATAATGACCTAGACATACAAACTCAAAATATAGTATCTGAAGACTTAGGAAATCGACCGCCACCGGAACCACCCCCCGCTGAGAAGGACCTGCCGGCCGTAAACTTAAAGACAAACCGCAATATAATCGAATGTCGAGATCAACTTACAATGAGTAAGGACAATTATGCTTATTTTATTTCAACCAAAAACGAACCACGAGATAATGGTTCTAAAATTTTACTAAAACGTAACGAGTTACCCCAATTTAAAAATCTTTGCGTAGGTCATGTACAAGAATTTCGTAGAGGACTACAGTACCACTTAGCATTACCAATAGAATTTGAATTAAAAGAAAATTTAAGTGATACATTAAAAAATATTGAATTATCAATTTATTCACTTCATTCAAAAGCAAAGAGCCTTAAATTACGCACAATTAGTACAGCATAAACACCTGAAATTAATAATATTTCATGGCAAGAAGTTTTAAGTACCATAAAATTAGCTTTTTCCGACTCACCAATAAAAATCATAATATGTAATGTAATAACACAATATGCAACTAAAGAACAACAATCTCAACTAATCGAAGAAGCTCACTCATCGGCCTTAGGTGGACACAAAGGAGTCACTAAAACTTTCAGTAGAATACGTCAAAATTATTATTGGCAAAATATGCAACTAGACATTCAAAAGTATATTCAAACTTGTTCAAAATGCCAATTAAAAAAGCTTTTAGGAGTAAAAACAAAAGAACCTATGATAATAACTGATACTCCAGGAACTGCTTTTGAAAAAGTTTCTATGGACATTGTAGGTCCATTGCCAGTGACAGAAAAATTAAATGAGTATATATTAACAATTCAAGATAACTTTACAAAATACTCATTAGCAATACCACTTCCTAATTCTCTCGCAAGTACTATAGCAGATGACCTTGTAAAGAAATTTATATGTATTTTTGGATCACCTAGAGCAATTCTTACGGATCAAGGTAAAAATTTCTTAAGTAATCTTATCCGAAGATTAGCCAAAATATTTAGAATTCGTCAATTCAAAACAACAGCTTTTCATCCACAATCAAACGGATCTTTGGAAAGATCTCATCATGTACTTGCTGAATATTTAAAACAATTTGTTAGTAAAAATTCTGAATGGGATGACTGGATAGAACTAGCTACATTTTCTTACAATATAAGTATTCACGAAGGAACTCGTTGCACTCCATACGAATTAGTTTTTGGTAAATTAGCTAGACAACCTTCAAGCGAACCCCTCCCAGAACACGAAAGACTACAAACATATGATGATTACTTGATTAAATTAATAACTCGACTTCACGAAGTAAGAGCAATTGCTAGAGATAACCTTATTGCAGCAAAAGAGAAATCAAAAAAGTACTACGATAGAAATATAAGCCCACAAAATTTCAACGTTGATGAAGAAGTATTTTTACTAAGTGGTCCGTAACCTAAAAAACTTGAAAATCAATATTCTGGTCCTTATAAAATTTTAGAAGTTTTAGGAAAAGGCAATGTTAAAATTCAAATTAAAAATAAGCCAAAAGTAGTACATATTAATCGACTAAAACGTGCTCGATTAAATAAAGCAGACTAAATTGGAAACTACTTTCAGATATCGTTACTCAATGGATCCCATCCATCGGAAAATAATTGATAAATATTGCGATCTTCTTGTCAACAACATAGATATAGTGACAATTTGGCCATTTTTATTAATAAATAAAATCTTTAACCGAGATGAGTATGAACATAAATCTCTTACGCACAATCTATTAGCATATTCTGAATCTGTATAACTACTAATCTATGTCTTGTCTGTTTTAGCCAACCCTCAAACATTTTGCATGAAGCGAAGCACTAGTCATTGATCACAAATAATATACTTCTTTTAGGAACTCGAGAAGCATCATGTCGAGGATTTATTTACTCATCACTATTGGTCTATTTCTGATTCAAATTAATGAAGCCAATCAATTCATTCAAAATTCTTCATCTAAAAATCCCAACATTTACTTCAAACCTTTAGAGACTTTGACTTTTACTACTGGCAGATGTCATATTCTCTCTTATGTTAATGTATTAGAAGTTTTAAATTTCCGGATCTGAAATTAACTAAAATATCAATAAACAATTGATTTTATTGATAAAATACTAATTAAAACAAATATTACCTTTTATTATTATTAACTATTATTATTACTATTGTTAATAATAACAATTAACGAAATGCAACAAATGTTATATAACAACAATATTACTTCAACCTTTATATTTAAAATTATTATTAATCACTATTATTATTAATATTTAATATTGTTATTAACATTAATTGTCAAAATGCAACAAATATTAAATAATAACAATGTTACTTCAATTTCTTGATTTGCAATAATTATCAATCACTTTCATTATAATTATTTCATGTTGTTACTAAAATTTGCAACAAATATTATAATAATGTTACTTCAAATTTTATAATAATAATGTTTATAATAATTATCATTATTGTTAATATTCTTATTTTGATGTTAATCAACAATCAGCAATTAATTATAAAATACGTTCTTTTAATAACTATTACTATTATGTTATTTTATAAACAAAAGCAATGTTTAAATATAAAGATTAATAGAATTATAAAAAAATCATAATCACCATTTATGTACAACAATTGTATTATAGTTACTCTATTACTTACCTATGTATACAAATAATGTCATTGACCCTTGCGACTAAATCTACCTAAAAACCTGATGGTACGGGTTTACACAGCCCTTGAGAAGATGTGAGTACACCCACACCACGAAAGCATGACCCACACGGACTTGGAAAATCAGTGTGAGTCCCTAAGCTCACCAACGCAGCACACCAGCAAACTGGCCCATAATGTCAACTCACCACACTGACACCTAAGATTCTAATGGACTTCGAAAAAGCTATTGAAACCATGGAACTCAAATTCCCATACTTTCTACCTACGAGTTGAAACTACAGACAACAATATAAGCCAGGCTGCACGGCCTAAACACTAGTCTAAGCGCGTCTAAGTCTGAGTCTAAGCGCGTCGAAGTCCGAGTCTAAGCGAGTCTAAGGGAGTCTAAGGGAGCGTACGATCAAGCAGCATCGTTAGAACCGGTTTTCGTCGCCGTACCGCAATAAATCTAAGTGGCCGTAATTTCCACGTGTTCGGGAAAACCAATATAATAACAACGGAGTGAATTTCAATAAAACTGGATTTGGTGTCATTGTAATCGAGGCATCAAAATAAGGATACCGGTTAAACAAAGGATTGAACTGCCACAGAACTTAAAGGATTATCGCTTTCAAGAGGCCACCTCATCAAGAACAACCGGTAAGTCGAAATAACATTGTTTTCATTAAAGTTCTCTTTTCTTTTTGAGCCCTTTAGACTCACGGTGTGTTTTTCTTTAAGGTTGGACCAATCAGACTCGACCAACCAAAGGAAAACGGCCTGCAACCAACAATTAAAAGTCGCTTGGGTTTAAATAAAAATTTGTATTTTTTATAATAAATTATTATTAACAATAATTGTAATTTGATTCATTTGGATTGTCCTCAACCCGGTTAATTGTTAATTTTAACAATAAACAGAGGAACATAGTTAGGGTAATTGGCTCTAGACTTTACATAGGAAATATTTATATTAATTTAAAACTTAGGATTTCACACACGCTTTCAAATTTTTTTTGGTCTTAAAAATATTTTACCATCTAAAAATATTATTTATTTATCATATTCCACTAACTTAAATAATTATACAAAACCGGAAAGGCCATCTACTTTCTTCAAATACTATAATACCGGTAACACCGAAAATTATTAATTAATTATCTGGCCTAAAACCTCAACATCTTAAGAATATACAGAATTGGTAAATTTACCATCTAAGATTGTCGGTTCACGAAAGTGTTCGCAATCAGACCCAATAGAGGTCACTTTAAGCCCTAATTTTCATTCACATAAACATCTAAACTGTAAAGTGAAATATACCGAAAATTATTTGAAATGCTGTAAGCGGTGTTGGCTTGGTGCGTTTATCACAGCAAGTTCCCGGAAAGGCAAGTATATTCGGAGGTTTGATTCCTTCTGACACATGCAAGATGCACGCTTTCAAATTTTTTTCGGTCTTAGAAATATTTTACCATCTAAAAATATTATTTATTTATCATATTTCACTAACTTAAATAATTATACAAAACCGGAAAGGCCATCTACTTTCCTCTAATACTATAATACCGGTAACACCGAAAATTATTGATTAATTATCTGGCCAAAAACCTCGACAACATCTTAAGAATATACAGAATTGGTAAATTTACCATCTAAGATTGTCGGTTCACCAAAGTGTTCGCAATCAGACCCAATAGAGGTCACTTTAAAACTAATATACAATATATAATGTAATTTATAATTGTTCCAACTGGTGATGCCCTTTCTATATTAATTATAATTATAATTATAATGGTGCGACGGTGTTGGAAATCATGGGCTGCAGCACATGGTCGTTTCAGATGCCATGCCTGCCGGGTGATGCCCTCTGTGGCTTGCCTGTGAACCCCTCTGACGTGCGATGGTAACATAGCGATGTTCTTGGCGGCGCCTTTCAAGCTGGTGTTATTAATGGAACAAACAAAAAAAGGAAACGGCCAGAAAAACAATCAAAAATAGAAGAATTTTATGATCAGCTCTCAGACTATCCCTGCCAATGTCGAGTTTTAATTAAGAAGGTGGTTTGGGCTCGATCCTGTCGTTGCCGGTCGAGGTAAAAAAATGTAACGTTATTTACCACGTTACAATATAAAATAGACGAATAAGTGCAGAGATGAATAATTAAAACTGCAATTATTTGGAAACTAGCAATAACATTAGGCAATAGAAGAGATGAACCCATGAACTCTTGCAGAGATCGTGCCTGGCCACCGATTCGTAATTCGTACGTACCTTGCCACTGATTTGCGATTAGAACGTGCCTTACCACCGATTTGCGATTCGAACGTGCCGCGCCACCGATTTACGTTGATCTGCTCCCACTATTGGAAGCATCAATAGTATATATACCCCAGATTTACATCTGGTGGTTTGTCATTAAGTTCCGAACTGGTTTACGGTTATTAGGTTCGGACCGGTAATTCAACGTCGTGAGCAGACCCTTCGATAAACGTAAGTCTCAGTGGATTTCTATGAGCAATTCTACATTCGGTACTTGGTAAATAAAATCCTTGGTCCTTAAGTGGTGCAAGTCTGGAAACCGTAGTGCTAGATAGTTCCTTTGGATTGCGCGTATCGTTACGGAGACTCAAACGAAACCCAACTATCCTCCAAGGATTTGTGCCGTTGATTTGCAATTATAGGAGTAAAAAACGACAATTCTCTCTTTTGCCCTCTAATTTAAGAGGTAGACAAGTAAGTTACCACCTAAGTATCATCCTGTGTGAAAACTTGTGCAACATCTTATTTATTTATAATAAATTGTTTCATTTATTTACATATTCAGTGTTTTATTATCATTGTGAACAACTCAGGGCTCATGGACCTGACAAGTGACAACGTATCCACAATCACAAATAAATTATCAGGCCTTACGAACCTGATATAATCAGCTAACCACTTCCTTTACATCCAGAAATCCAAACTACCCTCGCCTTTTGCTCGAGACGTAACATTTTGGGGTAGTTTACCCCCGTAAAATGTTTCGACTAAATAAAGCAATTTGGATTTTTCAACCCTCTGTGTGAAAGAATTTTTCTGCTTGGTTTTGTACGCGAAATTTACTTTATTTTTTTGAAATATAATAACATGCAATTAAGGGTGGTTACCCCTTATAAATTAATTTATGTGCCTATGGCGCGTAAACTCGTTTTCTCGCTACAATTGAAAGTATCGCAATGTTGTGTATTGCGCTACAGAGGAATGTAATGTAGAAATTGAACTGCGCATGCGCCTATAGCCATACAGCGGAGCACAATCTTGTTCTTATTTTTCTTCTTCTTTGTACAGCGTTAGCACCCTACTGACAAAGCCGTGCACATTTGAACTGCGCATGCTCTATTACAACACGCTAATACTACACAAGATCGATAAGAAGAAAGTGGCCGGGACAAGTCGCGAAATATCAAGTGTAATGACTAGCGCCATAAACAACTGCAATACTAGATTACATTCGAATTTACGCATAAAAACTCGTATACGCACCGAAGTCACATAAAATAGAATCCGTGCCAATGCACACAATTCGGGAAATTACGAGACTCGCGACAATAACCCTCATTGTGCGCCTAGGCACGTAATATACTATTCTCATGAAAATGCAAATATACGTAAGCTTTATTTTACTATCGCGTACAATATATATTTTTCCAGATTTTTCGGGTTGAAATAATGTCTGTTTGAACATTTTTTGTATAATTAAAACTTATTGTGGGGTAGTTTACCCCCCAAAAATCTTTTTTATCAAGTTCAAAGAGTCACGCATTTCATCTCTCATAGTGAGGATATTTGTAGAGGTTGGTTTAATTGTGAAAGATTCTGTTATTATATGTGAAACGATTAAATGGGTATTTGGTACCGCACTTTTAGGGGGGGATTTTTACCTCCTAAAAACCATTTTGGGCCCGTAAAAAAAATACGTGTCGCTTAGTTTTTCGAGTACTACAACATATGTGGTGAACGAACAAAATCGGAGGGTGACACCTACCTAGGGTTCCTTGTAAGTGTCACGTCCCGCGACTCTACCGCCACAAGTAACAAGGAGATTAAGAAACCAATAAAGGGATCAAGACAGCATTACAGCGAGTGTGATTTTATCGACGCAAGTTATAGACAAATCTACAGATGAATAGGTTGATCAATATGAAATTACCATGTGTCGTTATAATACCCACACATGATAACAAATCGACTGACCCGGAGAGAAAGTGAATGAAGCCCTACAATACCAACACACTACCGTCATAACATGCGACTTGTAATAGCATGTGACTTGTAATAACATGAGACTGGTCATAGCATGTTACTCGTCATACTTGACCTTTCAAAGTTCTATAAAAAGCGAAAGTTCCAAGAGAAGTCAGTCCAGTACCATCATCTCTACACCGCGAGTTTAGTTAGTTAGTCAACGTTCGATTTCTACAATGTGACCAACGCGAATCCAGTCCAGTGCCGTCGAATCTATACCGCGAGTGCAATCCCGTCAGTCCAGCTTCACCAGATTTCTACCGCTACTCAACCCGAATTATAACTCGACGCTGAGTTCAACGACATTAGAAAGTGAAGGGGAATCGCCTTCCAAATTTTCTCGAAACTGGGATCGAAGAATCAACTAGATCAATTGTCTAGATTACGAATTTACTATACAACAGCAACTATCTGAAGATTACAAGTTACACTCAACTGACCACATTCGCTTACTGGACTCAATTGATCATCAATCAATTCAAACGCAGGATAACTAAAAGGGTATTTCTAATTACGATTCTATATTTACATTTCCATGGTGCTTACCTGATATAATTTCAATTGTCAATAAATATATTTTATATACCTAACCCTTCTCAATCACTGACTATTCCTCATCCCTTAGAGAGGATCCTTCTGATCCTGACATAAAACGAGGAGATCTTTTAAAAAGAGAAATGTTACGTTTCTGACGTAACATAAGTTAAGGGTTTATCCGCACGGCGGTGAGTATGTAGTACGCAGGATCCCCACAGGTGCAGACAAGGTGTGCGAAAGAGACGGAGATATAGTCCGCGCAGGTATGTTTCGCAAAGACGGTGATCCTTATTTACGACATAATTCACAGATCTTTACAAAGATCTATACAAGTCCACGATGACTTTGAAGACTCCTGAACTTGGATTTTAAATTGTCCCGGTCGAATTTTATTGATCTCAAACTAAGAGATTTTTGGAGTTAGATTTAAGATACCGCACTGAACTGTTGTCGTGAGACCGGTGATAATTCCGAAGGAAAATTTAGTAGACGAGCCACACAAATAATTAACTGCTCTCTCTTGTTGTGGGCCTCTTTTATATTTTCCATACAAATTGACGGTCAACGTGTATCGTGACGTAGTCATATTTTCTTAGAAGAGAAGGGCCCCTTTACTGCTCCCTACTTCCCCTACTCCTTATTCCCCTTTTTTGATTTTGTCATAGATTTCTACTCAATCCAGCCTGTGTGTATTGATTACATTCAAATACGTCGCGGGACGTGACAGTATGACGCGATAAGAAAAAAAGTCGGAGTAAAAATAATATATGTTAAATGCACTTTTCTTAAGTTTCAAATTTTTTTCTTGAAAATTAATCTCTTTTCTTTGGATTGATCTCTTCAGTAATAATACAGCTATTCTTGAAAGCAAAGTTATCTATTTTTACCTAAGGTCTAATTTTCGCAGATGAACTACTTTAAGAGTGTACATAAATTATATTTGAATTAATTGCATACAAATTTACACATTAAATTTTTTTGGTATGATGCTAATTTTACAAAACTTCACTTTTTAAACTTTTTTTGAGTAAAATACTTTAAATACAATTTTTGGAAGTACGAAATATCTGTCACCTCCTGTGACCATTAAAATTTATTTATTTATAATATAATTTTATTCGCAATGAAACATGCATAAACGATGTTTTGAAAGGTATTAATCATACGAAATAAAATGTACGGTAGTAAAATTGTAATAGGGAGAGAGAAATATTATGTTTATAAATAAACAACGCTTATGAATGAAACGTCGAATCCCTTACAAAGGTGTGAACGAGAGAACCCCATCGGAATGTGCTCAGTAAATAAGAATATCGACCGGCGCAGCAAAACAGGGAAATTAAAAAAGCTAGTTTATTTAACAAAAAGGAACGTCGGGGAAACCAGAGGAGAAAAAGTTATTCGAACATATTCTCCCCCATTTTCTTCTTCAATATACAAGAAGCCGAGCAGATCAGTCACGTGCCTAGATCAGGGGAAGCATCAACCAGAGTCTGGTAAAAATATCTGGGTCAAAACCGGCACCGTTTGAAAATGGCGACTAGGACCACTATCGATCGATAAATTGCCCATAAAAGTGACTGCGAATCCGCAAATGTTCAGTTGTCGTCGGATCATCATCAGAAGCGGAAATCTCTCCAGTACCTACAAGTTTCCTCCACAAGTAACAGTAGTGTTCCCCTCAAAAGTAAATTGGAGACATTTCGCCGGGCAACTCGGTTCATCGTTTATCAGAGAGTTTCCTCATCTAGTGCAAGGACGCAATTTAAATTAAGTAAAGTCAACTGTGAATTAGTGGAAATTTTGAAATATCAGCGGCTCCAGAGAGGCAGGCTTCGAACATCATTGGGTCCAGGGTTAAATTCCAACACCCACCGACTGGAATATTGAACATCGTCTCTTCAAATTGAATAATTACAACGATCGTGGGATTTCCAAAAAGGAGTAAGTCAATTTAACCCTAGAAAGGAATATCCCCCCCCTATCTTTCTCTCCCTTTATCTCTCTCTTTCTCTCTCCCCCTTTTTGTGTAGAATCAATGAAATAAAAGGTTAATAATTGTATAATTTGTTGAGTAATTATTTGTTGTTGGCTATCCCTAACCCTTGCTTCGTTTGAGAAATCCTTGCAATTTTCTTAAGCGAGCAAAAAACGGGGAAAATTAATTATAATAGTAAAAGGTGAGTAACTAGGACGTTGCACATCTTATACATGGCAATTTCAATGGATAAATTTAAATGGAGTGTTTGCTGATATAAGAAAGTACATAAATTATACACTCCGAAAACAATTTCTTTGAATCAAAGAAACATTTCTTTGATATAAAGTCAAAGAAAAAATTTCTTTGAATTAAAAAAAGTTTTGTTAATTCAAAAAAATTCTCTTTGATCCGAAGAAATAGATTTGTTAATATTAAAGAAAATGTTTTTGAATCAACAAAACTTTCTTCAATTTAAATAAATTCTTTCTGTAACTATATCAAACAAATGTTCCATCGACTCAAAGAAACTTTTTTCTGGGTGTATCGGAAATCGCATATGAATTTGTTCCTCAAAATTTTATTGGTATGAAACTAAGTCGACAAACCTTTGCTATGGAGTAATTTACATTGAATAAAATTTTTTGACATTTAACATCTTTTACATGACAATTTGTATATATAAACTACCATCGGAAATTATAGGTTGACCTGGGGTTTCAACTTTTGTTAAAGTGTCTTATTTTATAAAATAATAAGTTAAAACTATTCCAAAATGATATCATGAAAGTTGATAAAATGTTGCATCTAATGAGCTCGAATTGAAATCAAAATGTCAATTTTATAGAGAGACATTACTTACTTATCAAAGAACGGAGCAGTCAGGTCTCTCTCTCTATCTCAGTCGTCTACGAGAGATTTATCAAGGTGAATGGCAGAATCATAATTATTGTCCGCTGTGTGTGGTGTTCGAATGGCGTGGATGGATGAGTGAGTGTGTGGGGGTTAAAATTAAGAAGTTGTAATAAAAGGGGGTAAAGATTAAAAATTAAATAAAGATTACTTTAGTAGATAACCTAGGAAATTGGTGAGTTTTATTTAAAATATATTAGAGTTTTTTTTATGTTAATTTTCAAGGCCTGCCAGTGGTGACTGCTGCACCAGTTCACCCCCACGAAAGCCCTCTCCACGGAGCTAGACGGGCAGGGGATTTCGTCATCACCCCTTTTTGGGTGGTTGGCGCCCTTTTATTTATATTCAAAAGAGTCCTTCATATCGCACTTGAAAAATTATAAAAATTTACGTGGTCGCCAATTTGTGGCGTCGCTTGGCCGCCATTACCCTAAGTGGCGGTAAGGCGCGTCATAAAATTTTGGCGCCCAACGTGGGGCCACTTGGTGCGCAGCAAGGGACGCTGGGAGGTTAAAAGAAAATTTTGGTTTTGTTTTAATTATGGGAAACTCTATAAAACTTAAATCTGGTGTGAATGTGAAAGAGGAGTAAGTGAGAATGACAGGTGAGTGAATGGATGCAATGGATATTATGTGTAGAGAATGAGAAATTTTTAAGTTCAATTATATTTGTTTGTGTTGATATTTTATTATGAAATTATGTTTTTTTTTTATATGTAAACTTGTGTCTTTTGACGATTTTCATGGTAATACGTGATGCCAGCGAAGATTCGGGTCACCAGGACTCAAATTGGAAAACTGTGTCAACATTACGTGAGTTAGACACGAGTTTCCGAGGTGTTGAAAAGAGAAAGAAAACCATCTCGGATGCCATGTAATCGCGTCATGGTAACTTACGGTAACTTAAGAAGGATAGGAAATTTTCGCGATTTTCAGCTTTCTTACTCTTTCTAGGGCTTAAAGAAGATTTTTTTTAGCATATCGAAAGAACTTTTTTTGGAAAATTACGGCAAAGTCAAATGCCTATTGGAAATTTTGGAAGATAAATGGATAACTTCGACCAAGGTTTATAAAAGGCATAGAGTCATCCAATCTGGAAATTTTGGGTCAATTTCGGTAATTTTCGGTAATTTTGAAAATTCTGGTGTAGGACGTGACAGAATCTACTGTATGGGTCCCCTAACGTAACGGTCAAACGAGACCAAGTAGGATTTCGCTATTTTAAGATAAATTCTGAGTTAAGGAGTTTTCATTCGTAGTCGTAGTATTTAGGTTATTAGAAAAAAGCATTACCAGTTTAGTGCGACAGAATTAGAATAATTTAGCGTGAGTTAGGTAGGATACGGTTCAGGTAAAGGGAGTAAAAGATGGCGCCACCATCACCGAGACGTATTGGTCAGTTATTAGCGGGAACCACCGATGAGGTAATCGGATGGGCCAGTACGCTATCTCGAACTGAGATAGAGGATGTCCTTCGGTATTTGCGCTTCAGTACCGAAGGAGATGAGTCGGCACTCGCATGGAGGTTGGTTCGGCACCACCAAAAGAGCCGAGGGATGAACGTCTCTTGGAACTCAGCGTTGGACGAGGCGTTGGATATCAGTAGCGTGAGGGCAGGTCCGTCGTGGGTCGAAGATACCACCAGTGCCCCCACACGTTACGTAGTATCGGATACCAGAAGACTCACTGTCCATGAAGTCACGGCTGAGTTACCGAAGCAACCTTCGGACGGTGAAACGGAAAAGGGGGTAACGTTCGCGTCAGGACCTCCACAGGACGAGTGGTCACCGGAGGCAACGAAATTGAATACTCCACCGTCGTTTCGTAAACCGCTAGGCCGCTCCACCACCGCATTGAGGCCAGCAGGTGCAAGGGGTGCGCGGAGAGAGACCGTAGCGGAGCGCTTGACTGCTAGTGCGAGGAAGGGAAGTGAGGCCTCGGCAAGAACCGCGTTTGAGAATACTCCGCGGTCTTCCAGGAGGCTGGCTCCACTTTTCGCTCCTGGCAGTCAAGCGTAGACGGATGGTAGTCAGGCTTCCACCCCCACGAGAGCCTCGTATTTAACCGCGGAGGAGGAGCGAGAGCGGAATAATTCGCCTTTACACGAGTCGCGGCAAATGGCCCGTAGTGTGAGCCGTCAGGAAGTAGGCACGCGAGACACGCTCCAGATCGTAAAAAAGTGGGGCGTGACCTTTTCAGGAAAGCGCGATTCTAGCGCGGAAGAATTCCTCACAAGAGTCCGGGAATTCCGGAGAGGCAGCCCACTATCGGATGACGAGATGTTAGGAGCGTTGCCTTTCCTCTTGACAGAAAAGGCTCTACGATGGCACCGTCTTCACAAAGACGCTTTCGCATCCTGGCAAGACTTCGCGCAAACGTTCAGGCGTCGTTTCTGTGGGGTCAACTTTCAGACCAAGATTCGAGACGACGCGAGGAAGCGGACTCAGGGAGCAGACGAAAGTCTGGCCGACTTCCTGATTAACATTCGCCTGATCTTCAAACACCTAGACCCTCCCTACTCGATGGCGGAAGAGATGGAGTTGGTGTACAACAACTTACATCCCCGCTATCGAGCCAACATAGGGAGAGAGGAGTTTGACTCGTTTTCGGAACTAGAGAGGTTAGGCGAGTTGTTTGAAGCGTCCCAAGCCATGTCTCGGACCTATGTGCCCCCACCCCTCCCGAGGAGTCACTATTGCCTGAGTTGGCTTACCAGTCAAAGGCGAGGTCCTCCTCCAGGATGGCGGCGACGGAACAACAGGTGAGCCAGGATGCGAGGGCTTCACTCGTGAGAGAAGGAGTGCCAAAAAGAAAAACAAAAGGCCGTCGAGAGAAGACCGCAGCAATGGTGAGTCCGGTGCCAGGATCGCAACCTAGCCCGGCTCAACCAAAGCCAATTCAAATTAACGAAGGCATACCAAATAGGAACTCTCCATCGCAGGGAGTCAAAAAGGTAAACCAGCCAACGTACGCAGCCGAGTGGATGCCAAGCTTTCAGCAACCATATGCGTCATGGCACCCGCCATATTTTCCGCCATTAATACCTCCTCCTTCAAAGCGGCCAATTTTATAACTTCTGCAGTAACTCCCACGAAGGGGACGAGCCGAGTTCGCCCAGGATGTTGGAACTGCGGCAATTTAGGTCATAGTTTCAGATATTGTCAGTTAGTGTGAAAAGCTTTCTGCCACAGATGTGGTGAACCCGACCAAAATGCGTATACGTTCACCGCATGCGCAGGCCCCGTGTCAGGAAACGCGTAATGGGAACAGCCAATTGTGTCCGGGCGGCCCCTAAACGCGCAGAAAGGACCCCCGGAGTGACCTCGAAGATCACGGGGGATTATTCGTTATGTTCGGTAGGATTAGATATGAGATTATTTATAGACATTAAGTTTAACGGTAAAATAGTTAGGGCGTTATTCGACCCCGGTTCGAGTTGCACGTACCTGGGCAAGCGAGCACTGGATAAATTCCCAGAAGTGCAAATTCGCTCCAATTTAAGCACCACAGCCGGCATTATTTACCCTAATGGCCTGATCGAAAATACGTCAGGCGAGACAGTAATGATAGTAGAAATTAGTGAAGTAAGTAAGCCCCTGGAAGTCCATTTAGCGCCATCGTTCGATTGTTAGTGTATTTTCGGGATTAATGGTGCCTACGAATTCGGATTCCAGGTAAATTATGGGTTGAAGCAGTGGAGGCTTCCAGGTCAAGAAGCTCATCCATTTTTTGAGAAAAGGATCCATAATCCGAGAAATTATGTTAGTTCGCTAGGTTTTGATGAACGCATGTTCATTATAATTAAAATAGGAGGACAAAATGTTGAAGCATTATTTGACCCAGGTTCGTGTCGTACCTATTTAGGTGGGCCAGCCTTAGAAAAGTTTCCGGGAATGCTAAGACTGGGTAAGAAAGGAACATGGTACCAGAGGTTTATTGCAGATTACACTTCAAGAACGGAGCCGTTAACACGGCTATTACGCACAAATAGGCGTTGGGCGTGGGGGGAAGAGCAGGAGAAAGCGTTCCAAGATTTGAAGAATGCTTTGATAACCGCCATAACCCTAACATGCCCTGATTTTAAAATCCCATTTTGCCTCCAGACGGATGCGAGCGCTACTGGTCTGGGTGCAGTCCTCACACAGACAATTGACGACAAGGAGTACGTCATAGCGTATGGAAGTCGAGTTCTCACCAGCGCTGAAAGGAACTACTCCGTGACAGAAAGAGAGTGCTTGGCGGTGGTATGGGCCGTGAAGAAGTATAGGGAATACCTGGAAGGCTCCCGCTTCACGGTAATCACAGACCACAGCAGCCTCCGCTGGCTGTGGAACCTGAAGGATCCGTCCGGGCGCCTAGCTCGCTGGACGTTGAGCCTTCAGGAATACGATTTTGAAGTGATTCACCGTAAAGGCGGATTACACCACGTCCCCGACGCACTCTCTCGAATATGGGAGGAGCAGGAGGTATCGGCGATTGGTGAGACTATTGACCCATGGTGTTCGCGCCGCATGAAAGAAGTAGAGGCACAGTCGATTTATTACCCAAATTGGAAGGTCGAAGAAGGTCGTTTATATTATGACAAACCCGAACAGGTGACAGACCCTCTTCTACCGGATCTAGATGCGTGGAAGCTGGTCTTGCCAAAAGAATTAAGGCGCAAGGCCCTGAATGAGGCGCATTCGACACCTACGTCCGACCATTTAGGAGTAGATAAAACGTATAAGCGTCTTACGGCGTTATACTACTGGCCCGGGGTGCATAGGGACGTGGCAATTTTTGTAAGAGCGTGTGTAACATGCCAACAAACGAAAGTTGAGCAGAATACACCCGCCGGCTTAATAGGACGTCGCGTGTTGGAACAGCCCTGGCTAATGTTAGCAGCTGATTGTATGGGTCCATACCCGAAAAGTAAGGGCGGACACGCTTATATAGTAGTTTTTAGGCATTTGTTTTCGAAGTGGACGGAATGCGTTCCATTAAAGAAGGCTAACGCGAAGACAATTAGGAGAGCTCTAGAGGACACGGTAGTCTATAGATGGGGCACTCCGGAAGTCCTGTTCACGGATAATGGAACCGAGTTCGTGAATAAGGAAATGGCAAAGGCCGCGGCCGAGTTAGGGATTCGACACACCACGACGCCGCCATATCATGCCCAAGCTAACCCAGTCGAGCGAGCGAATCGAATAATGAAGACGATGATCGCGTCGTTTACTCAGGAAAATCATCAGAACTGGGATAAGCACCTTTCGGAATTCCGCTTCGCGATGAATACCGCCGTGCACAGCTCATTAAAGACATCACCGGCATTCTTGAATTTTGGCCGTGAACCGAGGCCTCCGCAAACGATAAAGCGCCGAGAAGAGTAGCAGCCAGAAATTATTGAGTTATCGGTGGACGAATGGAAAGATCGGATGAAATGACTTTAAGCGTTGCGCGACTTAGTGACACTTCACTTGGAGACGGCTTCCGACAGACAGGAGCGTTATTATAATAAGAGGCATAGGGAGGTAGTTTACGAAATAGGAGATCGCGTGATGCGTCGACAACATGTGTTATCGTCGGCAGCGAACTTCGTGTCGTCAAAATTAGCTCCAAAATACAAAGGCCCGTATACCGCCATTCGAGTCCTGTCTAAAGTCGTTTATGAAGTTACTGACTCGGAGGGTGGGGTAAACAAGGTGCATGTTAAAGACTTCAAACCTTATTACGAACAGGGTTTTCCTAACGTAGAGGTCCTTTCCGATAATTACAGGAGTGATGCGGAAGAGGGTGCCCAGCTATCACCCCGCAACGGTGGCGGATCTCCGTCGCCCAGGCGGACGACGCGGCCGAAACCGACAGCATCACCCACGGAAAAAGTAATGGGGTCTCGACAGGGCAGGAGCCTGGATTCGGAAGGGGACCCAGCCTTCACCAATACTCCACCGAGGAGAAGGAGAGGTAGAGCCCCTAAATTTCACTTCCCTGGAGACGGAAAAGCTCCCACAAAAGGGGTGGTAAGGCACCGAAAGGGAAGAGGGAGACCTAGACGGTCACCGCCGAGGACGTTATCATCGCGGACGAAAGCCTCAGGTGATCCCGGCCCCTCCGGCCTCAGGAGGAGTAGCCGGCTTAGAGAAAAAGAGGGTCGAACAGCAAGACGCAATGGCCCCGCTAAAGAATAATAATGTTAAAACCTGGCGTGAATGCGGAAAAAAATTTGGTGTGAATGGCAAGGTATTAGCGTGAATGATAAGCAAGTTATTGGTGTGAATGACAAAACATTGGTGTGAACGACAAAATAATGATGAGAATTGAAGGTGAAAAGCGAGAATGTTAAAGAATGGCATGAATAATGAGAAATTGTATGTGAATGAAATGATCAGAGTGAATGAAGACAGGAAAATAGACTAGTGTAAATGTTGATGAGATCAGCAAGAAGTAGTTAGGAGTATAAAGAGTATTACGAGGAGAAGTAAGACTTCTTAGTTTATTTAAGAAAAGAGTAAGTTTAGTTCAGGGATCTGTATGAATTATGGAAGCAGACTCTACGCAAAGTACAAATTTTGTGATCAAGGCTTGGGTACGCCGATTTTATTTTGAGAAAAAGTATTTAGCGATAAACAGGGTGGGTTTTTGGGTGGTTGGCGCCCTTTTATTTATATTCAAAACAGTCCTTCATATCGCACTTGAAAAATTATAAAAATTTACGTGGTCGCCAATTTGTGGCGTCGCTTGGCCGCCATTACCCTAAGTGGCGGTAAGGCGCGTCATAGTATATATATTTTTTTACAATTAACTTTTTTTATTTTTTGTTTTAATACATATAAGCTCTGTTGAGGATCCACACAATAGCCTATATGTTAAAAAATATTCATTTTCGATATTTAATAATATTATTTCAAATTAAATAGAAAATATACATCTTATAAAAAAATGTTTCGATTGAAATTATTAGATTTTTTTGTAGTTAAAAATTTTATATCATAATTTTTTTATTGCATTTCGTAAAATTTAACTGAAAAATGGAATCTAGATATTGACTTTTTCGAAGTTTTAACATACTGCAGCTTTCTTAAATCTCTGTTCGTGTTCACAGTAATTGCGTTTCTTAGTTTTCGATAAATCTGCACACGGAAACATTAATCGCTTAAAATTTGAGGTCCTGTCAAAAATTCTTAAACGCAGAGTTTTATAAGACGCAGTTGCAGAAAATTTCACTACATTTTTATTAAATATCACAAGAAGTTTATTTAATTATAGATAAAAATTAAGCACTATTTAATCAAAGTCACTGATATTTTCTGCGACTGCATCTCACAAAACTCTATGTCCATGAGTCTTCGACAATAGTTTTAATCTTAAGCAAGTAATTACTTCAATCAATCTTTACTCGGTTTCTACATGGTTCTTACCCGGGACCTTTGAGAGTTATATCCGGTTTGTATCCGGAACCCCAAAATACTTTTACCCGTTTGGTATTGGTCCTATCTGAAACCTATCCGGATCATAAGTAGGTCAACAAGGACTATATCAATGTCTATACGGTTTTTATCTGTATCTCATAATATTTTCACAGAGTAAGAGGATATAATTAAAAAGTTGATTTATCTTCAGCAAGAATTTTATAGAAATGCTTTCCGATTAAGAACAAACTTATAAGTTTAAGTAGAACCAAAAATATCTCAATCTTAAGAATAATTATAAAAATTAATTTTATAACAATTAAGAATACTTAAATAATAATCTCTATGAATCTGGATTAGTGAGAAGTCGGCCATTAATTTACTTTATTGAACATTTCTATTCATTATTACTTGTATTTCACTTTTTCTTTTAGTAGTTTCCAACTTTTCTCGAAATTTTTACTTAAATATGAGTAACAATTAGTAGAAATTTTCACAAGTAAATTAATGCCCAACTTCACACTAATTCAGAGCGCAGTCCCATGACGAGGAGAATAGGATAATACAGGAATAGGAGAACAGAATCGGACCAATGAGATAGTCTCCTGAGTCTGTGCGATAATTTCATTAGTTGAATTCTCCTCGACATGGCACTGCTGCCTCAAATTTAGAGAGAACATAAGAATAACCATAATTATTAGGAATATTGAATTATGTATTATGAATAAATTGAAAAACTAAATAGAAGTTTCTGAAGCTTAGTTCGTGAAATCCTTCTCTGTGCGCGAATGAAGGTCGTTGGATTCAGAGACTGCAGGACTAAAGAGCTGAAAATATAAACATTTAAAAAAATATAGAACAAGGAAAATAATTTAAAATAAACAAATGTAAATAAATGTTTCAAATATTACGTAATTACTTACATGATCATATTCACCATAATCTGACTCTATTTCTTTAGTGTCAAAGGAAGTCCGACTATTCTCGGATTCCTGATTCTGTGAATATGATATTAAAAGCGTTTGCTAATAAACAATTTTGATTTGAATACATTTGAAAATAAACGGAATAAAATGGAATAAAGAAAGTTTGCTAAACAGAAAATTTACCCAACACATCATTTAATTTAATTTCGTACAGCGCCGGCTTTGTTTCCTTCCCTTTGCGAGCATTACTCGCTTTTCCCGTCACGCTAGATTTCATCAGTAATTCGTTTGTGAAAACGAGTTGTGCCAGATTACATATAAACCTTTTCGGATTTTTTCCGACCTTAAAGCTCATTCGGTCATACGAATTCTTATCGATCCATTCTCCGAGACCAATGTGAACCTATAAAGAATGCACGTAAAAGCAATTTAGTTAAAGTGGTTGTCTAAACAAATTTAGAATTACGAATAAGTTAAGGATTACTTTTTATTTTTATTTTACCTTCATGTTGGCCAGGTCTTCAAAGCCTGGAGGCAAAAGCTCTCCGCATTCTATTTTATTCTTAATATAGTGATTTGATGACTCGTCCACAGATTTAATGGTCTCTATAATAAAAAACGAATAAATTTGTTAAAAAAGAGCACATAAAAACACTTGAAAATGTAGATATATGTTTTAAAAATTAGATATATTTGTGTGGAGTTAGTCTACCTGTAACTTTTTGGAACTCATTCATAACTTGGTTGACTAATTCGTGGTTTTGGGCCCTCAACTTTTGACCTCTGCATCTTGCTCTAAAACGCGTCTTTTTAATCCAATATTTTCGTTCAAAACTTCTTGGTAGACTTTCAATGAAACATGAGTTTGTCCACATTGATTCAGAGAATTTCTTTCCAATTCTTGCTGTGCGTTATCCCATAGCTGTCAATTTGAAAAAAAGAAATTAGATTCAAGCGAAATTTTATTGAATAAGCAGATGAAACATTAATCAACTTTCGTGATAAGTATTATATTTTTATCGGAAAAGGTTTTCAATTTAGATGCTCTTCAAGCTTGATTTTATTACCGTTCGGTCTGCATCTCGAACTTGCGATTGATCATTCTCTGCTTGTTTTTTCATTGTAGTGTTACTCGTCTGAAAAATTAGTTTTCAAAATGTTAATTATGCAATTGAATTTTAAACTAAATATCATATCTAGCAGAAATGGTTTAATAACGTACGCTACTCAAGATTTCAATTTTTGCTATGAACGGCTTTTTTATTAAAATCTTTCCCAAGTTCTGCTCTTCAAGCGTGCTATTGATGGTCTCACTCATCTGCTATAGAAAAGAGTCAAATGTTTCAAACTAAACATTCAATTGGTTATAATATACTTTTCGTGTTAATATTATGTGCATAGCACTTAAAAATAATAATTTTGAAGTTATACATACAGGAATAGACATGGCACCTGACAGGCTTAACAATTTCTGCTTCATGTGTTACATCCCAGCAACTTTTAAAATTTTATATTGCCCCTGTGCAAGGGCAACGCGCCAAACACCGAGGATAACGAGGAAGACATCATTCAAGTATAAGAGTGTTCCTATGATAAATTATCATTTGGACCGGGTAGCTGTGCGCATGAGGTAAACCTATGTATACCTCACATCGACGAATCGGTTTGACATATGGTAATAAGAGATAAAGAAGAACAGCGCTCTGTCTATATGGTAATTACACCCGTGGTAATGAGTCAGTAACTCACACCGCGTGCCGATAAAGTAGTAACGCTGTGCTAATAACCTAATGAGAGAATGAGAAGTTATCGGCACAGCCTCACTAATTATAATGACTAAATATTATAATCATTATTATGTTAATATTAATTATGTATCAACATTACACAATAACTATTATTAATATCTCGGGTAGTAAAATAGTATGGATCAATATTATCGCCATTACGTATTGATTGCCGATAAGTCGATCACGATCAATGAATGAAAATCGATCATTGATTATGGATCATAGGTAAGAAATTGATTGACTGATCATTGGCAACCAATTAATGATCATACTTCATAAAATAAGTAACACAAATTGTAAACAAATAAATGCAGAAATGAGTAATTAAAAATGCATTTATTTGGAAACTAGATATAAAATTGGGCAATAGAAGAGATGAACTCATGAACCCTTGCAGAGATCGTGCCTGGCCACCGATTCGCAATTCGTACGTGCCTTGCCACCGATTTGCGATTCGGACGTGCCTTGCCACCGATTTACGATTCGAACGTGCCGTGCCACCGATTTACGTTGATATGCTCCCACTAATACAAGCATCAATAGTATATATACCCCAGATTCACCTCTGGAGGTTTGTCATTAAGTTCCGAACAGTTGTACGGTTGTTAGGTCTGGTCCGGTAATTCAACGTCGTGAGCAGACCCTTCGCTAAACGTAAGTCTCATTGGATTTCTATGAGCAACTCAACATTCGGTACTTGGTAAATAAAATCCTTGGTCCTTAAGTGGTGCAAGTCCGGAAACCGTATTGCTAGATAGTTCCTTTGGATTACGTGTATCGTCGTATTTAGTCGTGTCGGTTAATAGTGATTTAATTCTGAAATCGGGACGAACTAACCTATCTTGTTAACAAGTGCATGTTTGATTCATTTCTCGTGAACTCAACAAGATACGTAAGCGGATAATTGATCACATCAGTTGCTCGTGGACTTGCATCCCTTGCACCATACCTCCTGCAAAATTTATCGTTGTTTTGCTACCTCACGGAGACTCAAACGAAACTCAACTATCCTGCAAGGATTTGTGCGCGTTGACTTGCAATAACAGGAGTAATAAACGACAATTCTCTCTTTTGCCCTCTAATTTAAGAGGTAGACAAGTAAGTTATATAAATATAAATAAGCATCTCAAAACTTATTATATTAACTATAACGCTGAATGTGGAGCGTGAGTTGTATACCTAGGCATCTCAAAACCTAGTATATTAGCGTAAAACGTCCACAATCATCTGCGGAAGTTACATATGTAGGCATCTCAAAACCTGTATATTTGGCTCATAACCGCATAAAACTCATAACATTGCCTTCTCATCTTGAGAAGTAGTATAAGTTACCAACTAAGTATCATTTTATGAAAACTTGCGCAGCATCTTATTTATTTATAATAAATTATTTCATTTATTAATATATTCAGTGTTTTATTATCATTGTGAACAACTCAGGGCCCATGGACCTGACAAGTGACAACGTACCCACAAACAAAAATAAATTATCGGGCCTTACCAACCTGATATAATCAGCTAACCTCCTCCCTTACATCCAAAAATCCAACCTACCCTCGCCTTTGCTCGGGACGTAACAGCTGATTTGGTGGCAGCGGTGGGATTGTCACTTTTTTTGTCACAATTGATAATAATTTTAAAAAATATTTAATTGAAGATAATTAAAATTATATGTGCAATTATTTCTATTAAAAATTGTACATAAATAAAAGCTTCGAAATTTAGGAATTTTCTAAATTACAAAATTATAAGTCTAGTAGAAATAATTGGATAACATATTTCTACTTGTCAAAATTTAAATATTTAGGACTAAAATCTTAGAATAAATTATTTTATTTTAAGCGTTGGTATACTTCGTGTGATCACAAGCTCTGCCATCGTCAATAACATCATCGAATTACCCTGAATAAACCTTGCATGCATTCTTTGTAGCAAGATTGTGCAAGTGAAGGGTTTAAAAAAGTATAAGAAAAAGTAAAACATCATTATTTTGATTTAAAATAAATCTAAAGTTCAGAAGTTTTTCTACCTAGAGTTTACGCAGGCAATTGTGTCTCAACCATTACCTGAATAAACTTATAGTATTAAAACATTGAATATTTAAATTCTAAATTTTATAATCATACGAATTTCTGAAAGTACTAAAATTATACAAGGTTTTGAGCTTGAGCCTGGCTTGTTTAATTTCGTACTACTGAAATTTCCAAATTGTTAACTAAGTTTGAATTTAAGTTTAAAGCAAAACAAGAACAGCACACGAGAGTATAAGTCCTTTTTAGAATCGTTGAACGGTCACCATCGATGAAGATCGACTGGGTAAGGCAAAGTTCGAAGTGCTAGCATTGTAGTTGTTTATAACTTTCATTTTAACTTTGTTAACTAACAGAATATTTTTGATTGCAAAGATTGTCCAAGAGTCTGTGCTTGAATCTAGCTTGTCCAATCTTGCATCTCTTAAATTCTGAGACATTAAACAAACTTTTTTTTTTTATTAACAATAAACATTTTCTGTGATTTTAAAGATTAATTAGGGGTTTGTGCTTGAGTCTGGCTTAATTAATTTTGTATCACCGAAAACGCAAGTTGTTAATACGCATAACCAAATTATAAATTCAAATATTGCAAAAATTTGCTCAGGAATTCGCGGTCGCGGCTGGCCTGACCCGCCTTATATCACTGAAAACATATAATCCCAGGTTATACGCTGCAGCGACTGCGCGCGCCACAGCAAGAATTTGCAGTGCAGGAATAGCTAGAACAAATCATTGACAAAAATAGTTCAAAAATTAGTATTACCGCACCCATTTAACAATAAACAATTACAGACGAATAAGTAATCACATTTAGCAATAAATAAAATTTTCTAAATTAACAATTAAAAATAAAATTCAAGGATTATAGTATACAATAATAATTGAATTATAATAGTTTTTTTAAAATATAAATTCAACACTTTGAACAGATTCTCATACAAAAACGATAAAGAATCAATTTCAATACTATAACAGCTGATTTGGTAGCTGCAATCAAAATTCGCGACCATACGGTCAAGGCAATAAAGGAAGAAGAAATTAAAGGCTCCAGAATAGACTTTTCAAAATTTTAAATTTTCAGTTTTGCACACAAAAAGACAAAATGTAAGGTCATTGACATTATGCCTCAAACTATATTTTATTCATATAATCTGGACTAAAAAATAAAGTCGGCAGCTTTTCGTATTATCCATAATTATAAACAAAATTTCGTTCAAAATGTAGATTAACTACAGAAATAGTTTGAATAATTTGTAAATATACTAATTCTCATAATTGACAAATTTATTGCCCAGAAACATAGTATAAGACAAGAAATTTTAAAATCAGAAGATTCAACGCAAAATCACATCAGAAAGTTGGTAAAAAATTTGTTTGAACAAAAAAAAAAAAACCAAAATTAATGAATAAATAAATCGTGATATCAAAATATGCGTGCCAAGCCAGGAATCTTCAAATAGAGGACTTTGGTGCATTCTTACATTCTCAACTAATCGTCTTTAAATTCAAAATCTAAATTATATATATAACGTTCAATAAAAACTATCAGCCAAAATGTCTCATTTCCAGGAAAAAACCATATTAAAGGAAACTCAGAGTAGAAAATTCATAGATGACATTTCGTGCGACCCAAAAGACGCTATGATAAGGTTAATGGCAGAATGTTTTGCCATACAACAAGGGATTATGAACATTCCTATATTTGATGGCAAAAACATGCCTGTTAGCGATTTTATCGAAGATATTATAACTGGACAGTCATTCGTGCATGCAACTTGTGAACAACGATACGTTATAGCAGTGTTAGCGCGATAAAAAGGTGCTGCACGAGAAAGCACTTATGGAAAGACATTTTCTAACCTTGGTGACCTAATTCAACATCTTGAACAGCGATTTGACCCCCATAAAACTTACTTGTGGTACGTACGCGAAATAACTACCATTAAAATGCTTCAAAATGAAGGTATTTATGAATTCTACGACCGATTAACGCTTTTAAAGTCAAGAGCTCAGGCATTTCTTAAAAATAGATATGAAAATGCCAACCCGATGATACTTCCCCTCGACGACTGTGTCTTAGAAGCATTCATTCGGGGTTTACCTGACTGGATGTCGGCAAAGATAGAAGCGCGAAATCCAGTGACCCTGCAAGAAGCTTTCGAATATGCTATCAACTACGAAGCAAGACATCAATCAGATAGGCTTTTCTTTCAACACTTTTCGCGGTATCAGCAGCCGAGCTATCACGATTCGGAGGAGAAAAATTTTAGCCCTGAAGGACGTTCTACTCCTAATGGACTAAATTCTCCGAACCCCGCGCAAGACCCAGATGAAAGGCTCAGCGATTTCGAAAGTCCGGTGTTTGAAAGTAACCTCGACCAGCAACAACAGTATACACAAAATGTAAAAGTCAACCCCTATCGAAATTCTTCAATGCATCAAAATTATAACCATCACCAATCAATCATAGACCCGATTATAGAATAGACTATCGGCAACGTGAAGAATTAGGTATGCCAAAATCAACCGATTTAATCAATGCATTTACAGAACATGACAATGTGAAAGAATGCGAAACCACACGCTTCGAAAATACCCTAAAAATTGACTCAATTTTAGACTCTAAAGTTCCTTCGAATTCCATCATGAAAAATCTTTTAGGGAAATCCGGAAGATCGAATAAAGAAAGAGTAAAACCTGTAGTGACTAAAAAGGAAGACTTGATAAGAGAGGAAAAAGTTATAAAAGAATGCAGAAAACGAAAAAGAAGTACTTCGGATCCTCAAAGTGAAGCCCCTTTGGCTCTGAAAATAGTAAAAGCATCGACCCTATTAAATACTAATATTCCCAGGACATCATTCATTGGTTCTGAAAAGAGTGTAAAAGTTACAGAAGAATCGCGAGATACGTCAACAGAATCAGATAAGCATTATAAATCACGAAGAATTCACACGCATCAATCCAGCGTCTATCCTACTGCATCACCTGAACTTGGCATTCAAACGGCCTGGTCTACGCCTGACCTCGCTAAAGCACTGATTATTGACATGCCTATGGAACTGAAAAAAGGATACAACCAACAACTTAATTCTGAAATCAACGGGTTGTTCTGGACACAGTCGCCACTCCAGCGCACACTGGAAAGGGAGCCATGTGGTATTGGTTAAGTGACATATGATCAATTTCCGGATATTATGATGACTCCCAGGCAATAATGTGACATGAATAATTCATAAAGTGTATATGTATGATAATTCTTACCTATTTTTACGATTTTCCTAACGTATATTTGAAAGGTAACGTTCACAATAATTTTGTAATCCTTTCACTGCTAATTGGAGCATCTGCCTCACACAGTGAAATTTTTTACTATTATTAATTGTCGATCATGCTTTATTCAAGGTAAAACTAAAAATTCAATTATTGATTTAATTAACAGTGAATTCTCAATTCCAAAAGAGCATTTTAAGCGGGTACAGCTTTCATTTGGCAAGACTTAAATCTTGAGTTAAGTTAAAAAATTTTCAAATAATTTTTGGACCTTTAATACACTAAATACTTCATGATAGTAAACGGAACCAAACATTTATTTGTTATATAGAAGTTATTTAAAAAAAAAAACAAATTCCAGTAATAAAACTATACTTCTTTGTCTTGATGAATACAGCCTTTCAAAGTAACGTTAGCTTAAACTAAACTTCCAACTTAAAAAGTTATCTCCAGATTATATAATATTAAAATTTTAGACTTAATTAATTATAAGATCTAATAATTATAACTAACATATCTATAAATTATTTATTCAAATTACTAACTAGAAACTTTTCAGCTCAATTGTTAATTTCTTTAATAGTCATTTAAGATGTTAGTAATATGATATGCATATCAATTTTAATTTTAAAATTTCCGCGTTTCAAAATTAAGCTTATTGAATAATCAGTAAGATGGCAATAATGTGTAATAATATAACAATTTTATAGAATACTGATTTGGCTGTTATTCCTGGAATTCCGTTGAACAAGATCATCATAAAATAGTTTTTCTGCGAAATTCTATTAGTGCTCAAGGTAATATCCTCAATTCTAATAATATTCGAATCCACAATTTTCTTATCATGTTTTCTTTTAATGAAAATAACTGTACTAATATAATAATTGTACTATCTAACATATTATATATTATAGAAACGTAATAAGCTATTCTTAAAATTAGTAAATTAAAAAAATAAAAAAAAGCGTTTTCATTGAAAAATTGTATCCCAATTATAAAATTATTAAATAGAATAATGATGTATATTATTTGTATTATATGTATTATATATATAATATGATATAACTCTAACAATTTCATACTGTTATTAAAACTGTACGACCAATAGTTCATACAAATAAAACATGCGAATTGATTATTAGGTAAGTTTTTTTGAAAATGTTTCAGTTACATAATATATCAATTTTGAGCGACAATAAACATTGACTAAATTAATTGTTGGTAGCTGAATTTTCCAACGAAAATCTAACACAAATCCTTCCCATGACATCAAAATATTTATATAATTTTCTGAATGTGCAGGTGCAGAACAACATTTTTAGGAGACGCGGATAATTGATGAAGCAATGCTTTGTATTTTCATACACTAGAAATTCTAGCATAACATAAGAAGCAACTTTCTCAGCATTCAGAAAACCCAAGGCTATTTCCACCCTATTTCCAGACAACCTGGATGATGACCCAAGCCCCAGAAAATCAACGGACGCGAAGAATGGAAATAAATATACCATTCGCGACCGTCAACTACTGGCATCCCTTCAGCATTCCCTACAGCTTGTGAAATGCCCAGAGTAACAAGCATTCACAGTAGCAAAAACGTGCACGTCAGACATAGTAAAAGCAGAAGCAAATAATATTCATCAGGACTTAAACAAGAAAACTCAACAAATTCAAATCCTTCAAAAAGAATTAAATGAAACTATCAACAAAATAGAATCGCAAGGACAATACTGGAATGATTACATGTATTATGAAACAATAATACAATGGTCAACACATTTTGAACTAAAATTGGAAAATTTATATGAAATAATAAAACAATTCATTAAAATAACCGAATACGCACGAGAAGGCAAATTACACCCTTCGACAATTTCCAAAGCCCAACTGCAAGAATTAATCACTGAATTACACACTAAAATGGAAGATTACGAATTCCCGATTCCCACTTCACACATTAGAGTGGAATTACTTTCACAAATTGGCAAGACAGACCTGAAAATTAAATCTGGAAAATTACTAATATCAGTAGACATTCCATTGCTAGATAGAAAAGCACTACAATTATATAAAATTTACCCATTTCCGGTGTTCCAAGACATTTCAGGAAACTATACAAGAGCCTTCTACATTTCGCCAAGGAAACAATATATTGCCCTGACAGAAGACGAAAGAAAATTCTTTTTGGCAGATAAAGAGTACTATGACACTTGCCAGAAAACAAGCTATCACACAACTTGCGAAAACACCCAACCAATACACGAAACAGTCACAACTACGTCCTGCTAATGTCTAATGCTGACGCGCCCTTCAATGAAAATTTTAAAGCAATGTGATATAAAAATAAACACAAAAAATTCAGTTATTTGGAAGCATATTCCATCCTTAAACGCATGGATATTTTCAACTAAAAAACCAGAGCCAATCAGCATCACCTGTAAAAAGGGAAAAACAGAAAAAGGACATATTACAAATTCAGGAATATTAAGATTAAGTGCAGGGTGTATTGTCAGAACGGAACAGACAACCTTAATTGGAACTCAAATAAATGCAAACTCAGAAGAATTTATCTACAACCCAGGATTTTCATTAAATATATCAGAAATTTCCCTAATAATCTATAAAACGATGCATATTCCTAGCATAAAATCATTTTTTTGGGGAAACAGAAAAGGATAGAAAATTAAAAACTCTGCATACGGAAGAATCACTCTCTATCATAGAAGAACAACTTCTCGACATGGAAAACAATCATTATAGACATAAACTAACCCAAAAATATTGGTTAGGAGGGTCCAGTATCCTAACCTTATTAACAATAACAACAGTAATATACCTCACACAAGGAATAATCCGAAAAAACTGTGAAACCTGTAATAATAAAAATTTAAACATAAAAGAAAACCAAGAGAAAGTAGAACTACAACCCCTTTCGGTAGACAACCAAACAAACACAGAAGAAATTCATCCCCTTCCAAGAGTATTAACAATTCCAACAACAAATGTTAGAATTGCATAAACAAATGCAAGTCGTTGAGGACAACGACACTTTTAAGGAGGGAGGACAAGTACCCAAGTAGACAAAAATTTTTTGCCAAAAATCATCCTGAATTACGATACATCATTACGGATACCACCAGGAAAATACAATAAATAATCATAAAACATTATGGCAGCTATAATATACATATACATATAGGTATGCAGAACAGCGAACTCCACATACGGTATGCTATCCGGTCAGAAAATTTTTAACGAACAATCAAATTCGGGAGATTCCATTAACATTAATTGAATAATATCCGCGAAGAATAAAAGATGTGCAATGCTATATATCCATAAACCTTTAATCATGTAAATCAATCAGAATTGAGCCACATGACTAAGGGTTTCTCCGAACTATAAGGGCACATATCTCCGTTGTTAACACAATACTAGAAATAACCACAGAGATATTTCAAGTAATTGATTAACTAACTAGTTAATGGGATAAGGCCATAATTTTTGTAAAGAAAATATTTACGAGCATGGCGATAAATAAAGCCATTATTGGTAAAATCGGGTAACGCAAAACTTAGCCATGAATTTTCAATTATAAACTACCCGACTTGGCCAATAAATAAGCTCGTGCCAGCCAAATTAACCTAAAAATAAGCAATAAATGGAATCACTAAAATAACTATAAAATGGATTCCCAGAATTTGGATTATAATCAGATTATAAGTTAAAAATAGGGTAGAATTTTGTAAAATAACAATACTTTTAAGAAAATGTTTTAATTTTAATTACACAGAACTAAGATAACATTTTAGTCAACTGAAGTTTTATGCAGTGACATGAAAAAGGAAAATTCCTTGCAAAATTGTAATTTAGGATGAATTTTATACTGAATTTCAGTTTCGTAAGAAAAACACCTATAATCAAAACATCATAAATGGCATCAAGTTTGTGTTATTTTTGTAACACGGAAATTCGGGAAGTTTCCAAAGAATATATGAAATAATAAGAACCAAACTCCGAGGTGTCATTATCTCAATCCAAAAAGCAATGTCGAGATTGCATACGTATATTATATGAATTGTATGTATGATACAAATAATGTTGTGAATGCATATGCAATTTCGACATACTACAGACAGCTTCAAGGAGATATAACAGCAGGAATGCTCCTCGAGCATTATGCTACCCTACTAAATCCTTACTAGTTCCACGCTCAAATTCAGGTGGTCCTACATTAAAATTGCGGAAATTCACCTCGGAACCTGAAAATATCTATTATCAGAAACCGATACACCCTCAATCAGGTATCCCAGTCGAATTCGAGATTCATGAATTTGGGGCTCAACATGCGTGTGTACACTCATACATGTGTGCGTATACAGGCGTGTAAATGGGGGTAACAATCACAGGTGGAAGAGCCCATAAGTAGAGGTATGATAAATATAACCTAGAACTAATAGGTAGTAGTACAATATATATAAACAAAAAGGTTTTCTTTTAACAAACAAAAAAAAGGGAGAATTAAATTCATTTTAAAATAAGTAAAATTCAAAGTAAAGTAAATCAAACAATAAGAGAGACCGGAAGAAAGGGGTTACCTCATACTAAAAATTAAACTAAACTGACCCCCCCCCCCCTCTCCGCCTCACAACCGCTTTCATTGTGTTAATATTGATAAGAAAAAGTTTTCATATATCTTATAGCTTTTAGAGTAAAATTTAACTGACTAATATAACCTAGCTATTAAACTAATAGGAAGGAAAATGATAACACAAAAATAAGAAAGACGGGCAGAGGAGACAAAAAAAAATTGCTTTCTCGAAAATGCCTCGTCTGCCAGTCTTTCAAGCTATTATATAAAGTTAAAATTTTTATATAAATAAGGAAAAATTTACAAATAAGTACAATATACTAAAAAATAAATATAAGATACATAACCTAGGTGCTTACAACTAAGAGATATGTACATAAAAAGGTATATATAAATTCAAAAAAAAAAAAACTAATATTAATGATAACTGGGAGGCAGCACCGGATCCTCCGTTGGCACCAGGACTTCCTCAGGCCTCGCGTCTGAAACAAGAATTAATAAATAAGAAACAGGAAATCGAAGACAAGGGAAGCCACACGCAACAGCACCCCGGGATTCCTCGAATCTAAAATCCGGACTACCGAAAAGGAATCCCAAGAAATAGTCGGATCGAACAAGGCTTGACAAGCCAGGGTCATCGACTCCACGACTTGGCTTGAACGCACACCGCGAACCGACACATAAAAAACACCTAACCGATCTTCGATTTCAGAGACCCGCACCTGGAGACTGTCACGTCGCGGCAAAAACAAAGTGGAATCCACAGATGAAGCAGGCGAACTCGAGGAACTCGGCTCCAACAAGGAAAGGTCAAAATCCGCGATCGAGTCGACCAACGAAGGTTCGGTGAAAAGACCGAAGTTTTGAGGACTAGAATGAGGAGGTGCACCGAACCACTCCGACAATAAGGCGTCCAAGAAGTCTCCGGAGTCTGTCATCTTGACCCGAACCAAGACACTTCGCGAATGCGGCACTACCCGAACAAATCACGCAAATTAAAAAAGGGGCACTTACCAGCTCCTTCAGGCACCGATGTAGCTCCCCTCACTAAGGAGAGAGGGTAGCCCTGGTTTTGGCAATTCTCTTCGTAAGTGATGGTCTCTCCACCCGAAGATGACCCTTCGTCTGCCATGGCTGCTTGAGACTGAGGAGAAGAACATCCCCACGACCCAGCATGCAACGAGATGACATCATGTAAACCATGCAAAATCAGACAAAAACCCCACCAAGGCAGAACTCCTAGGGAACACGTGCACTACAACAAAGATCAAGATCCAAAATTTCGCCATGTCAACTTCTACAGAAAATTGACTAATGGCAGCTGCAGCATAGCATCACCATCCAGCATCTTAAAAAAAAAAAATGACATCATCTTACAGCAACCGAATCCTCGGGTGACACCGTTCACAGGATACATACAGCCTAGTATAAAAAACAAAATACAAAAGAAGAATGCCTTGTCAAATTATAGTGAAAACTACTTCAGCTCTTGCAAACATCAGCTTGCAGCTACAATATGACATCACTATTCCTTAAGAAATATTTACTTACCAAAGAGATTCCGGAAGTGCAATCCACACCACAAATTATGGGGCCCACAACTTAATATAGAACGCGCACTACACTTTTTTCACGGAAGACACTTATTATTTAAACGAGGACGATGATTATTCTAAGGAGGGAGGACGGTTACATCCTAGCAACTTTTAAAATTTCATATTGCCCCTGTGCAAGGGCAATGCGCCAAACACCGAGGATAACGAGGAAGACATCATTCAAGTATAAGAGTGTTCCTATGATAAATTATCATATGGACCGGGTAGCTGTGCGCATGAGGTAAACCTATGTATACCTCACGCCGACGAATCGGTTTGACATATGGTAATAAGAGATAAAGAAGAACAGCGCTCGGTCTATTTGGTAATTACACCCGTGGTAATGAGTCAGTAACTCAAACCGCGTGCCGATAAAGTAGTAACGCTGTGCTAATAACCTAATGAGAGAATGAGAAGTTATCGGCACAGCCTCACTAATTATAATGACTAAATATTATAATCATTATTATGTTAATATTAATTATGTATCAAGATTACACCATAACTATTATTAATTTCTCGGGTAGTAAAATAGTATGGATCAATATTATCGCCATTACGTATTGATTTCCGATGAGTCGATCACGATCAATGAATAAAATACGATCATTGATTATGGATCATAGATAAGAAATTGATTGACTGATCATTGGCAACCAATTAATGATCATACTTCATAAAATAAGTAACACAAATTGTAAACAAATAAATGCAGAAATGAGTAATTAAAAATGAATTTATTTGGAAACTAGATATAAAATTGGGCAATAGAAGAGATGAACTCTTGAACCCTTGCAGAGATCGTGCCTGGCCACCGATTCGCAATTCGAACGTGCCTTGCCACCGATTTACGATTCGAACGTGCCGTGCCACCGATTTACGTTGATCTGCTCCCACTAATAGAAGCATCAATAGTATATATACCCCATATTCACCTCTGGAGATTTCTCATTAAGTTCCGAACAGTTGTACGGTTGTTAGGTCTGGACCAGTGTCTCCAGAACGTGGGATTTTTCGGCCCCCACCACGTTCCCATCTGGGAGAAACACATGCAAACGTGGCGTGTCAGTGTGTCGGCTCTGCTACACGCTGCGGTCACCAGCTTCGTGTAAAGCCGAAGGTGCACGAAGACGGACTTCGTTACAATGCTTGAGTTTTCAAGTTATTTTTAGATTTCACGCTTTCGTTTATCGAGTCGAAATTAAGAATTGTATTTTTCTCGAGTACGTGCAAAAGAGGCGCGAAGCAGACGACGAATTTGAATTTACGAAGTATATAGTTCAAGAAATAACACTTTTCTTCAATTTCTTGAAGAAAGTCTGCATGAAATAAACATCAGTATGATCTTGGAAAATTTCATGAGGATTTCAACACTTCAAAAATAAACTTTCAGTGAAATTTAGTGACAATAAATGTATAAAATTTGAATCAATATATAATTTTCCATTCAAATTTATATACTTCTTACTAATTTTGTACATTAGACAATTTTTCGATTAGAACAATATTTTCTATCAAGATAAAATGAACATAAAATTCAAGTTCATAATTTATATTTTCAGTTATATGTTAGAAATATTTTCATCTCACATTTTTGTAGCCTAAGCACAAACTTTTCATTCCAAAACTTAAAATCTCTACGGAAATGGAAAATTGTCTAATAGCAGTAGATAAATTAAAAAGCTAAAATATGTGTTTATTGGTATTTCCATATTAACATATAAATATCAATCAACTTTAAATTTTACATAAAAATGTTCGTTCGAAGTGTTCAAATCTTGTTACAATTTGACAAGATTTTATGGAGGAGTGCAATCTTTTGGATGAAATATTTTGTAGTTCTTAATTTGTCTGTCCGTCTGAAATCGTAGTAAGATTTGAACAGTAAACAACAAATTTTCCAATAGAATTCAGGATCAATAATAATTGATTCAGGAAATACTTCAACTCTGTAGAGCATTTTTGTATTTCGAATTCAAAATGTGTGCTTAAGCCACAAAAAAGTAAGCTGAAAATGTAGATATAAAACTAATTATGTCATGTTTATGTCTTCTTAATGGAAAATACTTTGCATATAATTCTCTAATTCGATATTTTTTTAATGTATGAACATTTAAGAAATTGATAAATATTCCATCTTTTTATAGGAACTAAAAATTTCCGGATAATGCTTTGATTGAGAAAGCTAAAAATTTGTCAAATATTGATATAAATTGCAATTTTACAATTGCATTATTTTTCAAATATTTTAACATCTCTTCAATCTTGATAACTCTTACAGAAGTTTATTCCATGCGAGTGACTTTTTCTTTTTCTAATGAAAGATTTCGTAATTCTAAATTCGGCCCAATTCGTAACATTGTAAAAAGATTTTAAAACTTCATAAAAATTTTTTTTCTGTTTTATTCAAAGTAAATAAATATTCAATGTTTGGAATCGAAATATTAAGTAAATGATTTTTAATTTCTGGGAATAAACTGCTTTAATAAGACAATCATTCTTCTTTGTGAGAAATCTCAATTTTAAAATTAAAATTCTACGCATAGGATACAAAAACATAATATGAAAATACTTTTATTACAGAATTTTGAAATATACAAGTTGACCAATTTTTAATCGAGTAAATCGGCTACTTTAAGCAAAAAATTTTGTTAAAAATATTTTATCAAAAAAAAATAAGACACATTAAATTACGGTTTAAAATCCACATTCATAGATTGATGGTAAAAGCAGTTTAAAGTTTTTTAATCTTACGTTTTAGTGTCGTATGCACAGACTTTTAATCAGATAAATGAAATGCTTTATAGAAAGTCAAAATTTTCTTATTACTGCACTTAATCAAATTTATAAAGTAAAAATATTTTTTAATTGATGCTTTCACTCAATTCTTTAAACATTCATTAATTGAAAATTGTACTCAAAATTTAATCTTGCAGCGTTCCAATATTCCCACAATGTTACAAAATCTCATTAATCATTATTTTAGTCGAATTATTTTCAAAATATTTAAAAAATAAATGTAAATATTTTGATTAAATACTTTGTCAAATTTTGCATTTGACTGATCTTGCAAAATTGTTGAAAGTTTTGAATACCGATAGAAGAAACTTTAAATGAAATTTTACGTCCATAAATGCTTAAAGTTCTATATAGAAATATCAACTACAACATTCTCAAATTTTTTAAATAAACTACTAAATTCAAAAAGTTTCGGATTTTTTTAAAAACTGTACAAATTTCAAATATGAATCAGTCAAAATCTACTGATTATCAGTGAAATTTGACTGATTTAAATCACTAAAAACAGGTTACTGTGAATCAGTCAAATTTCACTGATTACTTCAGTGATAAGTAACTGATTTAACAGTGAAAAATATTGTTTCCACTGATGATTCAGTGAAAAGGCAAATCACCGATTCAATCAGTGAAAATTTGACTGATTCAGATTTAGAATGTATACAAATTTCAAATATAAAGTGTACTCTGTACATTAGTCAAACAAATTTAGAAGATGAATATTTTAATAAATATTCCTAAATATTATTGGAATATGATACATATCGATTCAGAAAAACTTCTTCAAAGTACTCAGACATTTTTCTTATTTTACGACATTTTTGCGCCATGTTTGACCTTTGGGTAGGATTTAAGAAAAGAATTGTAGACATACTTTCATTACTTAGTAAAATACTATGAAGACTTGCTTTTTAAATTAAAGCGAAAACTTTTAAAACCTTTAACAATCGGTTGCATAGATTCTGCTCTAATCTTGGACGCAATTAGAGAAATAGGTTTTTTTGCTTTTTTTAGATCTAGTTTTTGCCTTAAACATAAAAGAAAGAAAACACATTTGAAATATTAAAATAAAAAAGCTGGTTCATTCTTAGAGAATCCCAAATATTCTGAAATAAAACTCCTTTCCACACCACCACGGAGGTAGAGTTTAAGGCTCGTTTTTTTACGTGGTATCCCCTGTAGGCCTAGTCCACGTCCTACGAAACGAAAAGGGTTTTTGCTTTCAAGCAAAAAGAAGAAAGGAAAAATGAAGCAAAGTGGTAAAAAACGCTACAAATGTAGCCCGTACTTCAGGCTTGCCTCTATCAAATGCCAGTATACGTCGAACAAAAATGTTTTGTTTTAAATCAAATAATGAAGAAGTTTGATTAATTCGGGATGATTTGGGGTGCTTGATTATTGTGAGTAAAGAATCCCACTCTTTTTGTACACCTATTCTATCAAACGACCCTAAATCTTGACAAACTTTCCAGACCCTAGGAAAAGTTTCGCTTCGATCAGCATAGAAAGCTACTTGAGGCCGGAAAACAGCAACGCAAGACAAAAAGATGTCATCAAAAGGAAGTCGATTGCGAATTTCTTCGTTTGCTGTGACATAAAATTTCAAGCAATTACGAAGAAATAGATCAACTTCTACTATTTGCAATTTCTTGTTTGTAAGTTGCTGCTGGAAATATTCTCGCGTTTCCTTACCAACGTCAATGTCTTGAAGCGGCTTTTGATTACTAGGATCTGCAAAGTTAACATTTCTAATGATTTGAAAGAATAAATTCGGTTGAAGAAGACCCTCTTTCAAATAACTGCTAAGAATCCATACGAAGAATTTAGCCGAGTTTGGCTGGAGTTCCTGAACCATTGTTTCGCGACTTTGAAATTTCGCATTGTATACGTTGAACCTATTCAAAGTAAATTTCAAGAATAGGAAATATGCGAGTGTCAAAGGATTCTGCATTTTTCCTAACAAGTCTTTGGCCTTCTCTACCTTCTCAGATACGAGGACCATAAGATACTGAAGAATAACTTCCCAATTCTTTATTATAATATCTATTCATCGATAGCGGACAAGCCAGCGAGTTTCAGAATGACTAGGAATTTTTTGATAGTCATTTCCTAATTCCAAAACAATCGATCGAAAAATAGCCGTTCGCTTGGAGCTAGCATTAAGAAAAGCTGGCAAATCTTTGATTAAATCCTCTACATCTGGGATTGTGGCACAAGCATATTTTGCTACAATTGCTGACGAATGCGAGACACACGGGAAAACAATTAAACGGGGACTTTTTTCCTTTAATTTTGTTTTAAATGAGGACCTATTGCCGACCATCACCTGTGCATTATCACAAGCTAAAGCACAGATATTAGATAAAGGGATTTTCTGCCCGGACAATGCTTTTTCGAACGCATCAAAAATTTTAGAGGCAGAACAATCCGAAGCATTTACACTAATAAGCTGGAGCAATTCCACCCTGACAGAAAATGTCGTTGGCTCCACATATCGAACCTTTAATGACAGCCACTTTTCTAGAGTCCTGTCGGTCGTTTCGTCTTCGTACACTGAAAATGATTGCTTACGCAAAATATTTGCAATGCGATCAGTTTCAGCAGCACATACGACGTTATTTACAACTAGGACCATTTTAGTGTGGCTCAATCTAACGTCTTTTAAAACCGAAGGTTCCATATCTTGGAAAAGTCCTATCAATTCTGATGAAATCGCGAATGGTAAATTATGCTCTACGAAAAATGTACTAATCCTAATCTCTGCTTTTTGTGCTTTCTGTTTGAAAGTAACACTTTTCGGAATCGTGGAATTTGTGAATTCTGAAGCAGAAGAACTTGCTACACAAGGTTCAACACTGTAAGAATTGGCAGTTACATTAGAATAATTTTCACTTACTACTCCATAACATTCTAATTTATTTGAAAACTCTTGCTTCTTTCTGTATGATAAAGATGCTTCATGCTTTTCAATTTCCGATTTGCCACATAGCAACGTTTTATTGCAAATTTTGCAATGAAATCTTGTTTCATCTGCTAATGTAACCACCCACTCTCTCCACGACGGAAATTCCTCAAACCATCCCAACTGAAAGTTTTTTGCATTTTTCATGACTTTTCTAGCGGGTTGACATTCGTTTGAACCAGAGTTCAAACGGTGGTCAACCTTCGTTTGAACCTGGCTGTCCTTCAAAACACTCGAATTTGGGTCAACCGGATTACTCATTGTGAACAATAAATTATACGACGAAGGAAAACAGAATTATTTGAAAAGAATTAATAAGATGAAAAGTCGATAAAATTGAGCAAATGTGAATAATTTGTAATCTGCACACAAATTAAGTTTCACAAAATAAACTTACTCACAAGCATCAAACAATAACGTACGTAAGAGCACTCACGTATCACCAAATAATAATATAATATTCTTACTTTTGCCGTTTTCAATAAGGAATTACGATAAAAATATGAAGAATCCACACTCTTGCCTTCTCAAATAACGCATAAAGCGAGAATCAAGTATATCTTAGAAGAAAACAAAAGAAGGTTGCTATTATTATTTGTTTTCGTCTCCAATTTGACCTCTATATCGTTCGTTTGCGATTTAAAACATTGGTAACTTTTTGGCTATTAATCTGATTCAGCTACAACTTTTCAAAAAACTTTCTTTACTAAAGTATTAAAATTTTTCTCCTGTAGATAGTTTCAGAAAATGTAGACACTTAATACAATATTAATAAAATCGTAAAATTCTGAAAATTTGTTAAGCTAGCGCGAGTGGAAGTAGAGAAAACAATTTTTTTTTAAATGTACTTCTCCCAATCACTTGAAAAATTAGAAGTTTTAAAAATTTTTGCAAAAGGAAAAACGATGTGCCTTGAAAGTGTGTACAAGTTCTTGAAATTCAAATTCGAACGATTTTTATAATTAATTATCCTGTACATTTAAAGATACAATTTTTGTATTTGGAATAAGTTTTCTGCAATTACGAAAAAATTTATTCAGAGTACATAAAATTTATTGAACTATTACTAGTAAACTCTACCTCCGTGGTGGTATATATTTTTACTTTATAAATTTGATTAAGTGCAGTAATAAGAAAATTTTGACTTTCTATAAAGCATTTCATTTATCTGATTAAAAGTCTGTGCATACGTCACTAAAACGTAAGATTAAAAAACTTTAAACTGCTTTTACCATCAATCTATGAATGTGGATTTTAAACCGTAATTTAATGTGTCTTATTTTTTTTTGATAAAATATTTTTAACAAAATTTTTTGCTTAAAGTAGCCGATTTACTCGATTAAAAATTGGTCAACTTGTATATTTCAAAATTCTGTAATAAAAGTATTTTCATATTATGTTTTTGTATCCTATGCGTAGAATTTTAATTTTAAAATTGAGATTTCTCACATAGAAGAAAGATTGTCTTATTAAAGCAGTTTATTCCCAAAAATTAAAAATCATTTACTTAATATTTAGATTCCAAACATTGAATATTTATTGACTTTGAATAAAACAGAAAAAAAATTTTTATGATGTTTTAAAATCTTTTTACAATGTTACGAATTGAGCCGAATTTAGAATTACGAAATCTTTCATTAGAAAAAGAAAAAGTCACTCGCATGGAATAAACTTCTGTAAGAGTTATCAAGATTGAAGAGATGTTAAAATATTTGAAAAATAATGCAATTGTAAAATTACAATTTATATCAATATTCGACAAGTTTTTAGCTTTCTCAATCAAAGCATTATCCGGAAATTTTTAGTTCCTATAAAAAGGTGGAATATTTATCAATTTCTTAAATGTTCATACATTGAAAAATATCGAATTAGAGAATTATATGCAAAGTATTTTCCATTAAGAAGACATAAACATGACATAATTAGTTTTATATCTACATTTTCAGCTTACTTTTTTGTGGCTTTAGCACACATTTTGAATTCGAAATACAAAAATGCTCTACAGAGTTGAAGTATTTCCTGAATCAATTATTATTGATCCTGAATTCTATTGGAAAATTTGTTGTTTACTGTTCAAATCTTACTACGATTTCAGACGGACAACCAATTAAGAACTACAAAATATTTCATCCAAAAGATTGCACTCCTCCATAAAATCTTGTCAAATTGTAACAAGATTTGAACACTTCGAACGAACATTTTTATGTAAAATTTAAAGTTGATTGATATTTATATGTTAATATGGAAATACCAATAAACACATATTTTAGCTTTTTAATTTATCTACTGCTATTAGACAATTTTCCATTTCCGTAGAGATTTTAAGTTTTGGAATGAAAAGTTTGTGCTTAGGCTACAAAAATGTGAGATGAAAATATTTCTAACATATAACTGAAAATATAAATTATGAACTTGAATTTTATGTTCATTTTATCTTGATAGAAAATATTGTTCTAATCGAAAAATTGTCTAATGTACAAAATTAGTAAGAAGTATATAAATTTGAATGGAAAATTATATATTGATTCAAATTTTATACATTTATTGTCACTAAATTTCACTGAAAGTTTATTTTTGAAGTGTTGAAATCCTCATGAAATTTTCCAAGATCATACTGATGTTTATTTCATGCAGACTTTCTTCAAGAAATTGAAGAAAAGTGTTATTTCTTGAACTATATACTTCGTAAATTCAAATTCGTCGTCTGCTTCGCGCCTCTTTTGCACGTACTCGAGAAAAATACAATTCTTAATTTCGACTCGATAAACGAAAGCGTGAAATCTAAAAATAACTTGAAAACTCAAGCATTGTAACGAAGTTCGTCTTCGTGCACCTTCGGCTTTACACGAAGCTGGTGACCGCAGCGTGTAGCAGAGCCGACACACTGACACGCCACGTTTGCATGTGTTTCTCCCAGATGGGAACGTGGTGGGGGCCGAAAAATCCCACGTTCTGGAGACACTGGTCTGGACCGGTAATTCAACGTCGTGAGCAGACCCTTCGATAAACGTAAGTCTCATTGGATTTCTATGAGCAACTCAACATTCGGTACTTGGTGAATAAAATCCTTGGTCCTTAAGTGGTGCAAGTCCGGAAACCGTAGTGCTAGATAGTTCCTTTGGATTACGTGTATCGTCGTATTTAGTCGTGTCGGTTAATAGTGATTTAATTCTGAAATCGGGACGAACTAACCTATCTTGTTAACAAGTGCATGTTTGATTCATTTCTCGTGTACTCAACAAGATACATAAGCGGATAATTGATCACATCAGTTGCTGGTGGACTTGCATCCCTTACACCATACCTCCTGCAAAATTTATCGTTGTTTTGCTTGAAAGGAATCGCAATATTCATTTGCAATATTTGAAAGGAATCTTCAGATATCACGTGACTTGCAAGACATGCGCAATCGCATTTTCGCACGTCACAAGCTGCTCAGCTGCTTCGCGGTTTTCACACATGTATGATTTCTAAAGTAATTTAAATAGAAGTGTTGTGCAAAAAGTGTTTTAAAATATTGAAGTGAACTTAAAAACCATATAAATAAGTGGAATTACAATTGCTTAATTAATCTCCAAGCAATATGTTTAGTATACCCTGGAAATTAGTATCGTTTCATTTCCCAGAACCTATAGATCGTACTTGCTAAAACTTAACTTCTAGTTCCATATGCCAGATAGGAACCGGGTAGGGCCGGGTAGCAGATGTACTTTCACCTTAACAATTTGCAAGTCGACAACTGCCTTATAGAAACCAGGTAGGATCCGGATAGAAACATATTTTTGTATTTTAATTTCTGGTTCCAAATGCCAGGTAAAGACGGATGCCCGGATGCCCGGTTAAGACCGGGTAGAATATTCATACAACTTATTTTCTGTAACCACGTCTCGGATAAGGACCGGATAGACCCAGATAGGTCCCGCAAAATCAAATTAGAGACCAGATAAAAACCGTATCGAACCGGGTTAAACCCGAATGGGTTTATATCCGGTTTCTTTCCAATTTCCACTCGATTTCTACCTGACTTTTTAAGCAGGGTCATGAATGAGGCAAAATAAACATTCAAAATGTTTTTATCCTTATTCTACGTTAAAAATAACGTTAACTGATAATTGAAATATGCAATAATTTTGTTTATTTACGCTAAAAATTAAAAAAAGATAATAGCTGTCATTGAAGGCAGTGCAGTGGTACACCTTTCGTGGAACGTCTCCGTTAAAGTTGACCATTGGTTGGAGTGAGACACAACTATACTTTCATCTCACTCTAACAAATAGTCAATCCTGACGGTGAATACATGGAAAGTTATGAACCACTGCGCTGCCTTCAATGACAGATATTATGTTTTTTTAATTTTTAGCGTAAATAAATAAAATTATTGCATATTTCAATTACCAGTTAACGTTATTTTTAACGTAGAATAAGAATAAAAAACATTTTGAATGTTTATTTTGCCTCATTCATGAGTTATAATGCTACTTTACGATAGCTTTACGATCGCTTTAAGATAGCTTTACGCTACAGCGTAAAGCTGCCGTTCAGCCGGTTCGCTAGGGAACTTACTTGTCTACCTCTTATATTAGAGGGCAAAAGAGAGAATTGTCGTTTTTTACCCTATAGGTGCAAACTAACGGCACAAAGTCTTGCAGGATAGTTTAGTTTCGTTAGAGTCTCCATGAGGTAGTAAAACAACAATAAATTTCGCAGGAGGTAGTTTGGTGTAAGGGATGCATGTCCACCAACTGGTGTGGAAAATATCTGCTTACGTATCCTTCTAAGTACACGAGAAATGAATCTGGCATGGACTTGTTAACAAGATAGGTTAGTTCGTCCCGATTTCAGAATTGGAACACTATTAAGCGACACTACTAAATACGACGATACACGTAATCCAAAGGATTATATCCGGGGAATTTGCACAGGCTGTTGCGGATTTCGAATTATCGTAGTTAGACAGACCCATTCCTTCTCCGTCTGGATTTGCGGTAGCCTGTCCGCGCCGCCAGCTTAGTCACGATAGTTTGGTCGTGCGTATTTCGGAACTGGAAGATCGTTTTAGCGGCTCACTACGTTGTGGTCTTGAATGTCCTGCTGAGTAAGGCTGTTGCAGCGGTGGTCCGGGTATTCCAAAATCTTGTCGGGTCTCCGGTTTGTCTCGCCTAAAGGTGATTTGTGCGTGACGTGTTTGGTTCCTTTACTTATGTCGGTACACGTGTTTTTTTTGTCTTGCTTAATTAAGTGGTGTTTTAATTTTTGTTCTTTTAGTTTCACGAATACTGGGACGCCCAAAACTTCTACCCCGCCGAGCCCTTGGTAGTTTGCTCGGCTATATCCTGACCTTGGCCACTGGTATGGCCCACTTCTGTGCCATGGGGCGGTTTAGAAGTCAGGATGCTTATCTGTAACCACCCTCGAAAGGTGTCGCGGTAGACCTTGAAAAGGGGATGTACTGCGGGCGAGGATTTGTCTTATTGAGCAGGAGGCTATGGATGCTCAGGAGATCGCGTTATTTTGCGCCAACGCGCTTGTGGCGTTGATAGGTAGCCATGTGGCTACGTCTACCCTGCTCCCATGTCGTTACTTGCCTCCTTCGCCTTCTGTATGCCTGGGGTGAGTGTCTTATAATATTCTCATTTTCCGTGTTTTTTGCTTTGTATATTTATGTGAAATGACCTCTGTCTGCTGGTTTACAGCGTTCCCCGTATTATATTATTATATTATATTTTCGGGAGATTTTGTCTTTGCAGGGGGTTCTTTCCATGTGATTCCCAAAAAAGATCATGCAGGTGTGGGACTGTTCACATGGATGATTCGAGTGCGTACCTTTCTTATTGTTACCATTTTTGAAAGAGAAAAGAATATGCTAACTGATGACAGCATTTTCTTTTGTCTGTTCTCGTATTATGTTTTTTTTTATTCCTAGTCCTTGTATTTACTCACTCGTTTTTTTTTTTTTTTTTTTGAGTGCCCAAATCGGAGGTTGTCTGGATCGAGGAGGATCACGATGACTCCAGTGCGTTATTAAGCTTCTTCTATTTTTTAACAATTAATGGATAATACTTAATACGATACTCTTTACCTTTTATTTTAATAAATAAGTTTTTTCCAGAACTATGCTTGAGAGATTGACAGGTTGGCAGCATTATCATAATTAATTTTTACAATGCATTTTAGTTTGAGCCTCCTCAGTCATGAGTTTTTTTACGCAAAGCACACCATATAAGTCTAACGCATCATATGAGAATGCGAAATGTGGAATGCCCGTAAACTGACATTTTTTTAATAGAAAAGTAATCTGAAGTATCGAATTTAAATAAAACATACTTTTTTGGAAAAGTAATATAGTAAGCAATAGATTGACTTAGTAGACGGTCGAAAAAAACTATAAAACAGCGAAATCTCAAGTTCTATGCATTTCTAGTTGACATTTTAATATGCAATATGAAGCTGAAACTTCGCTTTATTATCTGTGCTAAATTACGAATTAGAAATGACGTTTAGCTTGCATTGATTAAGCGTTCAAATAGACTCTTATTTCCATAAAATGTTATGTTTTTCTTTTGCATAAAAAACCAATTTTCCATTCGACGCGAGATTTCTTATACGATTCTTTCGCTTTCTTAACGTTTTTTTCTATCAATTAGAGCTTTAGAAATTTTAAAAATAAAAATAGGAATTTCGAAAAATATTTCAAGTAATACTTGAAGATCTCATCGAGGTGCACGCTTTATGTTGTATAATTTTTACCGTACAGGTGATAGTTTTCCAGAAAATAGAGAAATTCGGAATTTTTAATGCCGCAAAGTACGGATGCGTTTTTGAAAAAGTGCATACATGGTTGCCTATCTTCGTCATGATGCCTACCTAGGAATTTTTACGTGTATTTACGTTTCGACTCGTAAAATCTTTTGAAAATTTCGTAATTGTCCAGAAAGATTCTTGCGTCGATGATATAATAACATTTTACGGGAAGGCTGATATTGACAAAGCTAAACTACAATTGCATCGAGATATGTTTCTAGATATTGTATCAGAGAAGAAAGTTCAAATAAAGTGCGTAAAGGACGTAATGACTTTTCTAAAAGCCACCAATTAAATAGGGAGTCTGCTACCAGAGTACACAAAACTCATTAAAATTTTACTCACCGTTCCAAGCACTTCCTGCACAAAGGTTCGCAAATCTTCTGCTCTAAGGCGCTTCAAAACTTATTTAAGGTCCACGATCGGCCATAGACGTTTAAATAATGTGGCAACGTTGCATATCCACCAAGATGTTTTGGATAAAGTCGATTTAAACAAAGTGTTAAAGGAATTCATATCTAGAAATGATGTAAGGATGAAAACATTTTCTTTGAAATGAAGAAGAAGTGAAGTATTATTATGTTTGTTTTGGGTCTGGAAATTTAATTACAATAACCCGGGAAAGCTGTTATTTAATTATTCCCAACCAATAATATAAAAAATACAATGTGAAAAATGTATAAAATGGGTAAAACAAGGCGAATTTCGGACAAAGTCGTACTATTTCCGTAAAAGGGAGTACGCCACTTTGTCCTTAATTCTAGGATTTTGATTAGTAGGTAACAAATATACGAATGTTGGTACTGAAATGATTACCAGCACCCAAACATTTGTAAAAAAAATATTAAATTAAAATATACAAAGAGACAGGGTAGAAAGATGTCAGAAAGTACACAGCAATTATAATGGAAACTTACTTTTTATTATTCACTTGTAGAATTCCTTTTGTAAAAGTCCAGAGAAATCGATTTATTTAGATTGTTTGTGGAACCTTCTGATTACTTAGTAAAAAATGATGTGGTAACTCCGTAAAAATTTTATAAAACTTGTGAGACTAAAATTCATGACCGATTTTGTTGAAACTTTTGCGCAAGAAGACGAACTTAGTTTATAAAATTTGTAAAATTTTTGTGTCCGATCGCGTAGTAGTTGGTGAAAGTAAAACTAATGATTTTGTAAGGAAAGAAAACTGACTTAAAAAATGAAAATACATAGCTTTTATGTAATTTTCTCTTTTTCTTTTCTACTTGAAAATCTTTTAGGGGAGTTAAGAGTACTAGGGTAAGTGTGCCAATTACTGCGGATCGAAAATCAAGACGGCTTTTAAAGTTAAAAAAAAAGATTTTGAGATAAAAAAGTCGTCACGAATTAATTTTTAAAGCAGTATTTGGTATTAAGTAAGTAGCATGCAGTTCTTAAACCCTGAAAAGAAACCAGATTTACTTAGAAAATTCGAATCTAAAAAAAATGTTCCATGTAGGTATTACTGCGGGTTTGCATGAATTACTGCGCACCAATTACTGCGGAAACCCCAATTTCTGTGTACGTAATACTGCGATATTATTTTGAGTGAACTTACAATTAATTTAGGAGTGTTGAAAATTTTATTTAATCTCAATTATAAAAAGTAAACACGACGAAGCATTCGAAACAAATTAAGATTAATAATTTTATTAATTTTATTTAATTTAACTTAAAATTATATCACTTGAGTTCCTCTTGCATCTTTAGCAACGATTAAGGAGTGTTGAACATTTTATTTAAGCTAAATTATAAAAAGTGAACGTGAAGTATTTTTAACAAATTAAGATTAAATAATATTATAACTGTTATTTAATTTACCTTAAAATTATATTACTTGACTTTCTCTTGCCTCATTAGCAACGATTTTGGAATTTTCAACATTACGTTTAATCTCAATTATAAAAAGTAAGCATAACGAAGCATTTGTAATAGATTGAAAGGTTATGCAGTGCCGCCTGACAGATCGCAGTAATTCATACACCTATGAAAATCATGTACCAAATACTGTTTTGGTAAAAAAATGATTAAAAAACGTATTTTTTGTTATTTTGCATAAATATTTAGAAAAATAAAATATTTACTTTGCAGAAAGTAATATCACAATAAATATTTTATTTTCAGAAACAGAATTATAACAAGTTTTTCAGAACGTGTTCATGACCTTTCAACAAATCTAAGCATTAAAACTATGGGAATCGGGAACATGAGAGTTTTAAATTGCAATCAATTAGCTACAAATATCGTAACTATTGATAATTCGTTGATACTTATTATGCTTGGATTAGAAATTGATTGTTTTTAATTGTTCTGTAGCGTTATATATCTTTAAAACATTGTATATCATTAGTTTTATTTGAAAGCGCAGTAACTGGGGCATCCACAGTAATACCCACACTTACCCTAGTTTTTGTTTTATGATTGGTTGAATAGCTATAGTAACATAATTACGTCCCCGAATTGTAGGAGAAAATTCTAAGGGCTGACCCATTGGGTTGGGCCTTGTAGGAGTTGCCAAACTTTTCCAAGTTCATCGATTTGCCAAGAGATGGCGCTACATGTATATTCTTAAGTAAAATACGTTAAAAATTCATTATTTAAGCAACTATGTTTACAGATTTCGTTAAATTTAAACAATAGAAAAGTCAAACTACAATGCGATTTTCGATGATACCTTTTTTCTTGTGAATTGCCCAGAATATCATGCAATTTTTTTCTGTGACTTTGGGCCTTTTTTCTGCTTACGAAGGTTGTGAAATCAGAAAAAAGGCTAAGTTCGTCAAGCGATGGGACTAAATTTTTGCTATTTATAATTACTCTCGCATTACTTCCGCGTTTCCCAGAATATCATGCAATTTTTTTCTGTCAATTCGGACCTTTTTTCTGCTTACAAAGGTTATGAAATCAGAAAAAAGGCGAAGTTCTGCAAGCGATGTGACTAAATTTTTGCTACTGGTAATTATTCTCGCATTAGTTTTGCAGGAAAAATTCTTGATCTTGAAAAAACAATGCGATATAGCGTAGATTTATTTTTATACATTTACCGTTCGATGTTGGCCTCTCTAGTCCTTAGCGGCTTCTTGTGTGAAGATAAACTCAAGATTCATTCTTGTTGGGCGAGAATATTGAAGCATCTTCACATCGTATCCATGACTATACCGCAAGTTTTTTTAATACTAGTAGTGTTAAAATTAATGTGCTAATATTGGAATATTGGTTGTACTTTTTTAACATACAAATAAAAAAATATAGTGGAAAAGATAACTGTAAAAACTTCTTCAAGGTAGGAATTAGATTTGAAGTTAAAAAAGGTTTATTGCCAAAATCTGAAAGTGCATATGGTAACTGGAAATCAATTTATTACATGTTGATGGACCATAATAAAATAGCTTGTTAAAAAAATACATGCTTTTCCATTAGTTTAAACTGTATATTAATTGCGAATTTCAGTTACTGAATGAAACCATGTTTTTTTTATACTGAATTTCAACTTCTACCAACTTTTCAAAATCGTCTCTATCGAATTCCACGTTTATTAAAACAAACCGAGATGAAAGTGCGTGGAATAATATTTCTTTCGGATTTCAATGCATAAAGTAAAGTTGCTAAAAACCCTTCCGATATTTATCAACAAAATCTATGAAATAAAGTTATTGTTAGGTATTGTGTTTCTAAGATAAAGTCTTTAAGAAAGATTTGAAAATAGCAATCTACTAATAGTTGTGCCACTATTCAAATTTTATTCTGCTTTAAATGAGACAATTAAAAGTATTCGTGATTCAAAAAACTAGATTCATCAACATTTCCAAAAGTTTATTGAAACGTGATCTGACTTTTATTTTCATCTAGCATCTAAACATGCATAAACGTAATTCCACAGAGAAGTCATCTTCTACATGAAATTCATTTTGAATTAAGATACATGAATGGAAATGAATGCATTCCTTTTCATTCAACTCCACTTCACTCAATCAGTAGTACAAATTATATATATGTTAAATGAAAAATCGTCTCATCAAGAAGCCGCTAAGGATTTGAGAGGCAAACGTCGAACGGTAAATGTATGAAAATAAATACGCTATATCGCATTGTTTTTTCAAGATTAAGAATTTTTCATGCAAAAGTAATGCGAGAATAATTACCAGTAGCAAAAATTTAGTCACATCGCTTGCAGAACTTCGCCTTTTTTCTGATTTCATAACCTTTGTAAGCAGAAAAAATGTCCGAAGTGACAGAAAAAAATTGCATGATATTCTGGGTAACGCGGAAGTAATGCGAGAGTAATAATAAATAGCATAAATTTAGTTACATCGCTTGACGAACTTAGCCTTTTTTCTGATTTCACAACCTTCGTAAGCAGAAAAAAGGGCCAAAGTCACAAAAAAATTGCATAATATTCTGCGCAATTCACAGGAAAAAAGATATCATCGAAAAAGAAATCATTACATTTTCACCTTTATTTCATTTAACAATATTCGCGAGGAAAATAAAGGGTTCTAACTTTCAGATTAACAACGCGGGGCCTAATTAAGTTTTTTAATAATTTGCCATTAGTTTTTGTCTACGTTCTAGAAATTTGAAACTTCAATTCACATAAAAATTAGATTCAAATTATAGTTCCTTTATTAGCCAATATAATAGATTATTTTTATTTCTTATTCATAGCATACTGAATAATATAAAAATAAATAATATTAATTTAATGCTAGATTCTTAATATTTTAACATCCTTATTAACTAAGAATTTTTATTATCTATTATATATAGCCTATTCTATTTTCTAAGCGGAGTGAATACAATATACTATTGTTTGTATTTACTTGGGCGTGGTACATGTGCGGGCCCTTTTGACCATTAGCCTAAGATATTTATGATATTTCCGGAAATGGCTAATGGCTAATCTATATACAGATACAATATAAACATGCTGGTCGTAAATGGACAACTTTACAGACCTACAGGACTCTCCTAGGACGGGTCTAGGCATACCTGTTAAAACCAAAAAACCCCCTCTCTCGAACCAATACACTACCCGCGGAACTGCCTTTCGGCTTTAAACTTCACGGATGGTTGGTTCCATTAAAGTCGCGTACGACTCTTCCGTCATCCGTTTGCTCGGAACTTCCATCCGCGGACACACGCCCACTAGGCAAACCGTCTAGCCGCGCCACCCAGGGGAGAAACAAACAGATTCCTCCCCCGAACGACGCGGACAGCCAAGACTACCCGAGACGCAGGACCGCGGGTGCAGGCCCCGATGCGATTTCTACTTACCCTCCCCGTTGTTCATCTCCCGATGCCCATCGAGCTCCCTCGTCTTCATCACAAGTGTGACGAAAGATTCGATGAGCGTCCAAATCCGTTCAGACTGGAGCATCAAGGGAACCATCGTATCAGGAGTCAGCTCAGCACCCACTGCCTGACCGAGGGCCTCCCTTGCCGCGCCCCACTTTGCGCAGACGAAGAGTGCGTGCTCTGCATTATCCACAGGGGAATCGCAGTGACAACAAATCTCCTCGTCTCTTTTCTGAAAGCGCCTCGGGTACGCGTTAAAACAGCCATGGCCTGAGAGCACTTGCGCCAAATAAAAGCCGACCTCTCCGTGCTCTCTGTTTAGCCAGGTGGCGAGCTCCGGGATCAGGCGGTAGGTCCATCTCCCGGTCTGCTCGCCATGCCATCTCATTTGCCCTTTCTCGACGAGTTTGCGCCTTCCATTCTTGCGGATGGCCTCCTTCGCGCGAGCGATTTCCTGCGGGTCGGTACAGGTAAGCTCCTTGCGGACAGCACTCGTCGAGACGGTTCTATAGGCTGAGACTATTCTCAGCGCGACAAGTCTCTGCGCCGAGAACAGCCTCCTCTGGATAGCATGGTTTTGCAGGGCTTTGGCCCAGACTGGAGCTGCATAAAGCAGCCTCGAGTGCACCACGCTCGCCACCAGTCTCCTTTTTACTTCCCTGGGTCCACTAATGTTTGGTATGAGCCGAGCCAAGCTTGCTCCACATTGGATGGCTTCGGCAGCTGCGATCCTTAGGTGTTCGACAAAGCTAAGCCTACGATCCAACTGCACTCCCAGGTACTTTATACTTGTTCTCCACTCGACCTCATGCTCTCCGAGAACGATCCTTGGGTACTGAAAGGATCTCCTGTCCGTGACGAGCAAAGCCTCGGTTTTTTCAGGGGCCATTTTGAGGCCCCTTCCATCCAACCAACGCTTTGCCCGTCGCAGGCTTTCATTGATCCTCAGCTCCAGGATTCCGACGTTGTCAGCAGCGCACACGACAAATGCGTCATCCGCGAAGCCGATGATGCTCGTTCCAGCAGGCAGGTCCATGCGCAGGAAGTCGTCATACATGACGTTGCAAACGAGTGGACCCACCCGCGACCCTTGAGGAGCGCCACATGTCATCTCTGCTTTGAGAGACCATTTGTCGCCCTCGTATATCACCCACCTGTCGCTCAGATAGTCATCCATCATTCGCAACAGGTAGTCTGGAACCTTTTTCCGCATCATCGCCTCGATGCAGATGTCCCATCTCGCGGTATTGAACGCATTGCGTATGTCAATGCTAATCAACGGACAGAATCCCTTACGCTTACCAGTTCCTTTTCTTGCATTTGTGGCGATGTTAACCACAGCTTGGATGGCGTCCACAGTGGATCTGCCTTTCCTGAATCCGAACTGGCTTTCCGAGAGCCCGTTCTCCCCGACCAAGAGAGCCTGAAGCCGTTGTAGAATCAACTCCTCCAGAAGTTTCCCCATCGTATCCAATAAACATATTGGTCTATAGGATGAGGCATCCCCTAGAGGTTTGTTGCCCTTCCTCAGCAGAACCAATCTCTGCTTCTTCCATTCTGCGATGAATCTCCCCTCCCGAAGACAGGAGTTGAAGGCTTCTAGGAGGATCTCCGGATATGCTCCGATCACCTCTTTGAGGATTTCGTTCGGCACTCCGTCGATCCCCGGCGCTGTCCTTGTCTCGAGCCTTCCACCCGCTCTCTTTAGTTCCTCGAGAGTGAAGAGTTCCTCGCGCCGGACCACGCAGGAACTTCGGTCCTGCCTTTGGAACGGCTCCACGTGTGGAAACAAGTTTCGCACAATATACTGGACTTGATCGTGATTGTCCAGGCCCGGGGTCTTTCTTCTAGTCACCAATTTCTTGGTGACTATTTTGAAGGAGTGACCCCATGGGTCCTTCTCGACCTCTCCGATCAAGTCTTTCCAGCATTGAAGTCGGCTTTTCTTTATGCCTCGCCTCAAAGCTGCTTTCGCCCTTTTCCATGCCTCGTGCAGCAGAAGATCACCCTTTGTAAATACGATTGTGGGCGGTATATTTTGGTCAAAGTTTCAAAGTACAAGTGTATTACCTTTGCTGATTGCTAAGAAAAATTCAAATCTTTATATTGACGCAGCTGCACATTTTCTTAAAAGTCTTTTAAATCTGTATAGTATTTGAAAAAGATATTGAATTAAAAATATTTACATCTTTAAGATTAAAATTTCGAAGAAAATATAAAATACAATATTGTCAAGTTATGGCTTACAGAAAATAATAGAATAATAAAAAGTATTAGACGGACGCAGGAAATTACAGTAACACCCAGTTAGTGGCACCTGAGGCTGGGTGTCAGTTGTCATCGAGAGTCGACCATGGGGGCACCCATCCATCGACGCTCGGTCCAGCTACACCAGGTCTGTGAGGTGGTCGGGGTCGGAGATACCCTCCCATGGGAGCACCCATCAGGAGAGGCATCTCCATGCTGTCCGTCTAGAGCGCCGCTCCAGTGTGATCCGGATCGCCGCTCCAGCCGAAATGTCTCGTCTCGGTCCTCCGACCCTCCTTTTATAGCATCCGCGAGCGGTAGGGGAGCTGCGGCACAGTGGCTATAAACGGTCGGTTACACTGTGATGTCGCTGCGATATAAAGAGTTTTATCACAGTCCTCGCAACCGATCGCAACGACTTTTGCCGGTTATTGTCTCGCGTCTTCTCTCGTAATTTGTGTTATTATATATTAATGTATGTTGCCAAAATATTAGTATGGTGAATGTAGAATGGTTGGTCTTACAGCTGCAACGTCATTTGATCAGAGGCTTTGAGTGAATATAAGGTAGGTGTTCTGTCTATACATTCCAGTGGTGAATATTTTTATTCAGACGTTTAAAATATAATTTAAGTAATAAATAATGAAAATAAAAAGAAGATACTGTTCAAAGTCATAAACTTTTTTGCGATATTACACTTCAATGTGATCAAGTTAGAGAAAATTGGATTTGGTTACTGTCAATTTTGAAATTTGTAGATTGTGAACAATCACAGAAATCTCAATAAAGATTTTTTTATACAAATTTTTGTAACCTAAAATACAGTTGTAATCAATTTACTGCTCTTGTAAAAGTGATTTCATTAATTTTTCCGCGTTTAAATAATTATATTGATAATAATTATTGCATAATTATTAATACATCGAGTGAACTCTTACATGTATTTGAGGTGTGGGATGTGAATGAAAAAGGAAAATTATATTTAGTAAATGAAACTACACAATAACAAAACAAGAATATATATTTAATGTAGTTGCGTTACAAAAACGATCGAGGCAACGAGGTGATCGCTTTGACTGTCGGCTAGTCAACAGTTCTTCTATTTCCCTAAAACCTCTTTTAGAGACGCTATTTAAGGGAAAGTTTTATAGCACTAACGGTTTCCGATGCTTCGTGACAAACATTAGCTTTCTAGAATATTTTTCCTAAGAAGATACAAAATCTGCAAGCCAATCGCTTCCCTATCCTTAATCCCTTAAATTGCTTTACAGCGTTCTACCTAAATCTATTGCTTTTGCCTGATTCTCGCCTTTCTGTTGCTCGCTTTGAAAGACGTACAAATGAGTCCGTCGAAAAGAATTTATTTTAAATTTGTACATAAAATGAAACCTTAACTTTTCCATATTTTTACAAATGCATTACTTCCATTATAAGCTATGTATGAGTGATATTCCTTACTCATATTAAATTTTTCTAAAATTCATATGCAACCTAAACAAAATTAACTTATTTTATTTACTCATCAAAGAATTCGATTGTTAGAGTTTGATTGTTGCCTTATAAATTGTACGATTACGCTAATTTACAATTAATCAGCTTGCAAATTCGCAGAAACCTTCATCCAATAGTGAGGAACAAATGTCTCGCAGGAAGTCGTTTTAAATGTGTAGTTCCCTCCATACTCTTTGTCTGCGAAAGAAAACTGAGAAAATGTGATTACCAACCTGTCTCTACTGGCAATGACATATTATTGAAGAATAGATGATTTTCAGTTATTCTACGTTATTTAGGCATTGCTGGGGTATACTGCGTGTGTACGCCAAGTTTCAAACAGTTTCAATAGTATTCGACGAACTTACAACGAATTATTTCTCAGAAACGAATTCAATGTGGAAACTGAGCCAACAAACAGTTAAGGGGGCAGTTGTTACATCCCAGTAACTTCAAACTTTTTAGATTGCCACTGTGCAAGGGCAACAGGTCACACACCAAGGAAAGCGAGGAAGGAATTATTTAATTATAAGTATTGCTATGGTGAATTATCATATGGACCGGGTAGCTGTGCGCATAAGGTAAACCAACGTATACCTCACGTCGACGAATCGGTTTGACACATGGTAATAAGAGATAAAGAAGAACAGCGCTCTGTCTATATGGTAATTGCACCCGTGGTAATGAGTCAGTAACTCACACCGCGTGCCGACAAAGTAGTAACGCTGTGCTAATAACCTAATGAGAGAATGAGAAGTTATCAGCACAGCCTCATTAAATATAATGTCTAAATTTTATAAGCATTATTATATTAATATTAATATTGTATTAACATTATATCACGACTATTATTAATATCTCGGGTAGTAACATAGTATTGATCAATATTATCGCCATTATGTATTGATTGCCGATAAGTCGATCACGATCAATGAATGAAAATCGATCATTGATTATGGATCATAGGTAAGAAATTGATTGACTGATCATGAGCAACCAATTAATGATCATACTTCATAAAATACGTAACACAAATTGTAAACAAATAAATGCAGAAATGAGTAATTAAAAATGCATTTATTTGGAAACTAGATATAAAATTGGGCAATAGAAGAGATGAACTCTTGAACCCTTGCAGAGATCGTGCCTGGCCACCGATTCGCAATTCGTACGTGCCTTGCCACCGATTTGCGATTCGAACGTGCCTTGCCACCGATTTACGATTCGAACGTGCCGTGCCACCGATTTACGTTGATCTGCTCCCACTAATAGAAGCATCAATAGTATATATACCCCAGATTCACCTCTGGAGGTTTGTCATTAAGTTCCGAACAGTTGTACGGTTGTTAGGTCCGGACCGGTAATTCAACGTCATGAGCAGACCCTTCGATAAACGTAAGTCTCATTGGATTTCTATGAGCAACTCAACATTCGGTACTTGGTAAATAAAATCCCAGGTCCTAAAGTGGTGCAAGTCCGGAAACCTTAGTGCTAAATAGTTCCTTTGGATTACGTGTATCGTCATATTTAGTCGTGTCGGTTAATAGTGATTCATTTCTGAAATCGGGACGAACTAACCTATCTTGTTAACAAGTGCATGTTTGATCCATTTCTCGTGTACTTAACGACCGTAGCGGACCCGTGTGAGAGAACGGTCATAGAATACTCTGACCGTTCTCTGACTGTTCTATGACCGTTCTATGACCTCGCATTATTACGGCTAAGAACGGTAAAAAAGACATTAAAAGCTTTGCAATTATGATTCTGTGGCGAAATTTGGATTAGAAGGTGAAGCAATAAATACAATTATCTTATTTTTCAGCGATAAAAACTAGGAATACATCATGTACCTGTCATTGAAGGCAGTGCAGTGGTTCACGATTTGCGGAACGTGTCCACCAATAGTAAACCTTCACGGTGGAGACGTTCCGCTAATTGTGAACCACTGCACTGCCTTCAATGACGGGTATTATGTATTTTTAGTTTTTATCGCTGAAAAATAAGATAATTGTATTTATTGCTTCACCTTCTAATCCAAATTTCGCTACAGAATCATAATTACAAAGCTTTTAATGTCTTTTTTACCGATCTTAGCCGTAATAATGCGAGGTCATAGAACAGTCATAGAACAGTCAGAGAACGGTCAGAGTATTCTATGACCGTTCTCTCACACGGGTCCGCTAGGGAAGATACGTAAGCGGATAATTGATCACATCAGTTGCTCATGGACTTGCATCCCTTGCACCATACCTCCTGCAAAATTTATCGTTATTTTGCTACCTCACGGAGACTCAAACGAAACCCAAATATCCTGCAAGGATTTGTGCCGTTGACTTGCAATAATAGGAGTAAAAAACGACAATTCTCTCTTTTGCCCTCTAATTTAAGAGGTACACAAGTAAGCTACCAACTAAGTATCATTTTATATGAAAACTTGCGCAGCATCTTATTTATTTATAATAAATTATTTCATTTATTAATATATTCAGTGTTTTATTATCATTGTGAACAACTCAGGGCCCATGGACCTGACAAGTGACAACGTACCCACAAACAAAAATAAATTATCAGGCCTTACCAACCTGATATAATCAGCTAACCGCCTCCCTTACATCCAAAATTCCAAACTACCCTCGCCTTTTGCTCGGGACATAACAGCTGATTTGGTGGCAGCGGTGGAATATTCACTTTTGTTGTCACAATTGATAATAATTTAAAAATTAGTTAATTGAACCTAATCAAAATTATATGTGCAATTATTTCGAATAAAAAATTGTGCATAAATAAAAGCTTCGAAATTTAGGAATTTTCAAAATTACAAAATTATATGTTTAGTAGGAATAATTAGATAAGACATTTCTACTTGTCAAAATTTAAATATTTGGAACTAAATCTTAAAATAAATTATTTTATTTTAAGCGTTGGTATACTTCGTGTGATCACAAGCTCTGCCATCGTCAATAACATCATCGAATTACCCTGAATAAACCTTGCATGCATTCTTTGTAGCAAGATTGTGCAAGTGAAGGGTTTAAAAAAGTATAAGAAAAAGTAAAACATCATTATTTTGATTTAAAATAAATCTAAAGTTCAGAAGTTTTTCTACCTAGAGTTTACGCAGGCAATTGTGTCTCAACCATTACCTGAATAAACTTATAGTATTAAAACATTGAATATTTAAATTCAAAATTTTATAATCATACGAATTTCTGAAAGTACTAAAATTATACAAGGTTTTGAGCTTGAGCCTGGCTTGTTTAATTTCGTACTACTGAAATTTCCAAATTGTTAACTAAGTTTGAATTTAAGTTTAAAACAAAACAAGAACAGCACAGTTCGTTGAACGGTCACCATCGATGAAGATCGACTGGGTAAGGCAAAGTTCGAAGTGCTAGCATTGTAGTTGTTTATAACTTTCATTTTAACTTTGTTAACTAACGGAATATTTCTTATTGCAAAGATTCTCCAAGAATCTGTGCTTGAGTCTAACTTGTCAAATCTTGCATCTCCAACATTCTGTGGCATTAAACAAATTTTTGTTTTTTTGTTTATTAACAATAAACATTTTCTGTGATTTTAAAGATTAATTAAGGGTTTGTGCTTGAGCCTGGCTTAATTAATTTTGTATCATCGAAAACGCAAGTTGTTAATACACATAACCAAATTATAAATTCAGCTATTGGAAAAATTTGCTCAGGAATTCGCGGTCGCGGCTGGCCTGACTCACCTTATTTTACTGAAAACATATAATCCAAGGGTAAACGCTGCAGCGACTGCGCGCGCCACAGCAAGAATTTGCAGTGCAGTAATAGCTAGGATAAATCATTGACGAAAATAGTTCAAAAATTAGTATTACCGCATCCATTTAACAATAAACAATTACAGACGAATGAATAAACAAATTTAGCAATAAATAAAATTTTTTAAATTAACAATTAAAAATAAAATTCAAGGTAACTACGATATTATAATATATAATAATAATTGAATTATAATAGTTTTTTTAAAAATATAAATTCAAAATTTTGAACCGATCCTCATACAAAAACGATAAAGAATCAATCTCAATACTATAACAGCTGATTTGGTAGCAGCAATCAAAATTCGCAACCATACGGTCAAGGCAACCAAGGAAGAAGAAATTAAGGTCTACAGAATAGTTTATCAAAATTATAAAAATCAAAAAATTCTCAATTTTGCTCACAAAAAGACAAAATGTAAGGTCATCGACATTATACCTCAAACTATATTTTATTCATATAATATACACAAAAAAAAAAAAGTCGGCAGCTTTTCGTATTATCCATAATTATAAACAAAATTTCGTTCAAAATGTAGATTAACTACAGAAATAGTTTGAATAATTTGTAAATAAATTAATTCTCATAATTGCCAAATTTATTGCCCAGAAACATAGTATAAGACAAGAAATTTTAAAATCGGAAGATTCAACGCAAAATCACATCAGAAAGTTGGTAAAAAATTTTGGTTGAACAAAAAAAAAAAAAAAAAAAATTAATGAATAAATAAATCGTGATATCAAAATATGCGTGCCAAGCAGAATGTTTTGCCATGCAACAAGGAGTCATGAACATTCCTATATTCGATGGCAAAAACATGCCTGTTAGCGATTTTATCGAAATTATTATAACTGGACAGTCATTCGTGCCTGAAACTTGCGAAAAACAATACGTTATAGCGGTGTTAGCGCGATTAAAAGGTGTTGCACGATTCAGCACTTATGGAAAAACGTACTCTAAACTGAGTGACCTAATTCAACTCCTCGAACAACGATTTGCCCCCCATAAAACGTATTTGTGGTACGTACGCGAAATAACTACCATTCAAATGCTTCAAAATGAAGGTGTTTCTGAATTTTATGATCGATTAACATTTTTAAAGTCGAGAGCTCAGGCAGCTCTTGAAAATAGATATAAAAATGCCAATCAGATGGTACTTCCCCTCAACGACTGTTTTCGAAAGTCCGGTGTTTGAAAGTAACTGCGACCAGTAACAAAAGCATACACAAAATGTAGAATTCAACCCCTATCAAAATTCTTCAATGCATCAAAATTATGACCATCGCCAATTTAATCATGGCCCCGATTATAGAATAGACTATCGGCAACGTGAAGAATTATGTATGTCAGAATCAACCGATTTAATTAATGCATTTGCAGAACATGATAATGCGAAAAAATGCGAAACCACACGATTCGAAAATACCCTAAAAAGTGACTCAATTTTAGACTCTGAAGTTTCTTCGAACTCCATCATGAAAAATCTTTTAGGGAAATCTAGAAAATCGAATAAAGAAAGAGCTAAACCTGAAGTAACTAAAAAGGAAGACTTGATAAGAGAAGAAAAAGTTATAAAAGAATGCAGAAAACGAATAAGAAGTATTTCGGATCCTCAAAGTGAAGCCCTTTTGGCTCTGAAAATAGTAACAGCATCGACCCTATTAAATACTAATATTACTAGGACATCATTCATTGGTTCTGAAAAGACTGTAAAAGTTTAAGAAGAATCGCGAGATACGTCAACAGAATCAGATAAGCATTATAAATCAAGAAGCATTCACACGCATCAATCAAGCGTCTATCTTACTGCATCACCTGAAACTGACATTCAAACGGCCTCGTCTACGCCTGACCTCGCTAAAGCACTGATTATTGACATGCCTATGGAGGTGAAAAAGGGATACAATCAGCAACTTAATCCTAAAATCCACAGCTTGTTCTGGACACAGTATCCAATCCAGCGCACACTGGAAAGGGAGCCATGTGGTATTGGTTAAATGACATATAATCACTTTCCGGATAATATGATGACTCCCAGGCAATAATGTGACATAAATAACTCATAATGTGTATATGTATGATAATTCTTAACTATTTTTACGATTTTCCTAACGTATATTTGAAAGGTAATGTTCAAAATAATTTTGTAATCCTTTCACTGCTAATTGGAGCATCTGCCTCACACAGTGAAATTTTTTTACTATTATTAATTGTCGATCATGCCTTATTTAAGTTGAAACTAAAAATTCAATTATTGATTTAATTAACAGTGAATTCTCAATTCAAGAAGAGGATTTTTAAGCAAGTACAGCTTTCAGTTGGCAAGACTTAAATCTTGATTTACAGTAAACAATTCTTCAAATAATTTCTACACCTTCAATGCACTAATTACTTTATGATAGTAAACATAACCTAAATTTGATTCATTATACAGATGTTATTTTTGAGAAATCAAATTCTAGTAATCAAACTATACTTTTGTCTCTTAATGAATGCAGCCTTTCAAAATAACTTTTGCTTAAACTAAACTTCTAACTTAAAAAGTTACCTCCAGATTACATAATATTAAAATTTTAGATTTCATTAATCATAAGATTTAATAGTTATGACTAATATGTCTATAAATTATGTATTCACATCACTAACTAGAAACTTTTCAGCTTTTAACTGTTAATTTCTTTCATAGTCGTTAAAGATATTAGTATTATGACATGCATGCCTAATTTTAATTTAAAATTTCCGCGTTTCAAAATTAAGTTCATTGAATAATCAGTAAAATGGCAATAATTTGTAATAATATGGCAATTTTATGGATAGGTGAATTGGTTGATACTCCTAGAATTCCGTTGAACAGGATGATCATAAAATAATTTTTCTGCGAAATTTTATTAGTGCTTAAAGAAACATCCTCAATTCTAATAATATTCGAATCCAGAATTTCCCTATCGTGTTTTATTTTAATGAAGATAACTGTATCAAAATTCACTTATAAATTGCAAGCATCCTAAAAAAAAAATTGTTCAATGCAGTACCTTATAAATTTTGCAAAGCAAATTCTAACGGAATAGGAGTAAATTCAGATTGTGTATCTATAATGCATATCTTACTATCTAACATATTATATATTATAGGAAAGTAATCAGCTATACTAAAAATTAGTAAATTAAAAAAAATAAGAAAAAAGTGTTTTCATTAAAAATTATATCCCAATTATAAAATTATTGAATAGAAAACGATTTCAATCTCTATATTACTCTAAATATTTTATACTGTTAATACCATTTTCATAGCAACAATAGTTCATACAAATAAACGATGCGAAGTGATTATTAGGTAAGTTTTTTTGAAAATGCTTCAGTTACATAATATATCAATTTTGTGCGACAATAAACATTGACTAAATTAATTGTTGGTAGATAAATTTTCCAACAACAATCTAACACAAATCCTTTCCATGACATTAAATATTAATATAATTTTCTGAATGTGCAGGTGCGGAACAACATTTTCAGGAGACATGGAAAACTGATAAAGCAATGCTTTTTATTTGCATCCATTCTAGAAATTCCAGCACAGCATGAGATACAACCTTTTCAGCATTCAGAAAACCCAAGGATGTTTCCACGCTATTTCCAGACAAACTAGATGATGACCTAAGCCTCAAAAATCAACGGATGCAAAGAATGGAAATAAATATACTCAAATACCCAGACGAACTTACTACGGATATCACTAGTTTGCCGTCTGACCATTCGCGACCGTCAATCACTATCATCCCTTCAGCATTCCCTACAGCTTGTGAAATGCCCAGAGTAACAAGCATTCACAGTAGTAAAAACGTGGACGTCAGACATAGTAAAAGCAGAAGCAAATAATATTTATCAGGACTTAAACAAGAAAACTAAACAAATTCCATTGCTAGATAGAAAAGCACTATAATTATATAAAGTTTACCCATTTCCTGTGTTCCAGGACATTTCAGGTAATTATACAAGAGCCGTCTACATTTTACCAAGAAAACAATATATTGCCTGACAGAAGACGAAAGAAAATTCTTTTTGGCAGATAAAGAGTACTCCGATACCTGACAGAAAACAATCTATCACACAATTTGCGGAAACACCCAACCAATACACGAAACAGTCACAACTAGGTCCTGCGAATGTCTAATGCTTACACGCCCTTCAATGAAAATTTTACAGCAATGTGATATAACAATAAACACAAAAAATTCAGTTTTTGGAAGCATATTCCATCCTTAAACGCATGGATATTTTCAACTAAAAAACCAGAGCCAATCAGCATCACCTGTAAAAGGGGGAGAAAAGAAAAAGGACATATTACAAATTCAGGAATATTAAGATTACGTGCAGGGTGTATTGCCAGAACGGAACAAACAACTTTAATTGGAACTCAAATAAATGTGAACTCAGAAGAATTTATCTACAACCCCGGATTTTCATTGAATATATCAGAAATTTCCCCAATAATCTATAAAACGATGCATATTCAAAAAAAATCATTTTTTTGGGAAACTGAAAAAGATGAAAAATTAAAAAAATCTGCATACGGAAGAATCACTCTCCACCATAGAAGAACAACTGCTCGACATGGAAAACAATCATTATAAACATAAATTAACCCAAAAATATTGGTTAGGAGGGTCCAGTATCCTCACCTTATTAATAATAACAACTGCTTTATACTTCACACAAGGAATTATCCGCAAAAACTGTAAAACCTGTAATAATAAAAATTTAAACATAAAAGAAAACCAAGAGGAAGTAGAACTACAACCCCTTTCGGTAGACAACCAAGCAAACACAAAAGAAATTCACCGCCAACGAAGAGTATTAACAATTCCAACAACAAATGTTAGAATTGCATAAACAAAATGCAATTCGTTGAGGACAACGACACTTTTAAGGAGGGAGGACAAGCACCCAAGTAGACACAATTTTTGCCAAAAATCACCCCAAATTACTGTACACCATTATGGATACCACAATAAATATATAATAACTAGCCACGATACATAATGGCAGCTATAATAAATTAACAATCAAAGCAACAGAGGGAAAAGAATAAGGATCGCAGAAAGTACGAGGAGTTAAGCCGTAGCAAGCTAACAAACCACTCCCACTTGAGAAAGAAATTAATCACACCCACCAAGAGCAACCATAATGAATTATGATCCAATCGTATAAAGAAATGCAATGTGACACCTTACAGAACGCAGCGTATCACCAGCAATCGAGACTCCCGACAACATGGCCAGAGCGTAACTCGAACCGCCCAGCGATAAGAAGACTCGCGACCGTCTGGAATGAATCATATATACTAAGCAGTTCTTCTGTACCTATATGAATGCCTATTACAAGTTCTTTATTAGACATGCCAAAAATTCATATTGCAGCGGGTCTTGCACCAATAGATGCACCGACAAGATGGCTATCATTATCAAAAAATCCATGGCAGCCCCGCAACAATGGCCACCTAATATACAAGCATACTGGACATACAACCATCATTGAGGCACAAATGATATACATGGTATGCAGAACAGCGAACTCCACATACGGTATGTTATCCGGACAGAAAATTTTAAACGGACAATCAAATTCAGGACATTCCGTTAATAATAATTGAATGAAAATCGCGAAGAATAAAAAATTGCATTACTCAATACCTATAAACCTTTAATTATGTAAATCAATTGAAACTGAGCCACATAATTAAGGGTTTCTCGGAACTGTAATGATTGATACCGCAGTATTAGAACTAACTGCAGCAATGTTTCGAGTAATTGATTATTTAATGGGAAAAAGCCAATTTCTGGTCAAGAAAAATAATTACGAGCATGCGGCAATTAATAAAGCTGTTATTGGTAAAACCGGGCAACTCAAAACTCAACCACGAATTCTCAATTATAAATTACCCGATCCGATCAATGAATAAGCTTGTGCCAGCCCACCTAACCTAAAAATGAGCAATAAATAGAATCAATAAAATAGCCATAAGATTGATTCCCATAATTTAAATTATGGTCAGACAAAAGAAAAAAGAAAAAAGAAAAAAGAAAAATTTAAGATGGGACTCCGGAAAACGCAGTTACTTCTAGTGAATTGAAGAAAATGACCCTTAATTTTCAATTAAAACAAAATAATTTGACATTCTGGGCAACTGAAGTGTTGTGCAGTTGCATGTAAGAGGAAATTCTATTACAGAATTATAATTTTATGATAAATTTTACAAAACCATGCTTTAGTTTCATAATAGTAAGTAAAATTCCAGAAAATACAGTGCATTCTTGCAATTTGAAGATTTATACTAAAAATCATCTTAAAGGTCGTCAAGTTTCACGTTAACCTTGTAACATAGAAATTTGGGGGTTTCCAACAGAATCCGACTATACCAACAATAAGAAATAAACATTGATGTGTCCTTATTGTAATTAAGAAATAATTTCTATGGAATCGTATATGTGCATGCATATTATGTGAATTATATGTATATTATACATATACATGCATATATATATATATATATATATATATATATATATATGATGTTATAAAGGTATAACAAGGTATGGTTATAGAAACCACTACCATGAAAGCCTCAATGAGCATGGCAGCACGAATGCTTCTCAAGCAGTATGCTGCCCTGCTAAAACTTTATTACTATGGTACTCTAATCCGGGTGGTCCTATGTAGAAAATTGACGAAAATCACCTCGCAACCTGAAAATATCGTATAATCCGAAACCTATACACACTCAATTATGCATACCAATCGGTTTGGGCTACATAGCTTTGGGTCTCCACATGCGTGTGTACACTCATACGCGTGCGTGTATACAGGTTTGTAAATGGGAGCAGCAATCACAGGTAGATGACCCCATAATTAGAAGTATAATATTTAGAACTAATAGATATTAGTATAAACAATTTTAAGATTACAATTAAGTACTGTCACGCCATCTTTGGTACAAATTTCCATTCTATAACGATCAACTCTGCTACCAGGGATGGTCGCAACAGAGAAAAAAAAAGAGAAAAATATATATATAAACAAAAAGGTTTTCTTTCAACAAAAAAGGGAGAATTAAATTCATTTTGAGATAAGTAAACTAAGGGAAAAGGAAAAACAACATCAAATGATAAGAGAGACTGCAAGAGAGGGGTTACCTCATACGGAAAATTGAACAACAATGACCCCCCTCTACCAGCCTCCCAAGGGATTTCGTTGTTTTAAAGATTCTTTTATTAATAAAAAAGGAGTGATTGCAGAAACAAAAAAAACAAAATAAAACAAAAAATGAACTAATATTTGAGAACCTTTGATAGAACTCAGGTCAAAATTATTTGACTAATATGACCAAAGTATTAGAAGAGGAAGGAAAATAATAACACGAAAATAAGAAAGACGGGCAGAGGAGACAAAAAATTGCTTCCTTGAAAATGCCTCGTCTGCCAGCTTATCAAGCTATTAAATAAAGTTAAAATTTTTATATAAAAAGGGAAACATTTACAACTAAGTATAATATACTAAAATATAAATATAAGATACATAACCTAGGTACTTACAACTAAGATATGTGCACATAAAAAGGTATATATAAATTCAGAAAAAAAAAACACTAATATTAATGGTAACTAGGAGGCAATACCGGATCCTCCGTTGGCACCAGGACGCCCTCAGGCCTCGGGTCTGAAACAAGAATTAATAAATAAGAAACGAGAAATGGAAGACAAAAAACAGAAAAGAAGAAGGGAATTTTAAATAGAACACGATTGGAAACGAAATCTACAACTTACACCACGGAGCATCATAATATGTCCCGCATCGGCACGGGAGGACATGGGAGGAGCCATGCAGGTAGCGCCTACAGTGGCAGAAATCCCCCAGGTACCAGGCACCATTGAAACATTCAAGAAAAAAGGGGATAATAAATCAAATATGCCAAATCAAGGTAATTCCAACGAGCAAACGACGACTTACCCAAGGCAAACAGAAGGCACCAGGGGTGAGTGTATACACTCCTGCATGGCGGGCGTGCCCACTTGCGCTTCTGTAAGCGCTAGCAGCTCCAGTGCTCGAGCATGTGCCACCTCCTCCGCTCTCCTAGCAGCCTGGCTCGCTAGAGAGTGCCAGCACCTTCGAATTAGCCTATTTCGGCGCCCACCTCGGTTCTCCAGGCCACCCGTCTCCAGTTTTGGTGAAGCTGCCCCTGCTGGACAATTTCCGTCGACAGGAGCAGGACCTGGGCCAGGAACAAGCCTAAGAAACACCGTGGGAGTTTACGCGGACACCCCTGCACGCCTGAAACAGGTAGACAGAACTAATTTAAAATTAATAATGAACGAAATAGGAGCTTTGATGCACCGCCCTGTTCAACACACCTAAGCTAACCCCACCACTAGACCTCGACATTTTAGGGCATCCCTACACCTTAAAATGCGGTGTCTTAGCTCCAGGGAAGCCACGCGCAACAACACCCCGGGAGTCCTAGAATCTAAAACCCGGACTACCGAAAAGGAATCACGAGAAATAGATGGATCAAACAAGGCTTGAAAAGCCAGGGTCATCGACTCCACGACCTGGCTTGAACGCACACCGCGAACCGACACATAAAAAACTCCTAATCGATCTTCGATTTCAGAGACCCGCACCTGGAAACTGTCACGTCGCGGCAAGAACAAAGTGGAATCCCCAAATGAAGCAGGCGAACTCGAGGAACTCGGCTCCAACAAGGAAAGATCGAAATCCGCAATCGAGTCGACCAACGAAGATTCGGTGAAATGACCGGAGTTTTGAGGGCTAGAATAATGTGGTGCACCGAACCACTCCGACAACAAGGCGTCCAGGAAGTCTCCGGAGTCTGTCATCTTGACCCGAACCAAGACACTTCGCGAATGCGGCACTACCCGAACAAATCACGCAAATTAAAAAAGGGGCACTTACCAGCTCCTTCAGGCACCGATGTAGCTCCCCTCACTAAGGAGAGAGGGTAGCCCTGGTTTTGGCAGTGCTCTTCGTGGGTGATGGTCTCTGAGCTTGAACAGGATCTATCGTCTGCCATGGCTGCTGGAGACTGAGGAGAAAATCATCCCCATGACCCAGCATGCATCGATATGACATCATGTCAACCATGCAAAATCAGCCAAAAACCCCACCAAGGCAGAACTCCTAGGGAACACGTGCACTACAACAAAGAACAAGATCCAAAATTTCGCCATGTCAACTTCTACAGAAAATTGACTCATGGTACCCGTAGCATAGCATCACCATCCAGCATCTTCGAAAAATGACATAATCTTACAGCAACTGAATCCCCGGGTGTCACCGTTCTCAGAATACATATAGCCTGGTAGAAAAAACAAAATACAAAGAAGAACGCCTTGTCAAATTATAGTGAAAACTACTTCAGCCCTTGCAAACATCAGCTTGCAGCTGCAATATGACATCAATATTACTTAAGAAATATTTACTTACCAACGAGATTCCGGAAGTGCAATCCACACCACAAATAATGGGGCCCACAACTCAATATAGAACGCCCACTACACTTTTTCTCACAAATTCACGCAAGACCCTTATTATTTCATCGAGGACGATGATTATTCTAAGGAGGGAGGACTGTTACATCCTAGTAACTTCAAAATTTTTAGATTGACCCTGTGCAAGGGCAACACGTCACACACCAAGGAAAGCGAGGAAGGAATTATTTAATTATAAGTATTGCTATGGCGAATTATCATATGGACCGGGTAGCTGTGCGCATAAGGTAAACCAACGTATACCTCACGTCGACGAATCGGTTTGACACATGGTAATAAGAGATAAAGAAGAACAGCGCTCTGTCTATATGGTAATTGCACCCGTGGTAATGAGTCAGTAACTCACACCGCGTGCCGACAAAGTAGTAACGCTGTGCTAATAACCTAATGAGAGAATGAGAAGTTATCAGCACAGCCTCATTAAATATAATGTCTAAATTTTATAAGCATTATTATATTAATATTAATATTGTATTAACATTATATCACGACTATTATTAATATCTCGGGTAGTAACATAGTATTGATCAATATTATCGCCATTATGTATTGATTGCCGATAAGTCGATCATGATCAATGAATGAAAATCGATCATTGATTATGGATCATAGGTAAGAAATTGATTGACTGATCATGAGCAACCAATTAATGATCATACTTCATAAAATAAGCAATATAAATCATAAACAAATAAATGCAGAAATAAAGTAATTAAAAATGCATTTATTTGGAAACTAGATATAAAATTGGGCAATAGAAGAGATGAACCCATGAACCCTTGCAGAGATCGTGCCTGACCACCGATTCGCAATTCGTACGTGCCTTGCCACCGATTTGCGATTCGAACGTGCCGTGCCACCGATTTACGTTGATCTGCTCCCACTAATAGAAGCATCAATAGTATATATACCCCAGATTCACCTCTGGAGGTTTGCCATTAAGTTCCGAACAGTTGTACGGTTGTTAGGTCCGTACCGATAATTCAACGTCGTGAGCAGACCCTTCGCTAAACGTAAGTCTCATTGGATTTTTATGAGCAACTCAACATTCGGTACTTGGTAAATAAAATCCCAGGTCCTTAAGTGGTGCAAGTCCGGAAACCGTAGTGCTAGATAGTTCCTTTGGATTAGGTGTATCGTCGTATTTAGTCGTGTCGGTTAATAGTGATTCATTTCTGAAATCGGGACGAACTAACCTATCTTGTTAACAAGTGCATGTTTGATTCATTTCTCGTGTACTTAACAAGGTACGTAAGCGGATAATTGATCACACCAGTTGCTGGTGGACTTGCATCCCTTACACCATACATCCTGCAAAATTTATTGTTGTTTTGCTACCTCACGGAGACTCAAACGAAACCCAACTATCCTGCAAAGATTTGTGCCGTTGACTTGCAATAATAGGAGTAAAAAACGACAATTCTCTCTTTTGCCCTTTAATTTAAGAGGTAGACAAGTAAGTTACCAACTAAGTATCATTTTATGTGAAAACTTGCGCAACATCTTATTTATTTATAATAAATTATTTCATTTATTAATATATTCAGTGTTTTATTATCATTGTGAACAACTCAGGGCCCATAGACCTGACAAGTGACAACGTACCCACAAACACAAATATATTATCAGGCCTTACCAACCTGATATGATCACCTAACCGCCTCCCTTACATCCAAAATTGCAAACTACCCTCGCCTTTTGCTCGGGACGTAACACAGTCCCCTCAAGAGACCGAAAAAAAGCGTTTTTTCCTGATTTTTTTTCTCACAGAAAGCAACATCGGAGACATAAGAACTTTAGGATATGTTTTAGTCATATTCTAGACTTTATTAACAAAAAACATTACATCCGAAAAATTTCAAATGGCCGAGTAATCCACGTTTTGCGGCAGCGTCTCGACACGGTCGGAGTCAAACTGCGGGAACTATAGCAGCCGTTATTTTCAACTGAAATCAAAATTTTTTTTTTTTTCTTCGTTAGACTTATTTGTTCTATGTGAACTACGGAAAGTTTAAAATTCGGAAATTTAGATGAAAAATTATGATTTAAAAAAAAAAGTGAATTTTTTTTAGTAATTTTTTCATAAAAAAGGTATTAAAAATCGGAATTTCTTAAAATCCGAAATTCACACATAGAGAAGCTTTTTATACTGAGTAAAAAAAAAATTGGTTTAAGAAAATCGGTTAAGAACTGTTTTAGTTATCTTTCTCGCAAAGTGTAAAAACATGGTTTTGAGAAAACGCGCTTTAGATTTCGTAATGTAAAATATGGAAATTGAGCAACTCACAGCTTTCATTCTTATTCGTCCATCGATTACCGTGAAATTTTCTTTTCGGAGTTTTCGCGCTTCGATTGGGGTTTACTCTCGCACGTTTAGGATACATATTTTCACCATACAATCGTTCAAGACTCACTAGTAAGCTCTGAAAGTTGAAACACTAAATGTCTCCAAAAACATATTCACTCTGACACACGAACCCACATATACCTTCAAACAGGTTTCTAAAACAAAGTAAAACGATCCCGAAATGCAAAAAGTTTCAAATAATGCTGGTAAGTCATTAGATTAACGGACCCAGCGTCATCGTTATCTTCATTCATACTCTTATTCTTAAGGGGGGAACCTGGTTTAGAGGGTAAAAAAAATCAATTGTTATAAAGTCATCTCATTCGATTAGAAATATATTCAGAAATATGTCTCCAAAATTTCAGAGTCAAATTCCAAATCGTTTCGCAGATATGGCCTCTGAGAGACCGTGCGCTCAGGAGACAGATAACTTTTGGAAAAAACTTTGAACGCGATTTTCTCGAAACAGCGTTTTCCTGCACTGCGTGCACGATTAAGAATGTTGTAATTGCCGCATTTTTATAAGTGATAGCTCTTTTTAGAGCTGAAAGTGTAAGCTTCTATAAAAACCTAAAAAATCACATAAAACAATTTTTTTTAATAATTATTTTTTGTTAATTATCTCAAAATTTCGTCAGTAGAACGCGAATTTTTTTTAAACACCCATAAAATTTACAATTTTTAACATTTGAATAAATTTCTTAGGTTTAAATAGAAGATAAACTCCTAAAGTGCAAAAAAAAATTTGGTTTCAATGTTTCAGATAAAAAGGACGATCGCTATCATGTGCGCAGTGGAGAATCTTCAAGCAAGTACTGCCCCAAACAAATACGAATTTTTATTGCTAAACATTATCGAATAAAACAAAAATAAAGTTTTTCTGCGAGATTTGTGTATCTATGACCTACTTCAATAGTACTTAAAACATTTCATAAGTTAGGCAGCCTAAAAAACTGTGCCGAATATCATGCAATTTTCGGTGTTCTAAACCAGGTTCCCCCCTTAATCGATTAGGCAAAAAAAAACACGATTTTTTGGGACCTCTTGAGGGGACTGTCCCCTTAATCGCTCGCGCGAAGGAAGCCATCCATAAAGAAGAAAGACACAAACTCGTCAAGGGATAGCACGTTGAGCAAACCGGGAGATGGACTTATCGTTTAATCCCGGAGCTAGCCACCTGGTTGGACAGAAGAAACAGTAAGGTCGGATTTTACCAAGCGCAAGAGCTTAATGCGTACCTGAAGCGTGTAAAGAAGAGAAACGATGAGTCGTGTCACTACTGTAGTTCGCCTGTGGACGATGTGGAGCACACATTATTTGTCTACACCAGGTGGGGCGTGGCAAGAAAGGTCCGGTGGTGAGTGCCGAGCTCACTCCTGATACGATAGTTTCTCTCATGCCCTAGTCTGAAGGTTTCTGGAAGCACACCGAGTCATTCATCTTATTAGTGATTAGAATGAAGGATCTCGATGGGCATAGGACGCGCAGCAGCAAGGAGGGATAGTAGAAATCGCATTGAGACCTGCACCGGCAGTCACTTGTCTCGGGTAGACCGGACTGCCGCATCGGTGTGGAGAGAGATTCTCATGCTCCCTTAGCTTGCTCGGCACCTCATTTCGCTAGATGGACGTGCGGACGCGGGAGAGGGTCTCGGGCGAACGGATGACGGAAAATTCGTTCACGACTAAAAGCTGGAACCAGCCGCTCGTAAAGTTTGAAGCCGAAAAACCGTCCCGCAAGGGACATTATGGTTTATAAAAGACTACGCTGAGCGAGTTACTTGATCCAGACCCTCAATTTCTAAAGGTTGGAGAAACGTAAGATACTGACCATTAAAAAACGATAACAAACTCCAGCCATAAATGTATTTGAGACAGTGTCGCGCAGGTGAATATATATTTGTATTTTCTTTTTAAAAATAATGAATATTGTTTATTTATACATATTCCTTATAAATTTCATCTGGCTTGTCGTCGTTCCGGAGAATTCATTAAAAACCTTAATGACAAATTGAAGAATATAGCTAAGGTAATGGGCTTTAAAATTTTAGCTAGGATCATTCAAACAAGAAGGAAATCAGGACGCCACATAGTATTTATAACACTATTATTGTCGAAGTGTCCGAATCGCAATTTTAAAAAATTGAAAGCGATATCTTTAAAAAATTATATAAACATTTTAATTTCTGCCCGCCATTTCGAATTATATATTTCTACAATCAAAAATGTTACTAGAGAACCCTGAAAACTTTCCAAAAAAATATTCCTATAGAATAGGTCTGCTCTTGAATATCATTTCCAAAGGTTAGATATTCCGATGACTATCTATTGTTAAGGGGTAACACCACTGTAGAAACATAGAAGAGTCATATTGTTTTTTGTGGCTTAAATGAAAGTTTTATGCACGGAGTAATATAAGGAGACGTATCTTAGGCTGGGGAACCCGACTTGGATTGATCCAGGTTTTCCGGAATAATTCGTGAAGTCGGGAAATAGAATAATTCGACTGAATCGAATTTCAGCGCTTCTGCTGGACGGAATCTGACCTATTTTCCGGCTTTTTCACACGCAACCACCAATTTTAATGTTGACGCTTTCGTGGGTATTTGGTACGTTTTATTTGAAAAGAAGTAGAAAATTAAGTGCATCTATAGCAAAACATGTATAATTTCTAAAGGTAGTTACTTACTTTATTTTACTTTTCGACTTTTTACACTTTCACTATTTATTTCTTCTCATTCTTATTTAATTGTTATCCTTTTTAATTTATTCTATGCAGTAATACAAGAGATTTCTAACCTCACTCTGTCACGCGAGCGTTTATTATTAATGCGCAGTGCGGCCACAGTGGCGCTGGAGTTCGATCCAGACGAATTGTTTTATTTTGCAACTCCACGAATTATTCCGGAAAACTCCGACGTGACCAATGGCTTTGATATGTCTCCTTATACTACTCCGTGGTTTTATGTTCTGAATATAAGATGCAAGTCGTTTCAGGTCGAAAAAAAAAAAATTTGCTAAGTTATTACACAATGCGTGAATTACGCCATAGCGCTTATTCGCAATTTAAATAGATGCGCGGTTTAACAAAGTGTTTGTACGCTTATAGTACTTTATGGGGCAGACATAGCAGACTAAAGGTAAAATTATGTATAAAGTTGATTTTTCAATTTTAGCCTAATGAAAACGTTACTTAAAAATTTAAAGTGTTTTTCAAATTGACTGATAGCATAAGCCAAGCAATTTTCAACCAATGAACTTGAAATTATGTGCATTACTTTATTATTAGATTATCTAGAGAAATACGTAAGGGATTTTTGATATTGTGAAAATTGCCCGACCTCTGGCCAGTTTCTGGTAATGTTTCTTGTAAAAATAGCACGAGTGTATCTATATTCAATAACTTTCACGCTGGTGTTACCCTTTCGATTGTTCTAAAAAATGCAAAAGTCATTGCACTTTAATTCTGGACCATTGCGGATTCGGAATTCTTGACCCTTTAACACAAATAATACGTTTTATTTCATCATATATTACGAAATAAATGTTTCAGAAATGTCATTGTGTGAATTTTGCCCTACGCAGTGAATTAGTTATTTGATAAATATACCTAAAAAATTGATACATCTTTGAAACGTATTTTTTCTTTAAAAAAATCAAAAAGCTGAGATAATGTATTTTAGGGATTAACGTTGTATATAAATATTCTTATTAATTATTTTACATTAGTTGAATCAATTATGAGTAATAGCAAATTGTTTTGTGGTATTGTTTCAAGCTCATGTGATACTTTGTGCATTTTAAGGTCGTTTCTAGATGTTTACGTGCAAAATGATTGAAAAGTATGCAGTACTAAGTTGGGAAAAGGTCGACCGAAACTCACACCTACAAAGGCATTGGCGCCAGTTCCAGTAGAAAGAGGTTGATTGAAATGGTGCAAAACTCCGTAAAATACCACCAAATATGAGTATGACATTTTAATCTCAAATATTGTTGACTTTTTCAGTTAATTGTGAAATGAATAAGGTGACCCCTGATAGTGTAATGTTAATGTATCGTTTCATTAATGTCAACATTCTTTATGAAACAAAGTTTAACTGTTGACAAGAGTGCAATTTCTTTTTTTTACAAGTGAACAGAAATTTATTAACTGTAATTTCTATATGCCAATATTCGACATTTGGGTGTCAGAAACTGATGTGCCTTTCTAGGCATATCAAAAGACAATTTTCTAAATTCTTAGGCCATTTCAACTGATAAATTCTTAAGTATCCTCTTTTAACAGGGCATTAAAAATTATGCGATTGAATTTCGTCTCAACAATCGAGTTTATTTCAATGTGTTTCAGTCTCTTTTAGATGATTGCAGGTAATTCGATCGTAGATCTTAATTTAAATTGCAGTTTAGGTAGCGTACTATGAAGTTGACTGCGTATCACAAGCAAGGTAGGAAAATTAGAAAAATTAGAGTGTGAATAGTTTGTTTTAATTAAACCGACATTTATTTAATATACTAAAAAAATTGTCAAAGAATATCTTCCTTGTTTGTGTATTGAATGCATGTATGTATTTTTTAGTCAAATAAACTGTTCTTTGTGGTTAGTCGAATGAATTTTGTTTTGTCCATTCTCACGTTTAAAAGTATTAATAATAAATTAGTACAATTTCATTAAATGAGACACTGTCTGTAGAAAGAGACCTAACGACCAAAATCTGGATTTTGAGATCCTCACATGATAATATAGAATAGAGTATGCTCTATCGATTGCGAACTGTCTCACTTTTCTCTCACTTTCCTACGATGAAAATTGAGCTCAGGATGGATTTTTTTCGTAATGTTCAGCGCTCTGAGGCAAGAGACTTTAAACGTGTTTTTCTTCAAACGATGCTTTTGTCGTTGGGTTCCTTTCTACAGACTGTCACATGTAGTTTTTTAAAATTCAAATGTTGAATTCCGCACCAATGGTAAATACGTAATTTTTTCTGTTGGCTGCCATGACCATCCTGAACTGTAAAAAATTTCGTCGTGCGGTACCTAATGTGCAGTTTAACCAGATCCCAAAACGGAATTCGCTTGCATTGAAATATTTTAATAGTATTTAATCAACCTCTTATTGGGATCTGTCAGGTCTGCTGTTCCAAATGAAAACGTAGTAAGTCGCATTTGCTGTAAAGGCGAGAGTCGCGTGAGCCTTTGTTTGCTCACGGACATCTCGCACCGCCGTACGATGCCCTGACTGCCGGCGGAGATTCCCGAACATAATAATTAATGAGACATTTAAATTTGCCTCTTTTGCATGTTTTTTACTTTTTGAAAAATTAACAGTTTGAAATTTAATACTGATTCATATTCTGAATTGTGAAACTTTTGTTCATGTTTACATCCCTTTTTTTCGCTTACATTGAATAATTTAATTAAATTATCCTTTTAAATTAATGGGTCTAATTTACAAATCATTCAAAAACGTGAAATAATATTATTTTCAAGTGAAATTTCGAAAGGATATATTATATGCAAATGACTATATGGAAAATTAAATTGATTCAAACTGTTTGAAAAGTGTAAATGTATTAGAAATGGGTTTATGTAAAAGTTAAAATAATTCTGAATAATTATGAACAAAATTCTAAGGCCGACAATCATAGGCAGACTATCCTTTCTTAAAACTTCAGGAAAGAGTAAAATGTAAGTATCTTTCATATGATCTTAAAAATAAAACTTTGTAACAGAGTTACATGAGTGCCCCGTGGGGACACAGCCCAGCGAGCGGGAATTTTGGGGGAAGGCGTCCCGAGCACTGATCTCTATAATACACTGGATGCACAATGCCAATGGGAAAGTCCGCAAAGTCGTGTGCCCAATTAAAAGCTGAGCCGCCATCTTTACTTAGGTTGATTACAAAGAATTTTGCGGTAAATTCAAATATAGTAAAAAGGGAAAAGTGTAAATATTAAAGAAACAATATGTAACCCATGCTTTTTTACCGGTATTAGTATTGATAGTATACATAATATTAAACTAATGAAATGAAATTTATTAAATAATACTAAAATATAACTCGGTAATATTTATTATTATGGTACATAAGGTTGTATATATTTAAAAAGGCATATTTATTTATTTCTCAACTATAATTAAATATAGATTACAGAATTCAACAAGTAAACGTACCTTGGAGTAGTGTAAAAATTATCTCACGTTCTGATTCTCAGGAGTAATAAGTTGCTCCAACTGAAAGAAGTAATAGAAATAATTTTAAATATATACAAAAATTATAAACTATTGTATTTTGGTCGTTTACGAACATTTTAATTTATCAGAAAATAATAAAATTGCAAAAGAAACAAACCCTAAAATATAATTAATACTGAATGCAGATATTACATGAAAATTAAGTATGTACATGCTGTGACTAGTATGTTACTAAATAATAGAATCCAGTTCTATAAAGACCTAAGTAATAATATAGAAGATTATCACTAAATAGTACAAAAGTACTTCACAAGCAACAAATCACTTAATTAAAAATCACCAGAGTATCACAAACAAGAAGTTTTAAATGTCAAACTAAAGTAGTGACTAATTCAACACCTTAATTTTTAAACTATATGCAAAAGTAATAAATAAACAATTCTTAAAAGAAAAAAATCAATAATAATTACAATAGTAAACAAAATAATAAATAAATAATAAAAAAATAATAAATAAAATCATTGTTTTCTTTTAAGAATTGTTTATTTATTACTTTTGCATATAGTTTAAAAATTAAGGTGTTGAATTAGTCACTACTTTAGTTTGACATTTAAAACTTCTTGTTTGTGATACTCTGGTGATTTTTAATTAAGTGATTTGCTGCTTGTGAAGTACTTTTGTACCTGATGTTTTGTACTATTTAGTGATAATGTTCTATATTATTACTTAGGTCTTTATAGAACTGGATTCTATTATTTAGTAACATACTAGTCACAGCATGTACATACTTAATTTTCATGTAATATCTGCATTCAGTATTAATTATATTTTAGGGTTTGTTTCTTTTGCAATTTTATTATTTTCTGATAAATTAAAATGTTCGTAAACGACCAAAATACAATAGTTTATAATTTTTGTATATATTTAAAATTATTTCTATTACTTCTTTCAGTTGGAGCAACTTATTACTCCTGAGAAATTTAAACGTATGAATTATGAAACGCGAATTAATCTATACTAATAATAGTTATTATATGTGACTATTATTAATAGTTCACGTTCGGAACGTGAGATTATTTTTACACTACTCCAAGGTACGTTTACTTGTTGAATTCTGTAATCTATATTTGATAAATTTATAATAAATTTATATTTAATTATAGTTAAGAAATAAATTCATATGCCTTTTTACATATATACAACATTATATACCATAATAATAAATATTACCGAGTTATATTTTAGTATTATTTAATAAATTTCATTTCATTAGTTTAATATTATGTATATCACGGTTGCGTGCCGTCACCGGTTATGTACTTCTTGTTCTGAAACGACAGAGATTAGAGGAAAAGTGGCCCCCGCCGCAGAGCCCAGGATTGCCGTTGTGCCGCCGAAGTACGTCCTTGTGGAGTGATACTGAGCTACTCTCCGTTTGCTGCTGCCTTGAAGAAATTATAAGTTGATAATAAATGAATTAAACACCAGTTGCGCGTATTTCTCTGTGTAATCCTTCTCGGCGTCCCCTCCTACCCTTCCCTTAGTGCGCGACCCCGGTCGTAACCTGAGTATGAATCCTTGTGACAGCTACACATTTTTTTCCGTGTACTTTAATTTCTTTTGGAAAACCTTCACTCAATATATTTATTATAAGTAGCACAATTCAGAATATCAATTAGTATCAAATTGCAAACTGTAAATCTGTCACAAAGTAAAAAACATGCGAAAAAAAAATTTAAAGGTCTTATTAGTTTACATTTTGGGCTTTATTATTAAATGCAAGATATAACAGAGAAAATTCTAAATGACTATTCCATAGAAATTATAATTCTTTCTCTCTGATGGTTTTTTTTCAAATCTCGAACAAGAAGTATTAACGCTCTGCACCATTGAAGTTTTCTCAAATTTCATAAAGTCAGTATTTCCTGCTAATAACACGTTCCCTGTATGTATGGATATTTAAAAGTTATTTCGAAAGGTAAGATTTACTAATTATGAATTCAGATTAAAAATTTAATTTGACACGTGTCACTATTTCTTCGTTTCTTAAAAATTTGAATATTATAGAGTAGTGTTTTATCATCAACTTCTCTCCTTTGGAATGAAATACACGGTTTTCAAGAATAAAAGCAAGTACTTTAATTTCTTGTAAAAGTGACTACTATACAATTACGACTTCTGGAGTCTGTTTTCTTCTATTGAATTTTTTTTTCGATTCGCAGTCTTTGTCACGCTGGGACACTGAAAAATAATTATAAGGTCTATTTAGCAGTAGAAATCTCGAAAGTATATTTAGTCATTTCCTATTTTGCAAACTAACAACAGAGTTTAAAGGCATATGATACTTAGGAAGTCTGTAAATTCTACTCATGTTATATTCCAGCATGTTCATGTCCGGAATAAATGCAATTTTCCCTTAAAAATTTAGGAAATGAAAAAGAACATAAAACTGAACGTTTACACGGCAATATAAGTTTAAAGCATTAAAAAGAGTATAATTTTAATGTTTCTCATTACCAAAACTAAAAATAAAAATTATCGAGGCATATCATATCCTCTTAAGTCAATGCCCGAAGCAAGAAATGAGCATTGAAACCTCAAAACAAAAGTCTTTTTAACTTTGCCAGCTAAATGATTTTTCCTTACAAACATTTTCCCCTCTTGACAAATTGCTAAGATGGCGCATATGTCTTATAGCTATTTGGCCCTTCGCATATACAGTAAAACCTATCATAGCCGACACATATGGGAGACAAGTTCGGCTACGATGGGTACCAATGACATACGATAATTGCTAGGGACTTATTAGTAGCTTGGTTCAGTGCTGTGGCAACAGGTGCCCCTGTGTTTAGTAACACACGTGTACCGGCTTGTACATATTTTTTCTGTTTACTTTTGTGCAAAAAGGTGAGTTAAAGTTAGTTTGAAAAATAATCAGTTCTTTTTGTTGATAATTTAAAAATTTTATGGATAAATTCAGTCGATAAAAAGCTATAAGGAATACTTAGTGTTTTTAGTGGAAAGTGTACAGATGACAGTTGAGGTCATGTTGCACAACTGTGCATATATATTTAAGATCTTAATAAGCTGAAATATAATTGGTTATGAAAATTCTCCAATTTTTCGAAGTTAAATTGTAATTAAAATTTATAATTCAAATATAATCATTAATTACATTAATATTTCATTTAAAATATTCATTGAAAAAAAAAATTACTAAGACGTTTTACAAAAATATGAGGATCCTCCAAAGACGGTGTTTAAGACGGCCCTGACCATGCAAATTTCTCGACCAATAATGTGAAGGGTCAGAGTGGGATGTTCGTTAGGAGAGTGTCGGCTACGATAGGTTTTACTGTATATCACAAATATCGATTACTATAACAAGGAATATAAGCCATTCAATATTTTTGTGATTCAAGAAAAATAAACTGATTCTAGACATTTCACACTTTTAGAGCATTTTCATTTACTATTTATTTGAAATTTATAGAACCAATAAAAAAATAAGAATAGGTGAACATCAATTAATTGGAATATAAGAAGGTAAAGGGCCTATCGGAGATCTCTTAAATTCAAATTCTATTTCAGATTCAGAAAAATCCTTAGTAATAATTACTTTATCATTTTCAACTGTTTTTACAGGATGAGTTGCTTGTAAAGCCTTTATAGGTACGAAGTTTTTCATTAAATTTTCCTTATGTTTCGCAAGATTTCCGCTATAGGTGTCGTAATATCGCTTTTTAGTTTCCATAGCGTAACTTGCTGGTTCCGTAGATTCCGAAGTTCGTAGAGTTAGAAAACAGTTGTGCTTTTGCAACGTAGAAGATACCTTGAGTGCCTTGTATTTATGAGGGTATGGACAGTACGTAGTTTTGCTGCAATTTCCTGACATTTCAAATTCTGGACACACACGTATATGACGTAATTCACACTGTACAAAGAAACAAATATATCAGATTATTCTCAGATCAGTACATTATTTCCTGCCTTATATAAACGAACCAGTTGAACCAAGATGAATCGCGTTACATTTTTACTTGGTTAAACTGGTTTCTTTTTTACCTAAGACAGCCAAGTTATATAGTGATATCTTTGCGAAGAAAGCTTCAATAATTGCAAAAGAAACAATTAAAAGACTATTAAATTTCAAAAGGTATGAGCAAATATGACTTCTATTAACTCTCAAAGCCAACTTATATTTTTAAAAACGATTGAAAAGGTACAAGAAAAACGTAAATACAGGGAGAAAAATATTTGTAGTACTTTTACTCAACTTTCGATTAAAGGCGGGACATATGGACAAGTTAGAAGTTATTTAGTATCACTGTAATTATTTATTATATATTAAATGTTCAAGAATGAATCAAAGTTGAGTAAAATTCAGAAGTGTAGGGTGAAGTATAAATCGTGCATTAAAGATTTCTAAAAATATATATTATTACTCGTAGTATAATTACGAAAAGCCAATCTTTTATTCAATTAAAAAAACACCAGAGCTTTCCATTTATTTTACTCTACGCTTCAATCGAGAGTTGAGTAAACCGAGAGTCGCAAGACTCGTTCCACCAGCTATATCTATTCACGCAGGAACGAATGAAGGTAATCTGCACCTTGGGTACACATAAAAAAATTTTAATTTCAAAAACGTGTTGAATTTTCAGAATATTAATGTCCTAAGTTATTATATTTAATAATCTATAACAGTTATAAAAATACCAAATACAATTGAGGTTTATTTTAGCAGGGAGTTATTAACTTGATCACAATAGATTGAAGTTAACGCTCCTGCACGGAAAATATTAGTTGCCGAAACTTTCTTTAATTGTCATCAACTTTTGGATATGACTAGTCAATGAGAGTTTCTACAACTTTTTCAAAAGCTTTCATTGAAAGGTGTACGGAATTATTGAAGTCATCAATGCATTTTTTTTTACAATTTCAGCCCTATCCAAAAGTCAATGACAAGTAACTACAATAAGAATTTTTATTCCCATTCCATCTGAATTTTTCGTTACTTCAAAGGTATAATCTAGTTATATATTGTAGATTCTTTAAGTTTAATAAATCCTTGATTCATAATTTTTTCTAAATTCATTTGTAATTACTTCTTTCTTTTTCACTCAAGTTGTATAAATTGAATCTATTTCAGTAAATATAAGCAGCTCAAAATTTGAGCCAAATCCATCCATTAATAAATGTATTTAAAAAAAATATATTTTATTATTATATTTGTCAATTTTGCTTCATACCAAAGAATTCTTGATGTGTACTCGTAATTTCGTATGAAAAAAAAATAATTTATTTCATTTTTAAATAATCAAACTTTTTATTTACATTTATTTGTTAAAATTTTCATAAAAAATGTCATGTATAATAAGTTTTTCTTATGCATGCACAGAAATTGCCACTGTTTTGCCTGAAACGCGGGAAGAAAATCCCCTTTTTAGGGTACACACGAAAAATGCGGGAGTTATCAATAATTCCTGTGGTAATTAAAATAACTATCGTTTATGGGGGAACAATTGCGTGATTTGCGTTAGCACCGTGATTTTTTCGCCATTTTTTGGACCATCAAGAGTCGCCATCTAACGGACCAAAAGGTAAGTTCGTTAAGAAATCTTGGAAGTATGGGCAGCCAACTTCATCGTTGTGAAAACCTACAATTTGTGAAAAATTTTCTGTCAAATCTTCTGACGGACATTTTTTGTGTGTACCTCAAAAATGAGTATACAGATATTTTGTGCTTTTTACACATTCCCGCGTATCAGGCAAAAAAGTGGCCATTTCTGTGCATGCATGAGAAAAAGTAAAGTAAGCTAAAAGGGAGCGCAACTTCACACCTGTCAGAATCATCCTCTTCCTCCCTTGTGTAGCATAAATATCTATTTTTTGGGGTATTTTATTCCAAAGGAATTTTTATAAATTTTATTTTATAGTCGAGGAATTTAAAGTGTAATTTTTAATACAAAATTAAATATGGTTTTTAATTTTTGCAATAATCAAACCTTCTATTTACAATTATGTATTGAAAAAAAGGCTCTTAAAAAGTGTTACGTATTTTAGAAGTTTTTTCAAAGTATTTTATTATTATAACATCTGTCAATTTTGCTTCATATTATAGAAATTTCAACGTGTAATTTCATATGCAACATTATATATAGTTTATATATAATTTAAAATAATCAAATATCTTATGTATACCAGGGGTGTTAGTTGAAGTTTGCCGGTTTTTTCAATAAATAAAACACTTAATTCTCAAGGAAATCTCAAAAAAAATTTATTCAAAGTATTGACCATTGGATTCTACACATTTTTCCCATCTTTCAGGCAAATCATGGATACCATTCTAAAAAAACTTTTTTTTGCAAAACAGGCACTAAAGTAGTACTTCGAGTCCAGGACGGAAAAGTCGTACGCGACTTTAATGGAACCAACCACCCGTGAAGTTTAAAGCCGAAAGGCGGTTCCGCGGGTGGTGTATTGGTTTGAGAGAGGGGGTTTTTTGGTTTTAACAGGTATGCCTAGATCCGTCCTAGGAGAGTCCTGTACGTCTGTAAAGTTGTCCATTTACTACCAGCATGTTCATATTGTATCTGTTTTCTTCCTTAAGTCCTACTTTCGTTCCTTATGTCCTAATTTTGTTCCTTACGCCCTCTGCACAGTTGCGAAAAATGGATTATATTTCCCCCCAAGCAAATACTTGATCGGGCCGCAAGATGGCGACAGCAGGGATTAAGCTAACTCTTTCATTGCTCACCAGGGAGCCATCTCGCACGTTCTGGGCTCAGTGCTAATATTTAATTAATCTAACCAAAGTTTATACTTTTCTATACATTATTAAATTCAATCAAATTCGTTTCATACAATTCGAGGGGCACAGCCCCCCCGGCAGGGGCTTTGCCTCCTGCACCCCCAACGGGGCTCCGCCCCTGGACCCCTCCCCCCTACAGCCCTTTCCACCACCTTTCGTGCGATATTTATCAATATTATTGTTATAACAAGTTACTATTCCACCGAGTCGTAATTGGACACTCTCAATACCATTCTACAGACACTCGAAATACTTCTTTAGGACGTATTTTGCAAAAAATATCGTGTGTACCACGGAGGTTGGTCATTTTGGGACTCGGCCTGAATACATTGGTCCTCGCCCCAAAAGACCTACTTTACCTCCTAGATACACAATATACTATTTCTCTTTCAAGGCAAACCATTCCAAGAGCCATTTTTCGACTTCTTCAAAATTGGCGAAGCGCTGCTCTGCGAGTGAGTGTCCCATCGATGCGAAAAGGTGATAGTCGGGGCGAGGCGAAGTCTGGGGAGTACGGCGGGTGCGATAATATTTCCCAATTCAATGCTTTTAATGTGTTCTTCACCACTTTAGCGGTATGAGGCGGTGCGTTGTCATGTTGTATGATAACTTTGCCATATCTTCGGGCCCATTCCGGCCGTTTTTCGATCAACGCATGATTCAAATTGATAATTTGTTGTCGGTGGCGATCCGTATTCACCGTCTCACCAGGTTTTAATAACTCGAAGTACACCACACCACACTGGTCCCACCAAACACAGAGCATTGTCTTACGGCCAAAGTGATTTGGCCTTGGAGTCGATGGGCCGACCTCACCAGGTGAAAGCCATGATTTTTTCCGCTTCGGGTTTTCGAAATAAATCCATTTTTCGTCCCCGTGACAATTCGATGCAGAAAAGATTTCCTTTCAAACCGTTGAAGCAGCATTTCACAAATGGTTTTTCGATTTTCCATACTTTTGGATTTTTCCCATGGCTTTTAAACGTTGGCAAATTGCTCCGCGGGTCACATTTAGTGTTTGTGCCAATTGTTGTTGCGATTGGGTTGGGTCTTCATCCAATAACGCCTGCAATTCCTCGTCTTCGAACTTTTTCGCTGCACCAGGATGTTCATTGTCTGTTAAATCGAAATCTCCACTTTTAAATTGACGAAACCATGTCTCATATGTTCTAATCACTAGAGCATGTTCACTATAAGTTTCTACCAGCAATCGATGAGCTTCAACTGCTTTTTTCATTTGATGCAATAAGAAAAGCAACGAATGCCGCAAATGCGATTTACTTGGAACGAAACTCGACATATTCACTGAGGTAAACAACTATGATGCTATTATTTTGGCAGAATGTAATTGTGTATTTTTGAAGGTTATTGTCCATAGAAAAATATGACATAGATGCCAAATCATAGAAATGTATACATATCTCTAGGGGCATCTATGAGTAAACCCGGCAAATTTCAACTAACACCCCTGGTACTTGTATTTTGAAATTTTATTGTGAAGGATTTTAAGCATTGTAAAATTTTTACCTACCGGTATAAGTAGAATCAACGATGTAAAACTAGAGACAATTGACGAAACTTTCCTTAATCAAAGGGTTTTCCAATTAAGGGTTTTATTTTGATTTTTAAGAAAGACGCGTGATTTTGGTGAAAAATCATTTGATTTTTATTTCATTCAATAGCGGAAGGTTTGTCATTAATAATGAAAAACAATATCATAAAAGATGTTGGTTTCCGATCGATGAGGGTAAAATGTAAAGAAGAAAACTCATCATAATGTCAATATTGTAGCGACGTTTCGTTGGCTATGGGTTTGCCAACCTCATCAGGCTTTATTAAATAAAAAAAAAAATACCAAATAGAATACAATTGTCACGCACAATAAAAATAAAACAAATTTTTATAACCTTAATATTAAAACAAGCACAAAAATAGTAAATTTTACCTTTATAAAAGAAGGTCAACTCATGATGAGTAATGTCGAATCAATAAAATAAAAATAAAAACCATGATTTTAGTTAATAAAATGACATGATGTCATGGAGTCGACAAATTTTGTCTACTAAATTCCTAAATTCTAACATTCTGACAGTTAACTTTGAATATATAAACAAAAGTTATTATAAACAAAAGTTTGAAATGTAAACAGACATCAGCTGAAACACAATCATGAATTTCATCTATTGAGTAATGACAAAAAAATTCTATTCAAAGTGAATATATCTTTTTTTTATTTATACTAAATTTATTAAATTTTATGTGAATCATCTCTGATGTTAATATTTTCCGATAGTCAGAGACATAATCAACAATCTTAGTATTCTCGCAATCACATTCATGGTTGAATTCTAATTGATGTTCGCAGACTAAGGATTCACTGTTTTTTAAAATATTTGTGTTCATTAATACGAAATCTTAATGCTCTCTTAGATTCACCAACATAAGTCGCAGGGAAATTTTTACAATTGAATTTGTACACGATATTAGTTTGTTCCCATTTGTTCGTGGAGTTTTTACCTAATTTTATTATTTATTTCAAAGTTTTGTTAACCACAGGGATAGTTGAAATATTGTATTTTCTAAAAATATTTGACAATTTAGTGAAGTTTGTTATGTTCTATGGTAAGCATACCTTTGGTTGATGTCTGTATAATTCTGAACTGTTTTTTTTTTGTTTAGAGAATTTGGCGAGCTGTATTTAATTTTATTCATGCGGATTTATATATATAAACAATATCTTTCATATGGCCTCCACGGCCACGTTTGCAGGACCATGGTCTTTTGATGAAATTTCCTGTACATTTTTGCACAATACGGGGCTCTATTTAGTCGATAACGGCACAAATCTTCTCTTTGAGTTCTTGAATTGACTGAGGAGCATCAGCATAAACCTTATCTTTTACGTAACTCCAAAGAAAAAAGTCTAAAGATGTTGAATCGCATGATCTCGGCGGCCAATTGTAATCGCCGTTTCGAGAAATCACTCGGCCTGGAAACTTTTTGCGCAAAAGATCGACGGTTTCGCCACTTGAGTGGCACGTAGCGCCGTTTTGTTGAAAATAAACATTTTCTACATCCATATCTTCCAATTCCGGCCATAAAAATTCATTGAACATGGTTCGATAGCACAATCCGATCACCGAAACAGACGCTCCAGCTTCATTTTCCACGCTGTGAGCTACAGAAGCAATATTTTCTGGTTTTCTTGCATGAAGGGCACGAGTTCGATTCTTTAAATCACTAACTTGTCCCAACAGCTCAAATTTTTGCACCAATTTCACAATAGCTAGCCGAGAAGGTGATTCACAACGTCCGAGAAAACTTTCAACTTTACGAACTGTTTCTGTCATTTCTGTAGTGAATGGTAACAATTTCAATGCGTTGTTGAAGCTTGTATCGTTCCATTTTTATTAATGGCATAGTTTTTAGATGTCATCTATCAAAAAATGACTCCTCTTATTAGGACAGCTGCCAAAATAGCGCGCTATTCAAAATGAAACCTCTAATTAGAAAACCCTATATAAACCAACTAAAAAAGGGTCTCGAGCTACAAACGAGACCCACTGATCACGAATCTGAAGGCCGCTTTATCGTGTTGTACCTAGTTTTCACATGAACTCAAAATTTTTGAATTTTGAGAAAAAATCCTCTTTTTAATCACATGAGTTTGTTGGGTTAAAAACAGCCAAAAAGTATAGTTGGACGCTTTTTGTGTTGAGTTTTTTAGAACAATAATCTATTTAGTTCAATAACTTTAGACAAACTACTTTAAATGCCGATATTCGTGTTTTTTCAAACGTTACTGCAGCATTAAACAATAGGGTTGGGTCGATTGTCCGTTTTTTTCGATGGACGAATTCTAATAGTGCGAAGAAGTTGCCTTACCATACCAGTAGTTCATGTGTAAAATTTCATTCCGATCGGACAATACTATATCTTGTGTTCGATACTTGGGCTTGAAATTTCGAAACTGGACTTCTGGGATCGGTGTGTGTCGGTTATAAGGGAACTAGTGGGGTTAGAGTGATTTGACGCACTTTATTTAACAAGATTTAATTTATTAAATATAAAATGCATATATATATACAAGCGTCGGTTCGGAGGCGAGTACGCTCGACGGGGTCAGGTAAATAACTAACTACTCCTTTTCTCAGGTCGGCCACTAGCCCTTTCACAGGACTCCGTCCTGCCTGGTGATTTCTTCCGAGACCCTGGAATAAAACTATGTTGCAGTGCAATATAAAGTGGCCTGCCGACCGGGCGGTTTAATCCCCTAAATTCGTTTATTGTACTGTTCGTACTTTCACCTCCGCCGTGTTCGTTCGGATTCTTATATTCTAGAAAAAATATATTTTTATTTTAGCTACGCTACAGACTAAAATCGTAAAAATGCCGGTATAACGTCAAAACCACAAATCTGATGACTAAAAGTTTCAAACAAAACATATTCATAATTTAATTACCTAAAAAAAGGCGAGTAGGTCTTATGAAGGTGGGACTGACCGTTTTGAAGATATGATAACAAACGTGCCGGGCTGCGACGCAAGATGAAGATCTGCCGTCGAGTGCCGCTTCCTCTGACTGCCGCAACAATGGTCTGGACATTCATTAGTGTAGCGAAATCTTGCTGACGAACACATTTTTTTCCCGTGATAGTTTCTCCTTCACACATATCCTGTAGAATTGTGTACAACACAACTCCCAACCTACCCAACCCGTTCTTCCTCCACGAAAGACGTCGATTAGGGCAAAAACGGGGGAAAAATATTGAACTCAGTTTCACTGAGATTGCAGAAATAGTTGCAGACAAACTTGAAAACATTTATGACGAAGCGTCTATTCCAAGATTTTCAAACACAAGAATTATACAAGTGATGAAGGCATATTATGACAAATAAATAACAATGAAAAGGGGGTATCTTAATGTCAAGAAGAGGACCCCAGAAACACAGAAGAAAAATAAACATTTGTGTCCAGCAAAAATGGTTGCTCGATCAGAGGAACCTTCTTTTACTTTGGACAAACGCAGAAGGTAAAAGTAACGCACTTACAAAAAGCAATTTCAAATAGTCCTGTTTTTGCAAAAGAAACAAATGTGTATTTTTACGATTGTAGTCCAATTTCGAAATTTCAAGCCCAGGTATCGCACACAAGATATTGTCCCATCGGAATGAAATTGTGCACATGAACTACTGGTATGGTAAGGCAACATTTTCGCACTATTAGAATTCGGCCCTCGAAAAAAACGGACAAGCGACCCACCTTATTAAATAAGTTTAATTCAGCAACAACTTCGGAACATCTTTTTACATCGTACGTACTGTTTAAAAAAACTGTGTGTTATAATTACATTAAACTTCGAATGGAAGTGTATTTCATCAAGATATACTCGTAAAGCTGCTTGGAGTAGCGAGCTTTTTACTTTCAAAACTTCTTTTTATCGGCACTCCTATTCTTTTTTGTTCATTTAATGGTACATCCCTTTTTATTGTCCAACAATAGTCGACCATCATATTAATATTCCACTTTTCTTGGTATCTGCGCTCCATTCCATTTACGTCCTGAGACAGTCTTGCTCAATCATGGAACTGCGGACAAAAGTAGAAAGCATCCAACATATTGCTAAAACGCTTTTTTTCTCATGTAACCGAACAAGGACTAAGCGTTATGGAACTGTCTAGTTAACGATATTTCAACTTCGGATGGGAGCGTGAGTTATTAACTGATATAAGAAATAAGATTCTTTTGTAATTATCAGTAATAAAGAATAAATTTCACGATGTTGTGTAATTTGAGGTAGTAACTATAAAGTCAAAGTTCAAAAAACATGAATATCGGCATTTTAAATAATTTTTCTTACTACCTTAGTCGAAAGTACGAGGTTTCGGCACCAATTTCACGGCAGAAAATCTAACTTTCATGCATTGGTTGAGCTATATGCGCGCCCTCTATAATAGCGGGAGTAAAAACGTCGATAACCTCAAGCGTCAAAATTTGTCCGCTCTCTGCTAATGTTTATTAGGGGCAATGAGTGGATATTATTTAGAATGTAATAGTAGCGACTGAAGTGTAACAAAAATAAAAATAAAAAAATTAATGACATATCATCTGATGAATCGACAGATGAAGAAGAAATTAATAAAAACTTTGAAACTGAAGCACAATTAATAGTAGAAACTGCCACCTTACCCAAAAGTCCGTTGACAGATGCATGCTAGTCTATAATAATTACCAAAGATGGAAACAAGGAAATAGAAATCTAAACCTTAATTTATAGATGTATTTGATGCATCCCCCCCCACCCCCCAGACCAGCAGCACTCGCTCCGCTCGTGCCGCAAATGTCGGGGCATGCATCGATACATTCCAATGCACACATGCGATTGTTTTCGTACTTTCGACCGGGCAGCAAGAAAAATAGTATACACTACATGGGCAGAAATGTAATATACTAATTCCTACTGTTATTGAACTTAATAAATGGTTCTTCTGAAAAATTCAGCACAAAAAACGTCAAACTATACTTCTTGCCTATTTTTAATTCAACAAACTCATGTGATTAAAAAATAGTCACCCCGAAACGGGTCGTCAGGAGAGCAACGCCACCATAAGAAATTCGATTCTAGAAAAAAATAAAAAAAATTATGGGTTGTGTCCGGTTTACCGCTCGTTTCTCGACTGCTTCCACACACCCTCTATTTTCTCGACAGACACACACACACACGCGCGCTTATACACACAAGGTACAACTTTTATTCTTCGTGTTACATAAAAACACCTCTAAAATTCGCCCGTCTTAGGATCAACATATGCCCTAGATGTTAGTTTTTAATCTTCTTGTTCTTCCAGCTGGTCCTCGTCTCTAATTTCGCGGTAATTTCTCCAGGGCTTCATGTTGGCCCTCTAATACCCTCGACATCTGTCTGGATAGGCCCTCATCTAGCTCCTAGTTACGTCTCATTTGTTCAAGCACAGTTTCCTCATTATCGTCTGACAGATCTTCCAAATTCAGAACCCATCGGGCTATTTCAGAAGATGTCTTTTTTCGTCATTGTTTGGGTGAAAGCCTGGCAATCCGTAATGATCTTAAACTGCAGGGCTATCAGGTAATTTCTAAATTTCTTCAGCGAACAGTATCGTCTCTTCTTGGTAGAATACCCGCATGTGGCTGCAAGAGTGATAGAGCGTAGTGCATTGGAGGTGAAAAATGCACGACTTTAACACTTGCTATGTAAAGAGTAAATTGAAGACATCACAACGCAGGTGAATCGGCTATTAGCGAGATTTGTTAGATCTTTTGGAAATATGGTGACCAAGGGTTTTTTTCAGGCTAAAATAGAAGACGTTTGTGTTGAAGAGGAGTGTGGGTAAGGCGACTATACTTTCCGACAAGTAGTTCGGCCACCTGCCCTGGAACTACTTCTACGTGTTAATACTTCTCCTGTAGAAAACAGTAGAGTTCTAGAACAACTTTAATATCTTCAAAAGGACTTTGACTATGCTCTACACGAATTCAAAGAGATGAAAAACTTTTTTAGTCATGCTTTGCTGTAACTCAACTTTTCGAAGGACCTGCTTGCACAAGTTGGTTATCCGGAGACCGTCATTTGGCCATTGTGTCTTAATTCGGAATTAACTATAAAATGAACTTCAGGCTTCGAGTCAAAAAGCTGACCCTACGAATAAATAGATCTTTTTTAGTTAAGCAACTACAGAGATTTCTAATTAAAGGTTTCATTTTGAATGGCCCGCTATTTTAGCAGCTATCATAATAAGAGGTGTCAATTTTTGACAGATGACAACTAATATTGCAAACGATGCCATTAATGGAAATGGAACGATACACGCTTCACCAACGCATTAAAATTGTTCAAATTCACTACAAAAATGCATGGAAATCATCCTCAATTTCACTGAAAAATTATTACGAGCGATGAAGCTCATTTATACCTTGGAGGCTACATTAACTGAGGTGACCACGACAGGAATGGTGAAGGTAATTCACAAAGTGATACTGGATGATCGTCCACTAAAATTGCGCAATTCAGCAAACATGGTAGGCATTTAAAAAAGTGCTGCACATAGCATATTGACTGAAAATTTGGACATGAGAAAGCTGCGCGCAAGATGTGTGCCACGTTTTTCACAATGGGACAAAAACCGTGTCATGAGGACGGTTCATAGAAATAAAGCTGATTTTTTGCGTCGATTCATAACCATGCATGAAACACAGTTCCATCTGGTGGCAAGATCATGGCATCAGTTTTTTGAGATGCACGTGGGGTCATTATCAGTGATCGTCTTCAAAAGGGAAAAAAAACCAATGGCGAGTATTATACGAACTTATTACAGCGTTTGAGTGATGAAATCAAGAAAAAACGGCCGCATTTGGCGCAAAATAAAATGTTGTTTCCTTAAGACAATGCACCAGTTCACAAATCCGTTATCGCGATGGCCAAAATCCTTGAGTCCAAGTTCAAATTGCTTCCTCACGAATCCTATTCGACAAATTTAGCCCCCTCTGATTATTTTCTCTTTCTAAACTTGAAAAAATAGCTCGGTGGTCAAAGATTTGTCAACAATGAAGAGGTAGAATCTGCGGTTAATGGCTTTTTCGAAGAGCTCGACGGTTCTCACTATAAAAAGGGTATTGAAGCTATTGAACATCAGTGGAAAAAGTATATCGAGCTAAAAGGAGACTACGTTGATAAATAAAGGTATTTTTTCCACATTTTTCGGATTTTCTTTGTTATAAAAATATACTTTCAAACTGAATAAAGGTTTCGAGATAATGTTTTAATATAATGAATAAACAGCAAAATTAAGAAATACGTGAAATAAAAGAACTCCTACCTTCTGTCCCATCTCACAGTAACCTTGTAAAAATTGTCGGCAGATAGGAGTATTTTCAGAGAATTTAACATGAAGATATGGGCATGCATCGCGAGTGCAGCAGCCTTCCAAAAAATACTTGCAGGTAGGCATTTTCTCAGGACCAACATCATGGGATAGGTGACAATGTTCCGAAAAACATTTTCCTTGAAGAAAACTAAAAACATAAAAAACGACGTAAAAAGGTCCAAATTTTTTCAATGTCCAAAGAATGACAGTTAAAAATAGATACTTACTTTCTACAAAGAGCAACTTGCTTCTTGTCATGAACTTTGGTGCATGTTCCCTTAGCTTGATTAGTACAGTAGCCAAACTTTTGGAATAAAATACAAGGTTGATTATTCTTCCGCATTTTATTACGTAAGATCTGTATACTCCTCTGTTTGACTTTATTGCTGTATAAATAAGGCGAAAATTGAGATAAATGAGATACAGAGTTTTATATAAAATTATATGTATTGATTAATTGTAGCAATTTCCTAATTGATTAGAGTAAAATAATGCTTTAATATTCGTCTTGAGATAGTTCATTATACATTCATTTATTAAAACTATATTTCCACATTGCGATACTGAAAAATACTTCGTGATATATCAAAACAATTTTTTCACTCTACTTTAAAACTATTAATCAAAGAAGGACTTCTATGAATGATTACGATCCGGAACTTATTACAAAAATACTCTTATCTTCTGTATCAATAATGTAGCCATGTGATTACAATTCTTGAGTAAGAATAACGCAGGTCTGCAAGGTTTCATTGTTGAAATGCTATGGGTCGTTTCCAGAGTAATTTTTGACGTAGAATCCGAATCCGGAATCAGAATCAGCCTATCACGTCAGGATTTTGAGATATTTGAGGTTATGTGCTCGAAAAATGGGGTTTTTCGCTACTTTTGAGGTTGTGTACAGGGCGCAAGAAATTTTTTTGGTTTTTTCTCAAATGTCATCATTTAGCACTACTCTTTCCCATCAAAATAAGCTATTGAACAGTCACAAGCAATTTTTTTCACAAAGATACGGCCATATCAAGTTTTGACATTTATCCGAACAACCTTATGAGCATTCACATTGTCTCTTTGGTGCATACCATTCTGCATTCGAAAATTTATCTTGAAAATTTGTGCTTGCGGGTTTTGATGGTCTGTGAATAAGAATTTACAGTGAGAAAATTGACATTTCCATTTATAAGATGGCGGATTCAAAATGGCGGATCGAAATTTACGAAATTAAACGATTTCGCTCTCTGAAAATTTTCGGACACTGAGAAATTTAAGGTTGTTTATGCTATACCAGTAAATTAACTCATGAAAGGTGACCTTCGTAATACCCAGAAAAAACTTCGCATATTGTACACATGCATTCGTACTCAGTGACTCAAAAAACTCTCAAGTACATAATTTTTTAGACAAATATTGTTCCCTTGTAGAAAAAAATAATTGGGACCGATTGACCCAATTGACCCCATTTCAAAAACATCATTGAAACCGATTAATTAATCGGATTCAATCAGGCGAGACCATTTTGAATCCGATTAATAAATTGGTTTCAATGATGTTTTTGAAATGGGTTCAATCGAATCAATCGGTCCCAATCGGGTCCAATTATTTTCTTCTACAAGGGTTTTCCCCGTAAATTTCAGTTCGCCATTTTAAAACGGCAGGCCATCTTGTAAATGAAACTGTCAATCTTGCGACCCCATTTTCGTAATCAGCAATTCCGAAACCCCCGAGTAAGAGTTTTTAGAGAGCGAAATCGTTTAATTTCGTAAATTTCGATCCGCCATTTTGAATCCGCCATCTTATAAATGGAAATGTCAATTTTCTCACTGTAAATTCTTATTCACAGACCATCAAAACCCGCAAGCACAAATTTTCAAGATAAATTTTCGAATGCAGAATGGTATGCACCAAAGAGACAATGTGAATGCTCATAAGGTTGTTCGGATAAATGTCAAAACTTGATATGGCCGTATCTTTGTGAAAAAAATTGCTTGTGACTGTTCAATAGCTTATTTTGATGGGAAAGAGTAGTGCTAAATGATGACATTTGAGAAAAAAACCAAAAAAATTTCTTGCGCCCTGTACACAACCTCAAAAGTAGCGAAAATTGAATTGAACAAAATTTTTTTTTAATTAAATAATCGTGAATAGTTAGTTTTCAGTGATGAATCAATTTACAATTGTACACATTCAAAAAATTTAAGCATGTTATAATATGTAGATGAATTAAATTATTGTTTGTAGTTTATAAGAGACTACAGACATTTTTTATATCAGGGTGTCTTTATATTGAAAATTTGTAGCTTACCGACAAATATTAACACCTAGAAGTAATAAGGGTTATGATGGAAATTCGTGTAATCATATTACCCCCCCCCCCCCCCCCCCAAGAAATAGAATTTTGAAAAATCTCTTCTCAGTTGATGTTATAAAAGAGGGAATTATACAACTATTTGGGAGTAGTTTAGAATATGTAGTGCAACCCAACAAACATATATACTATTGAAAAAGAGCATTTTTAAGCACTTTTTTGTGACTTACGCCAACTTTAATCGGTTTGTGTATATCCGTTTGTTAGTTGCTAGGTCGATGATACTAAAATCTGTCTATATTTGATGTCAAGCAATTAGGCCGTCCTTGGATTTTACAAAAATCGGAAACAAAATTCTCATAAATATTCTCATAACATAGGTGCAAAAATGACTTGCTTTTTAGTTTTTTCCATTTATTAACAAATCAAAATTTTATTAAATCTCTACTCCGTAGGCCGGAAACTATTAATTTGTTATTAATAAATAAATTCTGTTTGCTGCAGGAAACGAAAATTATGTCCTCTGTCCCTTCTACCGATTGTACCCAACCCGCGTGAGAGACTAACGCAAACAGGACAAAATTGCCTACATTTTTTACTAAAATTCATTGTTGATAATTTTTTTACCCTGTAATCAATGCACAACATAAACCTAAAAATAGATATCCTCTTCGTTGTTTTGTTCTTCCAGAAAATAAACATTAAATAGGGCATGATTTTTTGGTCTCAGGGGTGGCCTAACCTCTTGAATGTGATACAAGTTAGGTATTCAAGTGCTACAATAATAAAAATAATAAAAATATTGAAAGTAAATGTGTGTATCGCTATAAAAATAGTGTCAGAAGTTCGTGAATTATGCCAGGTGACTTGATTATACAGATCGACAAAATTGGACTTGTGTTTTTCCACATGAATAAAAAATATCATTTGTTGTAGATTTTCTGGCGCTGAATCAAAATCCAGCCGTAGAATTGCTTTAGCACGCCGTAAATGTAGAGATATCCTAACCTCAAAGTGCCAAAACAACGGTTTTAAGTGATATTTGAGGTTATGTTATAAAAACAGCGAATTGAGGATTGAAGTTAAAGTATCTCGAGAAATAAAAATCGAATCCGACAGATCGTAGATATATCTTGAAGGGAAAGAGTAGTACTAGGTGATAGCGTAGGCAGGAAAGAGCAAAAAATTCGCTGTTCTTATAACATAACCTCAAATATCAACGAGTACCACCTTTTTGACACTTTGATGTTAGGATATTTCTAAATCCTGACGTGCTAAAGCAATTTTGAAGCCGGAATTAGATTCACAAACAAAAGGTGTAAAGGAAATAATATGTCTGACTGAGTTGGTCAAATTTTGTTGAACCTTGTTATTCTAATACGAATGGTTATTTATTTTAAAAATGGTGTGAAGTGGGACAAAAAGATCACCGTTTTGATTATAATAAAAAATATAATTTTAGAATGAATGAAAAGCTTTATTGCCCCAATTCATTGATGATACCGAAAGAAGATATTTTATAGTATAATTAATGGCAAGTTTTCAAATTGGAATCATTTGAATTGCGCTCGATTGAAAACTTGTATTGCCCTGACGTAGATTGTTAACCGATTCCAAATTTCTCTTTCGATGTTTTTTTTCAATTATACGCTTATAACTATCGCTTTCAAGTGTTCAAGCCTTAGACATGGTTTACAAATGAGCATTCATGTTTCTTAAGAGTTCTTATAGTCCAGTCATATTGCTGAATAAAGAGGCGAAAACCGAAATCCACTCACAATTTTAGCGGAAAAAGGTGGAATGACAAAAAACAATTAGACAAAATTCTGAAAAAAAGAACATTCTAGCACCAAACAGTTTCCGAGAAAGTTACTTAAAACTAGAAGTAACGTTCTGGTACAATTAGATCAAAAATCTTGGAAAAAATATAGAACTTTCCGAAAGTATTCAGTAGAAAGTCCGTGAAAATTCTGAGTACGCAAAATGTATAATTTCTATGAATAATTAGACACAAAAAAGTTCCAAGATTGGAAATTTCTGAAATTTAATATGAAATTCTGAATATAGGCAAATAGATCTCGCACAGCACTCGTGCATGAAAACTTCAATGCCGGTCAATGAAATTTTCATGGATTATTAAAGATAACAAGAAAAAAAAATTTTTGTCCGACAGCGGAGCGAAAACGCTTGTTTTCGCCTGTAAAGGGGGGAGGATCGAAAACTTTCGAGGCACGACGAACGATGTGGTGGCACATATGGCCGAATTTATGAACCATCAAATATAACAATCAATCAATTTTATAATAATTTTTTAGCTCAATTTAACTTAAAAAAATGACACATAACATATAGCAATCAACAGAACATCAATTATTTCAAACCCACTTTGTATATTTTCAAACGCGAAAACTCGCTTTCGCTCCGCTGCCGGACAAAATAGTATGTGAACCTCGAGCAAAAACGGGCGTTTGTGCCTTGTATAAAGTTGAAAACTCTTCGGCTGCGCCTCGAGGCGCGCAAAAGCCCGCTTTCGCTCTTGGTGCACAATATAAAATTCTCAAGCTGTCTTTTTTCTATATACTTTTTTTTATTTGTATCACAAATTATTCTATTATACACTATCACCACACATCGCTGAGCATAATATATTACCGCTGTTGAAATAAATCTTACGCTGACAGGATTCGAACCTTAATTTTTACCTAACCTACATGTATAACGTAGTCTAACCTTATAAATTAAACCGTACGGCTACCAAAGCACTTGCGATATTTCCCAAGAAACGTTGGGTACATTTTATCCATAGAAAATGCAGGGGCATGTAAGAAATTGCTGCGCCTTGTTTCACTAAGAATTTTATACATTCTGTCGAAAAAGTACCGGAAATTGGTCAATAAAACATTAACTATTTATCACTCATCCAAATTTATTTTATCGCCTTCAAAGTATGTCCCTCCCGAAATAATACACTTATGCCAACGAATAAGACAATCGTCAAAACATTTTTTAAACGCATTTTCCGGAATCGACTTCAGTTCTCGCCGAAAATTATCTTTTTTGTCTTCTATCGACTGAGAACGGGTGCCTCGAAGTGGTAATTTGAGTTTTGGAAAGAAAAAAAGTCGGTGAGAGCCATATCAGGTGAATACGGTAATTGTTCGATGATATTCGTTGAGTTTTTGGCCAAAAATTCGTTCACAATGATAGCCTTGTGAGATGGTGCGTTATCGTGGTGCAAAATCCATAAATTTTCTTTCCACGAATCTGCCCTTTTTTTGGCGAATTTGCTCTCTCAAACGCTTTATAACGCTCAAATAATATTCTTTATTTATCTTCCTTCACATCAACGATGTTAACTTCAGTTGAAGACATTGATGGCCGACCAGAGCGAGGCAAATCTTCCACCACATCGCGACCACTTTTGAATGCACTGTACCACTCATATGCACGTGTTTTTCATAAAGTCGATTCACCGTAAGCCTTCTGTAACATTTTCAGCGATTCCCTACAGGGAATTCCATTTACAACGCAAAATTTGAGACAAATGCTTTGTTCGATATTCTTATCTATTGGAAAAATCGCGAAACACAATTGAGATAAACTGACAACATTGGGTACTGTAAACAAACTAAATGAGAGATCGCGCTCGAAATCCACGTCAGTATACGGAACAGTGGTGCCAACTCAGCGTCAAAAAGTTCTTTGACAATCTCTTTAAGTGGGATTTTTAAATGATCAATTCCCGGTACTTTTCAGACAGAATGTATTATACTGCAAGATAATAAGAAACAAATAAAAATTGAATTTTTAAAGGAAGAAAATAAACACATTATGCTTATTCATGAAGTTATCATGGGGTCTGATAATGAATTAATAGGTATTGATCAAGAGAATTTTGCAAATGGAAATAATTTCCCAGACATACATAAAGAATTTAATGAAATCAAAGAATATAAATCATGCGAAGGAAAGTAACAAGTAAAGGATGTGGAAATCAACGAAAAAGTGGCGAAATTCGAAAATGAAGACATATTTTTCAAGAAATATGAACACAAGCTAAAAATAAAAGATGATCAGCCTTTTATCAATGAAACCTATGCCATTCCAATGAGGCTAAGAGAGCTGGTTATTTCGGAAATAAATAAACTACTGAATTTAGGAATCATTCGGAGATCAAATAGTCATATATAAATCCTTTAGTTACTAGCTTAAAGAAAGATTAGTAATCAGTATAGAGGACAGTGGTGCCAACTTAGCGTCAAAAAGGTTTTTGATAATATCTTTAAGAAGGCTTTTTAAATGATCAATTCCCGGTACTTTTTAGACAGAGTGTATAATAAAGAAGTTTGAAGAATTATTCTGTTACTACATTTTTAAATGATGAGATTATTAACAAATTAATTACTAAATTCTAAATTAGTAAATATAAGAATTTTACAATTTCTGAAGTTTATGTTAATTTACAAAGTAATAAAAATTGTAGGTATTTAAAAAGCTGATACTGACAACTGCGCATGGTGCCAGTAAAAATTCCACAAGACTTTCAAACGCAACCCAAGAATTTTTCTTGACTTGTTTAGTAGGTATTCATTTCTTTCTCACCAACTTATTCTATTTAAATATATTTAAAATCTAAAGCACGTTTTAGAAAAAGTATTTGCATTTATATAATTTTTTTCTTTGACTGTGCTTGAATTAATCTAGGACATTCTTTCTTTTGTTTATTAAGTTTTAAGCTTCTTCATAAAAAGTATATAAGATCTTCGCGAAAATTTGTCCTGTCCAAAAGTCGAGGACTGTCAAGTAAATTTTAGTACTTATTTTTTTCGTGTAAATTCACCTACAAACCTTAGAAGGGACTCAGCTTAAAGCATGAACAAGGGCGATAAATAAAACTCAACTAATCGGACTTAATCGGAACTCGTTAATAATTCAACCAAGGGTAAAAACAAATAATCCTATGTCTACACGGGAAAAAATTTGGTACATATCAGTTTATATATGGCTCGCTGCAGCATTATCTATTCGGAGCAACAGCATTCCCTCCTGTAGGGCGGCAGCTCACCCACAATTGTGGGAGAGTAGTTAGTCCACAAAAAAGTAAACCTGCTAACCTATAAAGAGCACTTTTTCCGTGTATCATCTGTTAAGGGGGTATATATACTTAGAAATTTCAAAAAATACATTTTTTTTAATTTCATTTTCTAAAAGTGTATCATGTCAAAAATATTCTGTCAAAATTTCATAAAGGTCGAGCATTATTTACGGTGATATAAGAGTTTGAGTGAAGCCGCCTCGAGCGACACGTTTCGATATTTTAAAACTTTAAACGCGTTTTTCTCGAAACAGCGTTTCCGAAATCGGTGACGGCAATAACTCGACAACCACTGTACCGATCAATTTAAAATTTTTTGTGTTGCTTGTATACATAATTATCTACCATAGTCTTTGTCGTAGGGTTTTTTTTTTTTTAGAAGCTCAAATTTTGTTTTATCGACAAAATCAGAACGAATTTTTGCCTAAAAATCGCTACTTTGAGTTTAAACACCCGCCATTTTATTAAATAAAGATATTTTTCAAAAACCATACGACAAAGACTAGATTATAGTCTCGATTTCAATAATCTTTTTGGATTTTTTCATTCTGATGATTGCAGATAAACTTACTAAAACTAAAACTTACTAAAAAGCATTATTGCTACCCTGTTTATGCTATTACAAGCAAATATTATGCACTTAGTGACTAATAATGACCAATTGAACATTTATTATTAATGAAAAAATAACTATTTTGGTATATTTTTAATATACATTTTGGTGAATACATTATCCCCCCCCCCCCATATAACATTATATATATACTATTAATTTACAAGGGCTTTTTTAAGGCTATAAGTGTTTTTCAAAAGTGATTAATTAAAAGCTTACAAGAAAATCATAAGTGGACAGATTGAAAAATAATGAGGTATTGAAAATTTCTTAATTAGTAATATTTCCAATTTTAAATTGAATAAGTTGGGAATATTTAAGTAAAAAGATCTACAAATAATTATAATGGTTCCTCTTTACAAAAATTTTAATTGCAAACAATTCCAATTGTAAAATGTCCTCGATTTTTAAGCGTTTTTAAACTAAATCTATATAATTTAAAGTAATTTTAGTTATATATCGAAAAAATTTAAATAGTCCTCGGACTTTAGAAAACTAGGTAATTTATTCATGGAGATCATTTCAAATTGCAATTAATGAAATATTTCAAATGAAACAATTGTTTTTTGTGCCGTCTGTTGAGGATATTGTTGGAATTTCCTTTTATAACAATTTTACAGATAATTCTTACATAAATCAGGATCACCTTTGGTAAGTACGTTTTATTTCACTCTCTAAATCAAAATAAGTGCACTCAGAAAAAAGATTTGATTGATTCAAAGAAAATGATTTGTTTGGACGACGTTTTTTGATTAAAAGAAATGATTTATTTAAATAAAATAAAATTTGTTTAATTCAAACAAAATACCTTTAAACGAAATAAATATTTGTTTGAATCAAATTAATTTTTCTTCAAAACAAAAAAATTAATTTAATGATATATAGTCAAAGATATAAATGGTTTGATTGAATGCAGAAATTTATTTGATTCGAACAAATATTTATTTGGTCCAAAGATATTTAGTTTGAATCAAAAAAATTTTGTTTCCTTAAGCTAATTTTCATCCACAAAAATTAGACCTCAGGCAAAAATAGATAAATTTGCTTTCAAGAATAGAAATATTATTATTGAAGGACTATTTTGAAAGAGAAAAGATTATTTTCCATAAAAAAAATTTAAAACACAGAAAAATAATTTTATTAATAAATTTTATTTTTGACCCAACTTTTTTTTATCGCTTCTTTGTTATAAGTGAAAACTAAACGTTCTATTTTTGAATAGTAGTGATTTTAGAGAAGAACTGACGAGGCCTGCCTGAATCTCTACATATATAGGCAGCTTAACCTAGGAGGGGGAGATCACCAACCTCTCCATATATGGATAGCTAAACCTGGGGAAAGGAGGTCATCATCTGGCCTGGTAACATCTTACCAATTTTTAAAAAATTATGCGATTTTAATAAATCATGAATCATTTTTTCAGACAAAAGATTTTCCACAACTTCATCGTTTCTGTTTTTTAAAAATAAATTCTTTAATGACTAAAAACATTAAAAAAACATTTTCCAAAACGAAATTTTTATAAGGAAATTGCTGAATTTGATAATAATTTATTCATTTTCGAAAATTGGAAAATCATATTCTTCGAATCAATCAAATCTTTTTCCTGAGTGCACTTATTTTGATTTAGAGAGTGAAATAAAACGTACTTACCAAAGGTGATCCTGATTTATGTAAGAATTACCAGTAAAATTGTTAGAAAAGGAAATTCCAACAATATCCTCAACAGACGGCACAAAAACAATTGTTTCATTTGAAATATTTCATTAATTGCAATTTGAAATGATTTCCATGAATAAATTACCTAGTTTTCTAAAGTCCGAGGACTATTTAAATTTTTTCGATATATAACTAAATTTACTTTAAATTATATAGATTTAGTTTAAAAACGCTTAAAAATCGAGGACATTTTACAATTGGAATTGTTTGCAATTAAAATTTTTGTAAAGAGGAACCATTATAATTATTTGTAGATCTTTTTACTTAAATATTCCCAACATATTCAATTTAAAATTGGAAATATTACTAATTAAGCAATTTTCAATACCTCATTATTTTTCAATCTGTCCACTTATGATTTTCTTGTAAGCTTTTAATTAATCACTTTTGAAAAACACTTATAGCCTTAAAAAAGCCTTTGAAGATTAAAAAAATTTTGAGTTCAAACGATTTTAAAACTCTTTCATTTTTAGATCATTGTATCATTAATTTACTGATTTATATTGTACTTTTGTGAAATTTTAATATCTGTAATTTAATTTTCATTTGCAAGGCTGTAAGAGTATTGGATTTAAATTCTAAACTCAAAATTTCAATTTCTCATTTCGACCAAAAATATTGACAGTAACAATTTTTCCCTTCATAGATGTACTTTATTACCTAAGGTATAAGTAAGAAAGAATATTAAAGAGTTATTTCCTGTAAGTAATTAATCATTTAGTTATTTCATAAATTTCGGGTTGGCTGCAAAGTTTTTCCTATGTAAGAAAACTTGAAGCTAGGTTTCCACATTTTTTCTTTAAAGCAGTGTTTTTATATTCTCAGAAAATAGAATTACAAGAAAGGTAATTATGACAGAATTTATTAATGAAAAATGATTATTATTTTTAAAATTTACATAAAAATACAATTAATTAACATTCTGAATTTACAATATTCAAAATCAATTAAGTGAAATCAAAGAAAGATAAAAAATAAAACTACTTGAATACAGCAGGTTATGAACCTAACCCCAAATTCTGCATTTAAATTCTACAAACAAATAGTATCGAATAAATAGTCCTTGCAGATCACACACTCGAAAAAATTATTTAACATTTCCTGAAATCCATAAAATTTATGTCACGTCATCAACATTATTTAAGATTTTTTACAAAATTTGTTAGCTGTCAAATTTTGTAAACAGAAGAAGCCGGGCGAGCAGACGACGAGATGCACGAGACATCGAATCGAAGAAATCGCAGAAACTCAGAAAGTTAGGGAACGCTTGCTGTTACCTTAGTTCGTATATGCTATATATAGACGAAATAAGGAGAGAGCCGAAGTTTCCTGAAGATTTTAGAGCATCTCCGTGTTTTCGAATTCAGAAGAGGAGAAGTCGGTTGCGCGCGCAACCAAACTTACAGCTCCTACTTTATTCACACAGACGTAGCCTGTAATTGTGTGCGCATGGTTGGCGTGTCCGATCTGACCACATTGGCCCTTTCCGGCTATGACCTGGTTTGCGAGTTAGAGTCCCGAATTGTGGCAAAAAAGGTCGAGGAATCCCGAAAAAGGGGTAAGTGAGGGACCGACACCTATCGCTACAAGAATCAGAACTTGTTCGCTGGTATGCGACCCATCGAGATCGGAATCTTTCTTTCTGGCAAAGTGTGTGTTGCGGTCTGAGCTTTTTCCGAGGACGAACCCCGGACTCTCCTAACGTCGACATCTCATCCTTTTACTTGCGGGTATTCCCAGTCCCCGACTTAAGTAATAATAAACGATTGTTCTATTTATGGGACTCTTTTTTTACTGACTTAACCTTTTCACAGGGCCTTTTCCTTTCTAATGCAACTACTTCCCGGGCGATTACCTACAACTCAGATATAACCTGGTCGCAAACGTTAGAGATATACCAGGCCGTACAAACCTAATGGAAAGGTGGTGGACCGTTAGCAACTAGCGCCGCGTACAGTACTGCACATGAACTACCATGTGCACTACCATTACTACTACTTACTTACTACTACTACCATTTTGCACACTCCTTTTATATTAAATTATCTAGAGAAATACCTAAGGATTTTTTGATATCGTAAAAATTTTCCAATGTGTGGTCACTTTTTGACCATTTGTTTGTAGAAAATACGGAATTTAATAGCAAGAATTAATGCAGTTGTGCTGCCAGTCGCGGAGTACCTAAAGTTCAGAGGCTTTTCAGCCATCATAGTATATAATCGCCATTTTAAAAAAAAAATTGCAAAAACATTACTTTATACACTTTAGATATGTATGTGCAAAAAAAACTTTAGTTACATCTTATAAAAATTCTGTTTTCTTGCTTGGAAAAATCTCGAAAGCACCTAATTATCAGCCCACTACAGTGGTATTACCCCTTAAGGGGGTATTCTTCCCGAGATGGTCCGAAAACTCGAATTTTTTTTTAAAATATATTTGACGTAGACAATAAAGGGTATGCGTGTGCAAGGGCGTTTTTCTCAAGGACGAATACTTTTCAAGTTTTAAGGCTATACATTGGGCGATGCTCGGTGATTATAAATCTTTAAACTCGTTTTTCTCGAAACCATTTTTTTTCGAAACTGCGGACAAGATGACTCAAAAACTATTGATCCAATTGACTTGAAATTCTTTGAGCTTACTTAGGAAATCGATAGTTTTTGCCGAAACTAGGATTATGCCGAAAGCATTTGTTGAAATATTGTTTTTAATGCAAAATACAAACAGAAACAGGGCAAAAAATCATCATATTCCCTAGTTCAAAATATTAGCCATTTTATATATTTCACGAACTAAAATAACAAAAACTATCATTTTATCTAAATTTACACATAAAATGACACCTTGAGATTTCTTCAACATAAAGTAAGATTGAATAGTATATTACGTGCCTAGGCATAAAATGAGGGTTATTGCGCGACGAGCGACAATGCTCGCAGGAGATCGAAGCCGAGGCGCGATCAGTCCTGCGAGCATTTTGAGTGAGTCTCGTAATTTCCCGAATTGTGTGCATTGGCACATATTCTATTTTATATGACTTCGGTGCGTACACTCGAATCTAATCTAGTATTCATAATGATTATCGTCCATTGCATTCGATATTTTGCGACTAGTTCCGGCAATTTTGATTTTCTCGATCTTGTGTAGTAGCAGCGTATTGTAATAGACGCATACGCAGTTCAAACGTACAAGGCTTTGTCAATACGGTGCCAACGCTGTACGAAGAAGAAGAAGAATAAGAAGAAGATTAGGCTCCGCTGTATGGTTATAGGCGCATGCGCAGTTCAATTTTTACATTACATTCCTCTGTAGCGTAATACACAACATTACGCTACTCTCAACTGTAGCGTAAAAACGAGTTTACGCGCCGGAGGCACATAAATGAATTTTAAAGAAAGAGCTAATATTTTTTAAAGTCCGGAAAATAGCTGATGAGACACATCAAACGATGCAAAAAGTTTATAATCATAAGTGTTGATTCCGTCCTATTACATATCTACGAGTCGTTCAAATGGTTTAGAGAAGGGCGGGAATAATTAAATGACGACGAACGTTCGGGTCAGCCGAAATCAGCTGTGAACGAAGAAAACGTTTAAATTGTGCGTGATTTCATAAAAAAGAGTCGAAATCTTCGTTCTAAAGAGCCAAACGATCAATACTGAGTTTCATCTTGGTGTTATGAAGCGTTTGCTGGCACGTATTCGTCGTGTGCAGCCAGAATATCGTGATTTCATAAAAAAGAGTCGAGATCTTCGTTCTAAGGAGCCAAACGGTCAATACTGAGTTTCATCTTGGTGTTATGGAGCGTTTGCTGGCACGTATTCGTCGTGTGCAGCCAGAATATCGTGAAAGAGGAAGGTGGCGCTTGTTGCACGATAATACACCAGCTCATCGACCAACGTTAATAACAGATTTTCTACCAAAAACTGAGAATCATCTCAGCATACCGAACTGTTTCGACGAGCGCGGTGCTGGTCTTGGCGAGCGAGCCGCCAATACACTTATTGGCAAAGGAAAAGCAGGAGCATTCCTGCGCCAACAACGAACAGAAAAACCCTTGCATGAAATTAGAGGTAAAATAAAATAATATGAAAATAATACTTAAAAGAACTGATGTCAAACGTAGTCCTAAAAAGAATTGTGTGTAATACCAACAACAAAAAGCCATCATAACATTTTGAGAATTGATTCTCTAATGATGCTTTATTATACCATACACTCACTTGAGCGAGTTAGGATACTTGCGTTTACCTAACGGCACGAAATAGAATAAAAAGATCGTGATAAGGCAATGTGATGGACCAGAGGCGTTTTTCAACTGTTTACACGTGTACAGGGATGTTCAATGAAGCTTTCTTCGGTATTACACTCTAAACGTGACAACTCGTCCCTGTTTTGGATTAGATTCTAATGAAGAGCAGAAATAAATTATTGCGTTCAAAATGCAAATCTAAAAAGGCTTTATTGAACATTACTGTAAGACACTTTCTATCTACCTCTCTCACAAAGCTAGCTAAAGAAATAAAAATTTCCGCATACGTGGAAACAGCTAAAAAACGCGTCCCATATATTGTACATACATAGCTAATTGATTTTACCCGTTATAAATTGTTCAAAATTGGATTTTTCGCTGGTTCAAAGCATTTATTAAGCTGGAATTATTGGGGTTTTCGACCCCAACTTTTCTAAAAACTTAAATTAATAGTTTATTTTTCAAGCTTAATTTATGAGGTAAAAAACTATTGGAAATATCTATTCCGATTCAGAAGACCTAACACTGTCAATCTGATTATTAGATTTGAATAGAATGTTCATTTCATATAGAAAGAATGTCTTTGTATTATCATATTTTTAGACTTAACATAGTACTGAATTATTTGAATTCTACTTTTACCTTATTGTGTTTTTCATATTTTGTTTCGATAAAACGTTAGATGTTCTTCTATTTACACTGATCCCATTCATATTTATTTTAATGCTTGAATGATTCACAGAAGTTCGACATTTTCTGGTAGAATCTAATCTGCGGAGTGCTTTACCATTAGTAGCTATGAAAAACTGATCTTGGTCTATATTTGAAATATTTTTTCTCTCTGAAACAAATTATAAAATAATAATTATAATATATATATATAAATTTATTAGGCAGCAAATAATATTAAAAAACTACAATAATATCGTATAGTGAACATAAAAATTAAAAATACTTTTCAAAGGGGTAATGCTCGTTCTGCGGACCAACTTATTTTTTGATGATTTGTATGAAACTCCTCCAATAGACACTAATTTCATAGAGCTGCTTCTAAAAAATTCAAAAGAATTATACAAAACACATTTTATGAATATAATTATATATAATAATAATTTTCTGGATAAAAAACAATAAAAATAATATACTCACAATGCTTTTGATTTCACAAAATTGTTCTTTTTCTTTTTCTCTCTTTGGACGACAGTCCTATCAATATTATGTTGATTTTCTTTAGATTCAATTCTTATAAACTTCAACAGATTATTTGATCCATGAGCACAACTTGTAGAGGACAATAAAGTACTGTCATTGACTTTAGTTTTCTTAAATTCTGCATTAAAGATTCTTTTTAAATTTTTCGGAGCAACAATCAAGGTACCAGATGCGCTTTTTGAATTTCGCTTCACTTTCACAAGTTTTCTACGAGATAATGACATGAGACTCGAAGCTGCATTTTTTTTCACGCTTACACTTTTAACCAAGTCTAGTTTTGAACTGAGGTAAGAAATTTCCTCGCTGAGTAGATTCTTTTTGATTGCAGTATTTTTGAGAATTTCTGTACAATTTAACTTTTTTAATAACTTTGGATTAACATATATAGACTTTTGTATTTTGTCCAGCACAGTGCTTGTTTCAAAGCTTACCGTGTTTATATTCTTGTTAATTTTATCTCTTTTTCTATGTATAACATCCATGTTTTTCACAATTTTTGGATTCACATGAATTAATGATTTAGTGGAATTTTTCGTATTCACGTACACTGATGTGCTCGAATGTATCCTTGGATTTCCATGTATAGACGTTGTAACATGAACATTAGGATTGACATGAATTACATGCTTTTTATTACCATAGTTTGGATTAACATAAATAACTTTTGGTGGTTCTGCTGTTTTGGGGTTTTTGCAAACATTTCTTTCAAATAACTGTATTGTATGGATAGAAGTGCTATAATTACCGTCTGATATCATATTCAAATACAAATACAAATTCAGTGCTTTTAAATAGTATTTTATCTGCAATTTTCGATTTATTAAGTATAGTTTTCATACACTCGATCACTGCAAATGAAAATAAAATATTACTAGATTATGCGGATAAAAATGAAAAAGTGTTTATGTTTTTTAATTTCAGAACTTAGAACTGATTCAGTATGTAATAGAATGCTAATTGCTAAGAAAAGTAAACTGATAAACTCTATTTAAGGCCATGGATCAACCAGAACACATGATAAAATTCCTGTAAAAGTACATACATGTAAGATGATTTGTGCACTTTACAAAATATTGTATCTTCCTGAAAATTTGGAAAATACAACAGAAGATGATAAGGAACATCTGACAACTTCATTTGAGTGAACATTTTTTACATTTAACTATAATTATCTTACATGAATGACTTAATGTATAATCTAGTCACGTGGTCCACTTGACCAATGGCCTTAAGTTTCAGAGCTATAAAAAAACATATATATTTATATTAATTATTTCATATATAATATGTAAATCGAAAAAAATAGTAAACAGATAAATCTTTATTCAGGTTTAGGGATTTCGTGGCCGCGGTAATGATGTGTCTAACGTAGGCAATAACGTTAACGTTCATGTTAAATTAGCGATTAGCGTATGAGCTTCAGTTAATTCAAAATTTATTTATGATTTATCAAACGATGCCTTGAGTAATGATGAAAAAGATCATTTGATAGGGATAACTCTCGACTGACGTTTGTCAAAGTGACATTTCTTTGACATATTATATGTTTAGTAGGTTTTGCCATTTAATCATAAATCGTTCAACACTTAAATAATGCTTCCAAATTGTGGAAATTTATTTTCAAAACCGAAGATTCGTTCGTGAATCTTATAGGGCTTTTCGTCCATTTTATGGTCGACATAATCAAATAAGAAAAATAAAGCTAGAAATATTGAAAAAAGTGGTAAGAAATTGGTCTTGTCGGATGCGCTTCGTAACAATTATTTGTGGTGGTCATATGCCGGAAATCATTTTTGAAATATAAATAGCATTGAATTCACTTTCAAAATTTTCTTTTGTATTAAATATTCCATCAATTTTTCATTGTTTTATTTCAATTTGAAGTTCTTAAGCACTTAAAAACACTCTTTATAATCTACTCGTTGTATCCAGTCTGGGCATAGTATATTGATATCTTGATGATCCTTCTTCTGATTGAGGTCGTGGCGGTCTTGAATTATCAATCAATTTTAAGGAACTTTTACATTGGTGACCCTGACGCTAAAACAGACGCGCGACACCTGCATGCAGTAATCCAGAGATATCTTTGACATCAGGCTAGTATTACTCTGGAGTTATGATGGACTAAAACTACAACACATTTTAACTCATTAACGCCTGAACGGACGTTTTTTCCTGCAAACTTTCCGGCAATAAAAAAATTATGTAAAACGTTTATAAAAAATCCAGCCAAGGTTTTTCTGAAGTCAAATTTCATCTTTTTTGAGAATCTCGCCCTAATTTTTCGATAAAACGTAAGCCTTCATTTTTATTAACAATTTTATTGGAAAAAAAAGTGAAATTATCGAGTTCGATCACTTTTAAAACCAACGAAACACATGGAAATCGAATTCCAAGAACTGCAGAAATCGTTTTTCTCGCGCCCATAGCCATAAAACTCGATGTACATTTGCTGTTTTTTTGATTTTCGATAACTAGGTGTCATCATGAGATTTAGTTTAAAAAAAAATAAGTTCGGTTGCAGCTTGGATAAAAGTTGAAGAGAGACATAGTTTGTTTAAACAAATTGTTTAAACAATATAATTTTTCAATAATAACTTTAAATTCGTGATCAGTGATCCTAGAAACCCCCGAGTACACATTTTCAAGTCATACTATGAACTTTTTACATTATGGTCAAATGTCAAAATCAAATAAATTATAAATCGCGTAAAGCTGTGTCAGAAAGCGCCATCTGCGCAATGTTAAAAAACAGCTAGTGAACTTGGAGTTTTATGTCTATGGACGCGAGAAAAATGTTTTCTGCGGTTCTTGGAATTCGATTTCTGTGTTTCGTTGATTTTAAAAGTGATCGATCTCGATAATTTCACTTCTTTTTAAATAAAATTGTTAATAAAAATGAAGGCTTACGTTTTATCGAAAAATTAGGGCGAGATTCTCAAAGAAGATGAAATTTGACTTCAGAAAAACCTTGGCTGGATTTTTTATAAACTATCTAGATAATTTTTTTTATGGCCGGAAAAAGTTTGCAGGAAAAAACGTCTGTTCAGGCGTTAATGGGTTAAAACAAGTGCAGAAATGGTAGTGTCACTTTCCATATTAATATTATAAAAGATGCTGGTTTGCGATCGATGAGGGTAAAATATAAAGAAGAAAACTCTTCATAGTGTTAAAATTGTAGCAACGTTTCGTTGGCTATGGGTTAGCCAACCTCATCAGGCTGTATAAAAGAAAGTTAACTCATAATGAGTAATGTCGAATATATAAAATAACAATAAAAATCATGGTTTTAGTTAATAAAATGACGTGATGTCATGGAGTCGACAAAACAGAACTGTTTTCATGATATCACGTCATTTTATTAACTAAAACCATGATTTTTAATATAATTTTATACTTTCAACATCACTCATCATGAGTTAACCTTCTTTTATACAGCCTGATAAGGTTGGAAAACCCATAGCCAACGAAACGTCGCCACAATTTTGACACTATGAAGAGTTTTCTTCTTTATATTTTACCCTCATCGATCGCAAACCAGCATCTTTTATAACATTTTAAAACAGCGTTAATTAAGGTTTTCATTCTTTATAACATTTTCATTTAACTGCTATGCCTTGCAAATAGTGATGCCACTTGGTCATGCTCAGCCGCCGACCACCTGTGTGAGAAGTAGCAAGCTTTTGAAAGTGCTACGATCACTTCATTTATCAATACAGGTACACTCTTCCATAGTGAATATGATTTATGAAAGGTGAGCATTATTACGCAAAGAGCATTGCAATAGAGGATTTTTCAAAACACTTATCCACAAAAAAGCTTATAATTAAAGCTAGATATTGTATCTTTTATGGCGTCTAGCTTCACGTTAAGTCTCTTGTAAACCTTATTTTCTTCTGCATCATGATATATGTAAAATACTTCAGCGTACTTTCACTTTTGCAAAACTATTATTTTATCTTTCGGACCAATTTTATTCAATGATTTTATTTATTAATTTGCAAATCTTTTCTTGTTCTTCGTTAAAGAAAAATACTTAATCTAGTCAAGCGTCAAATTTTTCAATTACGAATGCAGCAATCCTTTTTTATAACAAATAATTTATTCATTCTTTCGGTAAAACATGCAAAATCTCGAGTAGTATTTCGAATTTTATTTGGATAAACCTGAATTTACAAAGGCGGACTTCTGAATTACGTACCATTCTACTGAAGGTCCAGCTTTTTGTTTTGAATGCCAAATATAGTTTTTATTTTTGTGTTGTAATAAGTATTTTATAATAACATTGACTTAATTTATTTATCTTTCTTGCGCGACTCTATTTGTGTTTGTTTTTCATATATTAAGCTTTATGTAAGACTTTTTGAACAAAGATCACTTTTTTCAAACAAAATTTTTATACGCCGAAATATACAGGGTTTCTAAAAAGTCCCGGGACGGTTGGATATTTCCTCAGGTAAAATATTTTTCAAAAAAGTGAAGGTCATTCCTGAAGTAAATTTCAACGAGGAATTCAATGGTGACCTTCATTTTGACCTTTATGGCTTTTTGAAGGTCAACTTTGTTTTTTTAAATGGAAACCCTCTTTTTTTACATCTGCAATCGATAGAGCGGAAAATTCTACGTTCAGATACGTACCCAAGTCATAGGTCAATTGTAACGTACAAGTTCAATTAGAGGTTATTTGAAATAAACAAAGTTTTCCAAGAGGTCAGTGCAATTCCTGAAGTATTTTTCAACGAGGAATTCAATGGTGACCTTCATTTTGACCTTGAAGTTGACCTTCATGGCTTTTTGAAAATAAAATTTGTTTTTTTAAAATGGAAACGCCCTTTTTTCACAATCTGCAATCGATAGAGCGAAAAATACTACGTTCAAGTACGTACCCAAGTCATAGGTCAATTGTAACGTTCCAGGTCAGTTAGAGGTTATTTGAAATAAACAAAGTTTTCCAAGAGGTCAGTGCAATTCTTGAAGTATTTTTCAACGGGGAATTCAATGGTGAGCTCTGTATTGATCTTGGTGATGCTGTTCAAGGTTTTTTCAAGGTTTTTTCCAAGCAGTTTACGTTTACGTTTAGCATTACTCAGGAACAACGACATGGATGTAGTCAATTCTGTTCCCATTGGGGTGCTTGATTAGCGTGAGTCCCCTTGCCTCTCACGCTTCAGTGAAGATGTTCGAACTGAAAACCTTGAGCTTCTTGACAAAAAGCTATGCGATTGTAAAAATGAGTTACAGCATTACGAATCATCTCCCTATCAATCAAAGTAGCCTCTTGCAGAATCCGATTCTGCAATTCGTCTAAGCTTTGGGGTTGCGTTGAGTATACTTTGCTCTTTAAATAGCCCCAAAGAAAATATTCGAGAGGCGTCAGATCAGGAGATTTAGCAGGCCACTCGATTTCACCCCTTCTTCCAATCCACCGATGAGGGAACTGAGTATCCAAATATGCTCGAACCTCCCTACCGTAATAAGCCGCCGCTCCGTCCTGCTGGAACCAAATATTTTGAAAATTATCGCCTGTAATCTCCCTTATTCTTGGTACAATTTGGTTTCTGAGAACCTCTTCATATGTACGGGCATTGAGATTACCATCGATGAAGAAAGGGCCTATCAATGTATCATTCGAGATACCGGCCCAAACATTAATCTTTTGTGGATATTGTGTGTGACTCTCCAACATCTAATCAGGATTTGTGTCGGACCAATATCTACAATTTTGCCTGTTAACTTCACCTTTCAAAGTGAAAGTAGCTTCATCTGAAAATACTTTATTGTACAAGAAAAGAGGATCTCTATCAATTCTGTTCATCATAATTTCACAAAATTCAACCCGACGATCAGGATCGTCTTCATTGAGCTCTTGTACCAGAAGAACTTTGTAAGGATGGAAATTAATGCTTTTTAAATTATTTCGCACTGTCTCAGGAGCAACGTCACGCTCATCACTAGCTCGACGTAAACTAAGGTGTGGGTTTTCAACAAATCCTTGGGCTATGTCCATCTGCATCTTCTCAGATCCTGCAGATCTCTCACCAGAACTCTTGGAACATTTAATGTAAAATTTCCTATACATATGATTTTACAATATTCAAAACGCTGTAACCAAGATCAATACAGAGCTCACCAATGAATTTCTCGTTGAAATTTACTTCAGGAATTACACTTACCTCTTGGAAAACTTTGTTAATTTCAAATAACCTCTAATTGACCTTGAACGTAGTATTTTTCGCTCTATCGATTGCAGATGTTTATATATTTTAATCCTTGCGATAAATTCTGAATACCAACATTCATTAGGCTTTAGGTGTCTTCGTTTTCACGTATATTGACGACATACTCATCGCTTCTTTAAACTACCAAGGGTACGAACGTCATTTTCGTATTGTTTTCCAAGGACTGAAGCAATTTTCTCTGCAAATCAACATGAAAAAATGCCAGTTGGGACGACATGAGATTACATTTTTTGGGCATATTGCACAGTTCGACAAAATTTAACTTATTTTCTGCCACCTAAATGAATTTTGAAGGGAAAGGAGTAGTACTATATGATAGCGTAGTGAGGAATGAGCAAAAAAATTCGCTATTCTTAAAATAATAACCTCAAATATCACCGAAAACCGTCTTTTCGATATAACAAAAATTGTAAAGGAAATAATTTGTTTGACTCAGGTGGTAAAATTTGATTGAACTGTATTTTCAATAATTAGGGTTATGAAAATATGTCTGAAGAGATAAAAACTATCACAGAATATCCTAGGCCTTTGGATGTTCAAGATATCTGCTGAATTCGTGGGATTGCGAATTTCGAACGTCGCAAATTGTGTAGCACTGCACAAGTTCAAGAACCACTTAATCGTTTTCTTTGTAATTCCCGCAAAAATGATAAAAGCAAGATTACTTGGAACCCCAATAGCGGTGCGTCAATGTGTCCCCACATTTTCGTTTCGATTATATGCTGTCGGAAGCTGAACCACGGTCGAAAATGATGTTTCTCTCGTGTCCGTGCAAAAGAAATGCAAAAAAGACACCAAATTCAAAATAAAAAAATATATACAATAATATAAAAAATTACTCTTCAGTTCTAGATATTTTAAAGAATGTTCACCTAAAATAAATATTTCATAGTTTTTAAACTTTAGGATGATTTAAAGAATTGAAAAATAATTTTCCCGTTAAATGTAGTCAATAAATGTTTAAAGTTTCAAAAAAAAATATCGATTTCAATATTTTTTAGCTTCGTAAATATACTAGTAGAATTAGAAAATGATGTAGAGAATATTTTATATCAAGATATGATAAAATATGAGATTTAAATTTTAAAAATGAAATGTTTGAAAATTGTTCGAAAATCGTAATCTTTTTACAAATGATAATTTCAATACATAAGTGTGAATAAAAGGTTTGAGTATTTAAAAAAACAAAGATTTCCTGGCACATGCAAGATGCACGCTTTCAAATTTTTTTTTCGGTCCTAAAATATTAACCATCAAAATATAAGCCATTTTATATATTTCACCAACTAAAATAACAAAAAGTATCATCCTTTGAACATCTGGAGGTGAAGAAATAAGAAATTAGGATGTTGCGACCGGGGCCGCTCACTAAGGGAAGGGAAGGAGGGACGCCGAGAAAGGAATACACAAAAATTAAGCGAGCATTTACCAACTAATCAGTTTATTGCGCATTTACACTCCGTGGATCGTAGACCAAGGCACTTAGACATGAATAAACGACCGATGCCGCGGGAAAACGTAACTCGCTCGACAGCGCTGACCATCACCATCGCGAGACCGGGGAAGAAGAAGCAACCGACGACGGCACGCGACCGCGAAGCATGCCGGGCCGCGTTCCCCCGAATTCCGGTCGCAGGGCTGTGTCCCCACGGGGCACTTATGTAACTTTGTTACAATGTGACAAAAATAATTTAGAAACTTTTAGGTAATTTACCATATAAGATTGTCGATTCACGAAAGTATTTGCAATTAAACCTAATAGATGTCACTTCAAGTCCTAATTTCACTTTAATTAATACAAACGGCTAAACTAAAGTGAAATATACCGAAAATTGTTTGAAATGCTGTAAGCGGTGTTGGCTTGGTGTGTTTATCACAGTATGTCCCCGGATAGGCATGTATATTCGGTGGTTCAATTCCTCCTGGCACATGCAAGATGCACGCTTTCAAATTTTTTTCGGTCCTAAAATATTTACCATCAAAATATTAGCCATTTTATATATTTCACGAACTAAAATAACAAAAACTATCATTATATCTAAATTTACATATAAAATGACACCTTGAGATTTCTTCAACATAAAGTAAGATTGAATAGTATATTACGTGCCTAGGCGCAAAGTGAGGGTTATTGCGCGACGAGTCCGATCCGTCCTGCGAGCATTGTCGCGAGTCTCGTAATTTCCCGAATTGTGTGCATTGGCACGTATTCTATTTTATGTGACTTCTGTGCGTATACGAGTTTTTATGCGTACACTCGAATCTAATCTAGTATTGTAGTTGTTTGCGGCGCTAGTCATTACACTTGATATTTGGCGACTAGTTCCGGCCATTTTGATTTTATCGATCTCGTGTAGTAGTAATGGATTCTAATAGACGCATGCGCAGTTCAAATGTATAAGGCTTTGCCAGTAAGTTGCTACTACTGTACGAAGAAGAAGAAGAATAAGAAGAAGATTAGGCTCCGTTGTATGGTTATAGGCGCATGCGCAGTTCAATTTTTACATTACATTCCTCTGTAGCGTAATACACAAAATTGTTCTACTCCCAACTGTAGAGGAAAAACGAGTTTCCGCGCCGGAGGCACATAAAAATATATCTATGAAATAAAATACTTCGAACTTTTTTTACAATACGTAACATCTTTCAAATGAAAATTTTTGTTACAAGTGTGTCAAGCGTCTAAAAATTCTATTTCTTTTGAAACTATATGATTAAAAATATCTAAATGATATAATTTAAAATTATAATACAAGATTAACGAATAAGGTCACGTGATATCATGAAGTGCTCGTAACCCGACCACCTTGATAAGACCGCTGATGCAACGCATTACTGCTCGGGTCAGAGATCTTTTTATAGGATAGTTGGTTCAGGAAGGAAATTCTGAATCAACGATATCGGCGATGGTCAATAAAAATTAGAATTTAGAGCAAAAGCAAAGAGGAAAAGAGCAGTTTCTATAAGGAATAAAGCAGCAATTCAAACTTTCAAGAGCAAATGATGATCCATGTCAGGAATATTCACTATAAAGTCTGTGATGACCTGACTTCCTGATGCTCAACCTAATTGACAATAATGTTAGCTGGAATCATCAACGTCAACGCTGGAACATTTTGGGTTTATCATCATAGGAGACCAGTTTCTTTTTAAAGGAGCTAACACAAATTCTGTTAGCGATAAAACTTTTCGTTTTCAGATTAGGGAACTCTCCGAAAAACATTTTTTTTGTGTATGAGTTATATTTGTCACATAAGTGATGTGTGGAATCTTGAAAAAAAAATTTACTTCGGGTAACTCTAATTGAGATTTTTAATGTAAGTTAAATTAAAAATGATGGCTGAATAAGAATTTTAATAAAATTGAATTATGATTCGTATTTGAAAATATCCATTACATTCAGTTAGTTAACAGAGTTAAAATAGAAGTTGCAAACAATACGAAACAGGTACTTCGAACTTTGCCTTACCCAATTGATCTAATCAATAGTGACCGTTTAAGGGGGTAGAACCGTGTGACGCGCCTTTTTTTTAACGTTTATTTATGAATTTTTTTGGGGTATAAAATAAAATGCGATCTTTCTCAAATTTATACATGTTTTTATTGATGTTTGAAACTACACAAAAAATTTTTTTTACATAATATTTATGAGATTTTATTTTCGTTTTGTCCACCTGAAGTAGACTCCTCGTTTTGGAGGCGATGGTGGAGGGGAGAAGCACTCAGGCTTCTGTGGTCATCTGAAATCAAAAAGACACATAGATTATTGTTTGTTAGATGTCACGCTATTACGCTAACCTTTAATATGCATATATTTTTCATAAAAAAAGAAAATATCGGACTTTTAAGCAAAAAATTTTTCTTTGGGTTTTTTTTGGCTAAAATTGTTTTTAAAGATTTATTTATTTTCTTTTTTTATAAAAAATATATGCATATTAAAGGTTAGCGTAATAGCGTGACATCTAACGAACAATAATCTATGTGTTTTTTTGATTTCATATGACCACAGAAGCCTGAGTGCTTTCCCCCTCCACCATCGCCTCCAAAACGAAGAGTCTACTTCAGGTGGACAAAACGAAAATAAAATCTCATAAATATTATGTAAAAAAAATTTTTTCGTGTAGTTTCAAACATCAATAAAAAAATATAAAAATTAGAGAAAGATCGCATTTTATTTTATACCCCAAAAAAATTCATAAATAAACGTTAAAAAAAGGCGCGTCACACGGTGCTACCCCCTTAAAGAATCTAAATAAGACTTATACTCTCATAAGCTGCTTTTGCTTTGTTTACACTTGAATTGAAACTTAGTCAACAATTTAAATATTTAGTGTTTTAGTACTACAAGTTTATCCAGGCTATACACAAGCATAGATTCCTACGTAAACTTTAGAGCAACAGAATCTCTGAACATTAAATTAATATAATTCAAAAGAATAATGGAATTCAATTTTAGTATTGTTTTTAAACCCTTCGCTTGCACAATCTTGCTACGAATATTACATTCAAAGTTAATTCAGGGTAATTCTATGATACTATTAACGATCGTAGAGCTTGCGAACTTGCGAAATATACCAACGCTAGATATAAAATAATTTATTCCAAGATATTTAAATTTTTACTAGTAGAAATATCTCTTTTAATTATTCATATTATTTTGGGAATTTTAAGATTCTGAAAATTTCTAAAAATTGGGGCTTTTCAAAATATATTAATTTAAATATTCGAAATATTGACACATAATTTTGGTTAACTTTTGATTAACAATTTTAAATTCATTATTTATTGTGATAACAAAAGTGAGAATCTCACCGCTGCCACCAAATCAGCCATTACGTCGGGAGCAATGGACAGGGTAGGTTGGATTTTTGGATGCAGGGGAGGCGGTTTAACTGATTATATCAGGTTGGTAAGGCCTCATAATTTATTATTGACTGTGGGTACGTTGGTACTTGTCATGTCTATGAGCCTTGAGTTGTACAGAATGATAATAATACATATGATAATTTATTAAACAATCATTTGAATGTTATATTGTACAAAAGCGAACGATACTTATGTATACACTTACTTGTCCACCTCTTAAACAAAGTCTTACAGGATATTTGAGTTACGTTTGAGTCTCAGTGTGTTTGCCAAACAACGATAAATTTTGCAGGAGTCGATGAGGTGTAAGAGATGCAAATCTACCAATAGATACGATCAATTATCCGATTACGCACCTTATTTAAAACACGAGAAGGCATTTTACAATGCACACACTAGCAACAAAGGTTAGTTTGTCGTTTCAGACTTACACCACTTAAGGACCAGGAATTTCTGTTACGAAGTACCGAAGGTGGACTGAAGCTTGAAGATGCCGAAGGAAATTATGAGTATCGAAGGGCCAGTTCATAACGTTGACGTTGATGATCCAAAATGAATTGAAGTGACCAAGTAACTGTTATGAACTAAATGACAAACCACTAAGGGCGAAACAGGTGGGTAAAGTTAGCAGCGCCACGACGTCATTTCACAAAATTGGCTAGCCTATAATTAAGGGCTCATTTAGGGCTAATTTAATGCCCCAAAAGTAAATTTCCGGCTCTGCATTTTTTTTAAAAAAATGGTGGCGCTGCCAGCTTTACCTGGCAGAGCTGGCAACACCACAATGAAAAACGGTCAACAAATTGAGATATTCACTTCTAGTCTTCACCAGAATTTCCGGCTAATTTAGGGCTGTTCATATCCCCTAGGACCGACCTTTGTCCCTTTAAAATATAAAAGGGCTCAAAGGGTCACAGCACTTAAACATCAATTTCCTTCATATTCTATGCTAATACAATTGAGAATTTGTTCAATTCTCGCTGCTCGAGCAATTTTCAAGTTTTAAACCTCAAATTTGAAAAAAAAGTGTTGGCGCTGCCAGCTTTACCTGGCTGAGCTGGCAGCGCCACAATGGGAAAACGGTCAACAAATTGAGATATTCACTTCTATTCTTCACCAGAATTTTCGGCTAATTTAGAGCTCTTCAATCCCCTAGGACTGACCTGTGTACCTTTAAAACATAAAAGGGCTCAAAATGCCACAGCACGCAAACATTAATTTACTTAGATACGTAAACCTGACAGGACCAAAATATGCAATTATGTAATAGTAAATGCCAAAAATTAGGGCTCAATTAATGCCCCAATGCCGAATTTTCAGCTCCTTATTTTTTTAAAAATATGCATGGTCCTGCCAGGTTTACCGTAAACCTAGCGGTAATGCCGATTTTTGGGCTCTTGTATTTTTCTCAAAAAACCAAATTTTAGGTGGATGTGCTGACTGCCCTATCAGCTAGCACCTCCAGTGAATAAAAACCTTACAGTTTAAAACACTAACTATTCCCGAATTTCGGGCTATTTTCGGGCCTTACAAATACCCAAAAATCAATTTCGAAAAAACAACCCCTATCACTGACAAGCAACCCTTAATTTTGAAAAATACTTTTTGGGCATAATAAACTACTCTAGAATATCGGGCTATTTTCGGGCTCCTCAAAAATGTCTATATCGATTTTTGGGCTCCAACCCTCAACATCAAAATGCACCCCTATATAGCCATGTATAGACGACTTCGAATAAAATTAATCTTTTTTTAAACTTTAAGGTCTAGGAATACTCTCCGATTTTTGGGCTTCAACCCTTAACATCAAATCGCACCCTTGCATAACCATGTAGAGACGACTTCGAATAAAATTAATCTTTTTTTAAACTTTGAGGTCTAGGAATACACTCCGATTTTTGGGCTTCAACTCTTAACATCAAAATACATAATCCACAGGATGACAAGAATAAAAATTTTAGTAAATTGCAATTAAACCGGCAGGGAAAATTTCTTCAAAAGGTGTCCAAAATAATTCTAAATAACAATAAAATAGCATACATGGATATGATAATAATTGATATTTCTATAAAGCTTGCTTGAAAAATCAATATAAAATGGACTGTCGGGAAAGATGATATTTATATTAAAATATTAAATAGGTATAGGACAATGGTCGTTTTCAAGGAGGATAATAATCTCTCAGGATAGCAATAAAATAAAAAATTGTCAGTCAGCAAAGCCAAATGTCCCGGATTGATTTTTAACCCTTTCAGTCATAGACCAAGCAAGAGGGAATTTGTTATGAATGATTTATGACATTATTTATTTCAGAAAACGGACTGCGCCATCAGAAGAGAGGTTGGTCATAGAGGAATTGTGTCATGTTTTGGGCAACGAAAAATGACTATCATTGGATTTATATAAATTCTTATCGCTATCCAATATGGCGACCGTAATTATGAAAAATTGACATTTTCTTCAATTTACAAGGATTAACTATTCTAAAAAAGAATATTTCTTAGTATTCTAGTTATTTTGTATGCTATTCAATATAAAGGCCATATCTGATAGATGAAATTAAATATGGCGGAATAACTATGATAAATACCTTTTGTCTCAATATATAAGCAATTATCTCTACATAAATGTTTATCTGTATTACAGTTAGCTTGTATGTTATTCATTACAAAAGCTCCGCTTTATACTTGTGATTCAATATGACAGATTTAATATGGCGGTTACAATAATGATAAAATGACAGTTTCTTTGTATAACTTGAAACGATGAGGTTCATATTTTTTCTAGGACATGTATTTGTTGTTGTCCAACCTCAGTGCGATTTGATTCACAAAATTCAATATAACGCATCTAATGTGGCGGGTACAATAATTTTGAAGAAACACTGTTTCTTCTAAAAATTTTAGATTGAAAGTACGAAAACTTTTCTAGTACAACCGTTTTGAAAGTCACCATACTGTAATAGCTAGTGACCAACATTTATTGGTTTGGTTTCGAAATCTACGAAGGTAAAGAGACGGTGGCAAGAAAATCCTTTACCCAATAAATTTTTTTAGTGATACTTATTATGTAAAGCGAAATCGCTAAGTGTTCATTATTACATTTTCTAATTATTTTGATTTTATTGAATACATTTATTGGGTTTAGACAATACAGTAGTATTGTGTAATAAATTTTTGATGCATAATATCAATAATATAATTTTAATATTATAATATTGTAAGTAGATTTACATTTAATTTATAAATAATATATTACATATTATAAGAACACGAAATTTGTCATGGATTTTTCGGAAATCCCGAGTGGTGACGAAAGTGAAGATGATGGATATGAAAATGATAGTGATTTAGATAGCCAACAAGATATTGATGAAAATTTAATAATATATTACACTACAAGGGCTCTCAAATTTCTGCCCATGTAGTGTATACTATTTTATGTGCCTCAGACGCGGAAACTCGTTTTTCCGTTACAGCTGAGAGTAAAGGAATGTTGTATATTCCGTTACAGAGGAATACAATGTAGAAATTGAACTGCGCATGCGCATATAGTCTTGCAGTGGAACGCAATCTTTTTCTTATTCTTCTTCTTCTCACTTCTTCTTCGTACAGTAGTAGCAACTTACTGGCAAAGCCTTATACATTTGAACTGCGCATGCGTCTATTAGAATCCATTACTACTACACGAGATCGATAAAATCAAAATGGCCGGAACTAGTCGCCAAATATCAAGTGTAATGACTAGCGCCGCAAACAACTACAATACTAGATTAGATTCGAGTGTACGCATAAAAACTCGTATACGCACCGAAGTCACATAAAATAGAATACGTGCCAATGCACACAATTCGGGAAATTACGAGACTCGCGACAATGCTCGCAGGACTGATCGCGCCTCAGCTTCGTCTCGGCTTTCTCAACTACGTCTCGGCTACGACTCGACTACGCCTTGGCTTCGATCTCCTGCGAGCATTGTCGCTTGTCACGCAATAACCCTCATTGTGTGCCTAGGCACGTAATATACTATTTCTTGCTACCCGGTCGAAAGTACGAAAACAATTGCATGTGTGCATTGGAATATATTGATGCCTGCCCCGACATTTGCGGCAAGAGCGGAGCGAGTGCTGATGGTCGGGTGGGGGGGGGGGGGGGGGGCAGGCATCAAATACATCTCTATAAATTAAGGTTTAGATTTTTATTTTCTTGTTTCCATCTTTGGTAATTATCATAGACTAGCATGTATCTGTCAGCGGGCTTTTTGGGTAAGGTGTCAGTTTCTACTATTAATTGTGCTTCAGTTTCAAAGTTTTTATTAATTTCTTCTTCATCTGTCGATTCATCAGATGATATGTCATTCATTTTTTTATTTTTATTTTTGGTACACTTCAGTCGCTACTATTACATTATAAATAATATCCACTCATTGCCACTAATAAACATTAGCAGAGAGCGGACAAATTTTGACGCTTGAGGTTATTGACGTTTTTACTCCCGCTATTATAGAGCGTGCGCATGTAGCTTGACCAATGCATAAAAGTTAGACTTTCTGCCGTAAAATTAGTGCCGAAATCACGTACTTTCGACTAAGGTATTAAGAAAAAAAATTTTATGTCCACCATACTGGATCCGCCATTTTGAATTTGCGAAATCTGACCTCATATTCGTAATCAGGGACCCCAAAAACCTATAAAAAGAGTTTTCAGTGCACATTTAACCAAATTAAAAATTTTATGTCCACCATATTGGAACCGCGATTTTTAATTTTTTAAATCTGACTTCATATTCGTAATCAGCGACCCCAAAAACCATAGGGTAGTATATTAAATTGAAAATTGAACTATCGTGTTAATCGCGTGACTGAAAGGGTTAAACAGTTTCCATCTAGACGGATAACTGAAAAGCTCGATCGGTAACAGACTCCAGTAATAAAGTCCTCATATAAAGTTTTCAAAATTAAAAATGGTTCTGGCTTCATATTTTTGTTATTAAGAATTTTACGTTAGCTTATATGAATGGTTCAAAATGCCTGTGACAGTACACAAGGTCCTAATCCATGGGGCTAAGGTAATTGAAAATGCCTCATTGCCTATTGGTCAATTGACAGAAGAGGCCCAAGAAGCAAATAAAATAAGATATTCAAGAGGATCAGGGAATTCAATACCCGTAAAATCAGTCGGATGGCAACCAATGAAGATTTGGGTCACAAGTTGTTGATCAGGACCGATCCTTATATAAACTATTTCAGAACTCTTCATGAGAATCTCACTCTTCCTATGAAAGCGGAAGCTCAAGATTTGCTGATTGAAGATGATTGAAATGGAATAACCAACTCTGCTGAATACCCAAATCCTTCCTCTGAAAGAATACATGCTTGATGAGTTTGTTTGAATAAATCGTTCATAGCGAATGTTCAATGCAAGTATATTTCGTTGGAGTTTCATTTCTGAGGATCAAATGAATATCCGAGCGGAGAATGAATTTTTCCAATCTGGAAACAGCTATTGGATGCATTTGTTGACTAGAATTGTTAATAACAATGGAAGATATTGTTTAATGTGTGTTAATCAGAGTTGTTAATAACAAATGTATGTAAATATTCTTGATTGCGCTTTCCATTAATCAAAGCATCATTTTCGCAGAGGAAATTGATGATCAGGCAGAAAAAAAGGAATTTTATATATCCAGCGGCGTCTGTTCATTGAATTTGTTCATGAAATTTGTTTATAACAATATGAAAAATTATATTCCGGGTATGGATTGTAATAGAACATTGATTCCAATCGACTCCGTGGAAAAAACGTGATGAAAAAAACTTTCAGGCTCGAATATATAGAAAAAAATCTGCCCGCTTCGCGGGCACATTCTCATCGCGCGCTTCGTGCTCCGTAATACTTGACCGTCGCGCTGCGCGCTCCGTTCTTTCTGGACCTCGCGCTTCGCGCTCGGTCTTGTGCTCTTCGCATACATTTAAGTTTATTTCTTATATTTTGATACTGAAGCTCAAACCAATTTTATAATAATATTACAGATGATGTGAATTACACATTTTCTCAAAGTCACTGAATTTCTTTTTGAATTTAAGTGAAACAGGAAATTCAATTTACTTAAGGCTCTATCGGCCTTAAGGAAAACATTCTCATCATGACACTCGCGCTTCGCGCTCGATTTTCTGTATACATTTCAGTAACTTTTTAATAAATTACATGATTAAAATAATTTATTTTCTTCCAAATCTCTCAAAAAGAAAAAACAATCGTAGACTTTATTTAAGGAAACGATTTTGCAGAACAACGCTTATTTCGTATCTCACATATTTTGGTGAAAAAAATCGAATTTTTTAAATATTAAAAATCAAAACATAAAATATACATCCTGTCCCGAAATTTCTTTATGAGAATTTGTAGACCTCATTTAGGCAAACAATTTTCCATCTAAATGTTTTTTTTGCATCTCACATATTTTGTCTAAAAAATGGAATTTTTTCATTTTTATCGTATTTTTTGGAATTGAAACGAAAAATATATCTTTTATCAGAAACTGTGTAAGACAAACTTTGTAGATCTTTTTGAAACAAACAACTTTGTATTCTTACGTTTTTTTGGTATTTCCAATATTATTATTAAAAAATTGAATTTTGGATTTTCAATAGTTTTTTTTTTAATTAAAAAGAAAAATATGCATCTTATGAAAAAATGTTATAATTCAAATTTGTAGGTCTTTATGTATTCAATAATATTGTATCATAACGTTTTTTCGTATCTCGTATAATTTAACTGGAAAATGGAATTTTGATATCCACTTTTTTCGAATTTGAATATGCTGTAACATTTCTAATTTTGATATAATCAAAAAATGTTATTAGGATAATTTTTAGAGATTTATGAGCACTATCAAAAACCAGGATTGGAATATTTGATTTTTTCAAAAAATTATTTTCAAAAACACAAAAGTAGTGCTCCATCCCTCAATTTTGATTGGATGTGGCTGGTTAACGAACTTGTCCTTACTTTTTCGGCTCCGATAAAGTCTACCAAAACTCAATTCAATCTGATAATTCTATCGAGAGTTATGCCGCACACGACCTACAGACAGACAGACAGACAGACAGACAGACAGACACTTTCGTAAAAACCATTTTTTCTGACTCAGGGGGTCTCAATACGTAAAGATTTGATGAAAATTTCGAAAGTCATTTTTCACATAAAACCAATACCTTCTCATCCATGATGAGAATGTAAAAAATTTTTCCATTAATTTGTTTAGAACAATTGAACAGATTGCACGAACTTCACCTAAAATATCGGAATTTTCTCTGTGATTGTAAATATATCATTTTCATATATTCTCGAGGTAATATCGACGAATATCATGGAGCAGGTAGCACAAATATGGAAAATTATGATTTTTTTGCAATTTGCAACTTAACCCATTAACGCCCAAAATCGCAAACTTTTTAACTCATTTTTGGCCCTTGTTGACAAAGCGAAAAAGGGAATATATCGTGACCAAACCTTGTATACATAATGTTTTGAGTCTCCTCTTTCGATTTATGAAGTCAAAATTACATTATCCTACACTGGTAAACCAATATGGCGGATGTTATTAAAAAAAGTAACGAAAATTTGAATTTTTTTTTTTCTTTTTTTTGTCAAATGGATAAAGCATATTGATCTATTTTAAACTATGGACAAAGGTGGACAAAATAGTTGTAGTTTATGAAAAATATTTTATGGTCCAGCTCCTTATGTTTTAACTTTTCCAAAATGGCAGAAAACTATGGAAATTTGGAAAAATACGCGTTTTTACATGACATTTCTAAGATAATTGGATAATACACGGAATTTGATTGACCAAACTGTCAAATTTTAATTGATTAATTATGTACAGACCTCTTCTAGTATATGTAATGACCTGATTAATGGCGGATTCAATATGGGGCTTGGAGAACTTGGGAAACACCGAGTTTTTTCAAGATTATCGTTGATGAAAATTCCTGTACCTTTATTAAATTCAATTTTTCTATGTTTCTTGACACATTATATGAAAATCCAGTGACAGTGTTAGAAAATTCAAAATGGCGGATCCAATATAGCGGTCCGAATATTGAAGATTTAATATTATGCTAATGAAAAAAGTATTTTCGTATTTTATGTAAAATATGTGATCAAAAATGTCTTCAGACATTTTTTGATTGAGATCGCTAATTCAGCGGAAAAAATTCGTAAAGTTGTGAATTTATATTTCACGATCTGCATATTCTCCAAAGCTTGATGTACTCTCTAAATCTGAATCAGTCAAATTTTCACTTATTGAATCAGTGGTTTGCCTTTTCATTTATTCATCAGTGAAAAAATATTTTTCACTGAAATAATCAGTGAAATTTGACGGATTTACAGTAACCTCTTTTTAGCTATTTGAATCAGTCAAATTTAACTGATAATCAGTAGATTTTGACTGATTCAAATTTAGAGAGTATGTGGCTAAATGAAGTTATTCGACTTCTACTTGGCTTAGTTTTCATAACGTAATGGTTAAAAGTGATTATTTGATCTACTTAACGAATTCAATCTCATACAGAAGTTTCACGCTTCGAAATTCCACTACTGGTATGACTGATGTGACAAAAAAAAAGTATATAATTTTGTAACCAAATGAATTGAAATTTATTACGATCAAAATAAGAATTTTTCTTATTTTCTAAAATAGATCATATAGATTCGATCCACTCATTCACTCTAAAATAGATCATATTGATTCGAACTACTCATTTACTAAATCCATCATCCAACTTTATTTAGCCACATACATCACGCGTTGGAGAATATGCTGATCGTGAAATATAAATTCAGAACTTTACGAATTTTTTCCGCTGAATTAGCGATCTCATTCAAAAAATGTCTAGAGATATTTTTGATCACACATTTTACATAAAATACGAAAATACTTTTTTCATTAGCATATTATTAAATCTTCAATATTCGGACCGCCATATTGGATCCGCCATTTTGAATTTTCTAACACTGTCACTGGATTTTCATATAATGTGCCAAGAACCATAGGAAAATTGAATTCAATGAAGGTTCAGAAATTTTCATCAACGATAATCTTGAAAAAACTCGGTGTTTCCCAAGTTCCCCAAGCGCTATATGGAATCCGCCATTAATCAGGTCATTACATATACTAGAAGAGGTTTGTACATAATTAATTTATCAAACTTTGACAGTTTGATCAATAAAATTCCGTGTATTATCCAATTATCTTAGAAATGTCATGTAAAAACGCGTATTTTTCCAAATTTCCATAGTTTTCCGCCATTTTGGAAAAGATAAAACATAAGGAGCTGGACCAAAAAATATTTTTCATAAACTACAACTATTTTGTCCAACTTTGTCCATAGTTTGAAACAGATCAATATGCTTTATCCATTTGAAAAAAAAGAATAAAAAAAAAATTCAATTTTCGCTACTTTTTTAAATAACATCCGCCATATTGGTTTACCAGTGCACGATAATGTAATTTTGACTTCATAAATCGAAAGAGGAGACCCAAAAACATTATCTTGTATACAAGGGTTGGCATGACATATTCCCTTTTTCGTTTTGGCAACAAGTGCCAAAAATGAGTTAAAAAGTCTGTGATTTTGGGCGTTAATGGGTTAAATAACAAAATAACCGCGTCTTTTCTGTAATACTTTTCGGATTAATAATATTTAAGAGGAAAGCACTATACATTCGCTGCGGGGAAATTTCAGTACAAATCGACCTCTTATAAAATGCAAAATTTATGCATAAAATCATTGGACATCTCAGGTAGAGTCCCCGACCTGACTGCTGGTCTATATATCGACCAGCCCCGCAGGCAACGTAAAGTGCAATGTAAAAAATTTGTCTCATTTTTCATAAAGGTTTAAGAGGGTATTTCTATGTAATTTTACGCGCTGAATATGAAAAAAATAGTAGGAAATCCCGCAGACACCCTTGACCTTAAAAATCGCCAATTCAAAGTAAAAATTTATTTCTAATATGAGCCAAGTTTTTAGAAGATTTTCGTATGTAGTTTGATTCGCTGAATACCTAAAAAATAGTAAAAAAATTCCCGCAGGCACCCCTGACCTTGAAAATCTCTATTCCAAGGTCAAGGATACTTCAGTGATTTTTTCAGTATTTTTCTCGTGTTCAGCCCATCAAATTACGTAGGAAAACACTCTGAAATTCTTGCTTCTGCTAGAAATGAAATTTGATCTTTAAATACCGATTTTCAAGGTCAAAAAGGTTTCGAGGAATTTTAAAACTAATGCGCAAAAAGAAAGAAAGGCAAACGTTTCGGCCACATATGGGGGCCCTCTTCAGTGAGATAAATGCAAAGATGTCCGAAACGTTTGCCTTTCTTTCTTTTTGCGCATTTTCACATCTAATAGTGATATTTTTAATCAAATAAAAAAAGATGAAACTGACCCTATGCCAAAATAACAAGAAATTAAATAAAATTCTATGATTTTGGGTCAATATAATACTAGACATGTTATCAAGCATGTCACTTTAAAATTAAATATTTTGTTCCTCTTGAGTAGTCGATATATCGACCACCCCACAGCTGAAAGGTTAAACGTAGGAATTTTTTGTGGTCACATTAAGGCCATACTCAAGACATAACAGACCTGTCCCATTCATTTTTAATTCATTTTCCGAAATTTCAAGACGATATTTCATTCTACGTGGAAATGTAGTTACAGAACTGTTATATTCTGATACATTCACTAAATTTTGAGCAAGATATTTCATAAACAAAAAAAGTTATCTCACATGGTTAGATGAACATATAATTTTCATCATGTGGCCTTGGCCCATGGCCTCAAATGTAGTCAATTGACTAGGTCCCGTCGAAATATAATCTTGTTGTTGAATGCCCAAATAGCATGGAGTCTTTTAACAAGAGGAAGATTTTTCTACAGGATTTTGTAAATTTCTTCGTTTAAGATGACCACAATAGTTTCCAACGTTTAACGTTATACTTTTACAATCAGCGGTTATATTATATTATTGTCATTCAGAAATAGTGATAAAAAGCATAACATTTTTCTACGATTATACTTTTATTTTACAAACGTGAAGAAAAAATGTACTACGAATGTCACTATAAATTTCGTGAATTGTGGGAGTTCAATTACAGCCAACTGTATTTTCAATTATCGCATTTTTTACAGTGCAGGGTACCGAATTTTAGCAGCTGCTGTGTTTTCTTTAAAAAAATTTTAAATACTCTTTTATGAACTAGCATGCTTTATCACAAATCATGAAAAATTATTGTGATTTAATAGAAATATTCTTGAATTTTGAGGTTATATCGACCAAAATAAATTTAATTTGTGGATGAGAGAGAAATTGGTGATAACTTCTGATTCTAAAGTATCTGTGTATATTCAACTTGTTAAATACAACGAGAAAAATGTATGTAGAAAAAAACTAATGTCTAAATATGGATGAAGATAATACTTACGAATTTTATCAATCCCTATTTATATACTTTCCCATGTCAAATTTTCAATTGAATCGTCCAAATCACTAATGTATAGAGCTAATGCATGAGAATGCATCCTGTACTACGTCTCGACCGTCAATATCAATTGTTCGAGATAAACAATGGATGCATGGAGACTAGATATAAGGAGACCAATCTCCATATATCCATTCCTGAAATGAAGTTCTGCCAAGTACATAGTTACAAAACTTCCCGATGAGGGCATGTTTGTTCCCTGGGTGCAAAATGGCGACACCCAATACACGGTGTTTATAAACCGTAGATGCCGCCATTTTGCACCCAGGGAACACACGTGCCCTCATCGGGAAGTTTGCTAACTAAGTACTTGGCAGAAAATCACTTCATGTTTTGTGCAGTACGGCCATAAGAGATTGGTCTCCTTATATCTAGTCTCCATGAATGGATGTTAACAGTCCTCAGTCAGTGAACCCAGAACGGTGGGGGCGGCTAGCTCCAACGTTCTGTAGAGAGGGTAATGGTGCATTTATACCTCTGTTTGTCTGCAGTCTGACCTGTGCGGACAGAAAATACATAAGAGTAAAGGAGACAGACAGTGTAAAATTAAACAAAAAGAAAACGTCTGTCTCCTTTACTCTTATGTATTGTCTGTCCGCACCAGCCACACCAGTCAGGCAGACAGAGATAGAAATGCACCATAATGGTGCACAGAGATGAGTACGTATAATACAACACGTATATTACATGGGGCGTGTCCACGAAGGAATAATAAGGAGACCTCTCTCCATGTAAGCGACTTGGAAGGAGCAACGGCACGGTAGGTGCCCAGCTTGTAAGTTGGAAGTAGTGGAAAGGAGTGCGCAGTTGTCCTCTTCTTACTCACGAAAAAATGCGCAAGTGAGACGAATTTGTCAAATTGATCTAAGCCAGCCCCCTGCATCTCTGAGTTGAAAATGACATGAATTCTAGGACATAAAATACACATTTTCCATAAATCAATCAATACAAAATAAAAAAAAAGAACTCATTAAACTTCGTAAAATATATACTGTGGATACGCATGAAGAATTCTTGAGACACTAAACAAAATTTTTTTTATGTTATCCCCATATAACTGAGAATATATTTAAAAATAAATAAAAAGCTTAAGCTTCTAGATAGAAGTATTTTCCATTTTTATTTTCCAGCTTCAAACGAATGAAATGAAAAATAAATATTTTGTTAAGCCCTGGGTTCAACATAAAAAACCATGCGAAGGGAAATACATACTCAATTAAAAATTTGTAAAAACAAAAAATATTCATTACTATAAAATTTGCAAGTACATATTTTTAACATATTTTAAATTTTTAACATGTACAGATCGATGATGACTAGTTGAGTGTCGCAAAGCTTGGCTGCTTTTTTTTTTAAGACGCTAAATTTTTAAATTTCAGCCATTTCCTGTCTTACGAATTGTCTCATTCTTATTTGAAGATAAAATTGAATTATATATGCTAACATCTCCACAGCTTCATTGGCATGTTCTTTGCATTGAAAACTAAATTTTGTTTCAAATGAAATTAAATCGTCTAGAATTAGATCAAACGAATTGCTAGACCGGCAATGTTTGTTAAATAGATATTCGACAACTGTGATAAGCTTGTATAACGTAACATTTGGATGTATGAAATCTTTATTTATTTTTGCAAATCAACTCAAACTTTCAGGTAACTGATGACAAGAAAAAGATATTGTATCTGCATAAATTTCAGAAGTAGTCAAAAATGCATTTAAGCATGTCGAACACTGAGTGTGCTGTTTAATGTAAGCAGTTATACGACCAGTTGTGTAAAAAATCAAACAATCTCTAACAGCTGGTAAAGCAGAATCTTGCGCTACTGCATTTACAAAATTACTAAAAGCAGTGTCTTCACAATCGATTATTGCCTTTAACTTTTCTCGAATTTCTTGAATTGCGCTTTTACTATTCGACTGATGTAATTCTTTCAATTTTGAAATTGTTATTAAGGGCTGTGGAGGGTTGCCATCGAAAGTACTACAATTTCCAAGCTTTGGAGGTTTCGAAATGCTAAAGGCAGCTAATATCTTGTATATTTGCAAGAAGGTTGGTGTACAAGGATGATCATTTGTTCCTCCAGCTAATCTGATAGTGCCAAAAAATGTCTAAACAAAAGGAAAGGAACAAAAAATTAGTGAAACTTTTACACAGTATTGATAATATCCCATTCGAAATCTCATACTGAATCAAATATTTTTATCTTGTTCAGTTAAATTTTCTGAAATTAAGGAAGCTAAAGAAATACTAAATGGATTTTAAATGCAACATCAACGACACTATATTTCTTATACAAATCCATTTTGTAAAAAAATATAAAAGTGCTTTCTTCGATATTTATATTTCACTGGAAGAATTCGGATGAAATGCAATGGATTGAAGCAGTGTCTCCAGAACGTGGGATTTTTCGGCCCCCACCACGTTCCCATCTGGGAGAAACACATGCAAACGTGGCGTGTCAGTGTGTCGGCTCTGCTACACGCTGCGGTCACCAGCTTCGTGTAAAGCCGAAGGTGCACAAAGACGGACTTCGTTACAATGCTTGAGTTTTCAAGTTATTTTTAGATTTCACGCTTTCGTTTATCGAGTCGAAATTAAGAATTATATTTTTCTCGAGTACGTGCAAAAGAGGCGCGAGGCAGACGACGAATTTGAATTTACGAAGTATATAGTTCAAGAAATAACACTTTTCTTCAATTTCTTGAAGAAAGTCTGCATGAAATAAACATCAGTATGATCTTGGAAAATTTCAGGAGGATTTCAACACTTCAAAAATAAACTTTCAGTGAAATTTAGTGACAATAAATGTATAAAATTTGAATCAATATATAATTTTCCATTCAAATTTATATACTTCTTACTAATTTTGTACATTTAACAATTTTTCAATTAGAACAATATTTTCTATCAAGATAAAATGAACATAAAATTCAAGTTCATAATTTATATTTTCAGTTATATGTTAGAAATATTTTCATCTCACATTTTTGTAGCCTAAGCACAAACTTTTCATTCCAAAACTTAAAATCTCTACGGAAATGGAAAATTGTCTAATAGCAGTAGATAAATTAAAAAGCTAAAATATGTGTTTATTGGTATTTCCATATTAGCATATAAATATCAATCAACTTTAAATTTTACATAAAAATGTTCGTTCGAAGTGTTCAAATCTTGTTACAAATTGACAAGATTTTATGGAGAAGTGCAATCTTTTGGATGAAATATTTTGTAGTTCTTAATTTGTCTGTCCGTCTGAAATCGTAGTAAGATTTGAACAGTAAACAACAAATTTTCCAATAGAATTCAGGATCAATAATAATTGATTCAGGAAATACTTCAACTCTGTAGAGCATTTTTTTATTTCGAATTAAAAATGTGTGCTTAAGCCACAAAAAAGTAAGCTGAAAATGTAGATATAAAAATAATTATGTCATGTTTATGTCTTCTTAATGGAAAATACTTTGCATATAATTCTCTAATTCGATATTTTTTTAATGTATGAACATTTAAGAAATTGATAAATATTCCATCTTTTTATAGGAACTAAAAATTTCCGGATAATGCTTTGATTGAGATTTTACAATTGCATTATTTTTCAAATATTTTAACATCTCTTCAATCTTGATAATTCTTACAGAAGTTTATTTCATGTGAGTGACTTTTTCTTTTTCTAATTAAAGATTTCGTAATTCTAAATTCGGCCCAATTCGTAACATTGTAAAAAGATTTTAAAACTTCATAAAAATTTTTTTTCTGTTTTATTCAAAGTCAATAAATATTCAATGTTTGGAATCGAAATATTAAGTAAATTATTTTTAATTTCTGGGAATAAACTGCTTTAATAAGACAATCTTTCCACTTTGTGAGAAATCTCAATTTTAAAATTAAAATTCTACGCATAGAATACAAAAACATAATATGAAAATACTTTTATTACAGAATTTTGAAATATACAAGTTGACCAATTTTTAATCGAGTAAATCGGCTACTTTAAGCAAAACATTATGTTAAAAATATTTTATCAAAAAAATAAGACACATTAAATTACGGATTAAAATCCACATTCATAGATTGATGGTAAAAGCAGTTTAAAGTTTTTTAATCTTACGTTTTAGTGACGTATGCACAGACTTTTAATCAGATAAATGAAATGCTTTATAGAAAGTCAAAATTTTCTTATTACTGCACTTAATCAAATATATAAAGTAAAAATATTTTTTAATTGGTGCTTTCACTCAATTCTTTAAACAATCATTAATTGAAAATTGTACTCAAAATTTAATCTTGCAGCGTTCCAATATTCCCACAATGTTACAAAATCTTATTAATCATTATTTTAGACGAATTATTTTCAAAATATTTAAAAAATAAATGTAAATATTTTGATTAAATACTCTGTCAAATTTTGCATTTGACTGATCTTGCAAAATTGTTGAAAGTTTTGAAAACCGATAGAAGAAACTTTAAATGAAATTTTATGTCCATAAATGCTTAAAGATCTATATAGAAATATCAGCTACAACATTCTCAAATTTTATAAATAAACTACTAAATTCAAAAAGTTTCGGATTTTTTTAAAAACTGTACAAATTTCAAATATGAATCAATCAAAATCTACTGATTATCAGTGAAATTTGACTGATTTAAATAACTAAAAACAGGTTACTGTGAATCAGTCAAATTTCACTGATTACTTCAGTGAAAAGTAACTGATTTAACAGTGAAAAATATTGTTTCCACTGATGATTCAGTGAAAAGGCAAATCACTGATTCAATCAGTGAAAATTTGACTGATTCAGATTTAGAGTGTATACAAATTTCAAATATAAAGTGTACTCTGTACATTAATCAAACAAATTTAGAAGATGAATATTTTAATAAATATTCCTAAATATTATTGGAATATGATACATATCGATTTAGAAAAACTTCTTCAAAGTACTCAGCCATTTTTCTTATTTTACGACATTTTTGCACCATGTTTGACCTTTGGGCAGGACTCAAGAAAACAATTGTAGACATACTTTCATTACTTAGTAAAATACTATGAAGACTTGCTTTTTAAATTAAAGCGAAAACTTTTAAAACCTTTAACAATCGGTTGCATAGATTCTGCTCTAATCTTGGACGCAATTAGAGAAATAGGTTTTTTTGCTTTTTTTAGATCTAGTTTTTGCCTTAAACATAAAAGAAAGAAAACACATTTGAAATATTAAAATAAAAAAGCTGGTTCATTCTTAGAGAATCCCAAATATTCTGAAATAAAACTCCTTTCCACACCACTAAAAGTAAAAGTAGAGTTTAAGGCTCGTTTTTTTACGTGGTATCCCCTGTAGACCTAGTCCACGTCCTACGAAACGAAAAGGGTTTTTGCTTTCAAGCAAAAAGAAAAAAGGAAAAAAATGAAGCAACGTGGTAAAAAACGCTACAAATGTAGCCCGTACTTCAGGCTTGACTCTATCAAATGCCAGTATACGTCGAACAAAAATGTTTTGTTTTAAATCAAATAATGAAGAAGTTTGATTAATTCGGGATGATTTGGGGTGCTTGATTATTGTGAGTCCTCTTGCCTCTCACTTATGCCCAAAGCGTGATATTACTCAATTTCAGTATGTTTTCTTACTCGCAAAATAATAATTAACACTAAACAATTTCCATACCCGAGGCACGCGAAGAAAGGAATAAAGAACGTATCTCTGATATAAGAAATAAAATTTCATTATTTTGTGAGTAAGAAAGGGGTTTGAAATTGATTAACGCCATGCCTTGGCCATTAGAATTAATCCTCTCCTTCGTGAGCGAAGAGCGACAAACCACTTTCCCTATCACTTTCTGCCATCTCATATAGATTTTCGGTCATTAATTGCAAATGCTTCGAAGTGATGCTCGTTGTTCTGGCTGTTTCAGCTCTCGCCTTTAGGGCTGATCGAGTAACACAAATTGAGTTGACCGTCCTGTTTCCTAAGCGATTTCTTTTGGGAGTTTTCGCGTCCGTGAGCAAGGAGAAACCTCGCTCCGCCTCAGCATTTGAATGAGGAAGACTCCGAACATGATTCAATACTGAGGTCAAATTTGGAAAAAGTTTTTCTCCTGTACTCGTCGAAGATACACCGATACTAGACCACATTTCGTCAAAAGATAAATTCGACCAATTTTCTTTGAGTTCCTGTCTGATTTTGAGTAAAGAATCCCACTCTTTTTGTACACCTATTCTATCAAACGACCCTAAATCTTGACAAACTTTCCAGACGCTAGGAAAAGTTTCGCTTCGATCATTATAGAAAGCTACTTGAGGCCGGAAAACAGCAACGCAAGACAAAAAGATGTCATCAAAAGGAAGTGGATTGCGAATTTCTTCGCTTGCTGTGACATAAAATTTCAAGCAATTACGAAGAAATAGATCAACTTCTACTATTTGCAACTTCTTGTTTGTAAGTTGCTGCTGGAAATATTCTCGCGTTTCCTTACCAACGTCAATGTCTTGAAGCAGCTTTTGATTAATAGGATCTGCAAAGTTAACATTTCTAATGATTTGAAAGAATAAATTCGGTTGAAGAAGACCCTCTTTCAAATAACTGCTAAGAATCCATACGAAGAATTTAGCCGAGTTTGGCTGGAGTTCCTGAACCATTGTTTCGCGACTTTGAAATTTCGCATTGTATACGTTGAACCTATTCAAAGTAAATTTCAAGAATAGGAAATATGCGAGTGTCAAAGGATTCTGCATTTTTCTTAACAAGTCTTTGGCCTTCTCTACCTTCTCAGATACGAGGAAGATAAGATACTGAAGAATAACTTCCCAATTCTTTATTATAATATCTATGCATCGATAGCGGACAAGCCAGCGAGTTTCAGAATGACTAGGAATTTTTTGATAGTCATTTCCTAATTCCAAAACAATCGATCGAAAAATAGCCGTTCGCTTGGAGCTAGCATTAAGAAAAGCTGGCAAATCTTTGATTAAATCCTCTACATCTGGAATTGTGGCACAAGCATATTTTGCTACAATTGCTGACGAATGCGAGACACACGGGAAAACAATTAAACGGGGACTTTCTTTCTTTAATTTTGTTTTAAATGAGGACCTATTGCCGACCATCACCTGTGCATTGTCACAAGCTAAAGCACAGATATTAGATAAAGGGATTTTCTGCCCGGACAATGCTTTTTCGAACGCATCAAAAATTTTAGAGGCAGAACAATCCGAAGCATTTACATTAATAAGGTGGAGCAATTCCACCCTGACAGAAAATGTCGTTGGCTCCACATATCGAACCATTAATGACAGCCACTTTTCTAGAGTCCTGTCGGTCGTTTCGTCTTCGTACACTGAAAATGATTGCTTACGCAAAATATTTGCCATGCGATCAGTTTCAGCAGCACATACGACGTGATTTACAAGTAGGACCATTTTAGTGTGGCTCAATCTAACGTCTTTTAAAACCGAAGGTTCCATATCTTGGAAAAGTCCTATCAATTCTGATGAAATCGCGAGTGGTAAATTATGCTCTACGAAAAATGTACTAATCCTAATCTCTGCTTCTTGTACTTTCTGTTTGAAAGTAACACTTTCCGGAATCGTGGAATTTGTGGATTCTGAAGCAGAAGAACTTGCTACACAAGGTTCAACACTGTAAGAATGGGCAGTTACATTAGAAGAATTTTCACTTACTACTCAATAACATTCTAATTTATTTGAAAACTCTTGCTTCTTTCTGTGTGATAAAGATGCTTCATGCTTTTCAATTTCCGATTTGCCACATAGCAACGTTTTATTGCAAATTTTGCAATGAAATCTTGTTTCATCTGCTTATGTAACCACTCACTCTCTCCACGACGGAAATTCCTCAAACCATCCCAACTGAAAGTTTTTTGCATTTTTCATGACTTTTCTAGCGGGTTGACATTCGTTTGAACCAGAGTTCAAACGGTGGTCAACCTTCGTTTGAACCTGGCTGTCCTTCAAAACACTCGAATTTGGGTCAACCGGATTACTCATTGTGAACAATAAATTATACGACGAAGGAAAACAGAATTATTTGAAAAGAATTAATAAGATGAAAAGTCGATAAAATTGAGCGAATGTGAATAATTTGTAATCTGCACACAAATTAAGTTTCACAAAATAAACTTACCCACAAGCATCAAACAATAACGTACGTAAGAGCACTCACGTATCACCAAATAATAATATAATATTCTTACTTTTGCCGTTTTCAATAAGGAATTACGATAAAAATATGAAGAATCCACACTCTTGCCTTCTCAAATAACGCATAAAGCGAGAATCAAGTATATCTTAGAAGAAAACAAAAGAAAGTTGCTATTATTATTTGTTTTCGTCTCCAATTTGACCTCTATACCGTTCGCTTGCGATTTAAAACATTGGTAACTTTTTGGCTATTAATCTGGTTGAGCTACAACTTTTCAGAAAACTTTCTTTACTAAAGTATTAAAATTTTTCTCCTGTAGATAGTTTCAGAAAATGTAGACACTTAATACAATATTAATAAAATCGTAAAATTCTGAAAATTTGTTAAGCTAGCGCGAGTGGAAGTAGAGAAAAAAATTTTTTTTTTAAATGTACTTCTCCCAATTACTTGAAAAATTAGAAGTTTTAAAAATTTTTCCAAAAGGAAAAACGATGTGCCTTGAAAGTGTACATAAAATTTATTGAACTATTACTAGTAAACTCTACCTCCGTGGTGGTGTGGAAAGGAGTTTTATTTCAGAATATTTGGGATTCTCTAAGAATGAACCAGCTTTTTTATTTTAATATTTCAAATGTGTTTTCTTTCTTTTATGCTTAAGGCAAAAACTAGATCTAAAAAAAGCAAAAAAACCTATTTCTCTAATTGCGTCCAAGATTAGAGCCGAATCTATGCAACCGGTTGTTAAAGGTTTTAAAAGTTTTCGCTTTAATTTAAAAAGCAAGTCTTCATAGTATTTTACTAAGTAATGAAAGTATGTCTACAATTGTTTTCTTGAGTCCTGCCCAAAGGTCAAACATGGTGCAAAAATGTCGTAAAATAAGAAAAATGTCTGAGTACTTTGAAGAAGTTTTTCTAAATCGATATGTATCATATTCCAATAATATTTAGGAATATCTATTAAAATATTCATCTTCTAAATTTGTTTGATTAATGTACAGAGTACACTTTATATTTGAAATTTGTATACACTCTAAATCTGAATCAGTCAAATTTTCACTGATTAAATCAGTGATTTGCCTTTTCACTGAATCATCAGTGGAAACAATATTTTTCACTGTTAAATCAGTTACTTTTCACTGAAGTAATCAGTGAAATTTGACTGATTCACAGTAACCTGTTTTTAGTTATTTAAATCAGTCAAATTTCACTGATAATCAGTAGATTTTGATTGATTCATATTTGAAATTTGTACAGTTTTTAAAAAAATCCGAAACTTTTTGAATTTAGTAGTTTATTTATAAAATTTGAGAATGTTGTAGCTGATATTTCTATATAGATCTTTAAGCATTTATGGACATAAAATTTCATTTAAAGTTTCTTCTATCGGTTTTCAAAACTTTCAACAATTTTGCAAGATCAGTCAAATGCAAAATTTGACAGAGTATTTAATCAAAATATTTACATTTATTTTTTAAATATTTTGAAAATAATTCGTCTAAAATAATGATTAATAAGATTTTGTAACATTGTGGGAATATTGGAACGCTGCAAGATTAAATTTTGAGTACAATTTTCAATTAATGAATGTTTAAAGAATTGAGTGAAAGCACCAATTAAAAAATATTTTTACTTTATATATTTGATTAAGTGCAGTAATAAGAAAATTTTGACTTTCTATAAAGCATTTCATTTATCTGATTAAAAGTCTGTGCATACGTCACTAAAACGTAAGATTAAAAAACTTTAAACTGCTTTTACCATCAATCTATGAATGTGGATTTTAATCCGTAATTTAATGTGTCTTATTTTTTTTGATAAAATATTTTTAACATAATGTTTTGCTTAAAGTAGCCGATTTACTCGATTAAAAATTGGTCAACTTGTATATTTCAAAATTCTGTAATAAAAGTATTTTCATATTATGTTTTTGTATTCTATGCGTAGAATTTTAATTTTAAAATTGAGATTTCTCACAAAGTGGAAAGATTGTCTTATTAAAGCAGTTTATTCCCAGAAATTAAAAATAATTTACTTAATATTTCGATTCCAAACATTGAATATTTATTGACTTTGAATAAAACAGAAAAAAAATTTTTATGAAGTTTTAAAATCTTTTTACAATGTTACGAATTGGGCCGAATTTAGAATTACGAAATCTTTAATTAGAAAAAGAAAAAGTCACTCACATGAAATAAACTTCTGTAAGAATTATCAAGATTGAAGAGATGTTAAAATATTTGAAAAATAATGCAATTGTAAAATCTCAATCAAAGCATTATCCGGAAATTTTTAGTTCCTATAAAAAGATGGAATATTTATCAATTTCTTAAATGTTCATACATTAAAAAAATATCGAATTAGAGAATTATATGCAAAGTATTTTCCATTAAGAAGACATAAACATGACATAATTATTTTTATATCTACATTTTCAGCTTACTTTTTTGTGGCTTAAGCACACATTTTGAATTCGAAATAAAAAAATGCTCTACAGAGTTGAAGTATTTCCTGAATCAATTATTATTGTTCCTGAATTCTATTGGAAAATTTGTTGTTTACTGTTCAAATCTTACTACGATTTCAGACGGACAGACAAATTAAGAACTACAAAATATTTCATCCAAAAGATTGCACTTCTCCATAAAATCTTGTCAAATTGTAACAAGATTTGAACACTTCGAACGAACATTTTTATGTAAAATTTAAAGTTGATTGATATTTATATGCTAATATGGAAATACCAATAAACACATATTTTAGCTTTTTAATTTATCTACTGCTATTAGACAATTTTCCATTTCCGTAGAGATTTTAAGTTTTGGAATGAAAAGTTTGTGCTTAGGCTACAAAAATGTGAGATGAAAATATTTCTAACATATAACTGAAAATATAAATTATGAACTTGAATTTTATGTTCATTTTATCTTAATAGAAAATATTGTTCTAATTGAAAAATTGTTAAATGTACAAAATTAGTAAGAAGTATATAAATTTGAATGGAAAATTATATATTGATTCAAATTTTATACATTTATTGTCACTAAATTTCACTGAAAGTTTATTTTTGAAGTGTTGAAATCCTCATGAAATTTTCCAAGATCATACTGATGTTTATTTCATGCAGACTTTCTTCAAGAAATTGAAGAAAAGTGTTATTTCTTGAACTATATACTTCGTAAATTCAAATTCGTCGTCTGCCTCGCGCCTCTTTTGCACGTACTCGAGAAAAATATAATTCTTAATTTCGACTCGATAAACGAAAGCGTGAAATCTAAAAATAACTTGAAAACTCAAGCATTGTAACGAAGTCCGTCTTCGTGCACCTTCGGCTTTACACGAAGCTGGTGAACGCAGCGTGTAGCAGAGCCGACACACTGACACGCCACGTTTGCATGTGTTTCTCCCAGATGGGAACGTGGTGGGGGCCGAAAAATCCCACGTTCTGGAGACACTGGATTGAAGGGATATAAAGATAAATTCTGGAGTTAAATAAGTACCCTGATGATTAATATGAACGTATCTGGAAATAAAATATTAGACCAGATTTTATATAAAGATATTTTATTATACGCGTAAAAAATACTAAGTATAAAGTAATTAAAATAAATATTTTAATATTATTATTGTAAACGGTAGTTTATTTTCCCTGCAAAACACGTCATATTAAAATGAATACATATGTGCATATTTTTTCGCGAAGTTCAATACTTACAAAAATTGATTTAATATAATGAAAAAAGACGAAAATAATCAGCTATATCTGATAAAGCATCTAATATATCTATATTCCCTGTACGAAATATGTCGAAAATAACCGAAGACATATATACATACACTGAAAAAAAATGGTTAGTAAAACCAACTACTTCGGTTTGTAAAATATGCCTCAGCTATTTTATTAGTTAGCACAGCAATTTTTTTTGTTGGTTTTACTATCTCAATTGTTATCACAAGAACTTGGGTAGTAACACCAACAAAGAAAATGGTTGTGCTAACTAATAAAATAGTTAAGGCCTATTTTACAAACCGAAGTAGTCGGTTTTACTAACCATTTTTAACATATATGTTAAAAATATGTACTAGCAAATTGTATAGTAATGAATATTTTTTGTCATGTGAAACAAAATTTATTTTTCAATGCAAAGAACATGCCAATGAATCTGTAGAGATGTTAATACATGTGATTTAATTTTATCTTAAATAAGAATCAGACAATTCGTAAGACAGGAAATGGCTGAAATTTAAAAATTTAGCGTCTTGAAAAAAAAGCAGCCAAGCTTTGCGACACTTAACTACCCTGCTTAAAATGTCAGGTAGAAATCGAGTAGATACCGGAAAGAAACCGGATGCAAACCCATTCGGGTTTTACCCGGTTCTTTACGGTTTTTATCTGGACTCTAATTTCATTTTTCGGGATCTATCTGGGTCTATTCGGTCCTTATCCGGGAAGTGGTGACAGAAAATAAGTTGTATGAATATTGTACCCGGTCTTATCCGGTTCCTATCTGGCATATGGATCCAAAAATTAAAATCCGAAAATATGTTTCCACCCGGATCCTATCCGGTTTATATAAAGCATTTGTCGACTTGCAAATTGTAAAGGTGAAAGTGCATCTGCTACCCGACCCTACCCGGTTCCTATCTGGCATATGGATCCAGCAAATTAAAATACAAAAATATGTTTCTACCCGGATCCTATCCGGTTTCTATAAGGCAGTTGTCGACATACACATTATTAAGGAGCCGGATAGAAACCGGATTAAAATCTCAAAGGTTCCGGATAAGATCTTATCCGGAAAACCGGGTACACTGAGAGAAAATTATCACGTTATTTTACTGTTTTCGGAGGTATAGCAAGGATATTTATTAAAACCAAGAACTTTTACTGTCCCGTGATTTTTTTTCTGTGGCTATCCTTAAAATGTACTTGTTTGCACCGCAATATTTTTTTCAGTAATTTTCACAGTACGATGTTTTAAAAGTTTCTCTTGATTCCAGTTATAAAATACAAGCCTAACAGAAAAATATGCCGTTAGTGTGTTTAAAGAAATACAATTCCCATACGAGCGACTTTTGCTGTGAGTTGGTTAAAAAAACTCGGGAGTCAGCAAGCAATTATTATGGTTTTTAGAGTGGAAAATTCGGTGGGACGGTGTGAATTCGCATGTAATGATAATAATCATATGCGAGCACATGTGTGTATGTGTGTGTATCTGATTGTGTCGAGGTAGTAACAATAACAGGACCCAAACACTTTTTACACGGCCCTGCAGTAGTTGCAGGTTATAAGCGCTATTTTCTTTCTTGTATTTCAAGCTTGCGCAGCCGAGAGGCTTAGTCGTTAGGTTACTAATTCGATAATTATAAGTAGAGAGGGTTCGAACCCGCAGCGTTAAGAATAATTTTTAATACTGTCTAAACGAGCGTTTGTGTAGTGTAGAGGGGGGTGTGTGTTTGTAGGTAAGTGTGTATATAAAAATAGTAAGTTAAGTGTCTACTTAATAGTAAATACAGTTTTGAAATATACTAAGAGTATTCATCGATTCAACTACTGCTCTTATTTGATTTACCTATGTTCCTGCAGAACACTTAACATAAAAAATGACACTGTGGGGCCTTTATGAACTACGAAAAGTAAGTTAAAAAGTAGTCAAACCTACTGAGATTTTTTTTCGGTGTACGTGTAACAAAAAAGTACTGTCAATTTACTCAAATAAAATTTCCCAGCGAATATTCCTCCATTGCCATTAAAAATGGTAAATACTAGTCTTAACTCGAATTTTGCCTGTACTTTTTCTCTCAGTGTAGATTTTATGCGATCCCATATAGAGCCCGGTTAAGCTCCAGGTATAAACCGGAGACAAAAACCGGGTACAAATCCAGTAACGCCGGATAAGAACCGAGTATACGTATTTCGAGGACCCGACTACAAACAGGATAAAACTCTTACAGAGCCCAGATAAGACCCATATAGAAACCGGACAAAATATTATATCAACCCAGATAGAATCCGATTAAGTGCCGGATTAGAACCGGGTATAAGTATTTTAAGGAGCCAGATACAAACCAGATGAAAATCTCAAAGGTCCCAGGTATGAACCACATAGAAACCGGGTGAAGATATTATGCGATCCCAGATAGAACCGGATAATCTCCGGGTACAAACCGGGGACAAAAACCGGGTACAAATCCATTAGCGCCGGATAAGAACCGACTTTTACTCGGTTCTTATCTGGGTTCTATCCGTCATTTTAAGCAGGGTAGTCATCATCGATCTGTACATGTTAAAAATTTAAAATATGTTAAAAATATGTACTAGCAAATTTTATAGTAATGAATATTTTTTGTTACATTTACAAATTTTTAATAGAGTATATATTTCACTTCACGTGGTTTTTTATGTTGAACACAGTGTTATAGTGAAAACTAAACTTTCTAATTTTTAAAGGTAGTGACATCAAATTGATGTCACTTTGTAGGTTTTATTCGTGAGAGATGTTAGAGAAGAACTGACGAGGCCTGCCTGAACCTTTACATATATAGACAGCTAAACCTAGGAGGGGGAGGTCATCAACCTCTACATATATGGGTAACTAAACCTGGGGGAAGGAGGTCATCATCTGGCCTGGTAACAACAGGGCGGTGCAAAATATTTATTTTTTATTTCATTCGCTTGAAGCTGGAAAATAAAAATGGAAAATACTTCTATTTAGTAGCTTAAGCTTTTTATTTATTTTCCAATATATTCTCAGTTATACTTTCATCTCACTCTAACAAATAGTCAATCCTGACGGTGAAGATGGAAAGTGATGAATCCATGGAGACCAGTGTGTCCAGATTTGACACGCGAACTTTACGCAACAACGCCAGCAGCTGTACATACGTGAGAATGGTTGCGCGCGCAGCGTAGTGTGTCTGCTGTTCGCAGTGGTTCTCTGAGTTTTCTGTGTTTGAAGGCTCCTTGTCAAAAAGAGAAAACTCGGAGAACCACCGCGAACAGCAGACGCACTACGCTGCACGCGCAACCATTCTCACGTACGTACTGCTGTCGGCGTTGTGTGCGTAACGTTCGCGTGTCAAATCCGGACACACTGATGGAGACTAGATATAAGGAGACCAATCTCCACATATCCATTCCCGAAATTAAGTTCTGCCAAGTACACAGTTACAAAACTTTCCGATGACGGCATGTGTGTTCCCTGGGTGCAAAATGGCGAAGTCCAATACACGGTGCTTATAAACTAGTCTCCATGGATGAACCACTGCACTGCCTTTAATGACAGGTATTATGTTTTTTTAAATTTTTAGGGTTAATAAATAAAATTATTGCATATTTCAATTACAAGTTAACGCTGTTTTTAACGTAGAATAAGGATAAAAATATTTTGAATATTTATTTTGCCTCATTCATGAGTTATAATGTTACTTTACGATAGCTTTACGATAGCGCACGCATCCCCTCTCTCAATTTCACACGCTGGCCCTCGCTAGGCCCAGCCCAACTTCCCGGAGAAGCTCGACCAGGGAAAACCGAGTCTGGAGAAGCCCGATTCGGAAAACCCCAGTTCCAGCCTCTCTCCTCTTAGCTGCAATTTTTTATGTTGCTTGCAGTGAAAGCGCAAGAGAAGGCAGTAAAACAGTAAATCTTCAAGGATTACTTTTTACTCCCTTCTGGCGACCAGACATGCTATTTTAAATCTTTTTAGGTCTACGTGACTAAATAGTTTTTATGCTTATTTGCCCTAACAGTTTTGTTTCGTTTTTTCCTATCTAAAATAGAAATGCATATTACCTTTATAAATCCCTAGTTCTATCCTAACTTAATTTATTCAATCCTACCGTCCAGACTCAACCTTTTCTTATCCTTAAAACTAGTAGACATAGAAGTGATATATAACTTACAGAAAAATCTTAAAAATAATTTACAATTTACAATACTTTCTAAAGCCGAACCAAATGTTTTACGGCTGCGAAAAGACAATTATGAAGCTTGTATTTAAATCAATTATTTATAACTAATATCTATAGGTAGAAAGTTTCTACGATTCTCCCAAGGTCTTTTTTATGATTTTCAGCTCTTTTTCGTGGGAAACTCATTTCTTTAGATAAGACATGAGTTTCATTAATTTAAACATATTTTTATTTATTACGAAATTGATAATCCCGCGAGTTTGATTCGATAGGTCGATTATATAATCGACTTCGAGCGAGACTCTATAGTCGCTCGTTACATTCGTGCAAAAGAGGCGCGAAGCAGACGAAAATTTCAAATTTATGAAATATGTTATTTAAGAAATAACACTTCGGTTTGTAAAATGTGCCTCAGCCATTGTATTTTATTTTACAACAATTTTTTTTGTTGGTGTTACTACCTCAATTTTTATTACAAGAACTTGGGTTCGGGTTATGCCGAAAATGTACGAAGACAAACGATTCGAACTTGTAATTTCTCGTCGCCCTCGCCTCGATCGGCTATTTGAAGGTTTGAGATGATTTCTGTTAATTTCTGTTTACAAAACTTGACAAGTTGACAGAAATTTTGAAATTTTGAAATATTCAATGTTTATGACTTTCAGGAATTATTATAAATGGTTTGTGAGTGTGCGATTTGCGGGAAATATATTATAAGGCACTAGAGGTTTGTAAAGTTGTAATATATTGAATGTATTATGTAGAGGAATTTCAGGTTAGGTTACTAATGTCTCATTCACAGGTGGTTTTAGTTCACATTGTTTATGTTGTATTCATGCAGACTAGATACAAGGAGACCAATCTCTTATTTGAAATATTGTTAATTTAGAATGCTACTAATTTATATGAATTTTTAATTTATGAAAATATTAAATATTGTCACTGCATAATTACTTTTGATACTTACCTTTCTTCTAATGCTATTTTCTTGCAGCTGCATGTAGACTAACATTTATTTATTAAATAATAAATTGAAAATAAATAAAAACTTAAGTTATTTCTTCGTATATGTACTTTCTTAAATATTGATTTGTATAAAATATGTGACCACAATTTTGAGAAGAAAAGTTATTAATTCAATATGCTTTCTTACAAAAACTTTACAAACCCTTTAACGCTTAAAATATTTATTTCCTAAGACTTCACTTACAATTCATCATATAAATAATTAATTATTTACAAGGAGAGCAGAATTACATTATAAATGGACTGTTTCAAACTAAAATCTTACAAATTATAATAAAGGTAGTTATTGTGCCAAAAATCAGGTCTCTCGAAAAAAAAAGTTTTTCCACCATTTCAAGAATTGAAATGATATTCTTAGTCCTGTCTCATAAAAGGAAAAGCATTTTCTTTATACAAGGAAAACTTAAATCTGTGGAAAAAGAATCATTTAAATAATGTTTGCTGTAACTGAATTGTTTCTTACTGTCGCTTCTTACCAAATTTGTTAAAAATTGAAGAATTTTAATCAATCATCGCTTATTATTCCGGTGAAAACATTCACAATAACTCTACTGTTTCTACTGTTACGTCAGAAACGTAACATTTCTTTTTTAAAAGATCTCCTCGTTTTATGTCAGGATCAGAAGGATCCTCTCTAAGGGATGAGGAATAGTCAGTGATTGAGAAGGGTTAGGTATATAAAATATATTTATTGACAATTGAAATTTTATCAGGTAAGCACCATGGAAATGTAAAATAGAATCAAAATTAGAAATACCCTTTTAGTTATCCTGAGTTTGAATTGATTGATGATCAATTGAGTCCAGTAAGCGAATGTGGTCAGTTGAGTGTAACTTGTAATCTTCAGATAGTTGCTGTTGTATAGTAAATTCGTAATCTAGACAGTTGATCTAGTTGATTCTTCGAACCCAGTTTCGAGAAAATTTGGAAGGCGATTCCCCTTCACTTTCTAATGTCGTTGAACTCAGCGTCGAGTTAGAATTCGGGTTGAGTAGCGGTAGAAATCTGGTGAAGCTGGACTGACTGGATTGCACTCGCGGTATAGATTCGATGGCACTGGACTGGACTCGCGTTGGTCACATTGTAGAAATCGGACGTGGACTAACTAACTGAACTCGCGGTGTAAAGATGATGGTACTGGACTGGACTCTCTTGGAACTTTCGCTTTTTATAGAACTTTGAAAGGTCAAGTATGACGAGTAACATGCTATGACCAATCGCATGTTATTACAAGTCACATGCTATTACAAGTCGCATGTTATGACGGTAGTGTGTTGGTATTGTAGGGCTTCATTCACTTTCTCTCTGGGTCAGTCGATTTGTTATCATGTGTGGGTATTATAACGACACATGGTAATTTCATATTGATCATCCTATTGATCTGTAGATTTATCTATAACTTGCGTCGATAAAATCACACTCGCTGTAATGCTGTCTTGATCCCTTTATTGGTTTCTTAATCTGCTTGTTACTTGTGGCGGCAGAGTCGCGGGACGTGACACCACCCCCTTAATTCGAACGCGGGGAGTTAACGATCCGCGATCGAAACTTCGGTAGAAGAATACATTTTTAATCCAGGATGCTTACTCAATCCAGTGTGCTCAGATCTGATACCGACGCAGTCACAACTACAGAAGCAGCTCCTGTCAGTGAGATCGGAGTAGGGAAAGGCGGTGGCGCGCGCTGCCTCTCATTCTTCCTCGTCGCTCTTGCACGTGAGAACGGCTCGTCCCACTTCTCCTTTTTCTCCTCGCTTCCTCCATGCAATGCTATTTTTAGATTTCACGCTTTCGGTATTTCGGATATCGAGTCGAAATTGAGAATTGTATTTCTCTGGACTCCGCGCAAAAAAGGCGCGAAGCAGACGACAATTTCGAACTTTCAGTAAAATTTGATGCCAATAAATGTTCAATATTTAAATTAATATATATTTTTATATTTAAATTTCCATACTTCTAATCAATTTAGTACATTTAAAACATTTTCAGTAAGAAAGATATATTCTATTAAGAAAAGATTAACATAAAATTCAAGTTTAAAATTTACATTCTCAGTTTTATGTTAGAAATATTTTTATTTTACATTTTTTTAGCCTAAGCATAGACTTTTCATTCAAAAAATGAAATGCTCTACAGAAAGGACAAATTTTGTAATAGAAGTGGATAAATTAAAAAACTAAAATATATGTTCATTGCTATCTTCACATGAACATGTAAATATTTACCGATATAAAATTTTACATGGAAATTTTTGTTCGAAGTGTTGAAATCTTGTTACAATTTGACAAGATCATATGGACGAGTTCAATCTTTTAAATGAAATATTTTATAATTTTTAATTTTTCTGCTCATCTGAAATCCTGTCAAGATTTGAACAGTAAACAAACAAATTTCCAATGGCATTCAATGTCATTAAATGCTTAAAGTTGTAAATGAAGATTTTCATAACAAAAGTTTGAAGCTTTGTAATTATCATTGTAAATGACTACTTGATTTTAATTCAGCTCTGTAGAACATTTTTATATTTGGAATTCAAAATCTGTGCTTAGGCCACAAAAAAAGGAAGATAAAAATTCTTTCACCATAAAACTAAAAATGTAGATTTAAAACATATTATGTCATATATTTATCTCTTCTTAATGGAAAATACTTAAAAAATAATTCTCTGTTTCAATATTTTTTAAATGTACGAATATTACTTAAACCTTTCTTCAATTTTGCGAATTCTTCTCGAGGTTTATTTCAGGTGAGTGACTATTTCTTTTATTAATGAAAAACATTTGTCATTCTAAATATTCAATTTTTGAAATAGAAATATTAACTAAAAGATTTTAAAGTTCTGGGAATCAACTGCACGCAGAAACTTTTTTTATCAATTTTTACTATAGTATTTTTCAATTTAGGGAAAAACGTATCAATTTGAGAATTTTTGTAAGTGAAAATACTAAACTTTATAATAATGATATGAAACTTCAGCATAGTTCATAGCAAATTTTACTATAGTTTATACTAAAGTTTCATATCATTCTTCTAAAGTTTAGTATTTTTACTGACAAAAATTCTCAAAGTGATACGTTTTTCCCTAAATTGAAAAATACTATAGTAAAAATTGATATATAAAGTTTCTCCGTGTGCTTTAATAATACAATTTTTCTTCTCTGTAAAGCATCTCAATTTTCAAATTAAAAGTCTCCACAAAGGTTAAAAAAACTTAAGGTGATAATACTTTTATTTAAAAATTTTAAATACAGATGTCAAAATCAAAACTTATTTGCCTAAAATAAACGTCTTAAAGATCTTGTAGAAATAAAGTGAGATTTGAATACTGCAAAAATAAATTTTCAGTAATATGTTGAACTTAATAAATGTTCAAAGCTTAAATCAGGATATCAGTTGGCAAATGTTTACTTGTGTAAATTGACGTTAAAAATTTTTTAATTGATGTTTTCACTTAAACCGTCAAACATTCATTAATTTAAAATTTTACTCAAAATTTTATCTTACAGCGTTCCAATCTTTCCACAATTTTTCAAAATCTTATAAATCTTTATTTTATAGGCAAATGTTTTTTAAAATATTCAAAAAATAAGTGCAATTATTTAAATTAAATATTTCGTAAAATTTTAAATATTGCTGATTTTACAAAATTGTTGAGAGATTTGAACACTGATTAAAGAATATTGCAATGCAATTATAAGTCAATAAATGCTTAAAGATTTATCTCAAGTTTCTCAGGTCCAAAATAAAATATTTTGCACTAGATTTGAATTTAAATTTTAACCTGATTTTATGTGGCCTAAGCACAGTTTTTTATTTCAAAAAAATAATTGCTGTACAAAATTAAAGTATTTTCTGAATCAAGTGATTCATTCATAAAACTCAAAAATGTTGTAATTAATATCTAAATATAAAACTTTAAGCATTAAATGACCTTAAAATTCATTGAAAAATTCTTCATTCAGTGTTCAAGTCTCCCTTCAATTTAACAAGAATAGGAATATTGAAAATGACAAAGTATTCCATTTAAAAAATCACTTTTAGATATTTGGAAAAACATTTGCCTGAAAATCATCCATAACAAAAAATTTTGTGTAAAATTTGAAATCGATAAATATTCATATATTCATATGAAGATATCAATGAACACATTTTGTAGCTTCTTAATTTACGTAAATTTTCCACGGAATAGTTAATTTAGTCGTGCGCAATGTTTACTCTTGTATTTTATTAGTATTGAGTGTAATAATTTTCATAGCCATTTTTGTTTATTTTGCTTCAAATATTTTATTTTTCAGTTAACAATTTTTTGTTTGTGTGCCTTTTTGCTTAAAGTTAAATTCGATTGCTTCAAAACTTTTCAAATGATTGCAATTTTAGAATTTTCTATATTACATCATTAATTTATTTGTGAAATTCGTGGTTTTTAATTTAAGATATATGTAGTTAGAGAAATAACGCTTCTTTTTGTCGATATTTTGAGGACAATCTGCCCAAATTAAACATCTAAAGTACCCTGTAAGATTTTATAAGGATTTTTAACTCTTTAAGAATAAAATTTCCGTGAAATTTGATGTCAATAAAAAATTAAAATTTAAATCAATATACAAAATGAAAAAATTTTTACCTTTTCAAATCAAAGCTTAAATCAGAAGTTTCAAATTCCAATACTTCTTACCAATTTCGAATATTTAAAAAAATTTAAATTAGAGAGTTATTTTCTATTAAGAAGAGATAAACATAAAATTCAAGTTTAAAATTTACATTCTCAGTTTTATGTTAGAAATATTTTCATCTTACATATTTGTAGCCTAAGCACAGATTTTTCATTGAAAACATGATATGCTCTACAAAAAATCTTGTTACGACTTAAGAAAATCTTATGGATAATTTTCAGGCAAATGTTTTTCCAAATATCAAGAAAGCGATAGTGATTTTTTAAATGAAATACTTTGTCATTTTTAAATTTCCTATTCTTGCGAATTTTTAGGAAGGTTTGAGCACTAAATATAGAATTTTTCAATGAAATTTAAGGTGAATAAATGCTTAAAGTTTTATATTTAGATATTAATTACAACATTTTTGAGTTTTATGAATGAATCACTTGATTCAGAAAATACTTTAATTTTGTACAGCATTTACTTTTTTGAAATAAAAAACTGTGCTTAGGCCACATAAAATCAGGTTAAAATTTAAATTCAAATCTAGTGCAAAATATTTTATTTTGGACCTGAGAAACTTGAGATAAATATTTAAGCATTTATTGACTTATAATTGCATTGCAATATTCTTTAATCAGTGTTAAAATCTCTCAACAATTTTGTAAAATCAGCAATATTTAAAATTTTACGAAATATTTAATTTAAATAATTGCACTTATTTTTCGAATATTTTAAAAAACATTTGCCTATAAAATAAAGATTTATAAGATTTTGTAAAATTGTGGAAAGATTGGAACGCTGTAAGATAAAATTTTGAGTAAAATTTTAAATTAATGAATGTTTGACGGTTTAAGTGAAAACATCAATTACAAAATTTTTAACGTCAATTTACACAAGTAAACATTTGCCAACTGATATCCTGATATAAGCTTTGAACATTTATTAAGTTCAACATATTACTGAAAATTTATTTTTGCAGTATTCAAATCTCACTTTATTTCTACAAGATCTTTAAGACGTTTATTTTAGGCAAATAAGTTTTGATTTTGACATCTGTATTCAAAATTTTTAAATAAAAGTATTATCACCTTAAGTTTTTTTAATCTTTGTGGAGACTTTTAATTTGAAAATTGAGATGCTTTACAGAGAAGAAAAATTGTATTATTAAAGCAGTTGATTCCCAGAACTTTAAAATCTTTTAGTTAATATTTCTTTTTCAAAAATTGAATATTTAGAATGACAAATGTTTTTCATTAATAAAAGAAATAGTCACTCACCTGAAATAAACCTCGAGAAGAATTCGCAAAATTGAAGAAAGGTTTAAGTAATATTCGTACATTTAAAAAATATTGAAACAGAGAATTATTTTTTAAGTATTTTCCATTAAGAAGAGATAAATATATGACATAATATGTTTTAAATCTACATTTTTAGTTTTATGGTGAAAGAATTTTTATCTTCCTTTTTTTGTGGCCTAAGCACAGATTTTGAATTCCAAATATAAAAATGTTCTACAGAGCTGAATTACATTTAAAATCAAGTAGTCATTTACAATGATTCACAAAGCGCGAAATCTAAAAATAGCTTTTGTAGTTGTGACTGCGTCGGTATCAGATCTGAGCACACTGACTCAATCAAGTACATATTTTCAGTTTAATTTAACAATTCATAACATAAAAATTTCGTTTATACATAGGATTTAACATTTTAAATTATTGTTTCAAATTAAAAATTTATAACGAGGTTTACATAAATGCATAGTAATAACAAAGGATACAATTCTGGAAATATTACAATCATTGATTACTTACGTTATAGTGGTAATTAGGTAATTTGGCAGTTTTCTTTGATTGATAATAACTATTTAAACTTACATGATGATTGTTGATGAAAAGAAGATTAAAAATTGTAAAATTTTATCGATTAGATATAAAATATTAAGGAGTAATTTCCAAGAATTACGATCGTTAAATGTGTTACGTCACAAATACGTAAATACTTACTTTGATCGAAGATTCCTCGTTTTAAGTTAGGATCGAATGATCCTCGCTTAGGGATGAGGATAAGTCAATGAAAGACACAATGATTATGAAAATAATACAAATTGAATTTATTTTACTGGTTAAAATTTCCGGATATACATTCGTTAAGACGATTCTTATATAATGTAGGCACAGGCTGGTTGGTACGTAGGTGAGAAAGAGACAAAGAATAAAGATAGAGAGAGAGAGAGGTTCGGTACCTTTATGATTCGTAAGTTGTGTTGAGGTTTAATCCACACGGCGGTGAGTTGTAAGTACTGGATCCCCACAGGTGTATCCCAAGTGTGTGAGAGAGACGGAGTTATAGGCCGCATAGGTATATTCCGTAAAGGGCGGTGATTCAAATTTACGACACTGTTCGAAGATCTTTACAAGATCTATTCAAGTCTACGATGACTTTTACGACTCCCGAACTTGGATTTGAAATTGTACCGGTCGAATTTTATTAATCTCAAACTCAGAGATTTTCGAAGTTAAATTGAAATGCTGCACTGGACTATTGTCGCGAGACCGGTTATAAATCCGAAGGAAAATTTAAGTGTCGAACTAGACGAAGAATTTACTGACTGCTTGCTCTTGGTGTGGGCCTCTTTTATATTTTTTTATACAAATTGACGGTCAGCGAAAATCGTGACGTAGTCATATCTTCTTAGAGGAGAAGGGGCCCTATACTGCTCCCTACTTCCCCTACTCCCTATTCGCCTTTATCGATTTTCTCATAGATTTCTTAACTCAATCCAGCCTGTGTGTATTATATACATTCAAATATGTCGCGGGACGTGACACCTCCCCCCTCAGTTCGAGCGCGGGGGCAAGGCTTCCGCGATCGAATCTTCGGAAGAAGAATACATTAGTTTGTTTTGAAGAAATACATTCAAATACTTCTTTTTGATTTAATAATAATATGTGAATGATAAATATAACATTCATTTCGACGTTTGTTCTACAATTTGTATTATCTGCTTAATGTAATTTGATACAATCCAATATTAGCATATTTTTTGGATAAAAATTTATATTATCTTAATATTATAATTTTTTGTTATAAATTATTACATAGTTTTTTTAAATAGTTTGAACTTAGCATTAATATAAAGTTACACATGGTTTTTTTTTATATATATATATATATATCTAACTAAATATATCAATATTATTTTTTGTACGTGAATTGGGTATTTCATGTTCGTAAATTATAAATAACATGCTGTAATATATAAAACGTAATTTTGTAATGTCATAGATCAGTGAAAAAAAAAAAAATTTTAAGGGTTATTTTTATATTTTTTATTACGTAAAGGGTTGCAACAGTTATGAGCTAAATGTCCTCTTTGAAAACACCTTTCACATGAATTAGTCCATTTTTGTAAAGTTTTTTTATTGTTTTTATCACTTATATTATAAAATTTAGATTTCGTTATCAAGCATTTTTCTAATTTCTCTTCTAAAAATATATATTTCGTGGAAAGTGTTTCCAAGACTTTAGCTGCTGCGTTTTGTTTTGCTACTTTCTTTTGGGATGCGGGTTCCCCAACACAAGCATAGGTTAAGTTATCTTTTAAAATTTCGCAAGTCGCCTCGAATGGCGGCAGTTCCTGATGTATTCCAAGCGATTTTACTGTGTACTTTGGTATTGAAAAATCGTATTCAATACTTATTTCATTCAGTATTTGTACTGCGCTACCCTTTGTCAAATCTCTTTGTTGCATTGCCATTGTCCTTATCTGTAAAAGAATTATCCATTTGAGTTGTTTGTGATTTAATTGATATAAATAGGAATTAGTTATTATTATCGTTAATAATTATAAATTATTCGTTTTCCGCGTTTGCTAACTCAAAGAGATATTCAGTGCAAAGAAAACATTGGTCTGCTCTAAATCGTATGAAAAAAATTTGCTCTTCGCAGACAGAACATTTTAATTCGTTAAGATCCGTGGTTACAATATGGCGGTTAAGGAAAGGTACAGATATTTCTGATTCAAAAAAGATAATTTTATATCTGTAACATACTTTACATATGAATTTTTGATCTAAAGTATTCTGATATATTTCGTTTTCTGGAGAGTAACAACAAAAATGTTTCATAATTATTTGATCGATATACGGTTGGTAGTACTGTTCGTCGTTTTCTGGATTTTCGTTTTGAATGGATTCGAAATCTTGCGGCAGCATTTTTCTATGAACAAATTCGTTATTGAGCTTTAAAATACTAATTAAATTCTAAGTGTTTTGTTTAAAAAAAAAAAAAAATTTTTTTTTTTTTTTTTTGACATGTTTAAAATTTTATTTATGACTTTGCAATTTATAATATTTTATCGAAAAACATTTTCAACTATAACTTCGTTTCCTAATTGAAGTTGCATTTTATTTTTTAAGAATTGCTCAGTACAACCTTTACAGTCGATTGCCCTACAGCGTGGCGTTATTAATGCTTCCCTACAACCGTTACAATTCATATTAACGCATTGTATTTTACAAACTGAGTGCCATGAGGTACAGAATTCGTATTTATTTTGTTCTGTTGTTAGTAATTTTTCGAAACAAAATTGGCAAAATTTCTTTGTTGTTTCCTGACTGTAATAAATGAATAAGGTTGACGCTTCTAAGTCGAAACAAAAACTATTTATTAAATGTCCATATGTGATTGGATAATCCTGTGGACATACACCGTCCACAGGTCCTGAGTGGAACACGATCGGTTCTGCCGCAGTCGGAATCATTCTATAAATTTAAAAAGAAAGGGATCTAAATTTACTTAACTATACCCTTGATTATATAATTTTTATACTTTATCTATTTTATTCGTGCAAAAGTACCTCAAAATTTGATTCTAACAGAAGTTCTACATTATTGAAAGGTATTCTATTTCTCCATTAGAAAAACAATTCTTATATTACAATACCCTTACAAAAACTGTTCTTCTAAAGGTACATTCCCAGTGATCATGCTGTGGTTTTACAGTATAGAAAGAGAGGGATGGATTGTACTTGTACCAGGAAGGTTGAAAGGATGGAAAATATGGGTCCATTCCAGTTTATAGATACGTTTGAAAAGAAGTAGTTAAAATTTGAATGATAGGTCACTTAGAAGAGGTTTTGTTGATAGGCTAAGAGGAGTTTTCTGATCTAGTTTAATTTCATTTATATTTTTATTAGTTTTTTTTTGAAATTTTTTGAATTTTAATTAGTATTATTAATAGAATAATTATTATAAGAAAAGTAACTATAGTATGTGCTATATATATTTTATGTGCACTAGAATTAAAAATAGATGGGATAATTTTCTGAATATTAGCATATTTTGTGAGTAGAAAAACATGACTTTCAAAAGTCGATATAAGCATGTCATCTTTTTTATGAATAAGATGTAACACGTTTTTTAACAAGTGAGGTTCTGTGATCGACATATTATATAAGAAGGGAGAAATTATTTCAAGAGAAGTGGTCGATTTACTAAGTGGAATTGAGTTATCCATTATTTTTGGGTAATTTTTAATATTATAGTATGGAATTGATGAGTCCAAATTACAGTCAGATTCTATTTGTAAAATTCCTATTCCTTGAAGAGTAATAAGGGTTTTGGAATTTTTGGAGCAAGATAAAAAGATTTGTTTAGGAAGAATAGTTGAATAAAGCCATCCACGGTGTGACAACAGTGGTGTTAAAAAAGGATATTCATTGAAACTTATGAATGTTTTACATTTATACGGTTGGGATTTTATAAACATTGATGTTTCGCAAATAGGATTATTTTGAGTACTGTATATGGAATGAGGAGGGTGACAAAAATTTTGAAGTCCATTTTGGTGGCATGAAGCGAGGAAATTTTCATTTGTTGTGAAGTAAGATTCGTTATTTGGAGAAATTGCGATATAAGAAATTTGAGATTTTATGAATATAGGTGTAATATAATCAGTATTGAAGTCAAAATGTATTGGGGTTGAATGTGTTTTAAATACTTGAATTTCTTCGGAAGATGGAATTGGTATGCTCATAGTAAAAATTAAGTAATTTTCGAAAGTAAAGTATCTTATTTTAGAAAATGGAATGACCATAGAAAAAAGAGACGTTGGAAGATGAGGATCTTCTTTGTTGGATTTGAAGTCTAGGAAGGTATCTGGAAGCAGCATGGGGTGCCATAAATTTGTGGCAGCATGGGTCATAGCTTCCGTAAGCTGTGTTAGGAATGATAGAAAGGATCGGGATACTTCATGCAAGTCCATCAGCCAATTTGCTGCAAGAATTCTATAAATGTGCAAATTTGGGTAAATTTGTGATTTATGCCAGTCTTTGTACATCGTAACGTTATTGAGATTGGATGAAAGATTTTTAATTTGTTCAGAAAATGGATTTGGGAGTAGGAACAAATTTTCTTTAGGCCAATAAAGAGAAGTTTTTTGTCTTATTTTTGATTGTAGAAGAACTTTTTGAATTTGATGTAAAAATGGATCACTATTTTTGGGAATTTTAGTGATGTTATGAGCTTGTCTGGATATAAATGAAATTTCTCCGAGAAAATAATTTATACGTTCTTTCATAAATTCAAGCTGAGTGTGGTGATTATATATATTACAGTTGTTTGCAATATTTGTGAGTATACAATGTTCATAAAGTTTGTGAGATATATCTACTATTTTATATTTTAAGTTTTCTGGTTGCAAAATGTCAAAATAAGAGATAAAATTATAATTTTCGGAAAATAGACGTATTTTTGAAATTGGTTCAAAATAAATACCAGATGAGTGATAAAATTGTGAATTGATATACAAGTTATCTGCTTTAGAAGTGAAAAACAGAATTAGCATCAAGTATACGCCATAAGGTAGTTGGTATAGGAATTTCATTATGCTTCTCGAATGGCTGAAAAAGAAAAAAACGATTAGTATTGGATAAAATTGGATGTTTACATATGGTTGGATTTAGGTCTAGAAGTTTTTTGGAAAAAAGGGGAAAATAGATTACTAAATGTTGAGGAGTTTCGTGGTGGAAGTGGAGGGGGAACTTGTGTTGATTTATCAGCTTTAAAAACATTCCGCCTACGGCACTCTTTTGTAGCATGCATTTGAGTGTTACAATATCTACATGAATTTTTCCATGATACTAATTTCGGTCTTGGATCAGTTTGAGCACTTTGATTCTTCGTTTTTTTTGTTTCTTTACATTTATTATTATAAAAATCCTCATCGCAAAGATCATAAGATCTTATTAATATTTGTAGTAATTTTAAAGCAGCTCTATTTTCGGCTAACTCGCTTGTAGGACCCGCTTGTACAGCAAAATGATCGTTTGTATTAACTTGAGCAAGAAAAAATGATTTGGTTTTTGAATTTGGATCAGGATAAACGATGTATTGTGGTAACGGTAATCCATATTTTATCGTAAAATTTCTCAAAATTTCCACGTGGTTTAAAAGTCCCAGAGAGTCTGTTCTACATATCTTTTTTTTGTAACTTCGCACGTGGGTAGGCTCATCATAGTAATGCTCCATTATAGATGATTTCCTGAATCAGTATGGAATATTTATATTAGAATTTATTGTACTGATTGGGGGGTCTATATCCGCATTTAAAACATTTCTTAAAGCTTTTTCCAGAAAAAGGCGATGTAGTAGAAATATTATTTCTTTTTATTTTATAAGGATTTATATTTTTAAAACGACTGTTAATATTAGGTTTTGTTATCTGACCACTCGTTGAAGGTTTTGGATCATTTATAAGTGATTCTTAGATTGTAACATGCAAATGTTCTAGTGAGTTTATTAAATTTACTTCACATTTTTTATCTTTTTGCAAAAGAGAATTTATCGTTTTTATAGCTGCGAAATCCATTGCTGTTTTTATTGTGTTTCCAATTCCTATTCGTTTGATATCATTAATAAAACAAATTGCTATGTATGTTGAGTTTTTTGATGAAGTTTTTACTCGTAATACTGTATATTTTGGATATTCGATTTTATTTTGAGTGCAAATTTCGTTTAATTTTTTGAAATTTTTACCAATAGAATTCGGTTGGACGTTTTGATTTGTTTCCTTTGATTCATTAATTAAGGCATTATATAAATTTTGTGCTACCTTCTGCTTTACGTTTTCTTTATCTTTGCCACTATTCATTATTATATAATTGTTATATTGTAAATTAACGTGAAATAGACATTCATTATTATTGGTTTGTTCAATGAGTATCTCATAAATGAGGGGTGGATCTCCTCTTTGTTGAATAATTTTGTTTAGTAAGGTTGTAAAAGGAACATGCGACATTCTTTAAGATGTTAGATTCGGATTGAATAATGTGATCTACTATGTTCTTCTTTTAGTTCAGAGTGAGGATAAAGAGTAGTCTTCGTACTATTATGATCTTTACCTGAATTGGTATTTTCGTTAGGAGATGAACTTTTAGTTTCCTCTATAGAGTTTTGTGGTGCTGAAGCTGTAAGCAGTGGTTGATGGCTCTCAGCGGGAGGTCCAGCAGGTCGGTTGGTACCTAAGTGTAACAAAAGGTTAGTGACCGAATCCCAGAAGGCGCCTAGTAAATGGAGAGACCATCCAAATAATCTATGTAATGCATAACCATGAATAATGGTATCTGCTATTAATTTGATCCCTCTAATTATTATAATTAATCCAATTAGACCTGCACTAGTAGTACCGAAATTTGTAAAAACTGTCCAAAATCTACCCCAAGCTGATTCAGCAATTTTATCAATTACTTCTTGGTTAAATAAATTTGTCAATGATATTCCTTGATTAATAGTCGGATGTCCTGTTATTTCTCTAGCTAAAGAATTTAAAATCATTGGTTTTCTGCTGGGAACATTATATGATCTCGTAGCTTATCAAGGTCAGATTGAGAATAAATGCCACTTGTTGCTAAGGATGAAGGATTTGTGTATTTCCAGGTTGCTTTTGTGAGAGGTTTAACTATAGTTGGTGCTATGGATTCGACAGGATTTGGAAGTAATTTGTACCAGGTTTCTCCAAAAAGGTACATTGGTGGAAGGAAAGAATTGCAATTTGTTTGGATACCTGATTTTGTTAATATATGAGTTCGTGGAGAAAGGAAAAAGGATTGATTTCCTCTAAATATTGGTAGTTGTAGATAACATTCTTCAGTTTTGCGATTACTGACATATATCCTGGGCCTTTCATTAAATGATATGCAAATTCGTCTGGTGATTGGGTTGCTAAGGTTAATGTATTTCTAAAAACTTGCTGTTCAAGTATGCATCGTTGAGTAAGAACATCGTGATAAAGTCTATTTACTTCAGTGCGTATGTGTCGTTCTACATATATAAATTTAGAGTTGACGTATGTGAAAATGTCCATATTTTGAACTTCTAAATGTTTATTTTCTAAAAATGAATTCCCAGGTCTGGTTTCAAAAATTAATAATTTTGGATGTTCAGTTTGTATTAAAACGTAACTGCAAACTGGTTTTCTTGTTTTTTCAGCCAGTACAAAGGTTATATCTTCAGTCGTTAAAGAATACAAGGTTTCAGAAATGTCTGTCGTGTTGTCATATGTTTTATTTGCTGGTCCTTCATAAATAATTTCATATTTGTTAAAATTACATACGTCATTAGGTAATGTATCCCAGAATGTTTGTCCATATTCTACGTCTGTACAGAATGTGTCTGACAGTGTGCATATTATTCCAGATCCTAATTGAATTTTATTTGAATTTAAATGAATAGTCGCGTAATGTTCTTGTAAAGTTATTTTGAATATTGCTTGGACTACGACATTATTCCATGTTCCATATGGGTCAGAAAATTGTGTACCAGTACAGTCTCCATTAGGTGTTACAGAACCTGCTAAAGTAACGCTATGAAATGAAGTTTCATTTACTTTTAACTTTGATATCTGAAGAGAAGGGGTTACTAAAAATGTTCCTATTGTGTGCATTTGATTACATTGATCTCGTGTAACATCATGTATATATTCACTGTGGCCATTTGCAACTATGGAACTGTGAGAATGCATACCACAATGAGAGATGGCGCGTCGAATTTCTATTTTGCATTGTATTACTTTTGTATTTGAAAATCTAGTTAATTGTAAAAGTTGTATATAAACTCTTTCAACATGTACTTGAGATCGAGGTAGATCACATTCTCCTACCTCTAGTAAAGATAATGTCGTAATATTTGATTGATTTGAACCGCAATCGAATCCTATGATGGCGTAGACTGTTGTTATATAGTTGAATTTGCAAATGAACAGTGCCAAAAGGAAGCCTCGTAATCCCATCTCTGGAAAAAGGAGGTTCCAATTAGCAGCTTGCTTTGTAAAAAAAAAGAATGAATAAAATTACTTAATAAACAATTTTGTTGTTACTGTTATATATATATATTTTTTTTATGATATTTATTAAGTTTTTTATTTTATGTACTTAGTCTATAATATCCAACATGTCAGCTATGACAATATGATCTGATAGGCGTAAACTGATAATCAAGTTTTTGTATGCGTCTGGTCCTCTTGTTTTGATTGTTGAAAAAATGTCTTTTATTGTATCTGGATTGTTTAGGTTTTTTCTCCATATGGGAATATTACAGTCGTCTTGGTTAAAAATTCCAGTTTGAATTAAGTATGGCCAGAGAGCTACCATGTCGATAAAACAGGGAACTATTTCAATGAGATCATCTATGCGTTTGCGATGAATTTGATCCATTATATCTGGAATAATGTGTTATGTCTAAATTTGTTGTATATATTTTTTATATAAAATATATATTTTTATATAAATTTTATATATGTATATTTTTTTTATTTTTACCATTTATCGACAAAATAAAATTTTTATATTTTATTTAAATTGTATATGTGTACATATTTTTTATAATTAAAGTAAAGATATTTTGTTTGTTATTTTTTTTTTATTTATCTACTTTTGTACTTGTACGTGTGAGCGTTTTAGTCTATTAATGTGAACTACAGTAGGTTTGCCTTTATAGCTTATTTTGACATTCCCTTTTCCTAACACTTCCAATATTTCATAAGGCCCTGTATAATGGTTCTCTAGTTTTTTTATTTTACCTCCTTTTAATATAAATACGTTGTCTCCAATTTTTACTTCTAAAGGATTTATTTTTTTATCATAATATATTTTCGATTTTTCTTTTGCTGAAATAAGATTCTTTCTTGCTTGTGTTCGCATTTCGTGCAGTTGAGTTACGAAATTAATTAAATAATCATCATACGTTTGTAATTTTTCTTGTTGTGATAAAGGTTCGCTGGAAGGTTCACGAGCTAATTTACCAAAAACCAATTCATAGGGTGTGCATTTTGTGCCTTCATGTACACTAGTATTATACGAGAACATTGCTAGTTCAAGCCAATCATCCCATTCTGAATTTTTTGCAACAAATTGTTTGAGATATTCTCCTAAAACATGATGTGAACGTTCTAATGACCCGTTTGATTGAGGGTGAAAAGCTGTGGTACGAAATTGTTTAATTCTAAAACGTTTTGCCAATCTTTTTAATAAATTACTTAAAAAATCTCTGCCTTGGTCAGTAAGTACTCCTTTTGGTGATCCAAATATGCAAATAAATTTTTTCACAAAAGCATCTGCTATTGTACTAGCTTGGTGATTAGGAAGAGGTATTGCTAAAGAATATTTGGTAAAATTGTCTTGTATCGTTAGAATATATAAGTTACCAGATTTTGTTTCAGGTAGTGGACCAACAATGTCCATTGATATTTTTTCAAAAGCAGTTGTGGGTGTGTCTGTGATTACCATAGGATTTTTTGTTTTGACTCTGATTAATTTTTTCAGTTGACATTGTAAACAGCCTTGAATATATTTTTGAATGTCTACTTTCATATTTTCCCAAAAAAATGTTTGGCGAATTCGACCATAAGTTTTTGTGACGCCTTTATGGCCTCCTAATGCTGAAGAATGAGCTTCTTCGATTAAATGAGTTCGTTGTTCTTTTGTTGAATATTGCGTTTTTTTATTGCAAACTATAATTTTTGTAGTTGAATTTGAAAAAATTGAGTCAAAAATTGATTTCACTTCTTCCCAAAGTATATGATTAATTCTGGAAGTTTTAGAAATACTAATTGACCGTAACTTCAGATTTTGAGATAATTCATGTAATGAGTATATTGATAATTTTATATTATTTAATGTTTCGGATAAATTGTCTTTAGTTTCTTCTTCAATTGGATGTGCAAAATGGTAGTAGTTTCCTTTTTTAATCTCTTTTGCTATCCCTTTTTGTAAATTTTTAAATTTTGGTAAAATTTCACGTTTTTCTAAAGTTTTTGATCCGTTGTCGCGAGGAGTTCCATTTGTTGTAACAAAATATGCATAATTATCTTTTCGCATAGTTAATTGATCGCGACATTCAACTAAATTTTTCCTTGTTATAATTTTTTCTGTTTGAGAGTTTATAGGAGGAGGTTCTGGGGGTGGGCGATTATAATTATCATGATCTTTATCGATTTTTTCACAATTTATTTGAGATCTTCGGTTTAATCTCAAATTTTCTTCAAAATAAGGCTCTTCAAATTCTTCTTCCAATTTTTCTTCTTGGTTTTCTTCAAACTTCTCTTCAAAATTTTCCTCAAGATTGTCTTCAAAATTTTCTTCAAAATTCTGTTCGAAATTCTTTTCGAAATTGTCTTCAAGATCATCTTCAAAATTATCTTCCAAATTTTCTTCATAATTTTCTCCATCATTTTCTTCGTGTGAGGTTTCAATGTCGTTGATTTCATCTTCTGAGGTTGAAAAATAATTCTCACTTTCTTCACTTTCAAATTGATTAATATTTTTTCGCTTCTTGGCATTCTTCTTCATTTTGTTTTTTGCTTGAGCTTGTTTCAAATAATCTAAATAATCAGGATCAAAGTCGGAATCTGATTCTACTTGTGTTCGGTTTCCTTTTTACATATTTATTTCTGGTAAATCATCTTCATATATTTGTTTTCTTGGTCTACCTCTCTTTCTTTTTGTTTGAGAGGGAATATTTTTCAAATTTGTAAGTAGATTTTTCCTTGGCCTACCTCGAGGTTTTTTCACAAGAGGTTTAGAAGAAAAATTTTTGTCTAATTTTTCTTGGATTTCATTTTGATTCAAATTTTTTGCTTTTTCTTGTTGTATTCTCTTTTGAGCTCTTGTGGTAATAGTTTTCCATGATAAATTTTCGTATTTTTTGGAAAACATTGGACTTAATAAACATAATGTCATAAAATTAAGTTTTGAAGCCATATTTTTGAATAAATTTGTGTATTTTAAAATGTTCTCACCAATTTCACTAAATGATTCTTCACTAAGGAATTCTTGTAAAAATTCTGGAAATTTTGAGTTAATATTCAATATTTGGGCTTCTGAAATTTCGCTAAAATGATCTGCGTCGTCTGGTACGATTCCTGGATTCAAGTTTCTTCGTTTTAAAGGTCTTACCTCATTTTTAGAGTTTTCTTGTTTATTTCTTGTAAAAGTTTTCTTGAAAAACGTTTTTTCTTGAGAAGTCATAAAAGTATCATTGTCATCAACTTGTAAATATTTTGATTTCTCCTTGTTATCATCAATAGGGTTTCTTGAGAGAGCGTCTGCATTTACATTCATTTTTCCTGCTTTGTAAATTACATCAAAATCATATTCTGCGAGTTTTAATCTCCAACGTGAAACTCGTGAACACGGGTCTTTAGAATTTTGAAACCAAACTAGAGGTTTGTGATCAGTCACTAAAGTAAATTTTCTTCCATACAAATAAGGACGAAAACGAGTTACACAAAATATTATAGCAAGGGCTTCTTTTTCATATGTATCATATTTTTTCTCAGTATCACTTAGACTACGTGAAGCATATGCTATTGGTTTATCTTTACCTATTTTACCTTGTGATAAAATACCTCCTATTGCAAATCCTGAGGCATCTGTTGTGAGTATAAAGGGTTGAGAAAAATCAGGTCGTTGTAAAAGTGGTTCTTCACATAACTTTGCTTTTAAAATATCGAAAGCTGCTTGTTGTTTTTCTGTCCAATTAAAAGGTATATCTTTTTTCAGAAGTTGATTTAAAGGACTTGCAATTTTTGAAAATCCATCAATAAATCGTCTATAATATCCTGCTAAGCCTAAAAATTGTTTAACATTTTTCTGTGTTTTTGGAACTGGAAAGTTTTTTACAGCTATTATCTTTTTTGGATCTGGACGTACTCCATTTTTATCAATTATATGACCTAAATATCCTACTTCAGGTCGTAAAAATTCGCATTTGTCTGGTTGTAAGTGAAGATTTGCTTTTCTAAGTCTTTCTGCTAAATTGTTGAATTTAATTTCGTGCTCTTCTAGAGTATTTGCATATATAACTATGTCATCAAGATATACAAAAAGTTCCGTTCCGATTAATCCAGTTAATGTTAAATCCATTAATCTCTGAAATGTGGCTGGTGAAGTTTTTAAACCGAAAGGCATTCTATCGAATTCGTAATGACCGTGAGGTGTGGAAAATGCGGTTTTATGAGAGTCTTTTGGGTCCATTTTTATATGGTGAAAACCGGTAGCTAAATCAAACACTGAAAAATATTTTGCTGATCCTAGAGAATCAAGTATATCGTTTATATTAGGTAAAGGATACGAATCGCCAATTGTTTTTTCATTTAATTTACGAAAATCAAGAACCATTCTCCATTTTATTTTTCCTTGGGAATCAGGTTTTTTAGGAACTATCCACACTGGAGTGTTATATGGTGATTGTGAGGGCTTGATTATTTTATTTTTTAATAATTCATCGACTTGTCTTGTAATTTCTTCCTTGTGAACTGGGGGAAATCTATATTGTCTTGAAAAAATTGGAGCGTCATCTACAGTAGGAATTGAATGTTGTAATACATTAGTAGCTTCAAGTGGTTCTCCTGGGATTTGAAATCTGTCTGCATTATTTTTAATTAATTTTTCTACATGTTCATATTCATCTTGATTTAAGTGGTCTAATCGAAGAAGTTTTTTAATACATTCTACTCTGTCTTCGTCTGTTACATTATAAAATTTGCATGAGTCAATTAGAGAATTGTCAGTTTTTAAAAAGTTATTTAATATTTTACCTGATAAATCTTCGTCATTTGTTTGTTTGAAATTAATTAAATTTTTAATTTGTTTATAACATTCTTGTTCTTCAAAGTCTTCTAAATTAACTAATGGGACGGATAATGTAATTGGAATTTCATTTGTGTTTGCAAATTTTAAATAAGCTTTTCCTCTGTGATTTTTTACAACTGCGTCACCTACGTAGACGCCATCTTGGATATGTAATCGAGGTACACACCCTTCACTCTTTTCTGTATTTTTTATATTAACATAAAATGTTGTAACTGTTCGAGCTGGAATAGTAAATGTATTGGTAGATTTAAAAGGGTAACAGTGGTTCTCAATTTCTAAGCATTTTGAAGTATAGTTTATATTCACACTATTATCTTGAAAAAATTCTGATCCTAATACTCCATCTTCTTCTACTGGGACTTCATTGGGAATAATGTTAAATATCGTTGGATAACCAAAAATGTTTATTTTTGCCTGTCCTAACGTGTAAAGTGGTAAATCATTAATTCCTGTAAGTTTCAATACGTTTTGGCTATTTATAGGTACTTCAGGGTTGAGAACCTTATGTTTAATTAAATTTCGAGCAGCACCAGTATAAATCATCATGTGTGTTGGATTTTTTAGACCTTCCGTTGATATTATAATTGATGGAATTGAAGTGGACTTTGAAATATTTATTGTTGTTGTTGTATGATCGTTAGAAGTGGATGCCAGTGGTTCTCGATTTATGCTTTCCTCAGTGCACCCGTGCTGGGGAGAGCTTTGGAGTTTTCCTGATTAGCTGTTTGTTATTGGTTATTTGGTCATATCTTGCAGTCTCGTACTAAATGACCGGGTTGTTTACAGTAATTGCAAATTATTTCAGTATAATTTGAATTTTGTTGAGTGTTATTATTTTGTAAAAATCTATTTTCATATGGTTTATTTCGATTTTGAAACTGTCCTGAGTTAAAGTTTTAATACTGTCCTGGATTCAATTGTCTATTAGTATTATTAACATTATTGTTATTATTGTAAACATTTCTAGGAAAATTATTATTATTGTTGTATCTTTGTTGTAAAAAATTATTATTATTGTTCCTATAATTGTTATTTCTATTTTGTAAAAAATGATTGTTGTTATTATTAAAATTATAATTTTTATTTCTTAAAAAATTGTTATTTGGAAAATTATTGTAATTGTTTTTTGCAAAATTATTATTAATATTACTTCTTTGACGATTGAAATTACTATATCCTTGTTGGTTAGGATGCAAAAATTTTCTTTGTTTATTGTTAAGAACTGCATCTTGAGCTTTACTTAAATGAAAACATTTATCAGTTGTGTGACCTGGTTTTTTACAAATTAAACAAATAGTTTTATTTTCAAGTGCTACGTTGAATCGGGTGGTTTTATTATTTTTATTATTATTAGTTGATTCTTCGGTTTTTAAATAATCAGTATTTTTATTTCTTCGCAGTGCAGAACTTGCAGCCAATCTTCGTTCTATGTCTATTGTATCATTAATTACTTCCTTAAATGTGTCCTTTTCTTCCACACGAATTTCTAACTCAGGACGCAAACCGCGTATAAAACATTGAATTACATCTCTTTCTAAATTTTGTTTAAAAGCATTATCTACCTGACCGTCATTATTAAGTCTGTGAGCATCTTCTATTCTATCAGCAATTTCTTTAATTCTAGCAGCATAGGAAAGGACATTTTCTCTTTCCCACATAAATGTATTACCTAATTCTCCCTGCAATTGATATACGCTTTTCGCAGGGGCATATACTCTTTTCAATTTTTCTATTAATTCCTCTATTGTTGCATACGTTGACCCAAAAATACATTTTCGTGCCTCACTAGACAATTTACCTCTCAATAGACGTGCAAGATTTTCTTGGGCAGCAGGTGTCGGCAGCATTGCCTTTGCTTCCATGCAACCCTCAATAAAATGGGACAATGAGAGGTTACTTCCGTTGAACAAAGGGACCACCTCTAGCGCGTCGCGTAAGGATACCTTCTGGCTGTTAGGTATGGCTACGGCAATCTCTTAGTTGCTTACTATTACGGGATTATCCTGATTTATGACTTCTGTATCGCTTTTGTCGTCGTCGCTATCGTTGTTACTAATTAGAGAGTCGCGTGCCAATGAGGTTTTCAATTTTTCTTTCAAAGTTCTTTTTTCTATTGTTATTACCGTTGAGCTTAGCAAATTAGATCCGTCAAAATAAGATAAGTCGTTCGTTAAAGTTTGATCTTGATTACTAGATCCTGTCACAATGCTCAAATCTGGACAGAAACTTGAATGAAATCCGCTAGTATTACTAGAATTTTCACTTGATATGGTTTGATCATTAATTAGAGTCTTGTCGAAACGTGAATCGTCTAGCTGAAGAGTGTTATCTAATTCTTGTTCAGCAGAAAAAGTGTTTGAAATATCCTTGTATTTATTATAATCGACTAAATTTTCTTTGATTTTACCTGATCTTTTTAGTTTCAAGGAATCTATTTGATTCTGATCGACAATTTTTGCGAGTTGATTATTTTTATTTGTTTATAACAATAATTAATATTTTTACTCTTTCATTAGGAAATAAGATAATAAAATAAAAATATAATTCTATAAAATATTCAAATAAATAAATAATCGCTCAATTTTCGTAAAATTATAATGTTAAATAATACATTTCTTAAAATTATAACAATATATATATATATATATTTTGTACCAACCACGTGTGTCTTATAAATTATAATGATCTATTTTATTAATTTATTGAATTATAAATTGTTTTTTAAATGAATAAAATTGTTTATAACAAGGATCAGATAAGATTCGAGTTATGCACAATTTATTTTTCTCTAGACTGGACAGGTTAGGCTCAAGCTCAGATCCTTGGACAATCTTTGCAAATAAAAATATTCTGTTCCTTAACAGAGTTAAAATTAAAGTTATAAACAATACAATCACAAGCACTTCGAACTTTGCCCTACCCAATGATCGTAATCAATGGTGACCGTTCAATGTACCCAAAAGGGACTTATACTCTCGTGTGCTGTTTTTTTTGTTTGTTTTAACTTAAATCAAAACTTAGTTAACAAATTAGAATAATTTTTTAAATAAGATAAGTTACTTAATCACTTAGGTTAGCCTCAAGGTCAGATCCCTGCGTGATTTTTCAAACATATTTTATTTTATACAATTTATATAAATTATAAAATTTCAAAGAAATGATTTGATTATTAAATCATTAAGGTTAGCCTCAAGGTCAAATCCCTTTGTGATCTAACAAATCTATTTTATTGAAATTTCAAGTTACAAGTTGAAATAATATTTCATAATCATTTATTTATTCACTAGAAATAATCAATGTGTTAATTTTCAATTGACTTGTGTTTCCCGGGCCGATGCACCAGAAAAAAGGAAGTATGTTACGTCACAAATACGTAAATACTTACTTTGATCGAAGATTCCTCGTTTTAAGTTAGGATCCAATGATCCTCGCTTAGGGGTGAGGATAAGTCAATGAAAGACACAATGATTATGAAAATAATACAAATTGAATTTATTTTACTGGTTAAAATTTCCGGATATACATTCGTTAAGACAATTCTTATATAATGTAGGCACAGGCTGGTTGGTACGTAGGTGAGAAAGAGACAAAGAATAAAGATAGAGAGAGAGAGGTTCGGTACCTTTATGATTCGTAAGTTGTGTTGAGGTTTAATCCACACGGCGGTGAGTTGTAAGTACTGGATCCCCACAGGTGTATTCCAAGTGTGTGAGAGAGACGGAGTTATAGGCCGCACAGGTATATTCCGTAAAGGGCGGTGATTCAAATTTACGACACTGTTCGAAGATCTTTACAAGATCTATTCAAGTCTACGATGACTTTTACGACTCCCGAACTTGGATTTGAAATTGTACCGGTCGAATTTTATTAATCTCAAACTCAGAGATTTTCGAAGTGAAATTGAAATGCTGCACTGGACTATTGTCGCGAGACCGGTTATAAATCCGAAGGAAAATTTAAGTGTCGAACTAGACGAAGAATTTACTGACTGCTTGCTCTTGGTGTGGGCCTCTTTTATATTTTTTTATACAAATTGACGGTCAGCGAAAATCGTGACGTAGTCATATCTTCTTAGAGGAGAAGGGGCCCTATACTGCTCCCTGCTTCCCCTACTCCCTGCTTCCCCTACTCCCTATTCCCCTTTATCGACTTTCTCATAGATTTCTTAACTCAATCCAGCCTGTGTGTATTATATACATTCAAATATGTCGCGGGACGTGACAAATGTAAACATTAGTAAAAATAAAATCTAAAAAGCCTTATAAATTATTGATGATACATAAAAGAAATTGACATATATAATATTAATAGAGATTAAAAATAATATTAAGATCGTTGATTACATATATGAATTAATAGACGTTGTAACTTGGTACATTGCAGAGAAAAAACTTGGTTAAATCTAAAATTGATTTCTTCAAAACATGGCATTGCTATTGCTTATTATTACTTTTACATGTTTCTAAAAATTAATTTCATGAACTTCAATTTCATTGGTGTATTATTAAATGAATAAAATAATCATAAGAAAAACAATTTTACATAATAACAGGGTAATAGATTTTCCTACAATTATTGTACTTTTAATTGATTTTCTAATCTTTCTTGTAAAATTAATAGAGTTATTTGTGCATGAAACATATGAAGAATAGTAAATATTCAATTTGTTATTGTTGCACATTAATTTCTATTGGAAAAGCAATTTTTACATTAACAATTTTGTAACGCCATCGCACACTTTACATTTACAGACTCAATATTTGTAGAAACTGTTCTTCCAATAGGATGAGAATCAAGAAAAGTTCCCTTGATAGAAGAAAATCAAAAATGAAATTATATTTATGATGGCGCCAATTATGAAGTGCTTATTTATTCTTGTCAGAAAAAGGCTTTTTTTTCATCCAAAAAGAAGAAAAATGCAGATATTTCTATATTTTTCTTTAAGTGATAAAATCAAATGTTGATTCGAATAAAAACTAGCATTTGTCTTACTAAAAAGGTTATTAGTTTATTTTTTCAATATTCAATGAACAAAAACAAAAATGATTGAATCAAATATAAAGAAAGTATTTATAAGAATTTTAGAGGTATAATTTTTGTGTGATGATATTAGATTTTTAGTTTGGGCTGAACAGAAGAGAAAAGTTGCAAAATTTTGATGCATTTGATAAATACTTGCATACATATATTGAAATTTTTTCATTGCAATTTGAAGGTTCAGTGAGCTTCTCGAATTTCTGAAATAGAAAAAATTAGATTAGAATAAAACTTCAAAGGATTTTTGTTTAAAACATTTCCTGGTTTATTTATTCTGTACGCTTTGGTTTTATGCAAAGTTTATATTATTGTAAGTTTGAATTCAACTTTAGTTAATCAATTTTGTATATTTATGTACGATCTTTTTATTCGATTGACGTGAACTACTGTCGGTTTTCCTTTTATGTTGATTTTTACATTTCCTTTTCCTAGTACATCTAAAACTTCGTGAGGTCCTGTGTATTGATTATCCAGCTTTTTAATTTTTCCTCCTTTTAATAAAATACATTATCCCCAATTTTTATTTCAAAGGGATTTATTTTTCTATCGTGGTACATTTTTGATTTTTCTTTTGCCTTTATGAGGTTTTCTCTTGCTTGTGTTCGCATTTCATGCAGTTGTGTGACAAAATTGATCAAATAATCATCATAGGTTTGCAATTTTTCATTCTGTGATAGAGCTTCACTAGAGGGTTCACGGGCTAATTTGCCAAAAACTAAGTCATAAGGCGTACATTTTGTGGCTTCGTGTACACTTGTGTTATATGAAAACATTGCTAATTCTAGCCAATCGTCCCATTCTGAGTTTTTTGCTACAAATTGTTTGAGATATTCACCTAGGACATGATGTGATCGTTCAAGTGATCCATTGGATTGAGGGTGAAAAGCTGTGGTACGAAATTGTCTGATTCTAAAGCGTTTTGCTAATCTTTTTAATAAATTGCTTAAAAAATCTCTGCCTTGATCTGTTAGTACTCCATTTGGCGATCCAAATATGCAAATAAATTTTTTCACGAATGCGTCTGCTATTGTACCAGCTTGATGATTAGGAAGAGGTATTGCCAGAGAATATTTTGTAAAATTATCTTGTATAGTAAGAATATACAGATTTCCAGACTTTGTTTCTGGTAGTGGACCAACAATATCCATTGATATTTTTTCGAAGGCAGTAGTGGGTGTATCAGTAATAACCATAGGATTTTTGGTTTTAACCCGAACTAATTTTTTTATTAGGCATTGTAAACAGCCTTGAATATACTTTTGAATATCAACTTTCATATTTTCCCAAAAAAATTTTTGGCGAATTCGATTATAGGTCTTTGTGACAACTTTATGGCCTCCTAATGCTGAGGAGTGTGCTTCTTCAATTAATTGCGATCTTTGTTCTTTTGTTGGATATTGCGTTATGCCATTACAAACTATTATTTTTGTGAGAGAATTTGCAAAAACTAAATCAAATATTAATTTTATTTCTTCCCAAACTATATGGTTGATTTTTGAAGTCTTTGGAATACTAATTGATCGTAAATTCAATTTTTGAGATAATTCGTGTAATGAATAAATTGACAATTTTATATTATTTAAGGTTTCAGATAAATTGTCTTGAATTTCTCCTTCAATCGGAAGAGCAAAATGATAATAGTTTCCTTTTTTAATTTCTTTCGCTGTTCCCTTCTGTAAGTTTTTGAATTGTGGTAAGGTTCCACGTTTTTCTAGACTTTTTGATCCGTTATCTCGAGGATTTCCATTTGTTGTAACAAAATATACATAATTATCTTTTCGCATTGTTAATTGATCGCGACATTCAACGATATTTTTATTCATTAAAATTTGCCTGGTAGATTTTGAGTTGAGTGGAGGGGGTTCTGGGGGTGGACGGTTTTCTTCGAATTCTGAATTATTATCATTTTCGAGATTTTGCCTGGTTTCTATTTGTCGATTTTGGTTTATTTCATAATTTCGTTCATTAAAAGGGTCTTCGATATTTTCAGTTTCAAAAATTTCTTCAATACAAGAGCTTTCAGAGCTCTCTTCATCTTCAGGTTCCATATCAATTACTTCGTCTTCAGAAGTAGAAAAATAATTTTCGCTTTTTTCCTCTTGAGGTATAATAAATTGTTTAGGCTTTTTGCCATTTTTATTTCTTTTATTTTTTGCTTGGAATTCCTTTAAATAGTCTAAATATTCAGGATCAGATTCAGGATCAGAGTCGGAATCTGATTTTACTTTTGTTTGGCTTCCTTTTTGTATATTTATTTCTGGTAATTCATTTTCATATATTTGTTTTCTTGGTCTACCTCTCTTTCTTTTTGTTTGAGAGGGAATAATTTTTAAATTTGTAAGTAGATTTTTTCTTGGCCTACCTCGAGGTTTTTTCACAAGAGGTTTAGAAGAAAAATTTTCATCTAATTTTTCTTGGATTTCATGTTGATTTAAATTTTCTTGATTTTTCTGCTGATTTGAATTTTTCATTTGTTCTTGCTTTTTCTTTTTACCCCTAGTAGTCATGGTTTTCCATGCCGAATTGTCATAATTTATAACAGGAAGTTTTGAAGATAGTAGTTTAAATAAATTTTTATACTTGACTATATCTTTATTAATTTCATTAAGTAATTTCTCATTTAAGATTCCATTGAAAATATCAGATAACCTCAAATTAACATCGAATATTGGTCCTTCTGAACTTTCACTAAAGTCATTCGCATCATCTTCGGGGAATACTGAATTAAGATATTTATTTTTTGAAGTATTTCCTTTTTTCATTGAAGTATTTCTATTTTTTGATTTTTCTTCATTAATAATAGGGTTTCTTAAAAGAGCGTCTGCATTGACATTCATTTTTCCTGCCTTGTATACAACATCAAAATCATATTCAGCGAGTTTTAACGTCCAGCGCGAAACTCGTGAGCAAGGATCCTTAGAGTTTTTAAACCAAACTAGTGGTTTATGATCAGTTACTAGGGTAAATTTTCTTCCATATAAATAAGGACGGAAATGAGTGACACAAAATATTATTGCAAGTGCTTCTTTTTCATATGTGTCATATTTTTTCTCAGCTTCCCTTAAACTACGTGAAGCATATGCTATTGGCGTATCTTTGCCTATTTTGCCTTGTGATAATATACCTCCTATTGCATATCCTGAGGCATCTGTTGTGAGATCAAAGGGTTGTGAAAAATCAGGTCGTTGTAAAAGTGGTTCTTCACATAATCTTGATTTTAAAATATCAAACGCTGTTTGCTGTTTATCGGTCGATATGAAAGGGGTATCCTTTTTTAGAAGTTGATTAAGAGGATTGGCAATTTTGAAAAATCCTTCGATAAATCTACGATAATATCCTGCTAATCCTAAAAATTGTTTGACATTCTTTTGTGTTTTTGGAACTGGAAATTCTTTTACGGCTATTATTTTTTTGGGGTCCGGTCGAACTCCATTTTTATCAATTATATGACCTAAATATCCTATCTCAGGTCGTAGAAATTCACATTTGTCTGGTTGTAGATGAAGGTTTGCTTTTCGAAGACGTTGTATTAAATTATTAAACTTTTTCTCATGTTCTTCTAGTGTATCAGCAAATATGACTATGTTGTCAAGATATACAAAGAGTTCTGTCCCTATTAAGCCAGTTAAAGTAATGTCCATTAACCTTTGAAATGTTGCAGGAGCGGTTTTTAAACCAAAGGGCATTCTATCAAATTCATAATGGCCATGAGGTGTAGAAAATGCAGTTTTATGAGAGTCTTTAGGGTCCATTTTTATATGGTGAAAACCAGTAGCTAAATCGAATACTGAAAAATATCTGGCAGATCCGAGTGAATCGAGTATATCATTTATGTTAAGTAGTGGGTAAGAATCTCCGATTGTTTTTTCATTAAGTTTTCTGAAGTCTAGAACCGTTCGTCATTTTATTTTACCTTTAGAGTCTGGTTTTTTAGGAACAATCCAAACTGGAGTGTTATACGGTGATGGTGAAGGTTTTATTATTTTATTTTTTAATAATTCGTCAACTTGTTTTGTAATTTCTTCTTTATGAACAAGGGGAAATCTCTATTGTCTTGAAAAAATTGGAAAATCATCTGTAGTTGGAATCGAATGTTGCAAAACGTTAGTAGCTTCAAGTGGTTCTCCTGGGATTTGAAATCTGTCTGCACTGTTAATAATTAATCTCTCTACATGTTCGTATTCGTCTTGATTTAAATGATCCAAACGAAGAAGTTTTTTAATGCATTCTATTCTTTCTTCAGCTGTTATGTTAAAAAATCTGCATGGATTGTTGAAAAAAATTTGGGTTTTTAAGAAGCTATTCAGTATTTGGTTAGATAAATCGTCATCACTTAAGTTTTTTAAATTGATTGATTGACTTATTACAATTTGAAAATCTCTTTCTTCAAAGTCTTCTAAAGTAATAGCTGGTATTGATATCGTTACTGAAATTTCGTTTGTATTTGCAAATTTGATATAAGCTTTACCGTTGCAATTTTTTACAATTGCGTCTCCTGCATAAATTCCTTCGCCAAAATGTAGTCGAGGTACGTAACCTTCGCTTTTTTCAGTATTTTCAATTGGAACATAAAATGTTGTTACTGTTCTAGCTGGAATTGTTAATATCTATGTCGATTCAAATGGATACAGTTTATTTTGTATTTCTAGACATTTTGATACATAATTTATATTGACTTTATTTTCTCGAAAAAATTCTGAACCTAGAACTCCGTCTTCATCTATTGGAACTTCATTAGGAATTATATTCAATATTGTTGGATATCCTAGAATGTTTATTTGTATTTTTCCCATTGTAAAAAGTGGTAAATTATTTATTCCTGTAAGTTTTAACACTCTTTTTCCATCTATTAGCAAATTGGGATTTACGGAATTTTGTTTAATCAAAATTCGACCAGCACCGGTATCTATCATCATGCGAGCAGGGCGTTGAAGGCCTTCTGCGCATATTATTATCGATGGAATTATACTTGGTTTGGAAACGCTTATCTTTATTGCCGGTTGATCGTTAGAAGTGGATGCTTCTGGTTCTTGCCTTACGCTTTCCTCAGTGCATCCGTGCTGGGGAGAGCATTTGAGTTTTCCGAATTTTGCGATTGTTGTTTATTTAATCTAACGTTACAATTTGTTATAATATGTCCTGGTTTTTTACAATAGTTGCATATAACTTCTGACTTTTGTGGATAATTTTGATTTGGTCTACTTAATTGCTGATTTCGCATTTCGCGTTGGCTATTTTGATTTAAAAATTGTCTGTGATTTGCATACCTGTTGTGATCTAGATTTTCTTGTCTATTATCATTATTTCTGTTTCTCGAAAAATTATTATTATTGTAATTGTGGAATCTATTGCTGTTAGGATAATTATTTCTGTTACTTGAAAAGTCATTGTAATTGTTATTCCTGTTCCTTGAAAAATTGTTATTCGGATAGTTATTATTATCATAATTGTTATTTCTGTTTCCTAAAAAGTGGTTATTCCGGTAATTATTTCTTGCAGAATTATTGTACATATTTTCTCATCGTTGGTGATTATTACTAGGCTGTTGATTTTGCATAAAAAAATTAGGACTTTGTTTTCTAGATACTGCTTCTTGTGCTTTGGTTAAATGATAACAATTTTCAGCAACATGACCTGGTTTTTTACATATTATACAATTTATGTTGTTATCTCGTGTTTTTATTTCTGCGTAGTGCGGATGATGCTGCCAAATCTCTTTCTACGTTGATTGTGTCATTGAAAACTTCTTTGAATGTTTCCTTTGTCTTTACTCGGATTTCTAATTCGGGACGCAGACCGCGAATAAAGCATTGAATAACATCTTTTTGAAGCTTCTGTTTGAAGGTATTATCTACTTGTCCATTATTGTTGAGTCTATGAGCGTCTTCGATTCTGTCGGAAATCTCCTTAATTCTGGCTGCATAGGAAAGTACGTTCTCTTTTTCCCACATATAGGTATTCCCCAATTCTCCTTGTAATTGATACACACTTTTTGCTGGGGCGTATACTCTTTTGAGTTTTTCAATTAAATCCTCCATATTATTATAAGTCGATGCAAAGATACATTTTCTCGTTTCTCCTGATAATTTACTTCTCTATAATCGTCCTAAATTTTCTTGAGCTGCGGGTGTTGGCAGCATTGCCTTTGCCTCATAACATCCTTCAATAAAATGTGATAATGGAATGTTACTTCCATCAAATAAGGGTACTACTTCTAGCGCGTCGCGTAAGGATACTTGTTGATTATTAGGTAGGACCATTTCGTTGTTTCTAATTGGATTAACGTTTTCTGCAGGATTTTTGTGAACAATTTGTTCCATTTGTTCGTTGTCGGTACTATTATCGTCGCTATCGTTATTATTTAAAACTGTTTGGCGTTTAAGAGAATTTTCTGATAAATTTATTTTAGTTCTTTCTTCGACTGTGTTTTTGGGAATTATCGTTGAACTAAGTAAACTTATATCTTCGTTGTCAATATAAGTAGTTTCGTTTTTTAATGTTTCGTCCTGATCAATTGATCCACAAGTAATACTTGAATTAGTTTTTTAATTTGAATTAAGCCAATTATTCGAATGAGATAAATTGCTTGTTCCGGCAGTTTCGAATTGTTCAAACGTTAAGGTTTTCTCTAAAGAAATATTATCTAATTGCAAACTGATATTTGTTTTATCCTTGTTAGAAATATTTTCAAAATTATCTTTAGTTACCTTTTCTTTTACAGTAACTGTTCTTTTGGGTTTAAGGGGACCAGTTTGATTTTGTGCCACAATTTTTGCAAGTTCAGTATTTTTCTTAACTTGACTGCGCGTAATAGGATTTTCTTGAATTTGTGATTTCCCTAATTCACTGGGAATGGGTCCCGACATAGGTTATTATAAAATAAAATTTACTGATACGTACATGGAGGCACTTTTAAAATTGCAATACATAAATATTAATTTGGATCAACAGAAAATTTTTTCAAATATTTTTTGCTTTAAAATATTTTTGTAATCAATAAATGTGATTAATAACTTGTTATTAGAAAATATGAATTGTCTCAATGTTCCGAGTCAGGTAAATTTATAATCATCAATCAAAATTCTTAAAATAATATGCCTTAATTCTACCAATTTCCATGTGCTTACAGAAAAAATATTTATTTAGATTTTTTTTGTTTCAAATTTATTCTTATTGAAACTAATTTTGTTCCTTGTCTTACCTGAAATACTTGATATGTTTTTTTTTATATAATTGTCGAATGGTATAGGTCACAAATGGGTTTTTAAATAATTGGTACAATCACAAAAAAAATTTTTTATGTTATATTTTTTTTATACACACATAAACAAAATTATAAATTATACAGAATTTAATTAATGCAAGATTGGACAAGCCTGACTCGAGCACAACATCTTGGTCAATCGTTTGCAATTAAAAATATTCTGTTAGTTAACAGAGTTAAAATAAAAGTTTCAAACGATACTGTATGAGCACTTGAATTTTGCCTTACCCAATTGATCGTCATCAAATGGTGACCGTTCAAGGAATCTAAAAAGTACTTATAGTCTCTTGTGCTGCTTTTTCTCGTTTTAACTCGAATTAAAACTTAGTCAACAATTTAGAATTAAAGAAGTACGAGATTAAACAGGCATGATTCAAGCACAAAATCCTATGTAATCTCTGCACTTTTAGAAACTTCGATAATAAAGTTTCAAATAAAATAAGTCTTGATCACTTAGGTTAGCCTCAAGGTCCAATCCCTGCGTGACTCAACAGAATTTATTTTATTTTAAGACAGTTTGTACAAAATAACAAGAAATCAGGAAATAAAACAATATTTCAAATAAAATAATTATTTAATCACTTAGGTTAGCCTCAAGGTCAGATCCCTTTGTGATTTGATAAAATTATTTTATTTTAACAAGATATGTGTATAAAATTTCAAATAAAATAAAATGATTATTTAATCACTCAAGTTAGCCTCAAGGTTAAGTCCTTTCGTGATTTTATCAAATTTATTTTATTTTAACCAATATGTGTGTAAAATCATATAAATTGTAATTGTAATTTATTAATGTTTGATTCCTAGTAATTATAAAATTTCGATATCCCATTCACTGACTGTGATTTCCCGGGCCGATGCACCAAAAAAGAGATTAGGTATGTTACGTCAAAAACGTAACATTTCTCTTTTAAAAGATCTCCTCGTTTTATGTCAGGATCAGAAGGATCCTCTCTAAGGGATGCGGAATAGTCAGTGATTGAGAAGGGTTAGGTATATAAAATATATTTATTGACAATTGAAATTTTATCAGGTAAGCACCATGGAAATGTAAAATAGAATCAAAATTAGAAATACCCTTTTAGTTATCCTGAGTTTGAATTGATTGATGATCAATTGAGTCCAGTAAGCGAATGTGGTCAGTTGAGTGTAACTTGTAATCTTCAGATAGTTGCTGTTGTATAGTAAATTCGTAATCTAGACAGTTGATCTAGTTGATTCTTCGATCCCAGTTTCGCGAAAATTTGGAAGGCGATTCCCCTTCACTTTCTAATGTCGTTGAACTCAGCGTCGAGTTAGAATTCGGGTTAAGTAGCGGTAGAAATCTGGTGAAGCTGGACTGACTGGATTGCACTCGCTGTATAGATTCGATGGCACTGGACTGGACTCGCGTTGGTCACATTGTAGAAATCGGACGTGGACTAACTAACTGAACTCACGGTGTAAAGATGATGGTACTGGACTGGACTCTCTTGGAAGTTTCGCATTTTATAGAACTTTGAAAGGTCAAGTATGACGAGTAACATGCTATGATCAGTCGCATGTTATTACAAGTCACATGCTATTACAAGTCGCATGTTATGACGGTAGTATGTTGGCATTGTAGGGCTTCATTCACTTTCTCTCTGGGTCAGTCGATTTGTTATCATGTGTGGGTATTATAACGACACATGGTAATTTCATATTGATCATCCTATTGATCTGTAGATTTATCTATAACTTGCGTTTATTGGTTTCTTAATCTGCTCGTTACTTGTGGCGGCAGAGTCGCGGGACGTGACACTACTTTTGAAAATAAATTATAATTTTAATTTTAATTATTAAATAATATAAATTAAATTAAATAAGAATTAACTAATAATGATGATAATTATTATAATAATTAATTTTATTATTGCGAAAAGTGATACAACTAACAGTAGAAAAGTCGACCCTGGAGATCAGGGACATGAACAGTTGCACGACTGTAGAAGAGGTGGAGCTTGCCCTTCGAGAGAAGCTGCAGAGCTATGAGGGGAGGCTGGACGTGCGTCTGACCAGACCAAATGCGGTCGGGCAGCGCATGCCTGTCTTCTCTATAGAGGAGGAGGTAGCTGCGCGCCTCCTTGAGTCAGCGCGCATCTGCATTGGGTGGATAAGCTGTAGGCTGAGGCAGCGAGAACAGATTACTCGCTGCTTCAAATGCCTCGGCTTCGGCCACGAAAGCCGGACCTGCAAGGGGCCTGACCGAAGCACCCAGTGCTACAGGTGTGGCAGCGAAGAGCATAAGGTGATTGTGCACAGCTGGCGCAGTAGGGCACGTAGCGGGGTCGGGCAGTTGCAGGGTCTTCTGAGAAGCCCTAGCAAAATATGGCCGCTCCTCATAAAGGTTCTACAGGGCAACTTGAATAGAAGCAGGACGGCCCTGGACCTGCTTGCTCAGATCTGTCTCGAGAAGAACGCTGATGTAGTAATCGTCAGCGAACAGTACCGAGACAGCACTGAGGCAGGCTGGTATCTCGGCGTCCTCGGTACAGCAGCTATCTGAATTCCTGACACGCGGCGACACTTGGTGTCGCATCACGGGTCGGGAACAGTGTGCCCAGATTTGACACACGAACGTTACGCACACAACGCCAACAGCAGTACGTACGTGAGAATGGTTGCTCAAGCAGCGTAGTGTGTCTGCTGTTCGCAGTGGTTCTCTGAGTTTTCTCTGGTTGAAGGCTCCTTGTACCTACAGCTGATATTACGTGCGCGGGGAATCACATGTACGCACCGTTAGCTAAAGTTGCGTAAGTTAGATTGCTATATGAAACTCAACAGTGTATAGGAGCACTGCTTACAAAATACAAATCGACAGCTTGCTCGGTTTTTATGTTTCTTTCGACTCTGCTGGATTCCGTGCAAAAGAGGCGCGAAAGAGATGCCGAATTCGAAATGACGGAAGATATAATTTGAAAACTTAACCCTAAAATCAAAATTTTATAATGTGTAAAATCTTTTACATGATAGTTTTAATAAACAAGTGTTAATGAAGGGGTTCAATATTTAAGCAAGTTAATAATTTATATTCTAATTCACATACGAAATTACAATTACTAAACAATTTTTTTGTATGAAATTCGACCTCATTGTGATTCTTTGTTATTAAGTAAAAGTGACCAATATTATAAAAATAAAAAACTTTTAAAAAAAGTTTTGGAATACTTAAAAATTTGTATATGACAATTTTAATGTATAAATGTAAATGAAAGGCTCGATTATTAAAAAAAGTCAATTAATTATATCTGAATTCGCATGCGAAACTACAAATTGAGATTTCTTTGGTATGAAGATAATTCGACATACTTTTACTGTAAATTAAAATACTTTAAATAATTTTTTTGAAATACGTAAGAATCGTTTAAAAGATAATTTTAGTATATGCACTGCCATCAGAAATTACAGGTTCACTTATACTTTTATCTACTGTTAAAACCTCTTCATTTTTATAATAACACGTGATGTAAAAGATTTGAGCTATTCCACAAATTTTTAATGATATTTTATTCGAAATCCATATTTTTCCACTTCATATCAGAGAAATCTCAACATGTAATTTAGTATTCAAATTTAATTATAATATATTTGATATTTAAAGAATCAAACTATTTATTCACACTTGGATAGTCTCTAAATCATTTATATCCAAATACAATATAATTTATTTTTGAATAATGAAATATTTTATTTACATTTATTTGATGAAATTGTCATGTAAAAGGTTTTAAGTATTCTAAAAACTTTTTTGAGGTCCTTTATTCTAAAGGAAATGTTTTGAAATTTCTTTCTTACTAGACAAATTTCAAAGCTTAATTTCTTGTGCAAAATAAACATGTTTTTTAATTTTTTATATAATCAAATCTCTTATTCACACTTGTATATTAGAATTTTCTAAAAATAATTTTGGGTAAATAAGAAATTTTGTTTCCAAATAATTGATTATTAAATTTGTAAAATTTATTTTATATTATAAAACTCTTCAGATGCAATTTCATATGAAATTTCAGCAGATATTGCATCCGCGAGGATTCACCCATACGCACTGACATTTAAAGTTGTGTAAGTTTGATCGCTATATGAAATCGAAGCGTGTATTAAAGAACTTCTTAAAAATTGACAGCATGCTCAGATTTTATGTTTTTCTTGAGTCCATACAAAAAAGGCGCGAAAGAGACGCCAAATTTGAAACATATTATTTGAAAAATTAACCTTTTTTGCAATCTTTTGAAAAGTATTTACCTGAAATAAATACAGTAAAACCTCATTTATCCGGACGTCCTTGAAATGTAAACACCTCGTTTATCGGGATTTGGAGGGGCTTCCCACTACCACCTACAATCTCATGGTGGGTTGCTATAACTCTTGTTGTATGTTGACATTTAGTAATGGTAACGAAGGTATATATAATACGAAGGTATGTAAAAAAATTGACATAATAAAACTCCTGCAAATGAAACATCTCCAAACTATGTCACTATGTACAAGAAGTGGTGGCTGGAGGAGAAACAAAATGTCCCGATAAATGAGGTTGCGAGATCCCGATAAATGAGGTTTTACTGTATATGCAAAATTTTATATAATTTTGGGATGTTTTAAACAATCAAAAAAATTTTTCAGTAAAAATTAATAACAAATTAATTAGTTGAGTTTGAAATTTTTGTCACTGCCTACATTATCGGAGGATCACTAGTCGCGTGTCAGATAGGATACGTTGTCGACAGGTGTCCTCGTAGACAATTTCAAACTCTTATATCGCAAATAATGCAAATAAATTTAATATTTTAAAGAATTTGAAAATCTTTCTGTGGAAAAAATGACGCTTTCGACTGCGCTGGGATTCGAGCCCAGGTCTTTCGATTGCCGGTCGACTGCTCTGACCACTGAGCTACACAGGCGTCCGACATCTCTTTCTCCACAGGAAGATCTCCTTATATCGCCTAGGACGCCTGTGTAGCTCAGTGGTCAGAGCAGTCGACCGGCAATCGAAAGACCTGGGCTCGAATCCCAGCGCAGTCGAAAGCGTCATTTTTTCCACAGAAAGATTTTCAAATTCTTTAAAAAATTAATAACAATAAATATTTATGGTTACAAGGGGAGATATAAAAAAATGTTTAGCTTCTTGAATTAAAGCTTAAATCACAAATTTGAAATACTTAAAAAGATTTTAAAAATGTTTATACAATCATAAAAATTTCAATCACAAAATTAGGAGCAAAATTTTTCTTAGTGAAAAAAGATAAAAAAAGTCAAGGAAGTTAATTTGAAGCGATATTAAGAAAATATTTTTCAATAGAACTTTTACTTGTTACGTACGAATAATTAAATTTATTATAATAAAAATATTAAATTCGATTATACGCCCGCTTGAGGCTCCAAACTACCAAATTTCAATTTAGGAAATTATAAATTAAATAAACCAAAATTTGTTTTTAATCTGGGATCGTATTTGTCCTCTCCTCTGACTGAGGAGGCTATACCCTGCTTTTAAGAAAACCCTCTTTGATTTTTGAAAAGAAAACTTGAACACAGGAAGATTTCCAGTTTTAGTGTTTAATGTCCGTATAAAAAGGATATACAAATAGATATATATATTGTTGTTCAAAATCACACTTTGTCCGATTTGCGAGTCGCGCATAGCACACGCGCACACAAATATTGTTTTTGCCACTTTCTGTTAGGCTTAATAAGAGAAAATAACGGTTGGCTTTTAACCAGAAAAGGGTTGAGTGCTTTTAAACTCGCCCTTTTCGCCGCTAGAATTTTCCTATTAAATCTAATTACAATATGTTATGAAAAATCATCACCAACCTTTTGAGATTTAGTAGTATTAATTTTTCCGCGATTTCGCGCACCTTTTTGCCGTCTTTTTATTAAACGAATTGGACTTTAAAATAGTCCGCCGAAGAAAGATATATTAAAAATATATTTTGTATACTTCAATATATCTCATATGTATTGCTTCCGTCCAGATGAAGTCTTTTGTCTTTTACGTCCGCCCGAAACGATTCCAAAAATATAATTTCGTTAGAAAGAGTTTTACGGGTTCAATCAACTAACGAGGATCTAGGAACTGTCGATCTAGACCGCAGACGGGCACGATAAAAGAAAAATGTTTTCCTTATTATTCTAAGGTCTGAATCCGGTCAAGACACTTAGAAGACTGCTAATTTAATTTTGCCTTGATCCGTTTTACTAGTTCATCGCGAGGTGAGCATGGTAGGGTTTTTTGATGATTAAGGAATTAATGATTGGACAGAGGTAATAATGGCAGGGAGGATTTAGGAATTTGCACAAGTGCTGATGTGGTTATTGCGCCATTTGCTGATTTTTAGAATGTAATTATTTCTCCCCTCTTTCTACTCCTATCGTGAGAAAGGAAATGTCGTCATCAATTTTTAGTATTTGATGCATGGTCATCAAATTGTAGAAACAATTTTAGTTTCCAATATATTTCAGAGTAAATCGAAATATATATATATTTAATTAGTCTAGGCTTATAATCTTTAAGTGGACTAAAGCTTTGACATAATTATTTAAGTATTCAGATGAGCGTTGGGTTTTAGTTACAAAAAGCACGTGGCTTTTGTGGCGGGAGATCAGCTGGCTAAAGCATTTGAGCAAGGATAGGTGTGTGAGGAGGAGATGCAATTATGAGATAAATGCTAGCCTCGCGATGCACAGCAGAGCGCATCAAGATTTTCTAAAAGAGACCAGTATATTAGGCATGTGCATAGGCGAACGAAAGGAGGAATTGACAAAAATTACATGTTGAGATTTCTCTGATATGAAGTGGAAAAATATGGATTTCGAATAAAATATCATTAAAAATTTGTGGAATAGCTCAAATCTTTTACATCACGTGTTATTATAAAAATGAAGAGGTTTTAACAGTAGATAAAAGTATAAGTGAACCTGTAATTTCTGATGGCAGTGCATATACTAAAATTATCTTTTAAACGATTCTTACGTATTTCAAAAAAATTATTTAAAGTATTTTAATTTACAGTAAAAGTTTGTCGAATTATCTTCATACCAAAGAAATCTCAATTTGTAGTTTCGCATGCGAATTCAGATATAATTAATTGGCTTTTTTTAATAATCGAGCCTTTCATTTACATTTATACATTAAAATTGTCATATACAAATTTTTAAGTATTCCAAAACTTTTTTTAAAAGTTTTTTATTTTTATAATATTGGTCACTTTTACTTAATAACAAAGAATCACAATGAGTAATTTTGTATGAAAATGTAAATATAATGTATTCATCAAAAAAAAAAAAAAGAAATCTTTTTTTTACACTTATATGTTAAAATTGTCACGTAAAAGATGTTATGTATTTCAAAAAATGGTATTTAAAGTATTTTACTCAATATTAAAGGTTTGTCGAATCAAGTTCATACAGAAAAATTGTTTAGTAATTGTAATTTCGTATGTGAATTAGAATATAAATTATTAACTTGCTTAAGTATTGAACCCCTTCATTAACACTTGTTTATTAAAACTATCATGTAAAAGATTTTACACATTATAAAATTTTGATTTTAGGGTTAAGTTTTCAAATTATATCTTCCGTCATTTCGAATTCGGCATCTCTTTCGCGCCTCTTTTGCACGCAATCCAGCAGAGTCGAAAGAAACATAAAAACCGAGCAAGCTGTCGATTTGTATTTTGTAAGCAGTGCTCCTACACACTGTTGATTTTCATATAGCAATCTAACTTACGCAACTTTAGCTAACGGTGCGTACATGTGATTCCCCGCGCACGTAATATCAGCTGTAGGTACAAGGAGCCTTCAACCAGAGAAAACTCAGAGAACCACTGCGAACAGCAGACACACTACGCTGCTTGCGCAACCATTCTCACGTACGTAATGCTGTTGGCGTTGTGTGCGTAACGTTCGTGTGTCAAATCTGGGCACACTGTTCCCGACCCGTGATGCGACACCAAGTGTCGCCGCGTGTCAGGAATTCAGATAGCTGCTGTACCGAGGACGCCGAGATACCAGCCTGCCTTAGTGCTGTCTCGGTACTGTTCGCTGACGATTACTACATCAGCGTTCTTCTCGAGACAGATCTGAGCAAGCAGGTCCAGGGCCGTCCTGCTTCTATTCAAGTTGCCCTGCAGAACCTTTATGAGGAGCGGCCATATTTTGCTAGGGCTTCTCGGAAGACCCTGCAACTGCCCGACCCCGCTACGTGCCCTACTGCGCCAGCTGTGCACAATTACCTTATGCTCTCCGCTGCCACACCTGTAGCACTGGGTGCTTCGGTCAGGCCCCTTGCAGGTCCGGCTTTCGTGGCCGAAGCCGAGGCATTTGAAGCAGCGAGTAATCTGTTCTCGCTGCCTCAGCCTACAGCTTATCCACCCAATGCAGATGCGCGCTGACTCAAGGAGGCGCGCAGCTACCTCCTCCTCTATAGAGAAGACAGGCATGCGCTGCCCGACCGCATTTGGTCTGGTCAGACGCACGTCCAGCCTCCCCTCATAGCGCTGCAGCTTCTCTCGAAGGGCAAGCTCCACCTCTTCTACAGTCGTGCAACTGTTCATGTCCCTGATCTCCAGGGTCGACTTTTCTACTGTTAGTTGTATCACTTTTCGCAATAATAAAATTAATTATTATAATAATTATCATCATTATTAGTTAATTCTTATTTAATTTAATTTATATTATTTAATAATTAAAATTAAAATTATAATTTATTTTCAAAAAAATGGACACCGAGAGGCTGTCTCTGGCCATAGAACGCGGTCAGCAGACCCTAGCCGAAACAGAGGATGAAGTTGTGTCTCCAGCGTGGGCCGAAGTGGTGACGAGTATGACAATGCGCTTGATCCATCAGGCCTGCGTGGAGGCTATACCGAGGAGCAGAGCACGCGATGGCAGGCGTCCTGCTTATTGGTGGACAGACGAAAATGCGGGGCTCAGAAGGAAGTGCCTGAGTTGCAGGCGCGCGGCTCAACGAGCCAAGAAGAGCGACCGCAATGCGGCCCTGAGAAGAGCCGAATATCTGGCGGCGAAGAGAGCCCTGAGTCGGGCCAACAAATCACAATATTTACAAGTTTCCAAGGCAGTTTATAAGTTTAACATCTAATATATTTCAACAACTTTATAAGCTTATAGAATATATACCGTTCTCTGACGGTTCTATGACCGTTCTATGACCTCGCATTATTACGGCTAAGAACGGTAAAAAAGACATTAAAAGCATTGCAATTATGATTCTGTGGCGAAATTTGGATTACAAGGTGAAGCAATAAATACAATTATCTTATTTTTCAGCGATAAAAACTAGAAAAACATAATACCTGTCACTGAAGGCGGCTTCAACTGCTCTCAGTAGCATTTTGCGCGCTAAATTTAAAAACAGAATTTAAGATTGAGAAATGAAAATGTGTAAGATAAATGAATTTAATAATGAACTTTACGTAATAAAAGTTGCTAAAATTAATTAAAGTTGCATGAATAATTCAAACAGTATTTTTTAAAGCCTCTGATGTCATTCAATTGTAATTTTTTTCTTTTGTGCATGATGCGACTTTACCGACCGCCGTGACTAATCAAACAAATCATTTGGATTGAGAAATACAAATGTGTAAAATAAATGAATTTAATAATGAACTTTACGTAATAAACGTTGCTGCTATTAATTAAAGTTGCATGCATAATGTAAAGTCTCTGACGTCATTCAATTGTCATTTTTTACTTTACCGACCGCCGTAACAAATCAAACAAATCATTTGGATTAAGAAATGCAAATGTGTAAAATAAATTAATTTAATAATGACATTTACGTAATAAAAGTTGCCGATATTAATTAAAGTTTCATGAATAATGTAAAGTCTCTGATGTCATTCAATTGTCATTTTTTACATTTATGCATGATGAGAATTCGTGGACCACAGTCACAAATCCTAAAAAGTATTTTCTAAAAAGTATTGATAAATGATTTGGGGTAATTCAAAATACGCAAAATAAGAGAAACAATATTTATAATTTGACAGTATTTGTATTTGCATTATTTTGGGTGATATTACCTACAATATACAGATGTATATCCAATTGGAAGAACTTAAGATCATGTATCAACCAGTACAGCTGACTAAATCAATAATATCAGTTTCCCCCCAGGATTTTCCCATAAAAATAAATTTTGTTATTTGGAAATTTAGGACATAATGAAGGTCGTATTAGCGGATGTCTGTAGACTTTAATTACTTTTAAACAATAAAAAATAATAATTCCTGTTTTACCGACACTAAAACTTATTTAATTGCTCAAAACTAATTAAAGTCTACAGCCATCCGCTATTGTGTCCTTTATTATGTCCTAGAGTTTCATCTGAAAAAATTCATTATTGTTGAAAAATCTTGGGGAATTGATATTATTCAGTCAATAGCAAAAAAGAGTTTTTCTATTCAGAATTATGTCGAATTTACAAAAGAGCACGGTATACAATTAAAATTAATACAAGTGCGTACTTATATCATAAAATTTCTTGGAATTCTTGTAATAAGTTTTTCTGAATGAGTCATGGAATTCATTTTTGTGTTAGCGGCTATAAGCGTAATATTATGTTATATTTTTTAGAAGATTATTGCGGATTTATATAATTTATTTGTGATATAGATCTTATTTGGAATTAGATTCTTAATCAATTTGACGTGAGAACTAACTTAATTTTATTAAATCAATGAAAAATGTAATTTTGAATTAAATGTACATAGCAAATAAAATATATAAATTCACAATTATCTCCTAAAAAAAACATAAAAATAACATAACTCTTCTCGTATTGAATGATATTGTATGTATAATTGCATATTTATATGATTTTAGTTTTAGGAGACGCACTTGTATTAATTTTAATTGTATATGCCGTGCTCTTTAGCAAATTCGACATAATTCTGTATAGAAAAACTCTTTTTTGCTATTGACTGAATAATATCAATTCCCCAAGATTTTTCTACAATATAGAATTTCTTCAGCTGAAACTCTAGGACATAATAAAGGACACAATAGCGGATGGCTGTAGACTTTAATTAGTTTTGAGCAATTAAATAAGTTTTAGTGTCAGTAAAACAGGAATTATTATTCTTCATTGTTTAAAAGCAATTAAAGTCTACAGACATCCGCTAATATGACCTTCATTATGTCCTAAATTTTCGAATAACAAAATTTATTTTTATGGGAAAATCCTGGGGGGAAACTGATATTATTGATTTAGTCAGCTGTACTGGTTGATACATGATCTTAAGTTCTTCCAATTGGATATACATCTGTATATTGTAGGTAATATCACCCAAAATAATGCAACTACAAATACTGTCAAATTATAAATTTTGTTTCTCTTATTTTGCGCATTTTGAATTACCCCAAATCATTTACCAATACTGTTTAGAAAATACTTTTTGTAGATAAAGGTCGAGTTTCGCTGTTAAATTTGATTTTATGCACTGAAAGACTTTTATCTGTAAAATTTAATATTACTTTACTAATAATTCCAAAAGAATATAGTAATCTGGGATATAGATTCTTGGTATTAAAAATTACTATTTTATATATTAAATTGCAAAGTTCCAAACTTAATTGGAGTAAATAATTAAATTATAGTATATTAACGTAAAAAGGTATTGATATTTATTGCCTAATATAGTAAAATGACGATCACCTCGTCCAAAGTTTTCTTGTAATAAAGCCTAACATATTTGGACTATTTTCGAGAGAAACAAATATATATTTCAACACAGAATGGGAAATTTTTACAAGTGAGGATAGGAAAAAATATCTATGTAGATGGAAATAAAAAACACGTGGTCGCGTAACTTTAGTCATCCAGTTAGTTAACCTTACTTCCTTTCACAAATTTCGACGGGGAACTCATATAGAAGATACATACATACATATTAAAACACATCCTACCTAAATACTATTAACTTAACCTACAAGTAAAACGCACGCAGTCGTAAACGCATCGCAATAACATATCGATGTCATGGCTAAAGAATGCTTATATACTAACGATCAAAATATATCACCACTTGTGAGAAGAGAACAGGGCCGTCATGAGTTGTGGATATTATATAAAGCATCGCACTCCCGAAATGTAGACCCATTAGAATTCCAAACTCAGGATTTTCAACGCAATACTGAAAAAAATCTGAATGGAACGTAAAAATGCAACAAAATATTAAATAAATTAACAATTATCATAGTTTTGTAAATCTTTCTTTTATGACCAGGTAATGTCACACCCAGGAAAAATTAATTATGTCGATACTGAACTCCGCTAAATAATGTGTCAAGCAAGCCCGCCAAATTCAAATATATAAAAGAAATGGCTCGCGAATTCTCCTTTGATATAAGTCAGCTGATTACTAATTTTTATAAAAGTGTTTAATAAATATGATTCATATAAATTACCGCTTAATGAAAAGCTTATACACGCAAGAAATACAATAGAAAATTTTTAAATGCAGATGATAAGAAATTTAAAACTCTGAGGCTGCGACAGAGAGTTAGATTAACGGGGTGGTAGCGATTCTGCAGAAATAAACCCTGCACAACTAATTCTACACACCAAGACCCTACACAATTGCACTTAATAAATTAAATATTCGAAATTTAAACCCAACACGGTTGAGATTTACACCGCTAAACTCTGCACAAAATAATCATTTTAATTTTAATGAATTAAACTGAATTTTCTTAATCTTTACACAATTCAATTCTAAACATTAGAAATATTTAATCATTTGCAAAATTCATTTTTTACTCTGCACCATTAAATTCTAAAACGCAAAACTCTACGCAAAATAAAGAGTGTTTTTATTTTGCCGTGAAAAATCTTTTTTTAAGAACGTGTTACGTCAGAAACGTAACATTTCTCTTCTTAAAAGATTCCTCGTTTTATGTTAGGATCAAAAAGGATCTTCCCTAAGGGATGAGGAGAAGTCAGTGATTGAGAATGGTTATTGATATAAAGTATGTTTATTGACAATCAAATTGAGAAACGAATAAGCATCATGGAATTGGAAATCGAATTGAAATTTAGATGTACCTTTGTAATTACCCCGAGTGAAATTTGTCTGATGAATTATTGAGTCCAGTGGAGCGAACGTGGTCAGTTGAGTCCTCGTTGAGATCGTTGAGATAGTACTTGTTTGATATGAAATTCGTTGTTAAGACGGTTGGTCTAGTCGATTCTTGATCCAAGTTTAGAGAGAATTTTAGACGGTGATTCCCCTTCACTTTCTAATGTCGTTGAACTCAGCGTCGAGTAGGAATTCGTCTGAGTAGCGGTAAAATCTGATGAGACTGAACTGAACTAGCCGTGTAGAGATGATGGTACTGGACTAGACTGAACTGAACTCGCCGTGTAGAGATGATGGTACTGGACTAGACTCGCGTTGGTTACATTGTGAAAATCTGATCTCTGATGACTCGTGCTCCAATGAAATTCATTACCTGGCACTAATGTCACAATCTATTTTATCTGTTATTCGATTCTAACGAAAAGGTCAACTACTGTGGAAGTAAAAACAAGGTGTACGATCTTTTCCATATTTTGGTGTTTAAAGTCGAATGAGTTGCCTTTACCGATGAGTCACGTTCCGATGAAATTTATTACTTGCGTTAATGTCACAGCCAAATATATCTATTTAGATTTGCCTTTCGATTTTAACGATCTTCCTATTTCTTGTTAAATCTTGCTGTTGAGTCAATATAATCAAGGATGTGGTAATGTTGCCTTGATCTCTTCATTGGTTCCTTAATTTGTTTATTACTCTAGGTGGTAGAGTCGCGGGACGTGACAAACGTATTAAATAAAATTGTACGATATAGATTTTTAAAAGAAAAGGAAGAATTCGAAGAAGTGAAATTCATCCAGAAATCTTGTACAGAACAAAAAATGGGAGGTATTCAGCGGTTCCACCATAAAAATAGTTTCAATATTTCACCCTACAAATAAGAAGTATTGAAACATGTAATAATTTTTCAATTGAATGGAAATAAAATAAATATTTTAGAACTTGAAAACAAAATTTATTCAAAATTTTACTTATAATACTAATAAAATTAAGTTACTATTATTAAATCAATTTACAGATTTCCACTTGCTTTTAAGGTAATCCCACCTTCTTTTCTGTATGGAATGAAGTACGTTTCAGACTTTTCACCTGGGAAAATTACTGAGATAGCTCTTACAATTTCGAGGAGAATATTTGTGGGAATCCTGTAATAGGTATCAATCTTAAGATCAAAATTTTTAGACACAAGTAAATCATACATTTCTTAAAAGCAATGAACTGTTTCTTACGTGAAACTTGAAAGCATTTCTCCAACAGATAATTTTCTGATTGCATCATCAGAAAACTTTTTTATGATTGTCCTTCTTAAAAGACATCTGGTATCCTTATTTAAACACCCATGGATGATGTAAAGTGCCAGAACTGCTTTTTCGTTTGCCTCGTTTTGTAGAAACTTCAACAATCCCTGAAACAGTCGTCAAGAAAAATTCCAACTTCAACATTATATTAAAAATAGTGCACCAAATGCAAACAATATTTCGTAAAGATAAAATCAAGATAATTCAAAAGTGTAACTTTCAATTTCAGCACGTTTATAATAAGTGTTAGTTCAGAGCCTCTTTTTCAAAAAAATATAAATTTATAATTAAAATCTCACCTTGTGACAAGGTTTCAATTTTCTTTTCTTTGTCGCTTGAAAAATGTCATATTCGTTCTCGTTTTCTTTATTAACCTCACAATACTGCAATTCGAGAGAGAACTCCTCAGTTGCAAGTTTCGCTAGTTTCTGAAATGTAAATCATATTTTGTTAGAAGCAAGACTCAATTTTTGGGCTAATAGCACAATCTATTTGAAACAAAAATAAAATAAAATTTTTATATTATTCAGAAGCACGTTTTGATCAATTATGGCCATGTATTTCAAACGGATGTTGCATAAAAAATGTATATGTTTAGTAACGAAAAAATTGATATTTTCATTTTTTAAAGTATAAACTGCGGGAGAAACGTATTTATATTAATATAATATTTTTCATATAATAAACGCCAACATTTATTCAGATTTCTAACCTCAACATTTGCAATTACAAAAAAAAAGTAATCGAACAAATTGCATTCATTAGTCTATACTTCCTTCTTCAGACTTTGATCCATTTTTTAGCAGCTAACATTTATCACACCATAATAAAAAGTTTTCTTTTATTATTTTTACACGCCGAAGGCACCAAAAAATCCCTAACAATAATACACAATAATGGCCGGTACTTATGGTTATTCATTAATTTATGCTAGGAGCAATACTAAATATTGTATTTAATGTTTGTAATATTCACAACTTTCGTTATGATATTTCCCTAGTCTCAACTTTTCTATACAAAAGAGTAATTATTTTAACTGAGTACATTTCAATTTTCTTTCTCAAGAATCAGAATATTGAAAATTCATACCGAAAATATTATAAAGTTTTATTACTTTCAAACAAATTAACAGTATTGCAGCCGTATCCCACATTACCACTTTTTTTATGTAACTATCAGTATAGTAATATTAAAGTTTACAGACAAAAGTCTTTCAGTGTGATTAAAGTTTTTTTCGACAACCAAATATTTTTTGTACATTTAATATTTTTCTCTATCATGTGTCACATAAAGCAATCATCTTTTTAGTTTTTTTTTATTATTTACTGCAATAGATAGTCTGCTGGTTCACGTTTGATTGAAATTGAAAAATGAAACTTTTCATTTCATGTCAAGTATTCCGAGGTAATTCTCATATTTTGAGTATCGATCTTGAATTCCGTACTCGGAGTTTCGTTGTACTTGTTGGAATACACTGTAAATAATTTCACCAGATAAAGCTGGAATCCCATTGAAGAATTTTTAAAACTAATTCATTTAATTTCAATTCCACCATTTCGAGTTTTTTTCATAATTTAATATTTTTTTACATTTCATCTTATTTCACCTCAAGTGAAAGATGAGGTAAAATTTTGAAATTGAACTTTTAATTTAGCCTCTCAAAGAAAATGAAATTATTTCATTAGCTACAATTAACTGAAAAACGTAAGCATCTTATGCATTTCACTTTTCTTAATTTCTTAATTTCACAGCAAACGAAGTTACCGAAAATACATTTCTATTACTTGAAGACAAGGACATTAAATTCATGATACCCTTATTTGGCCCAAGAGCATTATTTCGTTCAATGTGGGTCGAAATGAAGCTCGGAATAGTAGGTGGTCTTTGAAAATATTTTTTAAATTCTATTCATGCAATTTTGTTATTTCTCTACCTCTGTGATTTATTCTGAAATAATAGGCTAAAAGTTTGAATAACCCAAGCAGGGTGAAACGAAAAGCATCCGAAATTGTTGAGCATGTTTATTTGGATGAGAACGTTGATCCTTTAGCACAAAAAAATCATTCTTTGAGGAGAACACTGCCCCACGTTGAGGAGATTTTGAGAAAAAGCCGAAGTGGAAAGATTATTCTAGAATGCCACGCGTCAAATAAAGATATTATTTCCGCCAATGCCAGGGATACTATCGTTAGTTTAATCGTGGAGGCACTTTTGAATGACCAAAATCCGTAAGTCTGTTTCCATTAGAATTTTGTTTTTCATCTGGAGTGTTTACTTATCTCTATAATGTTTATGAAAATTGAGGGTGCGCATGCAATTTCTTAAATAGATTTTAAAACCAACAAGCACTTTGAAATCACGTAAATTTAAATGTGAATAGAATTTTTTCATTTTTCATTATTTTGGAACTGGGTCAGATTCTTTTTATTTTCTTCGATTAAAATTTTCACTATTCGATATAAAAATACTCAAAAAGGAAAATTTTAATCGAAGAAAATAAAAAGAATCCGACCCTATGCCATAATAATGAGAAATGAAAAAATTCTATGAATTTTGGGTCAATATAATAGCAGACACGTTATCAAACATGTCACTTTAAAAAATTAAATGTGAATGTTATATGAGTTAATACTATATCGAATCAGGATTTTAGATTACACAATTTTAGATTACATCGTAATCCTAAAATTCGACTCTCCTAAACTAAAAATTTCGAATAAAAAATTTCTAAATACTATTAAACATATTTTTGAAAATATTGAGGTTTATCGAAATAACTTAAATTGAGTTAAAAACATATAATAATAAAGTGAAGGTTTTTTGTCCTGTAATGAGTCGCTATTTTAGCATAAATCTCGAAAATAATGTTTGCATAACATTTAGAAAATGTCCTAAAAAGCAAGTGCTCATTATAAGATACATTCTCACGTCATTTTGCAGAGTAACCTATCCACTGCTTCAGGCCTTAGCCGAAGAAATAGTTGAACTTTTTCCTACTGAGGTTGTAACTACTTATACATTCCTCCTATTAAGAAAAAAGACTCATCAATCGGGAAGTCAATTGTTGCACGAGAGTGTTTAGTAAATAGGTGGAAGAATGGTATCACTAAATTAAAGTTACTGGCTAATGGTGGAGTCGCTAATAAAGAAAAATCTTCAGAAACTTTAGAGCATGAAGGTTTGCTAATTAAATAAATTGAAATTCACATAAATTATACTAAAAGTTAATAATGATGTACTATATTAATGATTGTTCTTAAATGCCAAAAATAAAAACTTCTCATGGTAGTCATTCCTTTCAGAGATTACTGCGATTGTTGAAGAAAGTATTAGATAATGCTATTGAAAACTGGTCACACTTCTACCGTTTTGTCGAAGCAAACAAGTCGGTCAAGCCAAAAGATGTAACCGCTCTTAATCTTCAGACTTTATTGAAAGGAGATTTTAACCAGGGTACGTAACGCTTGATATAATTTCAACGAAATTAAATGGATATTAAAAGAAGTTGAAAAAGATACATTTTGCTTTCTTTTTATGCTTCAGATAGCAAAATCTCAATCGAATTGATGCTGTTGGCACATTTAGTACCACCCCGAATGACATTAAAAGTCAACAAAAAATCCTGGAAGGTATCAACTGGCGATTGTATAGATAGCATCATATTGCACGTGCAGGTAATTTCTCATTTAATATTGATTTCATAGTTAAAACTTCATAAAAAGTAAATTTTTATTGGTTATGAAACAGCAGAACAGTTATTATTATTATTATTAATTCGTAATATCGTGAAACGGTCACAATTCACGTCAGCTGATTGCGCCCACGACATACTAAAGGTATAGTACACGCGGCGCAGTAGGAACTCAGGGGTAGTGGTACCAACAGTCTCCGCTAGGCTCGCAGCGCAAGCTTGCCCGCTCTAAACCTGAAACCGCGTGTCTATAACCGAGCGCACTCAATTCTCAGCGGTATCTCCAGCCGGGGTCTCAGGCAGTGTGCTCAGATTGCACGCCGTGTCCGTGTGAAGCGAGTAGGGAGAGACGACGGGGTGCGCTGCTTTTGTTTCTTCCTCGTCGTTCTTGCGTGCGAGAACAGCACCTCCAACTTCTCCTTATTCTCCTCGCTTCCTCATTGCAATCAGTGTCTCCAGAACGTGGGATTTTTCAGCCCCCACCACGTTCCCATCTGGGAGAAACGCATGCAAACGTGGCGTGTCAGTGTGTCGGCTCTGCTACACGCTGCGGTCACCAGCTTCGTGTAAAGCCGAAGGTGCACGAAGACGGACTTCGTTACAATGCTTGAGTGTTCAAGTTATTTTTAGATTTCACGCTTTCGTTTATCGAGTCGAAATTAAGAATTGTATTTTTCTCGAGTACGTGCAAAAGAGGAGCGAAGCAGACGACGAATTTGAATTTACGAAGTATATAGTTCAAGAAATAACACTTTTCTTCAATTTCTTGAAAAAAGTCTGCATGAAATAAACATCAGTATAATATTGGAAAATTTCATGAGAAATTCAACACTTCAAAAATAAACTTTCAGTGAAATTTAGTGACAATAAATGTATAAAATTTGAATCAATATATAATTTTCCATTCAAATTTATATACTTCTTACTAATTTTGTACATTTAACAATTTTTCAATTAGAACAATATTTTCTATCAAGATAAAATGAACATAAAATTCAAGTTCATAATTTATATTTTCACTTATATGTTAGAAATATTTTCATCTCACATTTTTGTAGCCTAAGCACAAACTTTTCATTCCAAAACTTAAAATCTCTACGGAAATGGAAAATTGTCTAATAGCAGTAGATAAATTAAAAAGCTAAAATATGTGTTTATTGGTATTTCCATATTAACATATAAATATCAATCAACTTTAAATTTTACATAAAAATGTTCGTTCGAAGTGTTCAAATCTTGTTACAATTTGACAAGATTTTATGGAGGAGTGCAATCTTTTGGATGAAATATTTTGTAGTTCTTAATTTGTCTGTCCGTCTGAAATCGTAGTGAGATTTGAACAGTAAACAACAAATTTTCCAATAGAATTCAGGATCAATAATAATTGATTCAGGAAATACTTCAACTCTGTAGAGCATTTTTGTATTTCGAATTCAAAATGTGTGCTTAAGCCACAAAAAAGTAAGCTGAAAATGTAGATATAAAACTAATTATGTCATGTTTATGTCTTCTTAATGGAAAATACTTTGCATATAATTCTCTAATTCGATATTTTTTTAATGTATGAACATTCAAGAAATTGATAAATATTCCATCTTTTTATAGGAACTAAAAATTTCCGGATAATGCTTTGATTGAGAAAGCTAAAAATTTGTCAAATATTGATATAAATTGCAATTTTACAATTGCATTATTTTTCAAATATTTTAACATCTCTTCAATCTTGATAATTCTTACAGAAGTTTATTCCATGTGAGTGACTTTTTCTTTTTCTAATGAAAGATTTCGTAATTCTAAATTCGGCCCAAGTCGTAACATTGTAAAAAGATTTTAAAACTTCATAAAAATTTTTTTTCTGTTTTATTCAAAGTCAATAAATATTCAATGTTTGGAATCGAAATATTAAGTAAATGATTTTTAATTTCTGGGAATAAACTGCTTTAATAAGACAATCTTTCTTCTTTGTGAGAAATCTCAATTTTAAAATTAAAATTCTACGCATAGGATACAAAAACAAAATATGAAAATACTTTTATTACAGAATTTTGAAATATACAAGCTGACCAATTTTTAAACGAGTAAATCGGCTACTTTAAGCAAAAAATTATGTTAAAAATATTTAATCAAAAAAAAATAAGACAAATTAAATTACGGTTTAAAATCCACATTCATAGATTGATGGTAAAAGCAGTTTAAAGTTTTTTAATCTTACGTTTTAGTGACGTATGCACAGACTTTTAATCAGATAAATGAAATGCTTTATGGAAAGTGTAAATTTTCTTATTACTGCACTTAATCAAATTTATAAAGTAAAAATATTTTTTAATTGATGCTTTCACTCAATTCTTTAAACATTCATTAATTGAAAATTGTACTCAAAATTTAATCTTGCAGCGTTCCAATATACCCACAATGTTACAAAATCTTATTAATCATTATTTTAGTCGAATTATTTTCAAAATATTTAAAAAATAAATGTAAATATTTTGATTAAATACTCTGTCAAATTTTGCATTTGACTGATCTTGCAAAATTGTTGAAAGTTTTGAATACCGATAGAAGAAACTTTAAATGAAATTTTATGTCCATAAATGCTTAAAGTTTTATATAGAAATATCAACTAGAACATTCTCAAATTTTATAAATAAACTACTAAATTCAAAAAGTTTCGGATTTTTTAAAAAACTGTACAAATTTCAAATATGAATCAGTCAAAATCTACTGATTATCAGTGAAATTTGACTGATTTAAATAAATAAAAACAGGTTACTGTGAATCAGTCAAATTTCAGTGATTACTTCAGTGAAAAGTAACTGATTTAACAGTGAAAAATATTGTTTCCACTGATGATTCAGTGAAAAGGCAAATCACTGATTCAATCAGTGAAAATTTGACTGATTCAGATTTAGAGTGTATACAAATTTCAAATATAAAGTGTACTCTGTGCATTAATCAAACAAATTTAGAAGATGAATATTTTAATAAATGTTCCTAAATATTATTGGAATATGATACATATCGATTTAGAAAAACTTCTTCAAAGTACTCAGACATTTTTCTTATTTTACGACATTTTTGCACCATGTTTGACCTTTGGGTAGGACTCAAGAAAACAATTGTAGACATACTTTCATTACTTAGTAAAATACTATGAAGACTTGCTTTTTAAATTAAAGCGAAAACTTTTAAAACCTTTAACAATCGGTTGCATAGATTCGGCTCTAATCTTGGACGCAATTAGAGAAATAGGTTTTTTTGCTTTTTTTAGATCTAGTTTTTGCCTTAAACATAAAAGAAAGAAAACACATTTGAAATATTAAAATAAAAAAGCTGGTTCATTCTTAGAGAATCCCAAATATTCTGAAATAAAACTCCTTTCCACACCACCACGGAGGTAGAGTTTAAGGCTCGTTTTTTTTACGTGGTATCCCCTGTAGGCCTAGTCCACGTCCTACGAAACGAAAAGGGTTTTTGCTTTCAAGCAAAAAGAAAAAAGCAAAAAAATGAAGCAAAGTGGTAAAAAACGCTACAAATGTAGCCCGTACTTCAGGCTTGCCTCTATCAAATGCCAGTATACGTCGAACAAAAATGTTTTGTTTTAAAGCAAATAATGAAGAAGTTTGATTAATTCGGGATGATTTGGGGTGCTTGATTATTGTGAGTCCCCTTGCCTTTCACTTATGATCAAAGCGTGATATTACTCAATTTCAGTATGTTTTCTTACTCACAAAATAATAATTAAAACTAAACAATTTCCATACCCGAGGCACGCGAAGAAAGGAATAAAGAACGTGATGCTCGTTGTTCTGGCTGCTTCAGCTCTCGCCTTTAGGGCTGATCAAGTAACACAAATTGAGTTGACCGTCCTGTTTACTAAGCGATTTCTTTTGCGAGTTTTCGCGTCCGTGAGCATGGAGAAACCTCGCTCCGCCTCAGCATTTGAATGAGGAAGACTCCGAACATGATTCAATACTGAGGTCAAATTTGGAAAAAGTTTTTCTCCTGTACTCGTCCAAGATACACCGATACTAGACCACATTTCGTCAAAAGATAAATTCGACCACTTTTCTTTGAGTTCCTGTCTGATTTTGAGTAAAGAATCCCACTCTTTTTGTACACCTATTCTATCAAACGACCCTAAATCTTGACAAACTTTCCAGACGCTAGGAAAAGTTTCGCTTCGATCAGCATAGAAAGCTACTTGAGGCCGGAAAACAGCAACGCAAGACAAAAAGATGTCATCAAAAGGAAGTCGATTGCGAATTTCTTCGCTTGCTGTGACATAAAATTTCAAGCAATTACGAAGAAATAGATCAACTTCTACTATTTGCAACTTCTGGTTTGTAAGTTACTGCTGGAAATATTCTCGCGTTTCCTTACCAACGTCAATGTCTTGAAGCGGCTTTTGATTACTAGGATCTGCAAAGTTAACATTTCTAATGATTTGAAAGAATAAATTCGGTTGAAGAAGACCCTCTTTCAAATAACTGCTAAGAATCCATACGAAGAATTTAGCCGAGTTTGGCTGGAGTTCCTGAACCATTGTTTCGCGACTTTGAAATTTCGCATTGTATACGTTGAACCTATTCAAAGTAAATTTCAAGAATAGGAAATATGCGAGTGTCAAAGGATTCTGCATTTTTCCTAACAAGTCTATGGCCTTCTCTACCTTCTCAGATACGAGGACCATAAGATACTGAAGAATAACTTCCCAATTCTTTATTATAATATCTATGCATCGATAGCGGACAAGCCAGCGAGTTTCAGAATGACTAGGAATTTTTTGATAGTAATTTCCTAATTCCAAACCAATCGATCGAAAAATAGCCGTTCCCTTGGAGTTAGCATTAAGAAAAGCTGGCAAATCTTTGATTAAATCCTCTACATCTGGAATTGTGGCACAAGCATATTTTGCTACAATTGCTGACGAATGCGAGACACACGGGAAAACAATTAAACGGGGACTTTCTTCCTTTAATTTTGTTTTAAATGAGGACCTATTGCCGACCATCACCTGTGCATTATCTCAAGCTAAAGCACAGATATTAGATAAAGGGATTTTCTGCCCGGACAATGCTTTTTCGAACGCATCAAAAATTTTAGAGGCAGAACAATCCAAAGCATTTACATTAATAACGTGGAGCAATTCCACCCTGACAGAAAATGTCGTTGGCTCCACATATCGAACCATTAATGACAGCTACTTTTCTAGAGTCCTGTCGGTCGTTTCGTCTTCGTACACTGAAAATGATTGCTTACGCAAAATATTTGCCATGCGATCAGTTTCAGCAGCACATACGACGTTATTTACAACTAGGACCATTTTAGTGTGGCTCAATCTAACGTCTTTTAAAACCGAAGGTTCCATATCTTGGAAAAGTCCTATCAATTCTGATGAAATCGCGAATGGTAAATTATGCTCTACGAAAAATGTACTAATCCTAATCTCTGCTTCTTGTACTTTCTGTTTGAAAGTAACACTTTCCGGAATCGTGGAATTTGTGAATTCTGAAGCAGAAGAACTTGCTACACAAGGTTCAACACTGTAAGAATTGGCAGTTACATTAGAAGAATTTTCACTTACTACTCCATAACATTCTAATTTATTTGAAAACTCTTGCTTCTTTCTGTGTGATAAAGATGCTTCATGCTTTTCAATTTCCGATTTGCCACATAGCAACGTTTTATTGCAAATTTTGCAATGAAATCTTGTTTCATCTGCTAATGTAACCACCCACTCTCTCGACGACGGAAATTCCTCAAACCATCCCAACTGAAAGTTTTTTTCATTTTTCATGACTTTTCTAGCGGGTTGACATTCGTTTGAACCAGAGTTCAAACGGTGGTCAACCTTCGTTTGAACCTGGCTGTCCTTCAAAACACTCGAATTTGGGTCAACCGGATTACTCATTGTGAACAATAAATTATACTACGAAGGAAAACAGAATTATTTGAAAAGAATTAATAAGATGAAAAGTCGATAAAATTGAGCGAATGTGAATAATTTGATATCTGCACACAAATTAAGTTTCACAAAATAAACTTACCCACAAGCATCAAACAATAACGTACGTAAGAGCACTCACGTATCACCAAATAATAATATAATATTCTTACTTTTGCCGTTTTCAATAAGGAATTACGATAAAAATATGAAGAATCCACACTCTTGCCTTCTCAAATAACGCATAAAGCGAGAATCAAGTATATCTTAGAAGAAAACAAAAGAAGGTTGCTATTATTATTTGTTTTCGTCTCCAATTTGACCTATATACCGTTCGTTTGCTATTTAAAACATTGGTAACTTTTTGGCTATTAATCTGATTGAGCTACAACTTTTTAGAAAACTTTCTTTACTAAAGTATTAAAATTTTTCTCCTGTAGATAGTTTCAGAAAATGTAGACACTTAATACAATATTAATAAAATCGTAAAATTCTGAAAATTTGTTAAGCTAGCGCGAGTGGGAGTAGAGAAAACAATTTTTTTTTTAAATGTACTTCTCCCAATTACTTGAAAAATTAGAAGTTTTAAAAATTTTTGCTAAAGGAAAAACGATGTGCCTTGAAAGTGTACATAAAATTTATTGAACTATTACTAGTAAACTCTACCTCCGTGGTGGTGTGGAAAGGAGTTTTATTTCAGAATATTTGGGATTCTCTAAGAATGAACCAGCTTTTTTATTTTAATATTTCAAATGTGTTTTCTTTCTTTTATGTTTAAGGCAAAAACTAGATCTAAAAAAAGCAAAAAAACCTATTTCTCTAATTGCGTCCAAGATTAGAGCCGAATCTATGCAACCGATTGTTAAAGGTTTTAAAAGTTTTCGCTTTAATTTAAAAAGCAAGTCTTCATAGTATTTTACTAAGTAATGAAAGTATGTCTACAATTGTTTTCTTGAGTCCTGCCCAAAGGTCAAACATGGTGCAAAAATGTCGTAAAATAAGAAAAATGTCTGAGTACTTTGAAGAAGTTTTTCTAAATTGATATGTATCATATTCCAATAATATTTAGGAATATTTATTAAAATATTCATCTTATAAATTTGTTTGATTAATGTACAGAGTACACTTTATATTTGAAATTTGTATACACTCTAAATCTGAATTTAAGATCATGATTCAAGATTTAATTTGAAAACCTAAAATTCTATTCAATTTCTATATTGGTTAAAATTGTAAATATTGATTGGTATTAAATTTTTTATTTTTCAAGTGTTAAAATCCTTATACAATTTTGTAGGAGATTTCTGATGTTCAAATCAAGCAGATTTTTTCAAAAATATTGAAAAAAGAAGTACAGTAAAACCCCATTTATCGCAACACCCGTTTATCGCAACTCCCGTTTATTGCAACTTGTCTCTCCCGTTTATCGCAATAAACTTTACCATTTTTTTCTCCCTCTTATTAGTAGAAGGAGTGGTCACGTGATTCTTAAGGATAGGCGGGAATACCCCTCACTTTTAAATTTGTCATGCATATATTTTTATGAATTTTCGTATATTAGGGAGATATGAAATATATCGTTTATATGATATGAAACTATCGTTTATGTATACATTGCTACATATTTGTGTTTTATATGTAACAGAAAAATATATAAATTTTTCACATTTCAATGTATATTATTATGACAAATTATAGCATGAATTGTGCCTAGTACAGCAATCGCTTTACCAATTGCGAATCAATTGTTTTACAAAATGTGGGAATATTTCTACTGAAAAAAATTCAATCATGCATTCGAAAATTATGAGAGAAATATGTAAGCTTTAAAGTAATTAAAATGTATTGTTTGTACTAGTCGTTTACGTACCATCGTTCGGTTCCACGTTTTCACTCATTTATAATTGCACACATAATGACAATAAAAAAACGCATTGGAGGTTATTGGAACACGACTGTAAACAATGATAAACAGCGAAAGCGCGTGAAACTATTCGTTTAGGCGCATGTGCTGATAATCAGTTGTTTAAGCTGGCGGCGAAGAAGTGGGAACCCCTCCGTTTTTTCGATAAATGGGAGGCATTTGATTGGAAGGTGTTGCGATAAACGGGGTTTTACTGTATTAATTCTATAACTACATATTTCGTAAATTCGAAATTGTCGTCTGCTTCCCGCCTCTTTTGCAAGGAGTCGAGAAAAATACAATTCTCAATTTCGACTCTCTAACAGACAGCATGAAATCTAAAAATAGCATTGCAAGGAGGAATCGAGGAGAATAAGGAGAAGTTGGAGGTGCCGTTCTCGCACGCAAGAACGACGAGGAAGAAACAAAAGCAGCGCGCCCCGTCGTCTCTCCCTACTCGCTTCACACGGATACGGCGTGCAATCGTGTCTGTAGCATGGACGTAAGAATATATGGTCGGAGTCCAAGCCTGCGGGGTCTGTGCCGAAATAAGTAAGGGGGAAATAGTGGAAATGGTGGGGAGCGGCCATATTACTTGAGGACATTTCTTATCTCTCGATTGGCTGAGATTTTAGTGGAAGCTTTTAAAATGTTGCGTATCAGCCGTTATGTGCGCAGAATGTAAATAGTGTAAACAAACAGAAAGATGTGGACTTGTGACGTGAAAAATTGCAAAAACAATGTTCCTCGTAGAGGATCAGCAAAAAGAAATCGTTTAAAGCTACTAGAAAATACAAAAAAGGTGACCTAGCATAGGTAAAAACACTTGTTCATAATTTTAGAGGTCATTGCAGCTACGTTTAAATGTGTGTATTGTATACTAAACTTATTTCAGTATACCAAAGGACAAATTGAGAAGAAAAAAATGGGCTAGTGCTTTAAATTTACGATTAGAAGATGTGAAGGACAGCCATAAAGTTTGCTCAGATCATTTTCCCGAAAATGCCTTTGACAAAACATCTCTTAATCTTGTCAGGCTTCGACTAAATGCCATTCCAGTTGTAAGTATAAATGCAGTTTATATATAAAAGAGAAGGGAAATTTAAATATTACATAGATTTTTTTTCAAATATGTATACCTGAATATTTTGTATTAACCAAATTTTAAACTAATCTGTCAAAATTAATAGGTAAATCGCATTTAAAATAGCGTGCGACTTCTTTTTACCAATCACAGTTAATCACCAAACCAGCCAATCAAAGGCCTAAAAATGTCCTCAAGTAATATGGCCGCTCTACCTACCCTTTTCCGCTCAGTTGGTTTGTCCCCCTCGCCTATGTTGGGACTTTGGGCTCCGTCCATATATTCTTACGTCCATGGTCTGTAGGTACCCCGGTTTGCAATCTGAGCACACTCGTCTCAGAACCTCCAGCCAGGGTTCCACTTTCTCGGCATCGGTCAGACTCTCAGTCTGAACTGTCCACCCTTCAGAGAAGCAGCCAAAGGGCCATCAAAGAAGATAGTGGTAACTATACTTGCTGAGTGACTGTAGGTACGCTGCCTAGGCTCTGGAGCGCTCATCAATTTTTTGATAATTGTTTATTTGCATTACTCTCTGGGTATGCTGCTCCAGGCTCCAGAAAGTAATAGATGAGCAATATTTCTTTGGGTACGCTGCTCCAGGCTCCAACAGACATATTGCCTTCTCTCACCTTGCATCTCTTTCTGGGTACGCTGCACCAGGCTCCAGGAAGGGATAGGTGGCAACATTTCTTTTGGCACGCCATCCAGGCTCCAATAGATGACCTTTAAATATCTTTTCTCATAACTCTCGCCCTGGGTACGCTGCACCAGGCTCCAGTGTTAGTAAATTTTTCGACCAAGTGCACCGTCGTTAATTTAATTAATCTTTTCTTGCAGCAGCGCCACCTATGTTTTGTAAATTGCGTTATTTCTCCACATATCTCCGCATAGCGCTCGTCACAGAGCAGCATTACCGTTGAATATTTTATAAAAATCGAATATATCTTCTGGCGATAGTAGCGCCATCTGTGCATCGTAAAAGACGAGTATTTCGATATTTTCTTATATCTCTCTACGCTGTGTTAGCCACTGAGAAACACCATCGTCGAACATTGCATAAAGTTTAAATATATCTTTCACGATAGTCGCGCCATCTATATAGTGAAATATACGAGTATTTTGATATTTTCTTGTATTTTCTTTACATTGGGTTAGCCACTGAGCAACACCATCGTCGAATATTGCATAAAGTTCTAATGTATCTTTCGCGATAGCAGCGCCATCTATACAGTATGAAGTGCGAGTATTTCGATATTTCTTTATGTTTCTCTGCATTGTGTTAGCCACTGAGCAACACCTTCATCGAAGATTGAATAAACATTGAATATATCCTTTTGCGATACTCACGCCATCTGCATCTTGCTATATACAATTATTTGACATTTTTCTATATTTCTAAGAGTCGTGCTGGCCATAGAGCAACATCACCACTGAATAGAGTATAAAATTTAGATATATCTTCTGCGTTAGTTGCGCCATCTACATCTTATAAAATATTGTAATTTCGTTATTTTTATATATTTCTCTGCGTCGTGTTAGCCATTGAGCAACACCACAATCGAATATTGCATAAAAATTAAATATATAATTTCGCGATAGCCGCGCCATCTACACTTTGTAGACTGCAATTGTTTCGATATCTTTTGATATATTTTAGCGCTGTGTCAGCCATTGTGCAACGCTGCATTCGAATATGATTTAAAATTGATGTAAGGGTGTTGTGTTATAATAAAAGACTTTGTTGCAATTCATCCATAAATCACGTCTACGATTCTTTCCTACACCTTTGGGTCCGCAAACATTATTAAAATTAATATAGGACAATCTCGAACTCTTTCAATCGTAAATTTCACTATTTTGGACTTCAGCGGATATCACGGGTCTGCAAGAAAAAAGGCGCCAGGCTATGTTAGAAAAACAGCTACCCTTGCAGCCTTACATTATCGTCGTTGGATTGGTACTTTCCGATATAACCGAGTCTTACGTTGCCATCGATACTGCCCTGTACAGCGTGGATTCAACGCAGGAAGCTCTGGATGTTTGTTTCAAGGCGTTCCACGTTCTCCACGCCCGATATCCTCCTGAAAGTCACCACATCTCGATGATGATTCAGAAAGGTCTGTACGATTGTTGTGCTGAATGGGATTCTCTTGTTCCACATGTAGAAGGCATAATAAGTCGCTACAAAAGTTACCAAAAAGAAATAAGTATAAATGTTTAAACGGACTTGACTACACGGAGAAAAATAGTTGAAGTAATTTTACTCAACTCTGTCGATTAAACTTGGGACATAAGGACATTTGAATATCTATTAAATCCTAGTCGGGTAAAATCAATTTGATATATACCTAATTCACCCAAAGTGAATAACAATAAGCGTTACATAGGGAATAGTAAGGAGTTGAGTAAAACGTTATCGACGACAGGGCACCAACATGCGTCAGTGTGTTAACATGAAATGTATAAGTATATCACCGACGCTTCAGGTGCTTCAAACCGTAGTTGGGTAAAATGAGCATCGGGTGTATTATTTGAACTGGCAATGGTATGGTTCTCTTAAATAAAAAAAAATTCTTACCTCGAGCCTGCCAATAGTCCTCCAGTACATACATAAACAACATACAAATACATTCACACCATCCAGACGTAGCCAATCACATTTACAAATACACTTAAAACATATAACCTTACATATATAAACCTAATAACTACACACTTATATACAGTACGATACGCTTTCGTCGAATCACGCACACGCTCGCTTACAATGCTGAGATATAAAACTTGGAACTTTGTTATATAGTGACTGCCTGAGTTATTCAGAGCTTGTGAGAGTAAGTGCCGTCAATAAAATTTTTGAGCCTTACTCAAGCAAAAATAAATCAACTTTTTTCATAAATGATTAATAAAATATTTTTAAAAATTAATATAATTAATCAATTATTATAACTATGATTATTAATATATATAATATAATTATTAAATTACATTTAGTAAAGATTTTTATTATAACGACGTATGAAGTTTAGTGAAACTAAATTTTCAAATGTACATTAAAAAATTGCATTATTATTAAGAAGTATCTTGTATAAAAACATTTAAAAGAAGGTTCTTTTATTTTCTGTGTTTTATATTTTCAAAATATGGACTTTACATTTGCGAATTCCAAATTATTATTCTGACTGAGTAATTTATGTGATATTTCATATTTTATGTAATACACTTATCGACTTTTTTTTGTTTAAATTTTCATAATATCAATTTAATTTTAAGAATTTAAGTTTTTGAAATTAAAATTTTTTTATGTGTGGCCAAGGCGCAGATTACTTTCATTCGTTCCTGCGTGAATAGATGTAGCTGTTGGAATAAATCTTGCGATTCACGGTTTACTCAACTCTCGATTGAAGCGTATAGAGTAGAATGAACGGAAAGCTCTACTATTTTTGTGATTTAATAAAAGATTGGTTTTTTATAGTTATACTATGAGTAATAATATATATATTTAAAAATTTGTAATGCACGCTTTCATACTTCACCCTACGCTTCTAAATTTTACTCAACTTTGATTCATTTTCGAACATTTAATATATCACAAATAAATACAATGATACTAAATAACTTCTAACTTGTCCTTATGTCCCAAATTTGATCGGAAGTTGAGTAAAATTACTTCAACTATTTTTCTCCGTGTATTGATCGCAATATGAACAGTATTCGGACAATAAATTGCTTCTAAGGTGCGCTTATACTCCCAGTCGTTACATTTTTTCCTAAATATCTATAAAGAAGCATTAGATTTTGTATAAGAAGTAAAAAGTGAATTGAAGAGAAGAGTAAAAGATAGTAGCAAATGCTATATGTTATATTAGCATAAGTTAACTGTTTGCTATAGTGGATAGGCGTTGAGTACTGGTATTCATTCATTTATCATACTGAATTTTCATTAAGTAATAAAAGCCTAATTCTTTAGATTGGCACTTAGTTTTCTTATAGTTTTATATAATCAATTCCAAAATGTATCCTTGCGTATTCTGCAGCATTGAATTAACAAACGCTGCAGCGTTTATGATTCATGTCAAAGCTTTACATAAAGGTCAGTTGAACAATTAAGTTGAGTGTCCCTTTCAAGGCTGTTTACAAAAATTTGGCAGTATTTATGCACTAAAGAGACACCCGGCGAAACATAACAGAGAGCAGGCTCTTCCTTTTCAGAAACAGGAGAAGAAAATTGTTAAAAATAATAAGAAGTTTGATTTTGATAATAAGTGTTGTGATTCAGATTTTAATAATTCAAATTTACCTAGTAAAAGTAAGAAATTAAACTTGGATGAATACGAACAAAGTGTCAGATATACAAAACGGAAATGTTAGTCAGTAAATTATACTCTCGTAAATTGTTACCTATAAATCACGTGAATGAAATTGTACAAGATATTACTTCTTATTATAGTTCAATTCTCTTAGAACCGTTAAAAACAATTTGTAGGAATTTTAAATCCGAAGAATCGCAAGAAGTGCAAAATATATTAAACATTGCTGAACAAGCTTTTCAGCCTCTAAGAACCGAATATCTGACTTTCAAACATTTTGAAAATTTGGGATGTTTAATTAAACCTATAGATAATATTGTTATAGACACGTCAATAAAAGCTCGACGTATAGGAGGCAAAAAAATCCACTATCAGTGAAGTAGGAATAGCAGTTATACCTCTAAAATTGACTTTAAAAAAATTCCTTGAATTACCAAGTGTATTTTCCTCCATTAAAGCTTACATAGATAAGTGCAGAAAAAGCGAGAACTTTGTTTCAGTCATTCAAAGTGATTTGTGGAAAGAGACCGAAAAAAGGCTAGAAGGAAAGGATGTCCTACCCTTCGAAATTTATTTTGATGATCATGAAATCAATAACGCGCTGGGGTCACATAAAGGTGATCATGAGATTGGAGGGGTTTACGGAAGTATTGCGTGCTTGCCAAAAGAATATAGTAGTATGCTCGAAAACATCCTAATTTTGCAACTTGACCACACAATAGACCACAAATGCCTAGGAAACTATCCTATTTTCAGTCATCTAATTGATCAGTTGATTGATCACGAAGTGGGCGGGATAGAAATAAACGTAGATGGACAAATAAGGAGGGTTTACTTTGCTTTAATCGGTCTTCTTGCAGACAACTTAGGGGCACATTTAGCACTTGGTTTCACGAAAGGTTTCAATAGTACTTATCCTTGTCGTATATGTTTAGCAACAAAAGCAAATTGTCAGAAAATGGTGGAAGAGGATACTAATCTTTTGCGTACAAAAGAATCTTATGAAAAACATTCAACTGATCTTAGTCATGGTGTCATAGAATCATGTATTTTCAATCGCATTCCGAATTTTGATGTCATTGAAAACAGTATTTTAGATTTTCAACATGACGTTCCAATTGGCGTATGTAGATACGAAATTCCCAAGATTTTAAAATGTCTCATAAGTGCCAAGTTGTTTTCATTAGCAGTTTTTAATTCAAGACTTACCTATTTTGATTTCGGTACAAACTGTGATATAAATATTCCACCTGAGATAACGGAGAATGACCTGAAGTTGGAATATTTAACTATTTCGTCATCTGAAATGACGACTTTAGTTAGGTATCTAGGTATGATAATAGGTGATCTTATTTCTTTTGGAAATGAAGTATGGGAAATTTACACGCTTCTGAGGGAGATAATGTGCATCATTATGGCACGTGAATTTAATCCTGAGCAATCAATTCAACACTTGAATAGTTTATTGAAAAAACATCACACTCTTTATATACAAATTTTCAAAGAAAATCTGAAACCAAAGCATCATCATCTATTGCATTATCCATCCCTAATGCTGAAATTCGGTCCTCCCTTGCAATTCTCTTGCGAGCGTTTTGAAGGGAAGCACAAAGACTCAAAGGATTATAGTAAAGTAACAACGTCGCGACTCAATCCAACGTATTCTTTGCTTTTAAAGAATCAACTCCGACTCTGTTACCGATTTATGAGTAAGAAAGGTTTTGAAGTTCGGTTATCTTTTGGAGATACAAGTGACTGTGATTTAAGGCTAGTGGAAGACTATTCCTTTAAGGATATCATTCCGAAAAATATTGGAAAAAAGTTTTGCATATCTTGGATTAGAATTAACGGCACTTTTTATGGAAAAAATATGGTTATATCGGTGGGCACACACAATAATATCACTTTATTTGGAAAAGTTAGGTACGTAATTGCGACATATTCACAAGAGGTTTTCTTTCTGTATAACGAATTAAATACGCTATCTTTTTGTAATCGTTTTCATGCTTTTGAAGTAACTGAAACAACGCGGCGGCGATGTATATCGCAGAAAAATTTAACTCACGTCATTCCGTGTTCTACACATTCCATAGCAAACGGAAAAACTTATGTTCCTTGCTATAAATAAAAAATGATCGTAACTTATTCACAAGCGCAATGCGTATAATACCTTATTTCATGCGCAATTATTGGTAAAAAAAAAAGTGATATTAGTATAATTTACATTTTGAGGCAAGAAAAGTGTATTTTTGAGCCAAATACTGTTTAAATTTGCTATGAAGTCACTACAAGTTATAATAAGCCAATGTTCCTCGAAAGAGATAAGCTGAGTGCCTATATTATTTCTATATGTCTACCTCTATACGTTCAATTTTGCTTGTTATTAGATAAAAAATTAATGCAATTCTAATTCTGCATGTATGCTTCATATTACATCTACAAAATTTTGTTACCAAACTTTACAGCCGACTTAATAGAATTTTAAATTAAATTTTTTTTAATAATGGTACTTAAGACAGAATATGAAAAACTAACGTGTCATTTCGAATAAAGCATTCTTCGATTCTTAAAGACTGGTGAAAAATGTGATCTTAGTATAAGTTACTTTTTAAGGCACAAGAATTTTATTACACAGAGCTGAATATTGCTTTTAGCTCTCCGTATATAACTAATCATTCAACTTAACTTTAAAGTTGTAAACTTGAAAACTATAATAAATTTTTGTAATGAAGTTCATTTCGTATCAAGTTATAAATGTCGAATCTCTTTGATATTGTAAAATATGGGCATTTCAAAATTAATATTATTGAATTAAGTTCTTGTTAGGCGTAAAATTATTTTTCAAACTTTACATCTAAAAACAATTTTAAACAAAAAAAAAATCCAAATAGTGTTATTTGCGACTTACAATGCGAAAAAATAATACGTCATTTTAAATCAAGCATTCACGGAGAAAAATGGATGTTCAACTATAGGACAGCCATCTTATATGTTCAATTGTATTATCTAGATGTTCAACTGTAATATCCAAGATATTAATTCTATCATATTTTAACATCTTAGATATTACTCCCGAATATCTATATATTACAACTAAACATATAAGATGGCTGTCCCATAGTTACACATCTAGATGTTAATTCTAACCATCCATTTTTCTCTGTGTTGTTAGCTTTACAACGAATAGTTTTAAAAAAGTGATTTTAGTATAAGTTACATTTTAAGACACGGAAATTTTAGCATACGGAGCCGAATATTGTTATAAGTTCCTAGAGCATAACTAAAGGGTTTCCCAATAGGGTTGATATGATTTTGAATGTCCCTATCGGGCTCATTTGAACTGAAATTTTTGACGTCTGCTGTCAGTTGTCATCAGTAAGGTTTGCCATTTAATCATGAGTAGTTTCACGCTTCCACAACGTTTGGAAATTGTCCAATTATTTTATCAAAATTCGAGAAGTTTTGTCGGTGTTCAAAGAGCACATCGTGCAAAATATGGTCGTCATTCTGCTCCATCCGCGCTCTCAATTCGTCGAATAATCGATAAGTTGGAGAGTGAATTTACTCTATTGGATACTAAGCCTAAAAATCGTATGCGTACTGCACGTTCTACACAGAATATAGCCTCCGTACAGGCCAGTATCGAGGAAAACCGTGAATTGTCCGTGCCACGCCGATCTCAGGAATTGGGCCTGTCCAGGATGACTACCTGGCGCATTTTGCGATTGGATCTTGGCCTGCATCCCTATAAGATGATTCTGGCCCAAGAACTGAAGCCTAATGACCATCGTTTGCGTCGGGAGTTCGCGGATTGGGCTCTGGAATCAATTGAAAATGATCCCAATTTTCATCAAAAAATCATCTTTTCTGATGAGGCGCATTTTTGGCTCAAGTCTCGGGGGACATTTGGCCGATATATTGTTTAAATCATAAATGGCATAGAATATCCAATATAATAAAAAAGATTTCGATCAATTCCGAATGAATATTCAGTGTTTTTTTTCAATTTCAAAACATATCACCCTTATTGGGAAACCCTTTATAGCGTTTAAATGAAGTCAATGCGGGTTTTTAAGCCTGTAAGGTTGTAAATGCGCTTGAATTGCGCATATATTTAGTAGGCTATTTACGTAAACCTTATACTACGTTGGACTTGAAAAATGTTTCAATGTAAAGTTTATCTCGTTTTTAGTAATAAATGTCGAATCTTAGCTATTGTGATTTTGGACAATTTAAATTAAGTTTGTGTTCTTGTAAGACCTTTTCGTAAGGCAATTTGTGTTAAGCTGTTGTTTCAAAAGCGCCCTGTAAGCATTTGTCATATTATAAGGATTAATTTCTTTTTCGTTTTTCTAAGAAATAAAAATGACTTTTTAATACTTTTCTTCTGTTGATTCCGTTTCTCCGCCAGATCTAGATTTAAGTTCATATGCGAACAACCATTATACAAATATAAGCATCTGAAACTCCGCCATTGCCGGTCCCAAGCCCGGATGAGAAAGGAGGAGGGGGCACACAGACAGCAATATGACACAACACATAACAGCGACACTGAACACAAAACGCCTAACAACCGAGAGAGCGTTTTGCGGGCGGGCAGGGTCACGCCGAGGTGTATGCATGAGTCCAAGCACGGAGCAGACGCGTCCTGCAGCCCACCAACGGTAGTAGCCACAAGGACTCTGCCAGCAGTAGGGCTGTCGCCGTCAGGATGGCCGCCAAGGGAGCCTCACAGACAGGCTTTTCCCTAGTGATGGGTCTTCCGGGCGCACGTGCCACGACGGTTGTTCTGCGACTTTCAAGCGCGTGAGGACGCGGTGTGGAGCGAAAGCATCGGGGGACCTTGAACAGGTCTCTTGATGCCGAATGAACGAGCACGGAGTGAATGCGGGGGGCCCCTTAATCGGGGTATCGCCCCAAATGCGTATGCGGCGATGACGCTGAACTTCCCGCGTGCGCTCTTGCGGTCACACCACAATCACATGCACGACACCGACACCCACATGCACGACACCGACACCCACACACACCAGAATGAATGGGATGCTGAGTGAATGGGGCTGCGGCCGGCGCCTGGTGGATATTCCCGATAGACTAGCCAAGGGAGGAGTAGTAGCCTCTCGACCAGGGTAGGACGCGATGTCAGTACCTCACCTCTGTGGAAGTAATATGGGTAAATGTAAGTCCCTCCGGTGCTCAGCCGCGAAGGGCAAAGATCTCGTGAAACCACATGTTAAATTGGGAAAACCGCTCACGTTTCTGCTGTCTGGAGCCAATTTCGGGGTTGAAATCATGGACGTCCGGGCTCAGAAATGAAGGATTACCTGGTCAGTATTTCCTTATATCCGACGCTGCGTAGGATAAATCGCACACCGTCTAGCCTGAAGTCCGGGTCAGGTGTCGGGGCGGACCCGGCACCGCTCGCTCGATAGGGGTGACGCTAAACCTTTTGCATCATTATGGCGCGGGCCTATCCCGTAACCTTTTTCTAGCCTCATTTAAATGTGCTGATAGGATCGACCATCCGATAAGCCGCTTCTCGGTTTCGGCGCACATAACTAGGGATCTATACAGGCGGGGATAGTAGCCCTACTGCGGTAGGGCTCCCATGATGGGCGAACCGTCTTAAGACACGACGGTATTAGATATGAATTCTAAAAAAAATGAAAGAGATAAGGAGGTGAAGGCGCTAGATGCGCACTCACACACTCCTCCAGGGGCTGAGGGATGGCAAGACGTCCTCCAGCTCCTGAAGGAGCAAAATGACAAAATGGAGAAACTAGCCAGGGCCCTCAGCGTTATCCAACAGGGTATGCTGAGGAATAACCCTGGCTTCGTTAAAGACTCGGTGAACGAGGCAACTGAGGTGTTGAGCGGTATGCTCAACACCCACAAGTGCCTCCTGGAGAGCGGGGTGAAAATCCAGAAGAAAATGGAATCTCACCCCGCTATGAGGAAACTGGGGATCTTTCAGAGACCACGTTCGGCGTCTCTGGGAGATGCCCCAAAAAATCAGGTGATGGGGCAAAAGAGATCTGCACCCTCCCCCCCTCTGGAAAAAACTCCTAAGAGGGGAAAGGGTGCCTCTTCGCCCTCTTATGCCCAGGTGGCCACGAGCCAGCCCCCAAATAAAGAAGGGGACTGGCATGTGGTCACAAAGAAGAGAAAAGAAAAGAAAAAGAAAAAAAAAGAAGAAAAAAAGGAGAAAAGGGCGGAGGACCCGGCGCAAAAAGCGCAGGGGGCCACCGCCACTCCTAAGTCGAAGCGCTCTACGCCCGCCAGGTCGGGCGACGCCATCAAGGTGTCGGCGAAGGACGGCCAGTCCTACGCCGACATCTTGAAGGAAATGAAGGCGAAGGTCGACCCCCGGAAGGCAGGACTTGAGGTCCTGTCTATCCGGAGGACCAGGAAGGAAGAAGTCCTTCTGGTCCTCAAAAAGGGGGAGACGTTTCGGCCTTCCGAAAGGAGCTCGACCTGGCGGTCGGAGAAAGGGCGCAAATTTCAGCCCTGGTCTCGACGAGGTCCCTCGAAATTAGGGACCTCGACGAGACCGTTGAAAAAGAGGAGGTTGTGTCTGCCCTGTGCTTGGCACTGGGCAGACCGGCTTTTGAGGGGTCCTGCAGGCTCTTCACCCGCTTTGGTGGGGTGAAGACTGCAGTGATCCGCCTGGCTGAGGCAGACGCCGCGCGTCTGCTTCAGCTAGGTAAGCTGAGGATCGGGTGGGTCGCGTGCCGCATTCGCGGGCACGTGGAAGTCGCCCGCTGCTTCAGGTGCCTTGGGTACGGCCACGGGTCCCGGGGCTGCAGCAACCCCGACAGAAAAAACGTCTGTTGGAGATGTGGCGCCACGGGTCACTTGGCCAGGAGTTGTAAGGCGCCACCAAGGTGCCTGACATGCATAGACAGGGGCGAAAAAGATGTCGCACATGTGTCAGGGAGCGGCTCCTGCCCGGTCTTCCGGGAAGAGCTTCGGAGGTTGAGAGGCAGGAATTGAAGTTCCTGCAGCTCAACCTCGGAAGGGGAGGGATGCCCAGGACCTCCTGATGCAGACTGCCAGGGAGAGGGGGGCCGATGTGCTGCTCATTAGTGAGCAGTACAAGTGGTCCGAAAACTCTGCTTGGTATCAGGATGCATCAAGGAGGGCCGGCATTCTTGTTTGTAACCCTGATTTGGGCGTCGGAGACTTCCTGGAGACCGACGCGGGGTTCGTTTGGGTGGAGGTGGCGGGTGTGCGTGTGTACAGCTGCTACTTCTCCCCCGGCGATCCCTTCGATGTCTTTGAGACCCAGATCCTCCTCCTTGAGGAAAGCCTCAGTGAGGCCATCGGGCGATCCCTCATAGGGGGTGACTTCAACAGTAAATCGCCCGAGTGGTGTGAGGCCCGCCTAGATAGGAGGGGAATCTTGGTTGGCGAGATGGTCGCTAGGAACGACCTGATCGTCCTGAATCTGGGGGGGTTTTTAAGGTTCAGACGAGGAGCGGGAGGGTCAATAATTGACCTCACGATCGCCGCACCTCGCCTCGCTTCAAGGATAAGCGACTGGTCGGTCCTCGAGGTAATAACCTTGAGTGACCACCGGTGCATCGAATTTAGCCTAGAACAAGGGTGCCAAGCGGTGGAAAAGGGTAGGGGCGGCGAAGGAAGGAGCCCCTCCTGGAACACGAGACGACTCAGCAGGGAAAGACTTCGCGAACACCTCGAAGAAACCAGGCTCATGGATGAGCTTGGTTGGGTCTGCCCTGCTGGGTCGTACGAAGCTGCTGTGCGCTCGGTGAGGCAGAAGGTGGTCGCGGCTTGTGACTACTCGATGCCTCGCCGTAAGCGCAGGGAAGCCAAGGGTTCGATGTACTGGTGGAACGAGCAGTTAGCAGCCCTACGTCGAGAATGCCTCGCAGCGCGGCGAAAATTCACCCGTTCAAAGGGGGATGCTACGCTGCACGAGGCATGGAAAGGGGCAAAAACAGCTTTGAGGCGAGGCATAAAGAAAAGCCGACTTCAATGCTGGAAAGACTTGATCGGTGAGGTCGAGAAGGATCCATGGGGTCTCGCCTTCAAAATAGTCACCAAGAGATTGGTGACTAGAAGAAAGACCCCGGGCCTGGATAATCCCGATCGAGTCAAGTACATTGTGCGAAGCTTGTTTCCACACGTGGAGCCGTTCCAAAGACAGGACCGAAGTTCCTGCGTGGTCCGGCGCGAAAAAATCTTCACTCTCGAAGAACTACAGAGAGCGGGTGGAAGGCTTAAGGCAAATACAGCGCCGGGTATCGACGGGGTGCCGAACGAGATCCTCAAAGAGGTGATCGGGGCATACCCGGAGATCCTCCTAGAAGCCTTTAACTCCTGTCTTCGGGATGGGAGGTTCTTCGCAGATTGGAAGAAGCAGAGGTTGGTCCTGCTGAGGAAGGGCAACAAACCTCTAGGGGTTGCCTCGTCGTATAGACCAATATGCTTATTGGATACGATGGGGAAGCTTCTGGAGGAGTTGATTCTACAACGGCTTCAGGCTCTCTTGGTCGGGGAGAACGGGCTCTCGGAAAGCCAGTTCGGATTCAGGAAAGGCAGATCCACTGTGGACGCCATCCAAGCTGTGGTTAACATCGCCACAAATGCAAGAAAAGGAACTGGTAAGCGTAAGGGATTCTGTGCGTTGATTAGCATTGACATACGCAATGCGTTCAATACCGCGAGATGGGACATCTGCATCGAGGCGATGATGCGGAAAAAGGTTCCAGACTACCTGTTGCGAATGATGGATGACTATCTGAGCGACAGGTGGGTGATATACGAGGGCGACAAATGGTCTCTCAAAGAAGAGATGACATGTGGCGCTCCTCAAGGGTCGCGGGTGGGTCCACTCGTTTGGAACATCATGTATGATGACTTCCTGCGCATGGACCTGCCTGCTGGAACGAGCATCGTCGGCTTCGCGGATGACGCACTTGTCGTGTGCGCCGCTGACGACGTCAGAATCCTAGAGCTGAGGATCAATGAAAGTCTGTGGCGAGCAAGGCGCTGGTTGGATGGCAGGGGTCTTAAAATGGCCCCTGAGAAAACCGAGGCTTTGCTCGTTACGGACAGGAGATCCTTCCAATACCCGAGGATCGTTCTCGGAGAGCATGAAGTCGAGTGGAAAACAAGCATTAAGTACCTGGGGGTGCAGCTGGATCGTAGGCTTAGCTTTGGCGAACATCTAAAGATCGCAGCTGCCAAAGCCATCCAATGTGGAGCGAATTTGGCCCGGCTTATGCCAAACATTGGTGGACCCAGGGAAGCGAAAAGAAGATTGGTGGCGAGCGTGGTCCATTCGAAGCTGCTTTACGCAGCTCCGGTCTGGGCCAATGCTTTGCAAAACCATGCTATCCAGAAGAAGCTGTTCTCGGCGCAGAGACTTGTCGCGCTGAGAATAGTTTCGGCATATAGAACTATCTCGACGAACGCTGTGCTGGTCCTGGCGAGCGTCCCGCCAATAGATTTATTGGCGGAGGAAAGGCAGGAAACCTTTAAGCTTCGCAAGGAGCTTACCTGCGCCGACCTGCAGGAAATCGCTCGCGCGAAGGAGGCCATCCGCAAGGATGGAAGGCGCAGACTCGTCGAGAAATGGCAGATGAGATGGCATGGTGAGCAGACAGGGAGATGGACCTACCGCCTGATCCCGGAGCTCGCCACCTGGCTGAACAGAAAGCACGGGGAAGTCGGCTTTTACTTGGCGCAAGCGCTCTCGGGCCATGGCTGTTTTAACGCGTACCTGAGGCGCTTTAAGAAGAGAGACGAGGAGACGTGTTGCTACTGCGAATCCCCGGTGGATAACGCAGAGCACGCACTCTTCGTCTGCGCAAAATGGGGTGTGGCTAGGGGGTCCTCGGTCAGTCGGTGGGTTCCGAACTTACTCCTGACACGATAGTCCCCCTCATGCTCCAGTCTGAACGGTTCTGGACGCTCATCGAGTCATTCGTCACACTTGTGATGAAGACGAGAGAGCTTGATGGGCGTCGAGAGCGAAACAACGGGGAGGGCCAGTAGAAATCGCATCGGGGCCGGCACCCGCGGTCCTGCGTCTCGGGTAGACTTGGCTGTCCGCGTCGTTCGGGGAGGGAATCTGTTTGTTTCTCCCCTGGGTGGCGCGGTTAGTCGGTTATCCTAGTGGGCGTGTGGCCGCGGGTGGAAGTTCCGAGCGAACGGATGACGGAAGAGTCGTACGCGACTTTAATGGAACCAACCACCCGTGAAGTTTAAAGCCGAAAGGCGGTCCCGCGGGTGGTGTATTGGTTCGAGAGAGGGGGTTTTTTGGTTTTAACAGGTATGCCTAGACCCGTCCTAGGAGAGTCCTGTACAACGTCTATAAAAGATTTTGCCATTTTTCCTCCTCACCAAAAAAAAAAAAAAAAAAAAAAAAAATATAAGCATCTGAACAAAAACCTTTCATTCATAAGCTGCAGTTTATAAATAGTTTATATTTATATTATATCATAGATATTGTTTAGTACTTGATAAACAAGGATGGTTATAGTATTTGTCTTAAGGAAACAAAATGTTCTCTTGCGATAAATAAATAATTACTTGCTTGAATTAAATATTCAATGCATTTAAAATATTATCTTTTTAAAGGCATTTGCCAAGATGTTACTCAATACTTTATCGCACCAGTATTATATATTCAGCTGTTTTATTTTGAAAATTTTCGCATATGATGGATTGAAAATTGAACATGCCAAAAAATGATATCGTCTATTGAGAAATATTGAAAAATCTGAGAAAGAAGAACAAAAGAATTTCAAAAAATTGTTTTCGTATTTAACGTTTTCAATATTTCTTAACAGTCGATATCACTTTTATGGTGTGTTCAAATTTAAGTTTATGAAAGTTAAATATTTTCCGTAAAAACAGCTAAATATATACAGGCGCGATGAATTATGGTGTAACAGCATGGTATATGTCTTTAAAAAGATAATATAACAAATGCATTAAATATTTAACTCAAGAAAGTAGTTATTTAATCTTGGCAAACCTACACTTTTTTTTCTTGGATGAATATATTTTTGGATATAAAAACTTTTCTTCGAAGCAGAGAAATATTGTTACAGATACGTAAGAATACTAACTTCAACCGATAAATTCGATCTGTAGTTCAAAAAGTCATTTCTTCAATTCACAAAATTATTTATCAAAATCCATACTCACCTTATTTGGAACAGGATATCGTTTATTTAAATGGAAATAATATTAACTATAACCAGTGAGTATTTCTATGTATCAAAGAAATATTTCTTTGATTTTGAAACTATAGTTTCATTATATCAAACCTATTACCTTCGCGTCAAATATTTCATTTATCTGACTTAATAACTTCGTTCTTTGATTCAATTAAACTTTTTTCGACTCTGTTACTCATATACTTTGAAACAATACATTGCACATTAGGACCACCTACATCTTTATTTGCTTCTACTTCAATTTCTTTCCTACAAAGAAATATTTATTTACATTAAATTTTTGTCTAGCCAAATTAATGTGACAAATCGCCGAATTAAAACAACTATTCATGAAGTCAATTCATATTGCTTTAAATTTAAGAAATATTTCTTAAATATAAAAACACGTTTATTCATATCAATAACATGTTCTCTGGTACAAATCTCTAACCTACCATAGGCAACATTATTGTTCTTTGCATTCATTATTACTTAATAGACTTTACTATTTGTCTATTTTAAACAGTAAATCGCATCTTAGAAGCAAATAATTGTTTAATCCTACCAAAAATTATCTCCTCATTTCAAAAAAATATTTCTCTCAATTTACAATACGCTCATTACAAACAAGGAATCATATATTGGAATGGAAAACAAATTTACTTGAACCAATGCAAATTTTTTTGAATTAATGTATTATTTCTTTGAACATGCACCACATCATTTTACATCAAAGAATTTACTTCTCTTATCAAATAATTGCTACACAATGTTAATAACATATTTATTCAATCTAATGAATATTTAATTGTACTAGAAAAACATTTTTTAGCTTTAATTATTCATTTTATAAAGACAACAAAAATATTTCTTTGATCTAAAAAAATATTTATTCGTCACCATCCAGCTCAACCATTTATTTGAATCAAAGAAATATTCTTTGATTCAAATATTCTTTTTTCTCAGTGCAGATGATGTGAATTACACATTTTCTCAAAGTCACTCAATTTCTTTTTGAATTTAAGTGAAACAGGAAATGCAATTTACTTAAGGCTCTATCAACCTTAAGGAACACATTCTCATCATGGCGCTCGCGCTTCGCGCTCGATTTTCTGTATATATATGCCAGTAACTTTTTAATAAATTACATGATTAAAATAATTTATTTTCTTCCAAATCTTTCAAAAAGAAAAAACAATCGTAGACTTTATTTAAGGAAACGATTTTGCAGAACAACGCTTATTTCGTATCTCACATATTTTGGTGAAAAAAATCGAATTTTTTTAATATTAAAAATCAAAACATAAAATATACATGCTGTCCCGAAATGTCTTAATGTGAATTTGTAGACCTCATTTAGCAAACAATTTTCCATCTAAACGTTTTTTTTTTGTATTTCGAATATTATTGTTAAAAAATTGAATTTTGGATTTTCAATAGTTTTTTTTTAATTAAAAAGAAAAATATGCATCTTGTGAAAAAATGTTACAATTCAAATTTGTAGGACTTTATGTAGAAAATAATGTTGTATCATAACGTTTTTTCATATCTCGTAACTTCTTCCAAGTTTTAATATGCTGTAACATTTCTAATTTTGATTTAATCAAAAAATGTTATCAGGATAATTTGTAGAGATTTATGAGCACTATCAAAAACCAGTATTGAAATTTTTGATTTTTTTAAAACGTTATTTTCAAAAACACAAAAGTAGTGCTCAATCCCTCAATTTTGATTGGATGTGGCTGGTTAACGAACTTGTCCTTACTTTTTCGGCTCCGATAAAGTGTGCCAAAGCTCAATTCAATCTGATAATTCTATCGAGAGTTATGCCGCACATGACCTACTACAGACAGACAGACACTTTCGTAAAAACCGTTTTTTCTGATTCAGGGGGTCTCAAAACGTAAAGATTTGATGAAAATTTCGAAAGTTATTTTTCACATAAAACCAATACCTTCTCATCCATGATGAGAATGTAAAAAGACAATTGAATGACATCAGACACTTTACATTATTCATGCAACTTTAATTAATATCAAAAACTTTTATTACGTAAATTTCATTATTAAATTCATTTATTTTACACATTTGCATTTCTCAATCCAAATGATTTGTTTGATTAGTCACGGCGGTTGGTAAAGTGGCATCATGCACAAAAGAAAAAAATTACAATTGAATGACATCAGAGGCTTTAAAAAATACTGTTTACATTATTCATGCAACTTTAATTAATTGTAGCAACTTTTATTACGTAAAGTTCATTATTAAATTCATTTATCTTACACATTTGCATTTCGAAATCTTTAATTCTGTTTTTAAATTTAGCGCGCAAAATGCTGCTGAGAGCAGTTGAAGCCGCCTTCAGTGACAGGTATTATGTTTTTCTAGTTTTTATCGATGAAAAATAAGATAATTGTATTTATTCCCTAGCGGACCCGTATGAGAGAACGGTCATAGAATACTCTGACCGTTCTCTGACTGTTCTATGACCGTTCTATGACCCCGCATTATTACGGCTAAGAACGGTAAAAAAGACATTAAAAGCTTTGCAATTATGATTCTGTGGCAAAATTTGTATTAGAAGGTGAAGCAATAAATACAATTAACTTATTTTTCAGCGATAAAAACTAGGAATACATCATGTACCTGTCATTGAAGGCAGTGCAGTGGTTCACCATTTGCGGAACGTCTCCACCAATAGTAAACCTTCACCGTGGAGACGTTCCGCCAATTGTGAACCACTGCACTGCCTTCAATGACAGGTATTATGTTTTTCTAGTTTTTATCGCTGAAAAATAAGATAATTGTATTGATTGCTTCACCTTCTAATCCTAATTTCGCCACAGAATCATAATTGCAATGCTTTTAATGTCTTTTTTACCGTTTTTAGCCGTAATCATGGTGAAAGTAGACAAGGTGTCGCAAGGCGCAGCCATCTGTGTTAACCAATAAGAATTGGGCACATTTTGCAAGAGGGAAATTCAAACAGGCAAAAGAAATAATAACATGGAATATCTGTTAAAATTTTTTTTTTAATCGAACATGAAAATACATTCCTATTAATAAGAAAAGAATGAAGAAAAAAATGTTACCTTTATCATAAAATTATCGATAATAATCATAAGATTTACAATTTGACTCTTAATTGTATGTCGAATTGATACTATTGTTTTCATATATGTGTAGAAAGTAAATGTACAAAATTATAATGCATGGTTTATTGGTAATTATATTTAACATTTGCTAGTTTACGCATTTTATTTTGTTTTTGATTTTTCTTTGCACTATTGTAGATTTGTTTGTTCAACTCTCTCAAACGAATGTACGTTCTCTTTCGAACTAAGCAGTATATAACAATGTACGGTATTTTATGCTTTATTTCTTTGTAAACCATGTTAGCTACTTTTGTGAAAATTTTGAACTGACAATGTAGAGCCGTGAAATTTTTTAAAAATTTGTTCCATAATATGCCCAGCCTCAATTAAATTTTGTGAAGGATACATTAATCCTCCATCAGAAAGAATGCGTATCCAGTCATTGTTTGTTTTTTTTAAATTTCTTGTAGGTTCTCCTAAATTACTATATTAGTCCTTAAAACGAAAAGCGACGTATCCGCACAAATATTTCAGTCCTTCCTGGGCAATCCATTCCCTTGTTGTTGCATCCTCAGCTATTGAATCTATAATCTTCGGAAATTTTTGTTCTTGATCTGACGGAATGTAGGTATGTAAGTCTAAAATATTAAAACAAAGATAAGATAAAAGCATTAAAAATAAAAAAATTTAAGACATATGTGTTAGTAGCGTTTTGTATAAATAATGAGGTTATTCTACATATTTCATAGTATAATAAAGTTGTAAGTAAAATTACAAATTTTAGCGGAGTCCATACATGAATAAATTTTTCGCGGATATAAATATGCGTTTCAGTAAAAATCATTGATATTAATTAATTGCATATGTTTTTCTATATAATTGAATATTTACAATTTCACGAAGTTGGACTTATTATTCATCGCATTCAGATAAAATCACTGTTCAAATATATAAAATCCATTAATTAAAGTACTAGTTGATTATAAGTATAGAGATAATGATTCTTAAATAAACTCAGTCGAGGATGCGGAGAAATTCTGAGCAGTAGTAAAATAAAACATCAATTTTTAATAGAAACGTACCCTAGCGAACCAGCTGAACCTAGCATAAAGTAGCAATATAATTTATGAAAGCGACAAAATAAATACTTAACTTGTATGTATCCTTATTCTACGTTGAAATTAACGCTCAAAATTTAAAAATAAAACTTTGAACTAGTTTCAGGACAGACATTATATTTTAAAATTTGTTAGCGTTAATAAATAAAATGATTGCACATCTCAATTATCATTTAACGTTAATTTGAACGTAGAATAAGAATAAGAACAAATTAAATATTTATTTTGTCGCATCCATGAGTTATATTGATACTTTAAGCTAGGTACTTAGCGTTCAGCTAATTCGCTAGGGTAGTCCTTGATATACATCGTGAAAAAAGTTTTGGTATTCAATTGCAGTCGTCTGTAATTTAATGACAAAACCGATTTTCAATACGCCAAAAAAGTTTCTAATTGAAAATTTCTAGGCATCTTCAAACTGTTAATTTTTTTATTTGCAAACCTGTATCAATTGCACTATCTTCACCGCCGGAAATTTTGACAGGTTGTACGGTTTTGTTATTGTCTATAATCATGCCATTACCATTTTCTTGTATGTGGTATGAAAACTCATCGGAGAGGTGAAGTATTTCAATATCTTCATTATCATAATTGTTATATTGGATATATCGTAAACGTCAATTTCACTCGTGTCATTAAAATAGCTCACGTCTTCAGAAAAACTAATCTGGTCATTAGTTTCAACTTCCGCTTCAATGATATCATTAGCCTTTTGCGAAAAGATATTAGTTAAATAACTGTTTGTCATAAACTGGTCATCAGGTTTGATGTCGAGGGTGATTGAGTTTTCTGGGTTCTCGACCTTAATCTGATTAAAACAGTAAATTTGTTTCCTAGAAGAAGAAGGTGCATCAGAAGCAGTAACCAAACCTTCATCATTTTGAAGATTCATATTGTTGGAACTTTTTGACAGGAATTCTGCGGAATGCTTTCCTAATGTGTACCACCTCAATCGATTTTGAATATCCAAGGCAGTAGGCGTTTCGTTTCTGCCACCCATACCGCGAATATATGAAAAGAAATTTTCTAAAACGTCTTGGTTTAATCTATTAGTTAATATGTACTCAAAATTAAAGTCTATGAATTTATATTGTTTGAGATAAGAAAATAAACCAATTAGTGATTTATTATACAGAATTATACCTTTCTGAAAAGGCAATAAAGTGGTGTGACCTTTTACACGGGTAACAGAAATGAAGTTGTTCATGAGATTTAACGTTTGAATTTGCTTATTGAGTGCATTAGTTTCACCAAAAGCATTTGCTTCAAGATAATTACCAAATTTAGCTGTACTGTTAGCTACGTCGAACCAGATGTTAAATAAGCTCAATACCATCCATGTTAAGAACCATTTTTCAAATCTTTTTTTGCCGCAAAGTTTGACAGCCTGAGCATTTTTATGGGAAAACAGTTGAGTAGCTAGTTTAACTTTTTGTCGATCTGTTCCTTAAACATTTAAATGTGATTCCGTAAGACCATGAGCAATTTTCAGATCATGTTCTGATGTTAGACGTAACAATTCTCGTAAACAATATGCTGTAATTAAATCATCATTGTACTGAAATCCTGAGTCAAGAAAATGATTTCGTGCTACTTTTATTAAATGTGGCACATCAACAAATACATAAACGTAAAGATTTGCATTGGATGGGTGTTTGAAGTGAGTTTTTTGTCCCTCATCAATACCAGTTTTGAAATCTGTATTCCATAATTTCCGATTACTTGGGCCCAGGTCTGAAACCACTGCGACAACTGTAAATCCTGCTTTGTACAATTCGTCGAGAACCTTGAGAAAGATATCTTTCGTTACAGGGGTGTCAAAATCATAATAGACAAGTTGCGACCATTTATCAAAGAGTCCTCTTACTATTATACACTGACATGCTTTGTGTAGACCAATTTTTTGTTCTTTTGCTCGATCAATTTCAATTTTGTTTGCAATATATATTTCATCGCAGGATGCAATGCATATCTTTTGGAAATCTTGCATATCTTTTCCTTTGTGCCTCATTATGTCAACAACTTCGTGAAGAATGCCACGTTTTAATTCCACTCTTTGTATCCATTTTCTAAGTGTTGAAAAACATGGTAAAGGTATTTTCATGGTATTTCTGAGGTATTGGTATGCTCTTGGACTAATACTTTTCAAACTTATGGCACTTACAATATCCTCAGTGCACCATTTCGTTGTTCCTTGCTTGGCATTTTCTAATACTTTTATTTGCCCTGGTGTGAAAACATTTTTCAGCATGGCTTCATATTTATTTATAGTATTTTCTGATTTCAAAGCATTCTTGTAGTTTACTTTCAGTTCGCGTTTCAAAATTTTGTTTTCCTTCTTTAGTTTTTTGATTTCTTTTTGATAATAAAAATTGTCTTTTCCACGCTTACTTTTATTGGATTTGAGAGTATGAAGATTTTGCGTTGATGATTTTGAATCATTTTTGTTCAATGTGTTTATGGCACTATTAGCATTAATTGAATTTAGCGGTTTTCTGACATTCTGAATTTCTGCAATTTTATCATCATCGCTTTTTTCTTTCTTTGCTATGTCATCAGTGTGCAACTTTTTAAAATTCTCAGAATCCAATTTATTACTCAAATTGTCTCTTTTTAGATCAATATCCAAGGGTTTTTTAGTCAGAAGCCTCGCTAATTCTGAGTGTACATCAAAAGATTCTGGTTGTGAACTCCTCATTTTGTCAGGAAAAGGAACCAATAAACTTGTGCTTTCTTGATTAGTGGGACCTAGATCCGGACATTTTATCAAAATTCTTGTGTTTGAACATGGCAGTTTCTCCGTCGGGATAACCTCTTCTTTTAGCCTACGATATTGAAATGAAGAAGCGTGTGGTGTACTCCTAATTAGTTGTCTGTAATCGGACGGCAGGAAGTGATCGGAGCAAACCCTAGCTGAAAAGTGGTGTTATTTAGCATTTTTCTCAAAACATAAAGTTCATTTATCTAATTTATATTTTCATATTTTTTTATTTTTAAACAATGTAAATTTCAATAAATAATAAATTTCTTTTAATAAATTGATAATAATTTGATTTTAATAAGAGAAGTAATAAAGAAATAGTGTTATATTGAAATAAAAACGATATATTGTGGATCAAACCTTTATTGTTCTTACCAGTATTAATGCTGATTTTTTCCGTACCACATGCCTTTATCCACTTTGCATAAAGATTTTCATCCTTTGAAAATAAATGGAAACTAACTTTGCCTCCTGTATTTGTTCTAAGGTGTTCACTTCTGTTTCGGCATCCTTTTACACTGCAGCCCGTTATTATCGCATTCTAATAGCACTTGAAACATTTCGACTCTTAGAGTTTTGGTTTTATTAATATTTAAATAATTTTAACGCGAATTTTCGTCTGATTGAGCCAAAAGTTTCGCTTCTTCAGTTCTATTTCGAACTTTGAATTTGCCATTTTTACTAAAAGACTTTTCCTGAATTTTTCATGGCAATTTTGCCCTGTTTTTGGCAAAATTTACCTCCGAATTTCCTGAGTGGGTAGCACGAAGGGAGAAAATTTCGCGAATTTTAATTCTTTATTTAAAGAACAAGAACGGCTAAGAAACTCACGATTTTCTGTATTTCAGAATGAGGAAAAGTAACACGGAGGAATCGTCCAAACGTCGCCCGTTTCTATAGGTTTCGTACCTAAAAATTATAATAAAGTTTCTATCAACATTTGCGGTATTACTTCGCCCAGTAGCGATTTTATATCACGTTTTAAAATTGGGAATTCCCTATGCCTGAAAATAAAGGTTTTCGACCAATGGTTTCTTTTCGCAGCATATATAATTCTTCCCCATTTCTTTTCTTAGCTAGACCAACTCCTCCCTTCTATTCAAAGTTTATTTTGATAAAGATAAGCATCAGGCGTGAACAGGGCACTGCAAAGTTTATGACACAGGCCTGCCACATTTCATCATTTGCTTCCACCCTGGTAAATACTCAATAGCTATATACAACGCACGCAACTTGGCAGGCTTCACTCATTAGGAAACAAAAGAAAAATCATAAAGGAATTAAAACGAAAAAAAAAGGTTACCAAACAAGCGAAGCTCCCCGTGGGGATTCGACACTTGCGTGGCGAGTATATCGAAAGGAAAGATTTTTTTTCTTAAGGTGAAGCTCCCCGTGGGGATTCGACACCCAAATTTCTTTGGTGTTGTTATTTATTTATTGAGGAATGCCACGTTCGATGTGTCCCTCGAAATGAGAGGTCACACTACTAATGGCATGAGTTGAGCTAACCAAGTTGGATCTGTTTTGCTACCAAACGAAAAATTAGAGTTCTTGGGTTCCCATAAAGTTAAAAAAAAAATAAATTCAAAAACCATTGATCCCTAGCTAAGGGGGGGACAGGAAACATATGCTCAACCGAGTTCTCAAGAGACAGGAACTGTGATGCTAAAATGCACAGTCCCTGTTCCGAGCCTCGATCTATTATTTTTCTTAAATTTGCGCTAGGCGATAAGTCCTTACCTTGTTAGGTTGCGGAAGCCGACTCCTTTTCGAGGATCTGCAATCAAGCACATCGCCTCGGATTTCCACCTCTCAATCAATTTCCCCCCTTAATTAACTTGCGCGCGCCTGAATTAACGACCGCGATTACGTCCAATTAAATTAATAAATTAAGATTTTTATACACGATGTTTTCCCCCTTTTTTCGACCGTTTTTGGGTTGGAAATCAGTATCAGGAGAAAGCTGACATTTTCGAGATCATGATGACGTTTTTCAAATTTCAAATCGTTGGATTTTTCGTCTCGTAGAGGTGTTCAAAAATTGATATGCGTTGATAAGAGAAAGCATGCCACGCGACGACGAGGAGAAAGCCTTTCCCCCATCTCACCTCCCGCTTGGCGCGTGCTATTAGCGTAGGCGCGGGCTCCCATCGGACAACAGTGTGTAAAGGTTTGAACGTTGTTAGAAAATTCAAAATCTTCTAAGAAAGATGGAAGAGATTATTATTACATGCTGATAATTCTCAAAAATAAAAATGAGCATTTAAATAAGGGAAATGATCAGATGGTCACGCATTGTTCAGTTGCAAATTTGGCATTTTGCTGATTTTTTTACCAGTCGAGATTATTTTCAAATAATCAATGCCAACCTTTTGTAATTTCTTGTTCAAATTGTAACTATACTTGTTTATTGTATTTAATATTAACTAAAATTTGCCACGTGACAATAGTTATCTTCATTTATAATATTTGATTATTTATGTCTTTTCATGATGCAATGATAATTCTGTTTATTTATAATTGTTGTATTTGCATAACTATTTATTTCTATTTATTAGCAATAAATAACAAACCTATAAAAACTAACAATAAAAAAAATATAAAAGAAATGTGAGCAAGGGACGCCCATCCAGAGATCATGCATTATGCTGCTTGACCTGGGTGATTGGTAGTGTGGCAGCAACCACAGGTTAGTGTGGCGCTCGCTGGGAGTACGAACGAAAATGTCTGTGAAAACCAGACTACCTCGTTCTCGCCGCGTTCACTTCCGGTTTGGAAGTAAATCATTAATTGCTGCTCGAATACTGGATCATACCTCGCAATTCTTTTGTGCGAGTCTCGTGGGAATCTACTTGTTCCTAAAGTGGCCTTAGTTTCGCGGATTTTACCCCCGTTTCGTCGCAAAAGGCGGATACTCGGGGCTGGGCCGTCTCACACTATACAAGCGTCTGAAATTTTTCATTTTCAATAATTTCTGGTTTTGCTTTACACAAACCTTTCTGATATATTTTATAAAATAACAAATCATTCATTATTCAAATTCAAACTTTTTAAGTCTATTGCAACGAATGAAAACCATTCACAAACCCCAAGTAAAATGTGAATACTAGGTTGTTCAAAAAGTTTTGAAAGCGGAAATGAAAATACGTTTTTTTGTTGATGAAATCACTTTTATTGCTCAGTATAATCTCCCATAAGATCAATTCATTTGGTCCAACGGTCTTCCAACTTGTTTATCCCATCATGAAAGGGACTTTCTGCAAGGCCTGCAAAATACTCCTCTACGACGGCTATAACCTCTTCGTTTGATGAAAAATGCTTCCCACGAAGGAATTTCTTGAGGTGTGGGAACAGCCAGAAGTTAGAGGGAGCTAAATCAGGCGAATAAGGTGGATGCTGCAATAATTCGTACTTTAATTCGGTTATTTTAGTGATGGTTTTTTGAGCTGTGTGAGCGGGTGCATTGTCTTGATGAAAAAGGATTTTTTTCTTCTACAAACCGGGTCTTTTTTCACGAATTTTTGCATCCAATTGATACAAAAGGTTACAATAATATTCAGAATTTATTGTTTTGCCAGTTTGGAGATAATGCACCAATAAAATCCCTTTTGCATCCCAAAAAACTGATGCTAACACCTTCTTCGTCGATTTCTAGACACGAACTCGCTTCGGTGCCGAAGTGCCTGGTTCACACCACTCCTTAGCCTCTTGTTTTGATTCAGGATCATGATGGAAGACCCAAGTCTCATCCATAGTGATGAATCGACGCAAAAAATCCTTTTTATCCTTTCGAAAACGCTCCAAATGTTGCTCAGAAAGTCGCATTCGAACGTGTTTTTGTTCCATTGTGAGCGAATGCGGCACCCATTGTGCACAGAGCTTTCTGAAACCCAAAACTTCCCGTAAAATATGACACACACTGCCTAATGAGATGTCTAGGGCCTCTGCTAAATCTCTCTCGGTCAATCGACGATCTTTCAAAACCATATCCTGTACTTTTGCTATGAATGCTGGTGTTGATGCACTTTTTGGACGTCCTGAGCGTGGATCGTCTTCAACGCTTTTTCGACCACGTCTAAACTCTAAAACCCATCGATGCACAATTGGAAATGAAGGAGCAGCTTCCTTTAACACTTTCACTATTTTTGTATGAATTTCCGTTGCTGATAAACCTTCCAAAACAAAGAATTTTATCACTGCACGATATTCGGTTTTTTCCATTGTACAAAAATACACTGACACGTCAACTTCAAATGGCTAGTAAACAACTAATGAATTGACAGAGTGGAATGACACTTTGGGTATGTTCATATGAAAGATGAAATCTTAAAATGGCGTAGAAATTTTGGTTCTTCTATTGTTCTATAGATGTCACTTTCAAAACTTTTTGAACAACCTAGTACGTTTAGTTAGCAAATAAACATATAAGAATTTTATGATGTATAAATAGGTTTTATAAATTACCTTTGCACTTATAAACAATATTTGACTTCGAAATGAATTTAAACTTTGGTGCTTTTGATTAATGGTACATGTTGTATTAATTTAATTCTACAAACCATAAATTTTTTTTAGGTTCAAAATTTGTTACCAATTTGACCTTCATTCGACCTGCGCAGAACATTCGTAAACTAGTAGTGAGTGTTGAAACGCCTTATCTACTACTTTCACCATGGCCGTAATAATGCGAGGTCATAGAACGGTCATAGAACGGTCAGGGAACGGTCAGAGTATTCTATGACCGTTCTCTCACACGGGTCCGCTAGGGTAGTGCCTTATAATATATTTCCCGCAAATCACACGCTCACAAACCGTTTATAATAACTCCTGAAAGTCATGAACATTGAATATTTCAAAATTTCAAAATTTCTGTCAACTTGTCAAGTTTTGTAAACAGAAATTGACAGAAATCATCTCAAACCTTCAAATAGCCGATCGAGGCAAGGACGACGAGAAATTACAAGTTCGAATCGTTCGTCTTCGTACATTTTCGGCATCACCCGAAGCAGTGACGTCACAGACAGTGGTAATCATTGAGTTTTCGTTGTGCGGCTCCAAACTGGTAGGTATGGAGAGGATAAATTTCATCCACGATCTGGGAGCACTGCTTTATAGAAGGTTAAATATTTTTTAATTGATGTTTTCACATAAATCTTAAAACATTCATTAATTTAAAATTATACTCAAAATTTAATCTTACAGCGTTTAAACCTTTTACAATTGTACAAAATCTTATAAATATTTATTTAAAGCAAATGTTTTTTAAAATATTCGAAATATAAGTGTAATTATTTTAATTAAATATTTCGTAAAATTTTGCATTTGGTTGATCTTGCGAAATTGTTGATAGATTTGAACACTGATCAAAGAATCTTTCAATGAAATTCAAAGTCAATAAATGCTTAAAGTTTTATCCTATGTTTCATGGTTCTAACATGAAAATATTTTGCAACAGATTTAAATTTAAACTTAATTTTAATTTTATGTAGTTTAAATCTTGTTACGACTTCACAAGATATTATGGATTTTTTTACAAATATCAAGAAAACAATTGTGATCTTTTAAATGAAATACTTTGTCAATTTTAATTTTCCTATTCTTGTAGATTCGTAGGAAGATTTGAACATTAAACAAAGAATTTTTCAGTTCTGAACGTTCATTGAACGATGACAAAATGATTGTTTGAACGACTTTCGTTAATTTAAAGAAATGATTAGTTTAAATGAAATAAGGCAGAAATTTATTTGATTCGAAAAAATATTTATTTGGTCCAAAGATATTTTGTTTGAATAAAAATTTTTTTTCATTAAAATAAAACATTTCTTTGGATCAAAGAAAGCTTTTCAAACAAATAATTTTTTTGATTCAATCAAATATTTTTTCTGAGTGTATATACAGGGTGGGCACGAGTGGGTTGCAGAATAGGGAATATAATTGGGAGTAGTTTAGTATACGAGATACCGCCCAACATGCACTTTCGCTATTCGAAAAGATCTTTTTCAGGCGTTTTTTTGAAATTCGCGCCAGCTCGAAAGAGGTCGTGCATGTCTTGCGCATGTCTGTTCGCTTTTTTCTAGGTCGGTAATAGTGAAACCTGTCCATATTTAATTTTAAATATGGTACAGGTTAGGTTTTCAAATGTAATTTTTGAAAAAATATTTAAATTAAAAGTGTCATATTTTTAAAATATTAGCGAAAGTGGGGCAGAATTTTAAATAACAGTGAGTGAATTTATTATTTAGACACACAAGTGTAAATAGTTGAAAATTGGAACCAAGTTTGACAGCAAGAAGCTCACCTTTGTAGTGTGTGATAAAAATAATAAATTTCTAACAAATAAAGAGCTTTGTTGCTCTAAAAGATTGTTACGGCATGGAGAATGGTAAGATTTTAAATCTCTATGATAAAAAATATTGAATATTTTTTTAATATAAAATTTTCAATAACAACAATATGTTTTAAATTTTCAGAAAAATATCTACTCACTTGAAATGAAGTTAAAAAAAAAATTAAAAATTTTTAATTTGACGGGAAATTCAGATAAGTATTTTTTATTTCAATTTAAATGATATTCTTGAAAAGAGACGTTTACTTTGTGAAATGTTTTTTTTCTTTTTCAGGAAGAGTCAAAAATGAAGCAAGTGGGAAAAATAAAGGATTTAAGAACTAAAATTGTGTAGGTATTTATGTTACTTATAAGTTGCAGTAGCAAAAGTACATACATAATAATGTGATAATAGTTTGAAATATCTTAGAAGCTAAACTTTATAATTTATCATTCTGAACAAAATATCAAAACACTAACTGATGTTTATGTAATCAAATCCTCAATAGCCATTGATTATTGTAAAAATTGTTCCCGGGACTAAAATAAAGGTTTCAAAATTCTGTAAACTGGCTCAGGAGTCTACGTTCATTTATTCTGTTAGTTCCTATACTAAAAAGTTGTAAAAAATTATTTTAACAAATCTTCAATACTCATAGCGGCCGGTCTAGAATGGCCAAGTTCCAAATACAGACAAAATATCACATAAATCCTTGACTGTAACTAAACTAAATGCTCTAAATTCTTCTAATTTGGTTCTCAAGTAGCTATTCCTGTCTCTCATCAGTTCCTAAAGCTATACTTTATAATTTGTCATTTAAAAAAAATTTTGAAACATTAGATGGTGTTTTTGGAGTCAAATCATCGATAGCCAATAAATATTGTAAAAATTGTTCCCGGGACTACAATTAAAGTTTTAAAATTCTGCAAACTGGCTCAGTAGTCCTAATTCACGTACTCTATCAGTCCTCATAGTAAATGGTTCTGAAAAATAATTTTTTCAAAACTTCAGTACTCATAGCTGCCGTTCTAGAGTGGCCAAGTTTCAAATGCACACAAAATATCAAATAAATCTTTGACTGTAACTAAACTAATTGCTCTAAATTCTTCTAATTTGGTTCTCAAGTAGCTATTCCTGTCTCCCAACAATTCCTAAAGCTATACTTTATAATTGGTCATTTTAAAAAAATTTCAAAAACCCTCACTGATGTTAATGTAATCAAATCCTCGATAGCCATTGATTATTGTAAAAATTCTTCCCGGGACAACAATTAAAGTTTTTAAATTCTGCAAACTAGCTCAGTATTCCTAATTCACGTACTCTATCAGCCCTCATAGTGAATAGTTCTGAAAAATCATTTTTTCAAAACTTCGGTACTCATAGCTGCCGTTCTAGAGTGGCCAAGTTCCAAATGCACACAAAATATCACATAAATCCTTGACTGTAACTAAGCTAATTGCTCTAAATTCTTCTAATTTGGTTCTCAAGTAGCTATTCCTGTCTCTCATCAGTTCCTAAAGCTATACTTTATAATTTGTCATTTAAAAAAAATTATGATAATGCCTACCTAGGATTTGATTACATAAACATCAGTGAGGGCATCAACATTTTTTTAAAATGACAAATTATAAAGTATAGCTTTAGGAGCTGATAAGAGACAGGAATAGCTACTTGAGAACCAAATTAGAAGAATTTAGAGCATTTAGTTTAGTTACAGTCAAGGATTTATGTGATATTTTGTCTGTATTTGGAACTTGGCCATTCTAGACCGGCCGCTATGAGTATTGAAGATTTGTTAAAATAATTTTTTACAACTTTTTAGTATAGGAACTAACAGAATAAATGAACGTAGACTCCTGAGCCAGTTTACAGAATTTTGAAACCTTTATTTTAGTCCCGGGAACAATTTTTACAATAATCAATGGCTATTGAGGATTTGATTACATAAACATCAGTTAGTGTTTTGATATTTTGTTCAGAATGATAAATTATAAAGTTTAGCTTCTAAGATATTTCAAACTATTATTACATTATTATGTATGTACTTTTGCTACTGCAACTTATAAGTAACATAAATACCTACACAATTTTAGTTCTTAAATCCTTTATTTTTCCCACTTGCTTCATTTTTGACTCTTCCTGAAAAAGAAAAAAAAACATTTCACAAAGTAAACGTCTCTTTTCAAGAATATCATTTAAATTGAAATAAAAAATACTTATCTGAATTTCCCGTCAAATTAAAAATTTTTAATTTTTTTTTTTAACTTCATTTGAAGTGAGTAGATATTTTTCTGAAAATTTAAAACATATTGTTGTTATTGAAAATTTTATATTAAAAAAATATTCAATATTTTTTATCATAGAGATTTAAAATCTTACCATTCTCCATGCCGTAACAATCTTTTAGAGCAACAAAGCTCTTTATTTGTTAGAAATTTATTATTTTTATCACACACTACAAAGGTGAGCTTCTTGCTGTCAAACTTGGTTCCAATTTTCAACTATTTACACTTGTGTGTCTGAATAATAAATTCACTCACTGTTATTTAAAATTCTGCCCCACTTTCGCTAATATTTTAAAAATATGACACTTTTAATTTAAATATTTTTTCAAAAATTACATTTGAAAACCTAACCTGTACCATATTTAAAATTAAATATGGACAGGTTTCACTATTACCGACCTAGAAAAAAGCGAACAGACATGCGCAAGACATGCACGACCTCTTTCGAGCTGGCGCGAATTTCAAAAAAACGCCTGAAAAAGATCTTTTCGAATAGCGAAAGTGCATGTTGGGCGGTATCTCGTATACTAAACTACTCCCAATTATATTCCCTATTCTGCAACCCACTCGTGCCCACCCTGTATATTGAGAGCCTTTTGAAGATACAATCTGTTATTAAATATATGCTATTTTTCAATTTAATGTGGAAGAAACGAATCATTTAGTTTGCAAAAATAATATTTTTCATCGTTCAATGAACGTTCAAAACTGTAAGTACATGAAAATATTTCAACATTGGAGAGCATTTTTATATTTTGAATTCAAAAACTGTGCTTAGGCCACAAAAACGTGAGATGAAAATAGTTTTAGTATAAAATTGAATATATCGATTTTGAATTTGAAAAGTATTTGCTGAAGAAAACTTCTGGAAAATCTTGTAGAAGTAATGGGAGATTTAACAACTCGAAAAATAATTTTTTAACAAAATGAAAATTTAATAAATGTTAAAGGTTTCAAGATAAGATATTAATTGAAAAGTTTTGTAGCTTTGTAAGTCAACTGTACTTCAATTAACATAATTTTCTTTTTTCTTACAGAATTTAATTTTTTTAAATAAAAGTCTGTGCTTAGGCTACATAAAATTAAGATAAAATTTAAATTTAAATCTGGTACAAAATATTTTCGTTTTAGACCTAAGAAACATGAAATAAAACTTTAAGCATTTATTGAAATGCAAAATTTTACAAAATATTCAATTAAAATAATTACACTTATATTTCGAATATTTTAAAAAACATTTGCTACAAATAAATATTTATAAGATTTTGTACAATTTTATTGGGCTCTGGCAAAGCTTAAAGAAAATGAAGAATTTCATCGAAAAATCATCTTCAGCGATGAAGCTCGTTTCTGGCTCAATGGCTTTGTTAATAAGCAAAATATGCGTTATTGGTCAGCAACAATCCTAAATGTGCTTCTTGAGAAACTGTTGCATGCGCAAAAAATGATTGTTTGGTGCGGTTTTCATGCCGGAAGTGTAATTGGGCCGTATTTTTTCGTGGATGAAAACGACCGTCATGTTACCGTCAATGGAGATCGCTATCGTGCTATGTCGAAAGATTATTTGTGGCCAAAATTGGATGAACCTGATATCAACGATATGTGGTTTCAACAAGACGGTGCCACTAGCCACACAGCACGCGTCACAATCGATTTATTGAAAGACAAATTCGGTGAATGTGATCTCGAGAAATGGTCCGGTCGAATGGCCGCCTCGTTCATGCGATCTAACGCCATTGGATTTCTTTTTATGGGGCCATATCAAGTCACTGGTCTATGCCAACAAACCAGCAGCTTTAGACGACCTCAAAGACAACATCCAACGCGAAATTGCCAACCTTCCGGTCGAAATGTGTGCCAGAGTGGTGGACAATTGGGTCTAAAGAATCGACCGCTGTAAACGGGCTCGTGGTGGTCATATGACCGATATCGAATTCCATTCATAAAATGTAAAGCTTGCACTACACCCACAATAAATTTGAACTCAATATTTCAAATATTTCTATGTTTTATTCATAGATAGAATTGTTATGTCCCTATTGGAAAACCCTTTAGTTCACGATCAGAACGTGAGATAATTTTTACACTACTCCAAGGTACGTTTACTTGCTGAATTCTATAATCTATATTTAATAAATTTATAATAAATTTATATTTAATTATAGTTAATAAATAAATACATATGCCTATTTAAATATATACAACATTATATACCATAATAGTAAATATTACCGAGAGTTATATTTTAGTATTATTAAATAAATTTCATTTCATTAATTTAATTATGTATACTATTAATACTATTACCGGTAAAAAAGCATGGATATGATATTGTTTCTTTGATATTTACACTTTTCCCTTTTTACTATATTTGCATTTACCGCAACATTCTCTGTATAATCAATCTAAGTAAATATGGCGGCTCAGCCTTCAATTGGGCACATGACTTTGCGGACTTTCCCATTGGCATTGTGCATCCAGTGTATTATAGTGATCAGTGGCCTACCACCCTTACTCATGTTTAAATTATAATTTCGGCATTTATTAATGTAATGACAAGATTCGCCAACGATACACAAAAATTAGGTTATAGCTTGCACGCACGCCAAAACTTTAAGTCTAGCATATACGTCAATTAAGTTCAGAAAACCTCCACGTAATATACATAGTAAATTATGTGTAGAAAACCATGTAAATTACGTTAGGTATTTTACTTTCGCAACCCTGATGGTGGAATTATTTGATTCGTAATGTACTTCGCCAATTCGGACACGGTTATGGTTTTCTACATGTATATTGTAACATATATTACCTCCTTAGTTTTTTACACGATGTATTTTTTATGTGGTGGGGGGTAAATTACTTAAAATCCTTAAAATACGTATTTTACTTAGTGTATAAGACTATGTATTAACGTAAAAACCTCGAGTGACGCGTCACAACCCATCTCTGATAGTGCATTTACACTTCTGTTGGTCGCTCGTCTGTTAGCTGACGCAAAAAAGAGGGACATAAAAGTCATATGAATAAAACAGAGATAAAAAATATATAAAAATATAATATTATATATTAACATAATATAATATTAGTTTGTCTGATACGTGATATTTGGAATTATATGTCCTTATCTCCTGCATCTGCTGGCAGACGAACGACCAACAGGAGGTGTAAATAGACCCTGAAACGAGAGTCGGTCACCATCCTGTAGTCGGCCATCTTTAGTACACAATCTTAAAATGCGCGCGGAATTTTGAAAAGCATAAAAACATACTAACTAAACTGTAACTCTGTTTATAAAAGTATTGGAAAGATAAAAAATGAAATATGATGGATCAATATTTAGATTTATAATCATTCCTGATTATCAGATCATGAGCGGTATTTTAATTCAAGATTACATTTTTCAAAATCTGTTTACTACTTTCAATATTAACCTTGAGAATTGCATGTTGAGCATCATTAAAAAATTAAATATAAGCATACACATTTGTTAACTACGCAACTGGTAAATGCTGCTGAACATTTCAAAGTACACTTGAGTATTTCTTGATATACATGGAAAAGCGGAAGATATACCGGTAATAGTAGAGCCAATCAACACTGCTTACATGGATTGGTCTAAAGTAGCCATAAAACTCATGAAAGCCACAGAATAAATATTTTAATTAATTTGTTTGTATCCTTATTCTACGTTAAAATGAAAGGCACGTGATACCTGAGAAAAGTAGCAAGTCTATGTGAACAACTCGATCCAATTTCTACATGCTTGTGTCTAAAATACATTAAGGTAGTCCGATAGTGGTAGGGGGGCGGTTAGTGCCTTCTTTTATTTCATATATCGATAGATTAGACTCCTCCCGATCGAAAAGTCCTCTGCCTAACTTATGGAAAGTCATTTCGCGGGCTCATAATATCACGAATTTGTGAAAAATTTTCTGGTGTCGGCGTTGCGGAAAACTACGGAACCGTTGAGAAATTTCATAAGAATATTAATTTTTCTTTGAAAATAGTATCTTACCGTACATCTCGGAAAGTTATTTCGAAATAAGCGCCAGAAAACAAGAATAAAAAGGAAGTGGAATCCATATTTCCGCTCAGCTGAAATATGGTATCATATTTCATATATAGTATCAGCAGTATAGTTGTCATCTCGCTAGGTGAGTCAGCGAATAGATCTCGAGTGATTGGCGCAGCGCGATGATTGCCGAAGTGCACCGAAAGAAATACTCCGAGAGTCAAATAAAGATTGTAAATTAATAGAAGTTTTGAATGTTTATTTTGCCTCATTCATGAGTTATAATGTTACTTTACGATAGCTTTACGCTACAGCGTAAAGCTACCGTTCATCCAGTTCGCTAGGGGCGTATTAAACATTTTCGAAAAATTGTTATAGTTGCTCATTTGATCGCTAACAGACTACCTTAAATTTTGTTTTCAAAATTTAGAAAATGGTAGAAAAGATTAAAATGGACGTAGGTAGACTATTTTTGGTTTTGATAATAAAAAAATTTTCTTCATAGATTTTGCTAAAATTAAACTTTTTCTATTTCTTAAACCAAAAATTGTCTACCTATGTCCGTATTTATCTTCTCTACAATTTCCCAAATTTTGAAATCAGAATTCTTTGTATTTTGGACCCAAACATGTAGAAACTTAAAATGAATTAAATTTGCTAATTTCCCAAGTATCACTTACCCTCAAAGTTAAAAGGTAATAAAAATATACAATAATTTCATTTTTTATCGTTAAAAACTAAAAAAAACATAATACCTGACACTGAAGGCAGTACAATGGTTCATCGATTTCCTTGAGCATGTCCGAATTGGCGAGTACATTTCGAAGTAAATACTTCTACCATAGGATAAAAAGAGTCAGTTATTACGTCTCCAAACCTTGCCCTCTTTTCATCCTATAGTGAAAGGATTTATTTCTTAATGTACTTCGCCAATTCCGACACATCCCTAGTCTCTGCTATCAGGATTGACTATTGTTTAGCGTTAATAAATAAAATTATTGCATATGTCCATTACCTTTGAACGTTATATTTAACGTAGAAAAAGGATAAAAACATTTGGAATATTTATTCTGCCTCATTCATGAGTTATGATGCAACTTTGTGATAGCTTTACGATAGCTTTACGCTACAGCGTTAAGCTAGCGATCAGCCAGTTCGCTAGGGAGAACATGTCTGCTTTTATATTGACCCATAATATGGGGGCCCTCTATTCAGTGCCATAAATTATAAAATCAGTTTAAAATTTCATTAAAACAACACAATATAGAAGATTATTAAAATGAGGAAAGGCATAAAAATCAAAAACTTATCTCATAGCTTGCAATTCAAAATTGGTTAAATTATGATTAAAATGGCTGGACTATAAGTATAATTTGTTGAATAAAAAAAAATTCCCTAATTTTTTAAAATTTTATTTGACATTCCCTGACATTTGATAAATTCTGTTACCTGCAGTAACCCCGGGAAATGCAAGAAAAAATAAAAACTGTTTTGTTCCTTAAAAATTTTAATTTTCATAAATTATTCATATGATTTAATATAATTATTATATGTATTGGCTGCGCATCTAAGTTCCCGCTGTTTTTTTATGCAAATGCAACTTTATTGTAAAAAAATGGTTACAAATGAGTCATTTGAAATATTGCCCATCATTAGCTACAACTTTTGCTCATCTTTCTGGAAGAGCTCGAATATCGTTACGGTAAAAGTGTTCATCTTTTGAGGCTATCCACGAATCAAGCTATTTTTCGATGTCTTCATATGAGCCAAACTCCTGATCAGCCAGACCATGTGCTATCGACCGGAACAAGTAATAATCGGACGGCACAGAATCTGGCGAATACGGCGGTTGGGGTAGGACTTCCTATTTGAGCGTTTCCAGGTAGGTTCTAACGGGTTTGGCAACATGAGGTCGAGCGTTGTCATGCTGTGGAACCACTTTTTCGTGCCTCTGCTCGTATTGTGGCTATTTTTCGCGGAGTGCTCGGCTCAAACGCATCAATTGCGTTCGGTACCGTTCCCCAGTGATGGTTTCGTTCGGTTTTAACAGCTCATAATAAATAACATCAGCGTCTAAGAAGGTTTTTGGCCTTCCTTGACGTGGACGGTCGTCAACGTCGAAATTACCAATCTTCGAATGAAAAGAGAAAATCAACACTTCCCGCAAATGACGATTATTTGGCACAAAATCAGAGATTTTCACACAACCAAAAATATATGACGCCAAAACAAAATCACTAATGTGTCAAAACGGTTTGTTTACCATATTTCTAAGCTTGGTTCATGACGTTTTGGATATGTCAAAATCGACCAGCACTTACTGCTGGAGCCATCTATTCACATACAACGGGAACTTAGTTGAGCACCTAATATATTATATATATTTTATTGTATAATAAAGGATTATAAATATATCCTATAATTGTATAAATAATACAAATTCAAGTAATCAAGTATAATATTAATTTAAGATTTTTAGTATTCGGTGTATTAAATTCAAAATAAGCCTAACTTCAAATTTCAACAGTCTTTAATTTCGAAATATTTACAGTAAAACTGTTCTTAGATTCTTCTTTATACAAATATATTTATATGTGTAGGCGCCTCTTATTTAACCATAAAGGTACTCAAAATATTAATAAATAATTACTCGAACCATAAATTTTGAAAATTCCCTTCATATTCTCTTATATTCTTTACATTCTGTAATATTCTCGGGTATATTACTGGAACTTAAATTCTCGAGAATTTAAAAACTCTAGTTTATATCTTTTCTATACCACTTCCTAAATGTGTAATAACTCTATGGATTTTCATATGCAATCTTACTATTGGCCAAAGATCATTTCACTATTCTACTAATCTCCATCAAGGTCTTTACAGAATAGGATTTTAGAAACCGACGGAACACCGAACTTTTATTCCGTTATTCCCGCAACGGGAATGCGAACGCGATAAAAGTTCTGCAGTTGGCAATAGATGCGCGAGCACGACATAAACTCTATGTTCATTTCATGTCGATGTTACGTCGGTTTCTAAAATCCTATTCTGTAAAGACCTTCAAGACCTTCGTTGGAGTACTGTATCCGTTTATGGTTTTCACTTCTGATTAGTTCACACTAGGTCCACTCCTATAGGAGTAAAGGGCAGCCCTACGAAGGAATAATAAGGAGACCTATCTCCATGTAAGCGACTTGGCAGGAGCAACGGCACGGTAAGTGCCCGGCTTGTAAGTTGGAAGTAGAGGAAAGGAGTGCACAAGTACGCAGTTGTCCTCTTCTTACTCACAAGAAAATGTGCGAGTGAGACGAATTTGTGAAATTGATCTAAGCCAGAGTGGTTATGTTGATTGATTTTTTTATCATTTGCAAGCGTCAGATATTTGTTCAATTTCAATTTAGTTAAAAAAAAAAAAAATTATTATCTCAGGACTCCTATAAAGCTAAAGGAGTGCATTATAAAAGTGGTAAGTATATATCGAATATAAGATTGTAAATCTTGAAATGAAAATTATGGTATTTGTTATTACTTCATAAATCGTGTGTTAAATAATGTTGAATAGTTTTTTCCTTCAAAGGTGAGGGGATTTAAACCGAGAAATTTTCGAGATTTTGAAAATCGCATGTAATATAATATATTCAATTTTTTTCTTAGGAATGTCGTGTCGCGTACCGGGTTGCATAACCTCTCTGGCTTAGATCAATTTGACAAGTTCGTCTCACTCGCACATTTTCCCGTGAGTAAGAAGAGGACAACTGCGCACTCCTTTCCACTACTTTCAACTTACAAGCCGGGCACTTACCGTGCCGTTGCTCCTGCCAGATTCGGAAAAGTTTCCCATGGCAGTTTGGTCTCCTTATTATTCCTTCATGGGCAGCCCTGTCCAACTAAAAACAAAATGGCGGTTCCTTAGTGATTATAGTTTGTATGTGCGAAGTTTTCTCACCAGAGCGGCGCTGCACGCGTCACGCTCTACAAAAGCATTATACTATTAGACAAATATTTTTAAAAATTTTAATAATTAAGTTTCTGAACAATATGAAATTAAAAAATGTTCCTAAAATGATTCTAGGACATGAAATACACATTTTCCATAAATTAATTAATACAAAATAAAAAAAAGAACACATTAATTTTCGTAAAATATATACTGTGGATACGCATGAAGAATTCTTGACCCTGAACAAAATTTTTTTTATGTTATCCCCATACAACTGAATAGTATATTACGTGCCTCGGCGCACAATGAGGGTTATTGCGTGACGAGCGACAATGCTCGCAGGAGATCAAAGCCAAGGTGTAGTCCAGTGTAGTCGAGGTGTAGCCGAGACGTAGCTGAGACGAAGCCGAGACAAAGCCGAGACGATGCTGAGGTGCGATCAGTCCTGCGAGCATTGTCGCGAGTGTCGTAATTTCCTGAATTGTGTGCATTGGCACGTATTCTATTTTATGTGACTGGTGCGTATACGAGTTTTTATGCGTACACTTGAATCTAATCTAGTATTGTAGTTGTTTGCGGCGCTATTCATTACACTTGATATGTCACGACTAGTCCCGGCCATTTTGATTTTATCGATCTTGTGTAGTAGTAATGGATTTTAGTAGACGCATGCGCAGTTCAAATGTACAAGGCTTTGCCAGAAAGTTGCTAACGCTGTACGAAGAAGAAGAATAAGAAGAAGGATTGAGCTTCGTTTCAAGGCTATGGGCGCATGCGCAGTTCAATTTTTACATTTCATTCCTTTGTAGCGCAATGTACTACATTGCGCTACTGTTAACTGTAGCGAAAAAACGAGTTTGCCCGCCGGTGGCATATAAAATATATTTAAAAATAAATAAAAAGCTTAAGCTTCTAAATAGAAGTATTTTCCAGCTTCAAACGAATGAAATGAAAAATAAATATTTTGTTAAGCCCTGTGTTCAACATAAAAAACCATGTGAAGGGAAATATCCCTAGCGAACTGGCTGAACGCTAGCTTTACGCTGTAGCGTAAAGCTATCGTAAAGTAGCATTATAACTCATGAATGAGGCAAAATAAATATTCAAAATGTTTTTATCCTTATTCTACGTTATAAATAACGTTAACTGGTAATTAAAATATGTAATAATTTTATTTATTAACGCTAAAAATTAAAAAAAAACATAATACTTGTCACTAAAGGCAGTGCTGTGGTTCATCACTTTCTATGTCTTCACCGTCAGGATTGACTATTTGTTAGAGTGAGATGAAAGTATAGATGTGTCTCACTCAAACCAATGTCAACTTTAATCGTGGCAGAGATGAGTTGGGAGATTGCTAAAATAATGTCTTTAATTTCGAGTGATTTTCCGCAGCGCGCCCTGTTGCGAAATGCTCTTGGGAACTAAAATGAAAGGTTCATGCTACTACTTGAAGGGTAAAACAGAGCTACTGTTTATCACTTTTGCAGCGCCCCCAATTGCGTAAAGCTTTTTCGAACTAAAATCAAAGATCCGCGCTGCTACAATAATATGTGGGAGCACACACAATGAAGCGCGTCATGTCAGTGTATCCCCACTAACTCACTTCGATTTCATACTGTCGGTTGTCGAGTTAAAATCAGATGTATTTTTCTCGACTTCATGCAAAGGAGGCGCGAAATAGACGCAGAATTCAAAATTACGGAATCAAGAGACCCGGTCGGGTCTAGAAGGCTAAGGTAAAAAAAAAGAAGCCGGACCGTGGTATCTATACTCCAAATGTAGTGATTTCTTTATCGACACTCACGATTTTTTTACTTATTTTAATGTATTTTCATGTTTATCCCTTACAAAGAATGGCATTATGAGTTGAGACGAATTTTTTAAGTCCATTTGATGTCACTAAGACTATGTCTTTGTGGAATATTATTGGAATTCCATGAGCTGGAGTTATAATTATTTTTTTTTTTCACAAGAATATCCCGTGAAAAAGTTTTAATTTCATCGTCAGACAGGTCACGTGATTAGATGCACTAGTGCCACGAGTGAGCAATTTTCGAAACCGCACTTCGATCTTTGAAAGTATCGAATATCGATTTCACTCATCAGCTCTTATAACGGTAGGGTATGATTTGGACCCCATATCGATTCTCCAAAGCATAAATTCTCCGACGCGCGGTGAAATTCACGCTGGAAATTCTAAAAAATTTGAGGCGCGCATTGTGATGTACAAGAAAGGCATACGGTTATCAAAATGCAGATGAATGTCGGTAATAAGTGCAGATATTCGTGATATAAAGTAACAGATGGAGCTACAGGTAAGTTTATGTGATGAATCCCGATGTAGTTCCACCTCCCAACGCCCTTACAATAGCGCTTCGCGCGAAAACTTGAATCCACTAAATATTATTTCAGTTTCGATATAAACCAAATTAAACTTCGGTTCGCACATAAATCAAATTCTGAGACGAAAACGAAAGAAATATTTTCAAATACCTAAATCAAAGTCGAGAAAGAGTCCAGTTTCTCGGTTTACGACTTAACTCGCCAGGATACTCGAGAGCCTGTCAAACAAAAGGTTTCCTCTTTGCAACGCCAGAATCCGCCAGGCTCTCGAATCTGGAAAACACATGCAAGTCGTAAAACGCAAAGAAAAGCCTCGTGAGAAAGACCAGGAACACTTTTCTAATCCTCCGTAACGTAAACGAAAGGTCCTTATTTTTTATGCATCCGGGTAATAAATCGTAGACGAAAACCTCTCGAAAGCGTGAGAAACCTCGAGCTCGGGACGTTCTAAAATTAATAAACGAAAGAAATGCAAGATTAATAGAAATTATTATCGCTTAAATTCGATCAGGTAGAATACAAATAGAACGACAATTGAACTCTGAGACTCAGAAAGTTGGCACATGACGACTCATAGGATAGAGCAGAACATTCGAAAGAATCAAATCAGAGCTTGATTCTTGTATAAATATCATTATATAATATTTTATATCCCATTATCGTAAATAACATACTGGTTATGTAGACAATAAGCATAAATATAAGTTACATTCCTTCGGAGTAGTTAATAAAAGAGGACAATTCGAATTCGCAAGAATACTGTTTAACATATAGGCACTAGAAAATAATTAGAAATAAGTAACTTTCGAAATTAGGAAAGGACTCCGTCATCTAACGAATCACGACAGAGAGGGGCGGACTACGAGAGGGCCCAACCCCTCCCCTGGATTGTAGTGGAAGGGGGGAACGAAGGGCCAACTGAGAGGAAGAAACACAGCAGAGGCAGACGATTTCTGCCCTTCACCACGCACACCCTTTTTCTTCTTGTCGATCCTCACCACCGTAAGTCGTGACGATTGCCAATTATTGTAAAGGGGGCAAGAAATCAATAAAGAAATTTGTCAGTATATTGAAATAATAATCAATTCAATTAATTCCTCATCCCAATCAACCGTTTCGGCACTACGCGAGGTGAACTTCAGTTCTTTTCAGCCCGAACGAGCTCAGCACGAATTGAAATTTCGCGCGCCTGACACTGGTCCAGTCATTTCAGGCATTACAGGAAACTTTTTTGGTGACAGCGGTGGGATTATTTTGCTGACTCGCGTTGTGCTACGAAATTTAAAAAATAGGTGAAATATAGTGAAACCACAAAAGTGACACTTTGTGCCTTGTTTGAGTTTCACAGTGTTTGTTGTAGACTGTTAGAATCGGCAACGAACTGCAGAAATGCATGTGTCCTTGTTAACACCACTCTAGTTCGGTCATTTCCTTACTCCGAAAACCAGGCGGATCGAGTAGTTTGGCGAGTACGAGCGAGGCGATCGAAAGAAGGCTGCAACTTGACCAACGCAGTACCCGCTCTCACACGAGTTACCACGGCGGGAAGTTCGAGATCGCCACAACCTCAACCCCACTTTTTGACGGGGTTTTTGGAGTTTGAGGTTGAAACAGAAGTGCAGGGACCCCGTGTTATTCCTCTCACCTCTGTAGGCGCAACGTGGGATTTTTGAGAACGAGTTGGGATCATCCAGGACGAACCAGGACAAGCAGGGACAAGCCAGGATTTATCTCGATGATACAGGACTTAGCGCAGCTTCAAGCATCGGAACGAGACTCTAGGAGAACGAGATCCGAAGAAATTGGCTCGCGAGTGTGAAGTTTGGGAAAATACTGCGAAATATTGTGTAATCGATATTGTATTTTATTGTGTACCGTCAACTACAGCCAATTAATCTTCTAAAACTTCAAAAAGTAAGTCGCATGTGCCTTTATGATTTTTCATTAGAGTTCTTGGAGTTCATTTGCCAATTTAATCGTAAGAACGAGTAATCGCGAGCTTTGATTTTTTTTGCTGTTTTTCGTCTTCCTTTTTTCTTCTTATAAATTCAGGAATAATGGCGAGCGTAACACTTGGAGACGAGAATTTCGAAAGAGAAATTACTATAGAAAACGCGGAAACTAACGGTTTGGATACCGCGAGACCAGAAGAACCGATAGGAATAGTTCCCAGATTTCAATCGAATAATCTCACTAGCGAAGTGGCACGAAACCCCAACGGACACGATTACACCCACCCCCCCTTGATAGTAGTACCACAGGGCCCGTTAAGTGTACAACTCGCTCCAAGACAACTCGGTTCCTCGAATAATTCGGCTGGTCCATCTCAAATAGAGACCAGTACACAAAGTACGCGTTCCTTACCCGTCGAAAGAAATGAATATTACCTCAACTTCAAGGCGGCTCTTGAATTCATCCCCAAAGAATACGATGGTTACAATGTTTCCGCGAGTAAATTCGTTCGTGATTGTGTTTTCGCGAGAGACTCGGTACGACCAGCAGAAAGACCCCTGTTACTGCGACTGATTCGATCTAGAATCACAGGGAGCGCGGACGCTTACCTTCAAGACAGAGAAATTAATTGCCTCGAAGACTTACTATCAAGCATTAAATTAGCGTTTTCTCCCCATCAAAATTTGGGCCAATTGCAAGCAATGCTTAGCACTGTCACACAAGCGATGGGAGAATCTGCACTTCAATACGGCGTTCGCGTTAGCAAACTTTTAAAACAACTGGTTGACACGATTGAACAACAATACTCGAATGAAGTCGCTTACGGTATGGTGCGCGCCGCTCGCGAAACGGCTTTAGAAAACTATATTCGAGGGTTGAATGCGAATTTAGAACTTAAAGTTAGATTTAAAAATCCCGCTACTATACAAGACGCAATAAACATCGCCCAAGCAGCCGAGTGGGAGGTAGATTATCAAAACATCCTCCGTCGCGATGCACACCAAGGCAATCAAAATGGAAATCCCTCTGTCTCGCTCCGTACCACGGAAGGCCTCAAATAGCCTCTATTAGAGGAAGCCGAAGAGGAACGATTCATAACCGCAATCGTGATGGTGACCGTAGCCACGATAAAAGAACCGTGGCTGCGACAACCTGTTTTAACTGTAATCAGGTTGGACACTATGCCAAAGATTGCACCGAAAGGCAAAATTTTCGAGCGAATAGCAAAACCGGCTATGTGTGTGACCAAGAAGGACACCTTGCTCGAGAATGTCCACAAAAGAAAACCCTGGAAACTTCTTGCTATAAATGCGGTGGACAAGGTCATTATGCGAATCGTTGCCCTAATCGCGATTCTCTTCCTTCGAATCAATTTTGTGATCGTTGCAAAGTCACTGGTCACAACAATTCTAATTGTAAGCACAGAAACGAAAACGAAAGTAAAATCACAGTCCATTTAAACCAGTAAAGAACTCGACTCGCCGGCGCAGAGTCGTGACAGATTACGAGGAAGCGCCATTAAAATGTACGGTATTCATAATCAACCCCTCATCAAAAACCAAATCGCCCATAGTCGAATTTGAAGCGCCGAGTTTTAAAATGGGAAAAGTTCAGTTTCTTGTTGACACGGGAGCCGAATTAAATCTGCTGAAAAGAAAAGAAATAAAATTAGACGTTCAAATTAATTGTGAGAATAAATGTAATATATTTGGAATCGGTTCAGGCGCGATTAAAACATTAGGTGAAATCAAGCTAATTATAAATAATGCAGAAGTCGTGTTCCAAGTGGTTTCCAATGGATTCCCGATTGCTCAGGGCGGCCTTCTAGGGATGCCTTTTCTCACCGACCAAGATGCCATTCTAGACATTAAAAGAGGTGAAATGACGTGTGAAATCGGTACTGTTCCATTCCGCAGAGGCAAAACATTCCACCTAACTGCATGCACTCGTCAGTTAATCTCGTTGCCTATCGAAAATCCTGACGACGTCACAGAAGGGTATCTACGACGCATCGATGCTGGCCCAGGTATTTTCATAGGGGAATCATTGGTTTCCCAGGTGAATGGCCAAGCCAAAGTGTTTTGCATAAACACCACCACTCGGGACGTTGAATTAACGATTCCTCCAATCAAGTTAGAAGAGTATGAAATCATGAGCCCGGCCTTTCGAAAAACAGGAAACATCAAAGACGACCATAGCTCGCAATCTGAAAAGGGAAAGAGAATAGCAGAGCTAATAAAAACAGTAAATATGAACGATTTAAACTTAGAAGAAAAAAATAGTCTAACAGAACTTTTCAGCGATTTTCTATACCAATTTAAATTACCCAACGATAGACTTTCATGTACCTCTGTTTTCAAGCACAGCATCACCACAATAGATAACGAACCCGTACACGAAAGAATGCACAGACTCCCCCCAGAACATAGAAACGAGGTTAGAAATCAATGTAAAGACTTGATAGAAAATAAGACATTAGTTCCATCAAAATCCCCCTACAATTCCCCAGTCTGGGTCGTGCCAAAGAGGTCGGACTACGAGGGCACAAAAAAGTGGCGAATGGTCATTGACTACCGCGCTTTAAACGAGAAAACGGTTGGTGATGCCTACCCCCTTCCAAACATTACAGATATTTTGGATCAGTTGGGAGGAGCAAAATATTTTTCAGTATTGGATTTAGCCTCTGGTTTTCACCAAATCGAGGTGGATCCTGCTGATCGCCACAAAACTGCCTTCTCGACTCCATTCGGCCACTACGAGTTCACTCGAATGCCGTTTGGCTTGACCTTCCAACGACTTATGGATCGAGTCCTCACAGGGTTGCAGGGCATCGAGCTGTTTGTATACATGGACGATATCGTCATATATGCCAGCTTCCTCAAGGAACATACAAGCAAGCTGACACGGCTTCTAACAAGGTTGAAAGATGCCCGTTTGGTGCTTCAACCTGACAAGTGCAGATTCCTACGCAAAGAGATAGCCTACCTTGGGCACATAATATCTCAAGATGGCGTGAAACCTGACCCTAGAAAGGTATCGGCTACACGAAATTTCCCCCTACCGAAAGGGAAGAAAAATATAAAACAATTCTTAGGATTAGCCGGGTACTACAGGCGTTTCATCCCAGATTTCGCGAAAATCGCGAAGCCACTGACCTCATTGCTGAAGCAATCCTCCAAATTCGTCTGGGGCCCTGAACAAAAAGAATCATTTGATAAATTACGCAACATATTATCCAGCCAACCCCTGTTACAATTTCCCGATTTTACACAACCGTTCGTCATAACTACCGATGCTTCTGGATACGCCATAGGAGCAGTACTCAGTCAAGGCCCTATAGGCAAAGACTTGCCTGTGGCATATGCCTCGCGAACTCTGAACGATGCTGAGAAAAATTACTCCACTATCGAAAAGGAGTTGCTAGCGATAGTTTTTGCCGTGAAACATTTTCGACCATACGTTTATAAATGCGGATGCCCTCTCTCGCAATCCAGTAGATCACGACAAAGACTTTTATCCGACTGCACCACTTGACGAAAATTACTATCCTATTGACCCTAGTCCTAAAACCTCAAAAGGGGATGATTGTCAGATATTGATCTTGCAAGATCAACTAACTGCCACAGACTCTAACTCCTGTGACCTTATCCCCTACAGCGAGTATCCACTAGAGAAGGTGTTCCTATTCACGACTGACACAAGAAACACAGAGAACGAAGATGACACAACGAATGATGGAACGAAAAATGACAGACAGGAAAACGCGACAGAGAAAAGAGTAAGAAAAGAAATGAGTCGGGGTGGCCTCATAGAAGAGAAGGAAGGAGAGTGGAATACGCAACGATCCGGGTTAATAAGTGAAAAGGTTGCATGCTCATCCGACTCTATGGTTCCTCTGGGAGAGGGAAACCCGGGCTCATTGAGGGATAGTTCGGGAGGTAACTATCCGGGTGGGAGCAAGGCTGCACAGCTCACTGATAGAGTAAAAATATCCGCAGTAAAACGAAGGTTCCAAGGGGAACAGGGGCCACCCGCGAACGAAACAGTAAATAGGAACAATGACGAAACGGGGGTAGAGAAAATTGGGACTGGCAACGTAATTCTAAAACAGGTAATAACGATGACAGACTCAGAAGAACAGACAGGGGAGTCTCCCAAAATTAAGAAAATATTCCTCAGCATCCCGACAGAATCTGAAAAAGAGAGAAGAGAGAGAGGTCGCATCCAACCCCTTTTAAAGCCTTTAATACAAATCAGTAAAGACAAATTGTGGATAAGAGACGATAACTTACTTAATTTCATGCCCGCGGATTGCGTAATGATAACCCCAATAAGCCGCGAATTGTTAGAAGCCAAAGTATTCTGTGTGAGCGACCTGAAAAACGAAAAGCCGGAATTAGGACAAGTTATAGTCACAAAATGCGGAAAACGATACACATTCCATCTTTTTACGACAGAAAGATTCGACCAGAATACAAATTTTAAGGATTTCGAATTAACAATCGACACACTTAAACAAGCAATGCAAAATTTGGGAGTTAGAACTTTTAGTATTGCGAAACACGGAAACGGTTTGACTACTATTCCTTGGAATCAAATCGAAACATTATTCAAAACTCACTTCGGAAAAGGCGACTATCAAATAACTGCATGCACCGGGGAAATAAGAATTCCACCCGAATCCGAACGACCGGTAATACTCGCGGAAAAACATGATTCCACAGTCGCAGGCCACCGTGGAGAAAAAGGTACCTACGAAAAAATAAGAGAACATTTTTATTGGAAAAATCTGAAAGAAGATGTCCATCGTTACGTGCAAAGCTGCGACTCGTGCCAAAAGAAGAAACTCGTTAGAATCAAAACAAAACAGCCGATGAAAATCACAGATACCCCGGTTAGAACGTTCGAAAAAATACAACTAGATATAGTAGGGCCACTACCCCGTACCGAAATGGGAAACGAGCATATACTCACCTGGCAAGATTGTCTCTCAAAATATTCGGGCGGAATCCCTTTGATTAACACCGAAGCCCCTACGATAGCGGTAGCTTTCGCCGAATCTTTCATAAGTATTTTTGGATGTCCAGAGGCGTTCCAAACTGATCAAGGTTCCAACTTTGTTAGCAGCATAATGGAAAATTTCGCCAGGATATTTAAAATCAGACAGTACAAATCCACCGCGTACCACCCACAATCTTTAGGAGCACTCGAACGCAGCCATCACACCTTCATAGAGTATTTAAGACATTATTGTGAGAAAACAAATTGGGACGATTGGTTACCTTTCGCGATGTTCTCCTTCAATACAACCGTACATTCGTCGACAGGTATAACTCCGCACGAAGTAATCTTCGGAAAGCCAGCCAGGATTCCATCCGAGTTCGCGGACGAAACTATCCCTCGCACGTACATACAATACGTCGATGACCTGTTGAATCGTTTATCCGAGACCCAAGCTCAAGTCCATGGCCAACTCAATGCTGCTAAAATGAGAATAAAATGGTATTACGACAGGAAATTAAACCAACTCGACTTTAAAGAGGGCCAACACGTCTATTTGTTAAAAGAACCGCGTAGAAGTAAATTCGAGGACCATTACGACGGGCCCTATAAGATTAACAGAATTTTTAACGACCTAAACGCGGAATTACAAATAACTCATAATACAACAAAAATTGTCCACATGAATAAACTAAAACACGCGTTCTTAAGAATGTGAAACAGAAACATACTTAAGCAACAAACGACATATATGTATATATGTATACATATACTTTAATAATAAATTGAATAAATAATTAAGGAATAAAATTCGAATAAAAATAAAATATAGGTATAATTTGATAAAATGAAAGTTAATAACAAAATTTCTACGCGAAAACTAGATTAGAGTAAGTACACAGAAAGAACTTCAGCACATAGGTTATGTATAGTATACCAGAGCACGAAAGCGATTCAAACTAGCAAAAAAAAAAAAAAAAAATCTTTAAATAAATAAAATAATAATGTATAAATAATGTATCGACGGCAACGTACCTCAAATTCATGCAGGGCGGTAGAATAAAAAGAAACAAATCACCCATAGTAAACTCTCACGCATTTTCACCTGTCATCTCGCCTGGTTGCAGACACCAGCAGATACACTGAAATACACTATAAAAGAAACACGCAGGTACCGACTACCGACATCACTGACCGAGTCAGACCGAGCGACCGACCGACCCACAGTCCACACTGTCCACACCCAACAACACAGCATCAACGTGCGCGCGCAGCAAGAGAGTAGACATGGCTTGGCGGAAAATTTAAACTCTACCCTTGTCACAACCAGAAGCAAAATCGAACATTCCTTTTTCCATATATATTTATTATAATTATAATTACATATTATATTAATTGCTGTCAAATATCGTAAAAAGCTGTTTCCATTGAAAAACCTTTTTAATAAGGAGGAAGGTGTGATGAATCCCGATGTAGTTCCACCTCCCAACGCCCTTACAATAGCGCTTCGCGCGAAAACTTGAATCCACTAAATATTATTTCAGCTTCGATATAAACCAAATTAAACTTCGGTTCGCACATAAATCAAATTCTGAGACGAAAACGAAAGAAAGATTTTCAAATACCTAAATCAAAGTCGAGAAAGAGTCCAGTTTCTCGGTTTACGACTTAACTCGCCAGGATACTCGAGAGCCTGTCAAACAAAAGGTTTCCTCTTTGCAACGCCAGAATCCGCTAGGCTCTCGAATCTGGAAAACACATGCAAGTCGTAAAACGCAAAGAAAAGCCTCGTGAGAAATTTCTGCCCTTCACCACGCACACCCTTTTTCTTCTTGTCGATCCTCACCACCGTAAGTCGTGACGATTGCCAATTATTTCAATTAGAACAATATTTTCTACCAAGATAAAATGAACATAAAATTCAAGTTCATAATTTATATTTTCAATCATATGTTAGAAATATTTTCATCTCACATTTTTGTAGCCTAAGCACAAACTTTTCATTCCAAAACTTAAAATCTCTACGGAAATGGAAAATTGTCTAATAGCAGTAGATAAATTAAAAAGCTAAAATATGTGTTTATTGGTATTTCCATATTAACATATTGCTACGTTTTCTACTAATAGGGAGGCGTCGGTTGTAGGTGGAGGGGATTCGAAAAAAGGGGGGCCGCGTTCGGCCGCTGAAGCGTGAGCGTCGCTCGCGCAACGACACTCCTGGGATTGCTAAGGGAACTGGTTGTTCGTTTCTTTGTTTTGTGGAGGGGGAGGCCCACGGCCCTTCGGCCGGTTCGTCGGGGCACGTCCGCCCCGTCTCACCGTGGCTCCAGGGGCGAGGGACGCAGGAGGGGGGCGTGGGGACTAGGTAAGGGATGAAGGAGGGGAGCAGGGGATTGATGGCCTGGGGACTAGACGTGGGGTGAATCCGGCGCGTTCCCCAGTTGGATAGAAGAGTCGCGACTGCCCGGGGATTCGCAGTCGAGGAGTGTCCCCGGGAGTGAGTCCAGAAAGTAGCCGATCACGAAGTTCCGTTCTTCCCGTAATCGGACTACAACCCGGGGGGGACGATCTGGTAGTTCCCGGGGAAGGGGGTTCCGGGGATTCGGGGGCCGCTTCTCCGGGAACAAAAGGAAACGGGGATCGTGAATGAGGCGGCGTCGAGCGGTGGAGGATCGGGCGTGACGATGCCGGATCCTTCTGAGCCGGTCACGGGGGGATCTCGATGAAGTCCCCGGGGATACCCGGCGAGTCCGTGGGGTTCCCGGGTCGCCCTTGCGGCGGTTAGAATCACGCCGGGGCCTGCGAACCCTGAGGGGTGGAAGGGGACCTCTCGGGGGGGTGGTAGGCCCAGGTGGGGGCGTGGATTGCCGAGGGGCGTTGGTCCTCGTTGGAAGGGGAGGTTCGGGAACCCCTTCCGGTGAAACTATCGGCGAGAATTCCAAGGGGATGTCCAGGCAATCTGGATCCTCTTGGAAGTCTGCGCCCGTGAAGGTCCCTCTCGGTGCCGCGGCGGGGAAAGAGTCCCGAGCGGTAAGATAACCCGGATGGCACGGGTTAAAGTTCCCGACGATGGATAGAGCGGCGGCCTCTAACTTCTTCTGGCGTGCGCGGCGTTCTCGTTTTCCTGGGCGGTTCCTGCCCATGATCTGGAAGAGGACATCTTGGTTTAATTAAATCGCGTGACACAACAAACAATGAATGGACGCGGCCTCACCTCGCTTCGTCCGTCGGTCGGTTCGACGACGATGAATCGTCGTTTCACCGTGGCGACGGGGAATGAGGGGGGTGGGGACCGCGAACACTACCCGAAGTGAAATATTCTATATAAATGAACTAAACGGATAAAAACAGGGAAAAATGACGGATAGGGGCCACGGCACCCCCCTCGACCGTCGGTCGGTTCAACGACGACAGCGTCGTTTCACCGTGGCGTCGGAAGATTGAGGGGCGAGTGCGAACCGAGGATATGTTACCCGAAAGGAAAGACTTTATAATAAAAACGGGACACAAACAAAACTGAGAAAGACGACGAGTGAGGATCACAGCACCTCTCTCGACCGTTGGTCGGTTCAACGACGACGAATCGTCGCCTCACCGTAGCGCAGGAAGATTGAGTGTGTGTGTGACTGACGAACGCGGCACAGGGTAGAAGGAAAAAATGGAAAATAAAAAAAAATGAAGGAAGACACTGGTTGGAATTAGTAACTGACTCACGTTTACTTTCGTTGGTTGAACTTTTAATTCCGAAATTTACACTAATCTGTATTCAATGGCCGTGCGGTGACTAGAGACGGACGTCTACTAGTTTCAAGTGGCGGAGATCAACTGACTACCCTCCGTAAGAGAGTCTGCTTGGTCAGCAGCGCGTTCCTGCGCGCGCAACTGACGCTTGGAGAGAGGGTAGGACCGCGATAGAAGAACAACATTCCAGCCACTCGCGTGAGCCCGTAGTACCCGGGAGAAACACACCGAGTGGTGGGGATGTCACGTGCTCTCTCCTACCGTCTCTCCGTGTCTCGCGCGGCGCGTGAATTTTAATGCTAACTTATTTCACTAAATCAATTATTACGAAGAATTATAATAGTAAAAAAAAGGTTTACAGAGACAATCTTAATGATGAGTTTAAAAACAGAAATATCTGAAAAACTCTTACTAAATTAATTACATAAAAGTAAAAAGTAGGTTGTTATAAAACATCCCCACTAACTTAATTATTACATTCAACATTATATCCAACTTAATATTAACTCATCCTAGTATTATTATTAATGTTATATTGCAACTAAAAACAAAACCCATAGTTATAATCGGACTCTGTAAAAAAAAGGGATCCTACTCCAGTTCGCTGCTGAGGATAATTTCTTAAGGGGAAAGGAGATAAATAAACATTTAAGTAGCATTAAATAAATGAACATGAAACAAAAGCGTATCACTAGAATATAATTTCGTCAGCCCAGCCGCAGGAGCACAAAGGACGGATGACAAAGCGTTGATTGAAAAGAGAGAACGAGAGGAGAGGGGAGAGGGGCTATCACCGAAGTGAAAGAAGTACGAAGTTTGGAGAGTGCGTTAGAAAGAGAGAGTAAGGATCTAACTGTACCGAGCCTATGAATAGGAGACCCGAGTACGTAGACAAAAGAGCGGGCAATTAAACCTATGCAGGGCTATACTGGGCTGGCCGCCAGATGCGGAGAAAAAGCTTAAAAGTATAAATTGTATGAAATTCCCAAATGAGGTATATTGGTCTATGTTTTCGAAGGGTCGCAATTGAGCCTGGTCAATAGATGCTCTTCGACATCTGTTTTACTAACCCTATTATCTCATTCGGAAATTCCAAGATTTTTTCCAATAGCTGAGTAATTGACCACTGGAAAAGGTCGTCTTAAGAGGAGATTGGAATCCAAGTTTCATTCTCTTTTATTACTTGATTTATTAGTTATATGAGTTTCTTTTTTTTTTGGGGTAAGCCTTAGCAGCTGCAAACTAGAGAATGAATTTTGATTCCTTTCTCCGTCCCAAATTTCTTTGATTTCCTTTGTCAAGACTATATTTTATGCGACCGTGGCGTGTATCAATATAAATATCAATCAACTTTAAATTTTACATAAAAATGTTCGTTCGAAGTGTTCAAATCTTGTTACAATTTGACAAGATTTTATGGAGGAGTGCAATCTTTTGGATGAAATATTTTGTAGTTCTTAATTTGTCTGTCCGTCTGAAATCGTAGTAAGATTTGAACAGTAAACAACAAATTTTCCAATAGAATTCAGGATCAATAATAATTGATTCAGGAAATACTTCAACTCTGTACAGCATTTTTGTATTTCGAATTCAAAATGTGTGCTTAAGCCACAAAAAAGTAAGCTGAAAATGTAGATATAAAACTAATTATGTCATGTTTATGTCTTCTTAATGGAAAATACTTTGCATATAATTCTCTAATTCGATATTTTTTTAATGTATGAACATTCAAGAAATTGATAAATATTCCATCTTTTTATAGGAACTAAAAATTTCCGGATAATGCTTTGATTGAGAAAGCTAAAAATTTGTCAAATATTGATATAAATTGCAATTTTACAAATGCATTATTTTTCAAATATTTTAACATCTCTTGAATCTTGATAATTCTTACAGAAGTTTATTTCATGTGAGTGACTTTTTCCTTTTCTAATGAAAGATTTCGTAATTCTAAATTCGGCCCAATTCGTAACATTGTAAAAAGATTTTAAAACTTCATAAAAATTTTTTTTCTGTTTTATTTAAAGTCAATAAATATTCAATGTTTAGAATCGAAATATTAAGTAAATGATTTTTAATTTCTGGGAATAAACTGCTTTAATAAGACAATCTTTCTTCTTTGTGAGAAATCTCAATTTTAAAATTAAAATTCTACGCATAGGATACAAAAACATAATATGAAAATACTTTTATTACAGAATTTTGAAATATACAAGTCGACCAATTTTTAATCGAGTAAATCGGCTACTTTAAGCAAAACATTATGTTAAAAATATTTTATCAAAAAAAATAAGACACATTAAATTACGGATTAAAATCCACATTCATAGATTAATGGTAAAAGCAGTTTAAAGTTTTTTAATCTTACGTTTTAGTGACGTATGCACAGACTTTTAATCAGATAAATGAAATGCTTTATAGAAAGTCAAAATTTTCTTATTACTGCACTTAATCAATTTTATAAAGTAAAAATATTTTTTAATTGATGCTTTCACTCAATTCTTTAAACATTCATTAATTGAAAATTGTACTCAAAATTCAATCTTGCAGCGTTCCAATATTCCCACAATGTTACAAAATCTTATTAATCATTATTTTAGTCGAATTATTTTCAAAATATTTAAAAAATAAATGTAAATATTTTGATTAAATACTCTGTCAAATTTTGCATTTGACTGATCTTGCAAAATTGTTGAAAGTTTTGAATACCGATAGAAGAAACTTTAAATGAAATTTTATGTCCATAAATGCTTAAAGTTCTATATAGAAATATCAACTACAACATTCTCAAATTTTATAAATAAACTACTAAATTCAACAAGTTTCGGATTTTTTAAAGACTGTACAAATTTCAAATATGAATCAGTCAAAATCTACTGATTATCAGTGAAATTTGACTGATTTAAACAACTAAAAACAGGTTACTGTGAATCAGTCAAATTTCACGGATTACTTCAGTGAAAAGTAACTGATTTAACAGTGAAAAATATTGTTTCCACTGATGATTCAGTGAAAAGGCAAATCACTGATTCAATCAGTGAAAATTTGACTGATTCAGATTTAGAGTGTATACAAATTTCAAATATAAAGTGAAAAAATGAATATTTTAATAAATATTCCTAAATATTATTGGAATATGATACATATCGATTTAGAAAAACTTTTTCAAAGTACTCAGACATTTTTCTTATTTTACGACATTTTTGCACCATGTTTGACCTTTGGGTAGGATTCAAGAAAACAATTGTTGACATAGTTTGATTACTTAGTAAAATACTATGAAGACTTGCTTTTTAAATTAAAGCGAAAACTTTTAAAACCTTTAACAATCGGTTGAATAGATTCTGCTCTAATCTTGGACGCAATTAGAGAAATAGGTTTTTTTGCGTTTTTCAGATCTAGTTTTTGCCTTAAACATAAAAGAAAGAAAACACATTTGAAATATTAAAATAAAAAAGCTGGTTCATTCTTCGAGAATCCCAAATATTCTGAAATAAAACTCCTTTCCACACCACCACGGAGGTAGAGTTTACTAGTAATAGTTCAATAAATTTTATGAACTCTAAATAAATTTTTTCGTAATTGCAGAAAACTTATTCCAAATACAAAAATTGTATCTTTAAATGTACAGGATAATTAATAATAAAAATCGTTCGAATTTGAATTTCAAGGACTTGTACACACTTTCAAGGCACATCGTTTTTCCTTTTGCAAAAATTTTTAAAACTTCTAATTTTTCAAGTAATTGGGAGAAGTACATTTAAAAAAAAAATTGTTTTCTCTACTTCCACTCGCGCTAGCTTAACAAATTTTCAGAATTTTACGATTTTATTAATATTGTATTAAGTGTCTACATTTTCTGAAAATATCTACAGGAGAAAAATTTTAATACTTTAGTAAAGAAAGTTTTCTGAAAAGTTGTAGCTCAACCAGATTAATAGCCAAAAAGTTACCAATGTTTTAAATCGCAAACGAACGGTATAGAGGTCAAATTGGAGACGAAAACAAATAATAATAGCAACTTTCTTTTGTTTTTTTCTAAGATATACTTGATTCTCGCTTTATGCGTTATTTGAGAAGTCAAGAGTGTGGATTCTTCATATTTTTATCGAAATTCCTTATTGAAAACGGCAAAAGTAAGAATATTATATTATTATTTGGTGATACGTGAGTGCTCTTACGTACGTTATTGTTTGATGCTTGTGGGTAAGTTTATTCTGTGAAACTTAATTTGTGTGCAGATTACAAATTATTCACATTCGCTCAATTTTATCGACTTTTCATCTTATTAATTCTTTTCAAATAATTCTGTTTTCCTTCGTCGTATAATTTATTGTTCACAATGAGTAATCCGGTTGACCCAAATTCGAGTGTTTTGAAGGACAGCCAGGTTCAAACGAAGGTTGACCACCGTTTGAACTCTGGTTCAAACGAATGTCAACCCGCTAGAAAAGTCATGAAAAATGCAAAAAACTTTCAGTTGGGATGGTTTGAGGAATTTCCGTCGTGGAGAGAGTGGGTGGTTACATTAGCAGATGAAACAAGATTTCATTGCAAAATTTGCAATAAAACGTTGCTATGTGGCAAATCGGAAATTGAAAAGCATGAAGCATCTTTATCACACAGAAAGAAGCAAGTGTTTTCAAATAAATTAGAATGTTATGGAGTAGTAAGTGAAACTTCTTCTAATGTAACTGCCAATTCTTACAGTGTTGAACCTTGTGTAGCAAGTTCTTCTGCTTCAGAATTCACAAATTCCACGTTTCCAGAAAGTGTTACTTTCAAACAGAAAGTACAAGAAGCAGAGATTAGGATTAGTATATTTTTCGTAGAGCATAATTTACCATTCGCGATTTCATCAGAATTGATAGGACTTTTCCAAGATATGGAACCTTCGGTTTTAAAAGACGTTAGATTGAGCCACACTAAAATGGTCCTAGTTGTAAATAACGTCGTATGTGCTGCTGAAACTGATCGCATGGCAAATATTTTGCGTAAGCAATCATTTTCAGTGTACGAAGACGAAACGACCGACAGGACTCTAGAAAAGTAGCTGTCATTAATGGTTCGATATGTGGAGCCAACGACATTTTCTGTCAGGGTGGAATTGCTCCACGTTATTAATGTAAATGCTTTGGATTGTTCTGCCTCTAAAATTTTTGGTGCGTTCGAAAAAGCATTGTCCGGGCAGAAAATCCCTTTATCTGATATCTGTGCTTTAGCTTGTGATAATGCACAGGTGATGGTCGGCAATAGGTCCTCATTTAAAACAAAATTAAAGGAAAAAAGTCCCCGTTTAATTGTTTTCCCGTGTGTCTCGCATTCGTCAGCAATTGTAGCAAAATATGCTTGTGCCACAATCCCAGATGTAGAGGATTTAATCAAAGATTTGCCAGCTTTTCTTAATGCTAGCTCCAAGCGAACGGCTATTTTTCGATCGATTGTTTTGGAATTGGGAAATGACTATCAAAAAATTCCTAGTCATTCTGAAACTCGCTGGCTTGTCCGCTATCGATTCATAGATATTATAATAAAGAATTGGGAAGTTATTCTTCAGTATCTTATGGTCCTCGTATCTGAGAAGGTAGAGAAGGCCAAAGACTTGTTAAGAAAAATGCAGAATCCTTTGACACTCGCATATTTCCTATTCTTGAAATTTACTTTGAATAGGTTCAACGTATACAATGCGAAATTTCAAAGTCGCGAAACAATGGTTCAGGAACTCCAGCCAAACTCGGCTAAATTCTTCGTATGGATTCTTAGCAGTTATTTGAAAGAGGGTCTTCTTCAACCGAATTTATTCTTTCAAATCATTAGAAATGTTAACTTTGCAGATCCTAGTAATCAAAAGCTGCTTCAAGACATTGACGTTGGTAAGGAAACGCGAGAATATTTCCAGCAGCAACTTACAAACAAGAAGTTGCAAATAGTAGAAGTTGATCTATTTCTTCGTAATTGCTTGAAATTTTATGTCACAGCAAGCGAAGAAATTCGCAATCCACTTCCTTTTGATGACATCTTTTTGTCTTGCGTTGCTGTTTTCCGGCCTCAAGTAGCTTTCTATAATGATCGCAGCGAAACTTTTCCTAGCGTCTGGAAAGTTTGTCAAGATTTAGGGTCGTTTGATAGAATAGGTGTACAAAAAGAGTGGGATTCTTTACTCAAAATCAGACAGGAACTCAAAGAAAATTGGTCGAATTTATCTTTTGACGAAATGTGGTCTAGTATCGGTGTATCTTCGACGAGTACAGAAGAAAAACTTTTTCCAAATTTGACCTCAGTATTGAATCATGTTCGGAGTCTTCCTCATACAAATGCTGAGGCGGAGCAAGGTTTCTCCATGCTCACGGACGCGAAAACTCCCAAAAGAAATCGCTTAGGAAACAGGACGGTCAACTCAATTTGTGTTACTCGATCAGCCCTAAAGGCGAGAGCTGAAATAGCCAGAACAACGAGCATCACTTCGAAGCATTTGCAATTAATGACCGAAAATCTATATGAGATGGCAGAAAAAGATGGGGAAAGTGGTTTGTCGCTCTTCGCTCACGAAGGAGAGGATTAATTCTAATGGCCAAGGCATGGCGTTAATCAATTTCAAACCCCTTTCATACTCACAAAATAATGACATTTTATTTCTTATATCAGAGATACGTTCTTTATTCCTTTCTTCGCGTGCCTCGGGTATGGAAATTGTTTAGTTTTAATTATTATTTTGTGAGTAAGAAAACATACTGAAATTGAGTAATATCACGCTTTGGGCATAAGTGAGAGGCAAGGGGACTCACAATAATCAAGCACCCAAAATCATCCCGAATTAATCAAACTTCTTCATTATTTGATTTAAAACAAAACATTTTTGTTCGACGTATACTGGCATTTGATAGAGGCAAGCCTGAAGTACGGGCTACATTTGTAGCGTTTTTTACCTCTTTGCTTCATTTTTTTCCTTTTTTCTTTTTGCTTGAAAGCAAAAACCCTTTTCGTTTCGTAGGACGTGGACTAGGCCTACAGGGGATACCACGAAAAAGAAACGAGCCTTTAACTCTACCTCCGTGGTGGTGTGGAAAGGAGTTTTATTTCAGAATATTTGGGATTCTCGAAGAATGAACCAGCTTTTTTATTTTAATATTTCAAATGTGTTTTCTTTCTTTTATGTTTAAGGCAAAAACTAGATCTGAAAAACGCAAAAAAACCTATTTCTCTAATTGCGTCCAAGATTAGAGCAGAATCTATTCAACCGATTGTTAAAGGTTTTAAAAGTTTTCGCTTTAATTTAAAAAGCAAGTCTTCATAGTATTTTACTAAGTAATCAAACTATGTCAACAATTGTTTTCTTGAATCCTACCCAAAGGTCAAACATGGTGCAAAAATGTCGTAAAATAAGAAAAATGTCTGAGTACTTTGAAAAAGTTTTTCTAAATCGATATGTATCATATTCCAATAATATTTAGGAATATTTATTAAAATATTCATCTTCTAAATTTGTTTGATTAATGTACAGAGTACACTTTATATTTGAAATTTGTATACACTCTAAATCTGAATCAGTCAAATTTTCACTGATTGAATCAGTGATTTGCCTTTTCACTGAATCATCAGTGGAAACAATATTTTTCACTGTTAAATCAGTTACTTTTCACTGAAGTAATCCGTGAAATTTGACTGATTCACAGTAACCTGTTTTTAGTTGTTTAAATCAGTCAAATTTCACTGATAATCAGTAGATTTTGACTGATTCATATTTGAAATTTGTACAGTTTTTAAAAAAATCCGAAACTTTTTGAATTTAGTAGTTTATTTATAAAATTTGAGAATGTTGTAGTTGATATTTCTATATAGAACTTTAAGCATTTATGGACATAAAATTTCATTTAAAGTTTCTTCTATCGGTATTCAAAACTTTCAACAATTTTGCAAGATCAGTCAAATGCAAAATTTGACAGAGTATTTAATCAAAATATTTACATTTATTTTTTAAATATTTTGAAAATAATTCGACTAAAATAATGATTAATAAGATTTTGTAACATTGTGGGAATATTGGAACGCTGCAAGATTAAATTTTGAGTACTATTTTCAATTAATGAATATTTAAAGAATTGAGTGAAAGCATCAATTAAAAAATATTTTTACTTTATAAATTTGATTAAGTGCAGTAATAAGAAAATTTTGACTTTCTATAAAGCATTTCATTTATCTGATTAAAAGTCTGTGCATACGTCACTAAGACGTAAGATTAAAAAACTTTAAACTGCTTTTACCATCAATCTATGAATGTGGATTTTAATCCGTAATTTAATGTGTCTTATTTTTTTTTGATAAAATATTTTTAACATAATGTTTTTCTTAAAGTAGCCGATTTACTCGATTAAAAATTGGTCAACTTGTATATTTCAACATTCTGTAATAAAAGTATTTTCATATTATGTTTTTGTATCCTATGCGTAGAATTTTAATTTTAAAATTGAGATTTCTTACAAAGAAGAAAGATTGTCTTATTAAAGCAGTTTATTCCCAGAAATTAAAAATCATTTACTTAATATTTCGATTCCAAACATTGAATATTTATTGACTTTGAATAAAAAAGAAAAAAAATTTTTATGAAGTTTTAAAATCTTTTTACAATGTTACGAATTGGGCCGAATTTAGAATTACGAAATCTTTCATTAGAAAAGGAAAAAGTCACTCACATGAAATAAACTTCTGTAAGAATTATCAAGATTCAAGTGATGTTAAAATATTTGAAAAATAATGCAATTGTAAAATTGCAATTTATATCAATATTTGACAAATTTTTAGCTTTCTCAATCAAAGCATTATCCGGAAATTTTTAGTTCCTATAAAAAGATGGAATATTTATCAATTTCTTAAATGTTCATGCATTAAAAAAATATCGAATTTAAGAATTATATGCAAAGTATTTTCCATTAAGAAGACATAAACATGACATAATTATTTTTATATCTACATTTTCAGCTTACTTTTTTGTGGCTTAAGCACACATTTTGAATTCGAAATACAAAAATGCTCTACAGAGTTGAAATATTTCCTGAAGCAATTATTATTGATCCTGAATTCTATTGGAAAATTTGTTGTTTACTGTTCAAATCTTACTACGATTTCAGACGGACAGACAAATTAAGAACTACAAAATATTTCATCCAAAAGATTGCACTCCTCCATAAAATCTTGTCAAATTGTAACAAGATTTAAACACTTCGAACGAACATTTTTATGTAAAATTTAAAGTTGATTGATATTTATATGTTAATATGGAAATACCAATAAACACATATTTTAGCTTTTTAATTTATCTACTGCTATTAGACAATTTTCCATTTCCGTAGAGATTTTAAGTTTTGGAATGAAAAGTTTGTGCTTAGGCTACAAAAATGTGAGATGAAAATATTTCTAACATATAACTGAATATATAAATTATGAACTTGAATTTTATGTTCATTTTATCTTGATAGAAAATATTGTTCTAATTGAAAAATTGTTAAATGTACAAAATTAGTAAGAAGTATATAAATTTGAATGGAAAATTATATATTGATTCAAATTTTATACATTTATTGTCACTAAATTTCACTGAAAGTTTATTTTTGAAGTGTTGAAATCCTCATGAAATTTTCCAAGATCATACTGATGTTTATTTCATGCAGACTTTCTTCAAGAAATTGAAGAAAAGTGTTATTTCTTGAACTATATACTTCGTAAATTCAAATTCGTCGTCTGTTTCGCGCCTCTTTTGCACGTACTCGAGAAAAATACAATTCTTAATTTCGACTCGATAAACGAAAGCGTGAAATCTAAAAATAACTTGAAAACTCAAGCATTGTAACGAATTCCGTCTTCGTGCACCTTCGGCTTTACACGAAGCTGGTGACCGCAGCGTGTAGCAGAGCCGACACACTGACAGGCCACGTTTGCATGTGTTTCTCCCAGATGGGAACGTGGTGGGGGCCGAAATATCCCACGTTCTGGAGACACTGGCCGCCGGAATGTCTTTTCTCAGTCCAGCATCCCGCTTTTATACTCGCGGGTCCATTCTTCCACCGTGGTTCCATTCCCCCACCGCGGTTCCGTTCTCCCGCCACGGTTCCTCGGTCGCGGGTGGGAGACGCTGCGTCTGCGCTTGACGAAGGCGCCTGGGTGCTGGCTACACTGCTCGCTGGATGACATGCCGGTGTTGCAGGTTGCCGTTCCGCAGGGGCATGGTTTGTCCGGTTACAACTGCCCTCCTAAATTTTGATTTCGATGGCCCGATGACCTTTTTTTTTTTACTCACCACAATCAAAATTCTCTAGCCATACTTCTTCTTCTCTCCTCTTTTCCATTCTCCTTCTCTCTCTGTTTCTATCTTTGTTCTCCTTTCCTTCTTCACCTCTCTTTCGTTATCTTTGACCATATATCATTGAATTAATTTATTTGTTTTGAAGAAAAATTAGTTTGATTCAAAGAAATATTTATTTCGTTTAAAGATATTTTGTTTGAATTAAACACATTTTATTTCATTTAAACAAATCATTTCTTTAAATCAAAAAAAGTCTTCCAAATAAATCATTTTCTTTGATTCAATCAAATCTTTTTTCTGAGTGCACTTAATTTGATTTAGAGAGTAAAATAAAGCGTACTTGTTACATCCCGGTAACATTAAATTTTAAAATTTTAATTATTGCCCCTGCATATGAGCAATACGTAATACACAAGCGTAAATAAGTACTAAATACTCTTTAAATTTAGTGTTATTGTAATTTCTACCTGGACCGGGTAACTGTTCTACGGAGGTAAACTAATGCTCTACCTCACATCGATAAATCGGCTCGACACTTGGTAACAAGTGATAAAGAAGAGCATCGTTCGATCCATATGGTAATTACCCGCGCGGTAATTAGTCAGTAAATCATGCCACGCGTCGATAATATAGTGATGCAGCGCTAGTGACCTGACGAGATGGTAACAGGTTACTGGCATGGCGCCACTAACATTGACTAATTACTGTTTTAATTAATAATTAATATACCATCCCTGTTAGTATTTAAGCATACAATTATTACTTATATTGATAAAAATAATGAATTAATCTCAAACCAGCCACAAATAAGAAAACATGTTATCACAAATATTGATTGATTGATTATAGAAAATCAATCAATCAATCAATTATAGGCTGTAACACATAAAATATAAGCTACAACTAGGTAGATGCAGGTATTCTTAAACATACCTGGCTTTACTTGTTGATTAGAAATAAGAATAGGTAAGAGAGAGAATAGAAGGGATATAAAATCCAAATTGCAGATCAACATTGACCAATATTAATAGACCGTGGTGGGAGAAAACATAGATCTTTGATCGAACGTGACTTTATACAGAATTGCGCCAAACGTGACTTTATACAAATTTGCACGGCGCGTGACTTTATTCAATTTTGCGCGATCCACTCCCACTGCAGTCACTATTGGAAGATCCAATAATATATATACCCCAGATTCACCACTGGAGGTTTGTCATTAAGTTCCGAACAGTTGTACGGTTGTTAGGTCTGGACCGGTAATTCAACGTCGTGAGCAGACCCTTCGATAAACGTAAGTCTCATTGGATTTCTATGAGCAACTCAACATCCGGTACTTGGTAAATAAAATCCTTGGTCCTTAAGTGGTGCAAGTCCGGAAACCGTAGTGCTAGATAGTTCCTTTGGATTACGTGTATAGTCGTATTTAGTCGTGTCGGTTAATAGTGATTTATTTCTGGAATCGGGACGAACTAACCTATCTTGTTAACAAGTGCATGTTTGATTCATTTCTCGTGTACTCAACAAGATACGTAAGCGGATAATTGATCACATCAGTTGCTGGTGGACTTGCATCCCTTACACCATATCTCCTGCAAAATTTATCGTTGTTTTGCTACCTCACGGAGACTCAAACGAAACTCAACTATCCTGCAAGGATTTGTGCGCGTTGACTTGCAATAACAGGAGTAATAAACGACAATTCTCTCTTTTGCCCTCTAATTTAAGAGGTAGACAAGTAAGTTATACAAATATAAATAAGCATCTCAAAACTTATTATATTAACTATAAGGCTGAATGTGGAGCGTGAGTTGTATACCTAGGCATCTCAAAACCTGTATTTTTGGCTCATAACCGCATAAAACTCATAACATTGCCTTCTCATCTTGAGAAGTAGTATAAGTTACCAACTAAGTATCACTTTATGAAAACTTGTGCAACAACTTATTTATTTATAATAAATTACCTTATATATTCGTAAATTCAGTGTTTTATCATCATTGTGAACAACTCAGGGCCCATAGACCTGACAAGTGACAACGTACCCACAAACAAAAATAAATTATCAGGCCTTACCAATCTGATATAATCAGCTAACTTCCTCGCTTACACCCAAAAATCCAACCTATCCTCGCCTTTTGCTCGGGACGTAACAGCTGATTTGGTGGCAGCGGTGGGATTGTCAGTTTTGTTGTCACAATTGATAATAATTTTAAAAAAATATTTAATAGAAGCTAATCAAAATTATATGTGCAATTATTTCGATTAAAAATTGTACATAAATAACGCTTCAAATTTTAGGAATTTTAAAAATTACAAAATTATAAGTTTAGTAGAAATAATTGGATAACATATTTCTACTTGTCAAAATTTAAATATTTAGGACTGAAATCTTAAAATAAATTATCTTATTTTAAGCGTTGGTATACTTCGTGTGATCACAAGCTCTGCCATCGTCAATAACATCATCAAATCACCCCGAATAAACCTTGCATGTATTCTTTATAGCAAGATTGTGCAAGTGAAGGGTTTAAAAAGTATAAGAAAAAGTAAAACATCATTATTTTGATTTAAAATAAATTTAAAGTTCAGAAGTTTTTCTACCTAGAATTTAGGCAGGCAATTGTGCCTCAACCATTACCTGAATAAACTTACAGTATTAAAACATTAAATATTTAAATTCAAAATATTAAAATTATCTGAATTTCTGAATGTACTAAAATTACACAAGGTTTTGAGCTTGAGCCTGGCTTGTTTAATTTCGTACTACTGAAATTTCCAAATTGTTAGCTAAGTTTGAATTTAAGTTCAAAGCAAAACAAGAACAGCACACGAGAGTATAAGTCCTTTTTAGATTCGTTGAACGGTCACCATCGATGACGATCGACTGGGTAAGGCAAAGTTCGAAGTGCTAGCATTGTAATTGTTTAAAACTTTCATTTTAACTTTGTTAACTAACAGAATATTTTTGATTGCAAAGATTGTCAAAGAATCTGTGCTTGAGTCTAGCTTGTCCAATCTTGTATCTCCAAACTTCTGTGACATTAAACAAAAATTTTTTTTTTTGTTTATTAACAAATTTTGTATCACCGAAAACGCAAGTTGTTAATACACATAATCAAATTATAAATTCAAATATTGCAAAGATTTGCTCAGGAATTCGCGGTCGCGGCTGGCCTGACCCGCCTTATATCACTGAAAACATATAATCCAAGGTTATACGCTGCAGCGACTGCGCGCGCCACAGCAAGAATTTGCAGTGCAGTAATAGCTAGAATAAATCATTGACAATAATAGTTCAAAAATTAGTATTACCGCACCCATTTAACAATAAACAATTACAGACGAATAAGTAATCACATTTAGCAATAAATAAAATTTTCTAAATTAACAATTAAAAATAAAATTCAAGGATTATAGTATACAATAATAAATGAATTATAATAGTTTTTTTTTTAAATATAAATTCAACACTTTGAACAGATTCTCATACAAAAACGATAAAGAATCAATTTCAATACTATAACAGCTGATTTGGTAGCTGCAATCAAAATTCGCGACCATACGGTCAAGGCAATAAAGGAAGAAGAAATCAAGGTCTACAGAATAGTTTATCAAAATTCTAATAATCAAAAAATTCTCAATTTTGCTCACAAAAGGACAAAATTTAGGGACAATTATATAAAATATTATTATCCGGAATAAGTTGAAAAAATAAGATCGGTAAATTACAATTAAAAATAAGAACACAGAGATAAAAATTATATGGCACATAAAAACTCGCATATAGTGTTTAAACACGATTCAAGCACTATAATTTCAGTTTATTCCGACTTATTAAAAGGCAAAGTAGGCGACTTTCTATACGACCCAAATTTAACAATTAATCTAATCCAGAAGGAAAAATTAGCCTCTTTTAACAACATCAACCATCTCAAAATTTACATTATACACAACGCCACCCTTACAACAAGTGGTGTAGTAAAAATCCCCATATTAAAGCAAGAAATCGAATTCAACATTATAAATCCAGAAATAGGTACAGGTATATCCGGAGTAATTGGAAAATCATTTCCAACTCTTTTCAAAATAAATATTCCGGACAAAGTCTAAATATTTATTAGAAAAATTACAATACTGGAAATAAAAATAGATATAATTATAATAATAATAACAATAAAAATTTTATATAGGGCAACTTAATTTTGGAAGGACTAATTACTGGTTTCGAAAACAAATTTTGACATTGCACTGGCAAATTAATTAATTTAGTAATTTTTAATGAATAATAATTAATAAATAATAATGATTAATTAAATTAATTAAATTAATTTTTGAAAAAGTCGTTTTTTTTTATTAATAATCAAAATTGAGTATCAGGTATTAAATTCAATATAATTTCACACATAAGGAGCATTCGAAACTCCTGTTTTCTAGAAAAACCATATTATAACGGATTGTATTTAACTTGCCGAATAACAAAAAAAAATAATAAATCAAAATGGCTCAAGACAAAAATAGTACCACTCATGACAAAACGCAGGGTGGAGAGTTCACAGGGAACATCTCACGCACCCTTAGTGACGCAATGGTCACTTCAATGGCGGAATGTTTTGCTATACAGCAAGGAGTGATGAATATACCCACTTTTAACGGAAAAAATATGCCAGTTAGGGACTTTATTCAAGATGTTCTAAACGGAGAATCCAGTGTACCTGCAAATTGCGAAAGGCAGTACATAATGGCGGTACTAGCGCGATTGAAGGGAGCTGCAAGAGATAGTACTCACGGAAAAACATTTTCCACAATAAGCGATTTGATACAGCATCTCAAACAACGTTTTGCCCCCCACAAAACTTACTCGTGGTATAACACTATTGTGACGCATTCCAACCCGACAAAACCTATACCGTTCATAGACAATGAATCTAGAGTAGCGTTAGTAAATACCACAGATTACAAAGGACCTCTACTAGGACCAATCAAGGTAAGAGCCAGGACTCGACGAGCTATCCCAATAGCAGTGATAAATTCAGTATTAAAAGAAGGGTACTTACCCTTAATAAAAACCACAGAAGGCGTGCTAGTAGGCGAAGCAGCCGTAACCAACTCGAATGGAATTTGTCATGTATTCGCTATTAACACCACAGATGATGACCTCGAAATAGAAATACCCCCGCAAGAAATGATCCCCTTTGAATATTACAAATTTCCAGGAGAAGATTCCGACGAATACTCCACCGACGAAGATTATTCACCCCCAGTAAATAAGGCTGGAGAGGTGATAAAACACCTTCGACTAGATCATTTAAACCCCGAAGATAAGGAACACGTACTAGAAATAATTAGAGACTTTCCTGATAATTTATATCTTCCAGGAGAATCCCTAACCCCCACTCATTTAGTACGGCACAGAATTCACACCTTGGACGACGTACCTATTAACACCAGACCATACCGATTTTCACCCTCTCAAAGGGAAGAAGTTGAGAGTAATATAAAAAATGAAGACAGAAGGAGCAATTCAAAACTCAAAATCTCCTTATAACTCACCCCTACTGATTATACCCAAAAAGATAGACGCCACAGGAAAGACGAAATGGAGAATAGTAATTGACTTTCGGCTTCTAAACGAGAAAACAATTGGGGATGCATACCCATTGCCAAATATTGCAGATATTTTAGATCACTTAGGTACTGCACAATATTTCTCTATTTTTGATCTGGCCAGTGGATTCCATCAAATAGAACTAGACCCGAATGATAGACAAAAAACAGCATTTTCATCATTGAATGGGCACTACGGGTACGTCAGAATGCCTATGGGATTGAAAAATTCACCGGCTACATTCCAGCGCCTAATGGACCAAGTCCTATTAGGGCTACAGGGGACAGAACTTTTTGTCTACCTGGACGACATAGTAATATACGCCAAAGACTTAGAAGATCACGGAAAAAAGGTAAGACGTCTCCTCAAACAACTGAGAGAAGCCAACCTGTCACTACAACCGGAAAAGTGCGAATTTCTTTTCAAAGAAATAGCATATCTAGAGCACATAATTACAGACAAAGGAGTAAAGCCAGATCCTAAAAAGATCGAGGCTATTCAAAATTTTCCCAGACCAAAAACACCAAAAAACATAAAACAATTTTTAGGACTAGCTGGATATTACAGAAGATTCATCAAGGACTTCTCAGCAAGAGCAAAACCTCTATCAAACTTAATGAAAAAGGAAGTAGTATTTAAATGGGGACCGGAGGAAGAGAAGAGCTTCAAGGATTTACGACAGGCTCTGTGCGAAAGCCCCATATTACAATACCCTGATTTTGAAAAACCCTTTACAGTAACCACTGACGCTTCAGACTATGCAATAGGAGCCGTTCTAAGCCAAGAAAAGGAGGGAATGGATCTCCCTGTGGCATATATGTCGAGGGTGTTAGTTGGACCTGAATTAAATTATTCTACCACGGAGAAGGAATGCCTTGCGGTGCTTTACGCGGTACAACAATTTCGACCCTACATTTATGGAAGAAAATTTACCCTCATGATCGACCATGAGCCCCTCAGGTGGATAGATTCTGTAAAAGATCCAGGCCAAAGACTGATTCGCTGGAGACTAAAATTAAGAGACTACGAATATGAATTTAAATACAAACCAGGAAAATTAAATACTAATGCTGATGCCCTATCGAGAAATCCAATCGTAGAAAATTCTGACAAAGAAGGCGATGACGAAAAACAGCCTGCCAGGTTACTGCCAATGTTGACTAGGCAAGCTAATAAACGAGAGGAAAACAGCACGAAGCTTGGTTCAAAACCTAGAGCCGAAAATAAGCCCGCTGTTCAAACTAGAAAAGGATTCACTTCCAGAATTTTACCCTCTAAACCATCTACTTCAAAACCTCAAAAACCAACCCTTGCTAGGTCTAAATCTAGTGCATCAACATCAGCTGATGTGGACAGGAGCACCATCACTAAACGCCTGATTTGGCGACGGGTAGAGACTCAACGAGTTCAGAATCGACCAGATTATAAAGAAGATAGTAGTTCGGAAGACACAGAAGAGGATCAAGAACCACCCGCAATCCTCAGAAAAAGAAAAAGTGTGTTACCGAGACTGAATTTACCACCTGCAGCGTACCCATCGTCAACAATACCTAAGAGTGCACCGGCAAAAACACCAGAGTACTCAACTGAATTCTTCCCTGAAGATCAGGAAGAGTTAACCCCTATGACCGAAAAGCAAGAAGCAGGACCCATGAAAACGGTGAGTCCGCCACCCAGCGACAGTGATGACAGTACGACAGAAGAAGAACAGGAAAAAGACCAGATGGAACAAAAAAGGCCTGATTTCACTAATGAAAATATAGAGAAATCATTTTCACGATTTGAACAATCCTTGAAGGCACATGAAGACTGGCTGGAGAAGACAGAAGTGAATGAAGAAGCCCCACTTCTTGAAGTCACAGCAGTTTCGGAAGGAGAAAATAATCAAGAGCTCCTTGGCGCCATTGGAGAAATGGAACCTGAAAGCGAGACCGAATTCACGAACAGAATTGAATCAGCTATAAAAATAGCTGAAGAATTACTAAAAGAGACTCAGGAAAAAGGAAAGGTGATAAATTCCGAAAGTAAGGAAAATCTGGAGCCCGGTATCTCATCCTGAGATGAAGAAGCCCCGGTCAGAAATTTACACGCTCACACCAGAAAATTGTCACTTTTCACCCTGGAATAGCTTCAACCCCGGATGCTTTAGGGAAATATACCCCCTCAGCACTAAGAAAACCCAGGGCTATTTCCACGCCCTTTCCAGAAAAACTCGATAACGACCCTGATTGCAATTTATCAACTGACAAAAATCATACTCGCAGAATGGGAATAAATATACCTACATACTCAGACGAACTTACCATGGATACCACTAGTTTGCCGTCTGACCATTCGCGACCGTCAATCACTTGCATCCCTCCGGCACTGCCTAGGGCCTGTGAAATGTCCAGTAGAACGAAGACGCACAGTAGTAAAAACGTGCCGGTCAGACTAAATAGCTGTCGAGAGAATCTCACTTATTTAAAAAATAACTATGTACATTTTCTCTCGGCTGACTGTGAGTTTGTCACCCCCGTGAGCCGACTACTAGTGGACTTGGGAGCAGTAGACCCTCAGGACCTGAAAGATAGAAAACCTAAAATAGGGGAAGTGCTTATCACCCCTCATAAACACTTTAACATATATTCACTCATAGTCAAACAAAACCATTTTGATGAAATAAACGAAGAATACGTTAGAGTAGCCGTACATAATTTTAGAATAGCTTTAGAAAAGGAAAATATTTCGGGATTTCGCATTTCAAAACTTGGAGATTTTAGTGACACATTGCCAAAAGGAAAATTGCGCGAGATACTAACTCAAGAATTCACTAATTCAAAAATAGAAATAACGATGTGTTATGGCAACGTAAATATACCTCCAGAGGAGATACGTACTCAAATTATTCCTGAAAATCATAAGAGTATAATTGGGGGTCACAAAGGCATAAATAAAACGTATCGAAGATACCACCCCTAACGGTAATAAACATATTCTCACTATGCAGGACAATTTATCTAAATACTGCATAGCCGTCCCCATACCGGATATTTCGGCAACTACTATCGCTCATGCAATAGCAAAACACTTATTCTCCCAATACGGAGCCCCGAGAGCCATACTCACAGACAGGGGAGGAAGTTTCATCAATAATTTACTCAGAAAATTATCAAAAATTTTCGGGGTAAAACAAATTACCACCTCTGGATATAGACCGCAATCAAACGGTTCCCTGGAAAGGAGCCATGCCGTGTTAATTGATTACATATGGACGTATGCAGAAACCTACGACGATTGGGACCAACTTCTACCCTTCGCGATGTTTGCATACAACACCTCGATACATGAAGCCACTAAATTTACACCCTTCGAAATAGTATTTGGTAAAACCGCACGCACCCCCAGTTCATTTCCAGACCCCGAAAAATTAGAAACCTACGGAACCTATCTGCAGGAATTGATATTAAGACTATCGGAAATTAAATTAATAACAGCAAAAAAATTTAATCACCGCAAAGGAACACTCAAAAGAAAATTATGACCGAAAAGTAAAGCCATTTTTAGGAAAGGTAGGAGATCAAGTATACGTCCAAAGGGAAGTTAAAACGCACGGGAAATTGGATAGTAAATATCATGGCCCCTACACCCTTATAAAAATATTAGACAAAAACAACGCTATATTGGAAAAACCCGACGGAAAACTATTCCAGAAACATTTTAATAAACTTAAGTTAGTACACAACTAAAATTTAAAATTACTAACCTAATTTTCTTTTACAGGAAAGTCATGTCCGTCATTAATACGCAACCACCAAAGGGAAAGATATACCCCGCTACCCTCCATCCAAAAGGGGAGATAAATAACCTACGGTTCGCTAAAGGACAGTTAGAGGAGCTGGCGGCAGAGTACGGCTTTACAAAACCAAAATACCAATATACCAATGTACAAATTATATTATACCCAACTATACAAACTTTGTAAAATAAATTTGAAAGAGTTTAAACATAAAATGTTCAAGCAATAATTCAAATCCCAAAACACCTATAGTATTTGGTAAAATTTATGCAATTGATTGGTAGTCTCAAAAACTCATTAACTATTTCATATTCTTATATATAATTATATCACTTTTATATCTAACAATTTTTTTTTTTGTTTCACGTCGGCATATTCTGAGTTCATAAAAATAAGGGAATAAAGAAATCAAGGGAGAGGATATGGAGGTTGCCTTATTCTTTCTTCCCTTATCAACACAATAAAGTAACAAAATATAATATGCCTGATAAAACTTTAATAAAATTCTAACACAAACCTTACTTTTGTAGACAAGTAGACAAGCAACAGGATGATTGCCCAGATCCTAGGCCAAGCAACAATGATCTGTACAGGAATACTACTCATCATGACAGGCACGTCAGGAAACCCACAAAACTACGAAATCCAACCATTCAACAACAACCCAGGACTATTCTACGAAAAATTGGAAAATATCCGCACTACTCAAAACCATTGGAGGTTTGTTATATTCATGGACACCCAAAAACTACAGGAACATATTCAATTCGACAGAATAAAATCAGAAATTCAGGAAATCTACAAGACATGTCCAAATCGATTGAAAAGTACTAATTGCAAAGAAGTGATAAAATTGGATCGCCTCAATGAAAAGCTACATCAACTCGAAACTATAAATGAGGATTTAAGTACAATATTAATGGAATTACACCAGGACATACCCCATGAAATAATTCCTCCCAGAACCATGCTTAGGCGAAGAGCACCTCTTCTAGGATTCATAGGCAGCATTCTAGGACCAGTAATAGGAGTCATGACTTCCGACGACGCAGAGGAATACAACGAAGCAATAAATGATATTTATGAAAAGCAAAATAACATCAGTAAAATAATTGGAAAACAAACCCACATAATGAAAGCAGAAGTGAATAATATTCACCAAGATTTAAACAAGAAAACTAACCAAATTCAAATCCTTCAAAAAGAATTAAATGAAACTATCAAGAAAGTAGAATCGCAAGGACAATACTGGAATGATTACATGTATTATGAAAAAATGATGCAATGGTCAAAACATTTGGAACTAAAATTGGAAAATTTATATGAAATAATAAAACAATTCATTAAAATAACATAATACGCACGAGAAGGCAAATTACACCCTTTGACAATTTCCAAAGCCCAACTACAAGAAGTAATTACTGAAATACACGCAAAAATGGAAGATTACGAATTTCCGATTCCTACTTCACACGTTAGAGTGGAATTACTTTCACAAATTGGCAAGACAGACCTGAAAATTAAATCTGGAAAATTACTAATATCAGTAGACATTCCATTGCTTGATAGAAAAGCACTACGATTATATAAAATTTACCTATTTCCTGTGTTCCAAGACATTTCAGGAAATTACACAAGATCCATCTACATTTTGCCAAGAAAACAATATATTGCCCTGACAGAAGACGAACGAAAATTCCTTTTGGCAGATAAAGAGTGCTATGACACCTGCCAGAAAACAATCTATCACACAATTTGCGAAAACATCCAACCAATACACGAAACAGTCACAACAACGTCCTGCGAATGTCAAATGCTTACACGCCCTTCAATGGAAATTTTAAAGCAATGTGATATCAAAATAAACACAAAAAATTCAGTTTTTTGGAAACATATTCCATCCTTAAACGCATGGATATTTTCAACTAGAAAACCAGAGCCGATCAGCATCACCTGTATAAAGGGAAAAACAGAAAAGGGACATATTACAAATTCAGGAATATTAAGATTAAGTGCAGGGTGTATTGCCAGAACGGAACATACAACTTTAATTGGAACTAAAATAAACGTAAACTCAGAATAATTTATCTACAACCCCGGATTTTCATTCAAAATATCAGAAATTTCCCCAATAATCTATAAAACGATGCATATTCCTACGATAACATCATTTTTTTGGGAAACAGAAAAGGATAAAAAATTAGAAAATCTGCATACGGAAGAATCACTCTCTACCATAGAAGAACAACTTCTCAACATGGAAAACAATCATTATAGGCATAAACTAACCCAAAAATATTGGTTAGGAGGGTCCAGTATCCTAACCTTATTAACAATAACAACAGTAATATACCTCACACAAGAAATAATCCGTAAAAACTGTAAAATCTGTAATAATAAAAATATAAACATAAAAGAAAACCTAGAGGAAGTAGAACTACAACCCCTTTCGGTAGACAACCAAACAAACACAGAAGAAATTCACCCCCTCCCAAGAGTATTAACAATCCCAACAACAAATGTTAGAATTGCTTAAACAAATGCAAGTCGTTGAGGACAACGACACTTTTAAGGAGGGAGGACAAGTACCCAGGTAGACAAAATTTTTGCCAAAAATCACACTGAATTACGATACATCATTACGGTTACCACCAGGAATATACAATAAATAATCACGATACATAATGGCAGCTATAATAAATTAACAATCAAAGCAACAGAGGAAAAGAATAAGGATCATAGAAAGTACGAAGAGTTTAGCCGTAGCAAGCTAACAAACCACTCCCACTTGAGAAAGAAATTAATCACACCCACCGAGAGCAACCATAATGAATTATAATCCAATCACATAAAGAAATGCAATGTGACACCTTACTGGACGCAGCGTATCACTAGCAGTCGAGACTCCCGACAACATGGCCAGAGCGTAACTTGAACCGCCCAGCGATAAGAAGACTCGCGACCGCCTGCCTATATGAATGCCTATTACAAGTTCTTTATTAGACTTGCCAAAAACCCACATGGCAGCGGGCCTTATACCAATGGATGCACCGACAAGATGGTTATCATTATCAAAAACTCAATGGCAGCCCTGCAACAATGGCCACCTAAAATACAAGTATTATTGGATATGCCACCATCATGGAGGCACAAGTGTGATACATATAGGTATGCAGAACAGCGAACTCCCCATACGGTATGCTATCCGGTCAGAAAATTTTTAACGAACAATCAAATTCGGGAGATTCCATTAACATTAATTGAATAATATCCGCGAAGAATAAAATATGTGCATTGCTATATATCCATAAACCTTTAATTATGTAAATCAATCAGAATTGAGCCACATAACTAAGGGTTTCTCCGAATTATAAGGGCACATATCTCCATTGATAACAGAATACTAGAATTAACTGCAGCGATATTTCGAGTAATTGATTAATTAACTATTTAATGGGATAAGGCCAAATTTTGTCTAAGAAAAATATTTACGAGCATGCCGTTATTGGTAAAATCGGGTAACAACAAAACTTAACCACGAATTTTCAATTATAAATTGCCCGATTTGGCCAATAAATGAACTTGTGCCAGCCAAATTAACCTAGAAATAAGCAACAAATGGAAATCACTAAAATAACTACAAAATGGATTCCCAGAATTTGGATTATAATCAGACTATAAGTTAAAAATAGGGTAGAATTTTATAAAATATCAATACTTTTAAGAAAATGTTTTAATTTTAATTACACAGAACTAAGTTAACATTTTGGTCAACTGAAGTTTTATGCAGTGACATGTAAAAGAAAATTTTTTTAGCAGAACTATAATTTTATGAAAAATTTTATAAAGACTATTTTACAGCTTCATAAGATTAAGAAAATTCCAAAAGATTCAGGGCAATTTGCAATTTTAAATACCTATAATCAAAACATCATGAATAATATCAAATTGTGTTAGCTTTGTAAAATAGAAATTTGGAAGTTTTCAAGAGTTTCTAGCAATGCTCAATTATATTAACTAATGAGAGACACAAGTTTGATGTTCTTTCTTTTGATCAAGAAATAATGTCGATAAAATTGTGAATGCATTGTGAGTATCTATGCAACGTCATAAATGCATATACAATTTCGACATACTTAACGAACACTTACAAAAACAATGCATGGCTTTTAAACCACTACCATGAAAGCTTCAGGGAGATGTAACAGCATGAATGCTCCTCAATCTTTATGCTACCCTAATACAGTTATATCAACACAGCAACCAAATTCGGGTGGTCCTGTGTCGAAATTGATAGAATTCATTTTGCAATTTTAAAATACCTATTGAGTAAAACCCTGTACACCCTCAATCATGTGTTTCAATCGATTTTAAGCCGCATAATTTTGGGTCTCCACATGCGTGTGTATGCACATATGTGTGTCTGTGTGTGCACAGGTGTGTAAGGGGCCAGCTATCACATGCCAATAAGCCCAAATCTCGAATCGTGAAAATTACAGTTAGAAACTAATCAATAGGATATAATCGGTCCTAACGATTTTTGGTATAACTTACAATTTCAAAACTATCCAATAATAAATACAAATACAACCAAGGAATAGATATAGCAGAAGCAAAATAGTTTTATTGTTAAAAATGATGATATTTTGTTTTTCTTTATTATTATTTAATTTTATTTATGCTTATGGTTATGGTTATGGTTATTTATGGTTTATGGAAAGGGTAAACCAAAACTCTGTAATAAGAGAAACTGGCAGAAGGGAGAGGGTTCCCGCCTAAAAGAAAAATTAGAATACAACAACCCCTCTGCCAGTCTCTCAGGCGATTTCCTTGTTTTGACATGTTTAATTAGAGAGAAAAAGAAGGTAATTACAAATTTATATGGTACAACTAAATAAGTATAAAAAGCGAGTAAAATTAGCCATAACTAGAAAATAGATGATATAATAATACAAGCACTTAATGCTAAGATACAACTATTTTAACTAAATTAATAATAATCCCCCACATCTTCTTCTCCGGACGACCTTTCCTCAGCTGGCTGCATTGCTGAAAATGAAAAGAAAACATTAAAAATCAACACCTGAGTTAGAGAGAATTTCATGTCATTCAGAAACAGGAAAACTACACTTACCAGGGAGAACTACAGGACTCGACCCACACCAACAAGGAGAACACCCCCGGCCAGAGTGGAGGAATCTGCCACACAGGCAAAACACCCCTGCAGCTCCAGAATTCCTGAAAACAACAGCAGAAAGAAAGAAATTAGGACAATGATATTATACTAAGACATGAATACCTAGGAAAAACTGTGACTTACCCCAGGCAAACAGCGGACGAAGGAGGCCAGTGAACGCAGTTTCGCGCTGCACGAGTAGTCACGTGGGCATCCACAAGTGACAGCAGTTCCGCTGCTCGTTCACTGGCCAGCTCTTGGTCGATCATAGCCACCTGCTCGAGGGAAGCAAGGCGATGAGCCACGAAAACGTCATTTTGGGCCCTACCCTGGCTCGGACCCCCAGCAGTGCCCCTAGCACGTCCAACATAGCCCGCCCGGCTACAGCGTTGACCCTCAAACAGGTGGTTGGCAATCTCAGTTCCCAAGAGCCTGACTTTGGCCAAGAATAACCCGGGTCGACACCGCAGCTGTCTACGAGGACGACCATGTACAACTGAAACATTAAAAACAAATTAAAAATTCTTAAAACAGAAGCCATTTTGGGGAACACAACCCAGAACACACACCTAGGCGAAATCAACGAAATATCCACGCAACTTCAAAAGGTCCTTAGCTGCTAGGATTTGCCGTTTTAGGACAACGGTCGGCACACGCAATAAAACTCCGTACCGTCGGCGATCAAGTTCCCGAACCAGGGTGAAATCAGTTTCTTTGACCCGCAACCCTAGTTCATTGCGACACAGCGAAACTATTAAAGGTATCGCTGCACTAGGAGAAACGCGCCAAAACGCGAACTGATACACTCCCAGGAGGTCTTCGATCTCTGAGAGCCGGAGCTTCATGCTATCCCGGCATGAGGCGGCACCATTGGAGACAGCCACGGGGGTTGTTTCAACCGCAGGCTCACCTTCACCGGCCGGCCCTAACAACGACAAATCAAAGTCAGACACACTTTGAACCACCGAGTCGCACGTTGATTCCGTTACGTCACTATCAATTATCGACGTGGGAACATCAAAACATTCCGCGAGGAAAGACTCAAAAGAGTCGGCTTGACTTAATGAACCCGACATATCTGAAACGCACTTATGAAAAAAAAAAAAAAAAAAAAATATTTTTACTAGCAACCGGTCAGAAGCACTGCGCTTAGAGAAATGAACAAGGAGTACTTACCACCAGTCTCAGGAACCACAGAAGATCCCCTCTTCAAGGGAAGGAGGTGGCCCTGATCAATGTAATAGTCCTCGTAGGACATGGTGACGGAGCTGGAGCTGGATGTATCGCTGTCCATGATTACAAGAAAACTGACGGTGAAAACAAGCAGATGGCCCTGCATCCAGCACATGACATCACTATGAAGCCCTGGATCAGCTATAATTCCCACCAAGACGAAAGCATGAAACCCAGGTGCACCACGGCAAAGTAAAGGATCCAAAACCGCTATGTCAACTTCTACAGAAAATTGACTCACGGCAGTCAAAGCATGGCATCACTATCCAGCATCTCTGGAAAATGACATCACTTCACGTCAGCTGAATCCTCGGGTACCAAAATTCTCAGGATGCATAAAGCCTAGGCGAAAGAACAAAACACCAAAAACGCCGCGTCTGATTAGAACGAAAATTATGTCATCCGATGAAACCATCCATAAGCAGCTGCAGTATAACATTACTACTTGTAAAAATAAAAGAATACAAAATTAAAAAACAATGCTCTTATGACAACTGGAAATAAGAAGATCTGCCGCACTTACCTGGGATACCTGGAGCCTCCACGCATCACACCCACAACAAGCCATCGAGTCAAGACGCAATCACTCATCAAAAACGGAATTCGCTTAAACCCGAAAACTCCTATAATTTTCATCGGGGACGATGATTATTCTAAGGAGGGAGGACTGTTACATCCCGGTAACATTAAATTTTAAAATTTTAATTATTGACCCTGCATATGAGCAATACGTAATACACAAGCGTAAATAAGTACTAAATACTCTTTAAATATAGTCTTATGGTAATTACTACCTGGACCGGGTAACTGTTCTACGGACATAAACTAATGCGCTACCTCACATCGATAAATCTGCACGACACTTGGTAACAAGTGATAAAGAAGAGCATCGGTGGGTCCATATGGTAATTACCCGCGCGGTAATTAGTCAGTGAAGCATGCCACGCGTCGATAATATAGTGATGCAGCGCTAGTGACCTGACGAGATGGTAACAGGTTACTGGCATGGCGCCACTAACATTGACTAATTACTGTTTTAATTAATAATTAATATACCATCCCTGTTAGTATTTAAGCATACAATTATTACTTATATTGATAAAAATAATTAATTAATCTTAAACCAGCCACAAATAAGAAAACATGTTATCACAAATATTGATTGATTGATTATAGAAAATCAATCAATCAATCAATTATTAATAAATAAATAAATAAAAATAATTAATTAATCTTAAACCAGCCACAAATAGGAAAACATGCTATCACAAATATTGATTGATTGATTATAGAAAATCAATCAATCAATCAATTATAGGCTGTAACACATAAAACATAAGCTACAACTAGGTAGATGCAGGTATTCTTAAACATACCTGGCTTTACTTGTTGATTAGAAATTTATACAAATTTGCACGGCGCCTGACTTTATTCAATTTTGCGCGATCCACTCTCACTGCAGTCACTATTGGAAGATCCAATAATATATATACCCCAGATTCACCACTGGAGGTTTGTCATTAAGTTCCGAACAGTTGTATGGTTGTTAGGTCTGGACCGGTAATTCAACGTCGTGAGCAGACCCTTCGATAAACGTAAGTCTCATTGGATTTCTATGAGCAACTCAACATTCGGTACTTGGTAAATAAAATCCTTGGTCCTTAAGTGGTGCAAGTCCGGAAACCGTAGTGCTAGATAGTTCCTTTGGATTACGTGTATAGTCGTATTTAGTCGTGTCGGTTAATAGTGATTTATTTCTAAAATCGGGACGAACTAACCTATCTTGTTAACAAGTGCATGTTTGATTCATTTCTCGTGTACTCAACAAGATACGTAAGCGGATAATTGATCACATCAGTTGCTGGTGGACTTGCATCCCTTACACCATATCTCCTGCAAAATTTATCGTTGTTTTGCTACCTCACGGAGACTCAAACGAAACTCAACTATCCTGCAAGGATTTGTGCGCGTTGACTTGCAATAACAGGAGTAATAAACGACAATTCTCTCTTTTGCCCTCTAATTAAAGAGGTAGACAAGTAAGTTATACAAATATAAATAAGCATCTCAAAACTTATTATATTAACTATAACGCTGAATGTGGAGCGTGAGTTGTATACCTAGGCATCTCAAAACCTAGTATATTAGCGTAAAACGTCCACAATCAACTGCGGAAGTTACATATATAGGCATCTCAAAACCTGTATATTTGGCTCATAACCGCATAAAACTCATAACATAAATATAAATAAGCATCTCAAAACTTATTATATTTAACTATAACGCTGAATGTGGAGCGTGAGTTGTATACCTAGGCATCTCAAAACCTTGTATATTAGCGTAAAACGTCCACAATCAACTGCGGAAGTTACATATATAGGCATCTCAAAACCTGTATATTTGGCTCATAACCGCATAAAACTCATAACATTGCCTTCTCATCTTGAGAAGTAGTATAAGTTACCAACTAAGTATCACTTTATGAAAACTTGTGCAACAACTTATTTATTTATAATAAATTACCTTATATATTCGTAAATTCAGTGTTTTATTATCATTGTGAACAACTCAGGGCCCATAGACCTGACAAGTGACATCGTACCCACAAACAAAAATAAATTATCAGGCCTTACCAACCTTTTATAATCAGCTAACCTCCTCCCTTACACCCAAAAATCCAACCTACCCTCGCCTTTTGCTCGCGACGTAACATACTTACCAAAGGTGATCCTGATTTATGTAAGAATTCCCAGTAAAATTGTTATAAAAGGAAATTCTAACAATATCTTCAAAAGACGGCACAAAAAATAATTGTTTCATTTGAAATATTTCAGTAATTGCAATTTGAAATGATTTGCATGAATAAATTGTCTAGTTTTTTAAAGTCCGAAGACCATTTCAATTTTTTCGATAAATAAATAAAATTACTTTAAATTATATGAATTTACTTTAAAAACGCTTAAAAATCCAGGACATTTTACAATTGGAATTGTTTGCAATTAAAATTTTTGTAAAGAGGAACCACTATAATTATTTGTAGATCTTTTTATTTAAATATTCCCAACTTATTCAATTTAAAATTAGAAATATTGCTAATTGAGCAATTTTCAATACCTCATTATTTTTAATTTGTCCACTTATAATTTTCTTGTAAGCTTTTAATTAATCACTTTTAAAAAGAATTTATAGCCTTAAAAAAGCCTTTGGAAATTAAAAAAATTTTGAGTTCAAACGATTTTAAAACTCTTTCATTTTCAGATCATATATTGTATCATAAATTTATCTGATTGATATTGTACTTTTGTGACATCTTAATATCTGTAATTTATTACCTAAGGTATAGTATAGGTAAGGAAGAATTAAAGAGTTATATATAGTCAGAAAATAGAATTATAAGAAAGGTAATTATGACAGAATCTATTAAGTAAAAACGATTATTATTTTAAAAATGTACATAAAAATACAATTAATTAACATTCTGAATTTACAATATTCAAAATCAATTGAGTGAAATCAAAGAAAGTTAAAATATAAAACTATTTGAATACAATAGGTTATGAACCTAACCTCAAATTCTGCATTTAAATTCTACAAACAAATAGTATCAAATAAATAGTCCTTGCTGGTCACACACTCGAAACAATTATTTAACATTTCCTGAAATTCATAAAATTTATGTCACGTCATCAAAATTATTTAAGAGTTTTTACAAAATTTGTTAGCTGTCAAATTTTGTAAACAGAAGTCGCCGAGCGAGCAGACGACGAGATGCACGAGACATCGAATCGAAGAAATCGCAGAAACTCAGAAAGTTAGGGAACGCTTGCTTTTACTTCATTTCGTATATTCTATATATAGACAAAATAAGGAGAGAGCCGAAGTTTCCCGAAGATTTTTGGGCATCTCCGTGTTTTCGAATTCAGAAGAGGAGAAGTAGGTTGTGCGCGCAACCAAACTTACAGCTCCTATTTTATTCACACGGACCTAGCCTGTAATTGTGTGCGAATGGTTGGCATGTCCGATCTGGGCACACTGACTGTGTATACACGTTGCGCCGTGTATCTTTGATTTCCACTTGAGTCGCGATTTCCGGCATGATTTTTCTTTTCGCTTCTTGTTCTGTTTGAACTGTGCTTTTCCGACGCTTCGGGGAGAACTGACGCTTTAAGGCCTGCACGCTTTCACTTTTTTTTCTTTTTTCATTTTTCCTGGCGTTTATGCTGATGATTCATTGCTGTCGCTAACCCCTCCTTGACTCGTTACCCCCACTCCTGAGTGGCGGTTCGTCCGGTATGGTTTCAGGTCTACCGCATGGAATTGCCCCCTCTCGCGTTCAGTCTCGGAGTTGCTGAGGATGTATGTGTTACGTGCGATCAGGCCCTCTTAACTCAATGGTAGAAATATGAAGAAGCACAGCGCCAACAGTTGGCCGCAACTTGAACTAAAAGTATCAATGTATGGCGTATGTATGTTATATATACATTGTATATATGTGAAAATTTTTAAAATTGACTATAATGATGAGTAAAATGGATAGACTAAGTGAAAAACACGTATAAAAATACAGAAAGTTTAAGCAATACATTTTTTGATATTTTTATACATTTTTTCACTTAGTATATCCATTTTACTCATCATTATATTCAGTTTTTTAAATTATAAGACAATGTATGTCCATTCCCATCTTTTTTAGGCAACAACACTGAAGGCACTATTTTTTTCTTGAACACATTTCGCGGACCACATAAATAATCCTGCTCGCGAAAATGCAAATAGCACACTCGATACCCGCTCTTGTAAATTTCTTTGTAGGTTAGATTCTTCACAAGTGGGTTTAACACTGCCTCTAACCACAAAGTTTGTTGACGTTTGTGCAACGCAGTGCAACGAGGACCAAACGAGGATATGCGAGGACAGACGCAGACTTAGGCGAGCGGGGTGGGGTGCAGCGGGGCCGACACGTAGCGCCAACAGTTGGCCGCAACTTGTACTACGCCTAAAATAATAATCATAATTCTTCATATTCCCCCATTAGAGTTAACAGGGCCTGCGTGCGATGCTCTTCTTTACCTTGTAAAGGCATTTCTGGCATTTCTTTTTTCCCCTTTTGTCTTAATTTTTTCTCGAATCATTCTTATAAGTTCCGTTCTGTGGCTCTGATTTTTATTGGGTCTTGTTTGTGGAATCCATTTCTCCCAGATTCTATCAGGTTTTCTTCCAAATAGTGCTTCGTGTGGAGTGATTTCTATCGTGTCATGGTATGATTCGTTAAAAATCGTTTCAATTTCATCGACCCAGTTGTACCATGAATCGCGTTTTTGTTTTCCGGTAGGAAGGTTCTAAAACACCTTGCTAGCTCCCGATTTACTCTTTCAACCATATTAGCTTGCGGATGCCGTATTGAGGTTAGGATCATTTTTATTCCTCTTTCTTTCAATGCTTCTTTCCACCTTTTGCATGTGAATTGCGTGCCTCGGTCTGATAGCATTTTCTGTGGTTTTCCTATGTCATTGATGAATTTATCGATTTTTTTTATTGTCGCGTCACGAGTTGCTCTTCTTAATGGATATAGTTTCGTGTATTTCGTGAATGTGTCTATTGCTACTAAAAGTTATTCATACCCATATTTTGTTTTTACTAGGGACCCAAAAAAGTCTATGGATATCAGCTCTAAAGGTTCTTCGGGTTGTACTGATTCCTGAATTATGGTCGACGACGTGGTTGGGATTTTGTTGCATTGACACGAGTCACAAGTGCTGAGTGTCTGCTTGATGATCTTTGTCAAACGTGGATAGTAGAAATGTTCTCTAATGATCTTGTGATTTTTATCTGCTCCAGTGTGTCCATAGGCTGAATGACATTCTCAAATGAGTGTCTTCAATGTCTTTATGGGTACGTATATCTTGTCCCCTTCTGGTGTTTTCTGGTATACTATTCCGTCGTTCATCCTAAATCGGGAAGTGTACTCTTCACCTTTTTCCAATGCTTGAATAACTTTGCTGATTCGCATGTCTTCTCGTTGGAGTTGTATATTTTTTAAATCGTTTTCCAACTCCTTTGAGCATTCATACCTGAGTGCATTTATTGTGATCTTGATTATATCTCCTTTCTTTTCCCATTCTTTTTCTGGATGCTGTCTACTGAGTAAGTCAGCTACGATGTTCTCTTTTCCTGGACAGTGTTCCATCGTGATATTGTAATCTTGTATTGCTAATATCGATCTCGTCAATCTTGCATTTGTGAATTTACATGTTCGTAGAAAAGTCAATGCCATGTGGTCTGTTCTGTTTATTATGTGGGCTCCTTGTAAATATGTTCGGAATTTTTGTAATGCCCACACGATTGCCAGTAGCTCCTTCTTTGTGGTGAAGTATGACAATTCTGGTCCTTTGAGTGTTCTGCTGGCCATTGAGATAATTTCTTATTCCTGTTTGTCGTTTTTCTGATAAAGTATTGCACCTAATGCGTAGTTACTTGCATCTGTTTCTAAATAATACGTTTTTCTGGGATGTGGAAAATACAGTGTGATAATTTCACTGAAGAGTTACTTGACTCGATCAAAGCTCTTCTGCATGCCCTCGTCCCACTTCCAAGGTACACCCTTTTTTATTAGATGTAGTAAAGGTACTGTTTCCGCTGCGTGCTTGCTGCTAAATTTCGAGTAAAAGTTCACTAGTCCAAGGAATCCCCTAAGTTGCTTGATATTCCTCGGTGCTGGGAATTCCATGATTCCTTGAACCTTCTCTGGATCTGGCTTTATTCCTTCAGTTGTCAAAATGAATCCCAGGAACTTCGTTTCTTTTCTAAAAAAGTTTGATTTGCTCAGATTTAGGGTTAAATTATTTTTTTCGAGCCGTTTTAGGAGTTCTTGCAGATGTTCTAGGTGCTGTTCAGTTGATTCCGATATTATAAGAGTATCATCTACAAACGAAATGATGTGATCTCCGATTCCTTGCAGAACGTGATCTAACCCTCTTACTAACGCCGCCGTGCTTTTTTTAATCCAAAGGTTACCACATTTAATTCATAGCTTTTCTCTCGATGTTGGAAAGCTGTGTATTTCTTTGATTCTGCCTGCAAGGGTACTTGCCAGAAACTGCTTGTCATGTCGAGGCTTGACATAATTTTTACTCCTTTACATCTTTGAAAGAGTACTTTTGCGGGTTCTGGGCACTCCCAGTCTTCCAGCAAAATCTCGTTCAATTTTCTGGCATCTAGACAAAGTCGTACAGTTCCATCCTTCTTAATTACTGGTACGATTGGGTTGATGTATGGGCTGCTGGATCGCTGTATGATTCCCATGTTCAACATTTTTCTTATTTCTTCATCCACATTTTCGCGATAAGCTATAGGTATAGGATAGCTTCGTCCAATGAAGGGTTGATCCTCCTTAATCCGCAGGACATGCTCATATATTTTTAATCTACCAGGTTCTTTTCTGAATACAGTTTTGTGCCTCCACAGGATATCTTCAAGTTTTTTCTTCGTTTCTGCGTTAGCAGCATTGGTTTCTTCTATTTTAAGTGTAATCTCTTCTTTTTTTATTTCTATGTCATCTTTTATTTCTGTTATTGAAGTTAATGTGTGTATTTTTTCTGTAGGTGATGCCGGGATTTCTTCGTTTACAATTTTGATCGATAGCTTTCCTTCCAGATGGGGAAAGGATATAGTTTTGCTATCTAGATCAATGTGGCTTCTAAACTCGTCAAGCAAATCTATCCCTATAATACATGGTCTTGATAGCTTTGGGACGACCAAGAAGACAACTTGTATTATGTAATACGGTAACTGAAGATCTGCGTAGATTTATTTGTTTAGTCTGATAGCCTTTCCTCCCAGTGGCCCTACTAAGGTGACTCCATTGATAGGTAATGTTGGACACTCTTAAAATATATCTTTATTTTTGTTGACGAATTCTTCCGAAATGCACGTCAATTCAGCTCCTGTGTCTATCAAGGCTGAGGTAGGTACTCCTCCGATGAGAATATTAGCCACGTAACATTTCGAATTTTTCTTTCTTCCACTTTCCTCTGATTCCTCCAAGAGTTCCTCCCTTGGATGCTGCAGCACATTGGTATAAATTCTTGTTTCTGATGCCACGCCTATTTGTTGACTCTCCTTATTTTTTATAGACGTGGCTGAGGCTCGTTTCCCGACTCAGTGCTTGGGAGATCCTCTTCTTCCATGAGTTCCTGTGATGGTTCGGCTCCTATATCCATATTACGAATCTGATATATTGATTGGGGATTATTTCTCCACGATCGATTCTCCGTCGGCCTGTTGCTCCGATCTACGTTTTCATTTTGTTCTGTATTTCTCTCCCCTCTATTTCCATGGCCTCCAGGCGTGTTCCTTTGCCATGGTGACGTGTCTACTGGTTGAGGGCGTCTCACTCGATCCTGAAAGCCTCCTCCTTGTTGTGATCCTCGTCCAACAATAGCATACTTAATTTCTTCATTATAATGCCGGGCGAGTTTCTGAATGATTTCATTTGACGACATACTGGGTCTCAATTCTTTTGCCTCCGCATATAGGCGGATTGCATATTCTGCTCTTGATCCTTCTCTTCCTCCTGAATGTGTTGCAAATTTCAATTTTCGCCTCAGTTCGTGTTGCGCCTGTTCATTCCAGTATCTTCGTAGGAATTTGTTTAAGAACGTTTGAAAGTAGCTCACTTCGTCCTTGATGATTTGCCACCAATCTCCAGGTGGTCCCGCCAATGATCTCTCAATGAGATAGTGCGTGTCACTGTCTGTTGGTTTTACTGCCTCCCAGTATTGTTTTAACTGGTTAATGTATCGAATGGGACTAGTATCCCCTCTGAATACGGGCAGTATATATTTGATGCTAGAGCCTCTCTCTGGCCCTCTGATTTCTTCTCTTCTTTCTTCTTCGGCGTTTAATCTTTCCATAATTCTGGTTTGCTGAGCTTCTATTCTACCAAATTGCGTCTCAATCCTGTTGTTCCTCTCTTCCAGGGCTTGTGTGATTCCTGTAGTTACTTCGAGTGATTGATTGATTCCAGCTTTCATTGTTGTCAATCTCTTCTGTAGGTTTTTACTCCTTTTCTGCCTCCTGCTTCTCTCTTCTCTTTTTCTCTTCATCAAGCATTTTCCGGACTTTCTTCTTCCGGTTCTCGAACTTCCTTACCAAGGATTCTGCGAAGTCCTCACGTCCTTGCCCCCCTATCTCCATCGTACTCAGTACTTCCCTGTTTCCTTGTATCTCTGTTAAGGTCCTGTCTAGACATTCTTGGCCGTGCTCACTACCACTGGTCCCTGATCGTAGGCCTTGGCGACTCATTTTTATTCTTTTATATTTTCTTCTTTATTCTTATTTCCTTTTTAAACCCCTCGTTGCCCCACGTTGGGCGCCAATGTAACTTTATGTTTTTTTTGTATTCTATTTTATTTAAATTAACGCTGAGCCAATTGCTCACGTGGATCGTCACGGTAAATTCGGGATACGGGAGAAGAAATAAGAATCAAATCTTTTTATATAATACACGTCACAATTTAATGTAATCCGATAACACAAGATTTCTCTTTACAGAAAATAGGAATAAATTTATAATTTTACACAAGAATAGAAAATCAAAGGAGAGAAATCGCCCTACGCTGATTGAGAGACTTTACTCGCAGGTGATCAGCCTGGAGTTCCTAACCGCTATATAACAAAAAGATTTTATTTATATGGTTTCACTTCTAATCTTTGGCCGCTTGTGATATTTCAATCTCGATATAATTCTAATGTAATAAAAAATGGCTCGATATAATTCAAATCGATTTCCCTCCTGTCAATGATTTGCCACAAGCAGGCAGGAGCTCAAAACTCTTTACTCGTGAATGATATTCATAAGTGAAGGCGCTTAAGACCCCCCTGGGTGGATGAGAGCACCAGACTCAGATAAGAGCAGAAAACCCTTATCCTGTCCACTGCGCCTCAACCGTGAGCCGAATCAAGACTCAGCTAAGGACAGATCAGTGTCTCCAGAACGTGGGATTTTTCGGCCCCCACCACGTTCCTATCTGGGAGAAACACATGCAAACGTGGCGTGTCAGTGTGTCGGCTCTGCTACACGCTGCGGTCACCAGCTTCGTGTAAAGCCGAAGGTGCACGAAGACGGACTTCGTTACAATGCTTGAGTTTTCAAGTTATTTTTAGATTTCACGCTTTCGTTTATCGAGTCGAAATTAAGAATTGTATTTTTCTCGAGTACGTGCAAAAGAGGCGCGAAGCAGACGACGAATTTGAATTTACGAAGTATATAGTTCAAGAAATAACACTTTTCTTCAATTTCTTGAAGAAAGTCTGCATGAAATAAACATCAGTATGATCTTGGAAAATTTCATGAGGATTTCAACACTTCAAAAATAAACTTTCAGTGAAATTTAGTGACAATAAATGTATAAAATTTGAATCAATATATAATTTTCCATTCAAATTTATATACTTCTTACTAATTTTGTACATTTAACAATTTTTCAATTAGAACAATATTTTCTATCAAGATAAAATGAACATAAAATTCAAGTTCATAATTTATATTTTCAGTTATATGTTAGAAATATTTTCATCTCACATTTTTGTAGCCTAAGCACAAACTTTTCATTCCAAAACTTAAAATCTCTACGGAAATGGAAAATTGTCTAATAGCAGTAGATAAATTAAAAAGCTAAAATATGTGTTTATTGGTATTTCCATATTAACATATAAATATCAATCAACTTTAAATTTTACATAAAAATGTTCGTTCGAAGTGTTCAAATCTTGTTACAATTTGACAAGATTTTATGGAGGAGTGCAATCTTTTGGATGAAATATTTTGTAGTTCTTAATTTGTCTGTCCGTCTGAAATTGTAGTAAGATTTGAACAGTAAACAACAAATTTTCCAATAGAATTCAGGCTCAATAATAATTGCTTCAGGAAATACTTCAACTCTGTAGAGCATTTTTGTATTTCGAATTCAAAATTTAAAAAAAAAAATAAAAAAAAAAAATTGTTTTCTCTACTTCCACTCGCGCTAGCTTAACAAATTTTCAGAATTTTACGATTTTATTAATATTGTATTAAGTGTCTACATTTTCTGAAACTATCTACAGGAGAAAAATTTTAATACTTTAGTAAAGAAAGTTTTCTGAAAAGTTGTAGCTCAATCAGATTAATAGCCAAAAAGTTACCAATGTTTTAAATCGCAAACGAACGGTATAGAGGTCAAATTGGAGACGAAAACAAATAATAATAGCAACTTTCTTTTGTTTACTTCTAAGATATACTTGATTCTCGCTTTATGCGTTATTTGAGAAGGCAAGAGTGTGGATTCTTCATATTTTTATCGTAATTCCTTATTGAAAACGGCAAAAGTAAGAATATTATATTATTATTTGGTGTTACGTGAGTGCTCTTACGTACGTTATTGTTTGATGCTTGTGGGTAAGTTTATTTTGTGAAACTTAATTTGTGTGCAGATTACAAATTATTCACGTTCGCTCAATTTTATCGACTTTTCATCTTATTAATTCTTTTCAAATAATTGTGTTTTCCTTCGTCGTATAATTTATTGTTCACAATGAGTAATCCGGTTGACCCAAATTCGAGTGTTTTGAAGGACAGCCAGGTTCAAACGAAGGTTGACCACCGTTTGAACTCTGGTTCAAACGAATGTCAACCCGCTAGAAAAGTCATGAAAAATGCAAAAAACTTTCAGTTGGGATGGTTTGAGAAATTTCCGTCGTGGAGAGAGTGGGTGGTTACATTAGCAGATGAAACAAGATTTCATTGCAAAATTTGCAATAAAACGTTGCTGTGTGGCAAATCGGAAATTGAAAAGCATGAAGCATCTTTATCACACAGAAAGAAGCAAGAGTTTTCAAATAAATTAGAATGTTATGGAGTAGTAAGTGAAAATTCTTCTAATGTAACTGCCCATTCTTACAGTGTTGAACCTTGTGTAGCAAGTTCTTCTGCTTCAGAATTCACAAATTCCACGATTCCGGAAAGTGTTACTTTCAAACAGAAAGTACAAGAAGCAGAGATTGGGATTAGTACATTTTTCGTAGAGCATAATTTACCAGCGCGATTTCATCAGAATTGATAGGACTTTTCCAAGATATGGAACCTTCGGTTTTAAAAGACGTTAGATTGAGCCACACTAAAATGGTCCTAGTTGTAAATAACGTCGTATGTGCTGCTGAAACTGATCGCATGGCAAATATTTTGCGTAAGCAATCATTTTCAGTGTACGAAGACGAAACGAACGACAGGACTCTAGAAAAGTGGCTGTCATTAATGGTTCGATATGTGGAGCCAACGACATTTTCTGTCAGGGTGGAATTGCTCCAGCTTATTAATGTAAATGCTTCGGATTGTTCTGCCTCTAAAATTTTTGATGCGTTCGAAAAAGCATTGTCCGGGCAGAAAATCCCTTTATCTAATATCTGTGCTTTAGCTTGTGATAATGCACAGGTGATGGTCGGCAATAGGTCCTCATTTAAAACAAAATTAAAGGAAAAAAGTCCCCGTTTAATTGTTTTTCCGTGTGTCTCGCATTCGTCAGCAATTGTAGCAAAATATGCTTGTGCCACAATCCCAGATGTAGAGGATTTAATCAAAGATTTGCCAGCTTTTCTTAATGCTAGCTCCAAGCGAACGGCTATTTTTCGATCGATTGTTTTGGAATTAGGAAATGACTATCAAAAAATTCCTAGTCATTCTGAAACTCGCTGGCTTGTCCGCTATCGATGCATAGATATTATAATAAAGAATTGGGAAGTTATTCTTCAGTATCTTATGGTCCTGGTATCTGAGAAGGTAGAGAAGGCCAAAGACTTGTTAGGAAAAATGCAGAATCCTTTGACCCTCGCATATTTCCTATTCTTGAAATTTACTTTGAATAGGTTCAACGTATACAATGCGAAATTTCAAAGTCGCGAAACAATGGTTCAGGAACTCCAGCCAAACTCGGCTTAATTCTTCGTATGGATTCTTAGCAGTTATTTGAAAGAGGATCTTCTTCAACCGAATTTATTCTTTCAAATCATTAGAAATGTTAACTTTGCAGATCCTAGTAATCAAATGCCGCTTCAAGACATTGACGTTGGTAAGGAAACGCGAGAATATTTCCAGCAGCAACTTACAAACAAGAAATTGCAAATAGTAGAAGTTGATCTATTTCTTCGTAATTGCTTGAAATTTTATGTCACAGCAAGCGAAGAAATTCGCAATCGACTTCCTTTTGATGACATCTTTTTGTCTTGCGTTGCTGTTTTCCGGCCTCAAGTAGCTTTCTATGCTGATCGAAGCGAAACTTTTCCTAGGGTCTGGAAAGTTTGTCAAGAATTAGGGTCGTTTGATAGAATAGGTGTCCAAAAAGAGTGGGATTCTTTACTCAAAATCACACAGGAACTCAAAGAAAAGTGGTCGAATTTATCTTTTGACGAAATGTGGTCTAGTATCGGTGTATCTTCGACGAGTACAGGAGAAAAACTTTTTCCAAATTTGACCTCAGTATTGAATCATGTTCCGAGTCTTCCTCATTCAAATGCTGAGGCGGAGCGAGGTTTCTCCATGCTCACGGACGCAAAAACTCCCAAAAGAAATCGCTTAGGAAACAGGACGGTCAACTCAATTTGTGTTACTCGATGAGCCCTAAAGGCGAGAGCTGAAACAGCAAGAACAACGAGCATCACTTCGAAGCATTTGCAATTAATGACCGAAAATCTATATGAGATGGCAGAAAGTGATAGGGAAAGTGGTTTGTCGCTCTTCGCTCACGAAGGAGAGGATTAATTCTAATGGCCAAGGCATGGTGTTAATCAATTTCAAACCCCTTTCTTACTCACAAAATAATGACATTTTATTTCTTATATCAGAGATACGTTCTTTATTCCTTTCTTCGCGTGCCTCGGGTATGGAAATTGTTTAGTTTTAATTATTATTTTGTGAGTAAGAAAACATACTGAATTTGAGTAATATCACGCTTTGGGCATAAGAGAGAGGCAAGGGGACTCACAATAATCAAGCACCCCAAATCATCCCGAATTAATCAAACTTCTTCATTATTCGATTTAAAACAAAACATTTTTGTTCGACGTATACTGGCATTTGATAGAGGCAAGCCTGAAGTACGGGCTACATTTGTAGCGTTTTTTACCACTTTGCTTCATTTTTTTCCTTTTTTCTTTTTGCTTGAAAGCAAAAACCCTTTTCGTTTCGTAGGACGTGGACTAGGCCTACAGGGGATACCACGTAAAAAAAACGAGCCTTAAACTCTACCTCCGTGGTGGTTTGGAAAGGAGTTTTATTTCAGAATATTTGGGATTCTCTAAGAATGAACCAGCTTTTTCATTTTAATATTTCAAATGTGTTTTCTTTCTTTTATGTTTAAGGCAAAAACTGGATCTAAAAAAAGCAAAAAAACCTATTTCTCTAATTGTGTCCAAGATTAGAGCAGAATCTATGCAACCGATTGTTAAAGGTTTTAAAAGTTTTCGCTTTAATTTAAAAAGCAAGTCTTCATAGTATTTTACTAAGTAATGAAAGTATGTCTACAATTGTTTTCTTGAATCCTACCCAAAGGTCAAACATGGTGCAAAAATATCGTAAAATAAGAAAAATGTCTGAGTACTTTGAAGAAGTTTTTCTAAATCGATATGTATCATATTCCAATAATATTTAGGAATATTTATTAAAATATTCATCTTCTAAATTTGGTTGATTAATGTACAGAGTACACTTTATATTTGAAATTTATATACACTCTAAATCTGAATCAGTCAAATTTTCACTGATTGAATCAGTGATTTGCCTTTTCAATGAATCATCAGTGGAAACAATATTTTTTACTGTTAAATCAGTTACTTTTCACTGAAGTAATCAGTGAAATTTGACTGATTCACAGTAACCTGTTTTTAGTTAATTACATCAGTCAAATTTCACTGATAATCAGTAGATTTTGACTGATTCATATTTGCAATTTGTACAGTTTTTAAAAAAATCCGAAACTTTTTGAATTTAGTAGTTTATTTATAAAATTTGAGAATGTTGTAGTTGATATTTCTATATAGAACTTTAAGCATTTATAGACATAAAATTTCAATTAAAGTTTCTTCTATCGGTATTCAAAACTTTCAACAATTTTGCAAGATCAGTCAAATGCAAAATTTGACAGAGTATTTAATCAAAATATTTACATTTATTTTTTAAATATTTTGAAAATAATTCGACTAAAATAATGATTAATAAGATTTTGTAACATTGTGGGAATATTGGAACGCTGCAAGATTAAATTTTGAGTACAATTTTCAATTAATGAATGTTTAAAGAATTGAGTGAAAGCATCAATTAACAAATATTTTTACTTTATAAATTTGATTAAGTGCAGTAATAAGAAAATTTTGACTTTCTATAAAGCATTTCATTTATCTGATTAAAAGTCTGTGCATACGTCACTAAAACGTAAGATTAAAAAACTTTAAACTGCTTTTACCATCAATCTATGAATGTGGATTTTAAACCGTAATTTAATGTGTCTTATTTTTTTTGATAAAATATTTTTAACATAATTTTTTGCTCAAAGTAGCCGATTTACTCGATTAAAAATTGGTCAACTTGTATATTTCAAAATTCTGTAATAAAAGTATTTTCATATTATGTTTTTGTATCCTATGTGTAGAATTTTAATTTTAAAATTGAGATTTCTCACAAAGAAGAAAGATTGTCTTATTAAAGCAGTTTATTCCCAGAAATTAAAAAACATTTACTTAATATTTCGATTCCAAACATTGAATATTTATTGACTTTGAATAAAACAGAAAAAAAATTTTTATGAAGTTTTAAAATCTTTTTACAATGTTACGAATTCGGCCGAATTTAGAATTACGAAATCTTTCATTAGAAAAAGAAAAAGTCACTCACATGAAATAAACTTCTGTAAGAATTATCAAGATTGAAGAGATGATAAAATATTTGAAAAATAATGCAATTGTAAAATTGCAATTTATATCAATATTTGACAAATTTTTAGCTTTCTCAATCAAAGCATTATCCGGAAATACATAAATTATATGTGAATTTACACCTCAAACTTTTCTTGATATGATGCTAAGTCGACAAACCTTTACTAAAAAATAAAATACATTGAATAAAATTTTTTGGAATTTAACATCTTTTACATGACAATTCGTATATATATATAAACTATCATCGGAAATTACAGATTGACCTGGAGTTTCAACTTTCGTCAAAGTGTTTTATTTTATAGAAAGATATTACAAAAGAAATTTTAATTTAGATTTAGATTTCAAAAGGTTTTTTTCAGTATGTCTTCATAGTGATTTCTTAACCTAATCAAAATATTTTTAGAAATTCTTTCCTGGATTCTATCTTGAGGTTGAACAGAGTCAAAAAAATTCATGCAATTTTTAAAATATGTAGCTTCTTCAAGAAGATTTAAAAATCGATGTATATCATATTTTAATAAATTTAGAAATTTTTATCAAAATATTGATAGTTTGGATTTTTTGAATTCTTCAAATGAATGTAGTACAATCATCATTTGAAATTTGATGATTTTTCATTGCCATGTTTGATTCTAGAGCAGAATCTAGCAGAAAAATTCCAAAAACATCTTAATTAGTTAGAAAAATACTATGAAAACTTACCTTTGAAATGAGACTACAGACTTTTCACAGTGTTAATTAATTTTAGAGGTATTAATAATTATTAAGAAAGATCTAAATTTGAAGTCTTTTAGATTCTCATCATATGAGAATTAAGGTTTTGGTTTTATGTGAAAAATCATTTTCGGAATTTTCGTCAAATCTTTACGTTTTGAGATCCCCTGAGTCAGAAAAAACGGGTTTTACGAAAGTGTCAGTCTGTCTGTCTGTCTGTCTGTCTGTCTGTCCGTCTGCAGTAATAATAGGTCATATACTCGATAACTCTGGACAGAAAAGAATTGTCGGATTGAATTGAGCTTTGGCATACATTATCGCAGCTGAAAAAGTAAGGACAAGTTCGTTAACCAGCTACATCCGACAAAAATTGTGAAAATAGGAGCATTTTTTGTGTTTTTGAAAAAAACTTTATGAAAAAATCAAAAATTTTAAGGCTAGTTTCTGATAATTCTCGTAAATCTCTACTAATTATCCTTATAATTTTTGTTAATTTCTTGTTATTTTGGCATAGGGTCAGTTTCATCTTATTTTATTTGATTAAAAATGTCACTATTAGATGTATAAATGCGCAAAAAGAAAGAAAGGCAAACGTTTCGGCCACATATGGGGGCCCTCTTCAGTGCCATAACTTCAAAGATTAATTCAAAATTTCTGTAGAACATTAGACTATAGGAAATAATTGAATTAAGAATTATCATAGAATTCAAAAACTTATCTCATAGCTTGCAATTCAAAATGAAGTAGTCCAGTATGCAGCATCATGAATTGAAAAAATATTTAGAGTTCACTGTGAATAAAAAACCGGATAAATGAAAAAACATAAAACATTTTGCACACGAACCGACCGGAATATTTTAGAAAATTTTATTATTAAAGAAGGATGCCAAATTGGTTATCAATTGCAAAACGCGTACATAGTTTACATTTTTGAAAACTTTGCGGTGAAGACTTTGTTACCGGAGTCTCTCACAGAATGATCTGAACTGTTTTAAAAACTCTTGTCCAATACCTAGTAAAGAATTTCGAGACGTTTATGGCAAAGCTACATGTAAGCTACATCTAATAGTGACATTTTTAATCAAATAAAATAAGATGAAACTGACCCTATGCCAAAATAACAAGAAATTAACAAAAATTCTATGAATTTGGGTCAATATAATACTAGACATGTTATCAAGCATGTCACTTTAAAATATCCTCATAATATTTTCCAATTAAAATAAATTTAAGAAAGTTACAGTATATTAAAACTTGAAAAAAGTCAATATCCATTTTCCAGTTAAATTATACGAGATACGAATAAAAGTTATGATAAAAAATGGTTTACTACATAAAGATCTACAAGAGTAATAACTGTAAAGTGACATGTTTGATGACATGTCTGCTATTATATTCACCCAAAATTCACAGAATTTTTGTTAATTTCTCATTTTTTTGGCATTGGGTCAGCCTCTTTTTATTTTCTTCTATTAATATTATCAATGCTACTTACGATAAAAAACGCAAAAAATGAGAGAAGGCAAACGTTTCGGCCACATATGGGGGCCCTCTTCAGTGCCATAAGGATAATAATAATAATGAAACTCAAAAACCTATCTCATTGCTTGCAATTCAAAATGAAGAAGTCCAGTAAGCAACAACACGAATTGGAAAAAATATGTAGAATTCACTGTATATAGAAAACTGGATAAAATGAACGAAAAACTTAGAAATTTGTAAACAATAGGCCAGAATTTTTGTTGGTTTTTTTCCTTTATAATGAACGGATGACCATTTCTTCGACCGATATATTATTATATCATATAGGTTTGGTTTCGTCGGTCTTATTAGGGTCAATAAAACAACATTAAAGAAAAATTATTGAATCAATTTATATCAATAAAAATATTAATATTTCAATAAATTGTAAGGCTGAAATTATGAATATTAATCGAATTTGCCATGGCATTATTTAACATATAATTTTCAAGTTTGTGTTCTCAAGCTTTAGCACGCTTTTCATTGGTGAATTTGATTCAATTTATCTTATCTTCGTCTCTCTATCCTACAGTTTGCGTTGCTTCATCGAATTGTACACACCGTATTATAATGTAATTTTAAATTATTGAAGCCCTCAATCTTTGAGGCTTTAACTTTAATGACATTTTCATGAATAAGACTGAATCTTCATGTGTGCTTTCGTTTTTTTGTAATTTATGTAAGTACTTATTTATTATATCAACACAACATAAAATAGTTCTCTCTGGAAAAAGAAATTTGATTGTAAATTGATTTGTTCAATTTTTAGTGACATATATATTCCTTGAAAAAGACCCGCAGTGAGGTTGAAACATAGGAGAATTTTTGACCAAATATAATGAAGGAGTTTTTTATAGAATGTTGTTTTATTGACCGCAAGACCGACGAAACCAAACCTATATGATATAAAGATCTACAAGTTTGAACTGCAACATTTTTTCATAAGATGTATATTTTTCTTTTTAATTAAAAAAAAAATACCATTGAAAATCCGAAATTCAATTTTTAAACTAAAATATGTGAAATACGAAAAAAACGTAAGAATGGAAAATTGTTCGTTTCAATAATATATACAAATATTTTCAGATATAGTTTCTGATAAAACGTATATTTTTCATTTTAATTTTAAAAAATACGATTAAAATTCAAAAATTCCATTATTTGAACAAAATATGTGACATACGAAAAAATCGTTGAGATGGAAAATTATTTGCCTAAATGAGGTCTACAAATTCTCAGTGGGATATTTTTTGACAAGATATATATTTTATGTTTTTGTTTTAAAAAAACACTATTGAAAATAAAAAATTCCATTTTTGAACCAAAATATGTGAGATACAAAATAAGCGATAATACAAAAAATCGTTTCTGTTGTGACTTTACAACACGAATTTTAATTGATGACGGAAGAAAAAATCTGTTTCTTGTAAAACGTGCCGATACTGAATTTTTAAGGATTATTTTATAACTCTAAGCCTTCAATCACCAAAGACTCATTTAACTGAATCTTGAAGAAAACTAGAAACTGTATAAGTTTAGGAGTTTATGTTTATTAGCGTAATACCGTACACATTAAACTCAAGCATAGGTCTGCCTTAATCCCATAATAGGCTCACACAATGGTCACTGTGCCTCCCCTGTCTGGGATTTCAGCAGTATATTGAAATTCGGCTTTTTCCCAATGTTTACGATTTTAACTATCGTCCACCTTTTGAAACTGTCACCCCCACTTAATGCGTATTTTCACTACTTCTACCAGCTCCTTAAGTTAGTTGCATTTTGTAATCGAATGAGTTCTCTTGATCTCAAGAACTCTTGTACACGGAAAAAAAAAGTTCATGAAATTTTCATTAACTCGTCAACCACTTTTGGACAGGCCAGAAAGTCATTTAAAATTTAGAATTGTCAACGTTCGAAAATTGGATATTCAATTCTTTAAAAAGCATAAAACATTCAAGAAATAATCCTGAAGTGTTCATTAAATTTCTAAGAAAGTAGGGTAAATGTGCCAATTACTGCGGATCGAAAATCAAGACGGCTTTTAAAGTTAAAAAAAAAAGATTTTGAGATGAAAAAGTCGTCGCGAATTAATTTTTAAAGCAGTATTTGGTATTAAGTAAGTAGCATGCAGTCCTTAAACCCTGAAAAGAAACCAGATTTACTTAAAAAATGCGAATCTAAAAAAAATGTTCCATGTAGGTATTACTGCGGGTTTGCATGAATTACTGCGCACCAATTACTGCGGAATCCCCAATTACTGCGCTCCAACTACTGCGGAAACCCAAATTTCTGCGCGCGTAATACTGCGATATTATTTTGAGTACCTAAACTTACAATTAATTTAGGAGTGTTGAACATTTTATTTAATCTCAATTATAAAAAGTAAACACGACGAACCATTCGTAACAAATTAAGATTAGTAATTTTATTAATTTTATTTAATTTAACTTAAAATTATATCACTTGAGTTCCTCTTGCATCTTTAGCAACGATTAAGGAGTGTTGAACATTTTATTTAAACTATATTATAAAAAGTGAACATGAAGCATTTTTAACAAATTAAGATTAAATAATATTATAACTCTTATTTAATTTACCTTAAAATTATATTACTTGACTCCCTCTTGCCTTATTAGCAACGATTTTGGAGTTTTCAACATTTTGTTTAATCTCAATTATAAAAAGTAAGCATAACGAAGCATTTGTAATAAATTGAAAGGTTATGCAGTGCCGCCTGACAGATCGCAGTAATTTATACACCTATGAAAATCATGTACCAAATACTGTTTTGGTAAAAAAATGATTAAAAAACGTATTTTTTGTTATTTTGCATAAATATTTAGAAAAATAAGATATTTACTTTGCAAAAAATAATATCACAATGAATATTTTATTTTCAGATACGGAATTATAACAAGTTTTTCAGAACGTGTTCATGGCCTGTCAACAAATCTAAGCATTAAAACTATGGGAATCGGGAACATGAGAGTTTCAAATTGCAATCAATTAGCTACAAATATCGTAACTATTGATAATTCGTTGATACTTATTATGCTTGGATTAGAAATTAATTGTTTTTAATTGTTCTGTAGCGTTATATATCTTTAAAACATTGTATATCATTAGTTTTATTTGAAACCGCAGTAACTGGGGCATCCACAGTAATACCCACACTTACCCTAGTACTAGAATTTGTATAACAATCTTGTATGAAAGTTTCGAAGATAGTTCAAGAAACTTTCGTTGACTCTCGAAGGAAATTTGACGGCAGAGTTCTAGAGTTTTTATAAAACTCGCAAACTAATGTTTCGAAGCCAGTTCAAGAAACTTTCATTAACTGTTCATGAAAATTTAGCGAACTTGCGTTTCCTAAAAAAAAGAAATTTACGTGGATTATTTCCTAACCGTTGTATTTATTACTTAAACTTTATTTTATTTTATTTATGGACAATCATTTACAACCAAACTCATATTCACTATATATACATGTCATCGTACGCATTTATAACGCTTCTTGAAAATTATATCCGCCGCTGCGGGATTCGAACGCCTAACCTAACGTATAACGCATTTTATTCCTAGGCAACTAACCAGCGCCGCTATCGAAAATTATGATTTCCATCAAAATAAAACCTGAACTCTATCCTTTGAAGTGTGTAGGTCCGAGATATAAATATTGGAGCCCCACTCCAACTCTTAATTTTTTTAAAAATATTTTTGTTACAGGCAAATACAAAAATTTTATTAAAAAGAGATGATGGATGTTTTTGTAAAAGAAGAAAATTCCAGATTGACAAATAATTTCAAATTATAAATATTTTTTTGGAAATCAGGAAACATTTGACCTTGACGCAAGAAGGTCAAAGTTTCGAATTTTTAGTCATTTTTTGTAAACTTTCTATGCGTAAAAAATGATGACGAGATTGTTCTATGTACAATGTTTGTTCTTCAAGAATAAATATGAAAATTGAGATAAAAAAATGTGTCTTGGGAAATTTCCATGGTTTTAAAAAAATTTTGATTTTTCTTCTTTATTTCTCACACCTCGCAGACTATAAATTATTTGATATGATGTCAAAATAATTACATGCTTCTTCGATTTGAACTGAAGAAATTGTTAACACATGTAGTTTTTCAGATCAATGAATTAAATTTAAAAAAAAAACGTTTTTTCTGCTTTTTGAGAAATTCAACTTGAAAATTAATTTTTTTGAATTTCCTAACTGTCCAATTCCAATTAAATTTATTTATAAAACATTGCTGAATTACTATAAAACCTAAATAATAAAATAAGTCAAAATGAAATATTATGAGTAATAGTTTTGAATCGAAAAGGGACAGGTTTTATGAAGCAGGATACATATTTTTCTAAGAAAATAAAAGTTCATTATGCTCAATTTATTACATCCAATGCTTAGTAATATAATACCCATCTGGTAATTTATTTCTAACGCTAATAGGTGTGTTGTACGTTATGTCACGTAGATTCAGCACAGCATACGAATAACATTGGTCACTTGTCGCTTGAACTTTATCTCCCGCAGAGTATTGTAGCAAGTGACCAAAATTTTCGACGTCATTTAAGTCTTCAAAGTTTAAAAGTTTTATAGGTCCAGTTATAAAGGGAGCCAAAATTTCTGAGTCCTTGGCAAGGAACCTATAATTCAGCATCAACTGGTGTTTTATCGCGATTGTGTAACACACATTTTTGCGACAAATCGCTACGTGAGAAGTCACTTTACCCTCCCTATGCTTACTTTCATTACGCATGGAACTAATTTGAGGAAGAGGTCCAACTGCTTTCATTATCTGCGGATAATGAAGAATGAAATGATGTTTAGGCTTCATGTGGTTTGGGTAAAGTTTGGAAAGCGAAGTCAAGTATTCAGTGATTTCCGTCTGGAGTAATCTGTGGGTATTTTTATGAATAACCTTACTAAAAACAATTTCTACGACTGTCTTTAATTTTATAAATAACTCCCAGTGAGCATCTCCTGTAGGCACCAATGGACCGACGATAAGAAATAAACTTCTAAATAAGTTCATCATTTCAGCCGATGAAAGAATGATGCATCCATTTTTTAGATGTTTTTCCGTAATTGGTGGAGGTTTATTTACATTATCGTCAACTCCATATTGATACCCAGCGAGTCTCAGATTTATCTCGTCGAGTGTCAAGTACTTCGCTACAAATATCAGATGGGACAGTACAACAGCTATGTCGTAACGTAAAATACCCTCCAAAAAGTCATGCTGTATGTCCACAGTTAAATTCTTCACGACATGGAAGTTGTCAATCTTATTAAAAACGCAATGCTCTTTGATTCCGGAAATCGAGACATTTTTTTCTGATAAAAGCATGTCATAATTGGTTTCGTTGCGAAGCACACAATCACGTTCATTAAAAATGGTGTGGAGGTTTTTACGTTCAATTAGACAAAAGCGGCAGAACTTATTTGCCGAAAACTTTCAACCAAACCAAGAATAGAATTTAATCCTAGATTATCGCCCAAAAGTAGAATAAAATCAAAATAAAGCTGTTTTTTCTCACCATTCACAGTTACCGCTATTCCCTCTTGTTGTAGAAATTGTAATTCTTCAATTGCTTTCATGAAAACAATTTTATTAGAAAATTGAACTCGGTGCTTACTATTGAACAACATGAATAGAAAGATATTTTCTACTTTCAAGCGAATTTCTGGTGGTAAAATTGCAATATTGAGATATTTATTAACCCCCTTGTGACTACCGAGTGGATTATTTGTCTCATAATCGTCTGAATAACCTTCGAGAGGAATTCGAATTTCACCAGGAGAATTCTTGATTTTCTCCTTCCATAGAGAACATTGTACGACATTTGATATTATTTCCGAATTTTGTTGAACCTCGTTTAAATATTCCAGTGTTCTATCCAGAACTCCTGGCAATTCAAAAAATAGTTTCAAAACATTTCGAAGAGGAATGAATTGTGCAACTATGTCTTTATGTTTTAATACTTTTTCTCCTTGTCTTTGTACTATCATTTTGACTTCTCCAAGTTTGACACTTTCGGGAAGAATAAACGTTTCACAATTCTTGAAATGAGTAAATCTTTTTGCCTCTGTGTTCAAGTATTGAAAAGGTGCTGAAAATTTATCTATTATATTATTGATTTCTGTAATTGTTAGTGATTCTCTACCAGATAATTTAACGAAACTTTGGATTTCGTTTTTAATGATCTGCGTATTCTCTTCGAATAGTTTTGAAACTTCGCTTATAATTTCATCGACCCTTTTTCTTGCTATATCGAGATATTTATACAAAGACGCAACAAACAATCGTGTTTTTTCGGTAAACTGATTTGAACTATTTCTACTGGATACGTCTGAAGCCTCGTTAAATTCAAATTCATTTTCAAACAGCTCATCTTCTTCATCTGATGAACTACTTATACTTATCGTTTCTTGCAAGTTGTTGCTATCCTGAGAATTGATAAACAACATCGGTTCAGCTTCAAATAAGTTTGAAACATAATTTGAAAGGCTTTCTTCAGGAATAATGGTATGCTGTTCATTTTTTGAAGAAACAACAGACGCATGTTTTGTGAGACGATGTTTTTTATAAGATTCAAATAAAACGTAATGCTTTGAACAATCATTTTCCGAGCAGGAAAATTAATAACATAATTCAACGTGTCGTATGAGAAAATTATTATCGTCGAAAATAAGACCACAGGCAACACAGCCAAACATATTTACAAACGCGCAAGTTCAAAACAAACATAAACAAAAGAGGAGCTTTTATCGACATAAATACTAAAACTTTAAACGATTCTTATTTTTGATGTCTTTTATAGACTTCAGCAATTTGCTTTGCTATTGTCTTTACTTTTAAGGCAACACCTGTTAAAGGAAGTGGAATTTCGTAAATTCCAAATTGAATAAGAAACCAAATATTTGAACAACTAGCAGGATAATTGCAGTCAAGCGCAAAAAAGGACTTGAAGCTCAAGTTAACAGCCTTCAGAAAAGAAGTGGATTCGTACCAATTGTCATTGATGACGACGTAAATTTTTCTGAAATTTACGATAGTTCCTACAAGAACAATGACGGGTTGCAGCGTCAATTTTTTAGCAAGTAAAACGCTTTTTAAATCTTCTACTTTTGCGTTCGCTTCATTTTCAGTCTGTAATATTAAATGATAAAAATATACTGTATGCTTTGGCTTTGCGACAAAAGTGTAATACAAGAAAATAATATTCTTACAGGAATCACCAGAATGTAGGAGTCTCGGTTTTCGTTATTCTTCGAGTTTTCCTTATTTTTTGGCTCACTCTGCGCTTTCGCAGCTTCTTCCACTTCTTTTTCTGATATTTGATTGTGATCGCTCTTGCGTTCCCTTTTTCTTCCTTTATTTGAGTTTGAAGAAGTTATTATGTTTGGCAATAAATAAAACACAACAGCACTCTGGCGATCTGCAAAGGTTTGATAACAAAAAAATAATAATAATAAAGTAAATATACTATAGGCAAATGGTAAAAAAAATGATGCTATGTACCAGAAGTTAACGTGGGCAAGACTTCCAGATAGATTTTATCAATGTTTGAAAGAGTTGTCGGAATTGATCGAAATCTTTTTTATTATATTGGATATTCTATGCCATTTATGATTTAAACAATATATCGGCCAAATGTCCCCCGAGACTTGAGCCAAAAATGCGCCCCATCAGAAAAGATGATTTTTTGATGAAAATTGGGATCATTTTCAATTGATTCCAGAGCCCAATCCGCGAACTCCCGACGCAAACGATGGTCATTAGGCTTCAGTTCTTGGGCCAGAATCATCTTATAGGGATTCAGGCCAAGATCCAATCGCAAAATACGCCAGGTAGTCATTCTGGACAGGCCCAATTCCTGAGATCGGCGTGGCACGGACAATTCACGGTACGGCGGCTATATTCTGTGTAGAACGTGCGGTACGCATACGATTTTTAGGCTTAGTATCCAATAGAGTAAATTCACTCTCCAACTTATCGATTATTCGACGAATTGAGAGCGCGGATGGAGCAGAATGACGACCATATTTTGCACGATATGCTCTTTGAACACCGACAAAACTTCTCGAATTTTGATAAAATAATTGGACAATTTCCAAACGTTGTGGAAGCGTGAAACTACTCATGATTAAATGGCAAACCTTACTGATGACAACTGACAGCAGACGTCAAAAATTTCAGTTCAAATGAGCCCGATAGGGACATTCAAAATCATATCACGCCTATTGGGAAACCCTTTATATCATGTCAATTCACACACCAAGTCACATGCTATTTGCTCTCGCAAAGGTTTAAACATGCCCATATAATCGTCAACGCTTTTCTTTTCGATAAGTAAAATGTTTCTTCGACATCTATGAGTATCTGTCCAATATTTTTTAACAATTTCAAGATCATCTGAATGAGTCTCCAGATAATCAAGCTTGACTTTATCAGTCGCTGGAAATAAAACTCAATAATTATAATCTTTAAAACTGCATCACATTAAATTAAGTAGCCAAAGAATATCTCACCCTCTATGTGAACTTTCAGATTTTTAGAAGTATCAGACGACTTTTTATTTGATTCACTCTTCGGCACTATGATTCCATCCTCTCTCAAGTTGCCCTTGACATAAGCAAAGTGGCTTAATAATTTTCCAGCTGCCGTTATCCTCTCATTGTTTTCCACTCGAAATGGAGTATAATAAGTTTCAGGCAATTCGCATGGAAATAAACGGGCAATTGTGTTCGCAAAGTAACTGAATTCTTCTTTGTCTGGACTGTAAATTAATTTTTAAAGTAACATTTACCGTGAATTTGGATGTTATTGCAACTTAAAAGCAAAAGGAATTGTAAAATTCAAGGATGTAAAGAAAACGTTCATTTTTCACTTTCAATTCTTTCGATAAAATTATTGTTTTCTAGCGTTCTTAAGCATTTATTAGATAATGTTTAATTATATTTTGTACATAATAAAAAAAATTACGTACATCCAATCATCAAGCGGTTGTCCTTTAATAAAATTCTTCAATAATTGCGCCTTTTTCTTGAAAAGGAATGTATGTACCAAAAGTTTTCTGGTGGCTTCAGTGATTAACTTGTCATGGTGTTCATATGATGTAAACACTATTTTTGCATTAGATTCACTGCCCAAAAGACACTTCAATTCCTGAAATATTTTGTATTTCACAAAATGTATATTAATTTGTATTTTACAATTGCATTATTTCAAAACATATATTTTTATTTCATTGACAAAATTTATAATAAATAGACTTATTTTCATGTTGTAGAAAAACTATTAATAATTGATAGTGTACTCACATTAAAATTAGGATACGAGGTCCAATCTTCCGAATTAATTGACGGTGCGTTTTGAGGAGCGTTTTTAAGTACGTTGATAGAATCCTTTCTTGCTAACTCTACCGTATTCTTACTCTCTGTATTTTTATGTGTCTCTAAAGACAAATCAATCAAATTACTTGACCGATTTTGTGCCTGCCACGACGAATATTCCTCTGCTCCCTCTGGATTACTCTGGGCAGTTAGAGGATCGAAAAGCCCCGGATAATTCTGAAAGATTTTTACCTTGTCTCAAATTTTGACAAACTATTTTCATTTATCTTCACACGTTCTCAGATAATATTCACTTTCCACCCCAAATATTTATTTTCCTAAGCCTTATTCTTACCCTTTTATCGAAGTTTTCCATTTTCTACCTGTAAAATACTAATAATTGGAACTTAAACTAAAAATTGATAATATCGAATTGAAATAATATTTTTGCAACTGGTTTTTCAAGCATGGAATTTTCCTCAGATAATGAAAATTGAACTTCAAAATTATAAGTGAATTAACATAAAGACTTGACTTGGTAAAAACTACTCTAAGAAAAAAATTAAATGTTCGCCTTGAAGCAATGAAAATTGAATGATTGTCTTGTCTGTCTTGTCGTTTCAGCATATAGATGAGTTATTGGGTTTTTTGCATTATTAGAATTTAATTACTTACGTATTAAGCAAATTGAGTAAAATAAGTGTTAAAATGCGCTTTAACATAACAAAAAAACAGTATTTAGATTACTTTTAAAACAATTTTATGGAAATTGAACAAAAATTTTGAAGTTATATTGTGAAACTATTTTTCAAATGGCAGGGTTTTTTGCACCACATTTTCAGTTCATATAATCAAAGTATGAAAATGAAAGATAATATAAAGAATTTTTTGACATTTGCGACGTGCTCAAACATTTCACCAAATTTTAGTCACTCCATGCTCCAAAATGCAATATTTCATAACATTACTTATTCAATACAAAACAATATACTTACACGCTATTTTTTAAGCTCCTTTCGAATAATAACAGCACATTTTTTCCAATTTTACACTTAACCTTTTTATTGCAACCGTTCGTCTTCCGTTTTATTTTCTCACTAACACCACTTCACATTAACAACTGCGCAACGTGGTGCGTCAGGTCAGGCAGTTCGAGAAACTTTAGCGAACAGTCAAAGATTCTTTTGTTAACTCGTATCATATTTATTCATTTCTGTGTGAGAATATTATTTCATTCTGGAACTTTTAAAATTTGGAAAACATTTTCTGAAAGTTAGATACTTTTTCATAATTTTATCAAGAACTATTCAATAAAAATTGGAAAACTGCTACTATTGTACTAGTTCTTGAAAAATTCTATAACTTTTTTCGATTTTTCGAGAAAGTTTGTGACTTTTTACTTAAAAGTGCTGGAAATTTAAAAAATGTAGTGCCCTATCCAAAAGTGGTTGACTAGTTCAAGAAATTTTGATGAACTTATTTTTTCCGTGTAATGTAAACTCCTGTAAGTTACTTAAAGCTTACAGTATATAGTATTTTAAAAATTGTGTTCCCTTTCTCTTTTTGTTTATATTAATTAAATCTTAATAGAAATTAGCCATTTGTTGATTTCTTAACCTTGCTCATTAATAAATAATAAGAGATCTCTCAATTCAAACGTTTTGAGAGATTTGGTACGGCTCTTCAGTCAACGTGAATTCTGAGTCAGCAGCACGGCCAGCAATGAACAACAGTTTCCTCTAAAAGAGTCTATGAATTCTCTTCTCTTTTTAAATATTTGGAAGAAAATAGATTTTTTGTAATCTTGTAAATTATTAGAAAGTTACAGAAATGTATACAGAAAATCGAGCGCGAAGCGCAAGTTTCATGATAAGAATGTGTTCTTTAAGGCTGATAGAGCTTTAAGTAAATTGGATTTCTTTTTTCATTTGAAATCAAAAACAAATTTAGTAACTTTGAGAAAATGTAATTCACATCGATAATATTATAAAATTGACTTGAATTTAAGTATCAAATATCAAAGAAATCAAAGTATCAAAGAAACACGGAGAAAAATAGTTGAAGTAATTTTACTCAACTTCCGATCGAATTTGGGACATAAGGACAAGTTAGAAGTTATTTAGTATCACTGTATTTATTTGTGATATATTAAATGTTCAAAAATGAATCAAAGTTGAGTGAAATTCAAAAGTGTAGGGTGAAGTATGAAAGCGTGCATTAAAATTTTTTAAATATATATATTATTACTCGTAATATAACTATAAAAAACCAACCTTTTATTAAATCACAAAAATAGTAGAGCTTTCGGTTCATTCTATTCTACGCTTCAATCGAGAGTTGAGTAAACCGTGAATCGCAAGATTTATTCCAACAGCTACATCTATTCACGCAGGAACGAATGAAAGTAATCTGCGCCTTGGGCACACATAACAAATTTTTAATTTCAAAAACTTAAATTCTTAAAATTAAATTGATATTATGAAAATTTCAACAAAAAAAGTCGATAATTGTATTACATAAAATATGAAATATCACATAAATTACTCAGGCAGAATAATAATTTGGAATTCGCAAATGTGAAATCCATATTTTGAAAATATAAAACACAAAAAATAAAAGAACCTTCTTTTAAATGTTTTTATACAAGATACTTCTTAATAATAATGCAATTTTTTAATCTACATTTGAAAATTTAGTTTCACTAAACTTCATACGTCGTTATAATAAAAATTTATACTAAATGTACTTTAATAATTATATTACATATATTAATAATCATAGTTGTAATAATTGATTAATTATTAAGAAATTTTCTGTGATCATTTCATTCATTTTCATTTATGAAAAAAGTTGATTTATTTTTACTTGAGTAAGGCTCAAAAATTTTATTGACGGCACTTACTCTCACAAGCTCTGAATAACTCAGGCAGTCACTATATAAGAAAGTTCCAAATTTTATATCTCAGCATTTTAAGCGAGCGTGTGCGTGATTCGACGAAAGCGTATCGTACTATATATAAGTGTAGTTATTAGGTTTATATATGTAAGGTTATATGTTTAAGTGTATTTGTAATTTGAAATATGATTGGCTACACGGAGAAAAATGGATATTGACCCATAATATCTAGATATTGAGGCACAATGTCAGTAGCATTCAACTATGTGACAAACATTTAGATATTCTACTTCAATGCCTGCAGATATTGAAAAAAGATATTAACCACCAGTATCTCAGATATTGAGCTTGATTATCTCAGAAATTAAAAATGAATATTCAAGATACTAAACTTCTGAATATCCTCGTTAGTAAACTTGAATGTCTGAGGTACTGAACTTGAATATCTCAGATATTTAACATCAATATCAGGTATACTGAAAAGGTAAGTTATAGATATTACAGCTCAATGTCTAAGATACTCAAAAAATTATTTTAAAGGTTATGAAATAACTACATATTCAGTTTTTAGAAACAAGTCAAATTATATTTTATTATGTACATAAGTATATAGATTTAAACATTGCTCTCCGTTATTATGTATATTTTATCATTATGGTGTTTATACATGAGTCCTGGATGGTAATTTAATATTGATGATTGCTTCACAAACATCATTTCAGAAGTTTTAACAACTTCATAAGCAAAAAAGTGTTCATAGAATGATACAGTTTTGTATGTAGTACAGTAAAATATCACTTGATTCTTTTCGGGAGGAATTAAAATGTCCTTTATTTGTGAAAAAATTGGAAAATCATCCCCCATGCTAGTAATGATGGTAAAATCTTTTTTATATTGCGTATTAAAGACTGATATAGTATCGGTTGAAGAGTAATCGTTTGAGATACAATTATTCAAAGTTAGATAGTTCTGTAAAGCATTAAAAGTTTCACTACTCATCTCTTTTAAAACTCCACTAGAAAACCCCGGATCAAATCCTTTGCTTAATAGTAATCTGTTTCAAAGAATCAGCTGTTGTTTAATAGCTATTATTTTACATATATTCACTCGTGTCGCCACAGAATTAGAAGTCGATTTCCCCTCTCTATGCTTAGATTCACCTCTCATTGCTTGTAGATGTACCAATGGGCCCATCATTTTTATAACCAGTGGATAATGCAACATAAAATGATGCTTAGGCTTGAGTGGTCCAAACATTTTTAAATACAGTTCATGATGCTCAGAAATAAGATTTTCCAAGTAAACCAAACATTCAGTGTCAAAATGCTTTGATAATAATAGAGAGAGAATGCGTCTCAACTCAATGAGCAATCGCCAGTACATGTTGTCTTCTGATACAAAGTGACCAAACATAAGTGGTGCGTATTTACAAAAAGTTAGCATTTCTGCAGCTGACATTTTTATGAAATTATTTTTCAGTTGGTCCTTAGTAATCGCTGGCAGCTTGCAAGACTCAAATTGATAGTTGAAGTTCCGTATAATCGAATTGAAAATATCAAAATCAATTATCTTATCTACTAGAATGAGTCGATGGAAAATTGACCCTGTTTCATATGCCAAAACTCCTTCTGGAAGGTCATGCATAATGTCAGCGGCCAAATTTCGCACACAATAGAAATATATTTAATGTTATTGAAAACACATTCCTCTTTTATACCACTCAATTGGAAGTCATTTTTTTCAATATCTGCAGCGTAATTGAATTCAGTTCTCAGAGCGGTTATGTCAACCATAGTAGCATATTGTGCCTCAATTTTAGGTACTTTGCAAAATCGACAGTAACGGTTTGCTGAAAAACTTTCACTGTAACCTAAAATTGTATTCAAACCAAGATTATCACCTTTAATAACTGCAAGAACAAAATAAACCTGTACTGATTTAGTTTGAGTTTGAACTAAGATTCCCTGATCAGCTAAGTAATTGAAGTCTGAAATTAATCTTGCAAATGCGACTCTATTACCAATCTTTTTATGGTCATCATGATGGAGTAACATAGCCAAAAAGATGTTTTCCAAATTACTCCGGAATTTAGGTGGAATGGATTGCAAAGTTACGTACACAGCACCCAGCTTATGGATTCCGCTGTGAGATCCAAGACTATTTCCTGTCTCATAATCATCAAAATACATATCTATGGGCATAACTAATTTCCCTTGAAATTTCTGAATGGTTTCTTTCCATAAATCACCTTGCATGATATTTGAAATGACTGTATTTGAAAAATTCAAAGAATACATGTATTCAAGAATAGAATCTAAAACGTTACCACTTTCTAGAAAAGCCTTCAAAAGTTGTCTTAATGGAATAATATGGGCGTTACGATTCTTCGGTACCTCTTTTCCATTTTTAGCTTCAAATTCTTCGCCAATTTTGTGAGAAATAGGGTCAATAAATATTCCAGCTTCTCGCAGGATTTTAAATCGTAAATATTCAGTACTATTGTATTTAAAAATAGAATCAAAAATTTGAAACATGGAATTAATTTCAATTTTGCTGATTTAATGATACGGAATTTTCGATTAATATTTGTTCAACTTTATCCTGCACAATTTTTATCGGAACTGCAATAATATTATGAATTTCATCAATAACACACTGGACAATGTTTCGTGGTATTGATGGTTTACTATATAAACTAATAATCATACGCTGCACTTGAAATTTAATGATTTCTTCAAAAGATTCTTCATGGGTCACAGAATTTGAAGTACTTGGTATAGAAGGATCGTTCAGTACTTGATTATCATTATTCAATATCATGCAAAGAGAATTACTCAGGTCTAATGTATCATTAATTATTGCACTGGTGAAAGTTTCATCAATAGCAGGCTCTGATGAATTGTTGAATGTTGAATTATTTGCTGAACAATAGATAGATAAGAGTTCAGTTCTGGTCGTTGCATTATGAGCGTTTTCTTGGAAGTAGGAAGTATGATTGACATTAAAATGCTTTTTAAAAGAGTTGAGTGACGAAAACTTTCTTCTACATTGTGGTAAAGTGCATTCGTATACACTATTTGGAGTTAGGCTTTGGAATATGCGCCAATGAGTAACTAAATTTTTCAAAGATGAACTGCAGAAATATGAGCATAAGTAGCAACGCATTTTTTTCAATAAACTCAGATGAATTAAAGATAAATAATATAAAAAATATTTCTTGAAATCACAGAATCCAGTCTTCAAAGACTGATCCCAGAACGATACAGTACAACTGATTTAAAATCATACCATAGAAATGCATAAAACATAAATAATCTCTTAAACTCTAAATAAAATACTTCTAACTGATATAAAATTAGCATTAATACCCTCTGGAGACTTAAAATTTTCAATCACGTGCAACATGTTTTGAAAGAACAAAAATAAAATAATGAAATATGCCATAAAAACATATTTTTTGTACGTGCAGTAATGGCAGCACTATTTTCTCTTAGTGACTTTTCCGTCCCACATAAACTGCCTGTAACAGATAGAATGTAAAAATAGAGTTGAATTCATGTATACCTTTTCAAAAAATAAAGCACTTTGAAAGTTTGTTTATTGCAAGAAAGTTGGTGAACTTACTTCAAATCAGGCTGCAGTGTGATTAGGTCGGTAGCAAGTGCCTCTTGAGTACTACTTTTGTCGTCGAAATCAGTATGAATTTTGTATATATATATCGTTGCAAAAAATTCCAAACTTGTTGACCAGTACTTGGGTAATTGGCATTCAGTGCTTGGAAACACTTGAAACAAACGTCTACTGCTTTTAAGCTGCTTTCCATTAAGTACTTAGTTCCATCTATATAGACGTAGATTGAAGTAAAATTCTCAATCTCTCCAGCAGCCACAATAAATGGTTGAAGAGTGTCTCCTCGATCTATATTTATTTTTTCTCTATTTTTTGTCTCCAAATCTAGAGTAGTCAAGTCCTAGGAATTTAATTAAATTATTATGGGGAAAAATAGGTTCAAATTTAAAAACTATGTACACCAAGTACACATTTAAAAAATAAAGAGAGGAAATCGCTAAAGTAGATGTAGTTCTTTGGTTTGATTGAAAAGTTCCATAAGAACGATTTTGTTATTTTATTATGCAAAATATTTAGTTCGAATAAACATTTGAAACTTTCAGTACAAAAATCATAAAATATAAATTTCTCAACGTACCTTTTTCAGCTGGTAAATCATTAATTTCAACTTCTTGAAATTTGCCTAATTTGGTTTTCAAGTTATTGTAACGACTCCATAATTTTCCTTGATTTTCGGTTCTTGGAGTAGTATTCGTTTTTTGTTTACCTGGTACAAAATATATCCCTTCACGCTCACCTGGATATGCCAATACGATTTCTTCAGCGGCTTTGATAAAAGTTTCTTTCCTCACCCTGTAAAAATTAATATTATTTCATTAAATATAATCTCAATAAGCTTATTTATTTATCTAATTAAGAATGAATTTATAAAAGATGTAACTTGATTTAACATACACATCTCGGTTTGAAAAATTTTGGAACAGGTAGTCCACTACGCATCTGACTAATTCTATTCGAGAATTAGCATTCAAACTGTCCCCGCTCTTCAATACAAGCTGACCAGCAGGAACATTCGTGGCAAGATAAGCCTAAAAATTTGTTTACACCCTAAAAATGTATTTCAATAATTTAGTAGATTCAAAATTTTACTAACATCTAAAGTTTATTTTTGAAAAACTTCTTTAGTGAATTATAGATAAGCTAATTAGAAAAAAGTAAACAATTTCGTTTAAAAAGTTCTAAACTTACATCAGGAAACAAAGGTAATTCAGCTCTGGCTGAGATAGTTCCAAATCGAGAGGTATTTCCCGCGAGCATAGGGGTTAAAATGCGTTTTTCAACAACATTAGAACGAGGCGTTTCAATAACAATGTCAGACGCTGACAAGCCAGTCTGTCGTTTAGCTATTTTTCTTTTGAAATTTTTCAAATTATCAGGGATTTTGTTATAGCTTTTATCAGAGGCTTGTTCTTTGTTTTCATCAGTAAAGGAGTACTTAAATGTTTTGTTAGGTGGTGCACTTGTGTTTTCAATTTCTTTGGCAAGAGGATCATCATCCAAAGAACAATCAGTTTCCTTTACATTTTTTTTTTAAATTAAAGAACCATCTTCATCTGAAATTGTTGCCTGAATCCCTATTTAACAACAGAAATAAGTAAGGTTAATTATGTCTTCAATATTATTGAAAAATATTTATGCGAAATAATAAACAAATTATGTAAAAACTTACAGCTATCATTGTCTGTTGCCTGATGGGATGAGTTAGCGAAAATAAAAGGCTCACAACTTCCTCGTAAATCTATATCCTCAATATGGTCCAAACTTTTTCCCTTGAAAAAAATTTATTATACACGTGTGTATTGTCAATTTTACATATAAGCTTGGTCAAACGTTCGAATACAAATAATAACTTATTAAATATATTAATTTAAATTAGGTTATATTTTTAGTATAAATTTATTTCAAGAGAGTTCCTGGCAACCCCTCAAGGTTTAATTGTTTTTTTTATAATACCGATTGAATATATCCACGGAAGTTTTTCATAAACTTCATTCGAGGTCCTGATTCAGGAATAAGGCGTCTAATTTCGGCATCATCTAATAACAAGAATGCATTTTCGTCGACTTCATTATCTAAAATGTAATTATAAGTATCATGTCAAAATTTTGTACAAAAATAAAAATGGAATTTTATTCGTTCTGAAATAACGAATGAAAGTGGTCAATTTAAAGAATTTGAAAATCATTCTGTGGAAAAAGAGACGCTTTCAACTGTTCATCTAATTTGAAAAGTCGTCAAAAATGATCAAAAGTATAGACTAAACGAAAATTGAGCTTCAAGAATGAAAAAAAAAACTTTACGGAACTTACCTTCAAAGATCTTGATGGTGGAGTCTTTGCAATTCCAACTCTTCAAAAGGGCACTCACACAAGTTATTTGTTCTTTTCTGTAAAAGTAATATGGATGTTTGATCAAAATTTTCATTATCTGGCATGTCTAAAATTAATTTAATGTTCTTGTTAAAAAATTAACTTTTTGTAACATGTTCAACCCCAGCATATAGAATCCAGAAAAGACTTTCTAAAAGTATTTTAATTAGGTTGTTATGCGTAATAACGTACAAAGATGTTTTGAGAATGCTACTGAGTCATTCGCTTAGAAAGCTCAGTAGTTAGTACTTTATTGGTCGGACAAGAACTGAGGAGCGGGACCTGCTCTCTAAATTATATAGGCCTCGAGTGCTAATAGAAGGGGTATCTTACCGTTAGGCATAACACTCCCCTGTTTAGAATGAATTTAGTCCCTAAATTTTGATACGTCTATTTTTGGGTGGTTCAGTTAGCAAAGGCTGAACACTCGCATTGTATGTGATCACATGCGTGTTTGTGTCTATTTTAGTTTTAACGCAAAATAAGCTGTGTGATCATAAATTAATGATTTTTTCAGTTTTAAGTACAATTTCGTTTTCCGTTAGATTTGTACATGGTAAAGGTTCAGTGTCAAGTGAAAAAACTTCTTGATATTTTCTTATTATCTTTTTAATAAATTCCTTTTGTTCTGGTTCCAAATGTTCCAATTTTGATAATTTAAGAATTTCTTGTAATCGTTGCCATGATTCATCCTTTTTTGGAAAGTTCACGTCTCGGGAACGCATAGTATAAATTTCTTCATATTTAATTCTTTTTGGTATTTCTGCTGGTTTCGTTGAGTGATTTTGAATGGGTACTTTTATAATTCCGTCCTTAATTTTATATATCCCGTCCGGTACTGTGTCTTGATCGATTATTAATACATCTTGATCGTCTCCTGCCGCCGGGATTCTAAATATTTTTGATGTTTTTGCTGGTATAAAATCTGCATCTACTTGTAACGGTAATTTCTTTTTATCCAAAACTAAAAAATCTGATGTAATTGCATATCGGCCATGTTTCGAAAAAAATTTGAGTCCGATAATTCCATCTTCCGGTAGGGGAAAATCGTTGGGGATAATATGAAATATGTGTTCTTTATTGAAAAAGTTAAATTTTACGGTTTCACTTGAAACGTGTTCGTCCCGTCCAATAACAAATTTTTTAAAGTGTTTTTGTCTAATGTCTCGTTCGTCTAGGATTTTTTCTCTTATCAGGTTGATTGCTGCTCCAGAGTCGACTAGAAGTCGGTAACTTCCTGTTCTTCTTCTTGCTCTAATAGATATGAGTCTTCCGCATACGACAGAAACTCGGTTGAGTCCTCGAAATCTATTTGTTCTTGTACTTCTTCCGGTGTCATTTCTATTGCATCCGTGATTTCCTCTTGCAGCATTCTTATTGGGTGTGGGTTTCTTTTGACGTTCTGGCCAGGTTGAAAACCCTGCCTAATGTGACATTGATTTGCAAAATGACCTGTTTTACCACATTTATAACAATTCATTCTTACCCTGTCTTCCAGTGGTAGTGCATGAGCTTCGCAAGGAGCTTACCTGCGCAGACCTGCAGGAAATCGCTCGCGCGAAGGAGGCCATCCGCAAGGATGGAAGGCGCAGACTCGTCGATAAATGGCAGATGAGATGGCATGGTGAGCAGACAGGGAGATGGACCTACCGCCTGATCCCGGAGCTCGCCACCTGGCTGAACAGAAAGCACGGGGAAGTCGGCTTTTACTTGGCGCAAGCGCTCTCGGGCCATGGCTGTTTTAACGCGTACCTGAGGCGCTTTAAGAAGATAGACGAGGAGACGTGTCGCTATTGCGATTCTCCGGTGGATAACGCGGAGCACGCACTCTTCGTCTGCGCAAAATGGGGTGTGGCTAGGGGGGTCCTCGGTCAGGCGGTGGGTTCCGAACTTACTCCTGACACGATGGCCCCCCTCATGCTCCAGTCCGAACGGTTCTGGACGCTCATCGAGTCATTCGTCACACTTGTGATGAAGACGAGAGAACTTGATGGGCGTCGAGAGCGAAACAACGGGGAGGGCCAGTAGAAATCGCATCGGGGCCTGCACCCGCGGCCCTGCGTCTCGGGTAGACTAGGCTGTCCGCGTCGTTCGGGGGTGGAATCTGTATGTTTTCTCCCCTGGGTGGCGCGGCTAGTCGGTTTGCCTAGTGGGCGTGTGGCCGCGGGTGTAGGTTCCGAGCGAACGGATGACGGAAGAGTCGTACGCGACTTTAATGGAACCATCCACCCGTGAAGTTTAAAGCCGAAAGGCGGTTCCGCGGGTGGTGTATTGGTTCGAGAGAGGGGTTTTTTTGGTTTTAACAGGTATGCTTAGACCCGTCCTAGGAGAGTCCTGTACAACGTCTATAAAAGATTTTGCCATTTTTCCTACTCACAAAAAAAAAAAAAAAAAAAAAAAAAAAAAAAAAGTGGTAGTGCATGATTGGGTGTTTTTATTCCATTAGTGTTGGGGTTAGGTCATGATGGTGGTTGCGGCCTAGGTAGGTACTTCAATACAGGTCTCGTGACTACCTGTGTTCTTGTAGGTTGACTTTCTCTTAACCACATTTCGGTTTCTATGGCATGCGTCTGTGCCTCCGTTATTGTATTGGGTTTTAAAAGTCGTATCTGTATACCTATCTCTTTCCTAAGGTTTAAAAGATATCGGTTCACTGCTTCCTGTTCTTTGAGCTTAATTTTCAAACGACGTTCGGTAGGATTGATATGCTGTGCCTGTACAGCGTAATTGATTTCGTTTATAATCTGTCTGAATCTAAGTGTAAAATTTTGGACAGACTCAGTTGCTCCTTGTTTACAACTCTCTAGTTTTGATTTTAAAGCTAAAATTGATTTTAAATTTTGTCTTAGTGCATCATATAAATCTTCGTATGAATTTATTTGTAGATATCTTATTGCTTTTTCTGCGAAGCCAGTAATTTTATTTGCCATAATTAAATCCAGTAGTAAATTAGGTTGTGAACATCTCGATTTTGCTCTCTTTACAGTTTTAATGAAATCTTCTATTCCTATATCGTCTTGTCCGTTGATCCCTCGTATAGTTTCAATCGCGGTCTTTGCGTTGATTCTTTCCTCTTCGATGATGTGTGGTGCTGAGGGGACGGGGAATCGTACGGAAGGCTCTGTGTTGATGTTCTCATTTATGACTCGTAAATTTTCTTGTGCTTGCTTGTCTTCTCGCTCTTCTTCGGACGAAGAGTCATTGGTCACCTCTAGCCGTTGTGTCGTTTCCCTGTCGGTTTCCACTTCTCCCGAGCAACCTATTTTCACTGCCAGCTTAGAGATCTCTTCTATTCTGTTGTCGTTTTCTCTTTTAAGCATATTGAAAGAGAGAGTGAGAGATTCCATTTGGGCGAGCATTCGTCCTAACAGTTCTTCCGTGATGTGGGAGGGGGACTTGGCCCGGACGGGTGAATGAACTCTAGACATTGGAGCTGTTGCGGATGGAAGGTTTAGAGAAAGTGACGTGTCGATCTGGTACAAAGTACCGTTTTGATATTTGTAAAACGCCGGTGTGCCTATTTTTACCTAATTTCCCTATTTTGATGAATGATTGCGTAACGAATGGATGTGTCGCGTTACAATATTAAATGTTTCGGTTTTTTAATACTATAAAATTCGAAGCAATCGCCTATTGCAATTCCTTAGATTTTAATAGTAGTGTATTTGTTTTATTGAGGAACGACCAGTGCCCTGGAACACCAGGAGTATAGTCGACCCGATCTCACCACTACTTAGCCTCGCCTGTAATGTAACACAGTCGCCGTTCAACGAACGTAAGGAGGACTTATACTCAATGGCCTGAGATCGCTTCAAGTCGCGAAGTTACAATGCTTAGATTCATATATATTTTTTATGCTTACGGTTTCTCGTTTCCGCTAACAGCTGAGATTCAGTGTCTCTGGATTCCGTGGAGTCCGCTGCGACTTTCTCAAGTGATGACGTATCAACCACTCTGCTGCTTGCTGGAAACCGGTTAGTTATTTGCTGCTATAGAGGTTATGGGCGTTGGTCAACCTGGTCCAATTCTTCTTAGGTTCTTACCGTCTATGTGACGCACCTCTTCCGCCTGTTTGAGGGACTCGTTCCAATTTGAATGTTCTTTAATCTGAATTTACGTAGTATAGGGCCTACTATGTTCAGCGCCTAATTATATTCAGATAAATACTAATTCACTTGTTTTATTTTCTTTCGGGCTTACCGTAGTGAAGTCCGGAGTTCTTGCCTTAATGAATCTCGTAAGATTCTCACTTGCTTCTGGTCCGTAAAATCCAGTTTATTTTCTCAGTGCCGTCCGCGTTTCTATATGGTTCCAATTACTTTATTCCGTAGAATTTCGAGAACCGAGAAAACTTAGCGGATGCTGGTAGGATCGCCAAAAAATGTTATGCGTAATAACGTACAAAGATGTTTTGAGAATGTTACTGAGTCATTCGCTTAGAAAGCTCAGTAGTTAGTACTTTATTGGTCGGACAAGAACTGAGGAGCGGGCCCTGCGCTCTACATTATATAGGCCTCGAGTGCTAATAGAAGGGGTATCTTACCGTTAGGCATAACAAGGTTAGCAAATCACTATGAAGACATACTAAAAAAAATCTTTTAAAATTTTAATTTTTTTACATACTTATTAATTTCCTTCAATGACATCTAAATTAAAATTTCTTTTGTAATATCTTTCTATAAAATAAATCACTTTAACGAAACTTGAAACTCTAGGTCAACCTGTAATTTCCGATGGTAGTTTATATATATATATATATACAAATTGTCATGTAGAAGATGTAAATTCTAAAAAATTGTATAGTTACAATGCTTCAAAATTTTGTAATTAAAATTTTAATATAAAACTTTAAGAATTTATTGAACTTGAATTCCATTGGAAAATTTGTAGGTTTACTGTTCAATTCTTCCTCCGATTTCAGAAGAACAAACAAATTAAAAATTACAAAATATTTCATTAAAAAAATTAAACTCGTCCATATGATCTTGTCATATTTTAAAAAGATTTGAACACTTCGGACAAAAATTTTTATGTAAAATTTAACCAGTTAACTGTGGCGACCATGGAGAGTTCCATGTATTTATGGCGAGTATACTCGTCAATCACAGTTAACTGGTTAATATCGATAAATATTTACATGTTCATATGAAGATATTAATGAACACATATTTTAGCTTTTTAACTTATCCACATCTGTTAGAAAATTTTTCCATTCCATAGACCATTTCATTTTTTTAATGAAAAGTCTGTGCTTAGGCTACAAAAATGTGAGATGAAAATATTTCTAACATAAAACTGAGAATGTAAATTTTAAAATTGTATCTTGACATGTTCCTGCACATGTCCTTTGTTATATTGACCCACAGTGATATATCTGTGATATTTAATTTGGCATGGGGTCAGTTTAGTTCCAATTTGTTTATGTCGTAAAAAACATAAACATCAGAAAGGCAAACGTTTCGGCCACAAATGGGGGCCCTCTTCAGTGCCAACAATTTTAATTTGCATTAAAAATAATAATTATAAACTAAACAAGCAAAACTCATGCAACTTAATATTTATCTTGTTTTTGTTTTTGTTTTTTTTTGTTTTATTCTTATAATAAATTTATTTATAAAATTAGAACATGCGAATAGACCCTCCAGCATCGTCCTCACACAGAAGTCCTCTCGTGTCCGATTCGTGGAAGATGTGAATCGCTGAACGCGCCACCTCAAAGGCACACAACCACAATTAATTCCATAAAAACACAGGTCAAAAATCCAATCGTGAGCCCTCGATGGAGAACGCACAGCACAACACACTCACGAACCCGAGAAGTTAAGGGTGAGTCGAAAACCGATAAATTTGAATTTGGGAAGAAAAACTTAAAATTTTTTTTTCCTCTTTGCGATCACGGAGTCGACAGTCAGTATGGTAGACTGCCACTCCGCTGCAAGACAGAGAGAAAACTGATTTAGAAAATATTGAGAATTTTCTGTATCCGAGAAAACTTGTTATGAGGAGTCAAGTTACAACCTCAAAGAGTATGCACACTCAAAATCTTTTCAACGTCCCGAGCACTTGAGATGTTTTCGCGTTCTCGCGTTTCTATGTGAAGTAATTACATTATGGGAATCCTTTACTTTGAATACAATACTTTCGAAAAAGTATTGGCAACAAAGTTTTTCATGCGCATATCATGCATGTCAATTTACAATGACTAAAAAATTATTTTTCTTCGCGTTTTCGCGTTTTTAGGATTAATAATCGCATTATGGGATCGCTTTATTATAAATACAATACTTTCGTAAAATTATTGTCAACCAAGTTTTTTACGCATATATAATACGTGTCAATTTAAAATAACTAAAAAATTTCTATTCTTCGTGTTTTCGCGTATTTATGATTGGTAATTACATTACGGGAGTGATTCTTACTATAAATACAATACTTTTGAAAAATATTGTCATAAAGATTTTTACGCATATATCATACTTGTCAGTTAAAATAAATAAAAAATTCTCTTTTTTCGCGTTTATAACAGTGAGTTCAGTGTCATATCAATTCATAAATGCTTTTTTTCGTGGATCTAGAATTAGTAATCGTATTACGGTACTGTCTCAATCTAAATACAATGCTAAAAACAGGTTTGGCAACAAGGGTTCACGCGCATATCATACATTTCTAATTAAAGCATTTAAAAAATTCTATTCTTCGTGTTCTCAGGATTACTGATTGCATTATGTGTTTGTTTTAATATAAATACAATACTTCAGTAAAAGTATTGGCAAAAAAGTTTTCTACATGTATTTCAATTCAAAATAACTTAAAAATTCTATACCATTCTCTTTTATCAAAAAATGTTCTCACTCGCGATTATTTTTAACGACTGTATTAAAATATGTTCGAGGGAGTGTTTCGGTACCGTATTGAGCGAGTTTTCTGACGGATTCCTTCGAACATGTGGTATGGGGTTTGCTTTCCTCGAACGCTTTGGCACATAGAAATCTCAAGTGCTCGGGACGTTGAAAAGATTTTGAGTGTGCATACTCTTTGAGGTTGTAACTTGACTCCTCATAACAAGTTTTCTCGTATACAGAAAATTCTCAATATTTTCTAAATCAGTTTTCTCTCTGTCTTGCAGCGTAGTGGCAGTCTACCATACTGACTGTCGACTCCGTGATCGCAAAGAGGAAAAAAAAATTTTAATTTTTTCTTCCCAAATTCAAATTTATCGGTTTTCGACTCACCCTTAACTTCTCGGGTTCGCGTGTGTGTTGTGCTGTGCGTTCTCCATCGAGGGCTCACGATTGGATTTTTGACCTGTGTTTTTATGGAATTAATTGTGGTTGTGTGCCTTTGAGGTGGCGCGTTCAGCGATTCACATCTTCCATGAATCGGACACGAGAGGACTTCTGTGTGAGGACGATGCTGGAGGGTCTATTCGCATGTTCTAATTTTATTAATAAATTTATTATAAGAATAAAACAAAAAAAAACAAAAACAAAATAAATATTAAGTTGCATGAGTTTTGCTTGTTTAGTTTATAATTATTATTTTTAATGCAAATTAAAATTGTTGGCACTGAAGAGGGCCCCCATTTGTGGCCGAAACGTTTGCCTTTCTGATGTTTATGTTTTTTACTACATAAACAAATTGGAACTAAACTGACCCCATGCCAAATTAAATATTACAGAAGTAAATTTTAAACTTGAATTTTATGTTTATCTCTTCTTAATAGAAAATATCTCTCTAACTAAAAAGTTTTTAAATGTACAAAATTGATAAGAAGTATGGAAATTTGAATAGGAAAATATATATTGATGCAAATTTGGAACATTTATTGGCATACAATTTTACTGAAAGTTTATTTTTGAAGAGGTCAAATGCTTATAAAATTTCACACCATATTTCAGATTTTTATTTTAGGCCGATTTTTTCCAAAATATCAGAAAAAAAGTGTAGTTTCTTAAATAACATATTTCGTAAATTTTAAATTGTCGTCTGCTTCGCGCCTCTTTTGCACGGTTTCGACAGAAAAACACAATTCTCAATTCCGACTCGATAACCAAAAGCATGGAGACTAGATATAAGGAGACCAATCTCCACATATCCATTCCCGAAATGAAGTTCTGCCAAGTACATAGTTACAAAACTTCCCGATGAGGGCATGTGTGTTCCCTGGGTGCAAAATGGCGAAGTCCAATACACGGTGCTTATAAACCGTGGTTACCGCCATTTTGCACCTAGGGAACACACGTGCCCTCATCGGGAAGTTTCCTAACTAAGTACTTGGCTGAATTTCATTTCGTGTTTTGTGAAGTACGGGCATAAGAGATTGGTCTCCTTATATCTAGTCTCCATGACCGAAAGCGTGAAATCTAAAAATAGCATTGCATGAAGGAAGCGAGGAGAATGAGGAGAAGTTGGACGAGTCGTTCTCGCGTGCAAGAGCGAGGAGGGAGAAACAAGGGCAGCGCGCGCCGCTGCCCCTCCATAGAAATTCTGATGGTAAATAATTTCTGAATTTTCTAACTTTCATTATTTACCGACGCGCAAAGTACACCTTTTAACGTTATTTTTAACGTAGAATAAGGATAAAAACATTTTGAATATTTATTTTGCCTCATTCATGAGTTATAAAGCTACTTTACGATAGCTTTACGCTACAGCGTAAAGCTAGCGTTCAGCCAGTACGCTAGGGATATATACTCAATTAAAAATTTGTAAATGTAACAAAAAATATTCATTGCTATAAAATTTGCTAGTACATATTTTTAACATGTACAGATCGATGATGACTAGTTAAGTGTCGCAAAGCTTGGCTGCTTTTTTTTCAAGACGCTAAATTTTTTAATTTCAACCATTTCCTGTCTTACGAATTGTCTCATTCTTATTTAAAATAAAATTAAATCACATATGCCAGCATCTCCACAGCTTCATTGGCATGTTCTTTGCATTGAAAAATAAATTTTGTTTCAGATGAAATTAAATCGTCTAGAATTAGATCAAAAGAATTGCTAGATCGGCAATGTTTGTTAACTATATATTCGACAACTGTGATAAGCTTGTATAACTTAAAATTTGGATGTATGAAATCTTTATTATTGCAAATCTACTCAAAATTTCAGGTAACTGATCACAAGAAAAATATATCGTATCTGCATGAATTTCAGAAGTAGTCAAAAATGCATTTAAGCATGTCGAACACTGAGTGTGCTGTTTAATGTAAGCAGTTATACGACCAGTTGTGTAAAAAATCAAACAATCTCTAACAGCTGGTAAAACATACACTGAGAAAAAAGATTTGATTGAATCAAAGAAAATAATTTGTTTGAACGACTTTCTTTGATTTAAAGAAATTATTTGTTCAAATGAAATAAAATTTGTTTGATTAAAACAAAATATCATTGAACCAAATAAATATTTGTTTAAATCAAATTAATTTTCCTTCAAAACAAAGAAATTAATGCATTGATAGGGTAAGTGTGCCAATTACTGCGGATCGAAAATCAAGACGGCTTTTAAAGTTTAAAAAAAATATTTTGAGATAAAAAAGTCGTCACGAATTAATTTTTAAAGCAGTATTTGGTATTAAGTAAGTAGCATGCAGTCCTTAAACCCTGAAAAGAAACCAGATTTACTTAGAAAATGCGAATCTAAAAAAAATGTTCCATGTAGGTATTACTGCGGGGTTGCATGAATTACTGCGCACCAATTACTGCGGAAACCCCAATTTCTGCGCGCGTAATACTGCGATATTATTTTGAGTGAACTTACAATTAATTTAGGAGTGTTGAAAATTTTATTTAATCTCAATTATAAAAAGTAAACACGACGAAGCATTCGTAACAAATTAAGATTAATAAGTTTATTAATTTTATTTAATTTAACTTAAAATTATATCACTTGAGTTCCTCTTGCATCTTTAGCAACGATTAAGGAGTGTTGAACATTTTATTTAAACTAAATTATAAAAAGTGAACATGAAGCATTTTTAACAAATTAAGATTAAATAATATTATAACTCTTATTTAATTTACCTTAAAATTATATTATTTGACTTCCTCTTGCCTCATTAGCAACGATTTTGGAATTTTCAACATTTTGTTTAATCTCAATTATGAAAAGTAAGCATAACGAAGCATTTGTAATAGATTGAAAGGTTATGCAGTGCCGCCTGACAGATCGCAGTAATTCATACACCTATGAAAATCATGTACCAAATACTGTTTTGGTAAAAAAATGATTAAAAAACGTATTTTTTGTTATTTTGCATAAATATTTAGAAAAATAAAATATTTACTTTGCAGAAAGTAATATCACAATAAATATTTTATTTTCAGAAACGGAATTATAACAAGTTTTTCAGAACGTGTTCATGGCCTGTCAACAAATCTAAGCATTAAAACTATGGGAATCGGGAATATGAGAGTTTCAAATTGAACTCAATTAGCTACAAATATCGTAACTATTGATAATTCGTTGATACTTATTATGCTTGGATTAGAAATTGATTGTTTTTAGTTGTTCTGTAGCGTTATATATCTTTAAAACATTGTATATCATTAGTTTTATTTGAAAGCGCAGTAACTGGGGCATCCACAGTAATATCCACACTTACCCTATATGGTCAAAGATATAATTTGTTTGATTTAAGGCAGAAATTTATTTGATTCGAAAAAATATTTATTTGTATTATAAAAGATGCTGGTTTGCGATCATTGAGGGTCAAATATAAAAAAGAAAACTCTTCATAATGTCATAATTGTTGCGACGTTTCGTTGGCTATGGGTTTGCCAACCTCATCAGGCTTTATTAAATTAAAAAAAAACACCAAAAAGTAAAATTGTCACACACAGGAAAAATAAAAATTAAATTAACTTAATATCAAAAACATACACAAAATTATTAAATTTTACCTTTATGAAAGAAGGTTAACTCATAATGAGTAATGTCGAGAATATAAAATTATAATAAAAGTCCTGATTTTACTAATAAAATGACGTGATGTCATGGAGTCGACGACACTTTGTCTACTAAATTATTAGATTCAGACAGTTAACTTTAAATATTGACAACAGTTATTGTAAACATAGAATTTTAAATGTAAACAGACATCAGCTGGAAAGCTATCATGAATTTAATCTATTAAGTAATGAAAAATAAATTCTATTCAAAGTAAATATGTCTTCTTTTTTATTTATACAAAATTTATCAAATTTTATATGGATCATCTCTGACGTTAATCTTTTCCGATAGTCAGAGACGTAATCAACAGTCGTGGTATTTTCCCAATCAAATTCATGGTTGAATTCCAAGTGATGTTCAAAGACTACGGATATACTGTTTTTTTTATTTTTGTGTTCATTAATACGAACTCTTAATGCTCTCTTAGATTCACCAATATAAGTCGCAGGGCAATTCCCATTCTTCTCGTTGTTTCTCTCTTTCTTCACAGCCACTTTTGACTCTACTTGGCAATTTGCTCCATACGATTTCATCTAGATCCAACATGCAGTCATAAGTAAAAGAACTCGAAGAAGTTGCTGCTACTTGTTCCCCAGAATTATTTGCATCTTCTGTAAAATATTAAATCGATATAAAAATAAAATAGTAATATCGAATGGAAGTTATCGCAAAAACAGTTATTAGTGACCTGGTCGTTGCTCGCCCTGTTGCTGATCGACAAACTCCTTAGAATTTATAGAACGTTGATAATCTTCCCATGATTTATTTTCTTCTAAAATACACAGTAGTAATGTGCCGCTCTGCTTAGCAAATTCCACTAAAATATCATCATCGTCGATTTCTGTACCATCCTCTTCCAAAAAAACCTGTTATTGATTAAACGTTAATTTACGTGATGACAATCATTAAAGATTGATTATAAATGAAAGTAGGTTGTACGAGAGTATGTGCTTACTTTATAAGAAACATCAGATAAAAGATTTAGTTTTTGTTTAGCAGCATCAATAACTTCTAAAACCGTTTCAGCTTTGCATATTTTTTTTGATGTTCCGATAGATTTGATTTTAAACAGTGGCATGTTGAAAACTGTAAAAAAATAGAATGATTTATAAGCTACAAAAATTAATAAGATTTTCATAAACATGTAAACGAAAGTATTTTCGATATAGAAATGTAAACAATAGTACCAAACAATGTCACAAAAGTGTAAATAGAATAAGTTTCTGTTTTATAAAACTACGAATGAAATAAAATAAAATACCGTAAATTCTGAATCGGAGGTGAAGATTAAAATTAGAGAACGAGGTTACATAATTCGAAATGAATAACGTCGCATTTAGATAAATAAAAAACTGAGTGAATTACTTGAAAAATATTACTGGAGTTGTTGACAAACAAAACCGCATTTTGGCTTAACACAAATTATGTCTCTCAACTCGTATACGTGAAGTGGTTTGAAGTCTAAAATGTCTTGCAATCGATGGCATTCGTATGCGATTGGCTTATAAATTTGGTATGCAGAAAGATATGGCATAAATTCATTTTCCATAACTTCAAATAAAACATAAACTGTATCTTCTTCATATAAAAACATACATATTCTACCAATTACAACATTATATCTGTATCCATCTTGACGCAAAACTAATGCATTGCCTTTATTGTATTCTGTACCTTTATGAATAACTTTTTCACACTCATATATATTTGCAGTAGCGATTCCACTTCTTTTTATAGCTGTTTGAATATTCGGTGTGTAAAAAGTAATTTGGAATCTTCTCGTACCCTGCATTTGAGTTTCGATTCTAGAATCCGAACCCAACCGTATGAGGCTTTGAAAAAGTTCATGTTTTTCGCTAAGAGTTTTTGTGACGTTGATAAAATTCATCATGTGTCGAACTGCTCTCTTAAAATATTGATGTTTACTTTCAAAACGCAAAGTCCATACTTTTATTAGAGGGCCAAATTGTAATATTAATTCTGGATAATGCATTAGAAAATGATGTTTTGGCCGCAAATTGACATTAGGAAATAGAAGCTTTCTTTGTGTAACGTAATCAAATATACATGATTTTAAATAATGCAGAACTGACTTATGAATTTTAGGTGCACAAATTATTTCTGTGACTTCATTTAATAAAAGTAAATTCATCCAAACTTCGTCATGAATATCTTTAATTTTGTTTCTTATGAGCAATGGCAAAACTCTAAGTAATGTCCATATTTGGCAAGCATTGCCAATAATTCTTTCGCTCTTTTCAGAAACTTTTATTGGTTTATCTCTCTTGTCTTCTTGAGAATATTCAAAAGATTCAATAGCAGCATTTAATTCAGCTAATGTAAACCAACCTTTTTTTATAAAATAATGTATATATAGTTTTAAGTCATAAGCAATCACACCTTCGAATGCGTCATGTCCTAAACATGGAGGTAGACCTGGAAGGCAGACATGGTAATATTTTAACTCATTAAATTTAGAGTTGAACTTGATTCCTTCGTAATCATTCTTTGTTCCTTTATTACGCAGAGCTTCTTTATAAGAGTCCACACTCCTTGATTTGCATATTTTTAAAAAATAGTTTTCAGAATGAAATTCATCTTTTGTAATCGTACAAAATCGACACCAATATTTTGCAGTAGAAAAATTTTCCATAAAACCACCCAATCCGTGGCTACCTAAATTGTCTCCACTAATACAAACAACTGAACCTTTCAAATATTTTTTGCCTATTTTAATACCATCATTTTCTATTATTTTTAGATCATCAACGATTTTTCCATAAACTTTCTCATGATTAAAATTGACTTCTTTACATAAGGCCACAAGCTTTATACTATTTACATGACTGCGAAGATGGTCTGGCAAATTTAAAATTGTCATATATATACCCAATAGCTTATGTTTTTTTCTCGCTGATCCAATAGGATTCACAATTTCAAAACTATCTTGATAAAGTTGAATTTTAAGAGATTCTGGATTTTCCTTGAAAAATATATTTGTTTTGAATACAGTTCCATCTGTTACATCTACCAACAAGTCGTCATCACGAATTTCATGCGTAATTTTTAATTCATTTTTTACGGATTTATCTTTCCAAACACTTTTTAATGTTTTTTTTATAGGAACATACATGAAATGTGTATTTTTTTTTTCATCAATTTCAATAGCTACTGGCTCAATATAATCGAATCTGTTTTTATAATAAGTTTTACACAAATGTTTAGTTCCTAAATTTTTTTGTGTATTATGCATTGGATGATGATCCATAATCAATTTTGCGATCTGGTTAATTTTGTCGAGGGTAAAGTTTTCTGATTCTAAAGACTTTGTTAAGTTTTTTAGCATTATTTTTTGCCCCTGTTCGTAAATGTCGTTAATTGCATTATTAATGTATTCAACATTTTTTGTAGGTATCAAAAATTCACTTTCTAATTTTAAATATAATTGAGCAATGTTTTGTACAAATAAATCCTTTTCTGAATGATTGGTTCCCTCAATATCTTCAATATTATTTTCTTCATTTTGAACGCTCAAGTCGACTGCATGATCTTCGATAATTTGATTTTCAGAATTATTATCATCACTCTCCAAACGCGACACTTTGCAATGCACTGTATTAGACTCGATTACTTGATTTTGATTATAATTTTTATGACTTCTTGTAAGATGACTTGTAAATGATGAAAGGTTTACATATCTTTTTAAACATTTTTGGTATGGACAATTGACAGCTTGCTTGTTCGAAATATGAAATTTTAAATGTTTTAAGAATTTCTTAAAAGTATCAAATTCTTTTCCACATAAATTTACAGTACAAGTAAACTTCCCTCTTTCATTAGATGCAGAATCAGTATTTAAAACTCTATATTGCGTTTTAAAAAATCTGTGAGTCCGATTCAAGTGAATAGTTAAACGACCCTCATCAGAAAAATATTTTTCACATCCGTGAAAACCACAGTAGCGATATTTAGTTATATGGCTATGATTGTATTTGTAGTGATCTGCATAATCTTTTCTATCCTTATGGCGAAATTTACAGAAGTGACAAAAAAACATTTTTATCTGAAATATAAAAAATGCGAAGCATGATTAAACCTGAGAAAGACACTTTTCTGAATTTGTTTACTACATATAGATAATTGAATATTGTTAATGGTATTTATTTTTTAGGCAATCGATTAATGTTGTTAAAAAATATCGCATTCGATAGAAGAAATAAAATAAAAGAAAAAATCAAAGCCGGTCACTTTGATATTGTTGGTGCTCATAAACAGTAGACTGACGATCTACAGTACCGGTCAGAATTGTCCGGCCACCTGTTTTTCGATAATTGCTTAAATTATCTTAATTTGAATTATATAAGTGACAAAATTTGTTCTCTTGATTAAATTTAAAGCTATCAAAATTCTTAATAAAATGAGCCCAGCATCAATTCGTTTTGTTAAATTTTGAAGAAGTTATTGCAGAAATAGTCAAGATTTCAATGCTTTCTTAAATTTAAAATAACTTTCAAAGTAATCAAGATTTTTTAATGTTCTTGGACTAATTTTGAAGCTAAATTTCTACAAAATCGATAAAAATTCTTGGAATTGATGTGTAATATTTTTCTTAGATATTGCATGAGGTTAAAATTCATAAAAAAGTTGACAAAATTCCAATATCGCTGTTGCTTAGAAAAACATTTTTATACGATATATAAAACATATAATCATGAATTTTGTATCGAATCCCCTTAAAATATATATTCATATAATCTTTATTATGATTTACCTACAGATGAAATATTTTCGAAATTTCCCTACTTTTTTGTTACAATTTTAACTCCTTGCATTATGGAAGAAAAAATTTATAGATTTATAACCATAATTTAATGCGATTCTGTAGAATCTTAGCTCTAAAATGAGCCCAAGAACATTAAAAAATGTTGATTACTTCGAAAGTTATTTAAAATTTAAGAAAGCATTGAAATCTGGACTATTTCTGCAATAACTTCTTCAAAATTTAACAAAACAAATTCATGCCGGGTTCATTTTATACAGAATTTTGATAGCTTTAAATTTAATGAAGGGAACCAATTTTTTCACTTATATAATTCAAATTAAGATAATTTAAGCAATTATCGAAAAACAGGTGGCCGGACAATTCTAACCGGTACTGTATATATATAGAGTTTAGTTTAGTTACTTTGATTATTTTCACGTGTACAGTAGCCATCATTTTACCCCACAAAGAATATTTTTTTAAATTTATTTTTAATTTAATATTTAGAAATTAAGCATGTCTTACCTTTTTATTTATCACTTAAAACCTATCACACTTGCGTATCAAAAATGCACGAAAATTTTACGTCACGAGGCTTTCTGCTTCTCAAAAATTCGCGTGCTTAATACTTCGAGGCAGTGATCACAGATCAGAAACCGACGCAATGTCTCCTTCCTCGTCGCTCTTGCATGCGAGAACGACGCGTCCCACCTCTCCTTATTCTCCTCGCTTCTTCGTAACAATGCCTGCCAGTGTGGTTGCGCGCGCAGCGTAGTGTGTCTGCTGTTCGCAGTGGTTCTCTGAGTTTTCTCTGGTCTTCTCTCCTTGACAAGGAGCCTTCAACCAGAGGAAACTCAGAGATCCACTGCGAACAGCAGACACACTACGCTGCGCGTGCAACCATTCTCACGTACGTACTGCTGTTGGCGTTGTATGCGTAACGTTCGCGTGTCAAATCTGGACACATTGATGCTTGCGCGAAGCAGGCGACAATTTCAAATTTACAGAATATGCAGTTACATAAATAATACTTCATTTTTCGATATTTTTATGAATTTTTCACTAAAATAAAGATTTAGAAGATTTAGAAGAGAGTCTAAAAATAATTTTGAAGTGAAAATTTGAAATTAATAAATATTTACAATTTGGATCATATTATCAAATAAATAGAAATGATATTATTCGCACTCTCTAAATCTAAATCAGTGAAATTTTCACTGAATTGAAATCAGTAACCCACTGTTGACTTGGCAATCAGTTACTTTTCAATTTTATAATATTGTTGATGTGAATTACATTTTCTCAGTTACTAAATTTGTTTTTAATTTCAAATGAGAAAGGAAATTCAATTTGCTTGAGGCTCTGTCAGCCTTAAGAAACACATTCTCATCATATCATGACACTCGCGCTTTGCGCTCGATTTTCTCTACACATTTCTGTAACTTTTTAATAATCCACATGATTAAAATAATTTATTTTCTTCGAAATATCTCAATAAGGAAAAACAATCATAGACTTTAATTAAGCAAACAATTTTGCATTTCAACTGTTATTTCGTATCTTATATATTTTGGCTGGAAAATGGAATTTCTGATTTTCAACATTGTTTATTTTTAAATAAAAACATGAAATATACACCCTGTCGAAAAATTTTCCGATGAGAATTCGTAGACCCTATTTAGGCAAATAATTTTTATCTTAATTTTTTTTTGTAATTCACATATTTTGTTTAAAACATGAAATTTTTTAATTGTAATCGTACTTTATTAATTTAAAACGATAAATATACATTTTATCAAAAATTGCGTCTCAAAAAATTCATACCTCTTATTGAAGTAAACAACTGTGCATTCTTAAGCTTTTTCCGTAATCCAATTTTTCAACAACAAACCATTTTAATGATATTAAGAAAAATCTTGAATTTTCGATTTTCAATGGTATTCCTTTTAATTAAATGTTGGAACGTTTAAGAAATTCATAAATATTTACATATTTATAAAAACTCAAAATTCGCAAATAAAGCATTGTTTTATAAATTTGTTATGTAATGATAAATTATAATTCATAAGATTGTTATCAAAAAATAAATACAAGAAATTAAATATCATAACACAAAGTATAAATAAATATTCGCAATATAAAATTGAATACCTAGTACCAGGATATTAATATTCATAAAAATACATTAATTTCAAAACACCATATATTTAGGAATGGCGCTTTAAATTTCATGGAACTAGTATGAAAAGTCAAGTAATGAAATTAAATTCCATAAATTTGAACATTGAAAAATATTGGTTACCCAAAAAATTAATTTTAATGACAGAAATATTGCCTATTCATGTACGTACATTAATTGTCATTTCGCTTTTCATATACATACATTAATTTTCATGCATATGTTTCCAAGTTTCATGAAAAAATGCATTAAAATTAAATCATGATGAAAGAAAATAAATTTTCTTTCAAGATTTTGCATTAAATGTGCATCAAATTTCAAGAAATTTTTAACAGTGTAATGAAAAATAAATTCTATTCAAAGTAAATATGTCTTCTTTTTTATTTATACAAAATTTATCAAATTTTATATGGATCATCTCTGACGTTAATCTTTTCCGATAGTCAGAGACGTAATCAACAGTCGTGGTATTTTCCCAATCAAATTCATGGTTGAATTCCAAGTGATGTTCAAAGACTACGGATATACTGTTTTTTTTATTTTTGTGTTCATTAATACGAACTCTTAATGCTCTCTTAGATTCACCAATATAAGTCGCAGGGCAATTTTTACAATTAAATTTGTACACAATATTAGTTTCTTCCCATTTGTTTGTGGTCTTTACCTAATTTTATTATTGATTTCAAAGTTTTGTTAACGACTAGGATAGTTAACATATTGTATTTTTTGAAAATATTAGACAATTTAGTGAAGTTTGTTACGTTGTATGGAAAACATACTTTTGGTTGATGTCTGCATAAATCTGAACGGTTTTTTTTATTTTGAGAATTTGGAGAGCTGTATTCAATTTTATTCATACGGATTTTTATATTTTTATCGATAAAGCTATTTGGATAATCGTTGTTTAATAATATTTGTTTAACAATCTTCAAATTGGCGTTATGAAACGTTTTGTGAGATAAAGATATTTAATAATAAAGATAGTTAATAAAGCCTGATGAGGTTGGCAAACCCATAGCCAACGAAACGTCGCAATAATTATGACATTATGAAGAGTTTTCTTCTTTATATTTGACCGTCATTGATCGCAAACCAGCATCTTTTATAATATTAATATGGAGAGTGACACTGCCATTTCTTCACTGGAACAGAGTCTTAGATCGGATACGGACTCAACATCATCAAAAACGCCAAAGTTCTTCTCATATATTGAAAGTCATTATGGACAACTAACGAGGAATCACCTCAAAAATTGGACTTCAAATAACTCAGGTAAAAAAGATTTTTATAATTTAAAAAAAAATTTGAAAACTGAAATTAGAGACATTCACATCCATATTGAATTCATCAAAAAATCCCTCGAACGTATTAAGAAACAAATTCTCGATTCCAATTTAGATTGTAATACCGTTAATCAGTTTTTTTATCTTTCAAATTCTAAATTTAACTCCATATTAAAAAAATGTAATGAGAAGCATCAAAAGAAATTTGATTTATTATCAACACGTAAATATCGCTACAGGAAAACAAATAAAGACAGTTGGTTTAGAAATTTATCTGATTTACTAATACCGTCGGATGTTGTTGATATCGTCTATCTGTGACCAAATTACAGTGTTCCACAAAAAATTTCTAAACAAGATGTTATTGATACAATTAAAAATGTAGAATCTTCTTTGTTATCCTTAGACATCAATAGTGATCTCAAGAATGAAATAAGAGAAAAAGTAACAAATAATATTATGCACAATTTCAATAAAGACACTCATATTTTCATGGAAGACAGAAATTTCGCCAACACGTTAAAAGTTACTAAACAATTTTTAAAAAACAATCCTGATATTTTTTTTACTAATGCTGACAAAGGTAACCTTACTGTTTGTCTCAAAAAATCGACTTATAATACAAAAATGACTGACCTTCTCTCAAATACTTCCACCTACATCCCAATAACAAGAAATCCTTTGAAAAAATTACAAAGCAGTACTTCTAACATTTTAAAGAGACTTAATGATAATGAATTTTTGAAATATAAATTCCACAATAATAAACTTACTCTAACCAAAACTGTATCAGCTAAATGCTATGGCTTACCTAAAATCCACAAACAAGATACACCTCTTCGGCGCATAATTTCTTTGATCAATAGTCCCACTCATTTTTCAGCAAAAATACTGTATGATGAATTAAAAGACAGTATAAAAGTCCCAAAATCACATTTAAATGACAGTTTAGATCTTAAAAGAAAAATGGAAGATCTCGTTGTAGATGATAATCATGTTCTGCTTTCACTAGATGTCAGTTCATTATTCACAAATGTACCCTGTGATTTGGCCCTAAAGAGTTTAGACCGAAGATGTCAGCTTATTCATAATAACTGTTGAATTCAATTTGATGAAATTATAAATTGTACTAAATTTCTTTTCGAACACACATACTTTATCTTTAATAATAATATTTATTTGCAAATTTTTGGCACTCCAATGGGTTCACCAATTTCACCTCTATTCGCAGACATTGTCATGGATGATTTGGAAAATAATTGCCTACGAATTTTAAAAGACAAACATAATTGCTCTGCTTTATTTTATTACAGATTTGTAGATGACACTATTTTGTGTGTACAAAAGAAATTTATTGACTTGGTTTTAAACATTTTTAATTCACAAGATAAGAACTTACAATTCACCTTTGAGGTTCAACAAAATAATCAAATTAACTTTCTGCACTTGTCATTAATTATAAAAGAAAATAAAATTATTTCTAATTGGTTTCAAAAACCTACCTCATCAAATAGAACAATTAATTACTTTTCCAAACATCCACTTTGTCAGAAAAAAAATATTGTTTATAACTTAGTTGACCGAGCGACATCTTTATCTCACAAAACGTTTCATAACGCCAATTTGAAGATTGTTAAACAAATATTATTAAACAACGATTATCCAAATAGCTTTATCGATAAAAATATAAAAATCCGTATGAATAAAATTGAATACAGCTCTCCAAATTCTCTAAATAAAAAAAACCGTTCAGATTTATGCAGACATCAACCAAAAGTATGTTTTCCATACAACGTAACAAACTTCACTAAATTGTCTAATATTTTCAAAAAATACAATATGTTAACTATCCTAGTCGTTAACAAAACTTTGAAATCAATAATAAAATTAGGTAAAGACCACAAACAAATGGGAAGAAACTAATATTGTGTACAAATTTAATTGTAAAAATTGCCCTGCGACTTATATTGGTGAATCTAAGAGAGCATTAAGAGTTCGTATTAATGAACACAAAAATAAAAAAAACAGTATATCCGTAGTCTTTGAACATCACTTGGAATTCAACCATGAATTTGATTGGGAAAATACCACGACTGTTGATTACGTCTCTGACTATCGGAAAAGATTAACGTCAGAGATGATCCATATAAAATTTGATAAATTTTGTATAAATAAAAAAGAAGACATATTTACTTTGAATAGAATTTATTTTTCATTACTTAATAGATTAAATTCATGATAGCTTTCCAGCTGATGTCTGTTTACATTTAAAATTCTATGTTTACAATAACTGTTGTCAATATTTAAAGTTAACTGTCTGAATCTAATAATTTAGTAGACAAAGTGTCGTCGACTCCATGACATCACGTCATTTTATTAGTAAAATCAGGACTTTTATTATAATTTTATATTCTCGACATTACTCATTATGAGTTAACCTTCTTTCATAAAGGTAAAATTTAATAATTTTGTGTATGTTTTTGATATTAAGTTAATTTAATTTTTATTTTTCCTGTGTGTGACAATTTTACTTTTTGGTGTTTTTTTTTAATTTAATAAAGCCTGATGAGGTTGGCAAACCCATAGCCAACGAAACGTCGCAACAATTATGACATTATGAAGAGTTTTCTTTTTTATATTTGACCCTCAATGATCGCAAACCAGCATCTTTTATAATACAAATAAATATTTTTTCGAATCAAATAAATTTCTGCCTTAAATCAAACAAATTATATCTTTGACCATATAGGGTAAGTGTGGATATTACTGTGGATGCCCCAGTTACTGCGCTTTCAAATAAAACTAATGATATACAATGTTTTAAAGATATATAACGCTACAGAACAACTAAAAACAATCAATTTCTAATCCAAGCATAATAAGTATCAACGAATTATCAATAGTTACGATATTTGTAGCTAATTGAGTTCAATTTGAAACTCTCATATTCCCGATTCCCATAGTTTTAATGCTTAGATTTGTTGACAGGCCATGAACACGTTCTGAAAAACTTGTTATAATTCCGTTTCTGAAAATAAAATATTTATTGTGATATTACTTTCTGCAAAGTAAATATTTTATTTTTCTAAATATTTATGCAAAATAACAAAAAATACGTTTTTTAATCATTTTTTTACCAAAACAGTATTTGGTACATGATTTTCATAGGTGTATGAATTACTGCGATCTGTCAGGCGGCACTGCATAACCTTTCAATCTATTACAAATGCTTCGTTATGCTTACTTTTCATAATTGAGATTAAACAAAACGTTGAAATCAATAATAAAATTAGGTAAAGACCACAAACAAATGGGAACAAACTAATATTGTGTACAAATTTAATTGTAAAAATTGCCCTGCGACTTATAAACAGTGAATCCGTAGTCTTTGAACATCACTTGGAATTCAACCATGAATTTGATTGGGAAAATACCAAGACTGCTGATTATGTCTCTGACTATCGGAAAAGATGAACATCAGAGATGATCCATATAAAATTTAATAAATTTAGTATAAATAAAAAAGAAGACATATTTACTTTGAATAGAATTTATTTTTCATTACTTAATAGATTAAATTCTTGATAGCTTTCCAGCTGATGTCTGTTTACATTTAAAATTCTATGTTTACAATAACTGTTGTCAATATTTAAAGGTAACTGTCTGAATCTAATAATTTAGTAGAGAAAGTGTCGTCAACTCCATGACATCACGTCATTTTATTAGTAAAATCATGACTTTTATTATAATTTTATATTCTCGACATTACTCATTATGAGTAAACCTTCTTTCATAAAGGTAAAATTTAATAATTTTGTGTATGTTTTTGATATTAAGTTAATTTAATTTTTATTTTTCTTGTGTGTGACAATTTTACTTTTTGGTGTTTTTTTTTAATTTAATAAAGCCTGATGAGATTGGCAAACCCATAGCCAACGAAACGTCGCAACAATTATAACATTATAAAGAGTTTTCTTCTTTATATTTGACCCTCATTGATCGCAAACCAGCATCTTTTATAATATTAATATAGAGGGTGACACTACCATTTCTTCACCTATATTTATTTGGTTCAAAGATATTTTGTTTGAATCAAACAAATTTTTTTTCATTTAAACAAATCATTTCTTTAAATCAAAGAAAGTCGTTCAAACAAATTATTATCTTTGATTCAATCAAATCTTTTTTCTTAGTGTAATAGTGCGCTACTGCATCTACAAAATCACTAAAATCAGTGTCTTTGCAGTCGATTATTGCTTTCAACTTTTCATGAATTTCTTGTATTGCGCTTTTACTATTCGACTGATGTAATTCTTTCAATTTTGAAATTGTTATTAAGGGCTGTGGAGGATTGCCATCGAAAGTACTACACTCAGAAAGAATATTTGATTGAATCAAAAAAATTATTTGTATAAAACGCTTTCTTTGATGTAAAGAAATGTTTTGTTTTAATGAAACAACATTTTTTTGATTCAAACAAAATATCTTTGGATCAAATAAATATTGCTTCGAATCAAATAAATTTCTACCTTGAATCAAACAAATTATATCTTTGATTATATATCAATGCATTAATTTCTTTGTTTTGAAGAAAAATTAATTTGATTCAAACAAAATATCTTTGGATATCAAATAAATATTGGTTCGAATCAAATAAATTTCTGCCTTGAATCAAACTAATTATATCTTTGACCATATATCAATGCATTAATTTCTTTGTTTTGAAGAAAAATTAATTTGATTCAAACAAATATTTATTTGGTTCAAAGATATTTTGTTTGAATCAAACAAATTTTATTTCATTTAAACAAATAATTTCTTTAAATCAATGAAAGTTGTTCAAACTAATTATTTGATTTGATTCAATCAAATCTTTTTTCTGAGTGTACAATTTCCAAGCTTTGGAGGTTTCAAAATGCTAAAGACAGATAATATCTTGTATATTTGCAAGAAGGTAGGTGTACAAGGATGGTCGTTTGTTCCTCCAAAAGGAAAGGAACACAAAATTAGTGAAACTTTTATGCAGTATTGATAATATTCCATTCGAAATCTCATACTATATTTCTTATACAAACCTATTTTGTAAAAAAATATAAAAGTGCTTTCTTCGATATTTAATTCATATTTATACTATATATATTATATATTTATTTAAATTGTTATTTAATTACACTTTTTCAGAAAATCACCCGTTCAACACAATGCTTTTGTAGAGCGTGACGCGTGCAACGCGCTCTGGTAAGAAAATTTTGCACATAGAAACTATAATCACTAAGGGAAGTACGTTCTCGCCGTTGCGTTGCAGGCAGGGAGTCGGATAGGGCTGGTAAAGGGGAACGAATTATATGTGTTTGCTATCAACAAGCAGTAGCGCTATTGTCGCTAGCGATGTTCTTTTTAGCCTGTTGTAACCATAGCAACTATAGTTTGATACTCTTTTTGATAAAATCTGATGGTATTAATCATTTATTTATGTTTAAAAATTTTCAGCTCTTAAGAATATACCTGGTAAGAAGGTGGGCATTGAATGTCAAAATCTGGAAGGAAATGGAATCGAGAGTGAAACTTTTGAATGCATTTTAATTCCTAGGCATTAAAAGGCATTCAAAAGTTTCATTCTCGATTCTGTTTCTCTTCAGATTTTGACATTTCAATGCCATTTGAGGACCACCTTCTTACCATGGTATAGGGTCGCCGGTTTCGTTTGCACATGGAGACTAGATATAAGGAGACCAATCTCCATATATCCATTCTCGAAATGAAGTTCTGCCAAGTACATACACTGAGAGAGAATTGACACAGCTAGCGCCACTAGCCGTGGCAGTGGCCACACTTCACTAACGTCCGTATAGCACGCTAAGAAAGGACGGAAGGGGGGCGAAACTGAGGATTGATCGGCGCGCTCTCAGTTTGCACACTGGCTGCGCTTTTTTCGCGCGTTGGCGCCCGATGTGTGCACACGAATCAGACGCTTGTCAGTAAACGACCGTTAGACACTACGAGAGGGCGCTGCTATTACGCTACTGTGACGATTGCTGATTTCGTCACCAGAGCGCGCTTTTAAACTGGAGGAAATTTTCAAATTATGCTTAGCATCAAAAGGTTAAGTAAATTAAAATAAAATAATATTGTTTTATTTTATTTTAATAATAGAGTAAAGAAATTTGTTTTAAGAGATTGGCTAGACTTAAGAGTGACTCGACATGAATAACATTCTTGTTTATAATTATGTACATTGGATGAGAGTTATTATGCTGATTGGGAAGAGTGTGATTAGCCTTTCATTTAATTATTATGAGTTTTCTAAGAAGTAATTATTTTTGTTAGTAGTAGGCTTTCTTCAAAGACTTCTTAAAAATTATTATTTGCATCGTAGAAATCCAACTTAATCTAAGGTCCTAAGGTTTCATATAATTGTTTATTTAAGAATGAACCAGGCGACTGGTTGTCGCGACTAACGTTCAATAAATTAAACATATCAAGTTTTATATTTGACAGGATATTTTCCTGTGCAACTTATCAATTTTAACGAGTTAGATTTCTAGCGAATTCGAAATGCGTGAAACGTGATATGAAGCTCATGCGGCATACTTTGATGTAGAAAACACGTGCGCTCTAGGAATCTAGTAGTAGGGAAAGTAATCTAGGAATTATGCTACTAAGTAGGGATACAAAATAAGTTTGATTGGCTGGTCGCACTTGACCTAATTAGTGGGAGGACGCAGAAAGGGTACGCAATTACACATTTGACGGTGAAGCCCAGGAGACTTCATCGCGAGAGATTCAGATTGATCTGGACCACTTGATCGATTGATCCGCGCGCGAGATCGTTTTAAACTATAAGTAAAGAAAAGGATTTAGAGTTTTTTTGTTACTTATCATCTTTGTAATCTTAATAAGAATATAAAGTTATTAATGTTTATAATATATTTGAATTAAATAAATATAGTAGTTTGAGCTATGGTGTACAATAAATTAATTAAGTGTAATTAATTTAATATACCTTGGATTTCATTTTCTTTTTAAATAAGTAAAACTTATTTCAACGAATTAATTTCACTCCGACAAGGTGAGTTTCCACTCTTTGATGTGGTGAGCTCACACCCAGTCTTCACAATTGGAAATTATTATTATTGAAATTCAAAAGTTCCCGCTAAAAGTGACTCGGCGCGTTACACTACGGTGCTCGTCCACCGCGAAAAGTTGCGCATCTACTGCGCTTTTCTCAAGCTAACCTATCATGTGCGGGTTGGGCGCGTTCAGCCCCCGGAATCTCTGGAGTTGAAAATGTCACAGATGTTGACCGTTGGCCACCGTGGCGCTGGCTGTTCATGAGGCCGACCTTATACAGATTAGCATTATAGAACATTGAAATTTAACGTTTTTTGTGAAAAATTGGTGTCTGAAGTTCTTTTGTGTGCTTTTTAGGTAAATTGGAATGGTTTTAACAGTCGGTGATATAAAAATTTAAGTGAAAATGCGGGAATTTGTTGCTGTAGGTTGCAAAACAGGCTACACGTAATGCTCTGAAAAAGTGCATTGTTTTGTGGTTTATTTATCATGAGCGCCTTTAACTTATTAAAATTAAATCTATACTAAATTTAAAACGCTTTGAATAAAAAAATCAACAAAGCTGACTGACTGAACTTAAGGTATTATAGATAGGGATGGGCGATCTTAAAAAAAAAAGAATTGATTCTGAAATTATTGATTCAATTTGATAGATTAATCGGTTAAAAAGATCGATTTTTGAATCGATCTTCAAAAATCGATACCTTTTTCTGAAAATGATGAATTTCTGTAAAATAAAAAAGGAAATTAGGCTTAAAAAGCACACTATATTTGCGAATTAGGAACGTTTTTTATTTTTTTAAATTACACAATTTCTAAAGCAATGCGTATTATTAGTGATAAAGTTTCTGACATAAATATGAAGTATTACAATAAAGTTTATAATTTCAAATTAATTAGTTGAGTTTGAAAGATTTTCAAATTCTTTAAATATTAAAGTTTATAATATTAATATACTTTGAACTTTGCATATCACTTAAAGTATTATTTATGATAAAATTTCTGGCATAAATATGAAGTATTATTATAAAGTTTATAATATAAATATACTTTGTAAATCACATTAAGGATATTCTCGTGGTTGACCCCTTGATCTCACTTTTAAACTAAAAAACAGTTCATAGGAACAGTTCATAGAAATAGGAAACAGGAAAAAAAGAAAGGAGAATCGTTCGTAAAGATCGAACAAAAATATCAATCCAACCGATTAATCGAGGAAAAAAGATCGATCTTCGTAGAATCGAATCGAGATCGCCCATTCCTAATTATAGATAAAATACACATAATAAATTATGTGCATATGAGATCTAAATATCCATTATATTATTATGAAATATAGTAGATTATGTTGATTATTATTTATTATAAACATCTTTGTTCTTAGTGTTTTCAAATACTTATAAAGGAATTTTATAAATTATTTATATTTGTTACTTTTTCAAATGTACGTTCATTCCTTATGTGAAAGTTTTGTTCATAAAAATGTAATTTTTTCAATTACTAAGAAGTTTTAAAATATAAAATACAAAATGTCCTATAATAAAATAAAATTTTTCTAACAAAATCAAGATGATATAATTAATATCCGTATTATAATTCAATTTGATGGAATTTTAATAGCCAATTTTTCTATTATAATATGTAAGACTGATATAATATCAATAATATTGATGATATAAATAAATATTGTATTTTTATTTAATAATCACAATGTAAATATTAATGTTAAAACGAAGTTAACAGAACTTTCATTTCAATTTCCAGCCAGAATTACAAAGACAATTTTCGCCCAAATTTCAAGCATATTACCCTTTATATCAGTAAAAATTGCTTTAAATAATATTTAAAACTTTCTACTTTAATGCGTTTAAAAAAAAAATATGATCAAGTAGTTTTTATCCCCAAAAATTTAATTTTTATGCATTTTTCCCATGCATTGAAATGAATTCAGGCCTCATGAACAATCAGCGCCCCTAGCGGCCACGGTCAATTCTTGTGACATTTTCGTTTCGCGAATTACGTGCATTCTGGCTAAGATGCGGGGGCTGGGCGCGTTGGCTACAATACAAGCGCACTGGCCATGCCCCATGCCAAGTCCCTCTCAGTGTACTTACAAAACTTCCCGATGAAGGCATGTGTGTTCCCTGGGTGCAAAATGGCGACGTCTAATACACGATGCTTATAAACCGTGGATGCCGCCATTTTGCACTCAGGGAACACACGTGCCCTCATCGGGAAGTTTCCTAACAAAGTACTTGGCAGAACTTCATTTCGTGTTTTGTGAAGTACGGCCTTAAGAGATTGGTCTCCTTATATCTAGTCTCCATGCGTTTGCATCAGCTGTATGCATCATAAAAGAAAATGGCGCCCCGTTAATGTCCCAAGTTGAATTCCTAAGTTAGTTTGCCGAATCGTCACACACGACGCAAACTGTACCATCACTCCCAGAAAATTCACACTGATATACGGAGAATTTAATATAAACATTTTAAAAAATATATTATTCAATACCATAAACAAATAAAGATCAGACTTTAAATATTAATATTACTTGAATATTTCTAATTAAATTTTCCTCTTTTTATTCATATTAATCTCGTACAAAAACTATTTTAAAACATTCAGTTAATATTAATATTTAAAAATTAATATCTTTAATGTGCTACCGGCGCGCAAACTCGTTTTTTCGTTACAGTTAACAGTAACGCAATGCAGTACATTGCGCCACAAAGGAATGAAATGTAAAAATTGAATTGCGCATGCGTCCATAGCCATGAAACGAAGCTCAATCCTTCTTCTTCTTCGTACAGCGTTAGCATCTTACTGGCAAAGCCTTGTACATTTGAACTGCGCATGTGTCTACTAAAATCCATTACTACAACACAAGATCAATAAAATCAAAATGGCCAGGACTAGTCGTGACATATCAAGTGTAATGACTAGCGCCGCAAACAACTACAATACTAGATTAGATTCAAGTGTACGCATAAAAACTCGTATACGCACCGGAGTCACATAAAATAGAATACGTGCCAATGCACACAATTCAGGAAATTACGACACTCGCGACAATGCTCGCAGGACTGATCGCACCTCAGCTTCGTCTCGGCTTTGTCTCGGCTTCGTCTCAGCTACGTCTCGGCTACGCGTCGACTATGCATCGGCTACACCTTGACTACGCCTTGGCTCCGATCTCCTGCGAGCATTGTCGCTCGTCACGCAATAACCCTCATTGTGCGCCCAGGCACGTAATATACTATTTCATTACTTTATAACATTGGATAATAACTTTTTTAAAAAAATTTATATTTAATTGTCTATATATCACTGCATTTATATAATTTTTTAGAGGCAAAGTTAACTTGAGAAATGAAAAATTCTGAACGAGAAACGAAGTTGAGGAGAGTTGTAATTAGTTCGAAATCATTATGAATAATTAAAAAATATAGGATATAAAATAAGGTGTCTATTAATTTATATTTTTAAAATAGTGAACCAACATTAAGAAAAACAGTATAATAAGAACAATAAAAAGAATAGTAATTATGTTGGTTTAAGGGAAAAATAAACTTACAAATATATCCCTAGCGGACCCCTTGAGAGAGCGGTTAAAGAATACTCTGACCGTTCTCTGACCTCGCATTATTATAGCTAAGAACGATCAAAAAAATATTGAAAGCATTGCAATTATGATTCTGCGATCAAATTGGAATTAGCAGGTGCAAGAATAAATACAATAATTTTATTTTTCATACTTTTGTCTCACTTCTAACAATAGCCAATCCTGACCGGGTCCGCTAGAGATCAATTTGAAAAAAATAGGCATTTATTATATAAATAAATATGAAATTTATTTTAAATCTCGTATTTATAATTCTGACGGTTGTATTTATTAACCTATTTACAACTAGGTTTTAGTGAGTTAATAGCTCTCTGCCATTTTTCTACGTTTTTCCAGACAGTTGGGAACACTAAATTTGTGGACTTTTTCTTTATTGCTATCATAACCAACGTCTCATTTTGGGGCTATACAACTCGATCCACCCATTTTCCAATCGAAAAGATAATTAAAATTATTTAAATTTGTATATCACTTAATTTTTTTACGTTTTGCTAAATTTATCTTCATCTCTTATTTAAAAATTAATTAAAAACCGTCACTTGTCCCATAAAGAACGACAGAAAAACCGGAGTGTTGGCACAGTTAGTGCTGCCCGTGAGTATTCGGTCAATTAACTTAAGAATGTAACTCGTGACGCTGACGGGGTCAAATTAGAATCGTAAAATATGGGCTGATGCATACCCCTGGTTTGGATTGATATTAGTTCTTGCTATCATAATTAGGCAGCGCTGATGCGCATTTTCACAATTTTAAGTACCCTCGTAAAATACATGTTAGTGGACTTACTGTGGGTTAGTTCTGGTTAGTTCCAGTTAGTTCACTTGTTGAGAGCAAGTTGTGACCATTAGTGTTGGAAGTCAAATTCTTTCTGAACAATGAAATATATTTTAGTGACTGGAGGAGTAATAAGTGGTGTAGGAAAAGGTGTTATAGCTAGTTCTTTTGGAACTATACTTAAAAATTGCGGAATTCATGTAACTTCCATCAAGATAGACCCCTATATAAATATTGATGCCGGTACTTTTTCTCCTTATGAACATGGTATAGTTGAATTTATTGTTCTATGTTAATATTATTATTAATTTTCATGAATCATTATATAATTATTATTCTGTTATTATTAATCATTATATATACATACATATATATATGTATATATAATAATAATAATAATAATTAATGCCTTTCATGGCATAAGGTTATGTGCATTATTTTAGTGTTTAAGGCGAGCACAATAAAAGTCAGGAACCCAGGAAACAAAAAACCATTCACTTGCGTTAAATTTGAATGGGCTTTGAGGTGTTCTGAATTGCGTATCTGTCACTGGAATTTCAGCATTAACAGATTGAAAACCAATATTTCCGATAGAAAATAATGTATCTAAAGTGAGCAATCGTTTACAATACAATTCGTATTCTGTTTTTATTGTATTTCTCTTATTCAGAGTGACCTTTTAAGACTTCCATTTCATTTGGAATTTCAACCGATTCATGCGAACATCAATGAATCGTACATTGCCATTAGAAATTATTTGAGGTTAATCAGTCTTATTCAACCCTATTCACTTAACGATTTAACCAATGTCGAATGGCAGATTTAAAACATTGCGCACAAATGGCAGATTCCAAGTGTCACCATCCGATTGAATTTTTATTTCCTGAATATGCAAATGACAGATACACAATTAAAAGAGACGCGCGTTCTATCGGTTTTTTTTTCCTGGGAATCAGAACGTAAATTGCCGTGTTCTTTCTTATTATAGTAATTTTTTTAAATTACAGAAATTGTAAGCGTAGAAGTATAAACGATATTCAACACTTGTAAAAATCGTGAACTTAACCTACCTCGTAGTGATGGGAAATATCGACCAAATCGCGTATCGATTAATATCGATATTTATCGATAACTTCCCCCTCTCTTTGCCATTCTAACCTGACCCAGTGCTCCTAATTCCTGCCCCTTTTACTCAACTGTGCATACGTTGCAGGCCGTATCTGATTGGTTGCTATTCGCGCGCGGTTTAAAATGCTGAAAAATATTATTTTTATTAGTTGAAATGCCATTATTTATTTATAATAAACAATAAAAATAATATGGGGAATACTAATCTGACCTTACTTCAAAGTTTCGCAAATTAAATTTACTTGAAAAATAAAGGAAGATTAAAACACAAGAAATACTATAAAATATATTTATTTAAATGTTCAATATATATTGTTCAGGTTTAACCAGGGATTTGAATTTTGACAAATTCAAAATGTTGCTTCAAAGAAAACCAGTTGTTCGGCTAGGTTTGGCGACAAACGCGACCTTTTATCGGTGATAGTATTTCCTGCCGTTGAAATCCTAAGAATTTTTAGGCGCCATTCTTGTGAATTATAATGCGCGCCTAAAAATTCTTAGGATTTCCAACGTGAAGTTCACTGCGCCTGGGAGAATTAATGCTTTGGAGAATCGATATACGGCCCAAAGTACACCCTACCACCACCAAATGCAACAAAATATCGATATATATCGTTAAGAGAAAAATGTATCGATTATCGTTGATACGATGGATAATCAATATGTATCGATACTTTTCCCATCACTACTACCTCGTTGAAGGATCGGGTACTTTTTTAAGGTTATGTATTGGGGATGGCGGTCGTGACGTCATAGAAGATAAATGGTGGGGAGAGTAGGTCGCTCTCCTCGCGAAACCCGGCAAATCTGTTATTTTTATGTTTGAATACTACTTAACTTAACAAATCACACGTTCATTAGGCGATATAATAAACACAGATAGATCTAATAATGTTAACTTAAAAATAAAAAAACTACTTCGAAACATTATTTATCAATTTAAGAATTATCTTCTTTTAATATTAGAATAAAATAGTATACACCAAACACTTTAAATTCTAGAATTCACCTTTATATTCCAGAAACAATCGATTAAAGTTTGAGGTTAATTAATGATAATGAAGTTTGTAATAAGTTTACACACATGCAAATTGACTTAAATTTAATTGAAAAACTTTAAAACAATAAAGCAAACAGATTCAACATATATACGAATTGCAAGTCACTTACTTGGTTGCGTAAATCGTGTGTAATATTCTTTAACAGAGTGAAGCGAACAGATTCGCATATTTGACATTACTTCTTTACGCATTCTCAAAATCCTCTCCCACAATATTCTTCTGTCAATTATTTCACTCAATGCCAGTTTAATTACACACTTAACTTTAATCTTGCCAGCATCAGGAAAGCGGTGGAAACTTAATTCTGGATTTTTGCTACCTTTGCTGTTACAGCCAAAAACCAAGCAAAAAACTTTACTTTTTGACGGTTTTGGAGAAAACAGTACTCCTGCCTCCATGGCTACAAGCAATTTGGTATAATTTTTAGTAAATACAAATTAAAAATACTATTTTCACCGGTTTGTTTACATTTTTTACGGGTATATTCAGTTCTAGCGACCTATTCTTTTTCATTCAGATTTTTGGCACCAGATGGCGTGTCGCAGTTTAACCATTCCCAATATAATTATATACACTTTTTTGTCACGGAAATTTTTTTTCTGCAATATTAATTATCTGCCAACACCATTCACTTTGTTCCCGGGTGTTATCACATACTAAATCTACAACTGCTTTATTTTGTCTCGCTCAGGTACAGTATAACGACCTGCAAAATTATTCAGCAGAAATCGAGAGTACCGGCATTGTTACACGATGAATACGCGACTTTAGAAGTGAAGAAATATAGTATATTGTGCAACTATGAAAAAAAAAATATTCTTGAGTGAAGTTTGATGCTCGAGCAAAACGAGGGTAATAACCACGTCAGTAAACTTAATGTTTTTCCCGTGTCAAATACACTTTTTTTTCTACTAGAGGGTCAAAAAATGGACTTGTTTGTTTCAACATTCCAACACCTTAGCACCAATATTATTATGATTAATATGAAAAGGGCATAATGAGTTGGAATAATTATATATTATATTGTATACTATATATTTGCATTGTCTGTTTATAACTGCTGTGATGTGCAGTATGAACTCTTCGTAGTTTAAACGCATCCCTCGACGTTTTACGCCAATGAAGCAAGCTGACCTATAGACGCTTCGGCTTATTAGTTGCCTGGGGCCGTCGTCCTCACAAGACGAGTCGCCTGCGCAAACCTCAGCTTCATGCGCGTGCGCCAGCCTTTCCAGCTGATGTAATAAAACTGCGCGACACCTGTGGCGCGCAGCTTTATTCTGTCGTTGTTGACCGAGCAGCGAGTATCAGCCTGGATAAAGCAGGTTATATTTGATAAATAGACGCCACCAATTTTGATTTGGAGGAAGTAAGGCGCGAGATTGCGGGCAGAAGCCTGGTAAGTCTTTAAGACTGTATTCCGGGCTATTATTAAATTTGTTTTTTTGATGCCTGTGTGGCTCTCAGGCTCTCCCAGAGCCTGTATATTATTCTTAGGCATTATACGCCATTACTGGCAGCAAATTTCTTATTTTGAATTTGTATCAAGCCAGGGCTTTGCCCGTTATTAAATAAATTGTAGATTTAATTTGTGATTAAACGCTGCTTAATTTATTTTATTATTTTTATGTGAGAGCTTCTATATTTTAGGTTGTTTCCTTCCCAGCCTAAAACACTACCTGATCCGAACTCCCGTCCAGCCCTAGCCGGAATCTTTGATTTGCTTTGCTTCTTTTGTTTGCGTGCATGCGGAATTTTATTTTCAGGGTCATCAAATTTATGAAAAATTTATATAATATATAATTCTTATCGAGTTTGGGTACATGGCAAGGAGAAGGTGATTGCATCGCGTGATTTAACTTTTCTGAAAAATTTCGAAGACCGGAAATTCGAAGATTTTATCACGGAAAAAATTCAAAACGACAGCTGAGAGTTGGTTGATCGTCCAAGAAATCTCGTGACACTTGCAGTTGAAAAAGAGATGATGATTCATCAACTGTTACGTACGGCTATTATTAAATTAAATAACATGTAAAAAGAAGTAAAAATAATTAGCCTTATATATTAGCTAAATTCGTCTATTATTATGCGGGGTCGTTGGTTTTCTGCTCTCGGACTGAGAGTGTATTCTACACGCCTACGCTTATCACTTTTAATTTTTAAAGAAAGAAAAGGGGAAAAGTGCTTTAAATAAGTTTAAATCAAGCGGCTGAAATTCACATAAATAAAAAAAGAGAATTTATTTTTAAGGAAAATAAAACAACCAAACCGATGTGAACATTTTTACATGAGTTAAATCAGAAAAGTAAATTAGAACGATACAAAGTACGTTACCGCCTTCTTGTGTTTATTCTAGTTCCTTAATCCTACCGGATATCCTGGGAGCTAAAGCAAAGAAGGAGAATACGTCCTGGCTGCTGAAGTCCTGGAGATCCGAGCCAGATTCGATTTAATGTTGCGTTTGTTCCAAAAAGTAACCACTCTTGTCCTTACGCGACTCACTCGCGCACACACTCTTTTTCTTTATTTCAACCTTATAGCTTTAAGGTGAGAAAGAAATGGATAGCTTTGAACTAGAAGTGAGGCAGTACTTTTAAATTGCCTGCCCTTCGCCACTCCTGTCTCACAATAAACCTATTTCTGGTTATAAGGAAATAAACTCCTCGTCGTTTTGAGAATCGACGAGATGTAGATTTCCTTAGCTAGTTAGTATTTAACTAACTAGGTTTTTAACGCCAGGCTGTACACGCACGGTTAACTCTCGCGGCTAACCGACCACAGACGCACTGAAAATATTATTTTAGCGTGAAGCGTACTGGTAATAATTTTACTTGTATAATTTTTTAGCGCGACAACCCAGTGAACGGCTTTCGTCGGAGGAAAGATTTTAAAAGTATTTACGTCCGCCCAAGTACAATCCCCAATTTAAGGCCCTGGCTAGGTCTTTTTACGAATCTAAGTCAACTATCCAGGTGATAGAACGTACTTGTTCCGAACCGCGGACGGACAAAGTAGAGAAGAGTACATTCTCTACTGTCTGAGTAGTTCAGGTTAGTACCAGGTTGTTCAAGTAACTGCGAATTTTGATTTTAAATTCATTTATTTTATAGACTTGTATTGATGATGCTTAGGTTTATAGTTTATTATTTTGTTTATAGTATTTATAGTTTATAGTGTTTATAGAAAAGCACCGTAGTACTTACGCGTTTAACAAAAACATAGTAGGAAATTCGGGAGGGGATATAGGGAAAACTATAGAAGAACTAGATGGAAACTATAAAAAAACTAAACATCATTGATACTCGTGTTCGAGGGATTTTCCACGTTGTGAGTCTGATTTTCAATGTATTCTTATCTTGCGACGTAGAGCTGAAAAATGACTGTGTGCGCTAGCGTACTATTTTCAATATTATCGTTTTTGAATTTATTCGTTTAAGCCTTTTGTTCTCCTTCTTGCTCTTACCTTCCGGTCATCCTAATCCTATGCCAATTTACAATATTTTCCTACAGTTTACCTTCATATGGAAACAGCATGAATTAAAATTTTAAAGAATTAGCGCTGTTTTGTAATTCTAAGCTTTAAATATATACATATACATGTAGTGTATATATATTTGAAACATAATATAGTATAATTTAAAATTTATACAAACCAAAATGTACGATTATATGAATTCATACAGATATTCAAGCGTTAGTTTTTATTATTTACATTAATAATCTAAAATAATATAATATAAACCAGAATATAGAAATATAACACAAGTGATTATATAAGTGTCTGCAGATATTTACCACTAAACTTAAACTTGTATATTATACAAATGAGTATTCATACGTTAAATAATAATTTCAAAAAAAGGAACAGTATTCATAATTTCAAACTCTTCTGAAATGGAAAATAGTTAGAATTTAACGTATAAATATCATCTTTTTTATTTATGCTATTTTTTTGACATTTAATAATTTTATTAATAATAAAAAAAATACATAAATATATATATATTATATTATATTAAAAAATACATATATATATATATATATAATAAATTAATAATTTAATAATTCAATTTAAAACCCACAACTTGATCGATTTATAAATACACATCTACTATTTTAATAATGCTAACTTTAATTTTGATATATTTTGATTGAAAACTTATTTAATTTAATGCGAATGTATACCAATTTTTCATAATATACAATTGCATTGACTTCAATCTACCATTTGTATGTTTAAGTACATCAAAATCAATAACATCTTAACGATGAAGTTATATAATAATAATTTTAAGTCAATAACTATTTGGCTTAATGTAGCGAGATTGGAAATTTCCTTCCTGATCCAACCATTTTTAAGTCTTCGACCCGAGCAATGGTGAGCTGCATCAGCGGTCTTGTCAAGGTGCTCGGGTTACGGGCGCTTAAAGTGCCATACAAATTTAATTAATGATTTCTTATTACGAATTTTTGGAAAAATTCCGCCGCCTTGATACGCTCGTAACATCAACTAGATATAGGAGAGCCTTTTCTGCGTCATGTCGTCACATGCGATGAATAATGGATCCTCTGTGATAATAGTAAGCGTCCAGCAAGCTGATTAGATCAAAATGAAGCTGCAAAATACAGCCCAACACCAAATATTAATGTACTTACAGTTTTAAACGTTCAAATTAACGATAAGAATTTTTTTTTTAATGGAATTTTTTGTGATATTCATGTTTGGAGCGCACACAATATACGATCTAGTGCAAACAATATAACATTTTTTTTAACCTCTGATAAAAAAACTTGGGCAAATACGAGACGATTGACGTTTTTTAAAAAAGTCGGAAAAAATTTGGTAACCCATCCTTATACGAAAATCACCTAAAATCGTCCATTTCGTATCGAGGACGTAAATAATAAATTTTTTTAACCTTTGAAAAATAAGCTTAGGCAAAGACGAGACGATTGACGTTTTTAAAAAGAGGGGGAGAAATTTAGGTAACATACCCTTGTACATAAATCACCTAAAATCTGCCATTTCGTATCGAGGGCGTAAATAATAAATTTTTCTTAACCTCTGATCAAATAATTTTTTATTGCAGAAGTAAAAATTATTTACATTAAACATATACAACATGTATAATTCTACATTCTTATCATATGAGAATGTATTGGTTATATTTTAAGAATCACTTTTTGAATTTCTATTTTATCTTTACATTTTGAGACCCCCAGAATAAGAAAAAACGGTTTTTACGAAAGTGTCTGTCTGTCTGTCTGGCGTCTGTGTGTTACATCCCAGTAACATTAAAATTTTTACATTGCCCCTGTGCAAGGGCAACACGCCACACACCAAGGAGAATGAGGAAGGAATTATTTAAATATAATACCGCGTGCCGATAAAGTAGTAACGCTGTGCTAATAACCTAATGAGAGAATGAGAAGTTATCAGCACAGCCTCATTCAATATAATGTCTAAATATTATAAGCATTATTATATTAATATTAATATTGTATTAACATTATGTCACAACTATTATTAATATCTCGGGTAGTAACATAGTATTGATCAATATTATCGCCATTATGTATTGATTGCCGATGAGTCGATCACGATCAATGAATGAAAATCGATCATTGATCATGGATCATAGATAAGTAATTGATTGACTGATCATGAGAAAACAATTAATGATCATACTTCATAAAATAAGTAATATAAATCATAAACAAATAAATGCAGCAATAAAGTAATTAAAAATGCATTTATTTGGAAACTAGATATAAAATTGGGCAATCGAAGAGATGAACCCATGAACCCTTGCAGAGATCGTGCCTGACCACCGATTCGCAATTTGTACGTGCCTTGCCACCGATTTGCGATTCGAACGTGCAGTGCCACCGATTTACGTTGATCTGCTCCCACTATTGAAAGCATCAATAGTATATATACCCCAGATTCACCTCTGGAGGTTTGTCATTAAGTTCCGAACAGTTGTACGGTTGTTAGGTCTGGACCGGTAATTCAACGTCGTGAGCAGACCCTTCGATAAACACAAGTCTCATTGGATTTCTATGAGCAACTCAACATTCGGTACTTGGTAAATAAAATCCCAGGTCCTTAAGTGGTGCAAGTCCGGAAACCGTAGTGCTAGATAGTTTCTTTGGATTACGTGTATCGTCGTATTTAGTCGTGTCGGTTAATAGTGATTCATTTCTGAAATCGGGACGAACTAACCTATCTTGTTAACAAGTGTAGGTTTGATTCATTTCTCGTGTACTTAGCCAGATACGTAAGCGGATAATTGATCACATTAGTTGCTGGTGGACTTGCATCCCTTACACCATACCTCCTGCGAAATTTATCGTTGTTTTGCTACTTCACGGAGACTCAAACGAAACCCAACTATCCTGCAAGGATATTTGAAAACGTACTGTCTCAATTAATGGAAGACGTGCCCTTGCATGTTCGCATAAACATGTGGATGCAACACGACGGTGCACCACCCCATTATGCTCTGTGTTTAAGACGAGTGATGAATGAGACTTTTGACAAAAAGTGGATAGGACGAAGCGGTCCTGTAGCTTGGCCACCTCGTTCACCAGATATAACATCACCAGATTACTTTTTATGGGGTTTTTTCAAATAACGCGTAATGGTGGTAGCACCTACCACGTCTAATGACATGAAAGAAAGAATACGCCGAGCATGTACCGAAATTACGCCACAAATGTTGGCTGAAATTAGACGGTCTTTTCAACAGCGAATTAACAAGTGCTTACAAATCGAGGATCATCACTTCGAGCATCTTCTGTAGGTAGACCCAAACCAAGGTTAGTGGATCCTTTAAAAGTGATTATTCCGATAAGTTTCGATTCTGCGACTATTTTCATACTTTGCGTGACTAGAATGACCTTGTGTTGTAGGTCGCTGAATTCGTCTCAAAATCGGTAATAATGTCATCGAAAAAAAATACATGGTTCCATTTAAAAAAGTGGAGTTGAGCTTGACGTAGCTTCAGCGCCTCTAGCGTTAAAAAAATAGGGTGGTCCAGTATGACGGCCTTCTCGAACACTGAAACTTTTGTCTGAAACATTTTTGAATATGATCAATAGTTTGAGTATTATCGCTCTGCGACACTTTATGTGCCTCACCCTGTATAAATTTTAGATTACCGTTTCGAATGGAAACACTTATAACTTTGTGTAAAGACCTCTTGAATAGATTTGAATAAAGTGGTGTGATATATAAATTAATTCATAAAAAGTGTAAACTGACTAATGTGGAATAAACCGGCAGACTTCTGAATACTAGAGTACGATGATCACTAGTCATATTTTGAGCCTAATAATGAAACACAGTAATTTGTTATCAAAAATAGTTTTATTGTTTTCCAAAGTATTCTCCTTTATGATCTATACAATTTTGCATGCGTTAGAATACTTCTTGATTATTGTATGTCACATGACGATCTTGCATTATCAGTTTTTACACAACATTAATGTTTTCTGGCCCAACAAATGACTTTAAACGATTTTCACGAAATTCGTCAGTGATCAAATGGTGGATACAATTAAACTCGCTATACCAGCGTTTCACAGTGGCATAGGATGGAGCTTCATCGCTAAAAGTGGAAATAAGTTGATTGATGCATTCTTGTCTTGATGATTCACGTCGAAAGCCGTAATAAATCATTTTTTTGCTGAGTTACAATTTTCAAAGTCATTGTAAACAACACAAATAACGCTCAAATGACAAAACGTTCTAAAGGTGGTTATGGTCAAAAATGTCAAACTTTACAGTGCAAATGTTAGATGGCACCTCAGAACATTCAGTGTTGCCAAGGCTCAAAATATAAATAGTGCCCCTCGCAGAAGAACACAAAAAGAATCTTGGAAACAAGTTTAATTACCATAATGTTGTATCAAATCATAGAAAGGAATATGCTGATCATGACTTTGACTGGAATGATGTTGAGATTTTGCACTCTGAAAGTAATAAGGGAAAAAGGGGATTTATGGAAATGTTATATAAAAAGAGAGGGAAGATATTCTATAAATTTGAAAGCGGATTTTGTAAAGTACAATGATTGTTCTGTCAGCATGATAGGTTATATTTAAAGCCATTATTTGACAGTAAATTTCCTTGAAGTTTATAGATTCTGTGAAGCAATTAAAATTTTATTGAATGACCTTTACGGTCTCAGGTAAATGCATGAAAAGGGTGAGGCAAAATATGTTTTCCAGTTTCCTGCTGGCACTCGTAGTGGAGTGGAAGATGACAGGTCAGGAATATTAGTGTTTTGATTAAAAAATTTTTGTTTAGTTTTGAAGAGGGCGCTGAACGTGCACCGAAATGCCGGCGTTTTATTTTTTATGTAGATGGCTGTGGGTGATAAAGACCAAAGAGGAGGAAAGAAAAAGAAAAAGGAAAGGGGGTTTGGAAGGTTACCTTCTTTTTTCTTTCCTCCTTTTTTGTTGGCTCCTTATAATCGTTTATTTTAAGACATATTTTTGGTCCCAATTTGGTCGTTTTTTGTATTTAAAGGCTCTAAACAGTTTCGAATTCTTAAAATTTTGAACTATACTTCTGTTTGAACGTTGAGATGAATTTAACTTTGTAGTGATACGGGTTCGAATTTATTTTTAAATACGCTCATATATTCCAGTTTTTCAGCTTAAGCATTTCAGAATTTATTTCATAAAATTTTAATCTTTCATTCTAAAAAATTTTCACATGTTTTATCGAAGTTATTCTATCGAAGTAGTATAAAGAGACATAACGTCGTCACGTTGAGGGGTCATAAATAAAAAATCTTACTTTTGTAGTGCCGCTTGTGAAAAACGTGAATGTGAAAATGAAATAAATCAATGAAAATATGGAGTTGAACACATGTGTTCATTAATTTGTACAGAAGGCACTAAAATTAAATAATAAAGAACGATTTCGTACAGTACTTTACATGAAGTATAAGAAATATCAGGTGTACAAATAACTTTTTAGCGTTTTTTATCAAAAATTGGGCACTCATTGTGAAAGAACGGAACCTTATGTTTTATTCAAAGTATTGTGCATCTTATTGCTCTTTTTGCGTTTAGCAGGAATCTTGATCCTATAATGTTTCCAATTCCGCGTCATCGTACACTTTCGGCCTTTCGCTACGTTCTTTGTTTTCGATGTCAAATTAACCGTTCTTAAACTTCTGAAACCCCTCACGACAACTTCTCTTACTTAAGGCAGCCTCACCATATGTTTCTACAAGTAATCGATGCGCCTCAGCTGCAGATTTCTTCAAATTAAAGAAATAAATCAAAAGTTCCCGCAAATTACGTTTATTCGGCTCAAAACTCGACAGAATTCAAAATAAAAATTCACTAATATCTCAAGGCTATGTTGTTGACAGATGTCCAACCTTATGGGAGTGACGTTTTACATCTGTCAATTTCAACCAAAACTTATTGGTGGCACCAACTTTTGTCAAACGCTGGAAACTTATTTGTACACCTGATAATATGATACACTGTAACGTGGAGCGCAGGTTGCCAATGAAATTATAGGGAAATTGGGAAAAGGCTGCCAAAAAGGAAGTAAAAAGGCGATGCTTTGGGTAAAAGCCAATTTCTGGGTGAGGTAGGGATTAATCGGATCATGATCCCCGTAAACCAATATCAGGGCTTGTAACTATGTTACATTACATTGATTATTATAAAATTCTTAAAAGAAACCACACATTTAAAAAATTTTAAGACTATTTTGTATCATCTTTGATCCCCTAGTATATTCCAGGAACTAAATTTGAAAAATATTTTGATTATTAAGCAAAATTCTATTGAAACTTACCTATAAAATAAGATTGAAAACTTTCTAAAGTGTTGACTCCTCTTATAGTTATCAATATTTTTTAATGAGATCGCATTTCGTCCTTTTTTTCGCAATATATTTTTATAAAATTACCATTCTTCCTTTAAATTGAGCTCATTAAATGTAAAATTTTATTAACTTCAATTCTATTCTCAAAAAAATTTTTCATACTTGTTATTATAAAAAATTAAGACACTTTAACAATTGAAGAGTGGACATTCAAAAGGGCGTAACCCACAATTTTTCAAAAATCGTTTTGTTGGCGAAAAAATTCTTGAGGTTAATGCCAATACAATAGCGCAAACGATTTTTTTTTCCAATCGGAAATATTTTTATTTTCGACTTAGAAATCAAAAATCTGTATCTCGAGGTGTACTGTCGATCAAAAGGGTGTATTCCAACATTAGCTCTTATGGTAAATCCTGGTTTTTTTATGAGCGTCAAGTTGTTTCGTTATTTTCGAAACAGATTGTGGTATCTAGCGTCGTCACCGAGTAGTGTGGACCTCGTACGGCATCAGCATCCTGAGAAATTCCGGTTTATTTGTGTCTATCTGTGTCCTACCACCGATTTCGTGCGTGTGCGACATAGACGCTCGTCGAATTTTGCAATAAAAAGTGTTGTGTTTTTGAAAAAACCAGTTTTTGCACAAAAAGGTATTGTTGCTCATATCCTCGTGCACATTTTGATGTATTATAATTATCATTATTCCGTCTAGAAGTCCAGTTATGGCGAATAAAATGAATAAAAAATATAATAAATTAAACCTAAAAAACCTATTTTTTCTCTTGAATTTTCAAAAATTTAAAAACATTTTGACAATACGTGTGAAGAATAAAGAAAAAAAAGAAAAAACCGAAGATTTATATGAATTTTCTCATTGATTACCTGCGACGGAAAAGAAACAACGAGAGGGCCGAGACGAGATACGCCCTTTTGATTGCCAATACACATCGAGTTACGTCCGGGCATAACTTTACGGGCGAATATCTACCGAAGTATCAATTTTAAATCAACAGCCTCACGGGTTTCGACATTTCCCTATGTAATTAGAAACATATCCGAGTTGCAGATTTTTCGGTTAAAAATTGTCGAAATGGGAACGTTTTTGTGCCGCCGTGTAAAATTGCAGAAATGTGGGTTACGCCCTTTTGAATGTACACTCTTCAATTGTATATCTGAATTGCCATGTAAACGAGTTTGCGTATTTCAAAAACTTGTACTCAAAACATTTTACTCTGTATCAATTGTTTTCCAAATAAGCTTCATGCTAAAGAAATATCAGTCTCATTCCGTACGCGAAATTGAATAGAATCCATATTTTTTGAAATAATCAAACCCTTCATTTATACTAATATATTGAAATTTTCATGTAAAAGGTGATATGTATTTTAAGAGTTTCTTAAATGTATTTTATTCTAAAGTTTTGTAGATTCTCGATTCGATTTAATAATAATGATCCTTACAGGTGCAACTGCGATAAAGTATTGCTTACAGGTGTAAGCGCGACAGAGCGATTATTATTATCCAACACTGAATTTGAGATTTTTTTTTAATCTGAAAACGTACCATGATGATTTTTAACGACTCTCGAACTTTTGAAGTTTAAATTGCAGCCGGTTGAATTTCACGATGCCGAACAATAAAATTTTTAGGAATTTCAAATGATTAACGGCACTATTCTTTTCTCGCGAGACCGGCAATAAATTTGAGGGAAAACTGAACGGCTTTCTCTTTTTTAGCCATACGACAGTCAGCGTTTTACGTGACGTAGTCACTTTTTCCTGGAACAAAATGGCCCTTTACTTCTCCTTACTGCTAGTTCTTCTTTTATACTTAGTTCCTGAATTTTCACTAGACCTAGCCTATGCGTATTATATACATTGAAACACGTCGCGGGATGTGACACCTCCATCCTCAGTTCGAGTGCGGGATCAAGCATCTGTGATGTAATCTTTTGAAGAAAAGTGCATTGGTTCACGTTTTCAAAAGATACACTGAATTCTAATTTTTTATATAATGAAAATAATTAAATAATAAAAATTGTGTCGGTGTTGTAAACATTTTTGTTTTATAAGGTCATAGCAGCATAAGCATGATCTGGGTAACCCACACTGGTAAGAAATGCACTTTTCTTATTCAAAAATGTCCAGAGCATTCAATTTTGTTCCGATTAATTTTTTTTTATCATTAAAGTGCATTGAATTCTGAAGAGCTCTACGGCCAAAACTTTTATCTCCTCTATTTGTTTATTAATAATGTTTTCACTAAAAGTATAGAAAAAGTGAGATATATTACATAACAATTTTTTACACTTTAATAACAGCTTAGCTAAACTGTATATTGTCTTGAATGAATGTTTAAGGAATCGCAGTATAAGAATAATTTCTTTATTATTCCATGTTATTGTTATGAATACATTGGCAAATTGTCATATTACACAGGTCTGCAAAAAATGGGTTTGTATTTGTTGTTGAAAAGCTATGGGTCGTTTCCGGAGTAATTTTTGACGTAGAATTCGAATCCGGGATCATAATCAGCCTATCACGTCAGGAATTTGAGATATTTGAGGTTATATGCTCGAAAAATGGTGTTTTTCGCTACTTTTGAGGTTATGTACAGGGCACAAGAATTTTTTTTGGTTTTTTTTCTCAAATGTCATCATTTAGCACTGCTCTTCCCCTTCAAAATGAGCTATTAAACAGTCACGAGCGATTTTTTTTTTCACAAAGATACAGCCATATCAAGTTTTGACATTTATAAGAACAACCTTATGAGCATTCAGTTCGCCATTTTAAAACGGCTGGCCGTTTTGTAAATGAAAATGTCAATCTTGCGACACCATTTTCGTAATCGGTAATTCTGAAACCCCCGAGTAAGAGTTTTTAGAGAGCGAAATCGTTTAATTTCGTAAATTTCGAACCACCATTTTGAATCCTCCACTTTTGAAATGAAAATGTCAATTTTCTGACTATAAATTCTTATTCACAGACCATCAAAACTCGCAAGCACAAATTTTCAAGATAAATTTTCGAATGCAAAATGGTATGCACCAAAGAGTCAATGTGAATGCTCATAAGGTTGTTCGGATGAATGTTAAAACTTGATATGGCCGTATCTTTGTGAAAAACATTGCTCGTGACTGTTTAATAGCTCATTTTGAAGGGAAAGAGTAGTGCTACATGATGGCATTTGAGAAAAAAACCAAAAAAAATTCTAATTCCGGATTCGGATTCTACGTCAAAAATTATTCCGGGAAAGACCCATAGCTTTTCAACAACAAAACCTTGCAGACTTGTGTTATTAGAGCCATTAAAAGTCCTTCTTCCACCTTTTCACATCAAGTTGGGTCTAATGAAACAATTTGTGAAACTATTAAATAGGCAATGACAATGTTTTCAGTACATTAATGTCTCGGTTTCCTCAATTGAGGGAATGGATTGCAGAGCCGACGCTGACGCGTGACCCCAAGCTTCCTAGTAGGCAAGAGTGGGGATTTCTCGTTGATCTAGGGGCCGAAAACGCGATTAATTGATTTGTAATAAAATTTCTAACTCGTCATATTTTACAAGGAATGTTTTTTAAGTGTCCGCCTCCGATTTTTTTCTCTTTTTAATATGTGATAGAGCATCAAAAACTAAGAGATACGTGTTTTTTCTTATCTGCCCAAAATAAGTTCTAAGGGGTGAAATGAGCCCCTGAAGTTTTGCTCAAAAATGATATTTTTATTATTTTAAGAACTTATAGCCGACCGATTTGAATGAAACTTGGCAGTAATTATGTGTACGTCAAAACATATTTGACAGACAATGCAACTATTATTTTTCACCCTTATAATGGGTAAAACTACCCTTAGTCGTATATACCCTGTTAACCCTGAGCTTTAAGGGTTTGTTCGCTCTGGCGTTACGGCGTTAAATCGGCTTCCGAATTAGATTACGCGGCCGAGGAAGGGCCAGGATTGGGAGGGATTAAAGAGTGACGCGTTGATTAATCACGGTCGCGAACCTTCGCGACCGTGATTAATCAACGCTAGGCCGATGGAAATCATACTCGCTCAAGAATCCGAGAAAACTTTAGCGCGTAGCGCGGGATCCAAGCGCTGAATCGATGGTCGTGGCCTCGCAGAGTCCAACGCCCGTCGACTAGCCAGGAACTCGAAACGCGTTGGGGAAAGGAGCGCGGCGAACGAGCGCTAGATCAATGGTCGTGGCCCAGCAGGGCCCACGCCCAATCGACCGTGAGGGCAACGCAAATCGACGGTTATGGCCCTAAAAGGTCCGACACCCGTCGACTTACCCGCCGCCCTCTTGACACCCGTTGAGCACGGATCACAGCCCGACCGGAACTCTACGCACTACACCACGCGACGCGACATGACACACCACTACTACTCGGAAGCAGTACAATCCTGGAGGCGATAACTGGATCAGGCTCAGGAGTCGGTAAGGATCTTGATGAGAGGCTGGAGATGTCCGGGATCCGCAGGAACGTTGGTCTCGTCGCTCGTGCTTGTAGGAGGAAGGAACTCAAAAGAAAACCACTGGGTTTAAATCAACTCAACTTTAATTATTAGCACATGTCGTAAAATCAATTTTGCTGTACCAGGTCTCGATCGAGGATCGACTGACTCTCCGTTGACGATTTTCTATATCGGCTCGATTTCCTCCTCCTCGAGTTTCGAGTTGAGGCATCCGATTAGCCGGACGTGTCAACGTCGTCATAGCAACGACCAATGCTCGTTGCTCGAAACCCGAGGCGGGGAGTCTTTACTGGTTAAATCCAGCTTGAGGAAATTCTATGAATTCCATTTAAAATAAAATCAATAAAGTAAAATATATATATATGTTAAATTAATTAAGTCAAATATATATAATGTATATGAAAGTTAACTATGATGTTAATGAATGTTTCATTAATGAATGTTAATGAATTTTTTAAAGGTATCCCCAGGCGAAAGCAGATAACTTTTCTTTTATTAGTTTCAAAATAAAATATTAAAATTTAATTTTGTAAAATTAATTTACCTAAAAATAAAAATACAACTCTAAGGTATTGTTGGATTTCAATCTTCAATTTCCACGTCTTTAAATAATTTGCAACTTATTTAAAAACGAAGGAATTCGAAGAATGATTATCCTAAAGCGCTTTCAATTAGAAAAGAAAAGAGGAAAAGCGAAAGAAGGAGATAGTTAAAGAAGGAGAGTGCGCTCGAGCGAATGAAGGAGACAAGGAGAAGGAAAAAGGCGTGTAAGGGGAAAGCGCTAGCTGGCTACCAACAATACTGTCTGGCTATGTTAGCCGTCGACGGAGTTCCTAGAATTAAAAGGAGCAAGCGACGGTCGTTGTAAATGACAAAATGTTTTATATCAACCCCTAATAAAAAATCTTGCCTAAATTTAAAAATAGATTATTTTTAATCAAGAAATAATTTTACTCTTGTTAAATAATACAATAGAAAGAAGTTTTGGAAACAAATCATATGAATATACCCTTATTTGTGGGTAAACAACCCTTAAATGAATAAATTCTTAAATTAACACATATTGAACTATAATTTCGGCATTTTGGAGCACAAATCTGTTAAGTTAGTTATAAGTAGTATTATATCACAGTACTGATATTATTACATCCTTATTAAAGGACTAATCACCCTTCGCATTCATAAGTTGCTAATTAAATATAATAATTTAAACTACCCTCATAGAAACTCCACAGAAGAATTAAGGAATTTATGAAAGTAAAGCTGTGTTTATTATTCTCAAATTATTCACTGTTGAGTTAACATTATCTTATAATGCTGCCTAAACTTTTAGCAATTTATTTGCTAATCTAGAATTAGATGGTAACATAAATGAATTCAGCAAATTCCCAATGATGTCATCCGTGTATTTTTAGTGTTTTAAAATGATGTTGATACGATTTTTATTTCATTCTGAAAACAAGGGGTAAAAAAGTATCGTAAATTGAGTACTGTGCAACACAATTTCAGACGTGTGTCATTAAAGCGTCAGTTAAGACGACGGGCTATCCAATTTGAAACTGGTGGTAATAAAAGAGAAGTATTAATGCGAATTTCTGAATACGTACTGAATGAAGTTAGAAGTGCAGTCAATACAGGACGTATCGTACACGACAGAGATCTTCGACGTTGGGCTCTAAAAGCATACAACGATGAAGGTAATAAGAATATACTTTTTAAAGATTCACGTAGTTGGGCGTACAATTTTAAAAAGGCACATCATATTGTTTCACGAAAAATAACCAGATTTGTGACTCGAAGGACTTTAGAGGATGATGAGAAGTTGAAAACAATAGCCCAGAAATTTTTTCAAGAGGTAAAGCCGTTAGTAAAAGAATATGGGCCCGACAATGTGTATAATTCTAATGAAAGTGGATTTCAGTTAAAAATCCATTCTGGCCGAAGTTTAGCATGTGAAGGTCAAAAAAAGGTAGAATGTGTTGTGCAGTCAGTTTCGTCTGCAACTCACAGTTATACGATACAACTAACAGTGACTGCTAACGGAAAGCTGTTGTCACCATTATTCATAGTTTTAAAACTAAAAGTCGGACAGTTTGGATCAACAGTGGAAAAGACGTTATTTAGGCCAAAAAATGTATATGGGTCATTTAATGAGAGATTTACAGTAAAACTTTTTTTTTGGACGAAATATTCTTTTTTGCTTTTTTACTTCGAAAATAATCGACACGTTTTTTTTTCCAATGTGATACTTGAAAATTTCGGTGAATGAAATATTTACCTCAAAGTAATATCAAAATTTATTTACCTACATGTAAAAACATAATGATAATTACTTGTTAAATTTTTACAAAAAATGTTTTATACAAAATATCCTATGTTAGCAAAACCTTTTTCTGTATTTTTAGATTTGAATAAATCACTGATGAGGGCTCCGATCAGAGCCGAAACGTCTGATTATGTAAAACTCTGAGTTTTTATCAACCTTGGACCCTAAAGCCAATTACCAACATCAACATATATCTTCAATAATTTTTAAAGTTTGGCACTCGGGAAATTTTTTTTTTTTTTAACAGCTCACTGTAAAAGCAGTTTTGAATATAAAATGTAACCCTTGCACTTGAAGTGCGCGAAAAAGTACAGGCTTTCAAAAAAGTTATAGCACACATTTCGTTGTTTTTTTTTGTAATAACCATATAGTACATTTTTATAAACAATTGAATTTTTTTTTAATTTGGAACTAATTTTTTTCCGATTATTTTGTTTCTAAATCTTTTTTGAAGTTTTTCCAATATGCAGGCAAAATTTTGGAATTGAAAAATGAAAACTGTAGGTGTAATTTATTTATAAAATCTGTCCCACGCGTTGCAACGAGCCAGCTCGTACGCTGCAACTACCCTTAAGCTTGTTTAGGCATGCTCGGACTGGAAGCACGTGTGGCAGTGAATGCAGTGACCGCTGTTTTAGTTTTCTGTGAATTTTCCTCAAGTGTTCACCTATTTCAAATTAATACAGAAATGCCAAGCTTTCGATTTAAACATGTCTGCTGCAATCCATTTAATAAAAAAAATCATAGTGGAAAAAAGCAAAAAAAAAACTTGCGTCGCGTTTCGTCCTTGATACTTGAAAAATTGAAAATTTGCAAACCGGATGATGTTTTGTGTACACAATGCAGAATAGAAGCAAATGAAATTGCGATGATGATAATCCGGTTTGAAAATTTTCAATTTTTCAAGTATCAAGGACGAAACGCGACGCAAGTTTTTTTTTGCTTTTTTCCACTATGGTTTTTTTTATTAAATGGATTGCAGCAGACTTGGCATTTCTGTATTAATTTGAAATAGGTGAACACTTGAGGAAAATTCACAGAAAACTAAAACAGCGGACACTGCATTCACTGCCACACGTGCTTCGAGTCCGAGCATGCCTAAACAAGCTTAAGGGTAGTTGCAGCGTGCGAGCTGGCTCGTTGCAACGCGTGGGACAGATTTTATAAATAAATTACACCTACAGTTTTCATTTTTCCATTCCAAAATTTTGCCTGCATATTGGAAAAACTTCAAAAAAGATTTAGAAACAAAAAAATCGGAAAAAAATTAGTTCCAAATTAAAAAAAAAATTCAATTGTTTATAAAAATGTACTATATTGTTATTACAAAAAAAAACAACGAAATGTGTGCTATAACTTTTTTGAAAGCCTGTACTTTTTCGCGCATTTCAAGTGCAAGGGTTACATTTTATATTCAAAACTGCTTTTACAGTGAGCTGTTAAAAAAAAAAATTTCTCGAGTGCCAAACTTACAAAAATTATATCTCGAAATTTTCAAGTATCACATTAGAAAAAAAAACGTGTCGACTTTTTTCGAAGTAAAAAAGCAAAAAAGAATATTTCGTCCAAAAAAAAAGTTTTACTGTAAATCTCTCATTAAATGACCCATATGTGAAGGCATCAAAGTTTGTAAAGGTTACATCAAGCATAACATTAATTTTTAATCACGACAATTACAGTTATAGACATTTGAACAATTACTAATTATTTAATAGCTAATATTTACATAATAGTAATACTTACATCATTGCTAATATTTACGTTGAAATAACTTATATTAGGTATTAAATTTAATCTTACGATACTACTCATACTGATTAATGACATTTTTCTATGGAAATGTTGCTTAATAAATATTTTTCATTTTTTTCATGGACTGGACACTGTGAGAGAAGCGTACATGAACAGAAACCTGAAGGCAAAGATATTGTACTTAAGTCAATACCAAAAGGCACAACTTCAAAAATACAACCACTAGATGTTTATGGATTTCGAGTTTGGAAAAATTATGTTTGACGCTTCTCTGATGATGTATTGCTCTACGAAGAAGACATTAATCTCCATTTACGAAATAATATTATTGAACTTCAATCCTTGATTCATAATCAGCTATCTTCTCCGCGGTACACGAATCTTTTTCAGTATTCCTGGTATAAAAGTGGGTATGTAGAAAATAGGTTAGGAGACTTCAAAAATCCCGTTGACTTCGCTTTTGGTGAGAATACACAAATAAAATGTGCATGCTGTGATCAAATACCAATAGTCAGATGCTCATGAAGAAAAAAACCTCTTTGTTTAAAACATTTTTTCCACGAATATCACTACTGCGACAAATATGAGCCTTAATATATCGTTACATTGTTATCTAAAATCATTTAAGAATTAATTGTAATGTAGTAACTAATGTAGTATGTACATTTATACAATTCACATTGTACAATATGGTAAATAATATCCTTTTAAGACATTAATTTGCTGAATTCATTTATGTTACCATCTACTTCTAGATTAGTAAATAAATTGCTAAAAGTTTAGGCAGCATCATAAGATAATGTTAAATCAATAGTGAATAATTTGAGAATAATAAACACAGCTTTACTTTCATAAATTCCTTAATTCTTCTGTGGAGTTTCTATGAGGGTAGTTTAAATTATTATATTTAATTAGCAACTTATGAATGCGAAGGGTGATTAGTCCTTTAATAAGGATGTAATAATATCAGTACTCTGATATAATACTACTTTTAACTAACTTAACAGATTTGTGCTTCAAAATGCCGAAATTATAGTTCAATACGTGTTAATTTAAGAATTTATTCATTTAAGGGTTGTTTACCCACAAATAAGGGTATATTCATATGATTTGTTTCCATAACTTCTTTCTATTGTATTATTTAACAAGAGTAAAATTATTTCTTTATTAAAAATAATCTATTTTCACATTTAAGCAAGATTTTTTATTAGGGGTATATACGACTAAGGGTAGTTTTACCCATAATAAAGGCGAAAAATAATAATTGCGCTATCTGTCGAATATGTTTTGACGTACACAAAATTACTGCCAAGTTTAATTCAAATCGGTCGGCTATAAGTGCTTAAAATAATAAAAATATCATTTTTGAGCAAAACTTCAGGGGCTCATTTCACCCCTTAGAACTTATTTTGGGCAGTTAAGAAAAAACACTTGTCTCTTAATTTTTGATGCTCAATCACATATTTAAAGGAGGAAAAAAGCGGAGGCGGACACTTCAAAAACATTCTTTGTTAGTCAATTCTGATTAAATAGAGCTGAATTTCATCATAAAATGTTCGTGGGGCTTTAGCGCTTCTAACGAAATAAGTCGTTTAGTGAATTTGTTTGAACAATTATTACTGAACAATAAACAACTTTTACATAGCTTTGAGATGAGAAACACTCATAAAGACTGTTATAAATGTTAAATACTAAACGTAGCATGGCCCGATCAAATGACTGATTGTAAACTTTTGATTAGAAAATTCAACTAAAATGTTATCGTTTTTTCACGTTTTTTTTCTGGGCTCCCAGTCGGACTTATTAAACATAATTTATTATTAATGTTGCCACTATTACGGTTTGTTATTTACAGGTCATCAATCACAAGTAATCAATAATAAGCATACATATGCTATTGCAGATCATAGAAAAAGGATCTGTTAATTGTACCATATACAAAATGTAAGCCACAAATAAGTGGATGCAGGTGCACTGAGTCATACCCGCATCTACTTGTTAGCTAGGAATAAAATTAGGCAATAGAGAGACGAGAAGGAATACAAAATGAAAGTCTGAAATCGACGTTAATAGACGGTGGTTGGAGCGAAACATAGCTGATTGAACATACGTGATTTTTCCGAATTTTTCACAGCGCGTGACTTTACAAGAATTTTCACGGTGCGTAACTTTATACAATTTTGCGCAATCCACTTTCACTTTAGTCACAATTGGAAGATCCAATAATATATGTACCCCAGATTTACTTCTGGAGGTTTGTCATTAGGTTCCGATTAGTTGTATGGTCAAATCGATTCACTTCGGACTATTATAAGTAAAAATCGTGTGAATCGTCATATTTAGCCGTGTTCGGTTAATAGTAATTAAATTCTGAAATGGGCACGAAAAACCTATCTTGTTAACAAGTACATATCAGATTCATTTCTCGTGTACTTAGCAAGGTACGTAAGCGAATAATTGAAGAGTGGGCATTCAAAAGGGCGTAACCCACAATTTTTCAAAAATCGTTGTTTTGGCGAAAAAAATTCTTGAGGTTAATGCCAATACAATAGCGCAAACGATTTTTTTTTCCAATCGGAAATATTTTTATTTTCGACTTGGAAATCAAAAATCTGTATCTCGAGGTGTACTGTCGATCAAAAGGGTGTATTCCAACATTAGCTCTTATGGGAAATCCGGGTTTTTTTTAGCGTCAGGTTATTTCGTTATTTTCGTACAGATTGTGGTATCTAGCGTCGTCACCGAGTAGTGTGGACCTCGTACGACATCAGCTTCCTGAGAAATTCCGGTTTATTTGTGTCTATCTGTGTCTTACCACCGATTTCGCGTGTGTGCGACATAGACGCTTGTCGAATTTTGCAATAAAAAGTATTGTGTTTTTGAAAAAACGAGTTTTTGCACAAAAAGGCATTGTTGTTTATATCCTCGTGCACATTTTCATGTATTATAATTATCATTATTCTTTCTAGAAGTCCAGTTATGGCGAATAAAATAAATAAAAAATATAATAAATTAAACCTAAAAAACCTATTTTTTCTCTGAATTTTCAAAAATTGAAAAACATTTTGACAATACGTGTGAAGAATAAAGAAAAAACAGAAAAAACCGAAGATTTATATGAATTTTCTCATTGATTACCTGCGACGGAAAAGAAACAACGAGAGGGCCGAGACGAGATACGCCCTTTTGATTGCCAATACACATCGAGTTACGCCCGGGCATAACTTTACGGGCGAATATCTACCGAAGTATCAATTTTAAATCAACTGCCTCACTGGTTTCGAAATTTCCCTATGTAATTATCAACATATCCGAGTTGCAGATTTTTCGGTTAAAAGTTGTCGAAATGGGAACGTTTTTGTGCCCCCGTATAAAATTTCAGAAATGTTGGTTACGCCCTTTTGAATGTCCACTCTTCAATTGATCATACCAGTTGTTCGATTTGCATGCCTTTCATCTCAAAACCTCCTCCGAAATTTACCGTTGTTTTGCTATCTCACGGAGACTCAAACGAATCCAAAGTATCTTGCAAGACTTTGTGCTGTTGGCTTGCAAATATAGAAGTAACAAACGACAATTCTCTCTCTTGCCCTCTAATCTAAGAGGTAGATAAGTAAGTTACTACATAAGTATCGTTCTTTGTGTAAACTCATCTGAAGTGTTATTTATTGTTTAAAAAATTATCATATACATTGATAAATTCAGTGTATTGTTGTCTTTGTGAACAACTGAGGGCCCATAGCCCTGACAAACGACAACCTACCCATAAATAAAAGTAAATTATCAGGCCTTACCAACCTGATATAATCAGCTAACCGCTTCCCAACATCCAAAAATCCAAACTACCCTCGCCTTTTGCTCGAGACGTAACACTTGGAGAAACCACTGCAACAAAACTCAAAACTACACGTCGCACAGTGAATAAAAATAAAAATTTTTGGTTCAAAAAGTTTCAGATATCATATTTCTCAACCGATTTATACTTTCTTTGTTTAAATGGAAGCTAATTAAGTTCCTAAGAGAACTGTCAAGGTTGATGTTTTGATTGGATTTTTAACAATTTGTTACATCAGTTTTTTATGTCATAAAACCACAATTTTCACTTTCATATTTCGTCAAGTAGAATTCCATAAATTTTACGCCGCTGATTATTGAAAAAGGAATACAATTGGATTAAACAAATGCCATAAAAGTTAAAGAATTGGAGTCCAATGGCATGTCTAAAATATGCAGCAAAGTAATAAGATATACGTCAATAATTTCAGAACCCTACATTGGAAATCCAGTCCTGAATGGTATACCCTAGCGAAGCGAAGGCGCCCAATGAAGGGGGTTGAACTTTGGTCGTCGGGGTACCGGAGAGTGGAATGCGGGCGCTACGTGCCTTGGGCTTAAAGGCACACCCAAGCATATAGAGGGTAACCTTTAGGGAGACGCCGGCTCAGGGTGTTGGACAGAAGCGTGTCTCGGACTATTCCATAGATGCAGATGTCAGGGGCACCATTAATACAAATTAATTTGCATCAAAGCACAAACGCCTCAAGAGTATAAACTAGATGCTTGGCTTAGATGCATATATGCATAGCCCTCAAATAGGAATTCTGGATGTTCCGGGGCACAGTCTGTGGCCTACGGGGGCTAGGGACACTGCTCAGACCGTCCCGAGGCGAGGTAACGAGAACCTGCATGTTGGTGAAGGGAGTAAACGAGGTTCGGGTGCCTGAGATGGGATCCAGGGACCTTACTATATCGTGGGTTAGGTTAAAGGATAGAAGAGGTGACTAAAAGGGGTAGTGGTATCAGCATACTTTCTGGGGGACTTTAAGGAAGGACTACCACCGACTAAGGTCATCAAGTTAATTGACTACTTTCGGTAGCGATCGAAGCAGCTTCCATCAGGTGGCGGTGCGAATGTACAACATACAGTGTGGGGTAGAACCAGAATCGATAAGATATACTTTTTGAGTATCTGGTCACATCGGACCTTGAGATCTTGAACAGAGGAAGAGATAAGTCATTACAAACTTCTTTGAGGCAGGGAATATTGATCGATTATCAAGGGGGCTTAAGGGCGAGGTGAGTCGCTCCTAGATTTCGTAAGGGACCACGCTTTCAGACCACAGATGTATCGTCTTTAATTTGGACTCGGCATATGAAGAGATAGGAACCTGGTGGCTGTCCACAAGGGTGTTAAGAAGAGGAGTTTTGTCTCCATAGAATGTCTACAGGTGGTACTCTCCCCACTAATATGGTGCCTGATGTTCAACGGGCTCATCCGCAGTCGCAAAAAAGCGGGTTATTACACGCAAGCGTATGCTGAAGACATTGTCTTCTTGCTCCGGAGGTAGATCTTGAGACGCTGACACAGCTGACGACAGAGCTGCAGATTTTGGGCAGTTCAAATATCTAGGGGTGACTATGGATAGGAAACTGAACTTGAAAGAGCATCTGAAGAACCAAACTTGGAAATTCTGCGCAACCATATAACGGGTTCGGTTTTAACTCTCTCTGTTGGACCTTAAAACCTTGGAGAGAGGCCTGTATGAACCTGACCGAGGGTCTACCCTTGAGAGGCAGTGTGTGGTACACTTATTGCTCAAAAGGTAGACCAACGGGAGCTAGGATATACGGCAGTAAGAATTGACCGAGGATCATCATTTCACTAGGGGGACTTGCAACCGTGATCACAGGAGAAGTCACAGCGATTCTAGCGTGTGTGCAAAAATTGTTGGACGACAGGTCAGAACCTGTTTGGACAGTCAGGCTGCACTAGTAGCACTGAAAACTCCATTCGTAAGATCCAGACTGGTCTGGGGATTCAAACAGGCATTGAACAGGCTAACAAAAGGAAACAATGTTGCACTGGTTTAGGTACCTGGTCACTCAGGTATAAAAGGGAATAAAGCTGCCGAAAACCTGGTCGGAAATGGGTCAGGAATGACTCTTACAGGGAGAGCCGTCGATGTAAGGGATGGCGACACGTTAGGAAAATAGTGGTATGGAAGGGTTTCTTCCGATTGCAAACCATGGTAAAACCTATACTTTGAGTATGTACGTGACTATTTCTATAAATTTTTCTGTGGGCTTTGTAGTGGACATGTACAATCTAAAATTTCTTTTCACGGTGGTATCAGAGCTAAACTAATTAATAGGACCAAACTTCTGTCGGAGAAGTTTAGCAAAACACACTTCGGCGTGAATAAATCTATATATTCCTTGTATATATCTTTAAACCTTGCTGACATCTGTGGGATCGTCTCAGGGATCATCTCAGGTAATTCATATTGTATTTTTTATGATTTTACAAGAGTGAGAGTCTCGCAATCAGGCATTCTTAATCCCGCCAAACCTGTGAAAGTGAATCAATTGACCGTAACACGGAATGGATGTTCATTGAAGCAGTGAAGACAGAAAGTGGAAGCTGGCGGACCCCATTATGGACGCTCCCAGATAATTGCTTCTGTCTCGCTTCACTGCCATAGGTTGGTTAAATGAGGAAGACACAATGAGCTCAATGCATCCCACGTTTCCACGTTCTGGGTTCACTGTATTAGACTGACGAATACACATAGCAAACTGCATAGGTCGCCATATATTTTCGTCCAGTTTTCGAAGTATGCTATTCTTCCAACTATTGTTGATGTATTCGGTTTTGATTTTTTATCTTTAAGAATCTAAAATCATGTTATATGAAATGTTGACAGCCACTGAACATTTGAGCAGCTCATATAAAATGACTCAAAAATATTGTAAACGTACACTAGTGGCCCCTATGGAACGGCAACCGGCAACGCCGGCCATTAGGCAGAAGAGCAGTGCAGCGAGCACATAGGGGCCGCGGAAAAGCGCTAACTTGACACCCCCCACCCGCCAACGATGAACCGGAATGGGAGGTCGCAAGCAGCCTGAGAATACTCTCGGGTCAGTCTTAAGGTTTTCTGCCTTTAGGTGGGTCCTGATTTATTTTCTGAGGCCTTCTTGGAGCAGGCTATGGGTTTTCTGTCCTTAGCTGAGTCTTGATTCGGCTTACGGCTGAGGTGCAGTGGTCAGGATAAGGGTTTTCTGCCCTTATCCGAGTCCCTTATCCCTATTCAAACTCCGCGGTTGAATTATATAGAGTCTCACATCCTAAGTAAATTAATAATTGTGTTTCTTTGATTATATAAGTTCAGGACCAAAGATTAGACGCAATAATAATTGTAATTAAATCTGATTTCGCTGAATTAATTCTATTGCGTCAGTTTTGTTTATTTCTGTTTAATAGCTATTAGGCACTCCAGGCTGGTTACCTGAGTGTGGATTTCTAAAGTTTAGCATAGGGCGATCTTTTTCTTTTGCTCTAAATGTCTATGTTTAATAATTATACCATAATACTTTTTGTAAACTGAGACCGCATGTATTTTTATACGATTAAATGGGACTCACACGTTTCAACATGGTCATATGTGAGCAGTAAAAGTTTGTTCAATGGATTTTATTTCTTCAAATTTAGGTAATCAAATTTCATCATTTTATCGTTGACCGAACGGTATTCTATATCTAAATCTCTAAAACCATTTTTAATCTAACTTCGAAATGCGAGATAAATTTTAATTCACAAAGCATCTTTATGAAAATTTGGGAAACGTTACCAAAGATGATAAAGCACGCCTGTAAACTTCTTTTTCGTAAAAATTTTGTAAAAAATTGTGAAACTTATCAATAATTACAGTTAACTGTAAAAAAATGTCTGTGAATATTTTAAATATTGCAAATATAGTAGACCCTTTTATAATACGTTTTGTGATTTTCCGAAAAAAAATTTAACTACAAAGATCTCAAAAACCTGACGTGCTGGGAAAATTTAGAGGACAGATTTGGATTCAGTACGGAAAACTACTCTGGAAATGATGTATCTTATTCCATAAACACATAGGTTATATTCTGTTGACCAATGTTATTTTTTATCAGACCTGTAATAATATGTGTGAGTGTAGTACCACGGTGTGCCGATAATGTAAATGGACTCAGCGGCCATGAAAGTAGTATAGCTTTTTCTTGTTCTATTAGATTACAATTCGTCTTCTACTTTGAAGTTCTGGGATCGTAAGTAAAGCGTTTACAGCCTGGGACTAGAAACGCTGTTTTGGAGATCGCACAGTGACGCCAAACTCGCACTTATGATGGAGATGTGATAAAAACAGATTTATGCGAGTATCGACCGTGCCGATCATATTTGTGTGGCCAGCTAATAAATAATTCTTTTTGGTCACATAACTTTTTTTGTAATTGAAATACCACCCGGAAACTGTGAGGAATGCTAGAGAGAATAATAAACTACGCTCATCTATGTCATTTGAGTGGAAATTCGAAAAAAATATTTCTCGAAGAAATTACACATGGGTAATTTATTCCGTATGCCGCATTTCCACAATAAATTATATATTGATTTGAAACTCAGGTTAATTAGATGAAAGGCAATAAAGGAGGTTTATCTGGTCCTAAATATTTATAAATGTGTTCAAAATTTTCAATGAACAGATTTATGAGAGCACCTACTGTGGCGTAGAACACAAATCCGGTTATGTGGACGAAAGAATAAATGATTGAGGGGGTCTATACATGTCTCGGTTTAAAAAAATATATTTTCTTCATACTTCTAATCCAGGAGATGTTAAAAATACGCTGTTCAAAGGATTCATTCAAATTTTTGCTAGTTCGGGAGTCAGAGTGTCAACCACAGCCGCGCGCCTCCGTTGCAGCTGCCCGCGGCTCCGTTATACCGGGTAGAAACTCATTCCACAAAGGGTTGTCCGGTCTATTGTGGATTTGTTTTGAATGCCTGTATCTACGTGTTTTCTACGAGGAATATATACATTAAATTCAAACTCCTACAGGCAGATTATTGACCAATGAGAAATTGGAGAACACTGGGGTTGATTTTCCACTAGGCTAAACGTTTTTGATGCTCGAATCGTAAGCAGTAGTGAACTTTTCCTTCGAAAAAACATGACCAAAGCGACTCCTCATATTATAAAAATTAGACGTTGTACAGGACTCTCCTAGGACGGATCTAGGCATACGTGTTAAAACAAAAAAAAAACCTTTCTCGAACCAATACACCGCCCGCGAAAATATATACTATATTGCTATATTGTCAATCAAGACTTGATTGTATTTTGTAATCTTTGATGAGATGTTTACTGTATAGTACTCATATACAGAGTTTACTGTATTTGGAGAACTTTAATGGAGGTTTTCCTAGAATTCAAAGAACTCAGACTTCAATTTTCAACGGTACTCAAATGATTCATATCAAGAGTTTACTATACTTTGATGATACTGCAATGAGCTAGTCCCGGGTTTTTCGTTTATTGGACAAATTTCGGGAGTGCGTTTTGCGGTTCTCTCATTTATTTGTACATGTTGACAAGTGACATTATTTTTGTTGATGATTACCTATTTTTTTTTCTCATCGTCAGGGTGACGAATGACTCAATAAGCATCCATATCTGTTCAGACTGGAGCATGAGAGAGACCGACAGCCTCCCTTTCCGCACCCCGCCTGGCACAGACAAAGAGTGTGTGCTCTGCATTTTCCACAAGCGAACCGCAGTAGCGACACTGCTCATCGTCTCCTTTCTTGAAGCGCTTCAGGTACGCATTAAAGCAACCATGGCCCGAAAGCGCTTGCGCCAGGTAAAAGCCGACTTGGCTGTGCTTTCTATCCAGCCAGGTGGCGAGCTCCGGGATTAGACGGTGTGTCCATCTCCCGGATTGGTCACCATGCCATCTCGTCTGCCATTTCTCGACGAATCTGTGCCTTCCATCCTTGCGGATGGCCTCCTTCGCGTGAGCTCTTTACGGAGCTGAAATGTCTCCTTCCTTTCCTGCGCCAATAAGTAGGACGCTCGCCAGGACCAACACAGGACTCGTCGTCACAGTTCGGTATGCTGACACAATTCTCAGCACCAAACCTCTCTGTGCCGAGAACAGCTTCTTCTGGATAGCATGGTTGTTAAGGGCACTTGTCCAGACCGGACAATTGAAGTAAGTCAAAATTGTAAATAATTGATATTGGATATTTTATTACGCTTCATCTAATGCTCTTTTGCACTCCCCTGCATTTCGAAGTATGAAAGAAAAAGACAACTCGAGTGTTAGTAGAGGATGAAAAGTTCACGTGCGATCATTTTATCAACGGCTTGTCACGCAATCGGGAAGCAGAACCATAACACAAATTTTTTTAGTGGTTTAAATGCCACTATCGATTACATAATTTTGTATAGAAATTGTTCAATATAATAATTAAATTATATTCGTTAGGGATATTAACGATCGTACTCATATTCAATCTTCTTTGTGAAACATAAAATAAAGTAAAGTAAAAAGTAAAGTAAAGTCTTCCCCTTGGGCTGACACCTTGAGGAAGTACTTCTCTTAGCTATGCCAGTTGCATGACTGACCGGTCGGAGTCTATGTCGCCCCGAGCGAGCCTGGTCTGTTCGTGTATTATGAGACCGGCTTAGCGGAGGTTGGGCCTCAGGGAGTCCCAGGAGGAGAGGATTTATGAGAAGGGGAAGGACATCTCTTTGCTCTCATACTCGTAAGTGATTAAAAGTCAGGCCCCAAGTAAAAAGGGGAACAGCAATTGGTCACAAAACGGGAGAAAAAAATGAAAATAAAAAATCAGAGAACAAGGTGAAAAAAATTCTTTATAGAAGTAGCGGATATTCAGACTAAACGCGTGGTCTAGGTCCTTGCCCTTTGCCACAGGCTGTTGTGCCGTGCTTGAGGTTTTTAGATAGTGATGCAACGGGAATACCTAAGCATCAGGAGCCCTTCCGGGTCCTAGCCATAGTAGTAAATGATAATAATAATGTCTCTTTCCAGCTTCTCTTCATTAGTCAAAATACTCAGATATCTATTACCAGGGGTGTTAGTTGAAATTTGTCGATTTTACTCATAGATGTCGCTAGAGATATGTATACATTTCTATGATTTGGCATCTATGTCATATTTTTCTATGGACAATAATCTTCAAAAATACACAATTATATTCTGACAAAATAATAGCATCATAGTTGTTTCCCTCAGTGAATATGTCGAGTTTCGTTCCAAGTAAATCGCATTTGCGGCATTCGTTGCTTTTCTTATTGCATCAAATGAAAAAAGCAGTTGAAGCTCATCGATTGCTGGTAGAAACTTATGGTGAACATGCTCCACTGATTAGAACATGTGAGACATGGTTTCGTCAATTTAAAAGTGGAGATTTCGATTTAACAGACAATGAACATCCTGGTGCAGCGAAAAAGTTCGAAGACGAGGAATTGCAGGCGTTACAATTGGCACAAACACTAAATGTGACCCGAGGAGAAATATGACAACGTTTAAAAGCCATGGGAAACATCCAAAAGTATGGAAAATGGGTATCACACCAACTGAACGATAGACAAATGGAAAATCGAAAAACCATTTGTGAAATGCTGCTTCAACGGTTCGAAAGGAAATCTTTTCTGTATTGAATTGTCACGGGGGACGAAAAATGGATTTATTTCGAGAACCCGAAGCGTAAAAAATTATGGCTTTCACCTGGTGAGGTTGGCCCATCGACTCCAAGTCCAAATCGCTTTGGCCGTAAGGCAATGCTCTGTGTTTGGTAGGAACAGTGTGGTGTGGTGTACTTCGAGTTATTAAAACCTGGTGAGACGGTGAATACGGAACGCTACCGACAACAAATTATCAATTTGAATCATGCGTTGATCGAAAAACGTCCAGAATGGGCCCGAAGACATGGCAAAGTTATCCTACAACATGACAACACACCGTCTCATACCGCTAAAGTGGTGAAGAACACATTAAAAGCATTGAAACGTGAGTTTTATGGTGACTTGATTTTTACATGGAAAAGCTGACGAGCATATATCATGTGTTTAAGCATTGTGAGGGACAGAATTAAAATTTGTCCTCGTTTTTTCTGTTTTGTATATCACTTTTACTTTCTAGCATCGGAAAGAAAAGTTGTAACTGAGAAAAACTACAGTTTCTATGTGGGTCGAACTTGTGTATTTTCAAATTGGTAGCATGATTGAATCACACACAGGCTACGAAATATTTTTGAGTCTCTTAATTCAACCTGGGCCTGTGGAAATTAATTTCAGTTTCAGAGAATTACTCCACGTTCACATGTAAATATATCCATATGCAAGTTGATTCTGTGAATTTGGTATCCTCTCGAATCTTGAGCCTGTATCGCATATGCAACCCCATTTCAACGGGCAAACATGATTGTTCTTAACAAAGTGCAAAATCCTGCTGCCTTGGCAGATACTGGGACGATGACAACTGCCCCGAAAGGGGATGTGTAGAATGATTCGTACTCAGGTTTGTCAAGGTAACAAAGCCAACGAAGGCGCGCTGCCCTGCAGGTGGGCGTTAAGGAGTGGAGATGATGCCGTAGTGTGCCCGACGATGAGTTACCATGGTCCTCGTCCAAGTCGGAAAGCCCTCATACTTAGGCCCAGAGAGGTATGAGGGTTATCACCCCTAGGACGGCGGACTCACCTGTGGTCGGACCAGGATCCTTAACGTGTGATGATAAAAGAACAAGGAAAAGACGAACAAAATAATATCATGGTATTTTTCGTAGGCTAGGGCAATTGTTAAGAGCTGGATAAAAATTCTGATTACAGAAATGAACACGGCAACTCTGAAGACGGAAAGATATCAGCTTTCCCGTACGAAAAAGGCCTGCATGAAACTTCGATTTTCGCACAATTTTCTACGTTTTTCCCTAGGATAGGGAAATTCTGAAGTACTGTGAAACATTTTTCACGTCAGATATGAATTCAGGAACTCAAAATACGAAAATATATAAGCATTCTTGCACACAAATAAAACCTTCTAGAAATCGCAAGTTTTGCTCAGCTTGACACTTTTTCCCCTAGGCTAGTGGAATTCTAAGGTACTCTAGGAAAATTATACAGTGAGATTCGAACTTAGCGACTCGAGATACGTGAAAACATCATCGTTTTATTTAATATTGCGTAGAACAAAATTGCTTTCACAGATACTGAAATTTTTAAGATTTTACGCATTTTTCCTAGGCTATGGGAAAACTGGAAGGGGGGGGGGGGAATTCCGAGACCGGATTCGGATTCAGCGGCTCAAAATCCATAGGGGTAGTATACTCACATGTAAAGTTCATTCCACTTTTTTTTTGGGGGCCTGTGTAATTCTTTCGGCATACTTCGATACCCTTCTAAAACATTATGCTTTTTTTATCATTTGGAATTCTAAATGATATGAATAAAAAAATTAATGAAGCTATAATGTTAATATTTAAATTAAATAGATTTTTGTAAAAGTCTTAATATAATAATAATACCTTCTCATATGTGATAAGAGTATGAAGATAAAATGAAATAGCATTAGAAGAACGTGAATTAAACCATTGTATATTTTCTATACTATAACAAAATATTCTATATCTTATTCTATTCTATGAAATCTTATTTGATCAAAAAAAATGTTCATTGATTCATTCAACCATAAGTTCATTACAATTAAGTAGCAGTTTAAGTAGTCTAAGTAGGGAAGTTCATAAACTTTGTTTTTTGTAAATATTTTATAACTTCCTTACGAATAACATATACGCCATAAAACAGAACAATACTGTGTTGTTTTTTAAAGGAATTACGCAAAAAAATTGAAGATTCATGAATATCAGTGAAAGTTATGCACTCATTTATGCGCTACGGACAAAAAGAGTCTCTTAAACATCAGTAATTTTGTATCAACTGTACTCTGAAATAAGAGGTTCTAACCTATTTCAAGTGTCATGGATTCAATGTTTTAATTCACAAAACAAACCCTAACCCGAATATTAGGACCTTTGGGCAACGACTCATATTATGAAGGGTTTTCCAATAGGGACATAACAATTTCGTATCTTTATATGAACGCACCCTTAAACTTTTTTAATGAACTGTCAATGTCAAAACGTTAGTGAATGTCAACATTTTCATCGTGTCAAAGTTCACGAACCAGCAACGTTTGGAAATTATTCAAATTACTAACGAAATTCTGAGTCGGTGGTCGCAACTTCAAGAGCGCTTACTCCAATTTTCGGCCGTAATAATCGTCCCACCCGAGAGGCCGTGCGTGCTATAGTGGATAAATTCGAGTCCAAATTTACACTATTGGACGTTCCGGTGCCAGAAAGACGTCGCATTGCTCGAAGCGAAGAAATAATCGCAGCCGTAAGTGCACCGATTAAAAATGAGCCAAATCAGTCGATTCCACGTCGTTCTCAAGAATTGGGCATCGCTCAAGGTTATTTGTGGCCATAATTGGATGAACTAGACATTAGCGGTATGTGGTTTCAACAAGACGGTGTCACTAGCCACACAGCACGCGTCACAATCGATTTATTGAAAGGCAAATTCGGTAAACGTGTTATCTCGAGAAATGGTCCTTAGAACACTAGTCGACATAAATATTTCTCATAAACATAACTTTGGAACATATCGATCATGTGCACAACCTTCATCGTTCACGCATGCTTGAAACAAATTTTCGAATAATGCCGAGTGAGTTGCGAACACTGTCGATTGGATCTCTACGACTTCTTGCGATTAACTTTCGATTAATGAAAGTCTGTTAGTCAGAAGAAACCTTAGTGACCAGACCCTCGATTTTAGTCTTTTCAAGAGCAATTTTCGACCTATTTCGGTTTGAAAATTGCCTGTTTAAAATTTGTGGCCGGGTTCCACGCAGGAAGGCAAATTTCGGGCAGTCAAATTCTCATTTTAGCGAGTGGTGATATATAAAAATATCTCACTTTTCATTATTTTGATAAGAACAAGGTTTCGCGTGTTCAAATCTTCAGCTCAACGTCCGCAGAAGTGTGATTGTTAAGATCTGTAAGCAAAAGAAATGGTACCTTTAGACTTGAAAGACAATGCACGTTATCGCGCTATTGCGGACCACCCGGTCTAATTTTTGGGAAAAATCCCTACTCTTGAAAATAAAATGGTTTCGCCCAAAGAAAAAGTAACCACCCATGTTTTAAATGACTTTCCAGCAATTGCTGCCTGAGTTTGTGTTGGTTGTTATTGCGCTCGTAAAGTGCCCTGTTGGGCTACGGCACCGACGCAAGAATTTTTGTTTCCTTCAATGTGTTAATTCAGGCGAGAGTCACTTTCCTCATTTCTCTTAAGCAAAGAGTTAACGAGTAGTGATGACTCAAGCATTCAGGAAGAAATCATGCACTTTCCATTAATTAATAAATATAACACTTGGATCAATAAGTCCCGGGACTAACTAGGAAAAACACATTTTTTTGGCAAAACTCGACTTTATTCATCAACATAGTCTCCTTCAAAAGCAACACAATCAGTCCAGCGCTTCTCTAACATTTCAATACCTTTCTCGTAGAACAATTTATCTTTGGCCTTAAAATAAGCGTTCGTTTCGGTGATGACTTCCTCGTTGGAGTAGAATCTTTTTCCTTGGAGCATTTTTTTGAGGTCTGCAAACAGGCAGTAGTCGCTGGGGGCCAGATCCGGTGAATATGGTGGGTGCGGAAGCAATTCGAAGCTCAATTCATTCAATTTCGCCATGGTAGCGAGCGACTTGTGACACGGCGCATTGTCTTGGTGAAAGAGCACTTTTTTCTTCTTCATTTGGAGCCGTTTCTCACCGATTTCGTTTTTCAAACGCATCAATTGGCCAATGTAACGTTCGCTATTGATCGTCTTAACTTTTTTAAGGTAGTCGATGAACAAAACTCCATGAGCATCCCAAAATACTGAGGCCATAACCTTACCGGCCAACATTTGCGTTTTTGATAGCTTTGGACGCTTCTCACCGACTCCAGTCCACTCGGCTGACGACTGCTTTGACTCCGGTTTCGTCCATTGTCACATACCTACGCAAAAAATTCGGTTTATTTCGGCGAAACAACTCCAAACAGCGCTCGGAATCAACGACATGTTGTCGTTTTTGATCCACTGTGTTTTTTTTCATCAAAAGGCAATGGTAAATCAACACACGGAATTGTGTCGAATCCATTGTTTTAAGAATATCAAGACTAGCGTCACTTAAATCACTGTAATTCGTGGTCATAAAATTTTGACAGGTATCTTTTGAAGGTTAGTACTCATGGAAAATCATACAGATCTTTTGTTGGCAACACCATCTATGTGTCAGTCCCGGGACTTATTGATCCACGTGTTATGTCTTGATTATCCAAAAAAACTAAGCCTTGTAAATTTTAACGCGAACACGAATGAAGTAAAGAAAAATAGGAAAGTCCACGAGTCCCTATCTAGAAGGTGGGCTGGGGTTCATATGCGATCGGATCCTCCAAAGCTGTTCGCCTCATTGAACAATGCAGGCGAACACGGATGAGCCCACGATCTATTTTCACGCAGAGTAGCGGCGCCTTTTAGAGGTTCCGGCACCGGGATGAATTTCTACTATTTTTTATCATTTAATTTCAAAATTATTAAAATTTTCAAATTCCTCAGAACTATCAAATTTTTTGGATCTGGGAATTTTTGAAACATTAAAATTACTTGAAAATTTCGAATTTTTTACGAATTTGAAATTTTTAAAAAGTTTGAAGATTTTTAACAATTGCACAATTTTTGAAGAATTCGAATTTTTATGAATTCAAAAAATTTTTGTAATGTTTACATTTTTCTGAATTTTCAAACTTTCTGATTATATAAAAATCTTCAAACTTTTCCAAATATTGAAAGTTTTTAAAAACTTTCAATTCCTCCACATTTTTCAATTCTTTGAAAAATTATATAACCTTAAAAAATTTACATTTTTTCCATATATTGCATATTCAATTTGGACAACTCGTCTTTACAATTTGCTGCATTAAACATACTTGTTTTTGAAGTCAACTTTATTTTTCAGTTTGCATCGAAATTTCACTGTATTTGACGGATTCAAATTTTAAGATTACTGTCTAGTACTCATATACAGAGTTTACTTTATTTGGAGAACTTTAATGGAGGTTTTCGTAGAATTCAAAGAACTCAGACTTCAATTTTCAACGGTATTCAAATGACTCATATCAAGAGTTTACTGTACTTTGATGATACTGCAATAAGTTAGTCCCGGGTTTTTCGTTTATTGGACAAATTTCGGGAGTGCGTTTTGCGGTTCTCTCATTTTTTTTACATGTTGACAAATGATATTATTTTTGTTGATGATTACCTATTTTTTTTGTTTTTTTTTTGTTTATCACCAGGGTGACGAATGACTCAATAAACATCAATATCTGTTCAGACTGGAGCATGAGAGAGACCGACAGCCTCCCTTTTGGCGCCCCGCCTGGCACAGACAAAGAGTGTGTGCTCTGCATTTTCTACAAGGGAACCGCAGTAGCGACACTACTCATCATCTCTTTTCTTGAAGTGCTTCAGGTACGCATTAAAGCAACCATGGCCCGAAAGCGCTTGCGCCAGGTAGAAGCCGACTTGACCGTGCTTTCTATCCAGCCACGTGGCGAGCTCCGGGATCAGACGGTGTATCCATCTCTCGGATTGGTCACCATGCTATCTCGTCTGCCATTTCTCGTCGAGTCTGCACCTTCCGTCCTTGTGGATGGCCTCCTTCGCGCGAGCGATTTTCTGCAGGTTTGTTAAGCAGGTGAGCTCCTTGCGGAGCTGAAAGGTCTCCTTCCTTTCCTGCACCAATAAATATATTGGTGGGACGCTCGCCAGGACCAGCACAGTACTCGTCGTCACAGTTCGGTATTCTCAGACAATTCTCATTACCACATCTCTCTGTGCCGCGAACAGCTGCTTCAGGATAGCATGATTGTTAAGGGCACTTGTCCAGAACGGAGCTGCATAAAGCAGCTTCGAATTTACCACGCTCGCCACCACCTTCTCTTAGCTTCCCTGGGTCCACCAATGTTGAGCATGAGCCGAGTCAGGGCGGCTCCACATTGGATGGCTTTTGCAATCGCGAACTGCAGGTGTTCGCCGAAGCTAAGCTTTCGATCTAACTGCACATCCAGGTACTTAATGCTCTTTTTCCACGCGATTTCATGTCATTTCATGTCATATCTTCCTTGAGAGACCATTTTTCGCCCTCGTATATCACCTACCTGTCGCTCAGGTAGTCTTCTACCATTCGCAACAGTTAGTCTGGAACCTTTTTCCGCACCATCGCCTCGATGCAGATGTTCCATCTCGCGGTATTGAACGGATTGTGTATGTCAATGCTGATCAACGCGCAGAATCCCTCACGCTTCCCAGTTTCTCTTCTTGCTTTAGTGGTGATGTCCACCACTGCCTAAATGGCGTCAACTGTGGACCTGCCTTTCCGAAAGCTGAACTGGTTTTCCGAGAGACCTTTCTCGCCGACCATGTGACTCTGTAGTCTTTGAAGGATCATTTCCTCCAGAAGTTTCCCCATCGTATCCAATAGACATATTGGCCTATACGATGAGGCATCCCCTAGAGGTTTGTTGCTCTTGCTCAGCAGGATCAACCTCTGCTTCTTCCAGTCTGCGAAGAATCTCCCGTCCCGGAAACAGGAGTTAAAGACTTCTAGGAGGATCTCCGGGTATGCCCCGATCACCTCTTTTTGGATCTCGTTCGGCAACCCGTCGATCCCCGGCGCTGTGTTTGCCTTGAGACATCCACCCGCTCCCTTTAGTTCTTCGAGAGTGAAAAGTTCTTCGCGCCGGACCATGCAGGAGTTTCGGTCCTGTCTTTGTAACGGCTCTACAAGCGGAAACAAGCTTCACACTATGTACTTGAGTCGATCGGCATTTTCCAGGCCCGGGGTCTTTCTTTTAGTCACCGATCTCTTGGTGTCTATTTTGAAGGTGAGACCCCATGGTTCCTTCTCGACCTCACCTCACCCTTTGAGCGGGTGAATCTCCGCCGCCCTGTAAGGCATTTTCGACGCAGGACAGAAAACTGGTCGTTCCACCAGTACATCGAGTCCCCGGTACGCCCATGCCCGCGGCGATGCATCGAGTGGTCACATGCTGCGACCACTTTCCGCCTCGCCGACCGCACAGTGTCCTCCAACGACCCAGCAGACCCTGCCCAACCAAGCTCATCTATGAGCCTGGTTTTTTCGAGATGTTCGCGAAGCTTATCTTTGCTGAGTCGTCTTGTGTTCCAGGAGGGGCTCCTCACCTTTCCGCCCCTTCCGGTATTCTCTAGGTGACTCCGTTCCTGGATGCTAAACTCTATGCACTGGTGGTCACTCAAGGTTATTACCTCGAGGACGCACCAGTCGCCTATCCTTGAAGCAAGACGGGGCGTGACAATCGTCCTGTCGATAATCAACCCCCCTGCTCCTCGTATGAACGTGAGATCCCTGCCTCGATTCAATAAAATCAGTTCATTCTTAGCGACCATCTCGCCGACCAAGATCACCCTCCTGTCCAGACGGGCTTCGACCCACTCGGGCGACTTACTATTATAATCGCCCGCGATAAGGGACCGCCCACAAGCCTCTCTGAGGCTTTCCTCAAGGAGGAGGATCTGGGTCTCAAACATCTCGAAAGGATCATCGTGAGAGAAGTAGCAGGTGTACATACGTACCCTAACTCCACTTTCCCTACCGTTTTCAAATTAGGATCCTTAAATCTTTTTACCAGCGCATCGTGCGTAGAGGAGTGGGTCGGAATAGTTGGAAACGGGTGTACCCTCGGACCGAAGTCCTACCCCAGTTCCCTGAGGCCCAACCTTCGCTTAGCCGGTCTTGGAATACACGGACAGACCGGACTCGCTCGAGGCAACACAGGCGTATTGAACACCTGTGTTCAATACGCACTACCTGATCAAGGTCCCGAAGAGGCTGGCTCCTGATCCTACATGACACCCCACCTCGGCAGAGCCAGGCTCACATCAACTTCACCTCCTCGTGGGTCGGGAAAGACACCACTCAGCGACGAAGCACTCCTAGTGGGATACCATACGGAAACGATCGTTTGGACTGTTATTGGTTACAGACTGCGGAGGCTTTGCAGTGTCCCCCAGGAGTTTTCATTCTCCTATTTGCTTTTTGCCTCACTCAAGAGAGAGCCCGTCCATAGAGCCTTTTCTCGCATTTCAAAGGACACATATCATAGTCGTGCGGCGCTGACATTCATTCAGTTCACTCATTCCTCGCAGGCACTCGCAGACTCATTCTCAGCGCCACTGCATGGGGCATACATCCTTCTTCATGCATGGGGATAGACGCGTCTATAGCGTCCCCCGCTTTCTACCTGGGATTGACCCGTTTATTGGGCACCCTTCCCGAAATGGGAAGAAGCGCGTCTATAGAGCCCCCTGCATTTCTTCACTGATTCATCGGGACACTACAAACTACATGCCTTGAGGGCCGTCTGGTAAGCCTCCCCACCCATCCTTTTTAGGCATAGCCAAGAGAAGGACATCGTCAAGGTACCAGTCCAAGGGGAGCTGATGATTACCTATTGGGAATAATATTCTTGGTGATTACAAATCTTTGCTCAAATGGACAAAAGATCCTCGATTCGAACATTAGATACAAGTGAAGAAATGGTAGTGTCACCCTATTGTTACGTCAGAAACGTAACATTTCTCTTTTTAAAAGATCTCCTCGTTTTACGTAAGGATCGGAAGGATCCTCTCTAAGGGATGAGGAATAGGCAGTGATTGAGAAGGGTTAGGTATATAAAATATATTTATTGACAGTTAAAATTATATCGGGTAAGCACCATGGAAATGTAAATAGAATCGAAATTTAAATACCCACGTAGTTACCCTGAGTTGTGAATTGGTTGATGATTAATTGAGTCCAGTAAGCGAATGTGGTCAGTTGAGTCTTCCTTGTAATCTTGAGATAGTTGCTGTTGTATAGTAAATTCGTAGTCCAGACGGTTGATCTAGTTGATTCCTTGATCTCAGTTTCGAGAGAATTTTGGAAGGCGATTCCCCTTCACTTTCTAATGTCGTTGAACTCAGCGTCGAGTTAGAAAGCGTCGAGTTAGAATTTGGGTTGAGTAGCGGTAGAAATCTGGTGAAGCTGGACTAGACTGACTGGATTGCACTCGCGGTATAGATTCGATGGCACTGGACTGGACTCGCGTTGGTTACATTGTAGAAATTGGACGTATTCTATCTAACTGAATTGAACTCGCGGTGTAAAGATGATGGTACTGGACTGACTTCTCTTGGAACTTTCGCTTTTTATAGAACTTTGAAAGGTCAAGTATGACGAGTAACATGCTATGACCAGTCGTATGTTATTACAAGTCACATGCTATTACAATTCGCATGTTGTGACGGTAGTGTGTTGGTATTGTAGGGCTTCATTCATTTTCTCTGTGGGTCAGTCGATTTGTTATCATGTGTGGGTATTATAACGACACATGGTAATTTCATATTGATCATCCCATTGATCTGTAGATTTGTCTATAACTTGCGTCGATAAGAGCATACTCGCTGTAATGCTGTCTTGATCCCTTTATTGGTTTCTTAATCTGCTTGTTACTTGTGGCGGTAGAGTCGCGGGACGTGACACTATATTATAAAACATGATGGTTTGCGATCGATGACGTTAAAATATAAAAAAGAAAACTCTTCATTATGTCAAAATTGTAGTGACTTTTCGTTGGCTATGGGCTTACCAACCTCACCAGGCTTTATTGAATTAAAAAACACCAAATAATAAAATTGTCACACACATGAAAAATAAAGAAATTAACTTAATATTGAAACATGCACAAAAATATTTATTTTTACCTCTATAAAAAAAGGTTAACTCATAATGAGTAATGTCATATATATAAAATAATAATAAAAACCATGCTTTTAGTTAATAAAATGACTTGATGTCATGGAGTCGACGAAACTTTGTCTTCTACATTATTACAAGGTCCGATCAGCTGGCACCTCCACAGCGGAATATTACTATTTACTTTATGCCATATTTTCGGGCTAATTACGGGCTAATTTTGGGCGGTAATGCCGATTTTTGGGCACTTGTATTTTTCTCAAAAAACCAAATTTCAGGTGAAGGTGCTGACTGCCCGATCAGCTAGCACCTCCAGTACATAAAAATCTTAAAATTTCAAAAACTGACCGTACCCGAATTTTGGGCTATTTTCGGGCTCTTGAAATACCCCAAAATCAATTTCGAAAAAACAACCTCTATCACTAACAAGCAACCCTTAATTTTTCAAAATACTTTTTCGGCGGTATTGACTACCCCAGAATTTCGGGCTATTTTCCGGATTTTCAAATACACAAGAATCATTTTTGAAAAAACAACCCCTATCACCGAAAGCAACCCTTAATTTCTGAAAATACATTTTGAACAAAAAAAACTATTTGAGAATATTGGACTATTTACAGGCTCCTCAAAAATGTCCATATCGATTTTTAGGCTCCAACCCTTAACACCAAAATGCACCCCTGCATGGCCATGTAGAGACGACTTTGACTAAAAATCATGTTTTTAAAAATTTTTTGGTCTAGGAATACTCTCTGATTTTCGGGCTCTTCAAAAAAGTCCATATCGATTTTTGGGCTCCAACCCTTAACACTAAAATGCATCCTTGCACTGCCAAGTATAGACGACTTTGACTAAAAATCTGTTACGCGCGAATGAAGGTAATGGAAATTTTCCCTTATTATTCCCGAATTAATATAGCACGGAAGTATTACTATGCTGTATTAATTCACGACTTATAGGCGGACCAAGGACGCATTTTTGCTACCTTGTATCGCTCATAACTTGAGCGCTTCCTGATAACCGACTCAGCATTCAGGGGGCAACGAGTTGGTTCGAGCAAAGTATAAACTGAGCAAGAGAGAAATTGGAGGAGAGATGACTGGAAATAATATCTAAGTTAAGGAAAGCTTCTCGATTCAAATCAAATCCAATTAAAAATTCAAATTCAAATTGCGTACATATATATATATATATATATATATATATGTACGTATATGTATGTATTTATGTATATGCATGTATGCGTGTGTGCATGTGTATACAATATTTTTATATATATATAAAATATTGTATAATAATATTGTAAAAATACACGGTCTTCTTATATGCTACCTTTACGTAGCTCTCACACGAGGACAAAATTACAAAAATGAGAGCGTGCGAAGCATGAGTAAGGAGGGGAGGGGTGATTAGCACAGTATAAGAATGAACACGAAAGAGAGGAGAAAGAAGCGATGCAAGAGAGAATGAATCCTGGAGGAGAGAGAGAGAGAGCTGTCTCCCCGCAGCTCAAGCTAGCATCTCGCGTTAAAACCACCTTTCTGCTTTTGCTTGCTGCCATCTTTCGTCCGCCCAGGCGCGCACTAAAGAAGGCAGATATATGCATATATTTTATCCGATTCTATGACTGCAACGATCCGGCTCTGCGCTCAGCGTAAGGCCCAGCATACACCTACCCCTTCCCATACCCCGCCACCATCCGAGCCTAAATGCTTATACCGGCTGACCTACCGCAACCAATCCACGTGCTTTTAAAGACTTAAAATACATTGTCTGAAACAATGAAATTGTTTTAGTGACAACGTTATTAATAAAACAATTACTAATAACAATTAAAAGCTGAAACATTTAAATTTAAACTGAAATAAAAGAAACTAACTATCGGCGGACTAATTTAAAAGTCCAGATTAATAAAAAGTGGCAAAACGTCATTTGTGTGTATTGTGCACAAATAAGACTCAAGTTTCTCTGCGACAACCAACAGAAAACCATTGCCCAGTCTAGGACGAATCAGGAGCTAAGGGAAAAATCTCTTCCTCTCTCTCACACTCTCCTGGGACTGGTAGATGTAAGGAAAACTAGTAGTAAGGTATCGTTCTAATATATATATATATATAGTTGTATATCCTTTTTATACGGACATTAAACATTAAAACTGGAAATCTTCCTGCATTCAAGTTTTCTTTTCCAAAAATCAAAGGGGGTTTTCTTAAAAGCAGGGTATAGCCTCCTCAGTCAGAGGGGAGAGCAAAAGCACGGTCCCAGTAATTAAACAAATTTTGATTTATTTAATTTATAATTTTCTGAGTTGAAATTTGGCAGTTTGAAGCCTCAAGCGGGCGTATAATTGAATTTAATATTTTTATTATATTAAGTTTAATTATTCGTACGTAACAAAATCATCTTTTTGTGTATTTTAAGGTCTATAAGTACTCTCTGATTTTCGGGCTCCTCAAAAATGCCCATATCGATTTTTGGGCTCCAACCCTTAACATCAAAATGCACCCCTGCATGGCCATGTAACGACGACTTTGACTAAAAATCATATTTTTGTTCATTTTAAGGTCTAGAAGTACTCTCTGATTTTCGGGCTCTTCTAAAATGTCCATATCGATTTTTGGGCTCCAACCATTAACACCAAAATGCACCCCTGCATGGCCATGTAGAGACGACTTTGACTAAAATTCATCTTTTTGTGTATTTTATGGTCTAGAAGTACTCTCTGATTTTCGGGCTCTTCAAAAATGTCCATATCGATTTTGGGACTCCAACCCTTAACACCAAAATGCAACCCTGCATGGCCATGTAACCTGGTGAAGTAAGTGTAGTATTAACAACTCCATCGCAATCGAATATGCGACAACGAGCTGGTGTAAATTGTACTTCCTACTCAAAGATTTGAGGAAAGTCAGTTCTTTTTAAAACGTCTATATAAATAGAGAGAACATGTAGCTTTCTATCTTGACTATGAGCACATTTCACATTTTTCACATGTGTAGCGATGTCTTAAACTATATGTGTCTCTCATTAACTGTGCACACAATTTATCTATGACTGCTGCTCAATCTATCAAAATGTACTGATTTTCAGTATTTTCATTGCTTGCTTTGAATAAGGGATATAAAATTTCGGCCCATTGTTTATATATTTGGCTGCTTATCCCCTTTTCGGTTGCTATCCCAATAAGCTCAAAGAAGCGGTTTTCAATGGCAAGTATATTAATTTGCGCTCTAAATAGATGTCTGTCTACATAAGTGCCAAGTATCAACTGGAAGAGACTATCGAAAGGACAAGTATTGTTCAATGTCAATTTTTTATCATGAATCTCGATTAGTTTTAATTTCATGACACTCCCGTTTCTTAAAATGGGTACTGCTGACAGTTTTTTATGAAATAGAAATTCATTGTCCAAATGTAAATCATTGGGCTTCACAGATGCTTTATCATTTAAACCACTCCAGCTTTCTTCGTGTCTAATGGAAGCGATTTCATATGTCGACTGTTTGCATGACAAACATATTTGTTCTTCCCCATATCCTTCTAATTCTATGTCTATGACTTCAGATTCAATGGTATTTAATTATCCATGGTAGATAGAGTAAAGCGTTAAGAAAATGTAAAAAACTAAAAAAGAAGAAATGCAAACGATAACTTTTGAATGAAGAAAATAAGGAGAAACTGACGCTATGCCAAAACAACAAAAATGAGTGGAAATCCTGTCATTTTGAGTCAATATAGAAGCAGACTTATTCCCAAATATGTCACGTTATAATGTAAAAAAGGACACATGCAATTCTTTCAGTATAAAGTTACAATTCTTCTTCTTATTATTATTATGGTTCTGGATTCACATTTTTGTCATTAAGAATTATTTTGGACATCATTTATAGAAATTTTCTCAGCATGGTCTCTACATGGCCATGTAGGGGTGCATTTTAGTGTTAAGGGTTAAAGCCCAAAAATCGATATAAACATATTTGAAGAGCCCAAAAATCATATAGTCTTCCTAGACCATAAAGTTTGCAAAAAGATGAATTTTAATGAAAGTCATCTCTCCAAGGCCATGCAGGGGTCCATTTTGATGTTATAGGGTTGGAGCCCAAAAATCGATATGGGCATTTTTGAGGAGCCCGAAAATCATAGAGTACTTCTAGACCTTAAAATACACAAAAAGATGATTTTTAGTCAAAGTCGTCTTGACATGGCCATGCAGGGGTGCATTTTGGTGTTAAGAGTTGGAGTCCAAAAATCGATATGGACATTTTTGAAGAGCCCGAAAATCAGAGAGTACTTCTAGACCTTAAAATACACAAAAAGATGATTTTTAGTCAAAGTCGTCTATACATAGCAGTGCAGGGGTGCATTTTGGTGTTAAGGGTTGGAGTCCAAAAATCGATATGGACTTTTTTGAAGAGCCCGAAAATCAGAGAGTATTCCTAGACCATGAAATTTTTAAAAACATGATTTTTAGTCAAATTCGTCTCTACATGGCCATGCAGGGGTGCATTTTGGTGTTAAGGGTTGGAGCCCAAAAATCGATATGGACATTTTTGAGGAGCCTGTAAATAGTCCAATATTCTCAAATAGTTTTTTTTGTTCAAAATGTATTTTCAGAAATTAAGGGTTGCTTTTCGGTGATAGGGGTTGTTTTTTCAAAAATGATTCTTGTGTAATTGAAAATCCCGAAAATAGCCCGAAATTCTGGGGTAGTCAATACCGTCGAAAAAGTATTTTTAAAATTTAATGGTTGCTTGTTAGTGATAGAGGTTGTTTTTTCTAAATTGATTTTGGGGTATTTTAAGAGCCCGAAAATAGCCCGAAATTCGGGTATTGTCAGTTTTTGAAATTTTAAGGTTTTTATGTACTGGAGGTGCTAGCTGATCGGGCAGGCAGCACCTCCACCTAAAATTTGGTTTTTTGAGAAAAATACAAGTGCCCAAAAATCGGCATTACCGCCAAAAATTAGCCCGTAATTAGCCCGAAAATGTGGGATAAAGTAAATAGTAATATTCCGTTGTGGAGGTGCCAGCTGATCGGACCTATTATTACATTGTAACAGTTAACTTTAAATATTGACAACAGTTATTGCAAACACAGAATTTGAAATGTAAACAGGCATCGGCCGGAAAACAATCATGAATTTAATCTATTAAGTAATGAAAAATAAATTTTGATTGATCTATTTGATGAGGTAGGTTTTTGAAACCAATTGGAAATAATTTGATTTACTTTTATAATTAATGACAAGTCCAGAAAGTTAATTAGATTATTTTGTTGCACTTTAAAGGTGGATTAAAAGTTATTATCCTGTGAATTAAAAATGTTGAGAACCAAATCAATCAATTTCTTTTGTACACACAGAATAGTGTGAAACATTTCGCTCTTTGGTAGTTTCTAACCTTTCTTTTGGAGTCTTTTTTATACTATTTTTATTGACTAATTTGGCTAATATTTCCAGATTTTAAGGTTATTCATTGGGTTTCACGAAGGGGGAAGTTTTCGCGCAATAAAATTTCTTATTGTGTTACGTCCCGAGCTAAGGCGAGGGTGGGTTGGGAAAATTAGGAAATGGGACGAAAGTTTGCTGCTTAAATCAGAGTGGTAAATTCTGATTATTTATATTTTTGTGTGGGATCGTGGTCACTAGTCAAACCTATGCGGCTCGAGTTGTTCACAGTAATAACAAATTTGATTATATTGCGGTTGTACAAGCTTTATTAATTAAAAGATAGATATACTATACAATAAGTTTTGAGATGCTTATGTGTATGACTAATACTACTTCTCAAGATGAGAAGGCAATTTTAAGAATTTTGTGCGTTTATGAGTCAATAATACAGGTTTTGAGATGCCTATATATGTGACTTCCGCGGTTGATTTCGTGCGTTTTATGCTAATATACTGGGTTTTGAGATGCCTAGGTACACAATTCACGCATTACAATTGTTGTTATAGTTAATATAATAAGTTTTGAGATGGTTATACATATAAAACTTACGCTATTTTTTTGCTTGAGAAGGCAAGAGAAAGAGTTTTGTCGTATAGTTCTCCTTGTTGATAGCTGGATAACGGCACAATCCTGGCTGGAGTTAAGTAGTGCTAGTCAAGTAGTACAGGAAACGTATCAGACAATCCAACTTGCTTGCTAAACACTGGTTAAGTTCGTTTTCCGTAGACTTAACTCTCAGAACTCGACTTAATACGACGATACACGTATCTAACGGCACTTATCAATTCACGGCTACCGGACTTGCATCACTTAAGGACCAGGGATTATATTTACCAAGTACCGAGGTAATCCTTGTGTAAGATACCGATTTACGAATATCAAAGGGTCAATTCGTGACACCGACAGTATGACTTGCGGTCGGAGTGATTACCGACGTTAAGATCTTGAAGACTGAACAGCTACTATCGAAAAGACAACCTCCAGAGGTAATCGATCTGTTTCAGTTTTAGGAATTAAATCTTTCATCTTAACGTGACAGCCTGATAAGGTTTATCTTTTAATTATTTTATGAGATCAGGTTTCACTAAATTCAGATTCCCCAGGTTAAGATTTAGTCTAGTATATGTATATAAAAAAAATTTATAAAATAATAAAAATTAAAGCAAAGGGAAGAGAGGGCGTAAAATAACGCAAAAATGAAATAATATTGAAAAAAAAAAATCTAAAATATTAGTAAGGACTCCCATTCGAGAAGCCGAGCTTTTGCTTGACTTCTGTGATCGACCGAGAGCCGGCATACACAGCCTATTGTCACGCTGTCTGTTGCTACGAACGAATATGTTCCTGAGAACCTCATCGCCGTATCTTTCTCCCATGCACTTCCGGTTTGTGCTTCAAACCCTGATGGATGCGCCTGTAGGTCACGAATCATTGTAATTTTTGTGTGCGAGCTCACTCACATTGTTTTCAACCATTCCATGTAGATTTTCTTGTAAACTTTTCTCTACTTTTGTGTTGAACGGCTGAGAGTCGCAGCTGATTCGTCTCAACGCCCCCCTCCCGCCAAACGAAGGGATCCCTTATTCATAAGCATCAGTTCGTTTTTTCAAACAGTATTATAACATACATTGTAGTATTGTTTTTTGTTATTATGGACTTATTATTACATTTTAAATTTTTGACTTAAAATTAGGAACCACCACCATTATACTATGGATAATATTATATTATTTAGTGCAGTATAAGTGATTTTAGTATAACGAGAGTATTTTTGGAGTTTACCGATTCACTCGTAGGCGCATGTTGTTTATTATTTTATTTATTATTAAAAAAAGAGAGGGAGAGGGGGAAAGAGTCATCCAACCAACCTCTCACTCTTCCCGTCTCCGTCTTCCTTTTGGTGTTTTGTGGATTTTTTTAATTTTTAATTCAAATTAAAATAATTAAATCAATTATTGATGTAAAGATTTTTCACTATTTATCCATACTGTCTACATAACCAATAATATTTACTATATTTGAAATTTTATATACATATATTCTACTATATATTCTATTCTATTCTTAAGTAAAATTTCATTTTAAAATAAGCCAATTACATTCATCTTGTGGTAATCTAGTGTTTTCCTATCCTAATCCTAAATTCTAGATTCTCAGGCAGATAATAAAATTGTCACAATTCAACGAAACGGCCTTTTTATTGGTATTGACTTGGTGACAAAACAAAAAAATGTATTTGATATTTATGTGTCATTCGCCTTCGGCGTGTGCGTAAATAATAGGATTTCCTCTTCTTTGGACTGCTTTACCCATGAGCACCAACCAACATACGAGTGACAATCCATCCCTTTGGGACACTCCATCACCAAAGAAGATTTCTCCTCTAACATTCGCTACCTCAAAATTTAGACATATAGTGTTAATGAAATCTGCAAAAGATTCACAGCTTTCTTGGCTCCAGATGTTGGGAACGGGTGGTTTGACCTCTTGTACGACGCATCCGATCGCCAAAGCCGGGATGCGAGCGTGGTCTATTCCCAGGTAAAAAACATTTTCGACGTTGACCTCCTAGTAGATCCCCTCGTCGACGTCGAAAACCACCAGCTCTGGATTTGTCTCATGGACAATAACATAACGCCTCTCAGTGTTCTGGTCGGAATCCACATAGGCGATGGGAGTCATCGTGCGAGCGTCCTCCACTCTAATCCTTAGCCACATAGGTTGTTCCTAGTAGATCTCGTTGAGATCATTTTTTAATTGGGCATATTCCCCCTCTCAATCCCAATTTCGGACAACAAAATCCGAAGGACTACAACAATGTATGGGCCTGACGTTATAGGTCATACCCACAAGTACTGGTGGGTTTAAAATGTAGCCCGATAGTCCTGCAAACTCCAGGTCGTCCCCACACCATGGTACTTGATCCATTGCAGAAATTTGCTGCTTTAAAAGTAAAATATAACGAAAAAAATTCTAAAAAAAAGTCTTGTGCGCCTATATTTAAATAGATTCATTTATAATATAACTATTATTTAATTAAGATGGTCAAAACGAGTATGAATAATTTGGTATCAATAAGCTTAATTTAATCGTGCTACGGTGAGATACCATCCCTGTGTAGCTGGAAAAAGAGGGCATGCGCATGCGAGAGACGTAAAAAAACGGCATTTGGAGGTAAAAGAAATATTTATTGGGGTGGCAGGTTCTTGGATATCCGTTTTTCTATCGAATGGCCTACAGGTTCAAACATCTTGTCAAACTCTGCCTGATTTTTTATTTCGGCGATTAGATCGTCGCAGTATTTTCTTTTGTTTCGAGAATTTAAGATTACTGTTCTTGCAATGGTGGGGGTGCTTTTTGGTGCTGGTCCTGGTTTTAGCTCGAGGAATAAGTTTTTTTTGCACTCCTCTGAGGGCATCTTGACGGACTGGCAACGGATGTTGCCCTGTTTGTTCCAGGTGTCATACCTTCCCGTCTGGGTGGACTTATTCAGGGTACGGTTTTTTGGATGGGCCGTGATCAGAATTTTTTTAATCTCCTCGGAGACAGGTGAGGCAGTTTCGTGTTTCACCTCAAAATTTTGTGGTGCGAGGCGAGGTGGGGTTGGCGGACTTGAGTGCCGCAATCCCTCACATTCATAGATGTCCTCGTGGACAATTTCCATTATGGGCACTGTGATGGTGAAAAAAAATTGGTTTAGCCCCCTTTATTTCACCAGTAGTTGAATTGAGCACCTTGAATTTGTGAATCTCAGTATTAGTTGTTAATTGAAAATAAACATCCCTCTACCGTGTTCGACTTTGACGTTCAGCTTATTATTAAGTGCGGGTTTGAAGCTCATGAGTTCAGCAACAATTGAGAAAATAGAATTCGTTTATGAATATTTCAAATTTATTTGCCCTGTTGATATTTCAATTTTAATATTTTAGACATTTACACTAATTTTAATTTTAATTAATCAAGAAATCAGGCATTTTTAAATATTCATAAGATTCAAAATAACGTGACTTGGTCATTTTATTCAATTCCTTGCTTCTCACTACACAACGAATATTAATTTTGACATAGCTCACTGCAGTAATAAAAAATAACAAAAAATGAAGTTTGGACCCGGCTAAAATATAATAACATTAATACAAATATTTTTACATTCTCATTATGGATGAGAAGGTATTGGTTTTATGTGAAAAATGACTTTCGAAATTTTCATCAAATCTTTACGTTTTGAGACCCCCTGAGTCAGAAAAAATGGTTTTTACGAAAGTGTCTGTCTGTCTGTCTGTCCGTCTGTCTGTTTGTAGTAGGTCGTGTGCGGCATAACTCTCGATAGAATTATCAGATTGAAGTGAGCTTTGGTACACTTTATCGGAGCCGAAAAAGTAAGGACAAGTTCGTTAACCAGCCACATCCAATCAAAATTAAGGGATGGAGCACTACTTTTGTGTTTTTGAAAATAATTTTTTGAAAAAATCAAAAATTTCAATACTGGTTTTTGATATTGCTCATAAATCTCTACAAATTATCCTGATAACATTTTTTGATTAAATCAAAATTATAAATGTTACAGCATATTCAAATTCGAAAAAAGTCAATATCAAAATTCCATTTTGCAGTTAAATTATACGAGATACGAAAAAACGTTATGACACAATATTATTTTCTACATAAAGACCTACAAATTTGAATTGTAACATTTTTTCATAAGATGCATATTTTTCTTTATAATTAAAAAAAAAAACTATTGAAAATCCAAAATTCAATTTTTTAACAATAATATGTAAAATACGAAAAAACGTAAGAATACAAAGTTGTTCGCTTCAAAAAGATCTACAAATTTTGTCTGACGCAGTTTCTGATAAAACATATATTTTTCGTTTCAACTCCAAAAAATACGTTTAAAATTCAAAAATTCCATTTTTTAGACAAAATATGTGAGATACAAAAAAACATTTATATGGAAAATTGTTTGCCTAAATGTGGTTTACAAATTCTCATTAGGACATTTCGGGACAGGATGTATATTTTATGTTTTGATTTTTAATATTAAAAAAAATCGATTTTTTTCACCAAAATATGTGAGATACGAAATAAGCGTTGTTCTGCAAAATCGTTTCCTTAAATAAAGTCTACGATTGTTTTTTCTTTTTGAGAGAGTTGGAAGAAAATAAATTAATTTAATCATGTAATTTATTAAAAAGTTACTGAAATGTATACAGAAAATGGTTCTTCTCTATAGGCTAAAGCGCATGATTTGTAAAAGAAAATTCGAATTTTTTTCTTATATTTTAGTCCTAACTTTAACTACTCTAAGTTTTATTAATGTATAATTATCTATGGCCTATGTATCTAATTATTTACAATGGTACGCTATTTTTTGAGTTGTATTTACAAAAAGTAAATGACAAAGTCATTTTTACCCGACATTTTTCATTTCGGATTCTTCTTTTCTATTTAAGTCCTCTTCTCTCTTGTTGTAAATTTTCAAGTCTTGAGAGTGGAACATTCCCCTTTCCTCCTTCGATTCAGGGTTCCACAAGATATAGGTTCCAGGTTTAACCTGTTTTTTTATCTCATATGGACCTTCATAAATTTGAAGAAACTTTTTAAGAATTTTCCTTTTTGGGTCCGATTCATTAACAGCTTTTACAAGTATATAATCTCCTTCTTTTAAAGCTGGTAGACGGAGAGTTTCATTAAACTTTGAGGCTCTGTATTTTTCTCTTCTAGAAGAGTCAACGGGTTGTATGTCCTTTTCATTCAAAAATTCTGACCAAATAGGGGACGTAAATTGTGTCCTATGGTCCGCTATTATTTTAAAGGTTTTCCATACTTCGGAAAATGGTCCTTGGACAATTTGCTGATTACGGCTTTAGTATTTTCTCGTCTCAGTGGATATAAAACCACTTATTTTTAAAACGCATCAATTGTGGACAAAATATATTTGAATCCACCTTTCGATGCAGGCATTGGTCCATAGAAATCAATTGACGAGATTTAATTTGGCTTCTCCGCTTGATAATTTTTCATCTCAGAGAAACAAGTTTGATTCGTGACTTTGTTTCTCTGACAAGAATCACAGCTGGCCTAACGTCGTCTGACTATTTTGGCCATTTTTGGATAATAAAAGAAGTCGTTTAACATTTTTATGACCTTTAAAGGTCCAATGTGGGCATACATTTCATGACATTCATCGATTATGTCATAAATGATGCCTTTTGTTAACCCCTTCGTTGGCATTGACGCCATTTAGCGTCAAATTTTTTCGTGCCCTGTGTGTCATGACGCCATTTGGCGTCAACCATTTTTTCATATTTAACTAAGTCCTACTTGGAATCCAAATTTACCTAACGGTTTTCGGGCTCACTGAATCTTAATCTGTAGTCAAAATTCATAAATTCTAAACGCTCTTCAGTGTAAATACTTACCGACTCGCATACATAAAACCCGGCGTTCAGGGTCAGTAACCGGACGAAATTCCAGGCTTATCTGTTGTTCTGCAGGGGGTATAAAAAAAAATTATTACTAATTTTCAAAAATCTATATTGACAATACTAGCGCGGAAAAAATTTTTAACAGATAATTGAGACCCTTATTACATCTAAGAACTACATTCAAAATTTCGTGTTCAGAGTCATAACCAGTAATCGAAGTAACCCATGAGTATAGAGTTTTGAGTGAATCTAGGTATATAAATAAATTTTTTATTCCCCGCATCGGTTCGACATTTTGGATTTCTAAATTTCTAGTCAACATTCATAGTAGGCATTTGAAAAAACTCAGAAATAGGACAAATATATCGAAATCAAGCAACTTTCAAAATTCCGTTGATTTTATTCAACGCGCCATTTTTAATTTTCAAATTTTGATTTACATGATAATCAGCAAACTAAATAAACTTGTATTGAAAAATAATAAGCAACTTAAATAACCAAGAAATGCAAAGAATTACTAAATTTAAACGTTTTTTGCATTTACGTCCGCCATATTGGATCCGCCATTTTGAATTTTGAAGTTTTGAGTTCAGATTCGTAATTATCACCCTCGAAAACCTAGACATACGAATTTTCAAGACAAAATATTTTCTTGCCATTCTGGGCACTTTTTGACGAAATCTCTCTGCCAACGAAGGGGTTAAACATAACCGCTTATTTTCCCCATTCACGAAATACAAAAGTTCATTATTGGTTTCATATTTCGTGGTATCTTTCTCTTCGACATCATTTATTTTCTGTCCCAGAATAGGATCCAATTTTTGCTCTTACGTAAAATTTTGTAGCCGATTACGTAGGTTTGATGATGGCCTTTTGGCCAAAGCATGTAAAATAATTTTACCGTCCTTGTGGGCCATTTTGGCAGCATTTTCCTGTTCTGGTAGACGACTTAAGGTGTCTGCAACTAAATTATTTTTACCAGGGCTATGTTCTATAGAAATATCATAATCTTAAATAGCCATTGTCCACCTGGTTAACCTTCCACTCAAAAGTTTACATGTTTTCAGAAATGTTAATGCTTTGTGGTCAGTTCTAATAATGACTTTTCCTCCCATTATATACGAACGAAATTTCTGTAGGGCCCAGACTATCGCCAACAGCTCCTTCTCTGTCGTATAATATGCTAATTCAGCGCCCTTTAAGGTTCGACTGGCATAAATAATTGGACATGGGTTTCCCACTTCATCAAGCTGAAAAAGAATGGCACCCAATGACACATCACTTGCATCAGTCTGCAAATAAAAAGGTTTATTGATTTCTGGATAGGTTAATAGAACAGAGCTACTGAATAAGAGCTTGATTTCGTTAAATTGTCGTTACAGATCGTCGTTCCAAGACCATTTTACTCCTTTCTTTAATAGTTCCAGAAGTGGAGCTATTTTTGCCGCATGATTTTTTGAAAATTTGGTGTAGAAATTAATTAAACTCAGAAATCCACGTAATTCTTTTAAAGTTTGTGGCCTTGGGAAATTCTGGATGGTTTCAATTTTTTTTGGATCTGGCTTTATTCCTGTGGACGTTAAAACATGTCCTAGAAACTTTTACTTCCGATCTGAAAAAATGAGACTTTTCCAGATTATTTTTTAAGTTATTTTCCATCAATCTATGGAAAAGCAGCTCCAAATGTAGATGTTGGTGCACGTTTTCAGAAGCGCACAAAATGTCATCAATAAAAGTCAAATGAAAATTCCCTAGACCGTTAAGGACGAAGTCTAAGGCTCTGAACAGTGCCGCTGTACTACTTTTTAGGCCGAAGAGAGTTACGCAAAATTCGTATCATTTACCTTCGTGTATAAACGCCGTGTATTTTTTTTATTCCTTGGTTAGTGGAATTTGCCAAAAACTACTGGTCAGATCCATTGTTGACATGATTTTAATGCCTCCACATCTTTGAAAAAGCACCTCCGTTGGTTCTGCACATTCATAATCATTTATCATTATATCATTTAGTTTACGAGCATCTAAACATATTCTAACGCTTCCATCCTTTTTCAAACTACTCACTAGTGGATTGATATATGGACTATTTGATCTAATTATTCCCAGCTATAGTAAGTTATTAATTTCCGACGTGACTAGTTCTCTTAATTTCATTGGGATTGGATATGTTTTAATTATAAAAGGTTTAGCATCCTTTATTTTCAGCTCATGTTCGTATATGGAAAGGCGTCCGGGTTTCTTCGAAAATATATTTAAAATATAATTCGTCGTATTCTTTTAAGTTGCTGAATTCTTCATATTTCTCTGGAAAATTGGTTTTATTTGCAAAGTCCTGTGGATCAATATTTGTTGAATCTTCAATAGGCTCCATATTTATTTCATGGATAAGCCGGATACATTTTTCTTCATCATCTATAAAGTTGATCTTCAATTCTTTATCTTCACTTCGTAGCATTGTATAATTTTCTTCAATATTAATCATTCCTTTGAAGAATACGTGAAAAAATGCCTCTTTTTTAGGCTTTATTTTAAAAAAAGTAAATTAAATTCCCCTTTATTGGACGCTACGCGACCGCGTGAGCCAACAAACCCCTAGCTATGCACGGAGGACGGGTGACATAGACGGAGAAGCTCTTAAAATAATTGATTCGCTGATGCTAAAATGCAGCGAAACAACTATCAAGTCTATCTCCTAATTTATAAGTATCGATCCTGAGAAAACTCGAAGCAAGCGTTAAGTCGCAACTTTTTTTCCAGGATCTGGGTAGTCACTCGAACCTACCTTTAGCAGGTGCTGAGACCGAAGTCATTTTCAGTAATTTTTCACCGTGCTCGTCACCTCGGTTTTTCTTTGATTCGCGGTTATTAATTCCCCACTTTTCATAAATTTGCTGGGGGGGGGGGGGGAGCTCACATCACTGACCTGACTTGAGATCACCAAAAATGGTGCGTGCTTCCTCACGTGTTACAACAAACCTTTTCCCATATTTTTATCATTTCCGGTTTACTAAAGGGTTTCCCAATAGGGGTGATATGATTTTGAATGTCCCTATCGGGCTCATTTGAACTGAAATTTTTGACGTCTGCTGTCAGTTGTCATCAGTAAGGTTTGCCATTTAATCATGAGTAGTTTCACGCTTCCACAACGTTTGGAAATTGTCCAATTATTTTATCAAAATTCGACAAGTTTTGTCGGTGTTCAAAGAGCATATCGTGCAAAATATGGTCGTCATTCTGCTCCATCCGCGCTCTCAATTCGTCGAATAATCGATAAGTTGGAGAGTGAATTTACTCTATTGGATACTAAGCCTAAAAACCGTATGCGTACCGCACGTTCTACACAGAATATAACCGCCGTACAGGCCAGTATCGAGGAAAACCGTGAATTGTCCGTGCCACGCCGATCTCAGGAATTGGGCCTGTCCAGGATGACTACCTGGCGTATTTTGCGATTGGATCTTGGCCTGCATCCCTATAAGATGATTCTGGCCCAAGAACTGAAGCCTAATGACCATCGTTTGCGTCGGGAGTTCGCGGATTGGGCTCTGGAATCAATTGAAAATTATCCCAATTTTCATCAAAAAATCATCTTTTCTGATGAGGCGCATTTTTGGCTCAAGTCTCGGGGGACATTTGGCCGATATATTGTTTAAATCATAAATGGCATAGAATATCCAATATAATAAAAAAGATTTCGATCAATTCCGAATGAATATTCAGTGTTTTTTTTCAATTTCAAAACATATCACCCTTATTGGGAAACCCTTTAGAAAAATGCCCTTTTGTATTTTAATGTAATCAGAGATGAAAGGGAAAGTGAACACATGAGTGTTAGAATGGGTAAACAAATTCACCTGTCAACGTCTCGTGACCGGCCTTGACCCGTAGTCTAACGGCAAGACACGAGTATCAATATTTTCGTGGGTTTAAATCCCCTCACTGGTTGCGCAATTTCCTAACGGCACTTGATCAAGAAAACGTGCCAAAATTAAATGAAAATTTCCGAATCGATCTGTTTCAGTTTCAAGAATCAAATCTTTCATCTTAACGTGACAGCCTGATAAGGTTTATCTTTTAATTATTTTATGAGATCAGGTGTCACTAAATTCAGATTCCCCGGGTTAAGCTTTAGTCTAGCATATGTATATAAAAAAATTAATAAAATAATATAAAATAAAGCAAAGGGAAGAGAGGGCATAAAATAACGCAAAAATGAAATAATATAAAAAAAAAATCTAAAATATTAGTAAGGACTCCCATTCGAGAAGCCGAGCTTTTTCTTGACTTCTGTGATCGACCGAGAGCCGGCATACACAGCCTAGTGTCACGCAATTTTTTCGTGCCAGCTCACTCACATTGTTTTCAACCCTTTCATGTAGATTTTCTTGTAAACTTTTTTCTATTTTTGTGCTGAAAGGCTGAGAGTCGCAGCTGAGTCGTCTCAAGTGGCATCTATTGTTTGGTGTTTTTTAATTCAATAAAGCCTGATGAGGTTGGCAAACCCATAGCCAACGAAACATTGCTACAATTTTAACATAATGAAGAGTTTTTTTCTTTACATTTTACCCTCATCGATCGCAAACCAACAGCTTTTGAAATTGGATACAAGTCTTACCCGGAATTGAACATGAATTTCGATGCACCATTTGATGAAATTTGACCCGGACTGGTCCAGTTGAACCGTGCGCGTAAACCGAAACAGTAAAAAGTTTTTTTTCTTGGTTGGTAACACCTACTTTGACAGTTTTGTGCATTTTGAGCGGGAGTCGTCCATTAGTGTGTGTTTGGCAGCCATTGGTTTAAGACGCGAAAAGTTTGTCTGGCGATTTTTATTTGGAAAAAAATGGAATAATGAGTTTGCTTGAAATCTTGTGTTTTCAATGGAATTATGGCTACGGAATCATTGAAAATGTTGCAGAAGTGTTTTAGGGAATCAACGAACAATAACGAATGCAAAATGACGTTTCTTGTGCGTTTCGCAGATTCTGAAATTTTCGACGTCTCCAGGGCATTGCCCAAATTAATTACATTGGAAACGACGAGACTTAACGCCCTTGGGCTTTTTCGCCAATTTAAAAAACACATGACCGACAATCAAATTCCTTTTTCAAGTATTTTGTCTTTGTCGTATGATCATGCATCGGCCATGAATTCAATTCATTTTCCTAGTTGCTTTTGAAAGAAAATGAATCAATGGAATTAATGGAATGTGTTTGTCACAAACTTGCTCTCGCTGCTCAAGATGCTGTCAAGATTAGTGCTCTGCGATGTTGACAGTTTTTTGACTCCCATTATTGGTCACTTTAACACTCCGAAAAGGATCAAAACTTTTCTGGAATTTGCTGGAATAACCCAAGAAACCGACAAGCTGCTTTTGGAGTACGTGAAAACTTGGTGGTAAGTTCGTCATGATTATATTAAAAGGTTGCGTTTTTGACCCTCTCTTTGATTCGTTATTTCACTCTAGTTTTAATTAAGACGCCAGTTTGCGATCAAACAAAAATGACCCATCAAATGTATACCCCGAATTGATGTGCGTCCTTTTCGAATGCGGGATTGAAAATTATTAAAAACTTACACAATTATAAAATGCTTACATCTAAACGTTTTTGTGGGTAAATATGTAAAATTTACCTTTTATGGGAGTTTTATTACAAATTTCAATCTCGATCAACATGCAAAATGAACAGCATAACTAGAATAATTTATTACTAGAAGAAAAGGGGATTATTCAATCTAAAAGTGCGCAAGTCGTATTGTAATTTTTCATATACAAAAAAAGAAGAAACTTTTAATTATTTTACATTTATTTTCTATTACATATTTTCGTTTTATATTACTTTTACTATTTACATGATTTAATATTATATATTATTACTGTATAATATAATTATTCATGTCACATTTACTATTGCTATTACCGAAAAAAATAAAAATTATAATTAAAATGTCAGAACGGGACACCCATCCGGCCACTGGCCGCGCCTGAGGCCGCTAAACCTCGGTGATTGGGTGAGAGGCAGCACACGCAACCTAGTGTGGCGCTGTATGTTCTTACGAACGAAAATAGGCGATGGAAATTTGATAGGTGAAGTGTCTAATTTACATACGTTTCTTGCATGTGATTTAACGGCAGAACTGGATCCAAATGATTGCCTGTGATATTTCACGAAATCTGTGTGTGAGTTCACATTTCAAACGCGTAATCTTTCTCTGTAAATATATGGTAATTTGGAAAAATTATCAAATAGTTTTCGAATATTGTTACTTATCAAGTTATTTTACATAGATGTCGTTATATAAATTCAAATGTAACATCAGTAAAGATGTAAAGATGATTTTTTCAAATGAAAGTTTTCAGTAATCTGCAATAAAGATGGTTAATTATGTTACATTAAAAGTTAATAGTTGAATAAGTTTACTGTATAAATGAAGTTAATAGTGTACTTTTTGAATCACACCTTAAGCGCCTTAGAAGGGCTACAGGGAAAAATGACGAACAATAAAAGTGTTTTATTTTTCTGCCATAGAATCACAATCTGGGATATGAAACACTCCTTGTCTTCTGAAAAAATGGACTTGGGCTCGGTCAGACCCAAACTAACATAAAGCCTCCAACCTGTAACTACATTCATCAGTGAATAAAACTTCTAAAACCTGAAAACCTTTATCTCAAACATTTTTTCCTAAAACTCAGCTCTATCGGACTATTGTCCTATTATTGTTGATCATCCTTCTTCTTTTCATACACCCCATAGTGTAAAATTACATAATAATATACTGCCATTGTAATAAGAAAGAACTTAATTCTAATTTTATTATGATTATAGGTGAAGTATATGTGCTGGATGATGGTGGAGAAGTCGATCTCGATTTAGGAAACTACGAGAGATTTCTAGATGTTACTCTACACAAAGACAATAATATTACTACTGGAAAAATCTATCAGTCCGTAATTGAAAAGGAGCGACGGGGTGAATATCTAGGAAAAACTGTGCAGGGTAGGTATTAGTATATTGTGTAACAAGTGAGGAAAGCATGCAAATCAAGACGAGTGTGAAATTTGCAGCCCGAGCCAAAGGAATTTTAACCCCTCGTTTGGGGGGAGGGGGGGGGGAATTCAGTGAAAAGGGGCATGTTTTTTAAGAATTTTTTTGGCGATACAGATAGTGTTAGTTCATTTAGTCAATTTCCATATAATAATGCAACATTTAAACAATATTTTCCTAAATTTTCATTGCACAATATTGGAAACTGAGCGAGTGACAATAAATCTCCGAAGGCGGCTCGAAAAAAAATTGTTTTGCGGTGTGCGTCATAAGTAGCAACAGAATCATCTGAAACAAAAAAATCAAAATGCATTTGTTAAAAGGGATGTTTCTCAAGGTAACGCTGAGAGGATTTTTTTTAAACTCACACCTGGCTCGAGCTGCAAACTTTGCACTCGTCATGAATTGCATGCTCTTCTCACATGTATCGTATGATATTTTTTATAACAAATGTAAGAAATATGCCACTTGTCCTGCATGTAGAGCGTGCAGGATATATATATATATATATATATTATCAATATTTCTTTGGTATTTTAATAATTTTAATGATCAATTTTTCAACTATTATAATTAAAAATCGCTTAATGTTAACAACTCATGATGAAATATATAAATTTTTACATTTAGACCTTGGCTTAGACCTTGAGCAAAGAGCTCCTCCGGCTTGCCATTCTTAGAGACGCCCTTAAATCCGATATTCACGGCTTTGAGCAAAATGATTCGACCATCATAGTTTTTCAGCAGGTAGCTCAATCAAAGTAAAACTTTTCAGAAAATTTCTTAAGACCCTAATGACTATTTCGTTTGCTGGAAGTTTGTTATAGCTTGAAATTACGTCGATTGACCTTGTGATTGAAGAGTTTCAAACGCTATTTCTGCAACTGTTCAGAAAAAAATTATGAACTTTCTTTTTGTACAAATAAATATCAATTTCGATTTTACCATCGATTTTAAAACAGTCTAATAATTCCTCCAAGTTTAAAGTCAAAATTCAGAAAGCTTTCTGATTTAAAGCGATTCAAAGTGGAAAAATAAAGAAGTTTCCCGTTTCTAACAGAAAGTGTTTTTTGCATTTATTTTGAACATGACAAAGTTAAACCTTTTTTAGGAGATAAAAAATATGTAAAATACAATTTTCTATAAGGATATATGTTTCAGAAATAGACATTTAAAATTTTTACAAAAATCGGTCAGAGACCAGCACAATGCGGCAAAATAATTTTATATGCCCCTTTACGATGCGGCGCTTCAACTGATGTGAAATATATCTGAAAACTAATTTTGATATTCATAACTATTGAATTTTTAAAGACCTTTCAAACCAAAATCACGTAATAGACTTTTTGATACAAACAAACATTTTTACTAGTGATTTGACTGTCATGGATTCTTGTTAATGGACTCGTAAATGTTAAAGAGTGTCATAAAGAGTTGGACACTTTAAAATTTAATAATCTCAAAATTTATCAATCTTGTATATGAGCATAAAAAATTGCACACTCCTTTTAACTGTAAGGTTTGAAATTGAACCATTAAAAGGGCATTTCCAGGTGTGATGGACACTAGATTTTACGAAACTGCTGTTGGATAATGGCTACAAAATTTATATAATTTTTGTTGAGAGATATTTTTGTAATATCACTTCAAAGGAGAAGATTTATTCTTCCTGTTTGTAAATATATTGTTGACCTAAATGCTTTCTTTTCGGGAATAATTAGAACTAAGTGCCAATGTGACATACACTATATGATGGAATAAAAAACAAGAAATTATCCACAATTTATTATGAAATTTGTGTGTGACAGACACTACAAGTGGAAACATGACGGATAATAAAGTAGATGACCTAGCAATCGTCAGTGTACCAATGTTCGTCATTTTACTCTTGAAATTTGACAAAGTACTGAGAAAAAATTTTAAGGGGTTATATATACTTGTGTTGATTGAAAAAATCGAAAATTTTTTTATTGCACTTTCTGAAAGTACATATCTCAGAGAATCTTTTTCTAAAAAATCATACAGATCTGAGCAGTAGAACCGATTTGGCAGCTCTTGATAGCGCGCTATCTGCAACTGCGAGTCATCTGCAAGTCACGCCTTTACACGCGATTATCTCGAAACTTGATTTTTCAAAAAGTGCGGTTGCGGTGAGCATAGTTTTTCGAGAACCGTTAACCAGATCAGTCTGAAGTTTTGCAGGCTTACTAACAACAATAACAGCCTCTGAGTGGACAAAGGATTTTAAATTTCAAGCAAAACTTTTTTTTCCTTGCTGCAAGAACCGAAAGCTCAGATGTTCGAAAATCAAACTTTTTAGAAAAACGATCACCATTTTTGTGAAAAAATGAATTTCGCAAAATCCTTCGTTCACGCACAGCGTAAAGGTACCAACTACAGTTTTGTTTTTGTTTTGTGTATTTCAGATAAGCAGTTCCTTCTTTATCATGCTCACCGCAAGAGATGTCGGGAAAATTGTGTTTTAGCACAATGGCAATATTGACTCCAGCTATGAATTTTTTTTTTGAAAAAATTCGTGAAAGATTTTTCGACGTGTATAAATAAATAGGCGTTCAGTTAATAAAAAAAAAATGTGTTGTTTTTCTAAAAAAAATCGTAAAAATCCGCTTCTTTTCTCGAACACAAGTGTATATAACCCCTTAATTGAAGCATTTTACAACTGATAGTACGACTTAGTAACATAGATTATGAAAAATCGTAAAAGCAATAAAAATCCAATAAAATGTAAGATTATTTGTGTGCCGATTAGTTTTGGCGCACCTTAGAATGAACGTCTTCGACCCCAAAGCATAAAATTAACATTTTCCAAATCAAAGTAAAGAAGTAAACATCAATTAACTATGTTTTTTACCTTGATATATGTGTCACGCCCCGTGACGTATTTGAATGTACCATAGGTACAGGCTAGGTCTAGGAAAAATCTGGAAAAGTTATTAAAAGAAAGAAAACCTGTGATAGAAAAAGAAGCATATAATTACGCCACGCACAGCGGGATATTGCGCAATGCGTGATGTCACGTAAGACTATAATATTGAAAGAACACACTGCCAGGGTCAAAACCACTCTTGTGAGCAGAAATAAACTGCGGCATCTTCGAAAATCATTGAAAAGATCCCCAGCGTACATCAAAGGGAGCATTACGGCTTTGTATCAATGAGCACAAAAATAAAAAATAGCGAATCCGTAGTCTGTGAACATCAATTAGAATTCAACCATAAATTTGATTGGAAAAATATTAAAATTGTCGACAACTTTTCTGACTGCTGATGTCTGTTTACATTTCAAATTCTGTGTTTATAATAACTTTTTTCAATATTTACAGTTCAACGTTACAATTTAATGAATAATTTAGTAGACAAAATTTCGTCGACTCTATGATATCATGTCATTTTAAAGTATTAACTAAAACCATGGTTTTTACTATTATTTCATATATCTATTCGACTTTTATTATTTCGACTTAACCTGCTTTTATAAACGTAAATTTTGATATTTCCATGTATTTTTTGGGAAGAGTGTTTTTGCATGACAGTTGTATACGTTTATTATTTGGTGTTTTTTTTTATTTAATAAAGTCTGATGAGGCTGGCAAACCCATAACGAACGAAATGTTGCTACAATTTCGACATAAAAAAGAATTTTTTTTTCTATATTTTACCCTCATCGATCGCCAACCAACATCTTTTGTAATAACATAATAATAATATTACACGTATAATAATAGGAAAAGGAACAGAAACAAGCTGCAAAATTTTCTTACCACTAATGTATTAGTTAAATTATGCCTGGTATAAATTGTCCCTAAAACCAACGGAATCATTCCCACCATCAATAATGAAAACAATCACAAAACCAACTTCGAAATACACAAATCCAGCTTCTCTAGCAACAAGTGGGATTTATGCATAAGCAGATTTGGACAAATTAAGAGATCATATCTCTTATTGCATCTAGGAAATCCCCAAACAAATACGGAACAAGCAGAAGAACCAACGTTGGAACTACAAACAGGAAACCTTACAGCTCCACAATAAGGAATACAAACGCCACTGTACGCAGAACTTACCCGTACAGGTAAAATATGCACTCATACTGATTCAAACCTTTACCCTCACGTTCAGCTCAGTAATATTGAAGAAAAACCTAGTTACCCTATTCATCTGTAATAATTAACTACTTAAAGTGTCAATTACAACCATTACTTGTGAGAAACACGCATTCCAGAATAAATCACAAGAAGAAATAGGTAAAACGAACAGAAATCATATTGAATATCTATATAAATATATAAAACAAATAAATAATAACGTACTCCCCCAATTTAACACTACTATTAGTCATATAACAAGAGATGCAGTTTATTACACTGCAGTAGTTGAGTATGAAAATTATACGATAATAACCACTTCAGATCAAATAGACATAGCAGAACAAAACGCAACACAAACTCTTTATTATTTACTAACAGACGAACATAATTCAGAAAGTAAATACGAAGACTACACGAATATATCGATGGAATTGGAAAAATATTGTGTCATTAATAAAATTAACAAACTAATGTACTCATACATCAAAATAAGAATATTAAGCAAAAATTTAATTGCATAGCAATTTGTAACATTGGCAAAGTAAGATTCTGTGGTATAGGAGGAACCTGTTTATCCGCGAAAATTTCAGCCTTGATAAAAGCCTTAAAATCACTTACTCGAAAAAAAAATAAAGCAGTAATAACAATCTTAATATAAAAATACATCTGTTTATACAACATTGACTAAAAAGATAATAAAAGTATAAAGTGTTTTTGCGGGGAGTTCTTCTTCATTACTTTAATATGAAGAAAACTGCTGCCGAAAGTCATCGTATTTTGGTGGAAGTGTATGCTGAACATGCTCTAGCTGAGCGAACGTCCCAAAAGTCCACATGATCTCAAGTCGAGAGACGTTGAAAGACGGTTTTGTATGTCCGAAATGCTGCTGGAACGCCACAAAAAGAAGTCATTTTTGCATCAGATTGTTACTGGTGATGAAAAATGGATCCATTACGACAACCCCAAGCGCAAAAAATGATACGTGAAACCCGGCCAACCAGCCAAATCAACGGCAAAGCCAAATATCCATGGCGCGAAGGTAATGCTCTGTATTTGGTGGGATCAGAAGGGTGTCCTGTATTATGAGCTGCTAAAACCGGGTGAAACCATCAATGGAGAACGCTACCGAACACAATTAATCCGTTTGAAGAGAGCAATAGCCGAAAAATGCCCGGACTATGCGACCAGACACGGGGCAATAATTCTCCATCATGACAACGCTCGGCCCCATGTTGCTATTCCGGTTAAGAACTATTTGGAAAACAGTGGATGGGAAGTTTTACCCCACTCGCCTAATAGCCCAGACCTTGCCCCTTCTGACTATCATTTGTTCCGGTCGATGCAGAACGCCCTCACTAGAATACGGTTAACATTAGAATAGGGTATCAAAAATTGGCTTTATTCATTCTTGGCCGCCAAGCCTGCGTAATTCTTTTGGGATGGAACCCACAAATTGGCAGAAAGATGGAAAAAAGTCATGATTTCAGATGGGCAATACTTTGAATAATACTATTGTACATGTTTTTCTTAAATAAACGTTCAAATTTTGAAAAAAAACCGCACGAATTAAGTTATAGATCCAATATAATTGATAAAAACAAATATAAACAAGTAATAACAAATTAAACATTTAAAAAAATTTTTTTTTAAGGAAAAAATATTAACATGGAAACCCAACCTATACTAAGAACTACAGCCTCTGAAATTAACAGGACTAGAAGAATAAAAATCACAAAAAGATACATATAAAACCAAAACCTTAGGTATCCTTAATTATGTAAGAATTCTGAGAGATATAACAACTAACTATGGACTACAAAAACCAGAGTTTTTAACTTACAAGGATATCAACGTTGACAAAGAATAATTTTCAAATCATATTGTAGAGTGGAAAATCAAACAGTAACAGATACAGGAAATATAAGAGTATTATCTGAAAATAATGCAGCATTTAAACAAATAAAATTGATACATGAACTTTACGACCTTTTCAACGATACAAAATTCATCTTTTCAAACGTTACATAAAATAACCTGCGATTTGAAGAAAAACAATTGCAAATACTTTCTAATGGGAAAAACATAAAACATCCATACACACACACATTAACGAAAGCAATAGTAAAATTCAGTACCACTCTTGACACAATTAAGGTAATGGAACCAATACTTGATCAGCATCCATGTAGCTTACGGAAAACGACCTTTCAAAGTGTATAGCATTAGAGTAATAAATCAAACTTTTGTATATATATTGTAGAAAAAGGTTTTGTTTATCGAATTCCAGACGCAGACAATTTTTTTGTGTCGTTTTGTAAATGAATTAGGCGTTTTCAAAACATTACTTTTGGGTACCAATACTCGATCACCGAAAACCCCACGAAACCAGTAATCGATCAGCAAGGGACCAATAGTCGATCATGTCATTTGTGATCAGCTGTTTTACGGAGAGTAAAGTTTTTCTTTTCTGACCTTCACCATCTGCAAATGATTATTTTATTAATGCAGTATGTACTGTAACTCATAGTTAAATTTAAAATATTGGTCACTGTGAAAGTATATATGCACATCAAAACAATGATATGATCTCAAAAACATACATAGAAAAATTAAAGCAATAGTGTCGCTAAACCATATGATTACCAAAGTAAACAATTGTTCAACATATTCTAAATAAGTGAAAGTACCATTTAATAATTCACTACTTAATAAAAATACAACATGAATTGGACAAATGCATTTTTCAAAAGAAATATAAAATATGATTTAATCCATTTATTATATTCATAATATCCAATTCTACTTGTCATCGCAGCCCTATTTATAACTTTATCGCAACAGTGGCGCCCCCTATATCTTAAAAATTCCAATAGCAAATAAAAAGAGATGGTACTACAATCGTAAACATAAACCACCTATAGGGTCCTTAGATACTTGAAAATATAATCACAAGCATAGCATTATGAGAATATTAGAGAAAAAATAAAGAATTTTAATTTGACCAAAACCTTTTATTTTATCAGACATTTCGGAGTTCTTTATCTTATTAAATATAGTAACATACTGAAACATTATAAAAGACTCAATACAAAAATAAGTAATTTTCTATCCTTGTTGTTTATGTAAAATTCAAAAGTAAAATTTATAATCTTATTAATTGAAATGTTTTTTCTCTTTAAATTTAAAAATCTGGTGCAGTCAAATAATATTAAATTAAAAAATCCTTAGTTCTAAAACTCATGAAATATTGAAACGTAAATAACATTAGTTGCCACTAACGTAATGTACTTAACATACGGTACCTATATTGCATACATAAACTACACCTTTAGTTTTTGCAAACATAAAATAAATTTCAAAACGACAGCCCTTACATTTATCACATTTCCACATATCAGAAAATATACAAAATAACATACTTACTAGGTATGTCCGAAAAGTATCTGACCTGCGTTTATATCTTCGCGCCAGAGCTTTCGATTGTCTTCTGCGGGGTATGAGCGGGTAGTCCCTCACGAACTCCTTGAATGCCGTAGTTACCGGCCGAACGCCTTGGGTCGCGCGCAGTGTGTGTTTATGTCCAACGTGCTTTTTCCGTTCGTCACATTTGTTTACAGTTGAAAATGAAGGAAAGAACAGATCAACGAATTTGCATCAAGTTTTGCTTCAATCTCGGCAAGTTTTACGAAGACGATTGAAATGATACAGAAGACCTTTGTGGACGAAAGTATGGGCATAACACAGATAAAGGAGTGGTACAGGCGGTTTGAAAATGGCCGCACATCTGTTAACAGTGACCCTCGTTGCGGCCGACCTTCGCTGAAAATAACACCGGAAAACATCGAGCGTGTGCGACTTGCGTTTGAAGGTGATCGTCGATTGACTGTTCGTGAACTAGAAAATGATTGCGTGATGCCGTGAGAAGAAAACGACCGCGTTTTCGGTCAAGCGGTGACTGGCTTCTTGACCACATAACGCGCTAGCGCATTCATTGAACCTTGTACAGCATTTTTTAACGAAACACAAGATTGTACAGCTTCGCCAGCCTCCGTACAGTCCGTACATAGCTCCCTGTGACTTTTGGATGTTCTCAAAATTGAAAATGGCGCTCAAAGGAAAGCGGTTCGATGACATCGAGACGATTCAGAGTAATGCAACGCGCGAGCTGACGGACATTCAAAAATCTGCTTTCGAGGACTGCTTTAAGATGTGGAAGCACCGCCGGGAGCGCGTGGTTTAATCAAATGGGGACTACTTCGAAGGATGCCACGGTCCGGATGACGATGAATAGCACCAACGCGGAGATATGAACGCAGGTCGGATATTTTTCGGACACATCTCGTATACAATCTATAAAAACAAATAATATTAAAGATAAAAATAACAATAATAATTACAAAAATCTACTTACTATACAAAATCATATAAATAATAGTTTCGAACTAAAAAGTAAATTAACAAATGTTAACCTTCTCGATGATCATGTTTTAATCTCACTCGATGTTAGTTCATTGTTTACTAATGTACCCTGTGATTTGGTTTTGGAGAGTTTAGAGCGTAGATGTCATTATGTTCATAACAATTGTAATATTCCGTTTAATGAAATTATTAATTGTACTAAATTTCTTTTGAATAACACATATTTTACTTTCGACGACAAGATTTATAAACAAATTTTTGGCACCCCCATGGGTTCTCCAATTTCACCACTTTTCGCAGACATGGTAATGGATGACTTGGAAAGTGATTGCTTACGAAATTTAAAAGATAACCATAATTGCTCTCTCCTCTTTTATTACAGATACGTCGATGAAACCATTTTGTGTGTACAAAAAAACATACTGAGTTAATCGTCAATACTTTTAACTCCTATCATCAAAATTTACAATTTACTCACGAATTACAGAAAAATAATTCAATTAATTTCTTTTTTTTTTTTTTTTTTTTTTTTTTTCTTTGGTGAGGAGGAAAAATGGCAAAATCTTTTATAGACGTTGTACAGGACTCTCCTAGGACGGGTCTAGGCATACCTGTTAAAACCAAAATCCCCCTCTCTCGAACGAATACACCACCCGCGGAACCGCCTTTCGGCTTTAAACTTCACGGGTGGTTGGTTCCATTAAAGTCGCGTACGACTTTTCCGTCATCCGTTCGCTCGGAACTTCCACCCGCGGCCACACGCCCACTAGGATAACCGACTAGCCGCGCCACCCAGGGGAGAAACAAACAGATTCCTTCCCCTCAATTAATTTCTTAGATATGACTCTCATCTCTAGCGACAACCATATTATTACTAACTGGTTCCAGAAGCCAACTGCATCTGGTAGATTTATCAATTACTTTTCAAATCATCCACTACAACAGAAAAAAAATATTGTATTGTCACGTATCCATGACAGTTATATTATATATTATGATCATATAAAACTATTATGCTATTATATCATATAACACGTTTTATTGTTGCTATAAATATTGTTGCTAGATACATGTAGTTGTTTTTATAAAGAATTTCACTATTACTATTAACTAAAATATCAATAAACAATTGATTTTATTGATGAAATACTAATTACAACAAATATTACCTTTTATTATTATTAACTATTATTATTACTATTTTTAATAATAACAATTAACGAAATGCAACAAATGTTATATAACAACAATATTACTTCAACCTTTATATTTAAAATTATTATTAATCACTATTATTATTAATATTTAATATTGTTATTAATAATAATTGTCAAAATGCAACAAATATTAAATAATAACAATGTTACTCCAATTTCTTGATTTGCAATAATTATCAATCACTTTCATTATAATTATTTCATGTTGTTACTAAAATTTGCAACAAATATTATAATATAATATAATATAATATAATATAATATAATATAATATATTATAATAATGTTACTTCAAATTTTATAATAATAATGTTTATAATAATTATCATTATTGTTAATATTCTTATTTTGATGTTAATCAACAATCAGCAATTAATTATAAAATACGTTCTTTTAATAACTATTACTATTATGTTATTTTATAAACAAAAGCAATGTTTAAATATAAAGATTAATAGAATTATAAACAAATCATAATCACCATTTATGTACAACAATTGTATTACAGTTACTCTATTACTTACCTATGTATACAAATAATGTCATTGACCCTTGCGACTAAATCTACCTAAAAACCTGATGGTACGGGTTTACACAGCCCTTGAGAAGATGTGAGTACAGCCACACCACGAAAGCATGACCCACACGGACTTGGAAAATCGGTGTGAGTCCCTAAGCTCACCAACGCAGCACACCAGCAAACTAGCCCATAGTCTCAACTCACCACACTGACACCTAAGATTCTAATGGACTTCGAAAAAGCTATTGAAACCATGGAACTCAAATTCCCATACTTTCTACCTACGAGTTGAAACTACAGACGACAATATAAACCAGGCTGCAAGGCCTAAACATCAGTCTGAGTCTGAGTCTGAGTCTAAGCAAGTCTAAGGGAGTCTAAGGGAGCGTACGATCAAGCAGCATCGTTAGAACCGGTTTTCGTCGCCGTACCGCAATAAATCTAAGAGGCCGTAATTTCCACGTGTTCGGGAAAACCAATATAATAACAACGGAGTGAATTTCAATAAAACTGGATTTAGTGTCATTGTAATCAAGGTATCAAAATAAGGATACCGGTTAAACAAAGGATTGACCTGCCACTGTTGGTCAATAAGGATAATTAGGGGAGGTACCCGGATAGCAGAGGATACACAGAACTTAAAGGATTATCGCTTTCAAGAGGCCACCTCATCACGAACAACCGGTAAGTTAAATAACTTGTTTTTATTAAAGTTCTCTTTTCTTTTGAGCCCTTTAGACTCACGGTGTGTTTTTCTTTAAGGTTGGACCAATCAGACTCGACCAACCAAAGGAAAACAACCTGCAACCAACAACCAAAAAGTCGCTTGGGTTAAAATAAAATTTGTATTTTTATAATAAATTATTATTAACAGTAATTGTAATTTGATTCATTTGGCTTGTCCTCTACCCGGTTAATTGTTAATTTTAACAATAAACAGAGGAACATAGTTAGGGTAATTGGCTCTAGACTTTAGATAGGAAATATATATATTATAATTTAAAACTTAGGACGTCACAGTATACAACTTGATAGATAGAGCGATTTTGTTGTCCCATGAATCCTTTCATCATACCAATTTAAAAGAAGTTAAACAACTTTTAATTAACAATGACTATCCAATTAATTTCATTGGTAAGAACATTGAAAAACGTTTGAATAAAATTAAATATCACTCTTTTGACAATTCCAATATTAGTAATAACTCTTTATGCACACGAAAATACCAACAAAAAGTTTGTCTTCCCTTTTCAAATAATAATTTTATAACATTATCCAAAATTTTTAAAAAATATAACATTTCTACCATTCCGTTAGTGGAAAAAAGTTTAAATTCAATTATTAAATTAGGAAAGGATTTCACAGAAAAATGGCAACAAACTAACATTGTTTATAGCTTCAAGTGTCAAAACTGTCCTGCCATATATATAGGTGAAACGAAAAGATCTCTATAAACTCGTATTAATGAACATAAAAACAACAAAAAATAGGGAATCTGTCGTATTTAAACATCGGGCTGAATTTAATCACGAGTTTGATTGGGAACATGTAAAAATTATTGATTACGAATCTGATTATAAAAAAAGATTAACATCTGAGATGATTCATATAAAATGCAACAAATTTAGTATCAACAAAAAGAAGGACATATTTACTTTAAATAGAATTTACTTCCCCTTATTAAAATTATTAGATTCGTGATTGAATTTAAGTTTGAATTTCTTACACATTGGTTCTTATTTGTGTTGGTTTCTTCGTTTTTATTTTTTTTTGGTGAGGAGGAAAAATGGCAAAATCTTTTATAGACGTCGTACAGGACTCTCCTAGGACGGGTCTAGGCATACCTGTTAAAACCAAAAAACCCCCTCTCTCGAAACAATACACCACCCGCGGAACCGCCTTTCGGCTTTAAACTTCACGGGTGGTTGGTTCCATTAAAGTCGCGTACGACTCTTCCGTCATCCGTTCGCTCGGAACCTACATCCGCGGCCACACGCCCACTAGGCAAACCGACTAGCCGCGCCACCCAGGGGAGAAAACATACAGATTCCACCCCCGAACGACGCGGACAGCCAAGTCTACCCGAGATGCAGGACCGCGGGTGCAGGCCCCGATGCGATTTCTACTGGCCCTCCCCGTTGTTTCGCTCTCAACGCCCATAAAGCTTCTCGTCTCTCTTCTTAAAGCGCCTCAGGTACGCGTTAAAACAGCCATGGCCCGAGAGCGCTTGCGCCAAGTAAAAGCCGACTTGCATGTGCTTTCTGTTCAGCCAGGTGGCGAGCTCCGGGATCAGGCCGGATTTCCTCCGCCAATAAATCTATTGGCGGGACGCACGACAGGACCAACACAGTGCTCGTCGAGATGGTTCTATATGCTGAAACTATTTTCAGCGCGACAAGTCTCAGCGCCGAGAATAGCCTCTTCTGGATAGCATAGTTTTGCAAGGCATTGGCCCAGACCGGAGCTGCATAAAGCAGCTTCGAATGGACCACACTCGCTACCAATCTTCTTTTCGCTTCCCTGGGTCCACCAATGTTTGGCATAAGCCGAGCCAAGTTCACTCCACATTGGATGGCTTTGGCAGCTGCGATCTTTAGGTGTTCGCCAAAGCTAAGCCTACGATCCAGCTGCACCCCCAGGTACTTAATGCTTGTTTTCCACTCGACCTCATGCTCTCCGAGAAGGATCCTCGGGTATTGGAAGAATCTCCTGTCCGTAACGAGCAAAGCCTCGGTTTTCTCAGGGGCCATTTTAAGGCCTCTGCTATCCAACCAGCGCTTCGCTCGCCACAGACTTTCATTGATTCTCAGCTCTAGGATTCCGACGTCGTCAGCGGCGCACACGACAAGTGCGTCATCCGCGAAGCCGACGATGCTCGTTCCAGCAGGTAAGTCCATACGCAGAAAGTCATCGTACATGACGTCCCATCTCGCGGTATTGAACGCATTGCGTATGTCAATGCTAATCAACGCACAGAATCCCTTACGCTTACCAGTTCCTTTTCTTGCATTTGTGGCGATGTTAACCACAGCTTGGATGGCGTCCACAGTGGACCTGCCTTTCCTGAATCCGAACTGGTTTTCCGAGAGCCCGTTCTCCCCGACCAAGAGAGCCTGAAGCCGTTGTAGAATCAACTCCTCCAGGAGCTTCCCCATCGTATCCAATAAGCATATTGGTCTATACGACGAGGCAATCCCTAGAGGTTTGTTGCCCTTCCTCAGCAAGACCAACCTCTGCTTCTTCCAATCTGCGAAGAACCTCCCATCCCGAAGACAGGAGTTAAAGGCTTCTAGGAGGATCTCCGGGTATGCCCCGATCACCTCTTTGAGGATCTCGTTCGGCACCCCGTCGATACCCGGCGCTGTATTTGCCTTAAGCCTTCCACCCGCTCTCTTTAGTTCTTCGAGAGTGAAGAGTTCCTCGCGCCGGACCACGCAGGACCTTCGGTCCTGTCTTTGGAACGGCTCCACGTGTGGGAACAAGCTTCGCACAATATACTTGACTCGATCGGGATTATCCAGGCCTGGGGTCTTTCTTCTAGCCACCAATCTCTTGTTGACTATTTTGAAGGCGAGACCCCATGGGTCTTTCTCGACCTCACCGATCAAGTCCTTCCAGCATTGAAGTCGGCTTTTCTTTATGCCTCGCCTCAAAGCTGTTTTTGCCCCTTTCCATGCCTCGTGCAGCGTAGCATCCCCCTTTGAACGGGTGAATTTTCGCCGCGCTGCGAGGCATTCTCGACGTAGGGCTGCCAACTGGTCGTTCCACCAGTACATCGAACCCCTGGCTTGCCTGCGCTTACGGCGAGGCATCGAGTAGTCACAAGCCGCGACCACCTTCTGCCTCACCGAGCGCACAGCAGCTTCAAGCGACCCAGCAGGGCAGACCCAACCAAGCTCATCGATGAGCCTGGTTTCTTCGAGGTGTTCACGAAGTCTCTCCCTGCTGAGTCGTCTCGTGTTCCAGGAGGGGCTCCTTCCTTCGCCGCCCCTGCCCTTTTCCACCGCTTGACACCCTTGTTCTAGACTAAATTCGATGCACCGGTGGTCACTCAAGGTTATTACCTCGAGGACCGACCAGTCGCTTATCCTTGAAGCGAGGCGAGGTGCGGCAATCGTGAGGTCAATTATTGACCCTCCCGCTCCTCGTCTGAACGTGAAATCCCCGCCCTGATTCAAGACGATCAGGTCGTTCCTAGCGACCATCTCGCCAACCAAGATTCCCCTCCTATCCAGGCGGGCCTCACCCCACACGGACGACTTACTGTTGAAGTCACCCCCTATGAGGGATCGCCCGATGGCCTCACTCAGGCTTTCCTCAAGGAGGAGGATCTGGGTCTCAAAGACATCGAAGAGATCGCCGGGGGAGAAGTAGCAGCTGTACACACGCACACCCGCCACCTCCACCCAAACGAACCCCGCATCGGTCTCCAGGAAGTCCCCGACGCCCAAATCAGGGTTACAATCAAGGATGCCGGCCCTCCTTGATGCATCCTGATACCAAGCAGAGTTTTCGGACCACTTGTACTGCTCACTAATGAGCAGCACATCGGCCTCCCTCTCCCTGGCAGTCTGCATCAGGAGGTCTTGGGCATCCCTCCCCCTTCCGAGGTTGAGCTGCAGGAACTTCAATTCCTGCCTCTCAACCTCTGAAGCTCTTCCCGGAAGACCGGGCAGAAGACGCTCCCTGACACATGGGCGACATCTTTGTCGCCCCTGTCTATGCATGTCAGGCACCTTGGTGGCGCCTTACAACTCCTGGCCAAGTGTCCCGTGGCGCCGCATCTCCAACAGACGTTTTTTCTGTCGGGGTTGCCGCAGCCCCGGGACCCATGGCCGTACCCAAGGCACCTGAAGCAGCGGGCGACTTCCACGTGCCCGCGAATGCGGCACGCAACCCACCCGATCCTCAATTTACCTAGCTGAAGCAGACGCGCGGCGTCTTCCTCAGCCAGGTGGCTCACTGCAGTCTTCACCCCACCAAAGCGGGTGAAGAGCCTGCAGGATCCCTCAAAAGCCGGTCTGCCTAGTGCCAAGCACAGGGCAGACACAGCTTCCTCTTTTTCAACGGTCTCGTCGAGGTCCCTAATTTCTAGGGACCTTGTCGAGACCATGGCCGAAATCTCTGCCTCTTCTGGAGTTCCACCCCGCTTTCAAGAAGGCACCTGTGGGTGTTGAGCATACCGCCCAACACCTCAGCTGCCTCGTTAACAGAGTCTTTTACGAAGCCAGGGTTGTTCCTGAGCATACCCTTTTGTATTACGCTAAGGGCCCTGGCTAGTTTTCCGTTTTCTCGTTTTGCTCCTTCAGGAGCTGAAGGACGTCTCTCCATCCCTCAGCTCCTGATGAAGCACCCAAGTCCACTTTCCCCACAGTTTTTTTTTTTAAATCCATAAGTCAATCATTTTACCAGCGCATCGTGCGTGGAGGAGCGGGTCGGAATAGTTGGGAACGGGTGTACCCTCGGACCGAAGTCCTACCCCAGTTCCCTGAGGCCCAACCTCCGCTTAGCCGGTCCCGGAATACACGTACAGACCGGACTCGCCCGAAGCAACACAGGCTCCGACACCTGTGTTCAATACGCACTACCTGATCAAGGTCCCGAAGGGGCTGGCTTCTGATCCCGCATGGCACACCACCTCGGCAGAGCTAGGCTCACGGCAGCCTCGCCTCCTCGTGTGCCGGGGAAGACACCACTCGGTGACGAATCACTCCCAGTGGGATGCCATACGGAAACGATCGTTTGGACTGGTTTTGGTCACAGACTGCGGAGGCTTTGCAGTGTCCCCCAGGAGATTCCATACACCAATTCGCTCTTAGCCTCTTTCAAGAGGGAGACCGTCTGTAGGTTCTCCTCTCACATTCGAAGGACACATATCACAGTCATGCGGCGCTGACATTCGTTCAGTTCACTCATTCCTCACAAGCACTCGCAGACTCACTCTCAGCGCCGCTACCTGGGGCATACATCCTTCTTCTCCATGCATAGGGATAGACGCGTTTATAGCGTCCCCCACTCTCAACCTGGGATAGACCCGTTTATAGGGCACCCTTCACGCAATGGGAAGATGCCCGTCTATAGAGACTCAGCTTTTAATATATAACGTTATGTGACTTTTATAAATTATTTTAACTTATTTATCATGGTAATTATTGTCTGTTTTCGTATTATTTATTTGTTATTGGTTTCATAAGATGTGTTTTTTAGAAGTGTTTTTTGCCCAGGATTCTGAGTTGGTAATATAGCCTTGGAAACAATAACGGAAATAACAAGTTATCAAGAACATAACCAATAGATAAATTGCTTTTGCTAATTTAACCCGCTAAGCGTTCATTCGTGCAAGAGAAAAATAAGAACGACAATTAAATGAATAGTTCCTATTCTCGTTAAAATTGAGACGTTTCATCAATTTATATTATCAATTCAAATAATATTGTAATAAATTTTAATCTGAAAATTGCAGAAATAATATGAATATAAGTAAAATATTAATCTAAAGCTTCCAGAATTCTTCGAAATGCAATAGAATTATGCAATAGAACCAATCCCATTTCTCACCCAATCCCAAGGTAACTGCACATTGTGCCCACCGACGTCTCTGAAAACCAGACCCATGAGGAAACAAAAAGTTGGCGTCGTCCATTTCTCGCGTTCATCGCTAACCTGTGAACAGAAATAAGAAAAAATAATCACCTCTGCATAGAAATTATTATTTAAATGTAACACATGAAATAGAAAATAAATACTAATAACATTTATTGTGAATAGTTCAAATAAAAGGAATAGAAAGAAAATTACCACTTTGAACTCCCCGTCTATAACGATATTTCTGGCCCATGTAAACCGCTGTTTGAGAGAGACCACGACCCTCCGTCAAAAGACATTGCACATGCATTACCTTCTTGCAGTTCTTCGAACCTTCAACAAACTATGCAGAAGGCATAGATATGAACATACCGTCGTGATCTACGATATCAGGCCACACGACTCTTCTGCGGCCGTTCCTAAAGAAAAAGAAAAAAAAAGAAAAAAAAATCATCGGGTATGTCAATTTTCGTCAAATCCCCTAACTTATTGCAGCTTCGATACAAAGTATTTCCACCAAGAAGGGAGAAAGTATTCATTTCCATGGATATCAACTTTGTATCTGCACCCACAATGTCGAGGATCCCATCGGGTCAAGCACCACATGTCACGTATCAGAGGTTCCTGGTGAACCCGCCCTTCCTCTCGGTTTAAAAACTCATTTTGATAATCGTACTCGTCGACGTTGCCTGCGTCGTAATTCAATACCTCTTCGACTTCAACATCCTCAAATTCAAGAATTTTATTCACGTCCGCTAAATCCATCAAATCCTCAAGAGTTACAGCTTTGGAATAACCAACTTTCATAGACATAGTTCCGCTGACCCCATGCAGAATATCCATAGGCAATTCTTCCGGTCCGATCGCACTTTCCTGAGTATCCAACGGTTCAGGAAAAATTACTTCTTCACTGAGAAAAAAGATTCTTAGATCCAAAAAAATCTATTTAATTGATTTAATTTCTTTGTATCAAACAATTCGTTACCCAATTCAATTAAATATTTTTTCAGAAGCATGAAACGCGTGCTTTGATACAAAGAAATAATTTATTTGATAGGCATTTCTTCAATACAAAGAAATATTTCTTTGCTTGTGAATGTGAGCGAATTAACATAACAAAATCATGTCTTTGAAACTAATTACCTAGTTTATTTGAATCTTGCTCTCGCACTCGAAGAAATATTTATTTGATTCAATAAGTCCCATTTTTTTAATTCAACAAGACGCATTTGAATCAAATAATTTATCCATGGATGAATCAAGCTTTAGGTTTAGTTGGATCAAGGAAATATTAATTTAATTGAGGTATTTATTAATTAATTTAGGAAGATATTTATTCGATTCAAAGAGTTGATATATATATATCAATGTAACGTTTCTTTATATGAAAGAAATATTTTGTTTACAGAAATATTTATTTCTTTAGTTGAAAGAAATGTTTTTTGTGAACATTAGAATGGAAGAATTCATTAAAAAAAGAACATTTATTTCAAAGAAAACGATATTTTGTTGAAATGACTACAAGTACGTTCAGTTAAAATAAATAATTTCTTTTATTTATATTTTTCAAATTTAATTGTTGATACATTTCGCTGTTTCCGCGGTCTTTAATTTATTAATTTAAATGTTTTCAGGAGCAATTTCAGCCTATTTTGATCCTAAATAGCTGATTTTCAGTTTCTAGATTGGGTCACACGAAGGGAGAAAATGTCGCGTGACAAAACTCTTCACTTTAATAAGTAAAAATATTTTTAAAAACTCACGTTCTAAATTAATCTATTTAACTCAAACGAAATGTTTAGAGTATCGGCCGTGGTGTGTGCTTGCCCCTTTGAACGTCATTTTCAATTTTTGTTGAGGGTGCGGACATCAGAATAATTTTCGAGGATCAGCAACCAAGCTCGTTACCTCGGTTTTCCCTCTCTTTGGAAGATTCCGAAAAAAGCGTTTTTCCTGATTTTTTTTCTCACAGAAACATCGGAGACATAAGAACTTTGGGATATGTTTTAGTCATATTTTAGACTTTATTCACAAAAAAAATTACATACGAAAAATTTCAAATGACCGAGTGATCCACGTTTTGCGGCAGCGTCTCGACACGATCGGAGTCAAACTGCGGAAACTATAGCAGCCGTTATTTTCAACTGAAATCAAAAATTTTTTGTTTGTTTTCTTCGTTAGACTTATTTGTTCTATGTGAACTACAGAAATTTTAAAATTCGGAAATTTAGACGAAAAATTTTGATTTAAAAAAAGTGACTTTTTTTTTAGTAATTTGTTCATGAAAAAGGTATTAAAAATCGGAATTTATTACAATCCGTAGTTCACATAGAGTAGCTTTTTATAATGAATAAAAAAACTTTGGTTTAAGAAAATCGGTTAAGAACTTTTTTAGTTATCTTTCCCGCAAAGTGTAAAAACATGGTTTTGAGAAAACGCGCCTCGAATACCGATGCGCAATCCAGCCTAGTCTCATCGACAAATTGGAATATTTTTAAACGATGTTTTCCACCCTTTCCAGTCCGTTTTGAGTGTTCATTCTCATATCATGAGAAAGAGGACATTTTCGCGATTCCAACGATGCTTTTGCCCTCCTCGAGAAGTGCATTCTGCGTGCGGTGGCTGCGTTTGAAAATCCTTGCACGTTGAAAAGAGAAGGTATCTCAGGCGTTGACGAAGAGACCGCTTTTCCACTATACGCATTTCTCCTGGCATGGGTGACGATCTAAGCATAGCATAGGCGCTCGTTAATTGGTCGCCCTTGTATGAGGCGCCAATCACACGCGCTCCTCGACTCATTACGCGTTTCTATCGGGTGGGAGCGTGATAGTACTCAATATCTGCATGGGGATTTCCCATGTGCACATGTCAAATAAAAGAAAGTAATTTACTTATTGCGCATTGTTTATTTATTAGGTTAATATTTAAATTTAGTTTTCAGAATGCTTCAATACTATTTTAAGTTCATTTGTAAATGTTGAATATTGATAAATATTATAATCTTGGACCTACTAATACTAAATACGAACGAGACACACACACTCATACATATACGTTTCCCCACTACGGAAGCTCACATGATCTATAGATCAACAGCCGACTCGCGGAACACTCTAACTCCTTCTTCTTCTTCTTCTTGTTTGTTACCATAGTGTCACACCATTATATATTAATAATATATTACTTTTCATGTTTAATTAAACTACAAGTCTTTCAATTGAACTCCCAACCACGATCCTCTTCAACATGGTAGCAGAGCGTGGTTAAGTATTCGAAGAAGTGAATTATGTAAAAAGTGACGCGGAAAATGAACGAAATTAGTGCGATGCAGAGCGATTGAAATTTCCAGTCGGAGCACGTGGTCAAGTGCAAGGATAAAGCATGTGGATAATTTGAGCCATATGAATCTAGGAGAAAAATACAAGTAAGAAAATCAAGGAGAATAAATTTACTATTGGTCAAAGAAAACATTTAGTGAAATTCATGGAAAATCAAGACGATGCGATCAGATTAGTTTTTCGAAAAGAAACACGTGGCGCGATACTAGAATAGAGCACGTAGCAGAATTTGAGGTTAAACCTATACTATATGGATCTAAAGGAAAAAGAAGTGAAAATTGAAGAAGAAACTGAAGACAAAAATATTGAAAAACGTTTTGTGAAAATAGTGCAAAAGATAATTACGTTAAATAGAAGAAGGAAAATATTCGAAGAAATCGAAATGTCGAGACAAGCAAAAATCGACGATATACCGATTCCTGTATTCGACGGAGCAAATTATTCAAGTTGGAAACTACGTCTAATGACTATATTAATTTACGATACTGAAAAATGCAGTTAACGTTAAATTACCGGACGAAAAATTGCTAAAAGCAACAAAAATTGGTAATATGAAAATTAAAGTAAAAAATTATTATAGTGAAAAACAAATAGTTTTGAGTAATGTGTACTACGTAGAAGGTATTAAGCAAAATTTGCTAAGTGTTTCCAAAATAACAAAAACATGTACAATAATAACAAAAGAACAAAGTGCCAAAATTTTTAATGAGTCACGAGAACTAGTAGCTATTGCAAATAAAATTGATAATTTGTATTGTCTGAAAAGTTATGCTTTAACAAGTAAGAATAAAGAAATGAATGTAAACATAGTAAAATTAACTGATAAAGAAAAATGGCATAGAGCACTTGGACATGTAAACTTCAGGTATTTAAATAAATTAGTAAACGATAAATTAGTTGAAGGCTTGCCAGAAAAACTAGAAAATATTGATATGAAATGTGCAAATTGTATTCAAAGTAAAATGACAAATGTACCGTTCGAAAATAATAGAACAAAAACTAAGGAAATTTTGGAATTAATCCATACAGATTTAAATGGTCCACATAAAACTACGGGTTATGGTGAAGAAAAATATTTCCTTACGTTTATCGATGATTACAGTAAATGTATAAGGATCTTTTGCATTAAAAATAAATCAGAAACAGCAAGTTGCTTTATAGAATTTGTAAATTTAGTAGAATATAAATTCAATAAGAGAGTTAAAAAATTACAATGTGATAATGGCAAAGAATATTTGAATAGTGAAATTTATAACTTTATAAAATTTAAAGGAATAGAATTAGTAACCTGTCCACCCTACGTCCATGAACTAAATGGAGTAGCGGAGAGATACAATAGGTCTGCAATGGACATTGGTAGATGTTTAATGAGAGAAGCCAAAATACATAGAAGATTTTGGCCGGAAATCATGAAAACCGTAGCTTATTTAAAAAATCGTACAATTGCAAATACGGCGGAGAATAAAACTCCTTATGAAATATTCTTTGGCATTAAACCTAACGTTAAACATTTAAAAATTTATAGCAGTAGAGTCTTTGTCAGGATCCCAGAAGTTCTAAGAAAAGGCAAATGGGATGATAAAGCTAAATTAGGTGTATTAGTAGGTTATCTCGAAAATGGTTACAAAGTCTTGGTAAATAATATAGTAATCACGGCAAGACATGTTGATGTAATTGAAGAAAATATAGAATTAATTTGTCTATAAAATCAAAGCAATAACGAAGCTAGAGATATTGATAAGTACGCAACACTAGAATTAAGTGATAGCGACTCAGAACACCTCTCTCACTCTACTACGACTCTCGAGTCTAGTAGGGGAGACCAAACAGATCTTATTAATGTTGTTAATGATAATTCAAATGATAACGAAAATGATGATGATAATAACGAAAAGGAGAATAGATTAAAAGTACAGCGAAAATCTCAAAGAAAAAGAAGTCCAGTAAATAGATATGGCGATCCCATCACACATTGTATTAGCGTAAATTATGTCGATGCAAATGTACCGAATACATTCGAGGAGGCGTTAAACTCCAATGAACACAAAGAATGGCAAAAGGCGATGGACTCTGAAATAGTCTAATGAAAAATAAAACATGGAAAATTGTTGACAGACCAAAAGATAAAAAAGTCATTGATATAAAATGGGCTTACAAAAGAAAAAATAATGATGTTTATAAAGCTAGATTAGTAGTCCGAGGATTTCAACAAACAGATTATGTCGAAAACGTATATTCGCCAGTAGGAAAAATGCAAACATTGAAGATTTTATTGTCACACTGTTGTAAAAAGAATTTATTCATAGAACAAATGGATGTCGAAACAGCCTTTTTAAATGGTAGTATAAAATCAGAAGTGTAAGTTAATCAACCGAAAGGTTATGAAACAGGAGACAATAAAGTCTGCAAGTTGCAAAAGGCCCTTTATGGTCTGAGAGAATGTCCGAGAGCATGGTACGATTGTTTCGATAAATTAATGGCAATATTAGGTTTTGTTAAAAGCAATTACGACTATTGTTTATACACAAAGAATACAGACAAAGATCCAATATATATATTGGTATTTGTAGATGATCTCTTAATTTGTTGCAAAGACAAACATAAAATAAATCAAATCAAAGCCAGTCTAATGAAAAGATTTTCAATGAAAGATGGAGGCCAAGTAGGTCAATATATTGGAATAGATATAGATTATAGTAAAGACAGAAGAAAAATGACGTTAAGTCAGACAAAATATATCGAATCTTTGGCTCTAAAATACAAGTTAGAAAATGCGAAACTATATGATACTCCAATGGAAGCAAATCTAAAATTAGAAAAAGCGAGCGAAATTGATGAATCAATTAAATATAGAAATTTAATCGGTGAATTATTATATATTAGCACAGGCACAAGGCCTGATATAGCTTATAGCGTTAACTACCTAATTCGTTTTCAAAGTTGTTATGATTAAACACATTTTAAATACACAATGAGAATTCTAAAATATTTGTACAAAACTAAAGATTTAAAATTAACGTATTATGATGATGTAAAGAGTGAAATACTGGATTGTATGGTAGATTCCGACTTTGCCGGTGATAATGTAGATAGAAAATCGACAATAGGTTTTGTAATTAGACTATACGGAAATTTAGTTTATTGGAAAAGTCACAAACAAAGCACAGTAACAAAATGTTCCACGTTTGCGGAATATACAGCTATGTCAGAGGCTGTAACTGAAATATTGTTTATTAGAAACCTATTAAGCCAATATTTTGATGTAAATCTCGAAAAACCTGTAAGAATGTATGAAGACTACTCAGGTAAAAAATTTATGGAAAATTATCACAATAGTTCTGATATTCAATAGTTATAATTTTCTTGCGATTCTACTCATCTAGTAAAATGCGACAAATCAACTGGTCAGAACCGTGAATGGGCACGATGCCAGAGATTCTATTCTCTTCGCTATTCTAAGGTCTGATCATGATTGTTACTCAGAAGAGTGCGACATTGATTTTATCTTGCATGGCTCATCGATTCATCACGAGGTGAACACAGTAGGGTTTTTTGATACTTAAGGAAATTATGATTGATCGAGGGTAATAATGATAGGGGTGGTCTAGGTGTTTGCACTTATGCTGATATTTTTGTTGCACCTATTGCTGATTATTGGGTGTCGTATATTTCCCCCTCTTTCTGCACGTAACGTTGAAAAGGTAAAGGTAATGTAATTAAAAATCAATATTTTTCAAAACATAACTCGCAAGATTTGAGCTTTGTAAAAACAAAAATGTTTGAAATTTTGATCACAGGAACAATATATACTAGCGGGGATTATGGAATGACAACATAGGCAATGTTCAATTGCGTAATTATAATATTGCAATGTGAATTGGAGCCGACTTGTTAACGTGTTTTTCACAATTCTTCGCAAAATAATTTTTAGTTCCGAAAACCTTCTAGCGGGAAAACTGTTTGTTAGGGATTTTGGAAGATATGGATGCTTATTTGACAACGATTGGATTGATAATTGAGAAGATAAAGCAATTAATGATCATTGTGCATTGCTAGAGCTTGGAGATATCCTGCGCACATTTAAATATAATTTGTTTTTTGAATAATTAAATATTTCATCCACATTTTCAGTAAGGAGGTGTGTATTGTAATACATTGAGATACATTTAAGAATTTAATTCGCGATTATGTTTCTTCCCAGATTTTGACATTTCAATGTCAAAGAAATGTCAAAGTGTAATTTCGTATACAAAAATAGACATAATTCGTGTATATAAAATAAATTCAAACCCTTTATTTACACTAATATATTCTAATTTTCATGTAAAAGATATTATAAATTGTTAAAAAGTTTGAAAGTATTTTATTCAAAAGAATTATTTTCCAATTTTGCTTCAGATTGAAGGATGCTTATTATGTGATTTCCTTGTGCTAACTTAGGTATAAGTCATGTATATTTGAAAAACCAAACCTTTCATTCACACTTATTTGTTCATATTATTATCTGAAAATGTGATGTAGTTTAACAATATTTTTAAAAGTATTCTATCCAAAAACAAAATTTACCATACCAAAGATATGTTACGTCAGAAACGTAAAAATTCTTTTATTAAAGATTTCCTCTTTTTATGTGAGAATCGGAAGGATGCTCTCTAAGGGATAAGGATATATTCAGTAAATAAATGGCAATATTTATGTTAAAACGTTTATCGTAATACGCAATTAATGACCAATAAGCATCATGGATTTTGGTAGTATTTATGGAACTGACAATTGTACAATAGTATTTACCGCTACATAGTCTTTCGGATAGTTCTCCTGATTCCAATCTGTTAAGTTCGTTGATGTGGCGTCAATTCTTATGTTAAAATTAAAGCTGAGTCCCTCTCAAAAGTTTTAGGTTGTTTGATTCGTGTTTAGTTGTCGGACTCGTGATTTTTAGATACTCGTATATTGGGCACTGCGAATCGTTTCGGCTTGACTTACCTTCCACTTTTGAACTAGCGACGAACTTGCGGGTTAAAAGCTGGTAGAACTGGGTTGAATTTGTTGTATAAAGATAATGAGACTAGACTGCCTTCTCGTATATGTCATATCGTGACTACGATTTCACTGAACTAAACTGGACCGCTTTTTTTTTTTTAATAATAAAACCTCTTATTTACACTTAAATAAAAATGTAATTTTTCGAAGTAGATATCTTGACAATAAATGCGTATGATCTGATGGGAGCGAATGTCCCAATCTAATATCGCAATAAGGGAAGAAAATTTGTGTCCATTGAAATTGAAAATTGCTGATTGTAATGTATATTGGCTAACAGATAATTAGATTTGAAATTTTGAATAAGAAAGCTACGATTTTGATTATCTTTTCGACATTTACAGCTTAATAAAAAAATCTACGATAGATTTCACAATAATTCTTGTTCGGTCTAGAATTACATATGTACTAAATACACCATAAAATTCAGGGCCATATTTATCCTTCATGCCGCCCCATGGCAGTTGTAAATCCCCTCCACCTTCACCATTTCAGCCAAAAATTTTTTCGAAAATTTTCACTGCGACATATATAAATGTGGCATAATTTTCAAACTGTACCCATTCTGAAACAAAAAGTTGTCTGATCAGATTGAAAATTGGGCCAGTTATAGTCTCATTAGATGGTACTTCTTGCCCTAAAAATTAAGTAATTTCGACAAATATTTATTGAAGTGGAGGAGTTACAATTTTTGGGCTTTTGATGCAAAGCCTTATCTTAAAACAATGGTAACTTTTTTCCTGATGCATAAAAAAAAATTCATTTTTGATGATTTCGATACATTTTTTACCGATCTTCATAAGATAATAACTATTGTTGATGAATCAAAATTTCGCCTTCATCTTGAAAATAATTTGGAAAGAAAGTTGAGGTTTTTTCCTATGAAATAGCTCATTTTCGGAGTGGCATTTTGATCGGTCTATGAGAAATCGAACAATAAGTAACCAGATGCCACGATAGGGCAGAAGGCGCATGATTTCCGCTAGTGCGCTGACACCAGTGAACTTTGTGGAACGTCCTTTTAATATTAAACACGCTGTTAGTAGAACTTAAATTTCTTTTCCATCAAGTATCACAAAATTTCACTGGTGTCAGCGCACTAGCGGAAATCAAATTTCTAAATTTACAAAATTCAGACTTCTTCATTGTGTTCTAGCAGAAAGAAGTCACACGCATAATGTGTACTTATCTCATGACAAGGTGGCTGTTCACGAGTATCAGAAGATAATGGTAGATTACTTGATAACTCATCTCAGGCCAAAGAAAATCTACTATTTCACTGCTGGTGCAGGGCAAATTTTAAAGAATAGGAATAGCTTTGCTAATCTCCGAGGCCATGAAGACGATTTCGGTATCCCAGCAGAATGACACTCTCATGGTACATCTCGTGGTAAGGGTGCATGTGATGGCATAGGCGCGAATATATAGTAGAGAGACTGGCAGCATGTTTAAGCTTACAATTTTCTCCGAAACATTACATACTCACTTTCCAAGCCTTTTTCCAGTGGAAAAAGAGTTACTGTAAGGAAACCCCCATTTTCTTCAGTAACAAAGAAAATCATACATTAGCCACCGAGTTACTGAAACCCAGATTTGATAAAGCTGTCGCGATACCGGTTACATTACACTACCACGCCTTCATTCCTGCTCAATAATGAAATTTTTAACTCAAGAAGTTTTTATTCTCTAAACAGAACGAAATCTCTCGACTGGAAAGGAACAGAAACCGAAAAGCGGTCCGCAAAGCCAACAAATATTTCAATTTTAATAAATCAATATCCTAGCTGTAACTTAGAATAAGCGCTATATGCTGCAATGTAATCATGGCAGTAATCATATATTATAATGTAGGCAGTATACGCAAACACTATAATTATTTAAAATAAGGGAAATCATTTGTGAGAGTAAGATATACTCGATCGCCGTATGCGAGAATGATGGAATGAAAGAGAGCGTAAGGATGGATGGGGAGAGAAATGCGAAAGAGAATAGAATATAGAGGAAAGAATAATGTAAGAGAGAAAAGGAGTGAGCAATAGCGATGTCGCCCTCATGGAAATTGCTCGAGGAGAGAATAAAAAGGAGCGCGAGAGAGAATGAAAGCCAGCAGAGAAAGAGAGAGGGAGGCTAACTTCCATGCAGTAAAGATAAACACTGTACACCACTATAGCTTTCTGACGTTCTTTCTTTATTCCGTCTTTCGTCCGCCCAATTAGGCAACTATTAGATTTATCACCTGCCCAAAATTTTTCGCTTCTAGCAATGCTCCGATTTTTCTCTGCAGTTCAACGTGAGACTCAAAATACACCCTACATTTTTCCTTCCTTGCGCTATTCCTTACATAAATGCTTATGTACTGAGTCAGCTGATCTCCCACAACAAAAGCCACGTGCTTTTTGTAACCGAAAAAAAGAATCATCTGAATACTTAAATTAATCATGTTAAGGCTTTTAATTCATATAAGCCTGGCCGAATTAAATATATTTCAATTTACTCTGAAATATATTAGAAACTAAAATCGTTTCTTCAATTTGATGACCGTGCATCAAATATTAAAAATCGATGAGCGCATTTCCTCTCTCACGATAAGTGTGGAAAAGAGGGGAGAAATATTTGACATCTGAAAATCAGCAAATGTTGCGATATTGAAATCAGCACGGTGCAAAGTCCATCCACATTCCTAAATTCTCCCTGCCATTAACACCCTTGTCCAATCATAGATACCTTACTCATCAAAAAATCCTACCATATTCACCTCGTGATGAACTTACGAGCTGAATCTAAGCAAAACGAAATTCGCAGTAACTCGAGCAACCTGGTACTAACCAGAACTACTCGGACAGTAGGGAATATACTTTTCTCTACATTGCCCGTCCACGGTTCGGAACAATCGCGTCCTATCACCTGTCCAGTTGATGTAAGTCGTAAAATATCTGGCTCAGGGCTTCAAATTGGGGATCATGTTTGGACGGACGTAAACAATGAAAGAATTCATCCGGACAGAAGTAATAAAAGTAGATTCATCTTCGGCGGACTATCTAAAGTCCAACTCCAGTTTTCGCAGTTTTCCTTCACCAAGAAAAAAACGGCATAAAGCAGCGAGAAATTGCAGAATAGTATATTATGTGCCTAGGCACACAATGAGGGTGATTGCGTGACCAGCGACAATGTTCGCAGGAGATCGAAGCCAAGGCGTAGTCGAGGCGTAGGTGAGGCATAGTCGAGGCGTAGCCGATGCGTAGTTGAGGCGTAGACCAGACGTAGCTGAGGCAAAGCTGAGACGAAGTCGAGACAAAGCCGAGACGAATCCGAGGCGCGATCAGTCCTGCGAGCATTGTCGCGAGTCTCGAAATGTCCCGAATTGTGTGCATTGGCACATATTCTATTTTATGTGACTGTGGTGCGGATACGAGTTTTTATGCGTACATTGGAATCTAATCTAGTACTTATTGTAGTTGTTTGCTGTACGAAGAAGAAGTGAGAAGAAGAAGAATAAGAAATAGATTGCGTTCCGCTGTAAGACTATAATACGCATGCGCAGTTCTATTTCTACATTGTATTTCTCTGTAACGGAATATACAACATTGTTTTACTCTCAGCTGTAACGGAAAAACGAGTTTCCGCAGCTGAGGCACATAAAATTAATACTACCGAATCTCAAAACGGTAGTGATAATTTTCATAAAATATTTGAATTAGATTTAATGAGAAAATAAGTAGGGCATTGTCCCAAAATCCTTGTATTTATAAACCTTTTTAATAAAGTGTTAAAATTGGGAAATTAAAGATTAAACTCTTATTCTACATCTGACGTATCCCCGTTTGATTTTTCTTTTGTGTATAGGGTATAGCCTCCTCAGTCAGAGGAGAGGGCAAACACGATTCCCAAAATAAAAACAAATTTTAATTTTTTTTCATATAATTGAAATTTTGGCAGTTTGGAGCCTCCACGGACGAAGCCCTAATTCGAAAGGGAATTTCGAATGGACATTTGGATTTAATATTTTTATTTATATTAAAATCAAATTTTCGTACGTAACACCTACTGCTTAATGTAACGTATTTGAGAAATTTTTCAACAAGTTATACAAAAATACCCTAAAGATTGTGAAAAATGAAAGAAATTCATACCCATAAATTGTCTCGTATATCATAGTAACTATATTGTTGCAGTTGTTCCACATATAACTGATGCTATTCAAGAATGGGTAGAAAGAGTTGCCAATCAATCAGTTTCAGAAGACAACAACAAACCTGAGGTAAAACTACAAAAAATTTTTGATATTTTGGAAATTATATTTTTTCATTTGATGTCACGAAGACATCTTTTACGATAAATACCCTCGCGAACCGGCTTATTCTGCGTTAAAATTAACGTTGAACCATAAAGAAAATGTGCAATAATTTTATTTATTAACACTAAAATTTTTAAAAAGATAATGTCTATATTTTAAAGATGTTTAGCATCAATAAATAAAATTATTACTTATCTACATTACCGTTGAACGTCAGTTTTATTGTAGTTTAAGGATATAAACAAGTGAAATATTTATTTCGTTGCTTTCATGAGTTATATTGCTACTTTGCTCTAGGTTTACGCTGTGGCGTAAACCTAGAGTTTGGCCGGTTCGCTAGGGCATGCACGTATGAAATCTCATGTTTGTCTTTTTTAATTAATTTAAACAAGCTTACAATGATCGAAAGTAGTTTTCTAAACAAAAAAGTGAATCATTTTTAGACATGAAAACAAAACATGTCTTTGTGACAGTGAAAATAAAAAAACTCGAATATAAAAATGTTATATGTAGTGTGCACTTATTCCTGTGAATTCTCTACATTAAAGAAAAAGGATTTATCAAGGTTGTGCTGACTTTATTGATTGTTATTATTATAAATAGAAAAAATCGGCATATAAACTCATCATATTAGAATCAGTGACTCTTCCTTTTTTTACGTCACAATTGAGTAAATAAAGGGTTTCCCAATAAGGGTGATATGTTTTGAAATTGAAAAAAAACACTGAATATTCATTCGGAATTGATCGAAATCTTTTTTATTATATTGGATATTCTATGCCATTTATGATTTAAACAATATATCGGCCAAATGTCCCCCGAGACTTGAGCCAAAAATGCGCCTCATCAGAAAAGATGATTTTTTGATGAAAATTGGGATAATTTTCAATTGATTCCAGAGCCCAATCCGCGAACTCCCGACGCAAACGATGGTCATTAGGCTTCAGTTCTTGGGCCAGAATCATCTTATAGGGATGCAGGCCAAGATCCAATCGCAAAATACGCCAGGTAGTCATCCTGGACAGGCCCAATTCCTGAGATCGGCGTGGCACGGACAATTCACGGTTTTCCTCGATACTGGCCTGTACGGCGGCTATATTCTGTGTAGAACGTGCGGTACGCATACGGTTTTTAGGCTTAGTATCCAATAGAGTAAATTCACTCTCCAACTTATCGATTATTCGACGAATTGAGAGCGCGGATGGAGCAGAATGACGACCATATTTTGCACGATATGCTCTTTGAACACCGACAAAACTTGTCGAATTTTGATAAAATAATTGGACAATTTCCAAACGTTGTGGAAGCGTGAAACTACTCATGATTAAATGGCAAACCTTACTGATGACAACTGACAGCAGACGTCAAAAATTTCAGTTCAAATGAGCCCGATAAGGACATTCAAAATCATATCACCCCTATTGGGAAACCCTTTACTTACTTTGATCAAAGGTTCCTCGTTTTAAGTTAGGATCGAATGATCCTGACTTAGGGATGTGGATAAGTCAATGAAAGAGAGGGGGGGGGGGGGGTGTTAATCTGAATTGATGATTAATCCACACGGCGGTGAGTACGTAATGCGCAGGATCCCCACAGGTGTAGACAAGGTTTGCGAAAGAGACAGAGATATAGTCCGCACAGATATGTTTCGTAAAGGCGGTGATCCTTATTTATGATACAGTTCAAAGATCTTTACAAAGATCTATGCAAGTCCACGATGACTTTTATGACTCCCGAACTTGGACTTTAAATTGTCCCGGTTGAATTTTACTGATCTTAAATTAAGAGATTTTTGTAGTTAGGTTGAAGATACCGCACTGAACTATTGTCGCGAGACCGGTGATGATCGGCAAAAAGCTTGACAGGTGGCGATCTTTTACTCACTTACTCCAATGCTAGTGTTATTAAGGTGAGTAAGCAAAAAAATCGTCCTCTGACAAGCCAGATGACAATGGGCCTCAAAAACATCGAAAAGCTAGCTTCCCCCTACCTTTTGCCGTCTCAATCTCTAATACTTTTTGCATACATAAATTCTGTCAATGAATTGAAAATTGTATATTTAATAATTTAATGTACATACAGAGTTCTTAATATTATAATATGGAAACTAGAGGAGTAACTCTTTGAACTATTCTGGAATTGACGGGCTGTTTTAAATTTGTCGCTTCCAGACCAGAAAAAGTAACAGAAAGGTAACCTTTCTTTTCTTAAAGAGTTCCTCTTTTTATGTAAAGATCGAAAGGATCCTCTCTAAAAGATGAGGAATATGTCAGTAAATAAGAAGGAATTTATTATATGAAATACGTTCATTAACATAGAAATAGATTGTAAGCAAACACCAAGGAAATATTGTAACAATGATGGAATATCCGATTTATTTGTATTTACGGTTAGTTTTGAATTAATTGAGTTCTTGATGAGTCCAGTTAGGTCGAGTTGAGGAGTTGAATCTCCCTTTTGTGGATGTTTCGACATGAGTCTTGAATATGTTGTAGAATGGCATGGTCCACTCGGTTTTAGTTTAGTGATTTACTGATCCCTGTTATTTGTGAGGATGCTCCAAGTTGACTCCCTTTTACTTTCAACTGTCGCTGAACTCGCAGGTGGAAACTGTTAGAACTGGAGTTCTGAGGACTGTTAGAACTCGCAGTGTAAAGACGATGAGACTGGACCGACGCGTGTTGGTTACATTGTAGAACTCGGACGTTGACTGAGCTGAGGCATTGGTCCTTCCCTTTTTATAGACCTAAAGTATTTCAATTATGGTAGAGATTAAAGGCAAGTTGAGCCACCTTCTTCATATTTGGTATTAAAGCTCAAGATCAGATGAGTTGCCTTCTCCGATGAGTCACACTCTAATGCAATTTATTACCTGGAATTTAAGTCACAAGCAATTATATCAATTCTATTTGAATCTGCCTCTCGATTATAATGATCTCCCTATTTTTTTATAGATCGTCCTGTATCTTGACTCGATATAGTCGCGGGACGTGACACCTCTTTCCTTAATTCGAACGCGGGGAGTTAATGATCCTCGATTGAAACTTCGGTTGATGAACAAATTTAGTTGTACATAAATACATAAAAGAGAAATTAGCATATAGAATATAGATGATAGAGATTGAAAAATATTAAGATCGTTAATTACATATGGTATATCAATTAATAGACGTTGAAAATTGATATATAGAAGAGGGAAAAACTTGGTTGCGTCTAAAGTTGATTTCTTCAAAGAATTGACAATTTTCTAACGCCATGGCACAGTTTATATTTGCAGACTAAATATTTGTAGAAACTGTTCCTTCAATAGGATGGTAATCAGGAAAAATGCTTTTGGTAAAAGATAAAACAAAATAAGAATTATATACATGATGGCACTAATTGTGCAGTAATTATTTATTCTCGTCGAAGAAGGTGTTTCTTTTATGCAAAAAAAGATGATTCGAATGGAATCTAGCATTTGTGTCTTACTAAAAAAACTTATTAATTTGTTTTTTTAATGGACAATTAACAAAAATTATATTTCTTCAATCAAATGTAAAGAAGCTACTTATAAGAATTTTACAGAAATAATAATTACTAAAGATTTTTTTGTTTAAAAACATTTCCTGGTTTAATTATTCTGAACGTTTTTGTTATGCAAAGTTTATACTATTTTGAGTTTGAATTCAAATTCAGTTCATCCATTTCTTATATCTATGTACGATATTTTCATTCGACTGATGTTAACTACAGTCGGTTTTATTTTTATGTTAATTTTCACATTTCCTTTTCCTTGTTTCCTTATGTTTGGCAAGAAGTATTGCTAAAGAATATTTTGTGAAATTGTCTTGTATAGTTATTAAAATATATAAATTACGAGATTTTGTTTCAGATAGTGAGACAACAATATCCATCGATATCTTTTAAAAGCAGTAGCAGGTGTGTCAGTGACTATCATAAGATTTTTTGTTTTATTTCTGATTAATTTTTCCAGTTGACATTGTGAACAGCCTTCAATATATTTTTGAATGTCTGCATTCATATTTTCCCATAAAAATTTCTGGCGAATTAGATTATAAATTTTTGTGACTCCTTTATGGCCTCCTAATGTTGAAGAATGAGCTTCTTCACTTAAATGAGCTCGTTGCTCTTTTGTTGGATATTGCGTCAGTCCATTACAAACTATAATTTATATGATATAATATTAACTATAACTGGTAACAACTAAACGCATCTTTCTAACTTTTTGAAATACTAATTGATACTAAGTTTAATTTTTGAGATAATTCATGTAATGAGTAAATTGATTAGAAGGGCAAAGTGGTAGCAGTTTCCTTTTTTGACCTCTTTTGCTATTCTTTCTTGTCAATTTTTGAATTTTGGTGAAGTTTCACGTTCTTCTAAAGTTTTTAGTCCGTTATGGCAAGGGATTCCATTTAATGTAATAAAATATGCATAATTATCTTTTCGCATAGTTAATTGATCGCAATATTCAACTATATTTTTTCTGTTGGAGAGTTTATAGAAAGGGATTCTGGAGGTGGATGATTATCATAATTATTATCCTGGTCATATTTTTCAAAGTTTATTTATTATCTTTGGTTTGGTTTTAAATTTTCGTTACAATAAGGCTCTTCAAAATTTTCTTCTCATCTCTCTTCATGATTTTCTTCAAACTTCTCTTTTAAATTTTTCTCAATATTGTTTTCAATATTCTCTTCAAAATTTTCACTTTCTTCTTTTTTAGGTTCAGTAATATTTTTTGACTTTTTATTTTTTTTCTGTTTCTTGCTTGAGTTTGTTTTAAATATTCTGAGTAATCAAGATCATAGTCGGAATCTGGTTCGAGTTTTGTTTCACTTCTTTTCTGCGCATATATTTCTGGTAGTTCATCTTCATATATTTGTTGTTTTGGTCTACTTCTCTTTCTTTTTGGTCAAGAGGGTGATATTTTTTAAATTTGCAACTAGATTTTTTCTTGGCGTACCTCTTGGTTTTTTGACAGAAGGTTCAGAAGAATATTTTCGTTCAATTCTTCTTGATTTTCATCTTAATTCAAATTTTCTGCTTTTTTTGTTGTTGTTTACTTTTGAATTCGTGTAGTTATAGTTTTTCATGATAAATTTTCGTATTTTTGGCAAATACTGAGCTTAATAAAAATAAGTTTCAATGCCAGATTTTTGAATAAAGTGTATTTTAAAATGTTCTTACCAATCTTACCAATTGATTTTTCATGAAGAAAGTCTTGGGAAATTTCTGGGGATTTCGAGTGAATATTCAGTATTTGGGCTTCCAAAATTTCGCTAAAATGATCTACTTCGTTTGATACGATTACTGGATTCAAGTTTCTTTCTTTTTAAAGGTTTGTAACAGAGATGTTACCAGTAAGTAAGGGCACGGGGCGTGATATTGGGAAGGACCGTCCTGGGCCCGAGCGGAGTCAAGGTCCCTCGAGAAACCTCGAGGGGACGAGTCTTAGTTTTTCACTGTTGTCCATCGAGTAAAGCAGTGTTCGCAGAACGTGGACGTAAACGTCCCCAACCACTGACCCGTGTGATCCTCACACAACCAAACGCGGCGTGTCGGTGTGTCCCCACTTTCTAGCTTCGATTTTATGCTGTTTGCTGTTGAGCTAAGATCGAGAATTATGTTTCTCTCGACTTAGTGTGAAAGAGGCGCGAAGCAGACGACAAATTCAAAATGATAAAATATGTAGCTAAAGATATTAGATTTCTTTTTTTGATATTCTGATAAACACTTACCTAAAATGAATATCTGAAAGATTTTTTTGAATTTTAAGATGATTTAAAGACTTGAGAAATAATTTTTAAGTAAAATTTATGGTTCAATAAGTGTTTAAAGTCTGAAAACAAAATATCGATTTCTATATTTTTTAGTCTTGTGAATAAATTATTTTCAATTGAAAAATTATATGGATGGTAATTCATATCGAGATAAGATAAATCATGAGATTCAAATTTAAGAAATAAAAAATTCGAATGAAGTACTTTGGAAAGTTTTTACATTCTCATCATGGATGAGAAGGTATTGGTTTTATGTGAAAAATGACTTTCGAAATTTTCATCAAATCTTTACGTTTTGAGACCCCCTGAGTCAGAAAAAATGGTTTTTACGAAAGTGTCTGTCTGTCTGTCTGTCTGTAGGTCGTGTGCGGCATAACTCTCGATAGAATTATCAGATTGAATGGAGCTTTGGTACACTTTATCAGAGCCGAAAAGTAAGGACAAGTTCGTTAACCAGCCACATCCAATCAAAATTGAGGGATGGAGCACTACTTTTGTGTTTTTGAAAATAATTTTTTGAAAAAATCAAAAATTCCAATCCTGGTTTTCGATAGTGCTCATAAATCTCTACAAATTATCCTAATAACGTTTTTTGATTAAATAAAAATCAGAAATGTTACAGCATATTCAAATTCGAAAAAAGTCAATATCAAAATTCCATTTTCCAGTAAAATTATACGAGATACGAAAAAACGTTATGATACAATATTATTGAATACATAAAGACCTACAAATTTGAATTATAACATTTTTTCATAAGATGCATATTTTTCTTTTTAATTAAAAAAAAAAAACTATTGAAAATACAAAATTCAATTTTTTAACAATAATATTGGAAATACCAAAAACACGTAAGAATACAAAGATGTTCGTTTTAAAAAGATCTACAAATTTTGTCTGACACAGTTTCTGATAAAAGATATATTTTTCGTTTCAATTCCAAAAAATACGATAAAAATGAAAAAATTCCATTTTTTAGACAAAATATGTGAGATGCAAAAAAAACATTTAGATGGAAAATTGTTTGCCTAAATGAGGTCTACAAATTCTGATAAAGAAATTTCGGGACAGGATGTATATTTTATGTTTTGATTTTTAATATTAAAAAATTCGATTTTTTTCACCAAAATATGTGAGATACGAAATAAGCGTTGTTCTGCAAAATCGTTCCCTTAAATAAAGTCTACGATTGTTTTTCCTTTTTAGATATGTGGAAGAAAATAAATTCTTTTAATCATGTAATTTATTAAAAAGTTATACTGAAATGTATACAGAAAATCGAGCGCGAAGCACGAGTGTCATGATGAGAATGTTTTCCTTAAGGCCGATAGAGCCTTAAGTAAATTGAATTTCCTGTTTCACTTAAATTCAAAAAGAAATTCAGTGACTTTGAGAAAATGTGTAATTCACATCATCTGTAATATTATTATAAAATTGGTTTGAGCTTCAGTATCAAAATATAAGAAATAAACTTAAATGTATGCGAAGAGCATAAGACCGAGCGCGAAGCGCGAGGTCCAGAAAGAACGGAGCGCGAAGCGCGACGATCGAATCGCGCGCCCTAGGCGCGCTCAAACCTGCGCGCGAAGCGCGCGATGAGAATGTGCCCGCAAAGCGGGCAGATTTTTTTGAATATAAATATGCACCTTTTACATTCTCATCATGGATGAGAAGGTATTGGTTTTATGTGAAAAATGACTTTCGAAATTTTCATCAAATCTTTACGTTTTGAGACCCCCTGAGTCAGAAAAAAAGGTTTTTACGAAAGTGTCTGTCTGTCTGTCTGTCTGTCCGTCTGTCTGTCTGTCTGTCTGTCTGTCTGTCTGTCCTTCTGTCTGTCTGTAGGTCGTGTGCGGCATAACTCTCGATAGAATTATCAGATTGAATGGAGCTTTGGTACACTTTATCGGAGCCGAAAAAGTAAGGACAAGTTCGTTAACCAGCCACATCCAATCAAAATTGAGGGATTGAGCACTACTTTTGTGTTTTTGAAAATAATTTTTTGAAAAAATCAAAAATTTCAATACTGGTTTTTGATAGTCCTCATGAATCTCTACAAATTATCCCGATAACAAATTTTTTCTTAAACAGTTTCTGAAAAAACATATATTTTTCGATTCAATTTAAAAAAATACGATTAAAATTCAAGAATTCCATTTTTTAGACAAAATATATGAGATAAATAAAAAACGTTTAGATGAAAAATTATTTGCCTAAATGAGGTCTACACATTCTTATTAAAAAATTTCTCGACAGGATGTATATTTTATGTTTTGATTTTCAATATTGAAAAAATTCTATTTTTTCCACCTAAATATGTGAAATACGAAATGAGCGTTGTTCTGCAAAATCGTTTCCTTAAATAAAGACTACGATTGTTTTTCCTTTTTGAAATATTTGGAAGAAAATAAATTTATCAATAATCATGTAATTTATTAAAAAGTTACAAAAATTGTATATTGAAATAGTCATGCGAAGGATTTTAAGTATTCTAAAAGCTTTTCCAAAGCATTTTATTTCATGATACATTTTTCCATTTTACTTCATGTCAGGGAAATCTTATGATGTAATCCTTATGCAAATTTAGATGCAACTTATTTTGTTTTATAATCAAGCCCTTCATTTATACAGGCATCGAAATTATTTTATAATTACACATTGGTAATTAAATGTTCATCGTCTGTTGTTTCAGCCTCTGTTCAAGTGACTTAATTTTTATAAAAAAAATACAGATTTTTTTATTTCACCTGTTGTTTTATTTATATTGAAAGTGAATTGATTTCGATAATGACTCAAAAAAAATTCCTAATAATATCATGAAAGTTAATAAAATTCTGCATCTAATGAGCTCAATTTAGAAAAAAAATGTTAATTTCACAAAAAGATACTAAAAAAATGTACAATTTTGATATTTTTTATTATGAAGTTATCTTACATGAACTATGGCCTGAAAAGTAAGTCATAGTTTTTTTAGCTAATAAATTCAGATAATTATGGATTTTTTTTCCTGCATACTAAAAAGTCGTAAAATTTCATGATGATCGTAGTCTATACATTATTTTGAGAAATCCAATCATCAATATCTTAGGATCAAATATGATACAATAAAAGTTGTATAATTTTAAAAACGTGTAACTTCTTACAATATTTTTTTAAAAATCAATGTATACCATACTTTAATATAATTTGGGGATATTAATCAAAATATTGACTAAAAAGTCGTAAACTTTCATGATGACTATAATTTATACATTATTTCTTTAGTATGAAGAAAAATTGACAAATATAATAATAAAATACGTTTATTCATTTTTAAAAAAAATCAAACCTTTTATTAACGCTTAAATTTAAAAAATGCCATATGAAAGTTACGAAGTATCCAGAAAAAATTTTGTTAGTACTTTATTATTATAAAATTTGTCAATTTTACTTCATAAGAAAGAAATCTCAATGTGTAATTTTGTGTGCAAAATTAGATATATTTTAAAAAATTTTTAATAAAAGAATTCTTTTGTTCACACTTGTATAAGGTAAATGTACTAGTCCTCGGACATGAGCCAGAGTCCGGACAAAGTCAATCGTTTCCAACTTTTGTTAAATGAATAATTAATAAATTTTACTGAAATTTTTTTTTAAGTAAGCTGTAGTTAAGAAGTAAAGATGACACGAAACATTTTGTTTTCTTGAGCAATAGCTTAAAAAAAAATCAATATTGTGTAAGTCGATGTCAATTATTTCTCAGAAAATATTACGCGCTTACTGTTTTCGTTAGAAACAGATTGAATTTCATAAGGAAATATACACCTCAATTTTTACGATATGAAAGAAGTAATGCATGTATACTTTGTAAAAATGAATTTCGCATACAATGTATTTATTTTTTTAAAGATTTTATTATTATGTTACTAAATAAACAATCCGGACACTGGATCACGTAACATGCCAATGTGCCAGTCCTCCGACACAATCACCAAGACTAGTGCCGCAACCTTTTTGTGTTGTGCCAGTCGCAGACAATCGAAAAGTTATTGACTTTTTATGCTGTAATAGTATATTATGTGCCTAGGTGCATAATGAAGGTTATTACGCGACGAGCGACAATCCTCGCAGGAGATCAAAGCCGAGGCGCGATCAATGCTGCGAGCATTTTAAGCGAGTCTCGTAATTACCCGAATTGTGTGCATTGGCACATATTCTATTTTATGTGACTTCGGCGCATATACGAGTTTTTATGCGTACACTCGAATCCAATCTAAAAATGTCGAAATTGCCGTGATTATCGCCCATCTCACTTGACATTCCGCGAATGCTTCCGGCCATTTTGAATTTCTCGATTTTGTGTAGTAGTAGCGTATTGTAATAGACGCATGCGCAGTTCAAATGTACAATGCTTTGTCAGTACGGTGCCAACGCTGTACGAAGAAGAAGAAGAATAAGAAGAAGATTACGCTCCGATGTATCGTAATAGGCGCATGCGTAGTTCAATTTTACATTAGATTACTCTGTATCGTAATACACAACATTACGCTACTCTCAACTGTAGCGTAAAAACTCGTATACGCACCGAAGTCACATAAAATAGAATACGTGCCAATGCACACAATTTGGGAAATTACGAGACTCGCGACAATGCTCGCAGGACGGATCGCGCCTCGGATTCGTCTCGGCTTCGTCTCGGCTACGCCTTGGATTCGATCTCCTGCGAGCATTGTCGCTCGTCGCGCAATAACCCTCATTGTGCGCCTAGGCACGTAATATACTATTGTTTGCCCTTCACTATCGCAAGCAACAAATAAGAAGAAAAAAGTTGACAAACATTCTCAACCTTACGCTGCAACGGGAGACGGTTGGATGAAATGGTATAGAGATCATGAGGAAAAGAAACTCGCAATTCAGCTTGAAAAAGAAGAAAGGGTAAAGCTGAGAAAACAGCAACAAGAAGGAAAACCAGTGTTGGCAAAAATTAAGAAGGAGAAAGCAATAGAATAAGCGAAGAAAAAGACGGAGGAGCGTGCTGAGTTTGAGAGGATTAAGAAAGAGAAGCAGATTGAAAAAGCGAAACGAAAGCAAGGATCAAAAGAGAGGAAAAAGCTGAAAAGAACAAACGAAGACAAGAAAATCGAAAAGCAGAAGCAGTTGAGAATCAAACACTGACCAAGGGGAAGAAGACAGAAAAGGACAAAGCAATCGACGAAGATATTAACGATGACTAGCGCTCGTATGCGTTGTAATTCAATAATGAAATAATTTTTGTTTAACACAAATATTGATTGATTGTATCAAAAAGTTCGTTAAAAACAAAAATAAACGTGTTATATATTGTTTCAATTAATGTACTTTTAATAATTATCTTGTCCGGAGACTCGAGCATGCATTTTCGGCCACTCACGCAATCACATTTGGCTTGTCCGGGGACTGGCACACATGTATCAATCATCATAATTCTTTTATATTATCAAAATTCATGACTCAAAACCATTATCAAGTATATTTTTGTGAAGAAAATGATATCCTTAATATTTCTACTATGATAAATGAACAATAGATAGCAATTTCATGGAAAGGTTAATTATTTTTCCGCTCTGATGTCTTAACTGTCCGAGGACTGGTACATTTACCTTATTCAAGTTGTCATGTGAAAAGATGCTACACATTATAAAAAAGGTGCATATTTATATTCAAAAAAATTTTCCAAAGTACTTTATTCGAACTTTTTATTTCTTAAATTTGAATCTCATGATTTATCTTACCTTGATATGAATTATCGTCCATATAATTTTTCAATTGAAAATAATTTATTCACAAGACTAAAAAATATAGAAATCGATATTTTGTTTTGAGACTTTAAACACTTATTGAACCATAAATTTTACTTAAAAGTTATTTTTCAAGTCTTTAAATCATCTTAAAATTCAAAAAAATCTTTCAGATATTCATTTTAGGTAAGTGTTTTTCAGAATATCAAAAAAAGAAATCTAATATCTTTAACTACATATTTTATCATTTTGAATTTGTAGTCTCCTTGCGCCTCTTCCACACTAAGTCGAGAGAAACATAATTCTCGATTTTAGCTCAACAGCAACTAGCATAAAATCGAAGCTAGAAAGTGGGGACACACCGACACGCCGCGTTTGGTTGTGTGAGGATCTACACGGGTCAGTGATGGGGGCCGTTTACGTCCACGTTTTGCGAACACTGGAGTGAAGTGTGCTAATTGTCGCTGGTTTGAAGAGAGTCCGTCTTCTACTTCGCCTGAAGGAAAGGAAGTCATTTTCTATCGCACGACTAATTCGAATAATCTGTCCTGTCCGCTTTTTGGTTTTGACGGAATTAGTGACGTCCCAATTGTAAGTGAATAAAGTGTTTTACTGTTTTTTAGTGCCTGTGTCAAGTGATTCCCCCTAGTTCTCGGCATTTTTTCTTCGTTTTCCACCCTCTGAATAACAATTTCGTTATACCTGGCACCCAACAAAGAGAACTCGTAAACCTTTTTCCTAAAAATTTGGAAACCCACCGAGAATAGGGCAAGAAAAAAATTAGGTCGGAACATGATGTGAATAAGTAGCCGGTTAGTTAGTTGAATCGAATTTAAAAAGATTAAGAAAATTAATTCTAAAAACGATTAGAATTAGTTAAGAAAAATGAAATAGAGAATGAATATAGAAAAGAAAAAGTAAACCTAGAAATAAGAATAAGAGATGAATAGATGTAAGTTATAAGGTCGAGCGGTATTCAGTAAACAAAGGGTCCCTCAGCGAAAATAAGACGTTTGGCGAAAGTGTAAACACTTAAAGAATTTATGGGTAAAATAAATTAAAATATTATTTCACATAGGAAATTTTATTCCACACGGAGAAAAAAATCTGACTATAATAGGAAGAACACTAGTCATTCTTTTGTAGCAGGTTTTTTTCTTGCTATCCTGGTGAAAAAATCATACATTTCGAACTTCGCCTTACTTTGCTTGCAAGAAACCCATCCTATTTCAGTATGAGTTCTCTTACAACCGAGATGTTAGGCCCCGCGTACTTTCGAACGTAGCACCTCACGTGTTCTCTCGGTTGTAAGAAATTCATCCTATTTCAGTATGAGTTCTCTCACAACCGTAGTCAGGCGAGAACCTTGCTATGACAGCATATGACATTAATAATAATGGCATGCTCTTGTTTCTTTCCCGTTATAAGACATTACATGCAAAAAATGCACGAGTTGATGACAATACTGGTAGAAGCTCATACCAATTTCGCGCATTAAGTTCGGTGCTTTAATAGGAAGAGCCCAGCCTACTATAATAGTTAGATTTTTTTCTCCGTGCAGGCACTGTCGACTCAGAAAAGTTCTGAGTACAGTTGACTCGGTAAAGAGTCATAAAACAAAATATTACATTTTTTAACCAAAGACGGACTTAAGATATCCACTTTTACTTAATAGATATTAGAAAACTTTTTACAAAACTTCACCCCAGGAATAGTCTAGAATAGGAAGTACGTCGCGCATACGAAAATTTAAGATTTGAATATAAGATGTATATTAAGTGTAACGATTTCGAAATATTTGAAGAACTGGAAGATTTGGGTAGAAAATAGGAGATCGAATTGGCAAAGTCCAAAATTAGGGGACAAGTTTCACAAATAACGGAACCTAGAATGGTGAATAAAAAAAAAACAAAAAGGAATACTATGAGACTGACAACCAATATGGAAAAAAACCAAAAGATTCAAAATGGGTGACAACAATATATACTCAGAGCTTCGTGGGGAAAACGAAGATAGATAACCCACAATACCAGACACCTTCTCTACCAAAACCCAACCTCTACCCTGCATTCCGAAACACTCCCCAACCAAGATTTTTGCAAGAATTTCAACCTAGATTTCGAAATGACCAATATAGATATCAGTACAACCCTCATAATCAGATAATACCAAGGATGAATCAATTATTAATTAATTAATCAGTTTTATACAGTAAATGTTATGCTGAATTCGCAAAATATCAAAGTTGAACAAATCGATGTATTTTTCAAATCCCCAATCGGTTAATTTTTTTTCCACCCACACATCCATTATTAACTGAAATTAAATTCACTGGAACTCCACTATGTCGAAATAAGGCAAGATTTGAGGTTACACGAAAATTTACCTCCGCAGATAGACCTTACGTATAGACGCTGCAACACCACCGTGACGCTTTCGCAGCTCTACCGTATGGGTGGCAGAGCAATACACTTTTTGTGGCTGCCGTAGAGATACGTATACTGCTACTAGAGTGCAACTGTATCGCTACGGGGTCTATTTTGAGAGTTTCGCTGGCTTAGCTTTCTGATATCGTTCTAATAGTGATACATATACCTCACGTAGGATTTTGAAAAATTAATTAGTTCGTAGCGCTGTCATAGCAATATGGAGTTTTCCGTGTGGTAGCAAATGGAGAAACTGTAGAAATAATAGAACAGTGTCTCCAGAACGTGGGATTTTTCGGCCCCCACCACGTTCCCATCTGGGAGAAACACATGCAAACGTGGCGTGTCAGTGTGTCGGCTCTGCTACACGCTGCGGTCACCAGCTTCGTGTAAAGCCGAAGGTGCACGAAGACGGACTTCGTTACAATGCTTGAGTTTTCAAGTTATTTTTAGATTTCACGCTTTCGTTTATCGAGTCGAAATTAAGAATTGTATTTTTCTCGAGTACGTGCAAAAGAGGCGCGAAGCAGACGACGAATTTGAATTTACGAAGTATATAGTTCAAGAAATAACACTTTTCTTCAATTTCTTGAAGAAAGTCTGCATGAAATAAACATCAGTATGATCTTGGAAAATTTCATGAGGATTTCAACACTTCAAAAATAAACTTTCAGTGAAATTTAGTGACAATAAATGTATAAAATTTGAATCAATATATAATTTTCCATTCAAATTTATATACTTCTTACTAATTTTGTACATTTAACAATTTTTCAATTAGAAAAATATTTTCTATCAAGATAAAATGAACATAAAATTCAAGTTCATAATTTATATTTTCAGTTATATGTTAGAAATATTTTCATCTCACATTTTTGTAGCCTAAGCACAAACTTTTCATTCCAAAACTTAAAATCTCTACGGAAATGGAAAATTTTCTAATAGCAGTAGATAAATTAAAAAGCTAAAATATGTGTTTATTGGTATTTCCATATTAACATATAAATATCAATCAACTTTAAATTTTACATAAAAATGTTCGTTCGAAGTGTTCAAATCTTGTTACAATTTGACAAGATTTTATGGAGGAGTGCAATCTTTTGGATGAAATATTTTGTAGTTCTTAATTTGTCTGTCCGTCTGAAATCGTAGTAAGATTTGAACAGTAAACAACAAATTTTCCAATAGAATTCAGGATCAATAATGATTGATTCAGGAAATACTTCAACTCTGTAGAGCATTTTTGTATTTCGAATTCAAAATGTGTGCTTAAGCCACAAAAAAGTAAGCTGGAAATGTAGATATAAAACTAATTATGTCATGTTTATGTCTTCTTAATGGAAAATACTTTGCATATAATTCTCTAATTCGATATTTTTTTAATGTATGAACATTCAAGAAATTGATAAATGTTCCATCTTTTTATAGGAACTAAAAATTTCCGGATAATGCTTTGATTGAGAAAGCTAAAAATTTGTCAAATATTGATATAAATTGCAATTTTACAATTGCATTATTTTTCAAATATTTTAACATCTCTTCAATCTTGATAATTCTTACAGAAGTTTATTCCATGTGAGTGACTTTTTCTTTTTCTAATGAAAGATTTCGTAATTCTAAATTCGGCCCAATTCGTAACATAGTAAAAAGATTTTAAAACTTCATAAAAATTTTTTTTTCTGTTTTATTCAAAGTCAATAAATATTCAATGTTTGGAATCGAAATATTAAGTAAATGATTTTTAATTTCTGGGAATAAACTGCTTTAATAAGACAATCTTTCTTCTTTGTGAGAAATCTCAATTTTAAAATTAAAATTCTACGCATAGGATACAAAAACATAATATGAAAATACTTTTATTACAGAATTTTGAAATATACAAGTTGACCAATTTTTAATCGAGTAAATCGGCTACTTTAAGCAAAAAATTATGTTAAAAATATTTTATCAAAAAAAATAAGACACATTAAATTACGGTTTAAAATCCACATTCATAGATTGATGGTAAAAGCAGTTTAAAGTTTTTTAATCTTACGTTTTAGTGACGTATGCACAGACTTTTAATCAGATAAATGAAATGCTTTATAGAAAGTCAAAATTTTCTTATTACTGCACTTAATCAAATTTATAATGTAAAAATATTTTTTAATTGATGCTTTGACTCAATTCTTTAAACATTCATTAATTGAAAATTGTACTCAAAATTTAATCTTGCAGCGTTCCAATATTCCCACAATATTACAAAATCTTATTAATCATTATTTTAGTCGAATTATTTTCAAAATATCTAAAAAATAAATGTAAATATTTTGATTAAATACTCTGTCAAATTTTGCATTTGACTGATCTTGCAAAATTGTTGAAAGTTTTGAATACCGATAGAAGAAACTTTAAATAAAATTTTATGTCCATAAATGCTTAAAGTTCTATATAGAAATATCAACTACAACATTCTCAAATTCTATAAATAAACTACTAAATTCAAAAAGTTTCGGATTTTTTTAAAAACTGTACAAATTTCAAATATGAATCAGTCAAAATCTACTGATTATCAGTGAAATTTGACTGATTTATATAACTAAAAACAGGTTACTGTGAATCAGTCAAATTTCACTGATTACTTCAGTGAAAAGTAACTGATTTAACAGTGAAAAGGCAAATCACTGATTCAATCAGTGAAAATTTGACTGATTCAGATTTAGAGTGTATACAAATTTCAAATATAAAATGTACTCTGTACATTAATCAAACAAATTTAGAAGATGAATATTTTAATAAATATTCCTAAATATTATTGGAATATGATACATTTCGATTTAGAAAAACTTCTTCAAGGTACTCGGACATTTTTCTTATTTTACGACATTTTTGCACCATGTTTGACCTTTGGGTAGGACTCAAGAAAACTATTGTAGACATACTTTCATTACTTAGCAAAATACTATGAAGACTTGCTTTTTAAATTAAAGCGAAAACTTTTAAAACCTTCAACAATCGGTTGCATAGATTCGGCTCTAATCTTGGACGCAATTAGAGAAATAGGTTTTTTTGCTTTTTTTAGATCTAGTTTTTGCCTTAAACATAAAAGAAAGAAAACACATTTGAAATATTAAAATAAAAAAGCTGGTTCATTCTTAGAGAATCCCAAATATTCTGAAATAAAACTCCTTTCCACACCACCACGGAGGTAGAGTTTGAGGCTCGTTTTTTTTACGTGGTATCCCCTGTAGGCCTAGTCCACGGCCTACGAAACGAAATGGGTTTTTGCTTTCAAGCAAAAAGAAAAAAGGAAAAAAATGAAGCAAAGTGGTAAAAAACGCTACAAATGTAGACCGTACTTCAGGCTTGCCTCTATCAAATGCCAGTATACGTCGAACAAAAATGTTTTGTTTTAAATCAAATAATGAAGAAGTTTGATTAATTCGGGATGATTTGGGGTGCTTGATTATTGTGAGTCCCCTTGCCTCTCACTTATGTCCAAAGCGTGATATTACTCAATTTCAGTATGTTTTCTTACTCACAAAATAATAATTAAAACTAAACAATTTCCATACCCGAGGCACGCGAAGAAAGGAATAAAGAACGTATCTCTGATATAAGAAATAAAATGTCATTATTTTGTGAGTATGAAAGGGGTTTGAAATTGATTAACGCCATGCCTTGGCTATTAGAATTAATCCTCTCCTTCGTGAGCGAAGAGCGACAAACCACTTTCCCTATCACTTTCTGCCATCTCATATAGATTTTCGGTCATTAATTGCAAATGCTTCGAAGTGATGCTCGTTGTTCTGGCTGTTTCAGCTCTCGCCTTTAGGGCTGATCGAGTAACACAAATTGAGTTGACCGTCCTGTTTCCTAAGCGATTTCTTTTGGGAGTTTTCGCGTCCGTGAGCATGGAGAAACCTCGCTCCGCCTCAGCATTTGAATGAGGAAGACTCCGAACATGATTCAATACTGAGGTCAAATTTGGAAAAAGTTTTTCTCCTGTACTCGTCGAAGATACACCGATACTAGACCACATTTCCTCAAAAGATAAATTCGACCACTTTTCTTTGAGTTCCTGTCTGATTTTGAGTAAAGAATCCCACTCTTTTTGTACACCTATTCTATCAAACGACCCTAAATCTTGACAAACTTTCCAGACCCTAGGAAAAGTTTCGCTTCGATCAGCATAGAAAGCTACTTGAGGCCGGAAAACAGAAACGCAAGACAAAAAGATGTCATCAAAAGGAAGTCGATTGCGAATTTCTTCGCTTGCTGTGACATAAAATTTCAAGCAATTACGAAGAAATAGATCAACTTCTACTATTTGCAACTTCTTGTTTGTAAGTTGCTGCTGGAAATATTCTCGCGTTTCCTTACCAACGTCAATGTCTTGAAGCGGCTTTTGATTACTACGATCTGCAAAGTTAACATTTCTAATGATTTGAAAGAATAAATTCGGTTGAAGAAGACCCTCTTTCAAATAACTGCTAAGAATCCATACGAAGAATTTAGCCGAGTTTGGCTGGAGTTCCTGAACCATTGTTTCGCGACTTTGAAATTTCGCTTTGTATACGTTGAACCTATTTAAAGTAAATTTCAAGAATAGGAAATATGCGAGTGTCAAAGGATTCTGCATTTTTCCTAACAAGTCTTTGGCCTTCTCTACCTTCTCAGATACGAGGACCATAAGATACTGAAGAATAATTTCCCAATTCTTTATTATAATATCTACGCATCGATAGCGGACAAGCCAGCGAGTTTCAGAATGACTAGGAATTTTTTGATAGTCATTTCCTAATTCCAAAACAATCGATCGAAAAATAGCCGTTCGCTTGGAGCTAGCATTAAGAAAAGCTGGCAAATCTTTGATTAAATCCTCTACATCTGGGATTGTGGCACAAGCATATTTTGCTACAATTGCTGACGAATGCGAGACACACGGGAAAACAATTAAACGGGGACTTTTTTCCTTTAATTTTGTTTTAAATGAGGACCTATTGCCGACCATCACCTGTGCATTATCACAAGCTAAAGCACAGGTATTAGATAAAGGGATTTTCTGCCCGGACAATGCTTTTTCGAACGCATCAAAAATTTTAGAGGCAGAACAATCCGAAGCATTTACATTAATAAGCTGGAGCAATTCCACCCTGACAGAAAATGTCGTTGGCTCCACATATCGAACCATTAATGACAGCCACTTTTCTAGAGTCCTGTCGGTCGTTTCGTCTTCGTACACTGAAAATGATTGCTTACGCAAAATATTTGCCATGCGATCAGTTTCAGCAGCACATACGACGTTATTTACAACTAAGACCATTTTAGTGTGGCTCAATCTAACGTATTTTAAAACCGAAGGTTCCATATCTTGGAAAAGTCCTATCAATTCTGATGAAATCGCGAATGGTAAATTATGCTCTACGAAAAATGTACTAATCCTAATCTCTGCTTCTTGTACTTTCTGCTTGAAAGTAATACTTTCCGGAATCGTGGAATTTGTGAATTCTGAAGCAGAAGAACTTGCTACACAAGGTTCAACACTGTAAGAATGGGCAGTTACATTAGAAGAATTTTCACTTACTACTCCATAACATTCTAACTTATTTGAAAACTCTTGCTTCTTTCTGTGTGATAAAGATGCTTCATGCTTTTCAATTTCCGATTTGCCACATAGCAACGTTTTATTGCAAATTTTGCAATGAAATCTTGTTTCATCTGCTAATGTAACCACCCACTCTCTCCACGACGGAAATTCCTCAAACCATCCCAACTGAAAGTTTTTTGCAATTTTCATGACTTTTCTAGCGGGTTGACATTCGTTTGAACCAGAGTTCAAACGGTGGTCAACCTTCGTTTGAACCTGGCTGTCCTTCAAAACACTCGAATTTGGGTCAACCGGATTACTCATTGTGAACAATAAATTATACGACGAAGGAAAACAGAATTATTTGAAAAGAATTAATAAGATGAAAAGTCGATAAAATTAAGCGAATGTGAATAATTTGTAATCTGCACACAAATTAAGTTTCACAGAATAAACTTACCCACAAGCATCAAACAATAACGTACGTAAGAGCACTCACGTATCACCAAATAATAATATAATATTCTTACTTTTGCCGTTTTCAATAAGGAATTACGATAAAAATATGAAGAATCCACACTCTTGCCTTCTCAAATAACGCATAAAGCGAGAATCAAGTATATCTTAGAAGAAAACAAAAGAAGGTTGCTATTATTATTTGTTTTCGTCTCCAATTTGACCTATATACCGTTCGTTTGCTATTTAAAACATTGGTAACTTTTTGGCTATTAATCTGATTGAGCTACAACTTTTTAGAAAACTTTCTTTACTAAAGTATTAAAATTTTTCTCCTGTAGATAGTTTCAGAAAATGTAGACACTTAATACAATATTAATAAAATCGTAAAATTCTGAAAATTTGTTAAGCTAGCGCGAGTGGAAGTAGAGAAAACAATTTTTTTTTTAAATGTACTTCTCCCAATTACTTGAAAAATTAGAATTTTTAAAAATTTTTGCAAAAGGAAAAACGATGTGCCTTGAAAGTGTACATAAAATTTATTGAACTATTACTAGTAAACTCTACCTCCGTGGTGGTGTGGAAAGGAGTTTTATTTCAGAATATTTGGGATTCTCTAAGAATGAACCAGCTTTTTTATTTTAATATTTCAAATGTGTTTTCTTTCTTTTATGTTTAAGGCAAAAACTAGATCTAAAAAAAGCAAAAAAACCTATTTCTCTAATTGCGTCCAAGATTAGAGCCGAATCTATGCAACCGATTGTTGAAGGTTTTAAAAGTTTTCGCTTTAATTTAATAAGCAAGTCTTCATAGTATTTTGCTAAGTAATGAAAGTATGTCTACAATTGTTTTCTTGAGTCCTACCCAAAGGTCAAACATGGTGCAAAAATGTCGTAAAATAAGAAAAATGTCCGAGTACTTTGAAGAAGTTTTTCTAAATCGATATGTATCATATTCCAATAATATTTAGGAATATTTATTAAAATATTCATCTTCTAAATTTGTTTGATTAATGTACAGAGTACATTTTATATTTGAAATTTGTATACACTCTAAATCTGAATCAGTCAAATTTTCACTGATTGAATCAGTGATTTGCCTTTTCACTGTTAAATCAGTTACTTTTCACTGAAGTAATCAGTGAAATTTGACTGATTCACAGTAACCTGTTTTTAGTTATATAAATCAGTCAAATTTCACTGATAATCAGTAGATTTTGACTGATTCATATTTGAAATTTGTACAGTTTTTAAAATCCGAAACTTTTTGAATTTAGTAGTTTATTTATAGAATTTGAGAATGTTGTAGTTGATATTTCTATATAGAACTTTAAGCATTTATGGACATAAAATTTCATTTAAAGTTTCTTCTATCGGTATTCAAAACTTTCAAAAATTTTGCAAGATCAGTCAAATGCAAAATTTGACAGAGTATTTAATCAAAATATTTACATTTATTTTTTAGATATTTTGAAAATAATTCGACTAAAATAATGATTAATAAGATTTTGTAACATTGTGGGAATATTGGAACGCTGCAAGATTAAATTTTGAGTACAATTTTCAATTAATGAATGTTTAAAGAATTGAGTGAAAGCATCAATTAAAAAATATTTTTACATTATAAATTTGATTAAGTGCAGTAATAAGAAAATTTTGACTTTCTATAAAGCATTTCATTTATCTGATTAAAAGTCTGTGCATACGTCACTAAAACGTAAGATTAAAAAACTTTAAACTGCTTTTACCATCAATCTATGAATGTGGATTTTAAACCGTAATTTAATGTGTCTTATTTTTTTTTGATAAAATATTTTTAACATAATTTTTTGCTTAAAGTAGCCGATTTACTCGATTAAAAATTGGTCAACTTGTATATTTCAAAATTCTGTAATAAAAGTATTTTCATATTATGTTTTTGTATCCTATGCGTAGAATTTTAATTTTAAAATTGAGATTTCTCACAAAGAAGAAAGATTGTCTTATTAAAGCAGTTTATTCCCAGAAATTAAAAATCATTTACTTAATATTTCGATTCCAAACATTGAATATTTATTGACTTTGAATAAAACAGAAAAAAAATTTTTATGAAGTTTTAAAATCTTTTTACTATGTTACGAATTGGGCCGAATTTAGAATTACGAAATCTTTCATTAGAAAAAGAAAAAGTCACTCACATGGAATAAACTTCTGTAAGAATTATCAAGATTGAAGAGATGTTAAAATATTTGAAAAATAATGCAATTGTAAAATTGCAATTTATATCAATATTTGACAAATTTTTAGCTTTCTCAATCAAAGCATTATCCGGAAATTTTTAGTTCCTATAAAAAGATGGAACATTTATCAATTTCTTGAATGTTCATACATTAAAAAAATATCGAATTAGAGAATTATATGCAAAGTATTTTCCATTAAGAAGACATAAACATGACATAATTAGTTTTATATCTACATTTCCAGCTTACTTTTTTGTGGCTTAAGCACACATTTTGAATTCGAAATACAAAAATGCTCTACAGAGTTGAAGTATTTCCTGAATCAATCATTATTGATCCTGAATTCTATTGGAAAATTTGTTGTTTACTGTTCAAATCTTACTACGATTTCAGACGGACAGACAAATTAAGAACTACAAAATATTTCATCCAAAAGATTGCACTCCTCCATAAAATCTTGTCAAATTGTAACAAGATTTGAACACTTCGAACGAACATTTTTATGTAAAATTTAAAGTTGATTGATATTTATATGTTAATATGGAAATACCAATAAACACATATTTTAGCTTTTTAATTTATCTACTGCTATTATACAATTTTCCATTTCCGTAGAGATTTTAAGTTTTGGAATGAAAAGTTTGTGCTTAGGCTACAAAAATGTGAGATGAAAATATTTCTAACATATAACTGAAAATATAAATTATGAACTTGAATTTTATGTTCATTTTATCTTGATAGAAAATATTGTTCTAATTGAAAAATTGTTAAATTTACAAAATTAGTAAGAAGTATATAAATTTGAATGGAAAATTATATATTGATTCAAATTTTATACATTTATTGTCACTAAATTTCACTGAAAGTTTATTTTTGAAGTGTTGAAATCCTCATGAAATTTTCCAAGATCATACTGATGTTTATTTCATGCAGACTTTCTTCAAGAAATTGAAGAAAAGTGTTATTTCTTGAACTATATACTTCGTAAATTCAAATTCGTCGTCTGCTTCGCGAGTCTTTTGCACGTACTCGAGAAAAATACAATTCTTAATTTCGACTCGATAAACGAAAGCGTGAAATCTAAAAATAACTTGAAAACTCAAGAATTGTAACGAAGTCCGTCTTCGTGCACCTTCGGCTTTACACGAAGCTGGTGACCGCAGCGTGTAGCAGAGCCGACACACTGACACGCCACGTTTGCATGTGTTTCTCCCAGATGGGAACGTGATGGGGGCCGAAAAATCCCACGTTCTGGAGACACTGTAATAGAACAAGTAGTCATTCCTCTGATGATTGGTAAGGACGTAAAACATGTGTCGTTCCGACTAGTCCCTAAATTAAAATCTACGAGCATTTTGAGGATATAAATGACTAAAAACCTAAAAATGATCCTAAATTACGATACCGGAACTTGGTGACTAGCAGGTAGCCCACCAACTCGCTATCACATGGAGGCAAGGCCTCATTCCTTACCCAAACCAATCATAGAAAACACTACATCGGATAAGAAAAAGGCGACAAAAACAAATAACGAGGATAATAAAAAGATAATGGAAAATAAAATAAATAGTAATAATAAAATTCTAACTATCGCAAACAGTCGGATTAAGGCAGAAACAAAAGGCATAGAAAATAATAATAAGAAATCAAAACCGAAATTTGGGGGAAAAATTAAATTAAAAAACCAAAGAGAAAACGGTAAAACCGCGGTAGGAAGGAACCCTAACGATTTCACTTAAACAGACAATGATGCAAACCTCCCCTAAAAAGCAAAAAAACGTCCAAAATCTCAAAGAAAACCCCTACAAAGATATCCCAAGCTTTTTCAGCATTCCTATACACATCAGTGTTACGTACGAATAATTTAATTTTAATAGAAATAAAAATATTAAATTCAAATACCCGTTCGTTTGAAGCTCCAAACTGCCAAATTTCAATTTAGAAATAAAAATTAAATAAATCGAATTTTTTTTTTATCTTGGGGTCGTGTTTGCCCTCTCCTCTCACTGAGGTGGCTATATCCTGTACAAAAGAAAACCTTTTTGGAAAAAACTGAATGAAGGGATAAAAATGAAGGCAATAAAATTATTCCCAGTTCTTGAATTAATTTGGTCACACAAAAGTTAGTAGAATAGAATATATATATATATATATATATTAACTGGAACGATACCTGCTAGTCCTTACAGTAAGTTTTTCTTATATCTACCAACCCTAGGAGAGACGGAGAGAAAGAGATCAAATCCTCGGTTCCTTATTCTTCCTGAATCGTGCGGAGAAGTTTTCCTTATAGTCGTTGCTCAAAAAATCACAACTTGAGTTCTTTTGATTTGCAATTTGCACAAATACGCGCGCATGAAAACCGACACCAATATAGTCACTTTCTGTTAGGTTTAATAAGAGAAAATAACGGTCGGCTTTTAAGCAGAAAAGGGTTGAGTGCTTTTAAACTTGACCTTTTCGTCGCTAGAATTTTCCTATTAAATCTAATTCTAATATTTTATGAAAATTGTCACTACCGTTTTGAGATTCGGTAGTATTAATTTTCTGCGATTTCTCGCTGCTTTGTGCCGTTTTATTAAACGAATTGGACTTTAAAATAGTCCGCCGAAGACAGATATATTAAAAATATATTTCAATATATCTTATATATTGCTTCCGTCCAGATGAGGGCTTGTGTCTTTTAGGTCCGCCCCACATGTATAAGAACTAACAGAATACATGAACGTAGACTCCTGAGCCAGTTTGCAGAATTTTGAAACCTTTATTCTATTCCCGGGAACAATTTTTACAATAATCAATGGCATAAACATAAGTTGAAATAAACATCAGTTAGTGTTTTGATATTTTGTTCAGAATGATAAATTATAAAGTTTAGCTTTAAGATATTTCAAACTACTATTACATTATTATGTATGTAAGTTTGCTACTGCAACTTATAAAAAACATAAATACCTACATAATTTTAGTTCTTAAATCCTTTATTTTACCCTCTTGCTTCATTTTTGACTCTTTCTGAAAAAGAAAAAAAAAACATTCCACAAAGTAAACGTCTCTTTTCAAGAATATCATTGAAAGTGAAATATAAAAAAAAACTTATCTGAATTGCCCGTCAAATTAAAAAGTTTTAATTTTTTTTTTAACTTCATTTGAAGTGAGTAGATATTTTTCTGAAAATTAAAAACATATTATTATAATTGAAAATTTTACATTAAAAAAATATTCAATATTTTTTATCATAGAGATTTAAAATCTTACCATTCTCCATGCCATAAATTATTCCTGTTCTCATTTATCAATATTTTAGAGCAACAAAGCTCTTTATTTGTTTAAAATTTATATTTTTTATCACACACTACAAAGGTGAGCTTCTTGCTGTCACACTTGATTCCAATTTTCAACTATTTACACTTGTTTGTCTGAATAATAAATTCACTCACAGTTGTTTAAAATTCTGTCGCACTTTCGACAATATTTCTAAAACATGACACTTTTAATTTTAATATTTTTACTAATTTTAAAAAAATGTCATGTGGAAACCTAATCTGTACCATATTTAAAATTAAATATGGACAGGTTTCACTATTACTGACCTAGAAAAAAGCGAACAGACATGCGCAAGACATGCACGACTTCTTTCGAGCTGGCGCGAATTTTAAAAAAACGCCTGAAAATGATCTTTTCGAATAGCGAAAGTGCATGTTGGGCGGTATTTCGTATACTAAACTACTCCCAATTTTATTCCCTATTCTGCAACCCACTTTTGCCCACCCTGTATAAAGAGAAACCTTCATGGCTGAGGATAAGAGAAGAAGATGCTCGCACTATGACCCCAATCGCATATGTAGACTCTGATGACCAAACCGGTAGGGGATACATCTTTATCCATGAGACGAGTCCGGAATTGGTGGTGTTCAAAGTGGACGAGGGAATATACCTGGACGTAGTCATCGGAAACGTCTTCTATCTGGGAAAATACCACGCAGAAGTACCAGCTTTTGCAATCCAATGCGGAGTGAAAGGGATAAAACCACCCTCATGTAACATCTAAAACCGGGAAACCTGCAAGTCTTTTGCTGATTTAATTAATACTGCCTTCGTCCACTTTCAACTTGCAATAATTAAGGGGTAGCACGACTGTAAACGCCAAAAAACACGTTTTTTCAAGAATTGTTTTTGATTTTTTCGTTACAAGTTCATATTGAACTAGGAGATACTAAAGAAACACAGAAAAATATAAACAAAAAAAAGGACGAAAAAACCTTATTAAATTCATGGAAATTAATCTTTTCACTTCCAAAATAGCCCTTCAATAATAATATTGCTATTCTTGAAAGCAAAATTATCTCATTTTGCCTGAGGTCTAATTTTTGTGGATCAACTACCTTAAGTTAGAGAAAATATTTATGTCTATATCTTGGCTTCTGACTCCAGATCAAGGCCATGTACGAAGCGACGATAGGTGGATTTGTTTTCCTTTGTTAATATTCGTGTTTTCTCTATTCCTCTTATACCTAAATGCATGGAAATGCAACAGGGCAGTTTTCTCGGGAACTAGGAAGGACAAAAATATGAGGAAAAGCTCTTTTCAACGTGCAGCGAAGTGCGCACCGCACTAACTGGATAATGTGCCAAAATATTAATTATTTAATAAAAACTTTATTTTTCTAATAAACTTCTCTTAACTATTCCTATTATCTCCCCATCTTGCGATTATAACGAATTAGAAATAGTCTTATTAGCCCTTCCTTTGGACAAATTCAGATAAGTAGGGATTAATAGGGACAAATTGGAAATTAACCGAGGTGACGAGGGAAGTCAGAAATCGATCAAAATCACTTCGCTGAGGAACACCTGCCTCTAGGTAGGTTAGAAGTCGGTTCTCGCGTTCGGTAGAAATTTCAGAAAAGAGCTCTTTTCTTGCCTGGGTGCATTGTAGCATAACCTAGGCAATAGACTTAGAGAATCTTTTTAACCCATGCGGCCCAATCCTCCGAGATAGGGAGCAGAGATTAGAGAGCGATATTGGGAAGGACCGTCCTGGGCCCGAGCAGAGCCGAGGTCCCCCGATAAACCTCGGGGGGAGGAGTCTTAGTTGTTCGCTGTTGTCCATGGAGTAGTGTGCTAAATGTCGCTGGTTTGAAGAGAGTCCGTCTTCTACTTCGCCTAAAGAGAAGGAAGTCATTTTCGATCTCACGACTAATTCGAATAATCTGTCTGGTCTGCTTTTTGGTTTTGTTGACGGAATTAGTGAGGTCCTAACTGTAAGTGAATAAAGTGTTTTACTGTTTTTAAGTGCCTATGTCAAGTGATTCGCCCTAGTTTTTGGAATCATTTCCTTGTTTCCCACCCTCTGGATAACAACCTTGTTGTAGCTTTTACTTCATTTTTAGAGTTTTCTTGTTTATTTCTTGTAAAAATTTTCTTGGCAGTCATTTTTCCATGAGAGGACATAGAAGCATCGTTATCATCGACTTGTCAGTGCTTTGATTCCTCTTTATTATTATTGTTTGGGTTTTCTGAGAGAGCGTCTGTATTTGCTTTTATTTTTGCTGCCTTGTAGACCACATCAAAATCATATTCTGCGAGTTTTAATCTCCAACGTGAAACTCGTGAACAAGGGTCCTGCGAATATTGAAACCAAACTAGATGTTTGTGATCACTTACTAAAGTGGTTTTTCTACCATACAAATAAGGACGAAAATAAGTCACACGTAATATTATGACAAGAGCTTCTTTTTCATGTGTTTAATATTTTTCCTCAGTATCACTTATACTACGTGAAGCATATGCTACTATTGGCATATCTTTACCTATTTTTCCTTGTGATAAAATACCTCCCATTGCAAATTCTGAGGCATCTGTTGTGAATATAAAAGGGTAAGAAAAATCAGGTCGTTGTAAAGGTGGTCCTTCACATACTTTTGTCCATCTTTTTTTAAGAAGTTGATTAAAAATTTTGGAAATTTTTAAAAAGACATGAATAAATCGTCTATAATATCCTAGTTCGGGTAGTGAAAATTCGCATTTGTCTAGTTGTAAATGAAAATGTGCTTTTCGAAGTCCTTCTGCTAAATTGTTAAATTTAATTTCGTGCTCTTCTAGAGTAGTTGCATATATAACTACGACAAAAAGATATACAAAAAGTTTCGTTCTGATTAATCCAGTTAATATTAAATCCATTAATCTTTGAAACGTGGCTAGCGCTGTTTTTAAACCAAATGGTTTTCTATCGAATTCGTAATAACCGTGTCGTGTAGAAAAGACGGTTTTGTGAGACTTTTTTAAGTCTATTTTTATATGGTGGAATCCGGTAGCTAAATCATAAACTGAAAAATATTTCGCTGATTTAAGGAAATAAAGTATGTCGTTTATATTTTGATATATAATCGAGGTACACTCGAGTCGGAATATTATGAACTTAGATGCTGCGAACTCCCGATATTGAGAACGTTTTTCTCCCGATATTGAGAAAAACGCCATAGCCCCTCTTCCCCCACTACTCATTTATACGTTTCAAATGTAAAAAATGAAAAATATTTTATGAGAGTAAATCCCCTCATAAAAATAGTCACAGCGAATTAAGATATAGAAATACTCTTATTTTCTGTCCACGTACACTTTTAATAACAGCCTCATTTCAAGGAACATGTGCCTAACATTTTACGTGTACAATTGATTCGATAGGATATAGGTTAAAATCTGTACTTACGATCGAAGATTTCATATTGGTCGTTTTTCAAATGTTCCTACTTGCACTATCCATTTTGATTGTTTCTGCGGTTATTTCCGCGAATGAAGTCGGTTATTTCTACGGTAAAATAGATCTACATTTTTTACTTACCACGAAGTTTTTAGTCAGGAAGTAAACAATCTAACACGTGCTGACACGGATACAGGCATGTACCGTTTATACTGATCTGAATAGGCAGAGGAGTGGGAGCCCCTCAAGTGCTCTCAGTATCGAGAGCGGGCTTGCTGGAAATGTTCGCAGTATCGCGACTCGATTGTATATATCCCTCACTTTTTTCTGTATTTTTTGTTCGAGTGTAAAATGTTGTAACTCTTCGAGCTGGAATAGTTTAGTATATTACGCGCCTAGGCACACAATGAGGGTTATTGCGTGGCGAGCGAGAATGCTCGCAGGAGATCGAAGCCAAGGCGTAGTCGAGGCGTAGCCGAGACGTAGCTGAGGCAAAGCCGAGACGAAGCCGAGACAATTTCCCGAATTGTGTGCATTGGCACGTATTCTATTTTATGTGACTGGTGCGGATACGAGTTTTTATGCGTACACTCGAATCTAATCTAGTATTTTAGTTGTTTGCGGCGCTAGTCATTACACTTGATATGTCACGACTAGTCCTGGCCATTTTGATTTTATCGATCTTGTGTAGTAGTAATGGGTTCTAATAGACGCATGCGCAGTTCAAATGTACAAGGCTTTGCCAGCAAGGTGCTAACGCTGTACGAAGAAGAAGTGAGAAGAAGAAGAATAAGAAAAAGATTGCGTTCCGCTGTAAGACTATATGCGCATACGCAGTTCAATTTTTACATTGTATTCCTCTGTAACGGAATACACAACATTCCGTTACTCTCAGCTGTAACGGAAAAACGAGTTTCCGTGCCTGAGGCACATAAAATGTATTTGTATGATTTAAAGGTTAACAGTGGTTCCCAATTTCTAAGAATTTGAAGGTATAATTTATATTTACGTTCTTGTCTTGAAAAAATTTTGATCCTGATACTTGATCTTGTTCAATTGGGACATCATTGGGAATAACGTTAAATTTGGTTGGATATCCAAAAAATTTTATTTTTACAATAAGTCTCGTTTATTTCAAGTATCCCGAAACGAGAGAGTCTTGTTTATTTCAAGTCGCGAGCGATTCCCACCGCTGCCTCTGTTGCCATACCGACTGAATGCACCTCCCCCCCACTTTTCTCACTTCTTCCCAGCGGTCCTCAGAGCGGAACGTGACAGTGAAATAGTGTGGCGCGGAGGGGAGCGGGAAACTTGTAATACACGAGACGCACTACTCGAGATAAACGAAACTTGAAATAAACGAGACTTGACTGTACGTATCCTAATGTGTAAAGTGGTAAATCGTAGTTTCCTGTAAGTTTTAATACGTTTTGTTTATTTATTTGTACGTCAGGGTTGAGAATTTTCTGTGTAATTAAATTTTGAACAGCACCAATATCAATCATCATATGGGTTGGACTTTTTAGACGTTCTGTTGATATTGTAATTGATGTGATTAAAGTAGATTTTGAAATATTTATTGTTGTTGTTGTTGTTTGATTACTAAAAGCGGATGCCAGTTATTCTCGATTTATGCTTTCCTCAGTGCACCCGTGCTAGGGAGAGCTTTGGAGTTTCCCAGATGAGGTGGTTGTAATTTTTTATTTGGCCGTATCTCGCAGTTTCGTGGTAAATTACCATGTTTTTTACAGTATTTGTTGATCCTTATTATTATTTTGTAAATATCTATTTTCATATTGTTTATTTCGATTTCTGAACTGTCCTGAGTCAAAATTTGTATACTGTCCTGGATTCAATTGTCTATTACTATTATTAACATTGTTTATATTATTGTACAAATTTCTAGAAAAATTATTCTTATTCTTCATGTATCTTTGTTGTAAAAAATGACGTTTATTATTTCTATAATTGTTATTGTTATTTTGTGAAAAATTTTTGTTATTATTGTTGACATTATAATTTTTATTTGTTAAAAAATTGTTGATTGGAAAATTATTCTAATCGTTACTTGCAAAATTATTATTACTACTTCTTGGCTCATTAAAATTACTATAGTTTTGTTAGTTCGAGTAAAAAAAATTTTTTGTTGCTTATGTTACGTAACAATTATGTAAATACTTACTTTTATCGATGATTTTTCTTTTTAAGTTGGGAACGAATAATCCTCGTGGAGGGATGACGATAAGTCAATGAAAGATACAATGATTATCCAAATAATACACATTGAATTTATTAAAATAATTAACTTGATTATAAAGTTCAATTGTTCTAAATCGTTAATACAATTAATTGGTGAATGGAGGCACAGACTAGTTTGTAGATTAGTAAAGAAAGAAAGAAAGAAAATAAATCCACACGGCGGTGGGTGAGAGAAAGAGACGGAGATATAGTCCGCATAGGTATGTTCCGTAAAGGCGGTGATCCTTATTTGTTGCGCAGTCCGAAGATCCTTACAAAAATCTATAGCGAGTCCACGATGACTTTTACGACTCCCGAACTTGGATTTTAAATTGTCCTGGTCGATTTTTACGATCTCAAACTAGTAAATTCTTGGAGTTGAGATTGAAGAAACCGTACTCTAGTATTATCGCGAGACCAGTGATAATTTCGAAGGAAAAATTGAAGTGGCGAACTAGACGAAGAATTATTTGCTTGCTCTTGTTGTGGGCCTCTCTTATATTTTTTTTACAAATTGACAGTCAGCGTTCATCGTGAGGTAGTCATATTTGTCTAGAAGAGAAGGGCCTCTTTACTTCTCCCTACTTCGCCCTACTCATGGTTCCCCTTTATTGATTTTCTCCTAGATTTTTACTCAACCTAGCCTGTATGAATTAAATACATTTGACTGCGTCGCGGGACGTGACACTTATTAAGAACTGCTCCTTGAACTTTACTTAAATGAAAAGATTTTTCATTTGCATGATCTGGCTTCTTGCAAATTAAACAAACAATTTTATCTTCACGTGATACATTAAACTGGGTAACTTTAATATTTTCATTATTAATTGGTTCGTCAGTTTTTAAATATTCAATATTTTTATTTCTTCTTAGCGGATAATACGCAGCTTATCTTCGTTCTATATCAATACGTTCGTTGATAACTTCCCTAAATGTATCATTTTCTTCTACACGAATTTCTCATTTAGGACGCAAACCACATATAAAGCCTTGATGTACTTGTCCCAAGACAAGTGTACACATTTTAAAAGAAAAAATAACACATATTTCCTTCGAGTTGTGCTATATTGTTTATTTTGAGATGGTTCACCATAGCATGAAACTATTTTTGCTTTGAGTAAGAAAAACTATTATCAACTCTAAATTTTTTTTTAGTCCTTACAGTTAATAACAAAATAGTAATTTTATGATTATTATCGAATATGTAAATAATTATTTTCCACTTATATTTTTTTTATTTTAAAATTTTGATAAATATTATTTCAGAACAAAATAGACAAAAACACAAAAAGAAAAAAATATATACGCTTTTATACTATATTTTTTTTTTAGAATTCAAGTATTAATTATTTATAATTGTATAAAAAGACTCTATGCGCAATTACGGTGCCGCTCAGAGAAACGAGCTCATCGTTTGTGATCAAAGGATCACTTTCCGCCAAATTAGGCTTGCTTTTGGAACAAGTGGATTCCCATGAAACTCGCACGAAAAAATTGCGAGGTTTGATTATGTATCCGCTTCATAATCAGTGATTTACTTCCAAACCGGCAGTGAGCGTGGCGAGAACGAGGCAGTCTGCTTTTCACGGACATTTTCGTTCGTATCCTCAGCGAGCGCCACACTAACCTGTGCCTGCTCTCACTCGACCACTCACTCAGATCAAGCAGCTTGCGGTATGGTTCGCTGGATGGGTGGGCGTCCCACACTGTTATTTCATTTTTTTTTTTTATTATTTAGATTATTTATCACAGGATTATTTATTTATTTGCATGAATAGGAATTGTAATTAATAATTAAATAAAATAACTAAAAAAATTAATGGACAAACAAACAGATAGATAAAGGGATGTTATAAAAGATAATTTCGTCATGTTAATGGGCGCAAATAATAAATAAAAATAAATGAGCATACAAATATGATTGCCATTAATAAATACAATTATTATTATATAGTAAATACTGTGAATATTAAATATTACAAGTGAATATTGTTTTTGATATAAATTACAATTAATAATAAATCAATATTGATTATTTGAAATGGTAAAGGCTCGCTCCAGATCATGAGCAAAATGACAAAATCATTAATGAATTAACAACATGTGACCATTGGTCATTTTTATAGGGTTTCATTTTAATGGTTTTGGTATATTTTAATTTTAAAACTTATCATTATCTATAAACAACACTTCCAATCTTTCTTTTTAGAATTTTATTTATTTTTTAAATCTTTACACAAAGTCCACACCTTCCGATTTTGCTGTCCAATGGGAGCCCGCGCCTACGCAGGTAGCACGCGCCAGCGGGAAGTGAAATGGGGGAAAGGCTTTCTCGTCATCGTCACGCGGTAGGCTTTCTCTTTTCAGCGCTTATCAATTTTTAAACGCCTCCACCAGATGCAATATGCGACTATCTGAAAATTGAGTGGCATCATCAGAATCGCGAAAACATCAGCTTTCTCCTGATACCGATTACCAACCTCAAAACGGTCGCAAAAGGGGGGAAAACCTCGTGTATAAAATTCTTAATTTATTGATTCAATTGGACTTGATCGCGGTCGCTAATTCAGGCGCGCGCATGTTAATTAAGGGGGGAATTGATTGAGAGGTGGAAATCCGAGGCGACGTGCTTGATTGCCGATCCTCAAAATTGAGTCCGGTCAGGGCAGGTCAGGGCAGGTCGACCTCTAATGTATTGGGTGTCCCCGTAGGATAGTTCATGTGCGGTGATGTACGCGGCGCTAGTTGTCTGAAGCGGGCGGAGTGCAGCAAAGGGAACGGCTTCGTATGAGTTCCGCCATTGTTGTATACATGTATCAACAATTCGTACGCGATCGCGCTTTATAATCATTTAAAATGAATTCGAAGTACGAAATTCAGTGTGCTGTGAGTGGGTGTACCTCCAAAAGGGGTCGGAAGAACAATGTGTCAATTCATCGGTTTCCGAAGAAAGAAAATGCCGGACAACGATGGATAGAAGCATGCTCAAATCCCTACTTGTCGAGGTTAGGATACCTCGATGTACTAGAAAGACAATTTTTTATTTGTCATCGACATTTTTCCGTCGTTAAATTTACCGTCGTGTAGTGATGTGTCGAATGGAAGTGATGTGAACATTAAACCGGCGAGTGTTTCTTCCCCATCAGACTTCGAAATTTTTATTCCCGAAGTAGAAAAACCTGCAGAAGGCATACGAGACTTTAAAGAAAGTAGCGTGCAGTTTGCACACGTAAGTAACAATATTTTTAATTTCATACGATATTGTATATAATTTCAAACTTTTCGACTCTGATCAGAGTCCTCATTAGTGATCTTTATTTCTAAAATTTTAAGTGCAATAAATAAAATATTACATATATGAGCCCTATTTCGAAGTAAACTTCGAAAATGTGAAAAAATGTAAAAATCGTAAGAAAATTTACATAAAATAGTACAAGAAACTTCGATGAAGTATCTAAAACTTCCTTAGGAATGACAATAAAATTCTAGCACGTAATTTTGAGATACCAAACTAAAAAAGTAGTATATACACTACCGGTCAAAATTATTTATTCACCTGCTGTGTTAGCTATACTTAAAGTGTCTTAATTTTTATAATTATTTAAATTTTGCATCTAGTGAGCCCAAGTTGAAGGCAAAATGATAATTTTATAAGAATATATTGCAAAAAACGTCAAATTTCGATCGTTTTGAATAAATATTAATAACACTGAAATTAATTAAGACCTTTAAACGTTTCTGGTCTCATTTTGAAGGTTACTCTTCATAGTATTTTGTTAACTTATCAAGATATTTTTAGAATTTTTCTTTTGGATTCTACCCTGGGGTCAAACATGGTACAAACATGTCGAAAATTTTCAAATGAAGACAGTAATCTATAAATTTTATTAAAATATGATACACATTGGTTTTTAAAAATTTCTTGTAAGTAGCTACACATTTTTAAAATTTTATGACCTTTTTGTATCATTTTTGACGCCGGGTAGAATCCAGGAAAAAAGTCTGAAAATATCTTGATTAGTTAGCAAAATACTATGAAAACCTACTATTTAAATGAGACAAAAAAATTTTAAAAATCTTAATTAATTTCAGAGTTGTTAATATTTTTCAGAATGATTGAAATTTCAAGTTTTCTGAAATATTTTTTTATAAAATTAACATTTTGTTATTTTTTCTGATTTTTCTAAATCATTTCAGTCGATTATGTTGATTATTAGAAGAGTGTATCACTGTACGTGACAACGGAACTCTACTATATCGACCTTATCAACCTCTGATTTAGAATTAATCCAACGTTATTTAAAACTAGATGGTATTTTCCAATATAAATTGAAGAAATTTTTCTGTGAAAAAAAAAATTTCTTCAATTTTGTTATTTAGTTTATTTTATTATTTTTTATTTTGTTTTATTTGTTATTTGCAAAATTTTATTAACTTTTATTTTATGATAGGGAAAAAAATTTCAACTTGTTATTATAAAAATTAAGACACTTTAGGAATAGCTGAAACAACACGTGAACAAATAATTTCGACCGGCAGTGTACTTCTGTCTAAATGTTACTGAAGATATAGATGCAAGTACATATATAGTATAAAATTACAAAGGATTATTTATGAAAAAATAGCTGAGAATTGCCAATACAAATTCCACAATGTCAGAAATTCCCACCACAATTTCGCGAAACATATGACTGGAGTTTTATTTTATAAAATTTATTTTTATTTATTTTATAAAATACCTACGAAATAAATTTCAAATATTCATATAAATTAAATGCTTTTAATCTATATTCCAGAAAAAAGAATCAGAAAATATCCCAGAAGCAGGAAGCAGCAAGGATGTATTTGGAGAAGACTTTCACACAACACCGAAGAGAGCTATCTCGACCCCACAAAGTGTTCGATTATCTTGTAGTACAAAAATGAACGCAAAATGTGCTAAGCAACTATATTTTCTTAAAATAAAAATACAAATTACAGATATTTTTTATTTTTATTTATGACGAGAAAACCATGATTTAAGGCAAAATTGTGTAAATGTAATTAAAGAGTGAGTTGATATCAACATAACTTCTCAATCTTGAATTAAATTTTCACAATTTTGCGCTGAATCTTCAATTTCCTTTTAATTTTATTTGAATATATTCTTTGTAACACATTTAAAGAACCTACGTATGCATGTATATGCACTAACACGTGCACACATAATGGTAGTTCATGCGCAGTGCTGTACGCGGCGCTAGTTGCTAACGGTCCACCACCTTTCCATTAGGTTTGCACGGCCTGAGTCCGGTTCCGCACCTGCAAAAGGTGAGGACTTGTCGCTCGTCGCTGCGATTTTTCTTGGACGATATATCAGGTGAGAGCTCAAAGTCAGGTGACGTGCATTTTAGCATCACCGCACCTGACTATTAGAGAATCTGATCGTGTATGTTTCCCCTTCCCCTTTTTAAGATAGGGATTAGCAGGTTCGCGTTTTTTTTTTTGTTTTGGACGCGTTCTTGATTGGATTTCGTCACGATTTACTGGATTATATATATCACTAACCAAATTGTCAACCAGGTGCCGTAGCCCCTCAGGGCACTTTACCTGGGAGACGACATCCTTTTTCTCTTCTTTTTTCTTTTTGGTAAATTCAATTGTGGATCTGGTGCCGTAGCCCCTTTGGGCACTTTACCAGTGACACGTGCTTCCTTGCCCCCGGAGAATTGATGAACAAATCTACGCGAAACCGCGTTGTCAGGTGGGGAGGTTTTCATTTCGAAAATTGAGGAATTGAACGCATCTTCTAACGCAAATGATGAAAGTTTCTGTGAGTGTAAGCCCAAGTGCTTTTAGTCACCACAAAACCTCTGATGCTATAAATTTGGAAGATTTCCTTAATTTGAGCAAGCAAAAGACTAAATAAATTCTTGCTAGTGTTTGGATGCTTCGAGGGTGGAATACGGAATCGTAATGCACAAAGGAAATTTTATGTTGAAAAGAGCCTGACAGTCAACCAAGTTTTATTTTCGGGAGTAGGGAATTCCCAAAATTAAATTGTGTTTTGAGAGTGCTAGTGTGCGAAGCATAGTAGCAAATATTAATCGTATTTTTTTTTCTTCCTTCACGAATTCCAGATTCAAAGTCTATGAACCACGGGCTATATTTCCGACGATTCCTCCATTCTATTTTGCTCACTCGGAAAGACCAAAAATCGTGAGTTTCTTTGCCGTTCTTACTCGTAAAATAAAGAATAAAAATTCGCGAAATTTTCACCCTTCGTGTGACCCACACGTAGATCATTAAGGAACTATTTTGACCCAGAATAGGGCATAATTGCTACTTAAAAACTTGGAAAATTAAAGTAATTGAAAATTGCTAATTTAAAATTTAAATACGAATTTAATCAGCGAGACTTTTGACCTAATCAGAAGAAAAATAGATTTATAAATGTTTGAAAATCGATAAATTAATGATCGAAAAGGTCGAAATGTTTCAATTTGGTTTGAAAGTTTGGTCCTTTACAATTATACATGAAAGATAATCTCGAGCATATGTGCACCCATACCTGCTCTACAAACAATCAAGCGATGATTGTAATTTTTGATAACATTTTGGAACATTTCTGGTGTTATTAGGCGTATGTTGTCTCGATATATTTTTATGTGCCTCCGACGCGAAAACTCGTTTTCCGTTACAGCTGAGAGTAACGGAATGTTGAGTATTTCGTTACAGAGGAATATAATGTAAAAATTGAACTGCGCATGCGCATATAGTCTTACAGCGGAGCAGAATCTTCTTCTTATTCTTCTTCTTCGTACAGCGTTAGCACCCTACTGACAAAGCCTTGTACATTTGAACTGCGCATGCTCTATTACAACCAGCTACTACTGCACAAGATCTATAACATCAAAATGGCTGGGACTAGCCGCGAAATATCAAGTGTAATGACTAGCGCCGCAAAAAACTACAATACTAGATTAGATTCGCGTGTACGCATAAAAACTCGTATCCGCACCGAAGTCACATAAAATAGAATACGTGCCAATGCACACAATTCAGGAAATTACGAGACTCGCGACAATGCTCGCAGGACTGATCGCGCCTCGGCTTCGTCTCGGCTTAGTCTCGGCTTTTTCTCGGCTACGTCTCGGCTTTACCTCAGCTACGTCTCGACTAGGCCGTGGCTTCGATCTCCTGCGAGCATTTTCACACGTCACGCAATAACCCTCATTGTGCGCCTAGGCACGTGATATACTATTACATTCTAATCATGGATGAGAAGGTATTGGTTTTATGTGAAAAATGAATCGAAATTTTCATCAAATCTTTACGTTTTGATACCCCCTGAGTCAGAAAAAACGGTCTTTCTGTCTGTATGTCTGTCCGTCTGTCGGTCTGCCTGTCTGTCTGTCTGCCTGTCTGTCTGTCTGTCCATCTGTCTGTCTGTCTGTCTGTCTGTATCGTGGATTTTTTTTACAATTTTGAAATTTTTAATTTATTGATAAATGTTAAACATATTTCACTGACTGTAATTTTCACATCAATGAAGTACAGGAACTAATTGATTATGCTACTCATTCAAGAGTTGTGATGTAAAAACGAAAAAATGAAAAAAAATCTTGTAAGTGGATAAACGGATTTTAATATTTTAATATGTTGTGTAGGGCCTCAAGACGGATTTTATGCAGTTTAAAAGAAAAATTTATGGCTACCGAAGGTTCGAAATCGCCATTAGAATTCGTGTCATTAATATATTGAAACATTTCGACCTTTACGATCTTTAATTTATCAATTTTTAAACATTTATAATTCTATTTTTGCCCGACTTGGTCAAAAGTTTCGCTCTTTAACTTCGAGATTCTATTTCAGGTTTGCAATGTTTAATTACATTGATTCTCAGAATTTTTAAACAACAATTTTGCCCTGTTTTGAGACAAAATTACTTTCGAAATCTATGAGTGGGTCACACGAAGGGTGAAAATTTCGCGAATTTTTATTCTTTATTTAAAGAGTAAGAACGGCAAAGAAACTCACGATTTTCAGTTTTTCGGAATGAGAAAAAGTAAGACGGAGGAATCGTCGAAGTGTTGCCCGTGTTTTATAGACTTCGTATCTAGAATTCATAAACAAAATTTCGATCAATATTTGCTGCGTTATTTCGCACAGTAGCGCCTTCAAAACACGTTTTAATTTTGGGAATTCCCTACTCCTGAAAATAAAACTTGGTTGACTGTCAGGCTCTTTTCAACATGAATTTTCCCTTGTTCATTACGATTCCGTTCTCCACCCTCGAAGCATTCAAACACTAACAAGAACTAATTTAGTCTTTCGCTTGCTCAAATTAAGGAAATCTTCCAAATTTATAGCATCAGAGGTTTTGTGGTGACTAAAAGCACTTGGGCTTACACTCACAGAAACATTCATCATTTGCGTTAGAAGATGCGTTCAATTCCTCAATTATCCGAATGAAACCCTCCCCACCTGACCACGCGATTTCGCGTAGATTTGTTCATCAATTCTCCGGGGGCAAGGAAGTACGTGTCACTGGTAAAGTGCCCAAAGGGGCTACGGTACCAGATCCACAATTGAATTTACCAAAAAGAAAAAAAGAGAAAAAGGATGTCGTCTCCCAGGTAAAGTGCCCTGAGGGGCTACGGCACCTGGTTGACAATTTGGTTTGTGATATATACAAAAAAAAAAGAATGAAGAATTATTACCTCACAGGTAAAGTGCCCTAAGGGGCTACGGCACCTGATTGGCAATTTACGAGACGTAGATTCCTTAAAATAGGAGTGACTTTCCCAATTTCTCACTCGGGGTGAGTCAACGGGTACTCGACACTCAAGAATTAAAGAACAAATCTATTCATTATTTTCTTTTGACAATTAAATCCCTCACGTAACGCCAATGTCAAGCCTAAAAAGAAAACCAGTAAACCGCGACAAAATCCAATCAAGAAACGCATCCAAAACAAAAAAAACGTGAGCCTGCTAATCCCTATCTTAAAAGGGGGCTGGGTAACATAGACGATGCTAAAATGCACGTCACCTGACTATGAGCTCTGACCTGAAATTTCGTCCATGAAAAATCGCCGTGACGAGCGACAAGTCCTCACCTTTTGCAGGTGCGGAACCGGACTAAATTTTTACATTCTCATAATGGATGAGAAGGTATTGGTTTTATGTGAAAAATGACTTTCGAAATTTTCATCAAATCTTTACGTTTTGAGACCCCCTGAGTTAGAAAAAATGGTTTTTACGAAAGTGTCTGTCTGTCTGTCTGTCTGTCTGTAGGTCGTGTGCGGCATAACTCTCGATAGAATTATCAGATTGAATTGAGCTTTGGTACACTTTATCGGAGCCGAAAAAGTAAGGACAAGTTCGTTAACCAGCCAAATCCAATCAAAATTGAGGGATGGAGCACTACTTTTGTGTTTTTGAAAATAATTTTTTGAAAAAATCAAAAATTCCAATCCTGGTTTTTGATAGTGCTCATAAATCTCTACAAATTATCCTAATATTATTTTTTGATTAAATCAAAATTAGAAATGTTACAGCATACTCAAATTCGAAAAAAGTCAATATCAAAATTCCATTTTCCAGTTAAATTATACGAGATACGAAAAAACGTTATGATACAATATTATTGAATACATAAAGACCTACAAATTTGAATTATAACATTTTTTCATAAGATGCATATTTTTCTTTTTAATTAAAAAAAAACTATTGAAAATCCAAAATTCAATTTTTTAACAATAATATTGGAAATACCAAAAAAACGTAAGAATACAAAGTTGTTCGTTTCAAAAAGATCTACAAATTTTGTCTGACACAGTTTCTGATAAAAGATATATTTTTCGTTTTAATTCCAAAAAATACGTTTAAAATTTAAAAAATCCATTTTTTAGACAAAATATGTGAGATACAAAAAAAACGTTTATCTGGAAAATTGTTTGCCTAAATGAGGTCTACAAATTCTGATAGAGAAATTTCGGGACAGGATGTATATTTTATGTTTTGATTTTTAATATTGAAAAAATTCGATTTTTTTCACCAAAATATGTGAGATACGAAATAAGCGTTGTTCTGCAAAATCGTTTCCTTAAATAAAGTCTACGATTGTTTTTCCTGTTTAGATATGTGGAAGAAAGTAAATTCTTTTAATCATGTAATTTATTAAAAAGTTATACTGAAATGTATACAGAAAATCGAGCGCGAGTGCCATGATGAGAATGTGTTCCTTAAGGCCGATAGAGCCCTAAGTAAATTGAATTTCCTGTTTCACTTAAATTCAAAAAGAAATCCAGTGACTTTGAGAAAATGTGTAATTCACATCATCTGTAATATTATTATAAAATTGGTTTGAGGTTCAGTATCAAAATATAAGAAATAAACTTAAATGTCTGCGAAGAGCACAAGACCGAGCGCGAAGCGCGATGTCCAGAAAGAACGGAGCGCGCAGCGCGACGATCGAATCGCGCGCCCTAGGCGCGACCAAACTTGCGAGCGAAGCGAGCTGCGCGCGAAGCGCGCGATGAGAATGTGCCCGCGAAGCGGGCAGATTTTTAGGATTGGCAATCAAGGACGTCGCCTCGGATTTCCACCTCTCAATCAATTCCCCCCTTAATTAACATGCGCGCGCCTGAATCAACGACCGCGATCAAATCCAATTAAATCAATAAATTAAGAATTTCTTACACGGTCTTTTCCCCCTTTTCGCGACCGTTTCGAGGTTGGAAATCGGTATCACCAGGAAGATAACATTCTCGTGATCATAACGATGTCTTTCAAATTTCAAAAAGTTGCATATTTCGTCCCGTGGGAGTGCTCAAAAATTGATATGCGTTGATAAGAGAAAGCATGCCACGCGACGACGAGGAGAGGGCCTTTCCCCCATCTCACCTCCCGCTTGGCGCGTGCTATTTGCGTAGGCGCGGGTTCCCATTGGACAACAGTGTGTGAAGGTTTGAACGTTGTGAGAAGATTCAAAATCTTCTAAGGAAGATTGAAGAGATTATTATTACATACTGATAAATCGCAGAAATAAAGACGAGTATTTAAATAAAAGAAATGATCAGATGGTCACGCATTGTTCATTTGCTAATTTGGCATTTTGCTGATGATTTACCAGTCAAAATTATTTTCAGATAATCAATGCTAACCTTTTGTCATTTTCTGTTCAAATTATAACTATACTTGTTTATTGTATTTAATATTAACCAAATTTACCACATGACAATAATTATCTTTATTTATAATATTTCATAAAGTAATGATAATTATGTTTATTTATAATATTTCATAAAGTAATGATAATTATGTTTATTTATAATTGTCGTATTCGTATAATTATTTATTTCTATTTATTAACAATAATTAACCAACCTATAAAAACTAACAATAAAAAAAATAAAAGAAATGTGAGCGAGGGACGCCCATCCAGCGATCATGCATTATGCTGCTTGACCTGGGTGATTGGTCGTGTGGCAGCAACCACAGGTAAGTGTGGCGCTCGCTGGGAGTACGAACGAAAATGTCTGTGAAAACCAGGCTACCTCGTTCTCGCTGCGTTCACTTCCGGTTTGGAAGTAAATCATTAATTGCTGCTCGAATACTGGATCATACCTCGCTATTCTTTTGTGCGAGTCTCGTGGGAATCTACTTGTTCCTAAAGTGGCCTTAGTTTCGCGGATTTTACCCCCGTTTCGTCGCAAAAGGCGGATACTTGAGGCTGGGCCGTCTCAATATGTTTGTGAAAACTAGAGAGGATCAGAAGATTTTGTTGGGTTTGTGGATTTTGTTAAACTTGTAAATTTTGTAGGTCTTGTAGATTTCGATTTCTTCTTACAATTATCTTCTATGTTGCTTTCCTTGGTAACATTTAAAGAATTTTTTGAATTGTCTTTATTTTCAGATTCAGAAATATTTGTTTCATTTTTATCTTCTTTAATACTTTCGACAGGATTTCGTGATAACACGTCAGCATTAACATTCGTTTTTCCTGCTTTATATACAACATCGTTAGTGAAATTAAATTTGTCGATTAATTCTGTGCAATTATTTCTTTTGTATTTGTATCTGAAACTTGTAGTTTTATAATTGTTGATAGTAATTTCTTCAAAGTCCTGTAGTATAACAGTAGGAGTTTCCATTTCCACTGGTACAGAAAGTATGTTAGCTACTTTATTCTAAGCTTTCCCACCATGGTTTTTAACAATAGCGTTTGCTGCATAAATTCCTCTTTCCAAAGAAAGTAAGGGTATAAATCCTTCTTTTTGATCAACATTTGTGATTCGAATACAAAGGGTAGAAATTGATCTTGCTGGCAAAATTGTGGTTTCAGGATTTCTCAATGGATATTTATGATGATTTACGTCCAAAAATTTTGATATGTAATCAATGTTGACATTATCAGTAAAAAATCTGATCCTAATACTCCGTCTTCTTTTACTGGTATATTTTTTGGAATTAGGTTAAATATTGTTGTGTATCCAAAAATATCAAGTGTAATTTGGCCTAATGTATAAACTGGTACATTATTTATTCCTGTAAGACGTGAAATTTCGTTTTGATTCATTCCTACATCGTGTTCTATTATATTCAATTTTATTAGGTTTGTTTCTGCTCCTGTGTCTATCATCATACGTGCTGGATTTTTTAGACCACCAGTAGATACCATTATAGAAGAAATTGGGTTATCTGAGTGTCAATTTGTTTTTGCATTTACTATATTTTGATTTGAAGTGGGTGCTTTAGAATTTTTTACGCTACCTGCCTCATTGCACCTTGGGTGGGGAGGAATCTGGAATTTTTCTGGTTCTGTTGTTCAGGTCTTCTAGGTTGTTGTTGTTTAAATGATTCATTATATGCTCTAGGCATACATTCCTCTATACTATGTCCTAATTTTTGACAGTAATTACAATTTTAAATTCTCTATTTGTTTGGATAATTTGGTGAAGAATTTTGGAATTGTCTATTTCTATCAAAATTATTTTTTCCTTGTTGGATCCATGTACCTTGATTTGGTGGAGACGATTGAGGTCGCCATTGATCCATATTTTCTCGACGGCGGTTCCATTGACATCTCATGGTTGGTTGAGGACCTCTGATGGACGGTTGCCGCTGACTATTTCTATTATAAAGATTATTATCACCGGAAAAATTTCTTTCCGGCTGCCATGGTCTTCTGTCATTATTTAAAATTTTTTGTTGATTTATTTGGTTCAATTACCCACAGATAGTGACTTTATGTCCTCTTCTTCCACATATTTGGCATAAAAATTCATCCTGAGTAATATATATTCTATTTCTATCTCATTTTTCTGAAGTTCCCATAAAATTATCTTCTTTTTGTTGGGATGAAGAGCGTGCCGGCCGTGATACTGCAGTTACGGCTATTTTCTTCTCGACTTCTAGAGCATTGTTTACCGTATCTTTGAAATTATTTATACCTTGCAATCTGGATTCAATTTCGGTTTTTAATCCTCGCAGAAAACAGTCCCTAATATCATTATTAAGGGAAGCTTGGAAATTTTCATCTATTCTACAATTATTGTTTGTGTTATGTGCGTCTAAAATTTTTTCTTCAAGTCCTCGAACACGAGTCGCGTGGGAGATTACTTTTTCTTTATCCTATTGATATATTTTCCCTAATTCTCCTCGAAGTTAATAAACAGATTTGTTTAGTGAATAAACCCGTTTAAGATTACTTATGTCTTCGACATTGTTATATTGTCGTCCAGTGATACATTTTCTAGCTTCTACTTTTATTTTTGTTTTAATTAATGAAGTCAAATTTTGCTCTGTTTCTGCTGGAAGCATACTTTTTTTTTGGTGAGGAGAAAAACTATCGAAATCTTTTAAAGGCGTTGTACAGGACTCTCCTAGTTTCCTTTTCGCTTCCCTGGGTCCACCAATGTTGGACATAAGCCGAGCCAAGTTTCTTCTAAATTGGATAGCTTTGGCATTTGCGATCTTTAGGTGTTCGGCAAAGCTAGGCCTTCGATCCAACTGCACCCCCAGGTATTTAATACTTGTTTTCCACTCGACCTCATGCTTTCCGAGAACGATCCTCGAGTACTGAAAGGATCTCCTGTCCGTGACGAGGAAAGCCTCGGTTTTCTCAGGGGCCATTTTCAGGCCTCTGCCATCCAACCAACGCTTTGTCCGCCACATACTTTCATTGATCCTCAGCTCCCGAATTCTGATGTTGTCAGCAGCACACACGACAAGAGCGTCATCCGCGAAGCCGATGGCGCTCGTTCCAGCAGGTAGGTCGATTTGCAGGAAATCGTCATACATGACGTTCCAAACGAGTGGACATGCGACCCTTGAGCGGCGCCATATGTCATCTGTTCTTTGAGAGACTATTTGGCCCTCGTATATCACCCACCTGTCGCTCAGATAGTGATCTATCATTCGCAACAGGTAGTCTGGAACCTTTTTCCGCATCATTGCCTCGATGCAGATGTTCCACCTCGCGGTATTGAACGCATTGCGTATGTCAATGCTGATCAATGCGCAAAATCTCTTACGCCAAGATAGTCTGAAGCCGCTGTAGAATCAACTCCTCCAGAAGCTTCCCCATCGTATCCAATAAACATATTGGTCTATACGACGAGGCATCCCCTAGAGGATTGTTGCCCTTCCTCAACAGGACCAACCTCTGCTTCTTCCAGTCTACGAAGAACCTCCACTCCCGAAGACCGAAGTTGAAGGCTTCTAGGAGGATCTTCGGGTAATCTCTGATCGCCGGATCACTGCGGTCTTCACCCCACCAAAGCGGGCGAAGAGCCTGCAGGACCCGTCAAGTACCGGTCTCCCCAGTGCCAAGCACAAAACAGACACAGTCTTGTGAAATGAAAAGAGGGAAATGAAAGCGAAGGTCGACATCTTTGGCTAAATTTCCCTCAAGATGCCGTCGCCCGACCTGGCGGGCGTGGAGCGCTTCAACCTTGGTTTGGCGAAAGTTCCCTGTGCTTTTTTCACAGGGTCCTTCACCTTCTCCTTTTTTTCTTTTTTTTTACTCTTCCTCGTGACCACTTGCCAGTCCCCTTCTTCAGTCGGAGCCTGCTCTTGGCCACCTGAGTATACGAGGGTGACCGGCCGCCTTTCCCCCTCTTAGCAGTTTTTTTCTGAGGGGGGAGGGGGCTGCCCTTTTTGACCCGTAGCCTGGATTTTTGGAATATCTCCCAGAGACGCCAAAGGTGGTCTCCGGAAGGTCTCCATCTTTTTCGTGGTGGGATGGGATTCCAGTCTCTTTTGGATTTCCACCCCGCTTTCAAGGAGGAACCCATGGGTGTTGAGCACATTCTGTCCAACACCTCAGTAGCCTCATTTACACTGTCTGTAACATGGCGAGGGTTATTTCTCAGCATACCCTGTTGTATGATGCTGAGAGCCTTCGCCAACCTCTCCATTTTTTCATTCTGCTCCTTCAGGAGCTGAAGGAGGTGCTTCTATCCCTCAGCTTCTGAAGAAGCACCCAAGTCCACTTTCCCCACGGTTTTCCTCTTAAATCCATAAATTTTTTCACCAGCATATCGTGCGTAGAGGAGCGGGTCGGAATAGTTGGGAACGGGTGTACCCTCAGACCGAAGTCCTACCCGAGTTCCTTGAGGCCCAACCTCCGCTTAGCCGGACCCGGAATACATGGACAGAACGGACTCGCTCGAAGTAACACAGGCTCCGACACCTGTGTTCAATACGCACTACCTGATAAAGGTCCCGAAAGGGCTGGCTTATAATCCCGCATAGCACACCACCTTGGCAGAGCTAGGCTCACATCAATCTCGCCTCCTCATGGGCCGGGAAGACACCACTCAGCGACATCCCAGTGGGATGCCATACGGAATTGATCGTTTGGACTTTTCTTGGTTACAGACTGCTGCTGGAAGCATATTTCTTGCATTTTTACATCCTTCAATAAATTGATTAAGGGAAATATTGTCTTCTGTAAATATAGGTATAACTTCAAATGCATCAGGTAATGAAACTACTTGATTATTAGCAATATTTATAACCTGTGGGTTATTGGTAGCCATTTTATCCTGTAAAGTTTTATTTCAATTAGATGAATAGCCTCTATTATTTGGTTTAATAATATTTAATAATTTTTAATTTGGTTCTTAGTATGAGTTGCCTGAAGACTCAGAAAAATTTAATTATTCTTTACAATCTGATGTATCTGTTGGAACCAAAGTGCATGCTCTATTACAACAAGCTACTACTGCACAAGATCGATAAATTCAAAATGGCTGGGACTAGTTGCAAAATATCAAGTGTAATGATTTCCAAAAACTGTATGGGGCAAAATTCGTCAAATGTACCCACCTAAAAACTTTTTGTCTCCGATTTCCTTGAAAGTCCGTGAAATTATTGTCCTGGTGAACCTCTTTTAATTCACCTAAGAGAATGTCTCTAGTACGACGGGCTCTCAGTATATAGGGGCGTGAATTTTCAACCTTTTACCGCGCACGTTGATACTCAATTAACCATAACTTCTACACAAGTTATCCAAATTAATTTTTCTATGGAGGTCTTGGAAACTTTTTTTCATCAGCTTTAGGCTGATAGCAATGGTTTTAGATTTAAAAAATTATTTGAGCTTCATTTTTTAATTTTAAACATATTTTTGAGTTTTTCTGCAAGTGCGGCCGCTAATTTTTTTTCCAAAATTATGTTTTAAAAAAAAATTGACTTTTTCCCATTAAAATGAGCCATGGTCGAAAGTGGGGTGGGAGAAAATGGTGGAGTTAAATTTCTTTCGCCCTACATTCGACCACAAATTGGTGGAGATATATCTATATAGATATATATATCTCCACCAATTTCTTTCGCCCCACTTTCGACCATGGCTCATTTTAATGGGAAAAAGTCAAGCTTTTTTTACATTCTCATCATGGATGAGAAGGTATTGGTTTTATGTGAAAAATGACTTTCGAAATTTTCATCAAATCTTTACGTTTTGAGAAAAAGACAAAATATATGAGATACATAAAAAACGTTTAGATGAAAAATTATTTGCCTAAATGAGGTCTACACATTCTTATTAAGAAATTTCTCGACAGGATGTATATTTTATGTTCTGATTTTTAATATTGAAAAAATTCGATTTTTTTCACCAAAATATGTGAGATACGAAATAAGCGTTGTTCTGCAAAATCGTTTCCTTAAATAAATTCTACGATTGTTTTTCCTTTTTGAGATATTTGGAAGAAAATAAGTTTTAAAAAATCAATTTGGATAACTTGTGTAGAAGTTATGGTTAATTGAGTATCAGCGTTCGCGGTAAAAGGTTGAAAATTCGAGCCCCGATATACTGACAACCCGTCGTACTAGAGACATTCTCTTAGGGGAATTGAAAGAGGTTCACCAGGACAATAATTTCGCGGACTTTCAAGGAAATCGGAGACAAAAAGTTTTTAGGTGGGTACATTTGACGAATTTTGCCCCATATATTTTAATAAATAAAAAAACTGAGAATATTTTGGCTGCGCAATATTTTTTTAAGCTATAAAATATGAGATTCACTTATTGAATTTCCATGCAAAATTATTAAATATAATTCCGGACACAGTTTAAATTTAATAAATTTTTCTTATAATTATCATAATGCGGAGACAAATTATCTTCTATACCCTATTAAATCTCGTACACACTTTTACTATTCGAAATATTTTTAAAAAGGCACTTCGTAAAAAATATATTAAGTGCGCAACTAAGTTCCCGCTGTTTTTTGATGAAAATGCAACTTTATTGTGAAAAATATCTGGGGAATGCGGCGGGTGGGGTAGGACTTCCCTTTTGAGCATTTCCAGGTAGGTTTTAACGGGTTTGGCAACATGAGGCCGAGCGTTGTCATTCCTGTAGAATCACTTTGTCATGCCTCTGCTCGTATTGTGGCCGTTTTTCGTGCAGTGCTCGGTTCAAACGCAACAGTTGCATTGGATACCGTTGCCCAGTGATGGTTACTGGCCTTCCTTCACGCGGACGGTCGTCAACATCGAAATCACCGTCTTTGAAGCGAAAACAAAATCAATAATGAGTCAAAACGGTTTGTTTACCATATGTCTAAGCTTGGTTCATGAAGTTTTGGATATGTCAAAATCGACCAGCACTTACTGCTGGAGCCTTCTATTGACAAACAGCGGCAACTTAGTTGCGCACCTAAAATGAATTTTCATAAAAAACTGAAATTGTGAATACAAAAAATCTAAAAAAATAAGCAAATATGCTAACAATTTGTTGAATTTTAGACGTTTATATAAAATTGCTGAATAAATGAATAATTGTAATTTTTTGTATTCAATGTTTAAAAGGTAATATGACTGCCACCATCTTGTTAATTTGTTCACTGTTCACTGGTCATCAAATTTGATTATTAAAGAAAAAATTTCCACAAACTTCTTGAAGCTTGTTCGTTGCCTACGGTCGATGCACTAAAATAATAGACTCTGTGACGTCCTAAAGTTTAATTTGGTAAATAATTCCTAGCTAAACGTTTAGAGTTTATTGCCCTATCTACATTCCTCATTTAATTATTAAATGGTTAAAAAATTTTCAGGGTTGAGGACAAGCCAATGAATTCTATGAAAATTATTGATGTGTACGGTTTCTCCAACCGTTTACCTTTTAGCTGCGGAGGTGGTCGATATATCGACCACTTAAGGGGCACAAAATATATAATGTTAGTAGAAGCGAGGATTTCAGAGTGTTTTCCTACGTAATTTGATGGACTGAATACGAAAAAAATACTAAAAAAAATCACTGAGGTATCTTTGACCTTGAAAATCTACTGTCAAGTTCACATTTCATTTTTTGCATAAGCGAAAGTTGAAGATGGCTTTCCAGCGTCATTGATGTGCTAAAAAGGGGGAAAACAGTGAAGAAAAATCCTCAAAGCATCTTTGACCTTGAAAATGTCTATTTCGAGGTGAAATTTTAGTTTCCAGCACGAACGCAGTGAGCTTCAACCTTATGTCTGAAGGTTACATATAATAATGCGACATTCATTCTCAGCATGATCTAAGATCAACGACGTGACCGCGAAATTTTTTTTTTTTGTTGCAATTTCGGTCTGGGAGTAAGTGCACCTTTGTTGTTGGTGCATTGAGTACGAAACAAATATCATCACATATCGCAGAAACTGATCTCATCTTCAAAAATACTTGAATATCAGAAAATTGATTAATTGTTAGTATCAACAAGAGGATTACCACTCGGTTTTTTTCCTGCCGAGTAATGAATTTTTTTGTCATTTTTTTCACTACTGATCGAACAGTGTATCATACTTTTATTTCCATAAAATGGCTGAAAATGAAGCTTGGAGTCGTGGCGAGTCCGAACCAGAAAATGAAGTATTAGAAAATAAAGACATCGGTGAAATCGATTCGGAAGTCTTTTATAATAACGCAACTCAATTGTTTGAGAACACGCATTTTTGCCCATCAATCAAAGATTTTGAAGGTAGCTCCGAAATAAATCCGAATATCTCTTTTTCGGGAAATAGGCCAATCGATTATTTCAATTATTTTTTTGATTCTTCTTTGCTCCAAATAATTGTAAAAGAGACGAATCGTTATGCAACTCAAAATCTTATCACTCAATCTTCCCACATGAAAGCCTGGTTCCCTGTCACGAAAACAGAATTGTAAAATTTTCTTGGCCTTTTGATTCTAATGGGCCATGTCCAGAAAGGCGATCTGCAAAGTTATTGGTCCACAGATCTTTTGCTACACGCTCCTATTTTTGGTCAAATAATGTCTCGCGATAGATATATTCACATCCTGCGATGTTTAGATTTTCATGATAATGAAGAAATCGTAAATCATCCTTTAGTGAAAATAAAGTGAGTAATAGGACATGTACAAAGTAAATTTTTGACAGTTCTTACTCCAGGGAAAAATCCGTGTATAGATAAAATCCAATTAATATGGAAATTTATTTACACAAAAAATTTGTTTCAAAAAAACTTTCATCAATTTTTCAGCGTTTTTTTCTTAACCCATTAACACCCAAAATCACAGACTTTTTAACTCATTTTTGGCCCTTGTTGCCAAAGCAAAAAGGGGAATATATCATGACCAAACCTTGTGTACTTAATATTTTTGGGTCTTCTCTTTCGATTTATGAAGTCAAAATTACATTACCGTGCACTGGGAAACCAATATGGCGGATTTTATTTAAAAAAGTACTGAAAATTTGAAATTTTTTTACATTCTCATCATGGATGAGAAGGTATTGGTTTTATGTGAAAAATGACTTTTGAAATTTTTATCAAATCTTTACGTTTTGAGACCCCCTGAGTCAGAAAAAACGGTTTTTACGAAAGTGTCTGTCTGTCTGTCTGTCTGTCTGTCTGTCTGTCTGTAGGTCGTGTGCGGCATAACTCTCGATAGAATCATCAGATTGAATTGAGCTTTGGTACACTTTATCGGGGCCGAAAAAGTAAGGAGAAGTTCGTTAACCAGCCACATTCAATCAAAATTGAGGGATTGAGCACTACTTTTGTGTTTTTGAAAATAACTTTTTGAAAAAATCAAAAATTTCAACACTGGTTTTTGATAGTGCTCATAAATCTCTACAAATTATCCTGATAACATTTTTTGATTAAATCAAAATTAGAAATATTACGGCATATTCAAATTCGAAAAAAGTCAATATCAAAATTCCATTTTCCAGGTAAATTATACGAGATACGAAAGAACGTTATGATACAATATTATTGAATACATAAAGACCTACAAATTTGAATTGTAACATTTTTTCATAAGATGCATATTTTTCTTTTTAATTAAAAAATAAACTATTGAAAATCCAAAATTCAATTTTTTAACAATAATATGTAAAATACGAAAAAAACGTAGGAATACCAAGTTGTTCGTTTCAAAAAGATCTACAAATTTTGTCTGACGCAATTTCTGGTGAAACATATTTTTCGTTTTAATTCCAAAAAATACGTTTAAAATTCAAAAATTCCATTTTTTAGACAAAATATGTGAGATACAAAAAAAAACGTTTATCTGGAAAATTGTTTGCCTAAATGAGGTTTACAAATTCTCATTAGGATATTTCGGGACAGGATGTATATTTTATGTTTTGATTTTTAATATTAAAAAAATTCGATTTTTTTCACCAAAATATGTGAGATACGAAATAAGCGTTGTTCTGTAAAATCGTTTCCTTAAATAAGTTCTACGATTGTTTTTTCTTTTTGAGAGATTTGGAAGAAAATAAATTATTTTAATCATGTAATTTATTAAAAAGTGACTGAAATGTATACAGAAAATCAAGCGCGAAGCGCTAGCGTCATGATGAGAATGTGTTCCTTAAGGCTGATAGAGCCTTAAGTAAATTGAATTTCCTGTTTAACTTAAATTCAAAAAGAAATAGTGACTTTGAGAAAATGTGTAATTCACATAATCTGTAATATAATTATAAAATTAGTTTGAGCTTCAGTATCAAATTATAAGAAATAAGCTTAAATGTAATGACCTGATTAATGGCGGATTCAATAAGATGCTTGGAGAACTTGGGAAATATCGAGTTTTTTTCAAGATTATCGTTGATGAAACATTCTCCAACGCTTGAGTTTCAGAGTAGCAAAGTTATAGGAAATATAAAAGTACGTACAATTTGAAAATTATTGAAAAATAGACAAAAATAAAAAAAAACATAACATTTTTAAAATTACAAAAAAATTATAAAATCCAAAAAATTAAGAAAAAAAATAAAAAAGAGACTCTTGATCGCCCACCTTCACGTGGTAAGAGTTGGGAAATCTTCATGAAAAAAGGCGAACGGGCGATATAATTCCGTATAATAATTTTGTTTTTATGTTTTTCATAGCAAATTATTGTTTATAGTAAGAAAGCTTAAGCAAACAGCAGATCGTGAAATATAAGTTCAGAACTTTACGAATTTTTTACGCTGAACCAGCGCTCTCAATCAAAAAATGGCTAGATACATTTTTGATCACAAATTTTACATAAAATTCGAAAATATTTTTTTCATTGTCATATAATTAAATCTTCAATATTCGGACCGCCATATTGGATCCGCTATTTTGAATTTTCTAACACTGTTACCGGATCTTCATATAATGTGCCAAGAAACATAGGGAAATTAAAATTAATAAAGGTTCACGAATTTTCATCAACGATTATCTTGAAAAAACTCGGTATTTCCCAAGTTCTCCATGCGCCATATTGAATCCGCCATTAATCAGCTCATTACATATACTAGAAGAGGTCTGTACATAATTAATCAATCAAACTTTGACAGTTTGAGCAATAAAATTGAGTGTATTATCCAATATTTTTCATAAACTACAACTATTTTGTCCACCTTTGTCCATAGTTTGGAATAGATCAATATGCTTTATCCATTTGAAGAAAAAAGAATTTTAAAAAAATTTTCAAATTTTGGTACTTTTTAAAATACAATCCGCCATATTGGTTTTCCAGTGCACGGTAATGTAATTTTGACTTCATATCTCGAAAGATAAGACCCAAAAATATCAAGTATACAAGGTTTGGTCATGATATATTCCCTTTTTCGCTTTGGCAATAAGGGCCAAAAATCATTTGAAAAGTCTGTGATTTTGGGCGTTAATGGGTTAATTTGTAGTTTTCATGCACTTACAAAAACACCCTTTATAATTATTTTTCTTTAGCACTAGTTCTTTTACACGTTTTGCAATTTGATCCATTCTTTTTATTGTTTGGCTTTAGAACAATTTCGATAAAATAAATTGAATTTATCGATATAATAAAAAAATATACAAAAACAGAAAAAATTTCATCTGCGGAACTTTATCAGATTCAAATTCAAACCATCCCGCAGTGTCGGTATTATCAATGCGTTTTTGCTTTTTGCAAATCCTAGTACGACGATTCACATATAATACAACATAAGCGCAAGGATTTATTCGAAAACAGCTGGTCAAAGATTGTGCCTTGTCTTTAGATTTATCAACTTATTTTCTGCATGGTACTTTTATCAAAAACGCATGTCGTATGTAACGCTTTAGATGTTTTGCACTATTGATGGAATAATCACATGGAGTTCTTGGCGCAGAACTAAGACTTGACGATTCGTATCTACCGAAAGATGCACCATAGCATGGAATTGTCGAGACGTTTCCGACTCGCAACTTCCCCAGTTCCCGTGAATGACACGTGCATGCCCATGAGTTTCGAGTGGAGTAATGAATGACCAACTCTTGGAAGATGCAGTTTCCAGAACTAGTATGGTGGTGATTAAATGTCTCGTCGGAAGGAATGTACAGTCTAAGTATATAGAAAGTCAGGGCGGAGGCAGCCCACCCATGCTCATCCTGCTAGAGCCTTTAGACTTCAATTTAATAATAACAGCATCACAGTAAGAGATTGTAAAAAACTTGAAATATTTTTTTTCAATTTTTCAGGTTTGTATTATTGAGCTCGGTGGGACCATTGGAGACATTGAAGGAATGCCGTTCGTGGAAGCTTTTAGACAATTTCAATTTCGGGTGAAAAAAGAGAACTTCTGTTGTGCGCACGTATCGCTTATACCACAGGTATTTAAAACCTATTTGATTATAATGATTATCAGTTTAAACGTAAACGTTAACTGTAAATAAAAACCAGTAAGAACCTTCTTGAACATTTATATATTATATGAAGGTATACAATTCTAGATATAAAATAAGTTCGGATAAAAGTATTTTATAATAATGCGCTTTGATATACTTTTTCAGTTCCTACGAATGAGGCAAAAAGTTATCTAGCTAAATTCAATAAAATTTCAGAAAATTAGACCATCTTCAAAATTTTTGTAAAATTTGGAATTTTTAATATTGATTCCTAGTAGATAGAAGAAGTGTTCTGACATTACATCCGAGTAATTTTGATTTAAAATTAAAAACCTGTGCTTAGGCAACCCGGCATACAGCTAGGCAAATGATAAATTATCGTTATGCTATTAAGATTATAATCGCATTATAATGGGTCATCAAGTATGAAGTTGGACGTTTCTTATGTATGAACCACGTGGAAGAACCCAACCCAAAGTAAATAATGAGGAATTGAGAGTTATTGTGGAGAGTGATACATCTCATACTACTCGTGAGTTAGCATTGAAATTTGGTGTTTATATTCCAACTATATAGGATCATTTTTGTTAAATCAACAAAGTATAAAAGCTTAAGAGATGGCAGAACAGTTAACCATATATTTATCACAAAAAAGGGGAAAACATTGCCCCAAAGAGAAAATGCAGGTTATCCAAAGGTAGATATCAAATAGTAGTAAACAAGTGAATACTAGAAATAATATGTTCTCATAAGGAAGCAACATCATTATTCTATTCAGGATAAAAGTGAAGATGAGTAAGTGAAATAACAATTGAGTGTATTTGCATTTACTTTCCAAAGTAAAAATATATATAAGTAGTCTAAAAAGACGAGAGAAGAAAATAGCATATCGATGGATTTGAATACAAACATACGTATAGTACGTGGGAGTGACTCACGATTCCAAACATTTGCGGGATCATTACCAGATTAGGAGCAGACGTGCTCCTTTTACAACTTGAATTTTGAATTTGCTTTTGCCAAGATCAGTAATTAAACTGAGGAACATGGGTTATATAAATGAGATGTGACTAGATGTTTTCAAAAAAAAATTTCGTGCTGAACACGAATATGGGCTCAAAAGTTGTCCATAACGTATAGTTTTTGAGAAAATGGGGGTTGAAGCCCCTAAAAAAGACGCTTTTGGCTATTTTTGAATAACCGTAGGCACTAAACCCGGAGTTTCTGGAACCTTAAAAAATGTCTCAAATTGAAGCTTGTCATTTTCCCTTTCGACCCCAATAAACCTAAATTTAATCACATCTAATCTCGAAGACTTGTGCGCTTTGCAAAAATTGTTTTAAATGTTGAAATGAAGTCTTCTAAATTATTATAATAATTTCGGATTATATGTATATTAATGGCTACCTAGCACAACTTTTTCATCTCGAAAAAACAAATTGGCGATGCTAGTGAAAAAATCGTTTTTTTGGGTATTTTGGCTGTACGCGCTTCGAAACAGTTTGATGGCATGTTACGTACAGGTGGTAGGGTTAATGGAATAAACAAATAATTATTCGAGATAAAATATTATTTATTTATAAGAGTACGCAGAGGCTTACAAACTGTAGAACATTTTCATGTTCCTTTTTGTTTTCAAGTGGGATCGCTTTCTACTACTTATCCACCTTCACCTTGCTACCAAAATAAAAATACAAACGGTTGGAATCTCGGCAAATCACAAAAAGAATTACTAAATTTCGAAGGAACTGAATGGAAAGGGTTTTGCTTCCCGATTCTAATAATTAGTATCAATAAAATATTATAAAATAAGAACGATACAGCTTACCGATAGTTGGTATCTTAATCCTACCAGTTGGTAGGGCAAGGGCAGGAGAAAGAACGTTTCTTCTGCTGCCCTAGACCCTCAGATTCAGCTAGGCTTCGAATTTGTTAATTTCATGACTAAAAGTTAGTCACTCTGTCCTTTTTATTTTCACCGATGGCACGTGGTTATAAACTTGCACGCACGCACGTACCAGAAATATTCTCTGCTTCTTTGCTCTTATTAATTTTATAAAAATAAAAATATGGATGGATTTTACCGGAAAGAAACCACTACTTTTAAATTGTTTTCTTTCCCCACTTTTGATGTTTTATAACCTTAATATAGCTTCTCGAAAAATATCTTCTCGTCGTTTTGAGATTCGAGGACAGGGTTATTTTTTGAAAATTTTGATTTTCAAACCCAGGCTGTGAACGCAGAGTTAACTCTTACGGCTAACCGACCATCGACGCACTCAAAATATTATTTCAAAGCGAAGCGTACTGGTAAAAATTTGCTTGTATAATTTTTAGTGCGACAACCCCGTGAACGGCTTTTGTCGGAGGAGAGATTTTAAAATTGCTAACGTTCGCCCAATTGCAATCCCTGACTTGTAGCCCTGGCTAGGTCTTTTTACGAACCAAGGTCAACTATCCAGGTGATAGGATGCGCTTGTTCCGAACCGCGGACGGGCAAAAGCAAAGAACCCTAAACTTGTATCGATGTCATGCAGGTGGGAAATAGTGATGACATGGAATTATTTCTATGCGGCGTGATTTCTGTGAAGAGGAATTTCCGCTGAGAAAAGATTTGGAAATATTTAAGGCCTAAATACCTCATAGTTTTGAAATTCTTCATGTCTATTGACAAGTGAGAATATTTTTTTGTCGACTTGGCATTTTATTAACTACATGCGTAGGATCCGTCAGTCAGTGCGTACGGGCGAGCTTAAGCTGCTTACGGCTGTGTGTGTGCATTTTCCTTTTCATGTTTCTCTTCCTTCTTCCTCCGCTATTTTTCCCACCTATCTGCGTTCGCTGTTTTCTCGCATTCTCTTCTCTATCGTTCTTTACACAAATTATTAACTTCCACGTTTATCTTAATCTTCATTCATTTCATTTACATTATTTCAATTCATTCTTCCATTTTCATATCTTGTCAACTTGATTCTATTATATCTTTATATATCAATATATACCAATATCTCTTTTCAAAAGCATAATTGGCACGTACATATTTGCACATACATTCGCACATATACACAAATTTAAACGCCCATGTCGACGTTATTATAAATAATTTGTGTGCCCGTCATTATCATATTATTTATTATTATTATTATTATTATATTATATATAATACGATATATACGACACGAATATAATGCACATAACCCACCTACTATTACTATTACTACGAATAATTTTCCCCCCTTGTATGGAGATATTGTTTTAATTTTAAATTTTCAATTACCTAATATATTTAGGTCCTTGAACCGACCCCTTACTTGCCTCTGCTGAGCGTGCAAAAGCGCTCAGGTTACGAGAACCATGATTGAACTATCTATCGTTTATTCGAGTCTTACGTAAAAATATTTGGCTTGACCGATTATAAAATATTTTTATGAAATTATAATTTTAAAAATGTTATTTACAGTTTGCTTGTAACATGGCACGCTCAAAAAATTTTGTTGAGTCAACAAAAAATAGCTTATGGAATAAATATATCAAAAACTAGCGAATGCGTCAATAAAGCATGCATGATAAACACGAGTTTACTGCGCGTTCATACAAGTTTTTTGAGCCAACAAACGCCCGTTATTGCAAAGAATGCGTGATCTGAGAACAATGCAAATGTTGGGCTGCTAATATTTGACACTCAAACCAAAAACAATATCCTTTCGTTGAAATGAAAAATTGTTTGCGCAACAATAGAAGTTGATGCTCAATTAAACATATCACTAATGTATGTTTGTTGCGCCATCAAAAAAATCTGAATGGAGCATACAAAAAAGATACTCGTAAAATAACATTTAGTGCGCCATCAAAATCATAAATTAAGTGAATAGCTTGGGCAGCGACGATTCAACAAGTCCTTAAGTAAATCGCATAGAATATGACGTAAATTGATGTCTGAGTGCTGTTATATTTTAAGCCCTTTTATCATTTAAAGGGACAAAGGTCAGTCCTGAGGGATATCAAGGGCCCTAAATGAGCCTGAAATTCTGGTGATGACTGTAATGTTAATTTGTTGACCATTTATCGAAGGTGGCGCTGCTGACTTGAAATTCATTCATTTCATTTACTTTAAAAAGTAACCTGTTCTTTTTGTAGACATCGAAGGTTTTCTGAATCCATATAATTCAGTTAAGTATTATCAATGTTTATTCTCTTAATTAAAATTCTGTGTAGCAAATCGTAAGCTGTCTCGGTCCATTGAAAAAATGTTATATCAAATGTACACTTTTTAATGAAACAACTCAAGTCATTATTGGTATTGAACACAATTTAGTCATGAAAACTATTATTGACATAACATAGAGAGAATCGAAGGCACTTAATTAGATCCTGTATAAAGTATAATTCGATGTAAGTATTAGTTATTGAATTTTACATACCGGAGTTGTGGATTCATCGGAAGCTAGCGCTCTTACGCTTTTTTTTATATTAAAGAGCTAGGTTTATGTACATAAAGTGAATCAAGAGTACTTAAGGGGAGGTTCTCCTCTTTTTAGCCGAAAATGAAGCGGAATTTGATAATTTACTTTCGGATAATGAAAAGACATACGAACAAACGGTTATGATGGTTTATTAAGCCATCTTTTTAAAATACAAAAGAAAATTCTTTATGACAAAATCTAATATTTTGGCCCCAAAATGGCGGGTCTTGTCATCCTTTGAAAGCGAGACGTTGTTGGATAACGTCAAGGTTGTAGCCACTTGTAGTGAACTGAAATCAAAATTTTTTTTTTTATAGTCAAGTTTATAAAAGTCCCTATGACATACCTATTTCTAAAGAATTTTCATTTAAAACTATCCAATTCATGCATAATCAAAGAAAAAGTTCGATTTTACCCTCTTTTTATTAAAGTTTTTTCTTATTAAACGACTATTATTTAACAATTGCTTATGTTTATTTTAGGTATAAGTCATACAAAAAATCATACTCTTCCAGCAACATTTTAGATGAAGTAAATCGGATCAGTAGATCATGAGCTATGCTTGACGTTAGGATAAACAAAAAGGATTTCGAGATAAACGCGTTTAAAGTTGTAAGTCTCACATACACGTTCCAAGAGAACCATCATCACTGGATACTCGAGTACTTAAGAAAAACCTTGCAATTGGCAAGCGAAACATTCGCCCCACCTTTTGTTATATTTTCAAGGATGCTCTTTACGATAGTGCCATATTAATTTTGCTGAAATCATTTTTTTAAAACAAATCATGTCGAAATGACATTATAAACGTAAATTTATCAGTCACTTTTTTTCGTTTATTTCATATTTTGTTAGACGGCCCAGCCTTAAGTATCCGCCTTTTACGATGAAACGGGGGCAAAATCCGCGAAATTGGGCTTATTTTCAGAACAAGTAGGTTCCCACGAGACTCGCACGAAGGAATTGCGAGGTATGGTCCAGTATTTGAGCAGTAATTAATGATTTACTTCCAAAGCGGAAGTGAATGTGGCAAGAACGAGGCAGTCGGCTTTTCACGGACATTTTCGTTCGTATTCTCAGCGAGCGCCACACTAACCTGTGGTTGCTTATTTATTTATGTACATGGGAAGGGTTAATCATAGATAATAAATAAAAATTAATAATCATACAAAGACGACAATTATAATTAAATATAATCATCATTACATTATAAAATATTATAATAATAAAATGTTATAAATAAAGATAATTATGATTGCATAGCAAACACTATTAGTATTGAACATTATGAATAATTGTAATTATAGATATAAGTCACTTAACAATAATGAATTGAGGTTGATTCATTGAAATTTCCTTTTTATTATAAAAATCGTTATACGACGTTCAAGCCTGCACACACCGGTGTCCAATAGGAACCCGCGCCCACGCAAGTAGCACGCGCCAGCGGGAGGTGAAATGGGGGATAGGCTTTCTCGTCATCGTCGCGCAGGGCGTTTTCGCTTTTGAGTGCACATCAATTTTTAAACGCTTCCACGGGACGAAATATGCGACTTTTTGAAATCTGAAAAACATCGTCATAATCGCGAGAATATTATCTTTCTTCTGATACCGATTTCCAACCTTAAAACCATCGCGAAAAGGGGGAAAAGACCGTGTATAAAATTCTTAATTTATTGATTTGATTAGACTCGATCGCGGTCGCTAATTGAGGAGTGCGCATATTAATATTAAGGGGGGAAATTATTAAAGAGGTGGAAAACCGAGGTAACGTGCTTAGTTGCGGATCCTAAAATTTCAATCCGCTTGCGCACCCTAATAAGGTAAGGACTTATTGCCTTGCGCAAAATCCAAGGAAGACATAGATCGAGGCTCGAAATTAGGTGTGGTGCATTGTAGCATCACCGCACCTAATCTTTGTGAGAACTCTTCGCACATGCCTCCTGTCCCCCCCTAGTTAGGGATCAATGGTTTTGGGTGTCTAAATTTTTTATTTTCTTGGGAATTTCTTTAAAAAAATTTTTTTTAACGTTTTAAAAAGGGAAGAGAAAACTCTTTTTACAACTCGGTTAGCTCAACTCGTGCCACTAGTAGTGTGAACTCTCATATCGAGAGACACATCGAACGTGGCATTCAAAAAAATTTAAATAAACAAAATTCCAAGGAAATTTGGGTGTCGAATCCCCTCGGGGAGCTTCACCTGAAATTCCTTTTCCACATCCACGCCACGCAAGTGTCGAATCCCCACGGGGAGCTTCGCTTGCTTGGTAACTCCTTTCTTTTTCAATTCCTTTCATGATTTTATTATTTTCCACTGGGTCACAAACTTTGCAGTGCCCTGTTCACACCTGATGCTTATTTTTATTAAAATTAACTTTGAATAGAAGGGAGGAGTTGATTTGGCCAAGAAGAGAAATGGAAAAGAATTACGTATGCGCTCCGTAATACTCGATCGTCGCGCTGCGCGCTCCGATCTTTCTGGACCTCGCGCTTCGCGCTCGGTCTTGTGCTCTTCGCATACATTTAAGTTTATTTCTTATAATCTAATACTGAAGCTCAAACCAATTTTGTAATATTAAAGATGATGTGAATTACTCATTATCTCAAATTCACTAAATTTCTTTTTTTTTCTCTACCGGCCTTAAGGAACACATTCTCATCATGACACTCGCGCTTTGCGCTCGATTTTCTGTATACATTTCAGTAACTTTTTAATAAATTACATGATTAAAATAATTTATTTTCTTCCAAATCTCTCAAAAAGAAAAAATAATCGTAGACTTTATTTAAGGTAGTACGATCATGAAAATTAGACCTCAGGCTAAAATAGATAATTTTGCTTTCAAGAATAGCAATATTATTATTGAAGGGCTAATTAGAAAGAGAAAAGATTATTTTTCATGAAAAAAATTTGAAACACAAAAAAATAATGTTATTTTTGCGCAAACTTATTTTCTTATCGCTTCGAGCCAATTTTTTAAAAATGATGCGATTATAATAAATCACGGTTCATTTTTTTAGGAAAAAGATTCTCTACAACTTGACCGTTTCCGATTTTTGAAAATGAATTCTTTAATGGCTGAAATTATAAAAAAACAATTTTTCAAAACAAAATTTTTATAAACAAATTGCTGTATTTGTTAATAATTAATTCAATTTCAAAAATATGAAACGGTCAAGTTGTAGAGAATCTTTTTTCTAAAAAAATGAACCATAATCTATTAGAATCGCATCATTTTCAAAAATTTGACTCGAAGCGATAAGAAAATAAGTTTGGGCAAAAATAAAATTTATTAATAACATTATTTTTTTGTGTTTCAAATTTTTTTCATGAAAAATAATCTTTTCTCATTCAAATTGGCCCTTCAATAATAATGTTGCTATTCTTGAAAGCAAAATTATCTATTTTTGTCTGAGGTCTAATTTTCCTGATCGTACTACCTTGAGGAAACGATTTTGCAGAACAACGCTTATTTCGTATCTCACATATTTTGGTGAAAAAAATCGAATTTTTTTAATATTAAAAATCAAAACATAAAATATACATCCTGTCTAGAAATTTCTTAATAAGAATGTGTAGACCTCATTTAGGCAAATAATTTTTCATCTAAACTTTTTTTATGTATCTCATATATTTTGTCTAAAAAATGGAATTATTGAATTTTAATCGTATTTTTTGGAATTGAAACGAAAAATATATGTTTTTTCATAAACTGTGTAAGACAAAACTTGTAGATCTTTTTGAAACGAACAACTTTGTATTCTTACGTTTTTTTCGTATTTCACATATTATTGTTAAAAAATTGAATTTTGGATTTTCAATAGATTATTTTTTAATTAAAAAAAAAAATATGCATCTTATGAAAAATGTTACAATTCAAATTTGTAGGTCTTTATGTAGAAAATAATATTGTTTCATAACGTTTTTTCGTATCTCGTATAATTTAACTGGAAAATGGAATTTTGATATTGACTTTTTTCGAATTTGAATATGCTGTAATATTTCTAATTTTGATTTAATTAAAAAATGTTATCAGGATAATTTGTAGAGATTTATGAGCACTATCAAAAACCAGTGTTGAAATTTTTGATTTTTTCAAAAAATTATTTTCAAAAACACAAAAGTAGTGCTCAATCCCTCAATTTTGATTGGATGTGGCTGGTTAACGAACTTGTCCTTACTTTTTCGGCTCCGATAAAGTGTGCTAAAGCACAATTCAATCTGATAATTCTATCGAGAGTTATGCCGCACACGACCTACAGACAGACAGACAGACACTTTCGTAAAAACCCTTTTTTCGGACTCAGGGGATCTCAAAACGTAGATTTGATGAAATTTTCGAAAGTCATTTTTCACATAAAACCAATACCTTCTCATCCATGATGAGAATGTAAAAAGAGTAACAATTCAAAGCATGTTATACGTAGCATTTCTATTTACCAAATAGAATTGAGTTTTTTTTCCACAAACAAGTAACATTTACATGGTTTCCAAATATGTTTGGATTGTTTAATGAAAATTTTGCATTATTTTTGCATGATTGTTTTATGCAAACAATTTGTTTAAACAAATTCTTACTAAATTTAATATTTTAAGAAGATGCACATGCTTTTCACAGTGTTTTCGGTCTCTGAAGAAGAATCTGATATTATTTTGGCATGCTCTATTTCTTTAAACAATTTTATAACAAATAAGTGCAAAATTAGTACAAAAGTGTATATCCATGGCCGCGCAGTAGAATGGCACCTGAGCGTTCCTCCGCGCGCGCATGTTCGGCGCATCAAAGACGCTTTAATAAGATAAATATGCTGCGGATTGTAAAATCCTTTTACACAAATATTCTAGGCATTCATACCTTTCACTTGATAAAAAAAAAAAAATTGATTTAAAAAAAAAAAGAGGAGAACCTCCCCTTAATTAGCAAAAAATTTCTGTATAAAGCATAATTCAATGTGAGTATTAGTTATTGAATTTTACATACCGGAGTTGTAGCTTCAGCAAAAGCTAGAACTCCTACGCTTTTTGAAAAAAAAGTACTAGGTTTATATACATAGAATGAATCGAGAGTACTTAATTAGCAAAAAATTCCTGTATAAAGTATAATTCAATGTGAGTATTAGTTATTGCATTTTACATACCTGAGTTGTAGCTTCAGTAGAAGCCAGCATTATTACACATTAAAAAAAAATCACGCAGCACAAAATTCCTTTCATGCGGCACAAATTAGAACTAAATTTTGAACTCATTCCTGTGTTGATATAGTAATATTGTAATTCCAGCTTCAGGGACCTAAAAGTTTTTTGATCCAAATGACTTTGTTTACCTGTACGGTTGGTTGCAGTTTAGTTCTTTCCATCCCCTCGGTAATAATTGTTTGTCCAACCCTTTAGGTAAATCCTTTATTTTAATGGTAATGGTGAATTCCAGAGGTAAGATCCTGAATCATTTCGACTTTTTCAATTTCTTAATTTATCGATTGCCACGTTATGAAAAGCAATTTTGGCCTATTTTGCCTCAAAACGGCCCATTTCAAAATCATTTTTTGGGTCACACGAAAGGGGGAAAATTATGCGAGACGGGATTCTTTATTTAACGAGTGAGAATACGGGAAGAAACTCACGTTTTGATTTTTTTTGTTTTGATTGTCACGGAATCTATCACGCTCAATTCTTTTCTCGTCCGGGCGTTTTAATCTTTGAGAAACTCTGAAACTGAAAACCATTCTTTAAATCTCAAACCGATCATACGCGTTCTTATAATTTGGAATTTCCCTACTTCTGAAAATAAAATTCTGTTAACCAAAAGGCTTTGACTTTCGCTGATGGGATTTTATTTTATACCACTCTCTACCCCTCCCTGACGTTTTTCAACAAATCTCTAAAACTTTAATAAAACTCAATTTAATTTAATTTAGGGAATACTGCGTCGGATGTGCCCCCCTAGATGGGAGTTTACACTACTAGTAGATTAAATTGAGCTAACCAATCGTTATAATTTAAAGAAAAACCCTCCGATTTTATTTCATTATTTTTTTAAATTCCTATTTTTTTCGTAAAAGAAAAATTAAGCCTTTTAATTCCTATCAAAAGGAGGACAGGGAGAATCGGTGATCGAGTTCTCTAATGGTCGGGTGCGGTGATTCTGAAATGCACGTCACCTGACTGAGCCTCGATCTATTTGTTGCAAAACTTCGCCCAGGGCGATAAGTCCTCACCTTTAATGGGTGCGGCACCGGACTGACTTTTGAAGTTCTGCAACCAAGCACATCACCTCAAGTCCAGTCCGATCAATAAATTACAAGATTTGTAAACGATTATTTCTACCCTTCCCAGACCGCTCTGGCATGCAAATTGGTATCAAGAAAAAGCCAACGTTTTCGCAGTCATGATGATGTGTCTTTTGTTTCAAAAGGCCACATATCACGTCCGGTGGAGGTGTTTGATAATTGGTACGCGTTGGAAAGAGAGGGCATACCGTGCGTTAACGCAGAGGGCGTATTTCCACTATACGCGCCTCTCCTGGCACGGGTGACGATCCGTGCATGGCACAGCCCTTCGTTGATTGGTCGCCCATGTTCAAGGCGCCAATCCTACGTGCTCCCTGGCTAAACGCGCACTTCTATTGGGTGGTAGCGTGAAAGCACATAATATCCACGCGGAGATTTCCCATGTGCACAGACGAGTGGAAAATGATTCAATTGTTGTATATCGTTTATTTATATGTACTGTGACGTAGCTTTTTCCAACTCTCCAATTCAGTTGGAAAGCAGTGCCCAATTCCGGCTTCCCACTCTAGTACTAGCTCAAAAAAAAAAAAAAATCTCTACTCAACTCAAAAAAATAAAATAACAGAGAAGCGAAACCAAATGAACAACTCAACAACCGCGTGCGCCAGGTCTTTCTTGGACCAATCCACAACCAACGTCAAGGTAACGAAAAATACTAATCAAAATAAGATAACAAAAAGAATTAGATGATTAGGCACTGAACATAGCTCGATAAATTGTTCGTCTCGCCCACTTGTGGTAGTTCGAAATTCCATGGCTCGGATTTTCTCTTTACCTCGCCCAGACTCGACACAAACCCAAAATGTCGGCGTCCAGAGTGGGAACCCGACGTGCCGCTAACTCAGCCTCTTCCCTAGATGAAAGTGGTAGAGGGGGGGGGGGGCATATACAATAATAAAGTCCACGTATAAGAAAAATTATAATTCAGACCAACCAAGTGTTTCGTTACATTAGCGCATTATCACACATTCTTAGAATTCGACGTTCTCGGCACTCCAAATATTTGAAATTTATTGTATGTAAATCTAGTGTGACTCGACAAGTAACTCCACTGGCAAGACTGTGCCTTTAAACATAACGCTATTCCTATTGAAAGAAAAGTATGGTGGCAGCGAAATTTATTCGCGTTGACTCGACCAAAAATACCTATTTATATGGTCTTATCATTCGATGTTTTTCGGCACTCCAAATATTTGAAATTTACAATTTATATTATTGTGAGGTCGCTCAACAATTATCTCTATGGGCAAAATCGTGCTCTTACCATCTACACAAACCGCATTAAAAGTAAAGATGGCGGCAGTAGAATCTCTACGCGGTGACTCGACCACGTGGTGATAGAAATCACGCTCTACGGACAATCAAACTAGAAATGAAATTCGCGGAACGACAAAAGTTACCTATTTCAACCCCGTAAAATTGCCTACCCACACTCAAATTTGCACCATCATAAAGAAAAGCATACACTTTCGACTAAAATTAATGCTTTAATACAGGTTCAGCCAAGGAACCCTTGCTCTGACGCCAACGCGTCCATTAACAAAATCTGGAAAATATTCCTAGGCTCAACAAAGTTCTTTTCATAGCGCCTCCTTTGAAAATCCGATTTTCGGTACCTGTAGAGCGGGTTGAAACAGCGACTTTCAACCCTAGGGTTGAAATCAGATTCTCAAAAGAGTTCTGGATTGATGATCTCAAGTCAGGACAGTCACGTGAGCCCCCTTCTAGTGAATTTATGGAAAGAGGTGAAACATTTCGACCAGTACGATGTTTAATTAATCGATTTTCAAACATTTATAAATCTATTTTTGCCCGATTTGGTCAAAAGTTTCGCTTTTAAATTCTGATTTTAAATTTCAAATCGTCAATTTTTAATTACCTTAATTTACTGAATTATTAAACAACAATTTTGCCCCGTTTTGAGACAAAATTACTTTCGAAATACATGAGTGGGTCACACGAAGGGGGAAAATTTCGCGAATTTTTCTTCTTTATTTAAAGAGTAAGAACGGCAAAGAAACTCACGATTTTTAGTTTTTCGGAATGAACAAAAGTAAGACGGAGGGATAGTCGAGTATGTTGCCCGTGATATTGGATTTTTGAGAATCTAAAAACCAAAAAAAAAAGAAAGACATCAATTAATAAACGCTAAAATTTCACGCAGTTGTGCCTTCAAATACCCGGTTTAATTTTTGGGTTTTCCCTACATCTGAAATAAAATTTGGTTGACTGGCAGGCTCCTTTAATTTCAACTCTTTTCATGCCCCTTTTTGTCTACTTTTTCCACCCTTAAGACGTTCAACAAGCAAAGTTTTCGCCAATTCAGGCCTAATTAAATTGAGGAAACCTTTCAATCGGTAGCATCAGAGGTTTTGTGGTGACTAAAAGTACTCAGGCTTACACTCACAGAAACTTTCATCATATGCCTTAAAAGATACGTTCAATTCCTCAGTTTTTGACATGAAAACCTCCCCGCCTGACAACGCGGTTTCATGTGGATTTGTTCTTATATTCTCCAAGGGTGAGGAAGCACGTGTCTCTGGTAAAGTGCCCTAAGGGGCTACGGCACCAGATCCACAATTGAATTTACTAAGAATATAGGAGGAAAAGGATGTCGTCTCCCAGGTAAAGTGCCCCGAGGGGCTACGGCACCTGATTGACAATTTGCTTCATTAAAGAGAAAAAAAAATATTAAAATGAAGAATTATTTCCACACAGGTAAAGTGCCCTAAGGGCTACGGCACCTTATGGACAAATAAGGGGCACAAGGATTCCTTAATATAGGAGTGACTTTCCCAATTTCTCACACGGGGTGAGTCAACGGGTACTCGACACTCAAGAATTTAAGAACAAATCTATATTTTTGCAATTATCTAATCCCTCTTAAGACTCCAATACCGAATTTAATAAATCAAAAACGCGCCAAAAAAAAACCAAATTGAGCCTGCTAACCCCTACCTATGCAGAGGGCGGGGGAACATACACGATCAAATTCTCTAATAGTCAGGTGCGGTGATGCTACAATGCACCACACCTAACTATGAGCTTTGATCTGATAGAAGTCCAAAATCGCCGCGACGAGCGATAAGTCCTCACCTTTTCCAGGTGCGGAACCGGACTAAATTTTGAGGATCGACAATCAAGCACGTCGCCTCGGTTTTCCACCTCTAATAATTTCCCCCCTTAATTGATATTCGCGCGCCTCAATTAGCGACCGCGATCGAGTCCAATTAAATCAATAAATTAAGGATTTTATGCACGATGTTTTCTCCCTTTTTTCGACCGTTTTCGGGTTGGAAATCAGTATCAGGAAAAAGCTGACATTTTATTGTATTTAATATGAACCAAATTTACCACATGACAATAATTATCTTTATTTATAATATTTGATTATTTATAATATTTCATAATGCAATGACAATTATGTTTATTTATAATTGTCGTATTTGTATAATTGTTTATTTCCATTTATTAGCAATAATTAACAAACCTATAAGAACTAAGAATAAAAGAAAATAAAAGAAATGTGAGCGAGGGACGCCCATCCAGCGATCATGCATTATGCTGCTTGACCTGGGTGATTGGTCGTGTGGCAGCAACCACAGGTTAGTGTGGCGCTCGCTGGGAGTACGAACGAAAATGTCTGTGAAAACCAGACTACCTCGTTCTCGCCGCGTTCACTTCCGGTTTGGAAGTAAATCATTAATTGCTGCTCAAATACTGGATCATACCTCGCAATTCTTTTGTGCGAGTCTCGTGGGAATCTACTTATTCCTAAAGTGGCCTTAGTTTCGCGGATTTTACCCCCGTTTCGTCGCGAAAGGCGGATACTCGGGGCTGGGCCGTCTCAGTGGGGAATGAATAACCGCGAATCAAAGAAAAACCAAGGTGACGAGCACGGTGGAAAATTACCGAAAATTACTTCGGTTTCAGCACCTGGTAAAGATTTAGAAAAATAAGTCAATCGTGAATAAGGAGGCAAGGATTTTTTCTTACGCAAAACGCTCTCTGAAAACATAAAACGTGAGTTTTTTTCATGTCCTGAATCGTACAAATAAGAAATTTTATCGTGCGAAACCTTCCCCCTTCGTGAGACCCAATGAATAACCTTAAAATCTGGAAATATTAGCCAAATTAGGCAATAAAAATAGTATAAAAAAGACTCCAAAATAATTGTTAGAAACCGCCAAAAAGCGAAATGTTTCAGCAGTGTCAGACCTTTAATAGAGCTTAGCACGATCCAAGTTTCTATGATTTTACCAAATTTTGTATTTTATGTGGTGTCGGGCCTTTAATAGAGCTGAACACAGTTGATGTTTTCTTAGGATTTTACCAATTTCTTGTATTTTATATTTGTACAGTGTCAGGCTTTTAATAGAGCTTAGCACAATCAAAGTTTCTATGATTTTACCAAATTTTGTATTTTATGTGGTGTCGGGCCTTTAATAGAGTTGAACACAGTTGATGTTTTCTTAGGATTTTACCAATTTCTTGTATTTTATATTTGTACAGTGTCAGGCTTTTAATAGAGCTTAGCACAATCCAAGTTTCTATGATTTTACCAAATTTTGTAATTAAAGTGGTGCCAGGCCTATAATAGAGCTTAGCACATTTTCGATTTTCCATACCTTGCCAATTATCGTATTTTAAATTGAATGTGGTACCAGGCCCTAATTGAGCTAACTACGCATTCATTGTTTAACCTCCACTTGTCGTCTATTATACCAGGAGTGATGTTTGGCACATATCAATTGTCTATCAATTGATCAAACTTTCAACGTTTTAAATCATAAAATTTATACTTGTTGGGAATTCCATCGTAATTAAGGATTCTGGGGTTGAAACCTTAACATTCTCTCGAAACGAGGAATTAATGCTTAGTATCGGTCCGTAATCATCTCGTGGCTGAAGTTTGCTAAGAACCTATTTTACATTAGGCGTTCCCTAGGCTATAGCACGTGGGTGTTATCCTAAAGGAGAATCTATAACATTTGTTGATTTTAAATTTGTGCGTTTCTGGACGTAATATAGACATTCAGCCTGAATTTTCATTTATTTAAATTTTAAACTCCTTCAACAAAGGTCAATAAATATTATTCTTAAGTATCAGCTGATCAAATTATACGTATTTTACCAATTAAGATGTACATTTGGTTTGATTATATGATTTCAGCCACGATCCACAGGCGAACCAAAAACGAAACCAACGCAATCAAGTGTGAGAGAATTGCGTGGGCTCGGACTTTCCCCAGATCTTATCATATGCCGATCTGAGAATCCTATTGGCGACGCTATTAAGGACAAGATTTCAAACTTCTGTCATGTTTCGCCGGAACAGGTAATAAATTTTAGTAGAAAAGTTATATGCATTTAGAAAATGTGTTAATTGTAGCTTGTTAAAGATACATAGTTCTGGTGTATTCAATATTCAATTCTTTTGCTTTCGAGTTTCGATAAACTAAATTTTGTTGAATACAAATTTCTAGTTTTTATAGTACAAATTCTCCTTAATAGCAACTTTACCACAACTGCTGGCTTTTCAAATATTTCAAACTATTTAAAAAATATTTTAAACAGCTTTTGACATAAAAAAGTTTACCGTTTTCTCGGATTTCTTACTACTGAATTCGCAAAATTCACTCAATTTTTTCATTATTTCATTATTTTTCAAGTTTTTTATGTCCTAGAATTCTATAACTCCGTTTTTTTGAATTATGAATGTTATACTATGTATACCAACAATGGATTCAACATACCTTCAAAGGAAATAATCTGGAGGCGTCAAATAACACGATATTGGAGGTCAATTGACACGTCCATTTCTTGGAATAACGTTGTCACCAAATTTTCCTTTTATGTTAATGAATCAATGTTTCCGTTGATGTGTTGCTCGTAGCTTAATCCTGTTGGAACCATGAGATTTTGATGTTTAACTCCTGTATTTTGGATAACAAAAATGTATTGAGCACGTGTTGGTGTCGCACACCATTTACCCTAACGGCAGCTTCTTCCTCATTTCGGATAAAATATAGACCGATGATACCTTTAGCATGTACTCCACACAAAACAGTCAATTTTAATGGATGTAATACCCTCAGAAGGTTTATAATGTCGAACATAAAATCGACGGAGAGCTCAATAACTTTCCCAGATGAAACTTCAATTTTTGAAATAAAGGGCATAGCAGGATGACAATGTATTAGATTTCCCCGGCAGAATTTTCTTGGGATTTTTACTGTGAGTTGACACTGATGTAAGATTAAATTTCCCGAAAGATCATATTTGAGAAAACATTTTTATGGGAGTTATGGGGGTGTATAGAAAAATCGAAAAAACAATTATGGGAAGTCCTTGGAAAACAATCACCATTTTTTTAAAAAAAAACGTTCACATGTCTTGAGTAATTCGTCAAAGTTTGAAATTAATCGAAGAGGTCCTTCATAGTTAAAAAGAATGAAACATCTCCATTGTACAGCCTGAAGTGCACCGCGCGCTGTGTGTATGGTCACTGACCAAAACATCGTTAAAATTGCTCAATATTAGAAAAGAAATTGCTTGAAATTATATTTGACAAACAGCAAAATGAGTTTGTTCATAAGTAGGTTTTTAATTAGCCTACAATAATAATAGTTTCCAGGAACTACGACGTAAAGTACACAATGTAATTTGCGAACTTGGCAAAATCGGGGTGCTGTTTTATTGTGAGTCCCCTCGCCTCTCATAAACCAGGGTGCTTTCTTACTGTAAGTCCCCTCGCCTATCACAATTCGTGGTGCTTTGTTATGGTTTCCACTTTCCACTACACCAGCCGTGGATCATGACTATCAGTCGCTAATTAGTTTATCATTTTAATATTGAACCAGCTACACTTGATAAAAACTCTGAATTAAAATTCTGAATCGGATTGTAACCTCTGGCCAAATAGATTGTTGAGAAATGATGCGATTCGGAAATATGTATCAATTTTTGGAAGCTATTTGTTGTCTAATTTGTGGTCTAAAAGTCGATACTTTTGTTTCAGAATCCCATGAACCGCTTCTACTGCCCAGTGAATTTTTGTAACATAGCGGGACTCATTTGACTCTCTTGTCGTTAATTGTTTGCGGTTCCCCTTTAAACTAGTCATTAAAACATTTATTTTCCGCAATTTTAATTCAGCTCTGACATCTCGAAATCCACGATCAAGAACTGCATAATCATTCTTCTGCAATAGTTTACATAAGCCGTTTGGATCTTGAAACAAATTCCTAAAAATCTCTGCATCGTTTACATTTGCAGGATATGGTCCCAACATGTCTAGCACATAGCCGTCAGTGCCAGTGGTGCAAATTGTAAATGGCTTACAGAAAGGAACTTTATTTTGGCCTGAAAATGATTTTCTTTGAAATTCATTGTTCGTGCTCTCCTGATGACGAGCATATGTGCCATCACATATTAAAAATAGATTTTCATGAGTATCGAACAACTTCTCAGCAACTTCTGTTGTGTGATTATCAATAAAATCGCCCTTGATAGAGGAGGTTAATCCGAAGCGAAATGGCAATATGTCTTCTTCAAAAGACTTAATTATTGATATCGTATACTCTGAGATAAGCTGCTCTTACTCGAGTTGTAAAATAGAGACTACGATTTTATTTCAATTGCCTGTGCGAAGTTTGAACAAAAACACAACAAGCGCCTGAATTACGGTTCGGGTTTGATTTTCTTGCATGGAAGTCATCATATCTCTTATTTGAATGGTTTGTTCCCGAGTCAAACCAGTAAAAATTAGGAGCTGTTTCTCAAAGTGACTGTAGCCTCCAATTTTTCAAAAAGCGTAGAATCACACTTTATAGCCAGACTTTTTATCACTGTGCTTAAATCGGAAAGACTAATACCTGACGAATTGGAATTCACTTTTTACTGGGAAATACGTTCATCATAAAATCTATTTTTGATCAAATGTTCTCGACAACATCGATTTCCTGCAGGTATATAGATTTTTTGCTTAACATGAGACTGAGTACGAGCTTCTTCTGGAATTACAGTTAGATCTTTTTTTTTGAAAACAAAAACAACAATATTTTTGTGTCGAAACAGTTCTTTGAATCGGAACTTCAACTCTTTCGAACTCCGATTTCACTTTTTCAGATTTCAGTTGTACTTTGAAAACGGGATCATGAAAAGCATAGCTTCGTCTTCATTTGAAATTGTTTTTTTAAATCCAGTAATTCTCCTTAATAACTTACTACATCCAGCACACTGAGAACTTTTCAGTGACTCAGACATTTTTCACTTTGGAAAATATAATCAATAGCTAAAAAGAGTACAACTAGCAAACGAAAATAAGCTATAAACAAACATTCAAAATGCATGAGCGAAGTAATCATCGAAGATTAGACGATATTATGCAATATTACGCAAAGAAAAAAAAATGATTGTTGAAAGTCTCAGTTATATACAGCAGAATTTTGCGAAGATCAGTAAATAAAATGAAAAAGTTCCAGGAACAAACAACTTTTACACTATCAAAATCGATCCCTGTTTTGTGAGAAACTAACCCAAATCCTGAAAACAAAAAACGAAGATCGAAGGGATAACTTCAGATGAGAAAACAAATGATTGAAGCAAGTGGCGTGCTTCATTCGATACACTGGCTGAGTTTAAACCACCATGCGAAAGGACAGCTGCAAACAAATATTCGCGTTGAAGTTTTAACCCGTTTTTGTCAAGTGTAGATGGTTCAGTATTAAAATGATAAAATAATTAGCGACTGATAGTCATGATCCACGGCTGGTGTAGTGGAAAGTGGAGAACCATAATAAAGCACCCCAAATTGTGAAAGGCGAGGGGACTCACAGTAAAAAAGCACCCCGATTTGTGAGAGGTGAGGGGACTCACAATAAAACAGCACCCCGATTTTGCCAAGTTCGCAAATTGCATTGTGTACTTTACGTCGTAGTTCCTGGAAACTACAATTATTGTAGGCTGATTAAAAACGTACTTATAAACAAACGCATTTTGCTGTTTGTCAAATATAATTTCCGGCAATTTCAATTCTAATATTAAGCAATTTTAACGTTATTTTGGTCAGTGAACATACACATAGGGCGCGGTGCACTTCAGGCTGTACATTGAAGATGTTTCATTTTTTTTTAACTATGAAGCACCTCTTCGATTTATTTCAAACTTTGACAAATTACCTAAGAGAAGTGAACTTGTTTTTAACAAAAAAATGGTGATTGTATCTGAAGGGCTATCCATAAAGAAAAAATCGAAAAAATTTTTAAACAAATTTTTGACCCGAGAAGAATAACCCCAAAAATATTCCACCCAGCAAACTAATCGCGAATTTGATTTATCATGAGCATCAGTTGTCGGGTCAATTATTGACTTCGTGAATGAATGCTTAGGAACATGGACGACCGAGTTCTCAGTGTGGATGGTATGATGCTATAATGCATACTTCAACTACCGAGACTCGATCTAATTTTACTAAGGCGTTGAGCTGTGCTCTCACCTTAGAAGGCTCCGCGCCTGGAATGAATATTGAGGATCTGCAACCGAGCTCGTTACCTCGGTTTTCCACCTCTCTGGCCATTTCCCACTCTAATTAGATGCGCGGGTCTCGATTGCCGACCGTGATCCACGCGAGTTCCATCGATAAATTATAAGATTCTTGGAGGACTTTTTTTTACCCTTTCCAAACTTCTTCGGAAAAGCATTTCGGTATCCCGAGAAAGCTGACATTTTCGCGGTCGTGATAATCTGTTTTTTATCCCAAAAAATCGCATACTAGGTCCGGTGGAGGCGTTTGGGAATCTGTACTCGTTGAAAAGAGAGGGCATACCGCGCGTTAACGAGGAGAGCGTCTTTTCATTATACGCATTTCTCTAGCACGGATGACGATCCCGGCATAGTATATCCGCTTATTGATTGGTCGCCCGTGTTTAAGGCTCTAATTATACGCGCTTTTATTGAGTGGAGGCGTGAAAGTGCTTAATATTCGCGTGGAGTTTGACCATGTGCACAGGTGAGTGAAAAATGATATAATCGTCGCATATCGTTCATTTGTACATGGTATCGATATTTTGGTTTATTATTTATAATGTTTTAATAATGTTTGAGGTTTTTTCATAATTTCAATATGAATACCCATTAACTATTATTCATATTATTTATTATATACTATAATAAAATTTTAATATTGAACCAACATATCATTTTCTTAGAATACCTGAATGTTTATTTATATATATTTAATTGTAATATACCTTCATTAGTCAATTAGTAATATACCTACATGTATGCTTTTCGCATACATTTAAGTTTATTTCGTATAATTTGACACTGAAGCTCAAACTAATTTATAATAATATTACAGATGATGTGAATTACACATTTTCTCAGTCACTAAATTTCTTTTTGAATTCAAGTGAAACAGGAAATTCAATTCACTTACGGCTCTATTAGCCTTAAGGGAGTTACTCACCTATCCGCCTAGTCAAAACAGGGTTAAACACGAAGGTTAATTACAGTAGAACTTGATCTGGCAACGTCGCATCTTGTTTGTTCGTGTGCGCACAGGTGTACAGTCGCACATATGGTCACGTCAGTACCTAAGAAATGTTTCTCAGACATGAAATTATACAATGAATTAAAAAGCTGCACATCCGTCCAAATGAGGAAAAAAATGATTGCCTCTGACATCACGGTAGCTATGGTTATCGATGCATACAAAGAACATGGTTTTGATGGATTATCTCGTTTGTTTGGTGCTGATAAAAACGGGAAAATTCGTGTGACAAAAAATAGGAAGGTTAAAAATAAAATCTGTGATTATCTGAAAACAAAATACTAATTAACTTTATTTTAGTTGGTATATATTTATTGTATATGTATCAAATATTCTAAATAATAATAATTAATATACGATTTTGATGATAATACATATGTATTGAAAAGTTGTTATATCGTTTCAAGACTGTGAAAATAAGACAAATTTAGTATGTCATTGCGAAAGATTTTACGTACTACGTATTATGATATGTATGTAAATAAAGTTGTTTGTATGTACTTAATTCGTTTATTTATCATACGAATAATATTTCAAATTTTGCTTACATAACCTACGAATGCGACGTTGCCACATACCTAAGCAAAGACCAAAATCACAGCAATTTCCAATGTTCATCGTATTTGTTACTACTTTTAGAACCTACCTTTGAATGTTATTAAAGTTAATAACTATTCCTGAACATCTTATTTTTCTACTGTTCAAATCCCGTTATGATCTGTTCGTCAGTTGAAAAGATATCAATGATAATACACGATAACACTGCGATTTCTTATAAGAGGCCATGTTAAATCAACTAGAGAGGTGCAAAATAGAAATATGAATATCTCACTAAAAAACCGACCTCAGACATTGAAATTCCGTACGGATAATTTTTTAATTATATTCTAACGCTCTGCAAAGTTTAAGATTTTTCTGTTCGTTAATTCTTCATCCTGAGTAACTCCCTTAAGGAACACATTCTCATCATGACGCCTGCGCTTCGCGCTCGCTTTTCTGTATACATTTCAGTAACTTTTTAATAAATTACATGATTAATTTATTTTTTTCCAAACCTGTCAAAAAGGGAAAACAATCGTAGACTTTATTTAAGGGAGTTACTCAGGATGAAGAATTAACGAACAGAAAAATCTTAGTTTGCAGAGCGTTAGAATATAATTAAAAAATTATCCGTACGAAATTTCAAGGTCTGAGGAGGGTTTTTTAGTGAGATATTCATATTTCTATTTTGCGCCTCTCTAGTTGATTCAACATGGGCTCTTATGAGAAATCGCGGAGTTTATCGTGTATTATCATTGATATCTTTTCAACTGACGAACAGATCATAACGGGATTTGAACAGTAGAAAAATACGATGTTCAGGAATAGTTATTAACTTTAATAACATTCAAATGTGGGTTCTAAAAGTAATAAAAAATACGATGAACATTGGAAATTGCTGTGATTTTGGTCATTAGTTAGGTATGTGGCAACGTCGCATTCGTAGGTTATGTGCGCGAAATTTGAAATGTATGCGTTATATCTATTGAGCAGCTCGAACCAACTTGTGATTAAAATTTGTTATGAAAATCATATTTTTATTGAATGAAATATAACATATTAATTATTCGTATGATAGATAAACGAATTAAGTACACACAAACAACTTTATTTACATACATATCATAATACCTAGTACGTAAAATCTTTCTCAATGACATACTAAATTTGTGTTATTTTCACAGTCTTGAATCGATATAACAATTTTTCAATACATATCTATTGAGACGGCCCACCTTCAAGTTTCCGCCTTTTGCGGGGTAACGGGAATGAAAACTAGAAAAATAGAGTCGACATAAAAACAATCATAGTCACGCGAAACTCGCACGAAAGAATTGCGAGGTTTCGTTAAGTCTTCGCTTCGTAATTAGTGATTAACTTCCAAACCGGCTTCCTTTTGTTTTTTTATAAAATTCCTTTTGAGTCAACCAAGGTCCAGTAACGTTATTGTCAATTTCAATGGGAGGAAAAAGCAAATGATGATCTCGTTGGGAACATATGCTCAAAATTTCCAAAATTTGGAACCGACTTACACTGACGCTTTGTAATTGATAAAACTTTTAAATTCAGGGTGAGGTGCGAAATGGAATAATTAAGGAATTTACGGGGTCATGAAGCTGAGTCCAAAAGGGCCTACCAGATCCAAAACGTCAAAAAGAATATTATTTTCAGAAGTAACGAGAAATTAATCGAAGTTTTCTTTTACGTATTTTAGATAGAGCATCTTGGAATCACGGGCAAAAATTACGAGGATTCTTCAGTTTCGCATTCGTTCTCGAAAAATTAAAAATCGTGAGTTTCTTCGGTTTTCTTGCTCATTAAATAAAGAATAAAATCTCGCGAAGTTTTCACCCTTCGTACCAACCCACACATAAATTTTAAAAGACAATTTTGAGCCAAATTAGGCGATAATTCGGTATTGAAATGTTTAATTATTGATGAAATAGAATCCGAAAGAATCGAAATGTTTCACTATTATTATCACAATCGTTCATTAATTATTATTTAGAATATTTGATACATACACAACAAATATATACCAACTAAACTAAAGTAAATTAGTATTTTGTTTTCAGATAATCACAGATTTTATTTTTAACCTTCCTATTTTTTGTCACACGAATTTTCCCGTTTTTATCAGCACCAAACAAACGAGATAATCCATCAAAACCATGTTCTTTGTATGCATCGATAACCATAGCTACCGTGTTGACAGAGGCAATCATTTTTTTCCTCATTTGGACGGATGTGCAGCTTTTTAATTCATTGTATAATTTCATGTCTGAGAAACATTTCTTAGGTACTGACGTGACCATATGTGCGACTGTACACCTGTGCGCACACGAACAAACAAGATGCGACGTTGCCAAATCAAGTTCTACTGTAGTTAACCTGCGTGTTTAACCCTGTTTTGACTAGGCGGATAGGTGAGTAACTCCCTTAGGGAAACGATTTTGCAGAACAACGCTTATTTCGTATCTCACATATTTTGGTGAAAAAAATGGAATTTTTTCAATATTTAAAATCAATACATAAAATATACATCCTGTCGAGAGATGTCTTGAAAAGAATTTGTAGAACCCATTTAGGCAAATAATTTTTCATCTAAACGTTTTTTTTGTATCTCACATAGTTTGTCTAAAAAAAATAAATAAATGAAAATTTGTTTTTATTTTGGGATCGTGTTTGCCCTCTTCTCTGACTGAGGAGGCTATACCCTGTACACAGGGAAATCAACCAGGTATACGTCAGTTGCAGATTAAAAGTTTCAGATTTAAACTTCCAATTTTAACAATTTATTAAAAGGTTTACTATTACAAATATTTTGGGACAATGCCCTACTTACTCTTATCCTAAGACTTGACTAGAACTCCTAGAAAGAGAGAGAGAAAGAGAGCTTCCTCCTGATTTCCGGCTATGGGCGGATGATGATTCTTGTTGTGATCGTTGCCCAAAAGGGCAATTCTAGTTCTTTTGGTTTGCAATTCGCGCACAAATACGCGCACACGCAAACCGGCACCACTGTAGCCACTTTCTGTTAGGTTTAATAAGAGAAAATAACGGTTAGCATTCAACCAGAAAAGGGTTGAGGGCTTTTTAACTCGCCCTGTTCGCCGCTAGAATTTTCCTATTAAATCTAATTCAAATATTTTATGAAAATTATCACTACCATTTTGAGATTCGGTAGTATTAATGTTTACGCACTTTCGCGCACCTTTTTGCCGTTTCAAGATATTTAATGAATCGAAAACGAACTTAACTTGGACCGTGAATGATCCACCGAAGATTAAATTAATTTTGTTGCTTCTGTCCGGATGAAGACTTTATTGTTAACGTCCGCTCAAACGCGATCTCCAATTCAAAGCCCTGAACTAGATATTTTACTAAGCCAGGCCAACTAGCCATTGTCATCAAATTATAGAAACGATTTTAGTTTCTAATATATTTCATTCTAAATTGAAATATATTTAATTAGTCCAGGCTTATAATCATTGTATGAAAAAGCCTCAACATAATCATTTAAATATTCAGATGAGTCATAGTCTTTAGTTACAAAAAGCACGTGGCTTTTGTTGTGGGAGATCAGCTAACTCAGTGAATAAGCCTTTAAGTAAGGATAGGTGCACGAGAAGGAAGTGTGTATATGGAATGTATGCTAGCCTCGCGATGTACAGCAGAGCACATCAAAATGTTTCTAAAAGAGACGGGTATTTCGGGCATGTGCATGGATGAACAAAGAAGGGAATTGAAAAACGGCAGAAAGCTATAGTGATATACAGTGCATGAGTGTACGCGCGCTGCATATCTCTTCCTCTTCCTCTCTTTTTCTTTCTCTCTTTTCTTTTCTATTCATTCTATTGTAATAATATAGTTGCGAGTTTGCTATAATTCATTCTCTTTTGACACTCATTCCTCGCGTTTCTCTTATTTCATAGGTTTACAGTACATAGCGATCGAGTGCCTATGTACTATCGTTATCAATTAATTTACATAATAAAACATTGATGCACGTGAAAAACAAAAGGACGAAATAGTCTTACTTTTAAAAGTTTTATTCAAACTTTTAAAAGTTTGATTTAAATGTATTTAAATAACGCGAATTAATTAATTTATAAATTACTCTACGTCTCTAGACCAGCTCGCATGACCAGAAATGCTGAGTTGCATTAGCCCTTGGAAAGCAATCAGGTTACGAACACTCAAAAGTGTGCATTTGATTCACATTTAAAAGCTATCGATATTCCATAAATTAGAGTTTGCACATCAATCAAAACATTTTTCAAAAAATATTGCACACTTTGTGCAAAATATACATAATATGAAATAATGTTGCAATTTAAATTTGTGGATCTTAATGTAGAAAATAATTTTGTATGATAACTTTTTTTCATATCTCGTATAACTTAACTGGAAAATGGAATTTTGATATTGGCTTTTTTCAAGTTTTAACATGCTGTAATATTTCTAATTTTGGTTTAATCAAAGAATGTTATGGAGATAATTGGTATAGATTTATAAGCCCTATCAAAAACCAGTCTTAGAATTTTTGATTTTTTCAAAAAGCTTTTGTTAACAACACAAAAAATGGTTTAGTTTCCTCAATTTTGGTTGGATATGGCTGGTTAACGAACTTGTCCTCACTTTTTCGGCTCCGATAAAGTGTGCCCAAGTTCAATTCAATCTGATCATTCTATCGAGAGTTATTGAGTATACGACCTACTACAGACAGACAGACAGACACTTTCGTAAAAACCACTTTTTCTGACTCAGGGGGTCTCAAAACTTAATTTTTGATAAAAATTTCGAAAGTCATTTTCCACATAGAACTAATACTTTCTCATCCATGATGAGAATGTAAAAGTAAGTAAAAAAATTCACACCGCATCCAACAAAATCTTTACCTTTTGAGAGATTGTGCTGCTTTGTACTCAAAAAAGGCATCGCAAGACCGTCTCTAACAATCCAACCCTGTCTTTTCCAGCAGCAAACTCGCCTTGAAGCCTTTTCTCTGAGGAAAAGGGTTGTTGGTTTTACCTATCTGAATCTAAGTGCCTCGTCTGGAGGAAAAAGAAGTTTTCGTGAGATAGTCCGCGATCAGGGAAATATCATGCAGAGATAAATGATGACAAATGACCATAGCGATAAAACCAACGTGGTTTATTATTATGCTGGTCAAAACTGATATTTCTACATGTTTGAACAAAATGAATCTTATTTTTATATCGACGTTACAAGTGTCGGGTCAGTAATGTGGATTTACGTAAGAGTGAAATCATGATAATGAACAAATGCTCTTAACTTAACTTTTTTCTCTTTCAGGTGAAAAACCCCCCTTTTCTACACACTCGGAAAATTGACCGTAAAAAAATCTTAAAATGCAAAGAAATTACCATTTTGTCTTATTTTCTGTTTGCAGGAAATCCACGAGACCGAAGTAAATACAATTTCTGAAAAACGTATCATCCTATATTGCTAATACTAGTTCCCCGCAAGTTAAAACATAAGTCCGTGAGTCATATTTATCGTTATAAAACAAAATCACGTTGAAAACGTCTCCACCTTCAGGAATGTCCCTTTTAAGAATCATGTGTCAAATTTGGAAGTGTCTCAACTTCGAGATTTTAAGCATAAAATTTAAAAATTAAACCACGTGAAAATAGTATTTACTCAAGAATGAGTACAAGAAAAGTTTTCAGATTAAAATATCGAATTTTGCGAAGAATTAAATCTTTACAAGTCTGATGTTTGGGGAAACAAATGTCAAAGACTAACATTTTCAGCTTAGTAGTGTTGAAACTTAATATTTAAAAATGTTTGGGAATTATGTTCAGAGGTTTTGAAATGAAATATCAAATAGCGAACATATGAAATGTTTCAGAAGGCTGAAAAAAGTTTAGAATTAGAAAAGAGTATTAAACAAGTATAGGCAAAAATAAATACACCATGGGAGACTTCCGATGAACTTCACTGCTTATGTGGAGATTTAATTGCTAAAAACATGGTACACGAAAAAAGAATAAAGCACCTGGAAGACCACCAGTACGTTCTAGAAGGTAAATTACAGACAAATCTAGGCAGTTCCTCGGCAGTTCCACCCTGGTTAAATAAATATCCCATGCCTAAATTTTCAGGGCATAAGCGCGAAAGGCCTATGCGATTTCTAAAAGATTTTGAGCGTTACATAAGCGCTAAAGATATAAGCACTAATGATTTTAATTATATAATTTACGCGTGTAAGAGAATGGTGGGAACTAGTCTCTCAAAATGATGAAAACATGAACACTTTTAGATAAAAATTCATTTAAAAATATTGGAATGAGTATGTGTGCTTCCAGATTACCTCTGAATTGCAATTTGAAAGATACATTCCTAATAATAATTTATCTAAAGCTGAGTATGCTATAAAAATGATAAATAACGCGAAAGACTTAATCCCACCACCCTCCGAGAATGAAATTGTGTCGAACTTATGTAGGCATTTTGACGATGATATTTGAACGGCCATTATTATCAGAAATATTAAAACTTTCGAAAATTTAATAGAACTGCTTGACGCATCCGATCAAGCAGGCCATTCTAACACAAATTCTGGAAATAATGGTAGTAATTTTGGTCAAAGTCATGGGACTCATCCAAATGTGCGTGGAGAAACACAATTCTCAAATCAGAACAATTTTAGAAGTCGTGATTTTGCCCCAAATTCAGGTAGAAATAATTTTGGAGCGACAGAAAATTTTGCTCAACAAAATAGAAATTTTAATTATAATCGTGAGCACGGTTTTGCCGGCCAAAATCACAGAAATAGTAATTTTTCTTTCTCTAATAATATGGCTCGTTCTGAACGGCACATCAATGGTCCCACGAGCCGCCCTGGCACTAACCTGGCTCACGATAGTAATGATAGGCGTGACATGCGTGATAGAAGTTACAATACTAGGCCAAGTGGCAACGGATATGTGCAAAACGGTGTATATCACCGTCGCGAAAATGCAAATCCCCCGAATACGGGCGCCTATGAGTCTGGACGATCTCAAGGCGGTAACGTACAGGTGGGGGCGTGAAAGGTGCGGGCGGTTGCTAACGCGCCAAGCATAATACAAGGACGCAGCAACGAAAATTCAAGTATATTGAATAATTGCGAACCGGAAATTTCGAATCTTGTTAATAATGTCGAAACAATTAATAACCATTAAAATTAAAATCAAATTAAATTAAATTAAAATAGGCGCAATTATCGACACGGGTAGTGAAATCACGTGCATTTCGGAAGACTTCTTCGAGAATAATATAAATAAGTTCAAAAACTGTAAAATTTTGCCCATCGTCGGCACAAGCGTCGTAGGTGCCACAGGTGTTAAACCGATAAAATTAAAGCATCAATTATATGCGGATTCAAACATAAATGATGAGACGTATTCTTGTGTATTTGTAATAATTCCTAAATTGAATAAAAATTGTATTCTGGGAATTGATGTACTTAAGAAGTTCAAAGGAAGGATTAATATGGAAGAAAATTATGTAATACTACGAAATGAAGATAAAGAATTGAAAATTGAATTTGTAAATGATGAAAAAAATGTATTCGGGTAATCCATGAAATAAATATGGACCCTTAAGAAGATTTAACAAATATTGATCCACAGGACTTTGCAAATGAAATTAATCGTCCAGAGAAATATGAAGAATTTAGCAACGTAAAAGAATACGACGAAATTGAAGAAAAATACTTCATAACCGATGCTGAAATCGAAGAAAAGGTGGAAAAATGCGAGCTGCTGAATGGCAATTGGAAATCAAAGATGATAAACCTTTCATAATTAAAACTTATCAAATCCCAATGAGATTAAGAGAACTGTTTACCGCCGAGTTGAATAATTTACTGGAGCTAGGTGTCACGTCCCGTGACCGTCGCTATTTATTTATTTCATAATACCAAAATATGTAAAATTAATAAAAGATTTTAACATAAAACATACATGAGCAACAGCTATTAAAAAGCATTTATTAGACGAAACTTGAATGTACGAAAGTAAAATTGTAATAGAAAGAGAGATAGTAGTGAACTTATAAATAGAAAACATCGTAAACTCTTAACTACCTGCTAACGAGGAAACCCCATCGGAATGTCCTAAGTACACACGAATATCGACAGGTGCAGCAAAGGATAGAAATTAAAAAATGAATCATCTCAAGAAGAAGGAACGTCGGGGAAACTAGAATAAGAAAACGAAGTCTCCCGTTTTTTCTTGAGTACATAAAAAAAATGGCAACCCAAAGGAAAAGAGGCAAGCTCAGACACGTGCCAAGGTCAGGCCAACATCAGAAGAATATTAGCAGGGCAATATTAAACATAGTCAGTATCGACAAAAAATATAAAACCCATTAATCACCACCTAGAAGTTCCATGTCAGTATCGACCAAAAGGTAGCTAGTATCGACCGAAAATTAGCACATAAAAGTACCTGCGAATCTGCGAATCTTCAGTTGCCGTCGGGTCTATCTTCAGAAGCGGAACTCCTCCCGAAAAGTACAGTTGCCGCCGGAAAATCTTCAGAAACGGAACCCCTCTAAAAAGTACAGAGTTGCCGCTGGTCTATCATCAACGCTGGAACTCTGCTCAGAAATTTAGTATCAGAGTTCCCCTCGACCATCTAAAAATTGAGAACTCTCGAAGTTACCCCGGTCAACTCAGTCCATCTTTTGTCTGTATCTTCCTCGTCAATTTAAAATAACATTAGAATTCAATTTTGTGGAACATTGTTCGTGAGTTGAAAGTGGAACCTGTGAATGGTTCATATATTGAAGTGTCTACGATTTGATTACACCGAGGCCCCACATCGTATATATTGACAGGTGCATCTTCAACTCACCCTTCGGGATCGTCACTAGTTCAGCCCGAAATAGATTTGTGGATTTAAGGCCCATCTGTCACAGTTTCCCTATTTGGATTTTGGTCTACCTGTCAGAATTTCAACGCATCGTAAAGTGAATTAGAAGGTGTGTACCTCTTCCGGATTATCAGTGGTTCCAGCCTGGATTCGAGTAAGTCCAATTTTAACATATGACCCCAGGAGGAAATTTTAATAACTTTCTATCTCTCTCTCTATGTCTCTCTCTCAGTTTGTATCCAGCAAAATAAAGGTTAATAATTGTAAATTCAGTAAGTTTCGAGTTTCATTTCAGTTAGCTACCCTCATCCCAGTTTCGGTTTAGAAATCCTCTGGATTTCTTTACCGATCTAAAACGAGGGAAAAATAAAATATATTATTAAAGGAAGGTAAGTGTCAGGACGTCACATACCCCCTTAATAATTTTGGTGCATCGGCCGGGAAAACAAAAGCTAACTGAATGAGAAAAAATGAATAAAGTGATGAATTAATAAAGTGAAAAATTAATAAAGTAATAAAGTAATGAAGTAATGATTTAATAAAGTAATTGATTAATTAATAAAAATAAATAATTAAATATTGGGTACAAATTTTTTTTTTTAATATATATAAATATATTGTAGAAAGAGAGAGATTATATTTATATTTAAAAATTCCTTCTCTAATTGAATATAAATATTATATAAAATTGAATTGAATTCAATTAGAATTAAATTTTAATTAAATCAAAGTAAATTGAAAAGAAATTGAATAAAGGTAAATTAAAATTGAATTGAATCAAAATAAAATGAAATTGAATTGAGTCAAATGAGAATTAAATTTAAATTAAAATTAAATCAAGTTAAAATTGAAACTGAATTTAAATTAAATTAAAATAAAATAAAATTTGAATTGAATCAAATTGAGATAACATTGAATTGAATCGAATTAAAATAAATTTGATTGAATTGAAACTGAATTGAATTGAATTGAATTGAATTGTAATTGAATTAAATTAAAATAAAATTATAATATTATAATATAATAATTTATTGAAATTTTATAAAAAATTAAATAAATTCGATAATTTTTTTTTTTTACGTAAAATTAATATTAAGAAAGATTGTAATGAAATAATTGAGCGAATATTCCTTCTCTTATATTAATAGTAAATATGACAAGTGATAAGAAGATTACAAGTGTGACAAAGTATGACAGGTGTAAATAAAGTGTATTCTCGCGTATAAATTAAAAATAAAAACAAATTAAAATTTTCTTTTCAATTTAAATTTTAATTAGAATATGTTTTTGAAAATTTTTATTTTTTTTGCTTTAAGGTCCACAAAATATTAATATTAAGGACCAACACAAGTTACACTACCCTTAATTATTAAATTTAAAATTTTCAGATTAAATTTTTTTTTAAAAATAAATTAAATTTATTAAATTTTTTTTTTTTTTTCAAAAACATACACATCCAACTTTGACGATTATCAGAATTTTGTAAGTACCTGAATTAAGCAGGAAATTTGTGCTTGAGTCGAGCCTAATTAATTTGCTACTACAACAATTCTGATTTTCGACTATCGTTACTTCTGTAAATGACAAGATTACTCAAGATTCTATGCTTGAGTCTAGCTTGAATAATTTTTCATTGCTGAAGTACCGAATCGTTGAACACAGACACAAAACAAAAAGGATATTGAAAATAAAATTTATTTTCAAATTGATTTCAACCCTGCGATTGAGATTTATTAGAGGACATTATCCCTCACAGCGTAACCAGTCGCTCGAGGAGGATTATATCGAACAAGGGCCAGCGGTAAAACGCACAGCCGTCCTCAAATTACAGTCTCAAAAGTGGATTTGGGATTAATTTAATAAATTTCATCTAAAATAATTCAATTACTGAAATTTAAAAAATTCGTTTGAGGATTTAACCCCTCATAGCGTAACCAGTCGCTCGAGGAGGGTTATATTGAACAGGGGCTAGCAGTAACACGCTCAGCCATCCTCAAATTAGAATTTTTTGATTCAGGATTGAAATTTATTCTACACAAATATAAAACAAACAAAAAAAGGGGATACTCAAAATAAAATTTATTTTTATTAGGAATTGTTTAGGTAAATAACTTTCAAAAAAATATATAATCGTGATATATATATATATATATTAATCGAGTCGTTACTCGTATTTGAAATTTTATGTCATATTTTGTCAGCACTGTATAATAAATTCCTTTACCATTAAGAAAACATACTTTTAAACGTCCCCGAGCAAGAAATTTTAAGTCAAAAGATATCAAAATTAGAGAGATCAATAACGATATCGAATTCTCAGAATTCTTTGAACAATTGTTAGAAAAAACAGAAAAATTTATTGCGAATAAATGTTCTCATAAATATGGAAAAAGAAAAATCAACGAAACTCCGCCGAATCTAAACCAGGAAGTTCTCAGTTAAGAAGTTCTGAGGCAGAATCAACAAGTAATAAAACCACCCAAAATTCATCCCCAATAACCGAAATATCAGACAGCAGTTCAGACCTTGACCCCAAAACAAATCAGAAAATTTCTAATTCTTGCGAAAGTATTGTTCCAACTATCGAAATTTTGGATATATCATCAGATTCAGGATCTGAAACAGAAATTGAGGAACCCAGTTTTGCGCAGAATAAAATTTTTCTACCCAAAATAACGAATATTTGCAGTTTAGAAAAAAAATAAGGTTAAATTGATTAAAGAATTTTAGACTTAGAAAAAATTGTTCCGAAATAACAATACAATAACAAGCCATTTTCTAGAAATAATTAATATGCAAAATACCAATGTCGATTCCATCACGAGAAAGCAGTAAAAAAGGCACTATAACTCGTAGTCAAGCAAAGAAAAACCCAACTTTAGCAAAAGAAGTTGAAGAAAGTTCCCAATTACCACTTAAACCGAAACGAAAAAATCAAGAAAATACTGTAAAGGATTCACACCATTCAGAAACGTCAAGTATTTTAAATCAAGGTGATCTATTAGATATCAGTGTTGGAAGCATTTCTGATCCCGAAATCAGTACGTCAAATAAAACAAAAAACCAAAACAGTCCACTTTTTAATAAATTGAAAACTTTTATCAGATCAAATAATAGCATCATTATTGCAGGAGATAAATATAACGATACACCACAAATTAACCAGTCATTTGCCGATACCATAAGGGATATAACACTTAGAGAAGAATCGATATTTAAAAACGATACAGCAAACTCTACTTTATACGATAGAACATTGTGTGCGCAGGAAAATTCTTGTGATATAACTAATTTTCAAGTTCCTGACCTACCTCAAGAAGGATACGAATTCATAGACCCATTTTCAACTAAATCACAACTAAATAGGACTCCGGAAACTTTCAATCATACAGCAATATTTAACAATCCCAATTTAGAATTTGAACAAGTTCAAGAAATTTTACCGAATAAACTCAATCAAATTACACCTGACGACCCTGCAAACAGTGAACAGGCTCTTGATTCACTAAAATCTTCACACCCGTTATCAACCTCTAGGAAATCTGATAACGAAATTTTAGCAAATAATTTACCAAATAATTTACCGAATATTTTACCAAATAACCTACCAATACAATCCTTTGAAATGATGAATTTACCTACAAATCAACAAGTATCTCTACGAGACGCTTTAGAAATTGTCCCATACTTTGATGGCTCAAGCAAAGTGCCATTAACCATTTTTATTGAGGCTTGCAAGGAAGCAAAAGAAATGGTCCCCAATGCAGAAGCTAATTTAGTAAAATGATTGAAAAGCAAACTTACAGGTGAAGCAAGAAGATGTATCATCGGAAATTATTATAATAATTTAGAAGATTTCATATCAAAATTAAAAACCATTTTTGCCCCTTCAAAAACTGTATACCAATTACAAGGAGATTTAGGTAGAATATATATGTGGGAAAATGAAAGTGTTTTATCCTACGCAACACGCATACAAGAAATAGCAGCAGAAATCCTAGAATGTCATAAACAAAATAATAATGGTAAAGAAGCTGCTGAATTTGAAAGAAACTTGGAAAGAGACGTGATCGATTGTTTTCTACGAGGTTTAAAACCAGAATTAGAAATACGAATAGGAACAGCCGATAAATTTAACGAAATAGTAGAAAGAGCAATACGAGAAGAAAGGAATTTAACAGCCAAAAACGAACTGCGAAGAGGAAACAGACAACATTCACTGTTCCAAGAACTTGAGAAATCATCACATAATAACCGCGAATTTGCAAAAACAAATAAAATAAACTTAGCACGAGAGGAACCAATAAAGTGTCAAATCTGCCAAAAGATAGGTCACACAGCAGCAACCTGCTTTCAATACGTTCAACAAATAACAAATAAAAACTCACAAGATAATCAATCAAGAAATAACTCAAATAGACAAAACAATCAATACGATAGAAATAGGCTAGGTCAGGGAACTCAATGGAGACCCTCACAGAGATACCAGGTGCAATGCCTAAACCAGCAAGGTAGTAGAAACAACTATAGAGATATAAATAGCTTCCCATCCCACCCTAATTTTTCCCAAGGAAACAGATTTAACCAAAACCCAAACTTTAATCGAAATAACCAGAATATGTATCGCAATTTTAATCAAAATAATCAAAGTCGAAATTTTAATCAAAATCCGAATTTCAACAGAAATTTCAATAGAAACCAAGGACAAAATTTCAACCAAGGTCAAAATGTTAATCAAAGTCAAAATCAAGGTAGGAATTTCAATCAAAACCCCCATTTTAATCAAAGACCAAATTTTAATATGAATTACAATGAAAATAGAAATCAAAATCCAAATTTTAATCAAAACCCAAATCAAGGTCAAAATTTCGAAGTTATTTGCTACTCGTGCAATACACCAGGACATACATCTAGGAATTGTAGCAAGAAAATAAATACTAATTAACAATTACCACAAGAACCACAACAGTGTCTCCAGAACGTGGGATTTTTCGGCCCCCACCACGTTCCCATCTGGGAGAAACACATGCAAACGTGGCGTGTCAGTGTGTCGGCTCTGCTACACGCTGCGGTCACCAGCTTCGTGTAAAGCCGAAGGTGCACGAAGACGGACTTCGTTACAATGCTTGAGTTTTCAAGTTATTTTTAGATTTCACGCTTTCGTTTATCGAGTCGAAATTAAGAATTGTATTTTTCTCGAGTACGTGCAAAAGAGGCGCGAGGCAGACGACGAATTTGAATTTACGAAGTATATAGTTCAAGAAATAACACTTTTCTTCAATTTCTTGAAGAAAGTCTGCATGAAATAAACATCAGTATGACCTTGGAAAATTTCATGAGGATTTCAACACTTCAAAAATAAACTTTCAGTGAAATTTAGTGACAATAAATGTATAAAATTTGAATCAATATATAATTTTCCATTCAAATTTATATACTTCTTACTAATTTTGGACATTTAACAATTTTTCAATTAGAACAATATTTTCTATCAAGATAAAATGAACATAAAATTCAAGTTCATAATTTATATTTTCAGTTATATGTCAGAAATATTTTCATCTCACATTTTTGTAGCCTAAGCACAAACTTTTCATTCCAAAACTTAAAATCTCTACGGAAATGGAAAATTGTCTAATAGCAGTAGATAAATTAAAAAGCTAAAATATGTGTTTATTGGTATTTCCATATTAACATATAAATATCAATCAACTTTAAATTTTACATAAAAATGTTCGTTCGAAGTGTTCAAATCTTGTTACAATTTGACAAGATTTTATGGAGGAGTGCAATCTTTTGGATGAAATATTTTGTAGTTCTTAATTTGTCTGTCCGTCTGAAATCGTAGTAAGATTTGAACAGTAAACAACAAATTTTCCAATAGAATTCAGGATCAATAATAATTGATTCAGGAAATACTTCAACTCTGTAGAGCATTTTTGTATTTCGAATTCAAAATGTGTGCTTAAGCCACAAAAAAGTAAGCTGAAAATGTAGATATAAAACTAATTATGTCATGTTTATGTCTTCTTAATGGAAAATACTTTGCATATAATTCTCTAATTCGATATTTTTTTAATGTATGAACATTCAAGAAATTGATAAATATTCCATCTTTTTATAGGAACTAAAAATTTCCGGATAATGCTTTGATTGAGAAAGCTAAAAATCTGTCAGATATTGATATAAATTGCAATTTTACAATTGCATTATTTTTCAAATATTTTAACATCTCTTCAATCTTGATAATTCTTACAGAAGTTTATTTCATGTGAGTGACTTTTTCTTTTTCTAATGAAAGATTTCGTAATTCTAAATTCGGCCTAATTCGTAACATTGTAAAAAGATTTTAAAACTTCATAAAAATTTTTTTTCTGTTTTATTCAAAGTCAATAAATATTCAATGTTTGGAATCGAAATATTAAGTAAATGATTTTTAATTTCTGGGAATAAACTGCTTTAATAAGACAATCTTTCTTCTTTGTGAGAAATCTCAATTTTAAAATTAAAATTCTACGCATAGGATACAAAAACATAATATGAAAATACGTTTATTACAGAATTTTGAAATATACAAGTTGACCAATTTTTAATCGAGTAAATCGGCTACTTTAAGCAAAAAATTATGTTAAAAATATTTTATAAAAAAAAAATAAGACACATTAAATTACGGTTTAAAATCCACATTCATAGATTGATGGTAAAAGCAGTTTAAAGTTTTTTAATCTTACGTTTTAGTGACGTATGCACAGACTTTTAATCAGATAAATGAAATGCTTTATAGAAAGTCAAAATTTTCTTATTACTGCACTTAATCAAATTTATAAAGTAAAAATATTTTTTAATTGATGCTTTCACTCAATTCTTTAAACATTCATTAATTGAAAATTGTACTCAAAATTTAATCTTGCAGCTTTCCGAATATTCCCACAATGTTACAAAATCTTATTAATCATTATTTTAGTCGAATTATTTTCAAAATATTTAAAAAATAAATGTAAATATTTTGATTAAATACTCTGTCAAATTTTGCATTTGACTGATCTTGCAAAATTGTTCAAAGTTTTGAATACCGATAGAAGAAACTTTAAATGAAATTTTATGTCCATAAATGCTTAAAGTTCTATATAGAAATATCAACTACAACATTCTCAAATTTTGTAAATAAACTACTACATTCAAAAAGTTTCGGATTTTTTTAAAAACTGTACAAATTTCAAATATGAATCAGTCAAAATCTACTGATTATCAGTGAAATTTGACTGATTTAAATAACTAAAAACAGGTCACTGTGAATCAGTCAAATTTCAATGATTACTTCAGTGAAAAGTAACTGATTTAACAGTGAAAAATATTGTTTCCACTGATGATTCAGTGAAAAGGCAAATCACTGATTCAATCAGTGAAAATTTGACTGATTCAGATTTAGAGTGTATACAAATTTCAAATATAAAGTGTACTCTGTACATTAATCAAACAAATTTAGAAGATGAATATTTTAATAAATATTCCTAAATATTATTGGAATATGATACATATCGATTTAGAAAAACTTCTTCAAAGTACTCAGACATTTTTCTTATTTTACGACATTTTTGCACCATGTTTGACCTTTGGGTAGGACTCAAGAAAACAATTGTAGACATACTTTCATTACTTAGAAAAATACTATGAAGACTTGCTTTTTAAATAAAAGCGAAAACTCTTAAAACCTTCAACAATCGGTTGCATAGATTCGGCTCTAATTTTGGACGCAATTAGAGAAATAGGTTTTTTTGCTTTTTTTAGATCTAGTTTTTGCCTTAAACATAAAAGAAAGAAAACACATTTGAAATATTAAAATAAAATAGCTGGTTCATGCTTAGAGAATCCCAAATATTCTGAAATAAAACTCCTTCCACACCACCACGGAGGTAGAGTTTAAGGCTCGTTTTTTTTACGTGGTATCCCCTGTAGGCCTAGTCCACGTCCTACGAAACGGAAAGAGTTTTTGCTTTCAAGCAAAAAGAAAAAAGGAAAAAAATGAAGCAAAGTGGTAAAAAACGCTACAAATGTAGCCCGTACTTCAGGCTTGCCTCTATCAAATGCCAGTATACGTCGAACAAAAATGTTTTGTTTTAAATCAAATAATGAAGAAGTTTGATTAATTCGGGATGATTTGGGGTGCTTGATTATTGTGAGTCCCCTTGCCTCTCACTTATGCCCAAAGCGTGATATTACTCAATTTCAGTATGTTTTCTTACTCACAAAATAATAATTAAAACTAAACAATTTCCATACCCGAGGCACGCGAAGAAAGGAATAAAGAACGTATCTCTGATATAAGAAATAAAATGTCATTATTTTGTGAGTATGAAAGGGGTTTGAAATTGATTAACGCCATGCCTTGGCCATTAGAATTAATCCTCTCCTTCGTGAGCGAAGAGCGACAAACCACTTTCCCTATCACTTTCTGCCATCTCACATAGATTTTCGGTCATTAATTGCAAATGCTTCGAAGTGATGCTCGTTGTTCTGGCTGTTTCAACTCTCGCCTTTAGGGCTGATCGAGTAACACAAATTGAGTTTTCCGTCCTGTTTCCTAAGCGATTTCTTTTGGGAGTTTTCGCGTCCGTGAGCATGGAGAAACCTCGCTCCGCCTCAGCATTTGAATGAGGAAGACTCCGAACATGATTCAATACTGAGGTCAAATTTGGAAAAAGTTTTTCTCCTGTACTCGTCGAAGATACACCGATACTAGACCACATTTCCTCAAAAGATAAATTCGACCACTTTTCTTTGAGTTCCTATCTGATTTTGAGTAAAGAATCCCACTCTTTTTGTACACCTATTCTATCAAACGACCCTAAATCTTGACAAACTTTCCAGACCCTAGGAAAAGTTTCGCTTCGATCAGCATAGAAAGCTACTTGAGGCCGGAAAACAGCAACGCAAGACAAAAAGATGTCATCAAAAGGAAGTCGATTGCGAATTTCTTCGCTTGCTGTGACATAAAATTTCAAGCAATTACGAAGAAATAGATCAACTTCTACTATTTGCAATTTCTTGTTTGTAAGTTGCTGCTGGAAATATTCTCGCGTTTCCTTACCAACGTCAATGTCTTGAAGCGGCTTTTGATTACTAGAATCTGCAAAGTCAACATTTCTAATGATTTGAAAGAATAAATTCGGTTGAAGAAGACCCTCTTTCAAATAACTGCTAAGAATCCATACGAAGAATTTAGCCGAGTTTGGCTGGAGTTCCTGAACCATTGTTTCGCGACTTTGAAATTTCGCATTGTATATGTTGAACCTATTCAAAGTAAATTTCAAGAATAGGAAATATGCGAGTGTCAAAGGATTCTGCATTTTTCCTAACAAGTCTTTGGCCTTCTCTACCTTCTCAGATACGAGGACCATAAGATACTGAAGAATAACTTCCCAATTCTTTATTATAATATCTATGCATCGATAGCGGACAAGCCAGCGAGTTTCAGAATGACTAGGAATTTTTTGATAGTCATTTCCTAATTCCAAAACAATCGATCGAAAAATAGCCGTTCGCTTGGAGCTAGCATTAAGAAAAGCTGGCAAATCTTTGATTAAATCCTCTACATATGGGATTGTGGCACAAGCATATTTTGCTACAATTGCTGACGAATGCGAGACACACGGGAAAACAATTAAACGGGGACTTTTTTCCTTTAATTTTGTTTTGAATGAGGACCTATTGCCGACTATCACCTGTGCATTATCACAAGCTAAAGCACAGATATTAGATAAAGGGATTTTCTGCCCGGACAATGCTTTTTCGAACGCATCAAAAATTTTAGAGGCAGAACAATCCGAAGCATTTACATTAATAAGCTGGAGCAATTCCACCCTGACAGAAAATGTCGTTGGCTCCACATATCGAACCATTAATGACAGCCACTTTTCTAGAGTCCTGTCGGTCGTTTCGTCTTCGTACACTGAAAATGATTGATTACGCAAAATATTTGCCATGCGATCAGTTTCAGCAGCACATACGACGTTATTTACAACTAGGACCATTTTAGTATGGCTCAATCTAACGTATTTTAAAACCGAAGGTTCCATATCTTGGAAAAGTCCTATCAATTCTGATGAAATCGCGAATGGTAAATTATGCTCTACGAAAAATGTACTAATCCTAATCTCTGCTTCTTGTACTTTCTGTTTGAAAGTAATACTTTCCGGAATCGTGGAATTTGTGAATTCTGAAGCAGAAGAACTTGCTACACAAGGTTCAACACTGTAAGAATTGGCAGTTACATTAGAAGAATTTTCACTTACTACTCCATAACATTCTAATTTATTTGAAAACTCTTGCTTCTTTCTGTGTGATAAAGATGCTTCATGATTTTCAATTTCCGATTTGCCACATAGCAACGTTTTATTGCAAATTTTGCAATGAAATCTTGTTTCATCTGCTAATGTAACCACCCACTCTCTCCACGACGGAAATTCCTCAAACCATCCCAACTGAAAGTTTTTTGCATTTTTCATGACTTTTCTAGCGGGTTGACATTCGTTTGAACCAGAGTTCAAACGGTGGTCAACCTTCGTTTGAACCTGGCTGTCCTTCAAAACACTCGAATTTGGGTCAACCGGATTACTCATTGTGAACAATAAATTATACAACGAAGGAAAACAGAATTATTTGACAAGAATTAATAAAATGAAAAGTCGATATAATTGAGCGAATGTGAATAATTTGTAATCTGCACACAAATTAAGTTTCACAGAATAAACTTACCCACAAGCATCAAACAATAACGTACGTAAGAGCACTCACGTATCACCAAATAATAATATAATATTCTTACTTTTGCCGTTTTCAATAAGGAATTACGATAAAAATATGAAGAATCCACACTCTTGCCTTCTCAAATAACGCATAAAGCGAGAATCAAGTATATCTTAGAAGAAAACAAAAGAAGGTTGCTATTATTATTTGTTTTCGTCTCCAATTTGACCTCTATACCGTTCGTTTGCGATTTAAAACATTGGTAACTTTTTGGCTATTAATCTGATTGAGCTACAACTTTTCAGAAAACTTTCTTTACTAAAGTATTAAAATTTTTCTCCTGTAGATAGTTTCAGAAAATGTAGACACTTAATACAATATTAATAAAATCGTAAAATTCTGAAAATTTGTTAAGCTAGCGCGAGTGGAAGTAGAGAAAACAATTTTTTTTTTAAATGTACTTCTCCCAATTACTTGAAAAATTAGAAGTTTTAAAAATTTTTGCAAAAGGAAAAACGATGTGCCTTGAAAGTGTACATAAAATTTATTGAACTATTACTGGTAAACTCTACCTCCGTGGTGGTGTGGAAGGGAGTGTTATTTCAGAATATTTGGGATTCTCTAAGAATGAACCAGCTTTTTTATTTTAATATTTCAAATGTGTTTTCTTTCTTTTATGTTTAAGGCAAAAACTAGATCTAAAAAAAGCAAAAAAACCTATTTCTCTAATTGCGTCCAAGGTTAGAGCCGAATCTATGCAACCGATTGTTGAAGGTTTTAAAAGTTTTCGCTTTGATTTAAGAAGCAAGTCTTCATTGTATTTTTCTAAGTAATGAAAGTATGTCTACAATTGTTTTCTTGAGTCCTACCCAAAGGTCAAACATGGTGCAAAAATGTCGTAAAATAAGAAAAATGTCTGAGTACTTTGAAGAAGTTTTTCTAAATCGATATGTATGATATTTCAATAATATTTAGGAATATTTATTAAAATATTCATCTTCTAAATTTGTTTGATTAATGTACAGAGTACACTTTATATTTGAAATTTGTATACACTCTAAGTCTGAATCAGTCAAATTTTCACTGATTGAATCAGTGATTTGCCTTTTCACTGAATCATCAGTGGAAACAATATTTTTCACTGTTAAATCAGTTACTTTTCACTGAAGTAATCAGTGAAATTTGACTGATTCACAGTAAACTGTTTTTAGTTATTTATATCAGTCAAATTTCTCTGATAATCAGTAGATTATTTTGTAGATATGTTGTTACCGGTATTATAATTTGAACATTAAAGTGAATGGCCTTTCCGGTTTTGTAAAGTTGTTTTATTTTTAAAAGTACGTCAACGTTTCGACCGATTTTTCGGTCCTTATCAAGACTATAAAAAGGAAATACAAAATGAATATATATAAAAATTTTTGAAAAATTATGAATATAATAAAAAGATAATATTTATATAATAAAAAGATTTTGTTTTTTCAATATAATATGTAAAATTAAGAGAAGATAAAAGAGAGAAAGAATAATAATAATAATAAAACATACCGTGGATGACATATTTAGTATTTTACTTCCATTCATATTGTTTGATGATTGGTTAAATTTAAAAAAATCCAAGTTTAAAGGCATAAAAATATGTAGTAAAATTATCATCATAGCATATTAGTTACTATGAGAGTTCGTTAAAATATTTAAAATTTTTTGTTAGGATAACTGGTGTCAACCTTTTTAGGTTATATTGATCGATAACGACACCTATAAAATAAATATATAAGATATAAATTTTGAATTAAATTATGTAAAGAAATTTTTTGAAATATTAGTTACTTACAAGCAGTTTCCATTATTTATACGTTATTGTTACATATTATTAAAAATTTTATATTACACAAGACTTTGGAAGTAAAATGTCTCCACAATTGTTCATTTGGCTATCGTAGCGTTGTTGATGTTATGGTGTGTTCTCAAGAAAATTAATATGTAATATATAGGCTATTGGTAACATTCAATGGTAATTTTTGAAATTTATGAAATTATACAATTAAAAAGATTAGAAAAGATAAGAGAAAGTAGAAAAGTTATGTTATGGATTTTATTATATTATTATAAATGGCACTTAGATTTTCAATATCTGTTTTGTAATTAATAGAAAAATTTTCTTTTTGAATATAAATCATTTCTAAAATTAATCGTTTTTTTAAAATATTTTCTGTATCTAAAATTTTAGTATTTTTAAAATCAAAGGAATGTTTGTAAGAAGTAGCATGTTCTGCAAGTGCAGTTTTGTTATCTTTATTTTTAACAGATCTAGCATGTTCTAGTAATCTATTGTGTAAGAATCTGCAAGTTTGTCCAATATATTTTTTGTTGCATTGAATGCAGTTAATTTCATAAATGACATTATATTTAAATTTTTTTGTGTTCTATCTTTAATTGTTGGAAATAATTTTTTTTGGAAAGAGTTTTCTATTGTAAAGACAATTTGAAGTTTAGTTTTTTTAAAGATTCTGCATAGCTGTTCTTGAAAATTTTGAATATATGGAAAAGTTATGACTTTTCTACTTTCTTTGTGATCTATATTATAAATTTCACATACTTGATTTGTTTTATGTTGAATTGTTATTAATTTTTTATAACGTTCGAAAATTTTTTCATTTAAAAGATCTAGTGGATAGCCATTTTTTAGTAATGTAGATCGCACACAATTTAAATTATTTATATGAAAATCTTTATCTGATAAGAGTATTGCTCTATCAGTAAGTGAGTAGATAACGCCAATTTTATATGTTAAACAGTGGTTAGAGAAAAAATTGATATATCGACCTGACCAAATTGGTTTTTTGTACCAATTAGTTTTAATTTTATTATCAATAACTTGGATATTTACATCCAAAAAATTGATATTATTATTTATAGATTTTTCTAAAGTGAATTTTAGTTTTTTATCTATGGAATTAAATCTGCATAAAATATCTTCTACTTTGTTTTCTGGTAGACAAATTAAAGTGTCATCTACATATCTGTAATAAAATATAATATTATAAGGTAATTTTTTTAAAATTTTATTCTCTAACTCTTCCATGACAACGTTTGCAGCAGTGGCTGATAGAGGCGATCCCATTGGTAAACCAAAAATTTGTTTATAAAATTCATTGTTATAAGTACAGTATGATGATTCTAAACAAAATTGTAAAATATTATCGAAATGTGTTTGTTTGAGAAAAGTATTGGTTTTTATTTGATTCCATCTTAATTTAACTGATTTTCTAATAAGATTCCAAGAAATATTAGTGTACATGGACACTGCATCAAGTGAGATAATAGTGAAATTATTTGGTATATAGATATTGGAAATTTTCTTTTTGAATTCAAAACTATCTTTAATATGATATTCAGTATGTCTAACTGTTTTTTGCATAGATTTAGAAAGTAATTTAGATAGGTTGTATAAAGGTGAACCAATGAAGGAAGTGATAGGTCTTAGTGGACAGTTGGTTTTATGGATTTTTGGTAAACCATAGAATTTGGGTGCAATATTGGTGCTACAATGAAGAAATTTGTAAAGTTTTTCATCAATAATATTTTTATCTTTTAGTTCATTTAAAGTTATAGTTAAAGTATTGTTTATTTCATTAGTTGGATCTTTTTTTAGTTTAATGTAAGTAGATGGATTATTGAGAAGATCGTAAATTTTTGAGTTGTAATCATTTTTGTTCATTAGAATAGTTTTATTACTTTTGTCTGCATTTGTTAAAATAATGTCTGTGTTATTTTTTAAAAAATTTTTTGTTTCATAAATATCTTTTTGTAAGAAAATATTTTTATTAATATTACTATTTTCATTATATAGCCAATTTTGAACCCAATATGTTAATTCATTTCTTATGTAGTTTCTATTGTCATAGGGAATGTTATGAATGTTATATTCTAAATTTGTAATAATTTTAGCAATAGGAAAAGTTTTTTTATTGTAATTAAAAGCAAACTTACCACCGAGACTAAGAATATCTGCAACGTTGTCAGGGATTTGTTTATTTGACAAGTTTATAAACCAATTGTTTTTGTCTGTAACTAATTTTGGAATTTGAGCAATTTTTAGATTTTCCAATTTATTTGTAATATTGTTGTGTAGTTTCTTTGTATACTTTTCAATAGTAGTTTGATTTTTTGTTTTTAAATTGTTATAAAAATCATTTGAAGTTTGGTTTATAATTTTCATTTTGTAGTAGTAGATATCCTTGCTGATTTGTTTAATTTCTTGTGAAATGTCAGTTATTTCAAAATTTAAAATTTTTTTACCAAAAAGTCTTGTCGAGTTCTCAATCTCCTCACAAATATGTTTCGAAAAAAATCTGATATTTATGTATGTTTGATTTAAAATATGATTAGGCAAAATGTTGTGCGATCTACATTCCAATAAAAATTTTCTCTGTATCTCTCTTTTCTTTAAATTGCTGGTAAACTGTTTATATAATTTGATGTCTTTAACTAGTTGTGGATTGTATTCATTTCGTAAATTGTCGTAGAATCCTTGTATGTTCTCCATGTTTCGATGTAATAAAGGTTTTAGGCCTGATAATTAGTTTGTAGATATGTTGTTACCGGTATTATAATTTGAACATTAAAGTGAATGGCCTTTCCGGTTTTGTAAAGTTGTTTTATTTTTAAAAGTACGTCAACGTTTCGACCGATTTTTCGGTCCTTATCAAGACTATAAAAAGGAAATACAAAATGAATATATATAAAAATTTTTGAAAAATTATGAATATAATAAAAATATAATATTTATATCATAAAAAGATTTTGTTTTTTCAATATAATATGTAAAATTAAGTGAAGATAAAAGAGAGAAAGAATAATAATAATAATAAAACATACCGTGGATGACATATTTAGTATTTTACTTCCATTCATATTGTTTGATGATTGGTTAAATTTAAAAAAATCCAAGTTTAAAGGCATAAAAATATGTAGTAAAATTATCATCATAGCATATTAGTTACTATGAGAGTTCGTTAAAATATTTAAAATTTTTTGTTAGGATAACTGGTGTCAACCTTTTTAGGTTATATTGATCGATAACGACACCTATAAAATAAATATATAAGATATAAATTTTGAATTAAATTATGTAAAGAAATTTTTTGAAATATTAGTTACTTACAAGCAGTTTCCATAATTTATACGTTATTGTTACATATTATTAAAAATTTTATATTACACAAGACTTTGGAAGTAAAATGTCTCCACAATTGTTCATTTGGCTATCGTAGCGTTGTTGATGTTATGGTGTGTTCTCAAGAAAATTAATATGTAATATATAGGCTATTGGTAACATTCAATGGTAATTTTTGAAATTTATGAAATTATACAATTAAAAAGATTAGAAAAGATAAGAGAAAGTAGAAAAGTTATGTTATGGATTTTATTATATTATTATAAATGGCACTTAGATTTTCAATATCTGTTTTGTAATTAATAGAAAAATTTTCTTTTTGAATATAAATCATTTCTAAAATTAATCGTTTTTTTAAAATATTTTCTGTATCTAAAATTTTAGTATTTTTAAAATCAAAGGAATGTTTGTAAGAAGTAGCATGTTCTGCAAGTGCAGTTTTGTTATCTTTATTTTTAACAGATCTAGCATGTTCTAGTAATCTATTGTGTAAGAATCTGCAAGTTTGTCCAATATATTTTTTGTTGCATTGAATGCAGTTAATTTCATAAATGACATTATATTTAAATTTTTTTTGTGTTCTATCTTTAATTGTTGGAAATAATTTTTTTTGGAAAGAGTTTTCTATTGTAAAGACAATTTGAAGTTTAGTTTTTTTAAAGATTCTGCATAGCTGTTCTTGAAAATTTTGAATATATGGAAAAGTTATGACTTTTCTACTTTCTTTGTGATCTATATTATAAATTTCACATACTTGATTTGTTTTATGTTGAATTGTTATTAATTTTTTATAACGTTCGAAAATTTTTTCATTTAAAAGATCTAGTGGATAGCCATTTTTTAGTAATGTAGATCGCACACAATTTAAATTATTTATATGAAAATCTTTATCTGATAAGAGTATTGCTCTATCAGTAAGTGAGTAGATAACGCCAATTTTATATGTTAAACAGTGGTTAGAGAAAAAATTGATATATCGACCTGACCAAATTGGTTTTTTGTACCAATTAGTTTTAATTTTATTATCAATAACTTGGATATTTACATCCATAAAATTGATTTTACTTCCAAAGTCTTGTGTAATATAAAATTTTTAATAATATGTAACAATAACGTATAAATAATGGAAACTGCTTGTAAGTAACTAATATTTCAAAAAATTTCTTTACAAAACAGATATTGAAAATCTAAGTGCCATTTATAATAATATAATAAAATCCATAACATAACTTTTCTACTTTCTCTTATCTTTTCTAATCTTTTTAATTGTATAATTTCATAAATTTCAAAAATTACCATTGAATGTTACCAATAGCCTATATATTACATATTAATTTTCTTGAGAACACACCATAACATCAACAACGCTACGATAGCCAAATGAACAATTGTGGAGACATTTTACTTCCAAAGTCTTGTGTAATATAAAATTTTTAATAATATGTAACAATAACGTATAAATAATGGAAACTGCTTGTAAGTAACTAATATTTCAAAAAATTTCTTTACATAATTTAATTCAAAATTTATATCTTATATATTTATTTTATAGGTGTCGTTATCGATCAATATAACCTAAAAAGGTTGACACCAGTTATCCTAACAAAAAAATTTTAAATATTTTAACGAACTCTCATAGTAACTAATATGCTATGATGATAATTTTACTACATATTTTTATGCCTTTAAACTTGGATTTTTTTAAATTTAACCAATCATCAAACAATATGAATGGAAGTAAAATACTAAATATGTCATCCACGGTATGTTTTATTATTATTATTATTCTTTCTCTCTTTTATCTTCTCTTAATTTTACATATTTTATTGAAAAAACAAAATCTTTTTATTATATAAATATTATCTTTTTATTATATTCATAATTTTTCAAAAATTTTTATATATATTCATTTTGTATTTCCTTTTTATAGTCTTGATAAGGACCGAAAAATCGGTCGAAACGTTGACGTACTTTTAAAAATAAAACAACTTTACAAAACCGGAAAGGCCATTCACTTTAATGTTCAAATTATAATACCGGTAACAACATATCTACAAACTAATTATCAGGCCTAAAACCTTTATTACATCGAAACATGGAGAACATACAAGGATTCTACGACAATTTACGAAATGAATACAATCCACAACTAGTTAAAGACATCAAATTATATAAACAGTTTACCAGCAATTTAAAGAAAAGAGAGATACAGAGAAAATTTTTATTGGAATGTAGATCGCACAACATTTTGCCTAATCATATTTTAAATCAAACATACATAAATATCAGATTTTTTTCGAAACATATTTGTGAGGAGATTGAGAACTCGACAAGACTTTTTGGTAAAAAAATTTTAAATTTTGAAATAACTGACATTTCACAAGAAATTAAACAAATCAGCAAGGATATCTACTACTACAAAATGAAAATTATAAACCAAACTTCAAATGATTTTTATAACAATTTAAAAACAAAAAATCAAACTACTATTGAAAAGTATACAAAGAAACTACACAACAATATTACAAATAAATTGGAAAATCTAAAAATTGCTCAAATTCCAAAATTAGTTACAGACAAAAACAATTGGTTTATAAACTTGTCAAATAAACAAATCCCTGACAACGTTGCAGATATTCTTAGTCTCGGTGGTAAGTTTGCTTTTAATTACAATAAAAAAACTTTTCCTATTGCTAAAATTATTACAAATTTAGAATATAACATTCATAACATTCCCTATGACAATAGAAACTACATAAGAAATGAATTAACATATTGGGTTCAAAATTGGCTATATAATGAAAATAGTAATATTAATAAAAATATTTTCTTACAAAAAGATATTTATGAAACAAAAAATTTTTTAAAAAATAACACAGACATTATTTTAACAAATGCAGACAAAAGTAATAAAACTATTCTAATGAACAAAAATGATTACAACTCAAAAATTTACGATCTTCTCAATAATCCATCTACTTACATTAAACTAAAAAAAGATCCAACTAATGAAATAAACAATACTTTAACTATAACTTTAAATGAACTAAAAGATAAAAATATTATTGATGAAAAACTTTACAAATTTCTTCATTGTAGCACCAATATTGCACCCAAATTCTATGGTTTACCAAAAATCCATAAAACCAACTGTCCACTAAGACCTATCACTTCCTTCATTGGTTCACCTTTATACAACCTATCTAAATTACTTTCTAAATCTATGCAAAAAACAGTTGGACATACTGAATATCATATTAAAGATAGTTTTGAATTCAAAAAGAAAATTTCCAATATCTATATACCAAATAATTTCACTATTATCTCACTTGATGCAGTGTCCATGTACACTAATATTTCTTGGAATCTTATTAGAAAATCAGTTAAATTAAGATGGAATCAAATAAAAACCAATACTTTTCTCAAACAAACACATTTCGATAATATTTTACAATTTTGTTTAGAATCATCATACTGTACTTATAACAATGAATTTTATAAACAAATTTTTGGTTTACCAATGGGATCGCCTCTATCAGCCACTGCTGCAAACGTTGTCATGGAAGAGTTAGAGAAAAAAATTTTAAAAAAATTACCTTATAATATTATATTTTATTACAGATATGTAGATGACACTTTAATTTGTCTACCAGAAAACAAAGTAGAAGATATTTTATGCAGATTTAATTCCATAGATAAAAAACTAAAATTCACTTTAGAAAAATCTATAAATAATAATATCAATTTTTTGGATGTAAATATCCAAGTTATTGATAATAAAATTAAAACTAATTGGTACAAAAAACCAATTTGGTCAGGTCGATATATCAATTTTTTCTCTAACCACTGTTTAACATATAAAATTGGCGTTATCTACTCACTTACTGATAGAGCAATACTCTTATCAGATAAAGATTTTCATATAAATAATTTAAATTGTGTGCGATCTACATTACTAAAAAATGGCTATCCACTAGATCTTTTAAATGAAAAAATTTTCGAACGTTATAAAAAATTAATAACAATTCAACATAAAACAAATCAAGTATGTGAAATTTATAATATAGATCACAAAGAAAGTAGAAAAGTCATAACTTTTCCATATAATCAAAATTTTCAAGAACAGCTATGCAGAATCTTTAAAAAAACTAAACTTCAAATTGTCTTTACAATAGAAAACTCTTTCCAAAAAAAAATTATTTCCAACAATTAAAGATAGAACACAAAAAAAATTTAAATATAATGTCATTTATGAAATTAACTGCATTCAATGCAACAAAAAATATATTGGACAAACTTGCAGATTCTTACACAATAGATTACTAGAACATGCTAGATCTGTTAAAAATAAAGATAACAAAACTGCACTTGCAGAACATGCTACTTCTTACAAACATTCCTTTGATTTTAAAAATACTAAAATTTTAGATACAGAAAATATTTTAAAAAAACGATTAATTTTAGAAATGATTTATATTCAAAAAGAAAATTTTTCTATTAATTACAAAACAGATATTGAAAATCTAAGTGCCATTTATAATAATATAATAAAATCCATAACATAACTTTTCTACTTTCTCTTATCTTTTCTAATCTTTTTAATTGTATAATTTCATAAATTTCAAAAATTACCATTGAATGTTACCAATAGCCTATATATTACATATTAATTTTCTTGAGAACACACCATAACATCAACAACGCTACGATAGCCAAATGAACAATTGTGGAGACATTTTACTTCCAAAGTCTTGTGTAATATAAAATTTTTAATAATATGTAACAATAACGTATAAATTATGGAAACTGCTTGTAAGTAACTAATATTTCAAAAAATTTCTTTACATAATTTAATTCAAAATTTATATCTTATATATTTATTTTATAGGTGTCGTTATCGATCAATATAACCTAAAAAGGTTGACACCAGTTATCCTAACAAAAAAATTTTAAATATTTTAACGAACTCTCATAGTAACTAATATGCTATGATGATAATTTTACTACATATTTTTATGCCTTTAAACTTGGATTTTTTTAAATTTAACCAATCATCAAACAATATGAATGGAAGTAAAATACTAAATATGTCATCCACGGTATGTTTTATTATTATTATTATTCTTTCTCTCTTTTATCTTCTCTTAATTTTACATATTATATTGAAAAAACAAAATCTTTTTATTATATAAATATTATCTTTTTATTATATTCATAATTTTTCAAAAATTTTTATATATATTCATTTTGTATTTCCTTTTTATAGTCTTGATAAGGACCGAAAAATCGGTCGAAACGTTGACGTACTTTTAAAAATAAAACAACTTTACAAAACCGGAAAGGCCATTCACTTTAATGTTCAAATCAGTAGATTTTGACCTATTCATATTTGAAATTTGTACAGTTTTTAAAAAAATCCGAAACTTTTTGAATTTAGTAGTTTATTTATAAAATTTGAGAATGTTGTAGTTGATATTTCTATATAGAACTTTAAGCATTTATGGACATAAAATTTCATTTAAAGTTTCTTCTATCGGTATTCAAAACTTTGAACAATTTTGCAAGATCAGTCAAATGCAAAATTTGACAGAGTATTTAATCAAAATATTTACATTTATTTTTTAAATATTTTGAAAATAATTCGACTAAAATAATGATTAATAAGATTTTGTAACATTGTGGGAATATTCGGAAAGCTGCAAGATTAAATTTTGAGTACAATTTTCAATTAATGAATGTTTAAAGAATTGAGTGAAAGCATCAATTAAAAAATATTTTTACTTTATAAATTTGATTAAGTGCAGTAATAAGAAAATTTTGACTTTCTATAAAGCATTTCATTTATCTGATTAAAAGTCTGTGCATACGTCACTAAAACGTAAGATTAAAAACTTTAAACTGCTTTTACCATCAATCTATGAATGTGGATTTTAAACCGTAATTTAATGTGTCTTATTTTTTTTATAAAATATTTTTAACATAATTTTTTGCTTAAAGTAGCCGATTTACTCGATTAAAAATTGGTCAACTTGTATATTTCAAAATTCTGTAATAAACGTATTTTCATATTATGTTTTTGTATCCTATGCGTAGAATTTTAATTTTAAAATTGAGATTTCTCACAAAGAAGAAAGATTGTCTTATTAAAGCAGTTTATTCCCAGAAATTAAAAATCATTTACTTAATATTTCGATTCCAAACATTGAATATTTATTGACTTTGAATAAAACAGAAAACAAATTTTTATGAAGTTTTAAAATCTTTTTACAATGTTACGAATTAGGCCGAATTTAGAATTACGAAATCTTTCATTAGAAAAAGAAAAAGTCACTCACATGAAATAAACTTCTGTAAGAATTATCAAGATTGAAGAGATGTTAAAATATTTGAAAAATAATGCAATTGTAAAATTGCAATTTATATCAATATCTGACAGATTTTTAGCTTTCTCAATCAAAGCATTATCCGGAAATTTTTAGTTCCTATAAAAAGATGGAATATTTATCAATTTCTTGAATGTTCATACATTAAAAAAATATCGAATTAGAGAATTATATGCAAAGTATTTTCCATTAAGAAGACATAAACATGACATAATTAGTTTTATATCTACATTTTCAGCTTACTTTTTTGTGGCTTAAGCACACATTTTGAATTCGAAATACAAAAATGCTCTACAGAGTTGAAGTATTTCCTGAATCAATTATTATTGATCCTGAATTCTATTGGAAAATTTGTTGTTTACTGTTCAAATCTTACTACGATTTCAGACGGACAGACAAATTAAGAACTACAAAATATTTCATCCAAAAGATTGCACTCCTCCATAAAATCTTGTCAAATTGTAACAAGATTTGAACACTTCGAACGAACATTTTTATGTAAAATTTAAAGTTGATTGATATTTATATGTTAATATGGAAATACCAATAAACACATATTTTAGCTTTTTAATTTATCTACTGCTATTAGACAATTTTCCATTTCCGTAGAGATTTTAAGTTTTGGAATGAAAAGTTTGTGCTTAGGCTACAAAAATGTGAGATGAAAATATTTCTAACATATAACTGAAAATATAAATTATGAACTTGAATTTTATGTTCATTTTATCTTGATAGAAAATATTGTTCTAATTGAAAAATTGTTAAATGTCCAAAATTAGTAAGAAGTATATAAATTTGAATGGAAAATTATATATTGATTCAAATTTTATACATTTATTGTCACTAAATTTCACTGAAAGTTTATTTTTGAAGTGTTGAAATCCTCATGAAATTTTCCAAGGTCATACTGATGTTTATTTCATGCAGACTTTCTTCAAGAAATTGAAGAAAAGTGTTATTTCTTGAACTATATACTTCGTAAATTCAAATTCGTCGTCTGCCTCGCGCCTCTTTTGCACGTACTCGAGAAAAATACAATTCTTAATTTCGACTCGATAAACGAAAGCGTGAAATCTAAAAATAACTTGAAAACTCAAGCATTGTAACGAAGTCCGTCTTCGTGCACCTTCGGCTTTACACGAAGCTGGTGACCGCAGCGTGTAGCAGAGCCGACACACTGACACGCCACGTTTGCATGTGTTTCTCCCAGATGGGAATGTGGTGGGGGCCGAAAAATCCCACGTTCTGGAGACACTGAACCACAACAACAACAACCACTACAACAACAAGAATTTAATCGTCAGGAAAACTCCAATGCCCTTCCTGGAACGGGTGCACAAAGGAGAGGTTAAACGAACAAATATTCGCACCTAATTTAATTGAAAATAAAACTGAAAAAATCAATTTGAATACAAGTAATACAATTCCTCATATAATTCTATCAGCTGAAGGATTGAAAAATCCTATACACATGATGATAGATACAGGAGCCGGATCAAATTTAATCAAACAACAAGCAGTCAAAACAAACGTAAAATAAATAAATACGAATGCCTAAAACTAACAGGCATAAATGAACATCCTGTATTTACACTTGGCCAAATAACAATCGATATTTTCGGCTACCTGACCACCCTCAACATAATACCGAACGAAGTACCTATCGAACATGATGGTATACTAGGTACAGAATTTTTCAGAAACAACGATGCAAAAATTAATTATGCAGAGAAACAACTTGAAATAAATGATAAAATTTACCCATTTGAAATGCAAGAAACTATATTGGTACCAGCAAGAACAGTTTCAGATTTTTATGTGAGAATTAAAAACAGTGAACAAAAACAGGGATTTATTCCACAATTACACTTATGCAATGGAGTTTATTTAGGAAATGCAATTGTTTCTAATAATAACAATAAAGCGAACCTGAAAATATTCAATACAAATACACAACCTCAAAGATTAACTATACCAACTATTGAATTGATAGACTTTGAAGAACTATCAATACATGATAAAACAATAAATCAGAATGACAGAAAATTTAATTTAGGAAATGAATAATTTAATTTTTTGCAACAAATTTTTAATGATTTAATTACTCAGACAAATGATTATCACCAATTATTCAATATTTCAAATAAAAATCGAGAAAACGCAATTAAAGAATTATTAAGATTAGATCATTTAAACAAAGAAGAAAAACAACATGTCGAAAATTTGATTGAAAAATATGCAGATCGATTTCACATACCAGGAGAACCTTTAGGAGCAACAACTGTCTTACAACATAATATTCCAACAACAGATGATCAACCTATATTTTCAAAACAATATAGATTTCCTCCAGTACATAAGGAAGAAATTTCACGTCAAGTAAATGAACTAATTGAAAATAAAATTATTAAACCCTCACAATCACCATATAATACACCTGTTTGGATAGTACCTAAAAAATTGGACTCACATGGAAATAGAAAATGGCGAATGGTACTTGATTTTCGCAAACTCAATGAAAAAACGATTGGAGATTCTTACCCTTTACCAAATATAATCGATATTTTAGATCAATTGGGATCTGCACAATATTTTTCCGTATTTGATCTTGCTTCCGGATTTCATCAAATAAAAATGAGCCCTGAAGACTCTCATAAAACATCTTTTTCAACCCCTTATGGTCATTATGAATTTGACCGTATGCCATTTGGTTTGAAAAATGCACCAGCTACATTTCAACGATTAATGAATTTAGTTTTAACAGGACTTCAAGAAAATGAATTATTTGTCTACTTAGATGACATTGTTTTATATGCAAATTCTTTAGAAGAACATGAAGACAAATTTAACAAACTAATGGAAAGATTAAGTGCAGCAAATCTCAAATTACAGCCAGATAAATGTGAATTTTTACGACCCGAAGTTGCTTACTTAGGACATATAATAGATAAGGAAGGAATACGACCTGACCCTAATAAAATAGAAGCAGTAAAAAATTTTCCAATCTCAAAAAATCCTAAAAACATTAAACAATTTTTAGGACTAGCTGGTTATTATAGGAGATTTATTGATGGATTCTCTAAAATCGCAACACCCTTGAACCAACTTTTAAAGAAGGATATGAAATTTATCTGGTCAGAAAACCAACAAAAAGCATTTGAACTTTTAAAAGAAAAATTATGTGAAGAACCTCTTTTACAAAGACCAGACTTCTCAGAACCTTTCATTTTGACAACTGATGCGTCAGGATTCGCTATAGGAGGAATACTTTCCCAAGGTAAAATAGGTAAAGATAAACCTATAGCTTATACTTCTAGATCATTAAATGATTGTGAGAGAAAATATGATACATATGAAAAGGAAGCATTAGCAATTATTTATTGTGTAACATATTTTCGCCCTTACTTATATGGACGAAAATTTACCTTGGTCACAGATCATAAACCATTAGTATGGTTTCAAAACTCGAAAGACCCTTGCTCACGAGTAACCAGGTGGAAATTAAAACTAGCAGAATACGATTTTGACGTTATATATAAGGCAGGCAAGACTAATGTAAATGCAGATGCTTTATCCAGAAATCCCATTGATTTAGAACATATTGAAAATAATATTGAAATAAATTTAATCAAACAAAAAAATGCAAAATGCATATCTGATTTAAAATATCATGAAAAGGTACCAGAAACAAATCTTACGTGCTGTGAAAAAATAGATTATGATGTAATTGAAGGAAATATTAAAGAAAATAATTTTAAGGAATCTAAACAATTTATGAACAAGAAGAATATATCTAAAAATAAGAATAATCGAAGAAATTATGATGGATTAAAATATAAGGCTATTAATGACGAAGATACCGATTATAGTTATTTAAGAGGAAACAAACAAATACTGACAAATGATGGAAATTTAAATAAGGATGTAAGAAATAAAAAATATAATGATGATATAAATTATGATGATATAAATTATGATGGTATAAATTATGAAGATATTGAAAAACAAAAAATTTGTGAACATTTTGAAGAAATCGAACAATCATACGAAGAAACTTTAATTAAAAATGTTGGTAATAATAAACGCTATAATAATGATGGTGATGATGATGCAGAAAAAATTGATAGAAGTGAAACTGAAGAAATTAAAGAATTATTAAATGAGGAATATTTATTGAAAAATGACGATGACAATGATGAAAAATATTGTGTTAAATTAGATTTTAAGGATATGAACAAAGGAAAAATTTATGAAGATAATGAAAAAGCTATTGAACAATTGAACGAAGAAGATTTATTTAACGTAATTAATAAAAGGTTGATTAATATAATAATGAACAAAATGAAAAATGAGGGAAATGGAAATAAATTGATCAATGAACAAAATATTTCGGAAACATTTGTTTCACAATTTTTGAAATGTGTCATGGATTCTATTCCAATTTTATTAGAAAATAAAAATAAATGTTATGCTATGCAAACAAGGAGCCGATTAAAAAAATTGACGAATATAAATATGGATAAAAATGAAGATACTATGAAAAATAAACTATTAAAAAATGTTGAAGCAACAAATAAGGTACAAAGGATGCGTGGAAGGCCACGAAAGATTATTCAAGAAGTAAAATTACAGAAATCAATTTAAAAAAGAGGTAGACGAAAAAGAAGAAGAAATCCAGGAAAATTTTCAAAACGTAGATCATGAAAACGAAAACGAACAACCGGACATACTAGAAATAGATAATTCTGAAAACTCTGATGAATACGATCTCACAGTAGAAAGGCCACCCCTAGAGCCACCCCCTGATCAACCTTCAACATCCGGATTGCCTAAGACACAGAAAAATATAATTGAATGCCGCGACCAATTGACGATGAGAAAAGATAATTATGCGTATTTTGTAAGCAATAAAGGAGAACCCCGTGATGTAGACTCTAAGCTTTTGAGCAAATGTGGAAAATTACCAAATTTTAAAAATTTACAAAAAGGAATAGTCCAAAAATTGCGAAAAGGAAATCAATACCATTTTATACTTCCAATCGAAGCTTAATTTAAAGCAAGTTTAGGAGAAACAACTAAAGATATCAAATTAGCAATTTATTCTCTCCATTCCATGGTAGATGAATTAAACATTAAATCATTAAGTATTGCAAAATTACCACACATTAACAATGTTTTGTGGGAAGAAATTTTGGCTACATTAAAAATAGCATTTTTGAATTCTACAATTAAAATAATAATTTGTAATGGAATCACATAAATCCTACAAAAGAGCAAAGAAATCAATTAATCGAAGAAGCTCATTCATCTGCTATAGGAGGACATAAAGGAGTAACAAAAACTTATAATAGAATCAGACAAAGATATTATTGGGAAAATATGAAATTGGATACACAAAAATACATACAACTTTGTTTACAATGCCAACTTAAAAAACTTGTTAGAGTGAAAACAAAAAACCCTATGATAATCACTGATACCCCAGGAACAGCATTTGACAAAATTTCAATGGATATTGTTGGATAGTTACCAACAACTTCATCACAAAATCAATATATACTTACTATTCAAGATAATTTTACTAAATACTCTTTAGCAATCCCACTCCCAAATCATCAAGCTGGAACAATTGCAGACGCTTTTGTTAAGAAATTTATTTGCATATATGGCTCGCCAAAAGCGGCTTTAACAGATCAAGGAGCAGATTTTCTAAGCAATTTAATGAGAAAAATGGCAAAACGATTCCGAATACGTCAGTTTAAGACTACCGCTTACCACCCTCAATCAAATGGATCTTTGGAAAGATCCCATCACGTTCTTAAGGAATATCTTAAACAGTTTATCGAAAATAATGCAGAATGGGATGACTGGATTGAATTAGCAATGTTTTCATACAACACGAGCGTTCATGAAGGAACGAAATGCACACCTTACGAATTAGTTTTTGGAAAATTAGCACGTTTACCATCTAGTGATCCTTTACCAGATCATGAAAAAATGGAAACTTACGATATGTACATGACAAAATTGATTACAAAATTACATGAAATGCGTGAAATAGCAGGACAAAATTTAATAGCAGCTAAAGAAAAATCAAAGGAATATTACGACAGAAAAGTTAATCCACAAAATTTTAAAATCGGAAATAGTGTATTTTTACTGGAAGGTGGCGAACTAAAGAAATTCGAAAATCAATATTCAGGACCATACGAAGTACTTGAAATATTAGGCAAAGGAAACATAAAAATTTCAGTTAAAAATAAACCTTAAATTGTCAATATTAATAGACTTAGACTTTCATATATAACCCCACCAGCAACTAATCATAAAAAGAGAAGTTAAAACTAATTTAAAAATAAAAATAAAAATAAGAGCACTCAAACAGATTCCCGCCCAAAATTGGTACCCTTTTGTAAAACATGTAAAAGCTTTAACCATACCTCATACAATTGTTCAAAGAAAACAACAAAAACTAAAAAGCCAACAATTTTCAAAAAAATTTTAAACCTCTTTGCATAATCAAAATATCACCTATGTATTTATTTTAACAAATGAATTCTCTTCCAGGTGAAATGCTAATACCATCTGTTTTTCTTGTTTTAGGACATAGCCATCCGAGAAGCATTATATATGAAAGATACTTTATTCTTTTCGTAATTAAAGTTCGTAATTAAATGTCTAAATTTTTGCACAATGAGTCAGTTTTGACAATTATCATATAAAAACTATTTTGATCATTTTACCAGTCTTTATCTTCAAGCCTTGCACAATTAAAATCTTTGGAGATGGTAGTCATTTAATGTTTTACATGGATATTTACAAAAATACTCAGTTTTTGAAGTACACTAATTGCAATATTCAAAAAACAGAGTAAAACGCTATCGATGAAGAAATACTAATAATAAACACAAATAAAATGAAAATGACTAATTCTTATTCTCCTCTTTTTATGATATAATTATTCTTCACGTTTTCGATAAGTTTATGAATGCTTTCCATTATGAAATTCTCTCGTGTACTATGGTAATTATCGATACCGAAAATTTTCCTAAAATTTTCTTAAGATAATATACTTCCTTCTGCTATGGAAGCGAACACGTTCTATATATATATATAAATACTTTTTACATCTTCATTGAATTTAAAGTTTTTCATTACAGTAAACTTTATCCATGCTATTCTAAAGCAGAAGGTTCTCTAAAATAAAATACCAAGTATCTGCTTCATAATTTGAATATAAAGAACAAGAAATGTTATTAACCACTTTAGACGAAGTTAAAATGATATACAAAATAAGCTTGGAATACGATTTTAAAGCTTTAAATGTTAAGATTATTCAATGCGTAAAATTTTTAATAATATACCAATATTTATGGCTATATGTACTATTGAAAAATCTAAAACAAAGAAAGAGGCTAAGCATAATGCAGTACGAAAACTATTAGAACTTTTGCATAAAAAATATTTATTCAGCGAACAAACAGAGCCTGTAAATGAATTGAAAAAACCTATAGAAAACGATTTCGAAAAAGTAATGCTATATAAATGGACTGGCACATGCGAACGTTGCTATCAAAGAGGTCACAAACCAGTGAATTGTACTGCTCCGAAGCGAAATAAAAAATTTGTGGAATAAATAACAGTTAAAAGCAAATATAACAAAAATGTAATTACGTGATGTGACGCATTGCTAATAAAATAAAATAAAGTATATGAATGAAACTTGAGTAAGTTTAAACATGTTGATTTCATCCCCATGTTCAAACATAAGGGGGGAGGTGTCACATGCCGTGACTATCATGAATGCGACTTAAATATAAGAAATTTTTTCTCTTTTATGAAATTATATAATATGATTTACAAGTAATCTGCGTGAAAATATATTGAAATCAATTGATTGTATTCAATGATTATTGAAACAAATTTTATAAAAATTTTGATATTTTAAATGCTTTTAGAAATATGTATGTAGATAAGCTTGAAATAGAATATGTTATATTACAAAGTATGTCTTACAAATAGATAAACGTCTGATTGAAGCACATATTGAATTATTTGAGAAATGAAATAGTTTATATGCAAGTATACAAATTTATTCATAAAAAGAAAACAAAATATAATAAAAATACAAAAATGACAAATTAAAAAGTATTTATGTGTGTAATAAAGGTCAATTAAAATTCTAATCACATTTGCTTATATCAATAAGTATAATCGTTAGTGCTTTATAATGAAAAATGTTTAATCAAAATATGTTAGATTGTTTAGAATTAGGAATGAGGAATAATGCATGTTCACGAATACATATTAATAAATAAAATATTTATGGGTCTAATAAATGTCATTCGACATTACATCTAGTTTCAATATCAATATATGTGTGGTTAGCGTTTTTAGACAAATAATGTTTAATCAATATATATGCTGAATCGTTTAGATAAAATAAAAATAAAACGAATCATGTATGTGTATGTATACAGATTCATTCATAAAAATAATAACAAAGCAAAAAATTAGAAAAATAATAAAAACAGTATGTAGTCATATCTAGCTCTATCGACATATTTATCAAATTATCGAAAATTATCCATTAATATGTATGTTTTAGGGTTTTGCAAACAAGACTTTTAATCGCGCCATTGCACTAATTAAATTTTAATGAATGAAAAATATACAAAAACAAATATAATATTAAACTTTTCAAAACATTTGAATCAACATTTTATATTGTATCCATTTAAAATTATCGTTGTCCGAATATTTAAAACAATGTATCGATATATCTCGTAATAATATTAAACGCTTCATTGTGTGTGTTTTTTGCACTAAATATTCGAAAGTTTTAATTCAAACCATTGTGAATGTCATCACTATTAATTGTGCGAAAACATGTCTATGTATTAAAATTCAATGTATTAAATTTAATTTATTTGCGAAAACACAATTATTAACCTATTAAAGTATCAATGTAAACATCAGACTATAAGAATAGCTCTAAGTCATTTCAGCGAAAATTCTATCTTAACAAGAATTCTACTCAAAAGCCAATATTAACTTAATCATTTCAAAAAGTTCAAACACGGTCATTGCATCCCCGAGTTCGAACTTAAGGGGGGAGGTGTCACGTCCCGTGACCGTCGCTATTTATTTATTTCATAATACCAAAATATGTAAAATTAATAAAAGATTTTAACATAAAACATACATGAGCAACAGCTATTAAAAAGCATTGATTAGACGAAACTTGAATGTACGAAAGTAAAATTGTAATAGAAAGAGAGATAGTAGTGAACTTATAAATAGAAAACATCGTAAACTCTTAACTACCTGCTAACGAGGAAACCCCATCGAAATGTCCTAAGTACACACGAATATCGACAGGTGCAGCAAAGGATAGAAATTAAAAAATGAATCATCTCAAGAAGAAGGAACGCCGGGGAAACTAGAATAAGAAAACGAAGTCTCCCGTTTTTTCTTGAGTACATAAAAAAAATGGCAACCCAAAGGAAAAGAGGCCAGCTCAGACACGTGCCAAGGTCAGGCCAACATCAGAAGAATATTAGCAGGGCAATATTAAACATAGTCAGTATCGACAAAAAATATAAAACCCATTAATCACCACCTAGAAGTTCCATGTCAGTATCGACCAAAAGGTAGCTAGTATCGACCGAAAATTAGCACATAAAAGTACCTGCGAATCTGCGAATCTTCAGTTGCCGTCGGGTCTATCTTCAGAAGCGGAACTCCTCCCGAAAAGTAGAGTTGCCGCCGGGAAATCTTCAGAAACGGAACCCCTCTAAAAAGTACGTGTGATTAACGCGTTAAAATGTCATGCCGGAATAACACAGAAATATGGGATCACATCTTGTCGTGTTTTTATCGCAATCACGTGTTGAATACGATTGTGCCACGAATGGGCATTCAGTCAGTCATTAAAGACGCCGCAGACTTCTGTCAATAGAGGCAACATCACAGTATCATGCGTTGGAGTGCATGAACTCGTATAGGATGTTTCAATCATTACAGAGTTAACAGTGATTCGAGATTTACTTTCATATTTATGCATTATTGAGATTTTTGTATTGCATTGTGTGACAGCAAGTTTCTCCGAAATTTGCCTAATAACTGTGAATAGAAAAGTTTATCGCTGCGCATCACATTAAAATACAGAATTCGAAATTCGTAGAAAAATTTTTTAGGGTTTACGTAATATTTATACGCATGAACTCTTCGAAAATATTATCGATGGCTGAAAATTGCGGAATACATTTTTGGGATTACAGAAAGAATACCTTTATTTCGTTGAATGTTAGGTTTTATTGTATCACGTGCCAAGTGTTATTCGAATAAATTGCTTTTGTTTTGTAATATTATTCTACTTCTTTTGGTTTTTACAACATTTTTCTGTGTTCCGATCATTTTCATCAGAAAATCGTTGACCCGAGAATTTTTGTTTGTTTGGTTCGTGATGTCAGTGAGGCACTTGAGGTTCGTTTCCTTATTACTAAAAAAAACGAAGTTTAAGATTTTGCATTAATGTTAATAATTTTTGTGTAAGCAGTACTCAATGTTAATTTTCAACTTCGCTAAGTAGCCTGAAAATAAATTTGCATTGTTGTGATCAACTTATTGGCCAAATATATTCTATACCAACCCAACAACTATTCCCACATGTTATTTTAAAGTCCTGAGTAGTGACACATTTATTTGAGCATCATATGCTGTGTCGCCTTATAATGGCGTGGTGCAAAAAAGCAGCCTAAATTCATCTTTCAGAATGCCACATTTGATGCATACACTATGCTGCTGTAATGGAGAGGTATTAACCCATTAACGCCCAAAATCACAGAATTTTTAACTCATTTTTGGCCCTTGTTGCCAAAGCCAAAAAAGCGAATATATTATGACGAAACCTTGTATACATAATTTGGGTCTCCTCTTTCGATTTATGAAGTCAAAATTACATTATCGTGCACTGGAAAGCCATTATGGTGGATTTTATTAAAAAAAGTACCGAAAATATGAAATTTTATTTTTTATTCTTTTTTTTCAAATGTATAAAGCATATTGATCTATTTCAAACTATGGACAAAGGTGGACAAAATAGTTGTAGTTTATGAAAAATATTTTTTGGTTCAGCTCCCTATGTTTTACCTTTTCCAAAATGTCGGAAAACTATGGAAATTTGGAAAAATAAGCGTTTTTTCATGACATTTCTAAGATAATTGGATAATACACGGAATTTAATTGATCAAACTGTCAAAGTTTGATTGATTAATTATGTACGGACCTCTTCTAGCATATATAATGACCTTTATTAAATTAAATTTTCCTATGTTCCTGGGCACATTATATGAAAATCCGGTGACAGTGTTAGAAAATTCAAAATGGCGAATCCAATATGGCGGTCCGAATATTGAAGATTTAATAATATGCTAATGAAAAAAATATTTTCGTATTTTATGTAAAATATGTGATAAAAAATGTCTCTAGACATTTTTTGATTCAGATCGCTAATTCAGCGGAAAAAATCCGTAAATTTCTGAATTTATATTTCACGATCTGCATATTCTCCAACGCTTGATGTAAAGGGTTTCCCAATAGGCGTGATATGATTTTGAATGTCCCTATCGGGCTCATTTGAACTGAAATTTTTGACGTCTGCTGTCAGTTGTCATCAGTAAGGTTTGCCATTTAATCATGAGTAGTTTCACGCTTCCACAACGTTTGGAAATTGTCCAATTATTTTATCAAAATTCGAGAAGTTTTGTCGGTGTTCAAAGAGCATATCGTGCAAAATATGGTCGTCATTCTGCTCCATCCGCGCTCTCAATTCGTCGAATAATCGATAAGTTGGAGAGTGAATTTACTCTATTGGATACTAAGCCTAAAAATCGTATGCGTACCGCACGTTCTACACAGAATATAGCCGCCGTACAGGCCAGTATCGAGGAAAACCGTGAATTGTCCGTTCCACGCCGATCTCAGGAATTGGGCCTGTCCAGGATGACTACCTGGCGTATTTTGCGATTGGATCTTGGCCTGCATCCCTATATGATAATTCTGGCCCAAGAACTGAAGCCTAATGACCATCGTTTGCGTCGGGAGTTCGCGGATTGGGCTCTGGAATCAATTGAAAATGATCCCAATTTTCATCAAAAAATCATCTTTTCTGATGAGGCGCATTTTTGGCTCAAGTCTCGGGGGACATTTGGCCGATATATTGTTTAAATCATAAATGGCATAGAATATCCAATATAATAAAAAAGATTTCGATCAATTCCGAATGAATATTCAGTGTTTTTTTTCAATTTCAAAACATATCACCCTTATTGGGAAACCCTTTATGTGGCTAAATGAAGTTATTCGACTTCTACTTGGTTTAGTTTTCATAATGTAATGGTCAAAAGTGATTATTTGATCTACATTAGGAATTCAATTTCATACAGAAGTTTCATGCTTCAAAATTCCACTACTGGTATGAGTGATGTGACAAAAATAAAGTATTTTATTTTGTAACCAAATCAATTGATATTTATTACGATCCAAATAAGAATTTTTTTTATTTTCTAAAATAGATCATATTGATTCGATCCACTCATTCACTCTAAAATATATCACACTGTCACCGGATTTTCATATAATGTGCCAAGAAACATAGGAAAATTGATTTCAATGAAGGTTCAGAAATTTTCACCAACGATAATCTTGAAAAAACTCGGTATTTCCCAAGTTCCCCAAGCGCCATATTGAATCCGCCATTAATCAGGTCATTACATATACTAGAAGAGGTCTGTACATAATTATTCAATCAAACTTTTACAGTTTGATCAATAAAATTCCGTGTATTATCCAATTATCTTAGAAATGTCATGAAAAAACGCTTATTTTTTTAAATTTCCATAGATTTTCGCCATTTTGAAAAAGATAAAATATTGAGAGCTGGACCAAAAAATATTTTTCATAAACTAAAACTATTTTGTCCACCTTTGTCCATAGTTTGAAATAGATCAATATGCTTTATCCATTTGAAAAAAAAAGAATAAAAAAAAAATTCAAATTTTCGGTACTTTTTTAATCAAATCCGCCATATTGGTTTTCCAGTGCACGATAATGTAATTTTGACTTCATAAATCGAAAGAGGAGACCCAGAACCATTATGTATACAAGGCTTGGTCATGATATATTCCCTTCTTCGCTTTGTCAACGAGGGCCAAAAATGAGTTAAAAAGTCTGTGATTTTGGGCGTTAATGGGTTAAGGGAATGGAAGGTCTCAATACGAATTATCTGTTATGCTGCAGATTTTGCTCTGTCAGTAGGCTCATTTTGAATGCATGGAAAATCTTAGCGTTTTGCGGTCGCATCTTAGGTCAATTATGTATAAATTTCGGTAAATCCGATGGATGTGTCATTGACCAATGTTGCCTACGACATTGCTATCGGGGACATTTATCGACGACATTTTCTGTGCCTCTGAAAATGTGCACCAACATCTGCTACATTTGGAGCTACTTTTCCATAGTCTAATGGAAAACAATCTAACAATCAATCTGGAAAAGTCTCATTTTTTCAGATCCAAAATTAAACTTCTATGACATATTTTAACGTCGACTGGTATAAAACCTGACCCAGAAAAAATTCCAGCTATCCAGAATTTTTCAAGACCACGAAATTTAAAAGAATTACGTGAATTTTTGGGTTTAGTTAACTTTTATACCAAATTTTCAAAAAAACCATGCGGCGAAAATAGTTCCACTTTTGGAATTATTAAAAAAAGGAGTAAAATGGTCATGGGATGACGACCTGGAAAGAGTTTTCAAGGAGATGAAACTTTTATTTAGTAGGTCCATCCTACTAAACTATCCAGAAGTTAAGAAACCTTTTTATTTACAAACTGATGCCAGTGATGTGGCATTAGGTGCCATTTTATTCCAGCTTGACGAGGATGGAAATCCATGCCCCATTATTTATGCCAGCCGGACTTTAAAGGGCGCTGAACTGGCATATATTATGACATAATCGACGAATGTCATGAAATGTATGCCCACATTGGGCTTTTAAAGGTCATTAAAATGTTAAATGATTTCTTTTATTATCCTAAATTGGCAAAAATAGTCAGGCGACGTCTAGCTAGCTGTGCCTCTTGCCAGAGGAACAAGATTACAAATCAGACTTGTTTCTCCGAAATGAAAAATTATTTACCCGAAAGGCCAAATTAAATTTGATCTATAGATTTCTATGGACCATTACCCGCATCAAAAGGTGGTTTCAAACATATTTTTCCACTATTGATGCCTTTTCCAAATACGTAGTATTATACCCGTTAAGACGAGCCAATACGAAAGCCGTCATAAATAAAGTAAAAAAGGACCATTTTCCAAAATATGGAAAACCTTCTGAAATAATAACCGACCATGGAACGCAATTTACGTCCCCTGTCTGGTCAGAATTTTTGAAAGAACAGAACATACAACCTGTCTTCTTTTCAATAAGACACCCTCAAAGCAATATAGTGGAAAGAATCCACAGGGAATTATCCAGATTTTTCCGATCTCTCATTGGAGAAAATCACGGATCATGATAGAGCTGGATCAACATTATTGAAAGCTGCATCAATGAGACCTATCATGGAACCACCAAATTCACTCCAATAGAACTACATCTCAATAAAAAGCCTAAACAAGCTTGGGAGAATTGGTTGAATTTCCCCTAAAATAGCTCAAAAATCAGCTATGAGAGAAAATTGGAAATGGCCAAGGACAATATTTCAAGAAAAGGAAAAAATAGGGCTTCAAAATTTAATGAAGCACATCGTTTATCTGCATTAAAGGAAGGAGATTGTGTTCGAGTGAAAGCTATCAACGAATCGGATCCAAAACGAAAAATTCTTAGAAAATTTCTGCAAATTTATGAGGGACCATATGTATTAAAAAAGGAGGTTCGACCTGAAACCTATATACTGTGGAACCCTGAATCCAAAGAGGAAAGAGGGATGTTCCACACTCAAGATTTGAAGATTTATAAGAAGAGAGAAGTCAATTCCGAAGACGATGAAGAAACCGTATTGAATAATGTCGGATAAAAATGACTACGTCATTTACATTTTGTAAATATACTGTAGTTTAAGAATAGCCTGTAATTGCAGTTAATTAGGCTTAGAATAATTAAGATTAGGACTAAACGCACACTGAAAACTTGAATCTTCACAAATTGTGTGCCTTAGCCAATAGATGAGGGCCATTTTTCAACTAAATGCGATTCGTTTAATAAAAAAGGAAAAAAATTATGATAATCACAAAAATAAAATAAAAATATTATGGTCGGTCAAAAATGACTGTGTCATTTATGGTCGCATACATGTATATGTAGACATTAAGAGTAGTTAATTATTACTAATAATCAAGTAGGCATGTTCAAGAAATTTAGAGATTACATGAGCCTAGGAAAGTAAGATATAAAACCAATGAAACTAATATATCTTAGGGTACTAATCAATTGGCCTTTTTGAAACTGAACTTAGTTTAGGTTGTTTAATGGGAAAAAATGAAAACAAGAGATGATGGAAGTCACCAAAAAAATGTTTAATATGTTTAAGATACATTTCAATACGTATTTATGTAGACTTCTAATGAAAATAAGATGATATCAGAATAAAACAAAAAAAAAGGACGGAGATGGAAAGAGTGAAAGGTTGGTTGGATGAATCTTTCCTCTTTCTCCCTCTTTTTTCTTTCTTCAACAAGAAATATGTTTCTTTTTCGAAACGAATTAATCTCTTAGGAGAAAGAGAATTTGGAAAGTTTTACAAGTTACGTACGTCTATTTAAATTAATAAAAGTGTAAGGAGAAAAATAAAACGTGTTGGATGGATACACCGTTATTTAATTTATACTGTGGTTCGCGGAGGCTCCAAACTGCCAAATTGCGTAATCAAACTTAGAAATTTATTTGAAATTAATTAATTTGAATGAGGAGTAAAAATGCTTCAATAAAATCAAAGCAATATGATTGTTCAATCATTCCAATTGACAATTTCTTGAATGAAGGCTTGAATTTGAATTTTTTGAAGTTTTCTTGAATTCTTAAAATACGAATTTTCTTGAAGAAAATTAAAGAAAAGTTTGCTGAGAGTGGTCAAAATGACACCTTGGTAAAACTAGTGTTAAACTACCATTTCTGAATAAAGCAAAGAAAAAAATATAATCCTTTGACCCTTCCTTCTTCCGAGAATGGGCAGAGATATTTTCCTTAATGTTGGTCGTTTCCAAAAAGGGCAACTCTAGTCCCTCCACGTTGCAAGCAGCAAAACCACGCGAACGCAACACAACACTGTTTCTGCCACTATTGATAAGATTTAATAAAAGAAAGGAAAAGTTGGCTTCGAACGAGAAAAGGATTGGGTACTTTCAAACTCAACCTTTTCGCCGTTAAATTTTCATATCAATATTAATATGGAATATTTGGTGGAAAATTATCACTATAGTTTTGAGATTCGGTAATATTATTTTTCCCGCGATTTTTCGCTCGATTTTACCTTTCCTTTTCTTTAATATGGACGTAGAAAACTTTAATGAGACCTCAGAAATGATCCTCCGGAAATCGATATATTAAAAATATATTTTTATGTATTTATATATTATATTCAAATATATCTTAAGTACACAGTAGGGATTTTTGTTGATTCAGGAAATTAGGATTGGACAATGCCTGCGAAATTGCACTAATGCTGATATCAAAAATTCATTTTTTGATGATTTCTAGGTGTCATAATTTCATTACAGATTTCATTATTGTTTTTTCTTGTGACAGTTTGTATTGTCCTCTAGAAACCTTGTCATTTTAAGAATAAGGTCTTTATAATTTTTCGAGAAACAGTTAAAAATGTGAGACGCAGCGTGGCGTACGCGGCGTTAATTCTGTAACGGTGGGTATCGCTTACGTATGGATCTGATCGAAGCTTATTAAAGGTTGGGTGAAACTTGTGAGTACTGATTCAAATAGGAAATTGCTGACTCCTTGTTGTTATCAGAAAATTCAAGTGTTTCATGTGTGTCGAATTCGGAGTAATTTCAGATTGAATTATAGCAAACTTTCCTGAAATTATTTTTTTTTTTAATTTACAGATTAAATATCAATCGAAGCATGGAAGAAATAAAATAATTTATCAATTGTGTTCCATTTTATTATACTTCATATTTCATAAGGTCACAAACCTGCAACCCCAGGGGCTAAACTTGACGTCAAACAATATTCTTTCTTAATTCTAAGGCTCAATAAAAAAACTAAAGGAAAACCGAAATAATAACTGATAAATGCAATTCTAAGATTCTTGATAAAGACAATAAAATATGTCAATCAACTTTTAATACCGCAAGTACTTTTAAGCCATTGATGTAAATTAGTGAATAAAACAAATGATAGTCTGCAAGATATCTTATGTTAAAAAAAAGACTTTCTCCAGAGAAAAAGAATTGAAAATGTCTGGACTTGTACGGAAAATGCACTCCGCGTCTTACGTTTTCAATTGTTTCTCGAAAATTTATGGAGACCCCATTCTAATAATTCTAGGATTTCTTGAGGACACTATAAACAAAAAAGTATAAAATTCAAAATGAAATTTTTTGGGAAATTCAGTTCAAAAAAGTTTTTTTTTTGTTTAAAAAAACAAATTTACTTACGGTTATTTCAAAATAGAAAGAAACCCAAGTGCAGACATGCAACCAAAAATAGTTAATTTGAAGCAATTAAGTAAGTACAAAGAGGACGTCCAAACTGCCAAATTCAGTCAATATAATTATGATCTAAATTCCATTATCATTACATGAGGTCGTTGGTCCTCTGCCTTTAGACTGAGAGTGCACTTTTCACACGCCTACGTTTAGTACTCCGAATTTCAACAAGAGAGGGAAAAGTGTTTTAAACAAAATCAAACTCAACAGGCACAAAATTTTTGAACTAACACAATATTTATTTAAAAACAAGGCTCAAAACTCGTGTGAACATTTATGTAACAGAAAGAAGAGAATAGGTATTCAGGCAGTAAAAAGTTCATATTCATGTATTATAGTTCAAAAATGAAACTACTCTTGTTCTTACGCGACTCACTCGCGCACAGACTCTTTCTCTCAATTTGAACCTTTGTAGTTTTAAAAGAAGAAAGTTGTAGATGGATTTTAACCGGAAGGAAGACAGTATTTTCAAACTCGCTTGTCCTTTTTTAATATTTCCTTCCAATACCCTATTTTTTATTTTCAAGATATGAACTCCTTGTCGTTTTGAGATTTGACGATATGTGAATTTTTTAGACTAGTTAGTATTTACATTCGCCTGATCACTTGTTCCGAACCGCGCAAGAGGTAAATTAGAGAAAAGTATATTCTCTACTGTCTGAATTGTTCTGGTTTAGTACTAGTTTGCTGAAATTACACGGTCAGAATAGTTAAGAACGGGTATACCCTCGGACAGCGTTCCTACCCTAGTTCCCTTAGGCCAACCTCCGCATAGCCGGTCCCGGAATACATGGAGTTCCCGATCAAGGTCCCGTAGGGGCTGGCTCCTGATCCTGCATGGTACACCACCTCGGCAGAGCTGTGCTGACGTCAGCTTCGCCTCCTCATGTGTCCAGAAAGACACCATTCGGCGGCGGGGCACTTCCAGTAGAGTACCGTACGGGAACGATCTGTTGGACTGTTCTTAGTCGCGGACTGCGAAGGTTTCACAGTGTCCTCCTAGGAGATTCCATTTACCAATTTACTCTCAGCTCCATTCCAGAGAGAGCCCGTTTTCAGGGTCTTCTTTCGCGTTCAAGGGACATCTATCACAGTCACGCGGCTTTGTCACTTATCCGTCTACATTCAATTCATTTATTGCTCTCAGACACTCGCAGACTGATCCTCAGCGCCGCTGCCTGGGTCATATATCCTTTTCCATTCATGGGGATAAACGCGTCTATAGCGTACCCCTCTTTCAGCTGGGGATAAACCCGTTTATAGAGCACCCTTGATGTAACTAAGAAGATGCCCGTTTATTATTTTGTCGTAGCCTAGAGAGGGACATCGTCAAGGTGACAGTCCAAGGAGAGGATATGGTTAGGTTTAAACGATTGGATATATAAAACATCCAAACACATTGAAAATTTAAAACTATACTCAGAATAACAGTACACCTTACTCTTGCAACCAAAGCAAAATGAAAAAAACATGAGTGGCAAGGACTGAATTTTTCACAGATAATACAATAAAGATATAGATAAAGGAAGAAATGGAGAACAGATGGATGAAACAGAGAAAGCGTTAAACATGGAATTAGACGTTAGACATATACTTAGATATTTTTAATTTTTAAAGTTATGCATCCAAGAAAGAAAACAGATAATTAATGCATATACCAAATTGTTTAAGTCTCATAGTGAATAGCATTTCACATATTTTAATATATAATTCATGGTATTAGTTTTCTTAAAATCGTGAATTAACATTGTTTTGAAAGAATTTGATTTGCTTCTAAAAGGATCAAATTTTGAATGAATTGATATTGTCAAATATCTTTTTTTTCATTATTTCAATAAATGAATCTATATCAATATTTGTTACAGGTCATCACGATTCACGATTTGTCATCAATTTATAGAGTTCCTCTCTTAATGGAGCGTCAAGGTGTGATACCCTTCCTGAGCGACAGACTGCAGTTGCATATACAAGTTCAAAACCCCCGTTATTTTATGAGAAAATGGCGTGACCTCGCCGAACGGATTGAACATTTGAGGAATGAAGTTGTTATTGCTTTAGTAGGAAAGTATACAAGGCTTGAAGATTCGTATGCTTCTGTGACGAAAGCATTGCAACATGCATCAATACAAGTTGGCTATAAATTGAATCTGAAGGTAATTAGCAAACAGGTCTATGAATGACAATTGGATACGACAAATTTAATCTCTTTAATACTCTGTGTGTTCCGGTCGTATGGAAAATCTTTGATTCCTTCAGGCGGAGTGCAATGGTACTTCATTGTCCCTGTTTGCATAATTGATGGTTATATATATATTGATGATATATGAAATATATAATATTAATTGTATAATTGATGATAATAATTCCATATATTTTAAAATTATCTTTTGCACTTACAGTATATTGAAGCCTGCAATTTGGAAAAAGCGAAATTACAAGCAGACCCAGTGATCTATTATGAAGCATGGCAACAGCTGTGCAAAAGCGAGTAAGCATTTCTTTCAAATCATATACAAAGACTGAATTAGCCAGTAGTAGCAAGAATCTAGTGGACTCGCAAAACCGTAAGATAGAAAAACAGTTGATGGTTGAAATGATGAAAATGATATCCAGATATTTTCCATATTTCAATAATGAATACATATATCACTATAACTATTTTCATTGACGAGTCAACACATCACTCAATCAGTTTCCGGTGTAAGTAAGAAAAACACAGTTGTTTTGAGAAATTCCACTTTATTCATCAACATAGTTTCCTTCAAGCGTAATACATCCATTCCAACGCTTCTCTAACTTCTCGATGCCTTTCTTGTAGAATGATTTGTCTTTGCTCTTAAAATAGGCCTCAGTTTCGGCAATTACTTTTTCATTTCCCAATTCATTCAATTTGACCATCGTTTTCATGGACTTGTGGCATGGTGCATTGTCTTGGTGGAACAACACTTTTTTCTTTTGCATGTGAGGCCATTTTCCTTGATTTCTGCGCTCAATCGATCCAGTAATGCCATGTAAGATTCGCTGTTAATGGTTTTACCTTTCTCAAGATAGTCTATAAACAAAATACTATGTGCATCCCAAAATACGGATGCCATAACCTTGCCAGCCCACTGTCGAGTTTTTGGTCGCTTTGAACGGCTTTCCCCAGCTGCTGTCCACTCAGCTGACGATCTTTTCGTTTCAGGTATGTAATGGTGGATCCGTGTTTCATTCATTGTCACATATCGACGCAGAAAATCCTTTTTACCTTGCTTGAACAGCTCCAAACAGCGCTTTGAATCCTCGACGCGTTGTTGTTTTTGGTCGGGTGTGAGCAAACGCGACACGTACTTTGAAAACAACTCACGCATCCTCGAAGATTCGTGCAAAATTGTAAATAAACCATCTTCTGATATCTTTAAGGTGTCAGCTATCTCACGCAACTTTAATTTACTATCGCCCAAAACTATTGTATTTTGTGGACTTTTGTTATGTTTTCACGAACAACTGCTGATCTTTAGCGACCAGAGCGTTCAGCGTATGGCCGCATTTAAATTCGGCATATCAGTCGATGATAGTTGATTTCCCTGGTGCAGAGTCCCCATAACGCTTATCAAGTCAGTGCTTTGCTTCAACAGTATTTTTATCCATTAAAAAGCAATGCTGTTTGAAAAACCGTTAGAGCCATGGTGGGAACGGGGTAAAACGCTATTTAGAACCTGGGTAGTTTTCCATAATAAGCTCTGACACTTTATCCGGACCTACCTGGGTTCTACCGGGAAATTATAACATAATTGTGGATTGCTATCCGGGTGTAAGCGAGTTCTACATGGGTAATTGGTACTCAAATTATATTATTTTAATTGTAAAATGGAACATAACAGGGTATACCTGGCTACCGTCCGGGATTAGTGTATGAAAATTATTCTTCCAAAGTGCGCTTTGGCTCTTTAATGGGTCTAGTGTGGTTCCATGAGAGATCTCTCGAATCGAAGGCATGAGCGTCTAACAGGATCTAAACAATTTCAGGTCCCCATAAAACCCATATAAAACCCTTTAAAGTCTTTCTTAGAACCTGCTTGACACTCATATAGAACCTGATTGGCGTACAGTTTTTTGAATCATTTAAAACCCTTCTTAGGGTCGGGTACAAGCTGGTTCCAACTCATGTAGAACCCGATAGTTGTACATTTTTTGTATCCATTTAGATCCCTTTCTGACCCTTCTGACAATGGCGCACTTCCCGGGCTTTAAAGGTCCAACGGAGGTGGGGTGGAGCTCCCAAAAGGGCCGACCGCTGCCCGCGACCCAATTGGGTTTACGCGGGCGGCTGGCCCGGGAGATCGCCTCCCCAGCCAGGGTCAGATGGGCCTTGAAGTCTTTCAACCCCTACAAGTCCCCAGGCCCGGATGGCATCTACCCGGTCCTCCTGCAGAGGGCTGGGGACCCCATCATAGGGCCGCTAGTGAGACTTGCTAGGGCCAGTCTGACTCTGGGTTATGTCCCCAAGGCTTGGAGAGGGACAAGGGTAATATTTATACCTAAAGCAGGCAAGAACGGATGGACATCTCCGAAGGATTTCCGACCAATCAGCCTTACCTCCTTCGTACTAAAAACGGTGGAGAGACTCGTGGACAGATACATCCGCGATAAGATCCTGGCGGTAAAACCACTACACAGCGATCAGCATGCCTACAGGGCCGGTCACTCGACCGAAACTGCCCTTAGCAAAGCGGTGAATCTGATTGAGGCCCAAATGAACCTTAAAGGATTTGCTATTGGAACATTCATGGATATTGAGGGTGCCTTTAACCACACATCCAGTGAAGTGATCAGGAGAGCTATGATAAGACAAGGAGTGCCCATAGCCGTTGTTGACTGGACCTGCCATATGCTAGGAAACAGGAACATCACGATTACCAAAGGAAATACTACCCTCCAAGGGATCGTTGACTCAGGATGCCCGCAGGGAGGAGTACTATCTCCCCTGCTGTGGAGTCTAGTGGTGGATGAACTACTGCATCTACTAACCGACCAAGGATGTCACCCCATTGGATATGCTGACGACATCCTAGTCATAGTACGCGGAATGCATTTGGATGCACTTATGGGCGTAATGCAACAGTCACTAAAAGCTGTGGATACCTGGTGTAGAACAACAGGACTCTCGGTGAACCCAGGTAAGACTGACGTAGTCATTTTTACCAAGCGGTATAAATGGAGTACATCTAGAACACTGGAACTGAAAAAGCAGCGTCTAGAAATTTCTAAGAGCGCTAAATATCTAGGAGTTATCTTGGACAATAAGCTCACTTGGAAAGACCACTTCGATAACAAGTGCAATAAATTTATATCAACCCTCTGGCTCTGCAGAAGAGCTATTGGCAATAATTGGGGCTTGAAACCCGACACACTGCTGTGGATCTTCACGGCGATTCTGCGACCCAGACTAACGTATGCGTCATTGGTCTGGTGGAGCAGAGTCAAGCAGAAGACAGCCATGGCCAGGTTGGAAAGACTTCGAGGGCTGATCCTTAGAGGCATCACTGGCGCCTCGAAGTCCTCACCCACAACAGCGTTGGGAGCACTAATGGGGCTAGAGCCTCTGCACCTAACCATCACAGCCGAGGCTAGCAAGGCGGCCTGGAGAATTGGGGTAAACCCTAACACAGTGATTTCGAAAAAACTAAAAACCACTGTCAACATCGCAAAGAGACCGATCATGAAAATGGTAAGAGACAGGACGTCTCCACGGTACCTCTTTGACAAAAAGTACAAGGTAAGCTTGTCAACTATGGAAGATTGGAGGGTGGGTCGCGCACACCTCCCAGGGGACGGAGACAACTGGTTTACAGACGGCTCCAAAAACAGGGAGGGTGCTGGGGCTGGTGTCTATGGGAAGAACAGCGACACACGCCTCATGGTCCCGCTGGGACCCCACTCCACAGTTCTTCAAACCGAGATTGCGGCCATACTCCAATGCGCACACGCAGCACAGAATCATGGTCGCAACAGGAACATCCGCATCTGCTCAGATAGTAGAGCGGCCATCACGACACTAGATAAGTCAGTGACTACCTCGACGCTGGCCTGGGAATGCTATGAAGCATTGAACAAACTAGCGGATGACAACCGAGTCACAGTCCTCTGGATTCCTGGACACAGGGGTATCAAGGGCAACGAGACAGCGGATAGACTAGCCAAGCTAGCGACGAAAAAACAAAACCCATCTGGTCTAGAACCAGTAATAGGTATTTCGAACAGGTCGGCCACAGAAGACATTAAAAAGTGGCTGGCCGAGAAACACCAGGAAGAGTGGCACAAGGCAACGACATGCAAACAAGCCAAAGCCCTCATGGGGGAATATCTAAACCCCAAACGAGCTGCAGATCTGCGCAGACTTAGTAGAACCGAGGTAAAGACCATAACAGAAGTGCTTATTGGTCACGGCAACCTCGCCTACCATAGACACAATATAGGGCTTGCTAAAAGTCCACTTTGTCGACTATGTGGGGAAGACAATGAAACTTCCACCCATATACTCTGCCACTGTCCAGCAATTGGGGACAAACGACAGTCTCTCGCGGGCTGCGTCTCCATAGACGTAGCCGTGATTCAGACCAAAAACGTGGCCCAGGTCCTTGCCCTTTGGCACGGGCTGTGGGGTCGCGCATGAGGTTTTTAGTTGGTGATGCAACGGGATTACCCAAGCATCAGGGGCCCTTCGGGGTCCCAGCCATATTTATAATAATAATAATAAATAGATCCCTTTAGAACCCTTCTTAGGACCGGATAAAACCCGGGACAGGACCCACTTGCAAAAACTGTGTACAACTCCATTTACACTCAGATAGAAACCCATGTTATAACACGGTTCTATCGGGTTCTCTCAGTTTTTTTAAGCAGGGATGTTTGATTAACACTCGAAACTCTATTTACACATTGTTTTGAAAATTACAAATTTTGACACTTAACGTTTGAAGGTTAATACAATCCAAAAGTCATATGGATTTGTCAACAGTGGTGCCATCTATATGTTAGACCGGAAACTCATTGAGTGGTGCGTTAGTTTCTGATCAAGTGGTTCTCATCCACCCATCCACAACATTTTGGCCTTTGTATTGTAGTGTATGTCAAATTTTACCTGGAAACCGAAACTTAGCATAGCTAACATCGTTATCGTACAGGGTAAATTATAAGTTATTAATAAGAGCATAGTGGTGTAGGTTAGAGAAAGACGCAGCAGGGATTTTAGAACTCTATTGGCGCTAAATTTGAATGATAAGTATTGTGTCTCCTTTCTACTACTTCGTGATTTTAGGATAATTTAAATATTTATGAAATAATTTTCGTTACAATTTTAAGCTAATAACTATTTCAAGTTTTATAACGAGATGTACTTTGAATAATTTTTATGTTCGATTTTCGAATTAACATTTTCGATTAAAAATGATATGAAAAATATTTTATGTTAGGAAATACTAAACATAAAATTTAAGCTAAAAAAATAGATAGAATATTTCATCAATGCATAAATTATATTTGAATACATATACGAATTCACACCCTGAGATTTTTTGGTATAAATTAAATTTGACAAAATATTACTATAAATAAATTACTATGGTTTTTTTAAATGCCAAACATTTTTGACATTTCAATTTGAATATGCAAGTACAAATAAAGAGTTTAAGCATTTTAAAAATATATAATAAGTAAAGATGGAATTTTATCTGATCCTTGTTATAAACAATTTTGTAGTTATGACGTAACAAATGAATGAATTATTTCTAAAACTACACATAAAATTTTACCTCAAGGTATAATGCAAAATTGAAAAAGTTTTTCTTTCCAATAAATACTTTGAAAAACATTAAGTTTCAATTTTATTTGGATGGTAGAAAGCTTTTGTACATAATTACAAAAAATTCTGAGAAGTAAAGATGTAAATAATTTTATGTGCCTCTGGCACGTAAACTCGTTTTTACGCTACAGTTGAGAGTAACGTAATGTACTGTTATCATTTGGGGTTATGGGTATGTACATGCCGTGTAAAACAATCTTCAAATCCCACAAAAGTGATCAAATATTCATAATGAAATACTGGTAACATTACTCTCAATCCAAAACTGTATATAGCTGAAAAATGCTGGTACTTTGGTGCAACTGCACGCCAGAATCAGAGTATTTGTTGCCCCAAACCTGTAGTACAGCTATCAGACTGTAGATGGTACGTCTGGCATCCCTAAATTTTTACCATGTACTATCCAAAGCGACATTATTGTTCTTTATCAACAATATCTCTTCAAATTCATTCCATATAATATTTCATCGTAACATTATCCACAAATATGCCATAACTCTTGCTTGAAATATCACTATTCGCTACAAAAAATTACTCGTAATTTTATTGAAATTTGTCCCAGAATCGTAAGAATAATATTAAAGGTCAAGTTACCTTTTTGACGAAAAGTTTTCGAACAACATAGCTAGAAAAAAAAAGGATAGCAGATTGTAGGCAAAACCCGCTAAACGGTAGGAAAATTTGCAAAAACGCTGTATTCTATGAGCAAAATGTGTCAGTAGCCTAGATTGATGCCTCTCTGAAAAACTAGATTTAGATACTCATCTAGAAAACATCGTGTGCCAACTAATGGTTTCATCTTCCTGGGAGGCAATACCATGAGCCCCCTCCTCACTTGCGTCCACTTATTGCTTAAAAAGTACAGCAGTCCAATTTCTTTACAATTTTCTGTCTAAGTATAATATCACGTATCCAAGACTATAACTAATTTTATTAATATAATAATTCTTATCACTATTACCATTATCACGTATATATGATTATTATTATCATTGTTATTACCAATATTAATTTCATGTACATAATGCAATAGTTCATATTGTTAATATTATCGTTATTATTATTAATTATAGTGTTGAATTTCAACAATGAACAATATTGACAATTTTCATATCACAACTATCATCTTTTATTATTGTCACTATTGTTACCTCTCGCTACTCTGTCGACTCGTAGTTACAAGTAGATCGATAAACCAATAAAGGGATGAAGATAACATTACTTGCACAGCAGGTGCCTTGTAAGAGCATTTAGCTCATCATATTTGACCTTTTAAAATGCTATTAAAAGCGAAAGGTCCAACAGGAGACACTCCATTTTAGTTCAATGAATTCAACGTCATGATGCAACATCTACGAGAAATCAGTCCAGTTCTACCAGATTTTTAACCGCGACTTCAGCGACAGTTGGAAGTGAATGGCAAATCTAGCCGAATTAATTTTGAGTGCTGCAACAAGGTCGTAATTTACTTTAAACACCAAGCAGGGAATCGTCTTGAAACATTCACTAAAATAACTTGAATCAATAACTTTTTTTTTTTTTTTTTGGTGAGGAGGAAAAATGGCAAAATCTTTTATAGACGTTGTTCAGGACTCTCCTAGGACGGGTCTAGGCATACCTGTTAAATCCAAAAAAACCCCTCTCTCGAACCAATACACCACCTGCGGAACCGCCTTTCGGCTTTAAACTTCACGGGTGGTTGGTTCCATTAAAGTCGCGTACGACTCTTCCGTAATCCGTTCGCTCGGAACCTACATCCGCGGCCACACGTCGACTAGGATAACCGACTAGCCGCGCCACCCAGGGGGGAAACAAACAGATTCCTCCCCCGAACGACGCGGACAGTAAAGTCTACCCGAGTCGCAGGACCGCGGGTGCAGGCCCCGATGCGATTTCTACTGGCCCTCCCCGTTGTTTCGCTCTCGACGCCCATCAAGTTCTCTCGTCTTCATCACAAGTGTGACGAATGACTCGATGAGCGTCCAGAACCGTTCAGACTGGAGCATGAGAGGGACCATCGTGTCAGGAGTAAGTTCGGAACCCACCGCCTGACCGAGGACCCCCCTAGCAACACCCCATTTTGCGCAGACGAAGAGTGCGTGCTCTGCGTTATCCACCGGGAAATCGCAGTAGCAACACGTCTCCTCGTCTCTCTTCTTAAAGCGCCTCAGGTACGCGTTAAAACAGCCATGGCCCGAGAGTGCTTACGCCAAGTAAAAGCCGACTTCCCCGCGCTTTCTGTTCAGCCAGGTGTCGAGCTCCGGGATCAGGCGGTAGGTCCATCTCCCTGTCTGCTCACGAAGCCATCTCATCTGCCATTTCTCGACGAGTCTGCGCCTTCCATCCTTGCGGATGGCCTCCTTCGCATGAGCGATTTCATGCAGGTCGGCGCAGGTAAGCTCCTTGCGAAGCTGAAAGGTTTCCTGCCTTTCCTCCGCCAACAAATCTATTGGCGGGACGCTCGCCAGGACCAGCACGGCGCTCGTCGAGATAGTTCTATATGCCGAAACTATTCTCAGCGCGACAAGTCTCTGCGCTGAGAACAGCTTCTTCTGGATAGCATGGTTTTGCAAGGCATTGGCCCAGACCGGAGCTGCATAAAGCAGCTTCGAATGGACCACGCTCGCCACCGATCTTCTTTTCGCTTCCCTGGGTCCACCAATGTTTGGCATAAGCCGGGCCAAGATCGCTCCACATTGGATGGCTTTGGCAGCTGCGATCTTTAGGTGTTCGCCAAAGCTAAGCCTACGATCCAGCTGCACCCCCAGGTACTTAATGCTTGTTTTCCACTCGACTTCATGCTCTCCCAGAACGATCCTCGGATATTGGAAGGATCTCCTGTCCGTAACGAGCAAAGCCTCGGTTTTCTCAGGGGCCATTTTAAGGCCTCTGCTATCCAACCAGCGCTTTGCTTGCCACAGACTTTCATTGATCCTCAGCTCTAGGATTCCGACCTCGTCAGCGCCGCACACGACAAGTGCGTGATCCGTGAAACCGACGATGCTCGTTCCAGCAGGTAGGTCCATACGCAGAAAGTCATCGTACATGACGTTCCAAACGAGTGGACCCACCCGCGACCCTTGAGGAGCGCCACATGTCATCTCTTCTTGAAGAGACCATTTGTCGCCCTCGTATATCACCCACCTGTCGCTCAGATAGTCATCTATCATTCGCAATAGGTAGTCTGGAACCTTTTTCCGCATCATCGCCTCGATGCAGATGTCCCATCTCGCGGTATTGAACGCATTGCGTATGTCAATGCTGATCAACGCACAGAATCCCTTACGCTTACCAGTTCCTTTTCTCGCATTTGTGGCGATGTTAACCACAGCTTGGATGGCGTCCACAGTGGACCTGCCTTTCCTGAATCCGAACTGGTTTTCCGAGAGCCCGTTGTCCCCGACCAAGAGAGCCTGAAGCCGTTGTAGAATCAACTCCTCCAGGAGCTTCCCCATCGTATCCAATAAGCATATTGGTCTATACGACGAGGCAATCCCTAGAGGTTTGTTGCCCTTCCTCAGCAAGACCAACCTCTGCTTCTTCCAATCTGCGAAGAACCTCCCATCCCGAAGACAGGAGTTAAAGGCTTCTAGGAGGATCTCCGGGTATGCCCCGATCACCTCTTTGAGGATCTCGTTCGGCACCCCGTCGATACCCGGCGCTGTATTTGCCTTAAGCCTTCCACCCGCTCTCTTTAGTTCTTCGAGAGTGAAGAGTTCTTCGCGCCGGACCACGCAGGAACTTCGGTCCTGTCTTTGGAACGGCTCCACGTGTGGAAACAAGCTTCGCACAATGTACTTGACTCGATCGGGATTATCCAGGCCCGGGGTCTTTCTTCTAGTCACCAATCTCTTGGTGACTATTTTGAAGGCGAGACCCCATGGATCTTTCTCGACCTCACCGATCAAGTCTTTCCAGTATTGAAGCTTTAAACGACCCAGCAGGGCAGACCCAACCAAGCTCATCGATGAGCCTGGTTTCTTCGAGGTGTTCGCGAAGTCTTTCCCTGCTGAGTCGTCTCGTGTTCCAAGAGGGGCTCCTTCCTTCGCCGCCCCTATCCTTATCCACCGCCTGACACCGTTGTTCTAGTGTAAATTCGATGCACCGGTGGTCACTCAAGGTTATTACCTCGAGGACCGACCAGTCGCTTATTCTTGAAGCGAGGCGAGGTGCGGCAAGTGTGAGATCAATTATTGAACCCCCCGCTCCTCGTCTGAACGTAAATTCCCCGCCCTGATTCAAGACGATCAGTTCGTTCCTAGCGACCATCTCGCCAACCAAGATTCCCCTCCTATCTAGGCGGGCCTCACCCCACTCGGGCGACTTACTGTTGGAGTCACCCCCTATGAGGGATCGCCCGATGGCCTCACGGTTGCTTTCCTCAAGGAGGAGGATCTGGGTCTCAAAGACATCGAAGGGGTCGCTGGGGGAGAAGTAGCAGATGTACACACGCACACCCGCCACCTCCACCCAAACGAACCCCGCGTCGGTCTCCACGAAGTCCCCGACGCCCAAATCAGGGTGACAAACAAGGATGCCGGCCCTCCTTGATGCATCCTGATACCAAGCAGAGTTATCGGACCACCTGTACTGCTCACTAATGAGCAGCACATCAGCTCCCCTCTCCCTGGCAGTCTGCATCAGGAGGTCCTGGGCATCCTTCCCCCTTCCGAGGTTGAGCTGCAGGAACTTCAGCTCCTGCTGAAGCAGGAAGCTCTTCCCAGAAGACCGGGCAGGAGCCGCTCCCCGACACATGGGCGACATCTTTGTCGCCCCTGTCTGCGCATGACTGGCACCTTGGTGGCGCCTTACAAGTTCTGGCCAAGTGTCCCGTGGCGCCGCATCTCCAACAGGCGTTTTTCCTGTCGGGGTTGCTGCAGCCCCGGGACCCGTGGCCGTACCCAAGGCACCTGAAGCAGCGGGCGATTTCCACGTGCTCGCGAATGCGGCACTCTACACACCCGATCCTCTACTTACCTGGCTGAAGCAGACGCATGGCGTCTGCCCCAGCTAGCCGGATCACTGCAGTCTTCACCCCACCAAAGCGGGTGAAGAGCCTGCAGGACCCCTCAAAAGCTGGTCTGCCCAATGCCAAGCACAGGGCAGACACAACCTCTTCTTTTTCAACGGTCTCGTCGAGGTCCCTAATTCCGAGGGACCTCGTCGAGACCAGGGCTGAAATTTGCGCCCTTTCCCCGACCGCCAGGTCAAGCTCCTTTCGGAAGGCCGAAACGTCTCCCCCCTTTTTGAGGACCAGAAGGACTTCTTCCTTCCTGGTCCTCCGGATAGACAGGACCTCAAGTCTTACCTTCCGGGGGTCGACTTTCGCCTTCATTTCCCTCAAGATGTCGGCGTAGGACTGGCCGTCCTTCGCCGACATCTTGATGGCGTCACCCTACCTGGCGGGCGTGGAGCGCTTCGACTTCGGAGTGGCGGTGGTCCCCTGCGCTTTTTGCGCCGGGTCCTCCGCCCTTTTCTCCTTTTTTTCTTCTTTTTTTATTTTCTTTTTCTTTTTTTTTCTTTTTTCTTTGTGACCACATGCCAGTCCCCTTCCTTATTCGGGGGCTGGCTCGTGGCCACCTCGGCATAAGAGGGCGAAGAGCCACCCTTTCCCCTCTTTGGAGTTTTTTCCAGAGGGGGGGAGGGCGCGGATCTCTTCTCCCCCTTCACCTGATTTTTTGGGGTATCTCCCAGAGACGCCGAGCGTGGTCTCTGAAAGATCCCCAATTTCTTCATGGCGGGGTGGGATTCCATTTTTTTGGATTCTCACCCCGCTTTCCAGGAGGCACTTATGGGTGTTGAGCATTCCGCCCAACACCTCAGTGGCCTCATTCACACTATCCGTTACGTGGCGAGGGTTGTTTCTCAGCATACCCTTCTGGATGACGCTGAGAGCCTTCGCCAACTTTTCCATTTTATCGTTTTGCTCCTTCAGGAGCTGAAGGACGTCCTTCCATCCCTCAGCTCCCGAAGAAGCACCCGAATCTGTATTCCCCACCGTTTTAAATTTTTTTTCCATACGTTCGTTTTACCAGCGCATCGTGCGTAGTGGAGCGGGTCGGAATAGTTGGGAACGGGTGTACCCTCGGACCGAAGTCCTACCCCAGTTCCCTGAGGCCCGACCTCCGCTTAGCCGGTCCCGGAATACACGGACAGACCGGACTTGCTCGAGGCAACACAGGCTCCGACACCTGTGTTCAATACGCGCTACCTGATCAAGGTCCCGAAGGGGCTGGCTTCTGATTCCGCATGGCACACCTCCTCGGCAGAGCTAGGCTCACAGCAGCCTCGCCTCCTCGTGTGCCGGGGATGACACCACTCGGCGACGAAGCACTCCCAGTGGGATGCCATACGGAAACGATCGTTTGGACTGTTCTTGGTCACAGACTGCGGAGGCTTTTGTAGTGTCCCCCAGGAGATTCCATACACCAATTCGCTTTCAGTCCCTTTCAAGACGGAGACCGTCTATAGGTTCTCCTCTCACATTTGAAGGACACATATCACAGTCAAGCGGCGCTGTCATTCAATCAGTTCACTCATTTCTCACAGACATTCGCAGACTCATTCTCAGATCCGCTGCCTGGGGCATGCATCCTTCTTCATGCATGGGGATGGACGCGTTTATAGCGTCCCCCACTCTCAACCTGGGATAGACCCGTTTATAGGGCACCCTTCACGCAATGGGAAGATGCCCGTCTATAAAGCCCCCTGCATTTGTTCACCGATTCATCCGGACACTACAGCCTCCATGACCCGAGGGCCGTCTGCTAAGCCTCCCCACCTGTCCTTTTTTGGCATAGCCAAGAGAAGGACTTCGTCAAGGTACCAGTCCGAGGGGAGGTTGAATCAATAACTCAATTGACTAAAACCGACTGGACCAAGATTGACCTACAATATTCTACAACCCATTCAAGACTCATCTCGAAGCATATGTCGCAGGGAACTGACCTTGCGGCTAACCTAAGTGATGAAAAGACTTATTTTATTTACAATTTTAGTACCTAAAATTCTGAAAGTACAAAGATTACATAGAGTATTGTGCTTAAGTCAGGCTTGTCAAATCTCATACTCCTGAATTTCTAATGTGTTAACTAAGTTCTAATACAAGTTTGAAACGATACAAAAATAGCACACAAGAGTATAAGTCCTTTTTAGATTCGTCGAACGGTCTCCATTGATTACGATCAATTGGGTGAGGCAAAGTTCGAAGTGCTTGTGTTGTATTTTTTATAACTTCTATTTCGACTCTGTTATCTAACAGAATATTTTCTATTGAAAAAGATTGACCAAGAAGTTGTGCTAGAGTTTAGCTTTCCCAATCTTACATTACTGAAATTCTGTACTATTTATGACGTGCCTTACCGCCACTTAGGGTAATGGTGGCCAGGCGACGCCACAAATTGGCGACCACGCGTTTCTTTCTCTTCTTATAGTACGATACACTTTTCCAGTACAAAAGGGCGCCAATCACCCTGAAGGGGTAATGACGAAATCCCCTGCCCGTCTAGCTCCGTGGAAAGGAATTTCGTGGCGGCAAACTGATGTTACAGTCACCGCCGGGAGGCTTTGCTAGATAACACTGGAATAATTCTAAGCCAGTTCAAATAAATAATAAAAAAATTAATATTTATCATTCAAATAACAAGAGTACACTTTATTCAAATTTAGTCTTCCCCCCTTTTTATTACAATTTTACACCCCCCCCCCCACACACACACACACACACACACACACACGCACGCACACACACTCGCTCAGACACGTCATGCAAACACACGCCAAAATAATTATGATTCTGCCTTTCACCGTGATAAATCTTTCGTAGACTTTCTCTGGAAAGTTATTTAAATTTACATATTGGCATAACAAAAATCATTTCAATCAATGGTAGATGTAGATAATCATTTAGAACATGGACAAATATAATCCAAACGCAACTTAATGAATAAAGATAGTACATTTTTCCCCACCCAAATCGAGTTCTTCTTTCTTCTCGGGTTATTCATCAAGATTTAACCCTTTCCACTCGATCTGGCGTGGTCCTACTTACGGAAGGTTACTTACTAGTTACGTTGTGGATCCTGCCTTGTGTGTCTTTGTTCCTCTACCCGTGCCAGGTGAGAGTGCGTTTAAGTAGCAACACGCCACGTTACATATTTTTTTTTTATGTATTAACTAAAAATATTTATCTGTGACTCGAAGAATTATTCAAAAATCTACAATTTAATCATTTCTGACTTTCATTATTCAACAATTGAAATTCCTGGGTTGAAAAAAAATTGATTTTGCTATATGACTAAATATCGAAATATATATTTCGTATATAGGTATATTTAACTTAAGTCAGTGTTCTGGATTTAAAAACGAGTTTAAGAGATATCAAGTATCTCAGGTTAGGAAAAAATCAAGAAATAGTTACAATAAAGGTAAATTTGTAAAATGAAGGCATATAATTTTAAGAATTTTGTTTGTAAACTGTGAATTTACATAATACGAAACATTGTGACAATTTTTTCCGATTAAACCTATTGTCAATCACATTGATAACTAATTGATATTTTTGTACTAAATATTAATAAAATCATTGAAAAATCTTAAATTTCTCAAATTTCATCATAAAATCACATATACATGAATTTACGAACAACACTAAATCATAATGGAGTTTAAAGTTGCGCGCCTGAACTTTCGTGATGTTTCAAGCACAAGATGGCTGCTGACAATAACAATCTCGACGAGCCCGCTTACGTCAAAAATAATTATCGAGATTAATATTGCAGTTGGTCAGTTGTATAAAGTATGAATTTGAGTAAGGAAAGCTATTACGAGTGATAAAAATCACGATTGCTCAAAAGGTGAGTTTTTTGTACATTTTTTCGTCTCGAGTGACTTTGTATCCATTGTAATAAGAGTCACGAATAGGAACACAGTTTTTTTTGTACTTATTAGTGACCACCAAATAACTATTAATCATTGCTTAGATTTGAATTAATTTTAACCACTCATACACTTATAATTCATCGTAAATTTTTGTTACCTAAATTATTCATTCAAAGAATAACAATTTTAACAATCAGTTAATAGAATTGTAGCTACGGTTAATAGCGGTCAGTAATTGGATCAAATACTAGTCACTAATACGGCCCACGAAAACATTACAGGTCACTGATTGGATCAAAAACATGATCATAATTTATGATATATTTTAATTTCGAAAGGATTCAAATAAAAATGCTTACTTTATAATGTAGAATATAATACACAGGCTGGAAAAATAAGCAATCACAAGAAGAAACAAACTTCATCAATATTAGCCTATTTTTAATGCACTGTCCGTTCCTTACATGGTTTCTGATTGAGAGATTCATCTTACTTTAAAATATTTTAAAACGTAAGATATTTTTAGGTCTTTTTAGTTGATTCAAGTAAATATTTATGCATATTGCAATGTTCAAAGTGTCCCCAAGTACGTGTAAGTAAATTCTATCTTATAATAACCTTTGTCGGGCCCCATTCCCAATGAATTAGAGAAATCCCAGCGTGAAGAAAATCCTTTTACCTGCAGTCATTCGAAGAAAAATACCGAACTTGCAAATTTTGTGGCACAAACCAAAGGGGTCACCATAATCCAAAAAGAACAGTTATTGTAAAGAAAAAAGTAACTAAAGATAATTTTGAAAATATTTCTAATAAACATAGAACAAATATCAGTTTTATAATAATTTGTTGAGGAACAGAAATTATGATAGTAGACAAGAAAATCTAAATGAGAAATCAACAAATATGTAGACCTCATGAACAATATCCACAAAAACCAGAAGTTATATGCAACAACAACTTTTCTTGCTTAATTTGGGCATGCTGAATCTAAAAATGACCATCATTTTACTTAATCAGCTCTTGTTTTTGCGATATTGCAAAAAAACCGTTTTTCTCGATATGCAAACAATAAAATTCGTATTTTTTAATCAAATATTTGAATCAAAGACCATTCGTAATATAGCTATGGGTCTTAATTGAACTATTCGATCTATAACTTAATTCGTGCGGTTTGCTAAGTGATGGCGTAACTTGATTATTATTCCATCGTTCCAATGTCCCGAACATGCGTTGGAAAGCTACTGACATTGTGCGTCTTTTTCAGTATATGTCATTCATTTGAAGTGTAAACAACAATAATTTTTTGTCACTCAAAAAAGTTTGAAGATCAAAAACTGGAAGCATTACTTGATGAAGATTGTTGCCAAACACAAGAGCTCGCAGAATCTTTGGGGGTCACTCAAGCAGCCATTTCAAAACGTTTAAAAGCAACCGGATACATTCAAAAGCAAGGAAATAGGGTTCCGGACGAACTCAAGCTGAGAGACATTGAAATGCGGTTTTGCATGTCCGAAATGCTGCTGGAACGCCACAAAAAGAAGTCATTTTTGCATCGGATTGTTACAGGTGATGAAAAATGGATCCATTACGACAACCCCAAGCGCAAAAAATCATTTGGGAAACCCGGCCAACCAGCCAAATTAACGGCAAAGCCGAATATCCATGGCGCAAAGGTAATGCTCTGTATTTGGTGGGATCAGAAGGGTGTGCTGTATTATGAACTGCTAAAACCGGGTGAAACCATCAATGGAGAACGCTACCGGACATAATTAATCCGTTTGAAGAGAGAAATAGCCGAAAAACGCCCGGAATATGCGACCAGACACGAGGAAATAATTTTCCATCATGACAACGCTCGGCCCCATGTTGCTATTCCGGTTAAGTGTGCCCAGACCGTGCCTCTTCCGACTACCAGTTGTTCCGGTCGATGCAGAACGCCCTCACTGGAATATGGTTCACATTAGAACAGGGTATCAAAAATTGGCGTGATTAATTCTTGGCCGCCAAGCCGGCGCAGTTCTTTTGGGATGAAATCCACAAATTGCCGGAAAGATGGGAAAAAGTCATAGCTTCAGATGGGCAATACTTTGAATAATACTATTGTACATGTTTTTCTTAAATAAACATTCAAATTTTGAAAACAAAACCGCACGAATTAAGTTATAGATCCAATAAAAAACCTTAAATATTACAATTTAATAAAATTATTTCCTTCGAAAATCATGTTTAAACCAACAAAACTTGATATTTGCGCCAAACGTCAGTAATTATCAAAATTCAAAGCGGTGTTACACAAACAATTTTTGTCCAATTTTAATAAAATTTACTGAATTTATAGCTTTATCTGTCTTCATCTTCGTGTCAAAACTTTAACGTAATCGTATTAAAATTGGCAAAATTGTACTGAATTGTTCAAAAAACAGCTATTTTGCAATATCCTAAAAACAAGAGCTATTTGAGCAAAATAATGGTCATTTTTGGATTTAGCGTCCTCAAATTACCCTAAAAAAGTTGTTACATACCCTGCAGCAAACAGAATATTTTTTTTTGTCGGCTAGTGTAATCAATGATTTATAATGCTTCTCGGATTCTCTTTTTACTAATATATACATCAACGAATGTAATACTTGTGAATTGCTCTATACTATTTTATATCCACTTAAATAATTTCAATAATTGGTAATCTCCTTTTCATTGGTAATAAAAATGTTCTTTTTATATAATTATTATCTATCTTAAAAACAAACTGTCAAATTACCTAATTACAATGTGTGACAGTGATCATGCACTTTTATGGAAACCTAGCACAAGTTGTAGGCCTAGTAAAACTAAGAAAAATGGTAAAAAATGTTTTCTCGACCTCTTCCGTTTGTATTATTCATCACTCGTTTCTCGTTTCAACGACCAGCAGTAATCATCAAGCATGTTGATGCAGCTCTTTCCTTGGAAACGTTTTTCAATGGCTCCTACTTCCTGGTGGAAGCGTTCACCTTGTTCGTCACTCATCTTACCTAGATTTTCCTCAAAGAAATCCCAATATCAGTGCAGGAAGTGGAATTTTATCGCCATATTGCAGTCCATTTAGTTGTATGCAATGAAAAATTCGTGCGAGATTAGGAATTCGCGAGCAAGTTGAATGCAGTGCAAAGACGAGCATAGGAGAGTTTCATGTCATTATGTGAGAAGTTCCTTGTAAATAACAAGAGCCCTGATCATGCTGAAGTCGTGCACGGATTTTTGAGTGCAAACGTGAAAATGGACTGCAATATGCCAATAAAAAACCACTTCCTGCAGTCACATTTGGATTTCTTTGCAGAAAATGTAGGCAAGATGGGTGACGAACAAAATGAACGATTCATATAAACGGAAGAGGCTGAACAAATATTTTTGACGCTAAGAGTACTCTCCAGCCATTTTTTGACCTTCTGTCCAATACTGTTTCAAACTGTACTATATTGTACTGATTGATTATAGATGAACAAAATAATTATATAGCTATAATGACGATTGCTATCATTTTCATTCCCCGCGACACGCCCTGGTGCAAATTCCGAGTCAGCTACGTACATTGTAAATCGGATAAAAATGAGCAAAGTTATGAGTAATAGTTCATATGTATTATACCTACCCAAAAACGGGTTTTTAGTCATAAAATAAGATTTTGGGGGTGTATGGGAAATTTCTCCCATACCATTTTTCTTAGTTTAACTAGATATACAAATTGTTATAGGTATCCATAAAAGTGCCTACAGTTTTTTTGTCACAGAGTGTTATCACTACCTATTTAACATATGTACTCAACGATTCTAATACATGCAATCCGTAAATGCATGTATCTTGTAAGGGCATGTACCTCGTCAGAGAATGTAATCCGTCATAGTTGATCTTTTCAAATTTCAAATTCTATACAAATCTTACTTGCATGATGCTTGTTTTACAACCTACTTCTATGTCAATGAACATATTTCATACAATTAATTTCATTTTATTTACTGACTTTATCCTCATCCCTTAGAGAGGATTCTTTCGATCCTTACATAGAAAGAGGAAATCTGTCATAAGAGAAATGTTACGTTTCGGATGTAACAGTAGTATTACTATTATTATTGATAAGTTTAATGCATTGACCATTAAGACTCTAATGGGAATATCAAATCCTCTTGAAAAAACAGGGCGTTCAATCTATAATGCCTGGGTCTAGCGACTTAAGAGTACAGACTACCCATATTGTTAACCCTGAACTTTAAGGGTTTGTTCGCTCTGGAGTTACGGCGTTAAATAGGCTTCCAAAGTAGATTACGCGGCCGAGGAAGGGCCGGGATTGAGAGGGATTAAAGAGTGATGCGTTTATTAATCACGATCGCGAAGATAACTAGGCCGATGGAAATCATACGCGATCAAAAATCCGAAAATGTCTCTGGCGCCTAGCGCGAGATCCAAGCGCTGAATCGACGGTCGTGGCCTCGCAGAGTCCGACGCCCGTCGACTAGCCAGGAATTCGAAGCGCGTTGGGGAAAGGAGCGCGGCGAATGAGCGCTAGATCAATGGTCGTGGCCCAGCAGGGCCCACGCCCAATCGACCGTGAGGGCAACGCAAATCGACGGTTATGGCCCTAAAAGGTCCGACACCCGTCGACTTACCCGCCGCCCTCTTGACCCCCGTTGAGTACGGATCACGAGTTCGATCGAATTACGCACTGCACTACGCGACGCGACACGACACACCACTAGTCGGAAGCAGTACAATCCTGGAGGCGACAACTGGATCAGGCTCAGGAGTCGGAAAGGATCTTGATGAGAGGCTGGAGATGTCCGGGATCCGCAGGAACGCTGGTCTCGTCGCTCGTGCTTGTAGGAGGAAGGAACTCAAAAGAAAACCACTGGGTTTAAAAGAACTCAACTTTAATTATTAGCACATGTCTTAAAATCAATTTTGCTGTACCAGGTCTCGATCGAGGATCGACTGACTCTCCGTTGACGATTTCCTATATCGGCTCGATTTCCTCCTCCTCGAGTTTCGAGTTGAGGCATCCGATTGGCCGGACGTGTCAACGTCGTCATAGCAACGACCAATGCTCGTTGCTCGAAACCCGAGGCGGGGAGTCTTTACTGGTTAAATCCAGCTTGAGGAAATTCTCCGAATTCCATTTAAAATATTTGTCTTCAAATAAAATCAATAAAGTACAATATAACTATTAAATTAATTAAGTAAAATATATGTATAAAAGTAAAATATGATAATATTAATGCATGTTTCAAAGGAATCCCCAAGCTAAAGCAGATTTTTATTTTAGTTTCAAAATAAAAATATTAAATTTTAATTTTGTAAAATTAATTAAGCTTAAATTAAAAATCCAAGCCTAAGTATTGTTGGATATCAATCTTTAATTTCCACGCTCTTAAATAATTTGCAACTTATTTAAAAAACTAAGGAATTTAAAGAATGATTGTCCTGAAGCGCTTTCAATCAAAATAAAAGGGGAAAAACGAAAGGAGGAGATAAGTAAAGAAGGAGAGTGCGCTCGAGCGAACGAAGGAGACAAGGAGAAGGAAGAAGGCGCGCAAGGAGAAAGCGCTAGCTGGCCACCAACAATACCGTCTGACTATGTTAGCCCTCGACGGAGAGGTTGTGGAGTGCCTATATGTCCTCTAATTGGTCTCTTCGACGAACGTGTAAGCCATTTTGGCTGCCATCTTGACTCTGCACTGCTCACTCTGCAGTCATGTGTCCAAAGTAGTTTCATCTTCCTCGGATTCGTGTCTTCTCTCAAGGTGTGTCTCAAGCGGTGTTTTTACTAAAAATTAACATAATTTCTATTTTCATTACATATTTCTTTAGACTTAAATCCGCAATAAGACGTAAATCAGTAAGTTACCGAAAGTTAAGAAACTTTACTCAAAATTACTTTGAATTTACTAGATAACCCTCGGAAACCATCCAATTCCGTTCTTACACATCTCTTACGGCGGAACTACGCATTACAGCCATCTTGTGATGTGTAAAAATTTTGCAACATCACAATGTTAAAACCAAAAATACTTTCTCTCGAACCATATTTCCGCTCGCAGGACAGCTTTTCGACTTTAAACTTCACAAGCGGCCGGTTCCAGTTTTAAGTCGTGAACGAATCGTCCCCCACCCGTTCGACCAAGACCCCAACGGCCCGGCAGCACGGTCCGTCCGGAGTACGCGACCGCGGATATAGACCCTAATGCGATTTTTACTGGCCCCCCTCCAATGCTGCTCTCCTTATGCCCATCGAGATCCTTCGTCCTCATCACTAATATGACGTATAACTCGATGTGCTTCTAGACAGCCTTAGACTGGAGAAGGAGAAACACTATTGTGTCAGGAGTGAGTTCAGCACCCACCCCCGACCAACGACCTCCCTTTCCACGCCCCACCTGGCGCAGACGAATAGTGTCTCTCTTAAAAGACTTCAGGTACTGACTAAAGCAGCCATGGCCCGAAAGCGTTTGCGCCAAGTAGAAGTCGACTTCACCGTGCTTTTTATCCAGCCAGGTGGCGAGCTCCGAGATTAGACGGTATGTCGATCTCACGGTCTGTTCACCATGCCTTCTCTTCTGCCATATCTCGTCAAGTTTGCCTCTCCCTTTCATACGGATGTCTTCCTTCGGACAAATGATTACCTGTTAGTTTGTCATACAGGTGAGCTCCTTACAGGGCTAAAAGTTCTTCTGCCCTTTCCTTCGACAAAAAGTCTATTGGTGGGATGATCGTTAGGACCAACGCAGCACTCGTCGATACAGTTCGATATTATGAGACTATTCTCAGCGTCGCATCTTTCTATGCCAAGAGCAGCTTTATCTGGATAGCATGGTTGCTCGGGGCATTTGCCCACACTGGAGCTGCATAAAGTAGCTTAGAATACACCACGCTCGCTCATCTTCTCTTGGTTTCCTTGAGTCCACCAATGTTGGTCATGAGCCAAGCAAAGTTAGCTCCACATTGGATGGATTTAGCAGCCGCGATCTGTAGGTGTTTGCCGAAGCTAAGTTTCCGATCTAAATGCACTCCCACGTACGTGATACTCTTCTTCCATACGACTTCGTGTTCACCAAGAGCAATCTTCGGGTACTGAGAGGATCTCCTGTCCGTGACCAGCAAAGCCTCGGTCTTTTCAGGGGCCATTTTCAGGCATATATTACCCAACCAACGCTTTGCCCACCACAGACTTTTACTGATCCTCAGCTCCAAGATTCGAACGTCTTCAAAGACGCGCACGACAATCGCGCTATCTGCAAAGCCAATGATGATCGTTCCAGCAGGTAGGTCCATGCGCAGGAAATCGTCATACATGACATTCCACACGAGTGTTTTTACCCGCGACCCCTAGGGGGCACCACATGTCATCTCTTCTTTGAGAGACCATTTGTCACTTTTGTATATCACCCACTTGTTACTCAGATAGTCATCTATCGTCCGTAACAGGTAGTCTGCAAGCGTCTCCCGCATCATCGCCTGGATGCAGTTCTTCCATTTTTCCCATAAACTTCTCTATTGTATCCAATAGACATATCGGTATGTAGGATGAGGCATCCTTCAGAGGTTTCTCGCTCTTCCTGAGAAAGATCAACCTCTGCCCCTTCCATTCGTCAGGAAAACCTTCCCTCTCGAAGACAAGAGTCCAGGGGTTTCCAGAAGTATCTCTGGGTATACCGCGATCACCTCTATGAGGATTTCGTTTGGCAACCCGTCTTTCCTCGGAGCTGTGTTGTCTTGTAGCCTACCACCCACTCTCTTTAGTTCTTTGAGATTGAAAAGCTCTTTGCACGTGACCGTGCAGGAACTTCGACCCTGTCTCTGGAATAACTCTACTTGTGGAAATAAGCTCCGAACGATGCACTTGATTCGATCGGAATTTTCCAGGCCAGGGTTCTTTCTTCTAGTCACTATTTTGAAGGCGAAACCCTATGGGTCTTTTCGAACCTCACCAATCAAGTCTTTCCAGCACTGAAGTTGGCTTTACTTTATGCCTTGCCTCAGAGCTGTTTTAGCTGTTTTCTATGCCTCATGCAGCAGAACATCATTCTCAAGTTATTCTCGGAGCTTGACATTGCTGAATCATCTTGTCTCCCAGGATGTGCTTATTCCTTTGCCACCCCTTCCTGTGTTTTCAGGGTGACTATGTTCCTGTATGCTGCGCTCGATGCACCGACTGTCGCTCAAGGAAGTCACCTCGAGTACGCAAAAGTCACCTACCTTGAAGCAAGACGGGGGGCGGAAATCGTGAGGTCAATAATCGACCTATCCAATTATATGGACCAATGAAGGTCCGCCCACTAGCTATACCTAGGCCACTAAAGGATCGTTCAGGTAGAAATAGCAGCTATACACACGCACTCCCGCCACCTCCACCCAAACGAACCCTGCGTCGATCTCTATAATCGGAGTTGTACACAACAATCCCTGCCATCCTTGATCCATCCTGGTACCACAGAATTTTCGGACGATTTGTAATGCTTACTAATGAGCAGCATGTCAGCCCCTCTCTTTCTCTGGTCGTCAGCATCAGGAGGTCTTGGACTTCCTTCTCCTCCCGAGGTTGAGCTGTACGAACTTCACTTTCCACCATTCATCCTCTGGAGCTCTTCCTGAAACACTGGGCAACAACCGCTCCCAGAAAACATGGACGACAACTTTTTCGCCCCTGTCAGTGCATGTCAGCACCTTGGGGGAGCTCTACACTTCTTGGCCCTGTGCATCGCATCGCCACGTCTTCATCAGACATAATTCCTGCCAGGGCGCGTGCAGCCACGCAAGACATAACCATATCCATGGCACCTGTAGCACCGAGCAACCTCGGCATGCTTCCTAATGCGCGGTTTACCCATCCGACCCGCAACTTTCCGCGGCTGAGCAAACTTTGATTGTCGACCTCGGTCAGCCGGACCCTTTTCCGAGATCAGAATAAAGGAGCGTTGTATTCCCGTTTCCTTGTTTCCCTATCCGTTCTTCGAGATGAGAAGATGCTTCCCTCTTCTCCCCCTTGGACTGCGTTTTGGTGGAACCTCCAGGGACACCAACCTGGGTCATCGGTAAATCCCCATTTTTTCTCGAGTCGGAATGGGTTTCCAGACTCTTTTGGATTTCTACCCAGCTTTACATTAGACACTTATGCGTGTTGGCCTCCCCAATATTTGTTTTCACGCTAATTGGGGTGTTCTGGCGCATTCCGTCTTGACTAACTTTAAGGGCCAAGTCCAACTTTTCCATTTTTCACTTTGCTTTTTCAGGAGCTGGAGGTTGTCTTTCAATCCCCCATCTCCCGAAAGAGTCTCAGACTCATTATACCGATTGGAAGACTTTCATTGGCTTGTGCTTGACTCGGAAAATTGTCAACTATGATATATTTATACCTTCACCTGAAAGTTTGTCAATTGCACCTCAAAAACAAGGAGGTAAAGAAATTTAACATTCGCCAATTTTAACTTCCTCTACTGCGAAAGAAATTCTCCAACGAATAAAATGGTGGAAATGCGTAAAAGAATTCATCGCTCAATAAGATAGTGAGTGCATCAATGGCTATTGAGTCAAGATATTTTTCCAAGATACAAAGTATTGGAATTTTGCATTCAAACGGCTATCAATTAAATCTATGTCTGGTTCCCCAAGTTTTCCAGAAACGTGTTAAAATCCTTTGAACGATTGTTCAAATTCTATGTTGGATTTCAAATTTCTTGATTCTGCGATAACCTCAAAGTTATCTTTGGACGAAATTTAAGTGTCGAAGATCCATAATATACATTCTTCACACTATTCCCAAATTTCTCTGGTCAAAGCACTTGGTTTCATGAATTGAACCCTTTCCATTATATTGATATATGAAATTGCGGTCGTTTTATCGATGTTAACCCATTAACGCCTGAAGAGACGTTTTTTCCTGCAAACTTTCCGGCCATCAAAAAAATTATGTAGAAAGTTTATAAAAAATCCAGCCTAGGTTTTTCTGAAGTCAAATTTCATCTTCTTTGAGAATCTCGCCCTAATTTTTCGATAAAACGTAAGCCTTCATTTTTATTAACAATTTTATTGAAAAAAAAGTGAAATTATCGAGATCGATCACTTTTAAAATCAACGAAACACATAGAAATCGAATTCCAAGAACCGCAGAAATCATTTTTCTCGCGTCCATAGACATAAAACTCCAAGTTCACTAGCTGTTTTTTAACATTGCGCAGATGGCGCTTTCTGACACAGCTTTACGCGATTTATAATTTATTTGATTTTAACATTTGACCATAATGTAAAAAGTTCATAGTATGACTTGAAATGTGTACTCCGGGGTTCCTAGGAACACTGATCACGAATTTACAGTTATTATTGAAAAATTATATTGTTTAAACAATTTGCTTAAACAAACTATGTCTCTGTTCAACTTTTATCCAAGCTGCAACCGAACTTATTTGTTTTTAAACTAAATCTCATGATGACACCTAGTTATCGAAAATCAACAAAACAGCAAGTGTACTTCGAGTTTTATGTCTATGGACGCGAGGAAAACGATTTCTGCAGTTCTTGGAATTCGATTTCCATGTGTTTCGTTGGTTTTAAAAGTGATCAATCTCGATAATCTCACTTTTTTTTCAATAAAATTGTTAATAACAATGAAGGCTCACGTTTTATCGAAAATTAGGGCGAGGTTCTCAAAGAAGATGAAATTTGACTTCAAAAAAACCTTGGCTGGATTTTTTATAAACTTTCTACATAATTTTTTTTATGAACGAAAAGTTTGCAGGAAAAAACGTCCGTTCAGGCGTTAATGGGTTAAGCAGGATTTGACAGTTGCTCAAATTTTCAACAGAGCGTTTTAAACCATACAAGGCTGTTAATAATTTGAGAAAGTTAATGCTTTGCTAGATATCGGTGCGTCGGAGAACATTTCTAGAATAAACACAGGAGATCGAACTGGAAAGTTCTGTTCAGCTCCTATCTTTTTACACTTTTCGAGTTCTGAACAGACTGCTTTGTTTAATGTTAAGAAGTTTTCATAATTTTGATTATTCTGATGAGGTGACTTGAATTTTAATATTTCACAAGCTTTAGTATGAGCTAAACTATACTCGACAGTCAGGCAACATCTAACCATGAAATCCAGGGCCTCAGCAAAGTCACAAATTAAACATTTTTCCTTTTCTTGAAATTTATGCATTACAGCGACGATTTTTTGCCTCCTTGAAACGGAATTCTTAATAGCTGCATGTTTTAAGTTATAAATTAATCCTCAATATTTACAAGTTGACAGTATCAAGTTGCTCTTATCATAATTAAATAATAAACCCAATTTCTATAGAAGAGCTTTTAACGTCTTGAAATCTTTCGAGCATTCTAACAAGGAACCCTGGGTTGGTGTCCCCGCCCGATTTTGTTCATTCGCACATGTTGTAGTACTCAAAAAACTAAGCGACACGTATTCTTTTTTATGTGCCCAAAATGGTTTTTGGGGGGTAAAAATCACCCCCGAAAAGTTGGTTTGATTGTGAAAGATTCTGTTATTATATATGGGTTATTCCATATCAGATTTACAATCAAAATATTGATTAATCTGAAAATTTTTTTCCTCGTTCTAGAGAGGAAAAAAAATGACACGTATTTTTTTTCAATATGATATGTAAATTTTTCAAGAAATTGATTTTTTTATTTTCAAAGTGCAAAAAATGTTTTTTTCAATACTGCTTCTAATATTCAATGAAGAGTATAGAATACATAAATGAAATATGCCATGGGATCTACTATTAAGTCCATGCTTTGATGAAATCTCAGAAACGGTATTTATTACTTTCTATGTAATAATTAAGTAAACAAATGGAATTATCTCAAAAGGGGCACGTCTGAATTGAATCTTTTTTTGTGTAATTTGTTCGTTAAGTACACAGAACATTGTGTCATAATTTGGTAGTGGACCGTTTGATACTTTTCGAGAAAAAAATTTTTTTGTCAACCTAAAAAGTTAAAAATTAACTGAGATATTAATTTGTTTAACAAAAGCTAAATTTACCGGTTTTTCCGAATTTTCTCCGCTTCTAATTATCCAAACAGATCAAGCGACTGCTCATTTTGTTGGCAATTCAATTGTCTACAACTTATCAATTGATGTCGTCAAGATTGGATAATTAATTACCTTTAATGTTATAAACAAAAAATTTTAAAAAGTGCGATTTTTTGGCCTTAAATGTTAATAAAAAATTTATAAATCATATTTCATTGTCCAAAACATGACAAAATTACTCTATGACCAACCTTTCTTCTGATGGCGCAGTCCGTTTTCTGAAATAAATAATGTCATAAATCATTCATAATAAAAGCCCTGTTGCTTGGACTATCAACTCTATACTTCGCGTTGCGCTCTCCAAATGCACGGTCAAACAAAAAATTTTTTTTCTCGAGAAGTATCAAACGGTCCACTACCAAATTTTGACACAAAGTTCTGAGTACTTAACGAACAAATTACATAAAAAATTATTCAATTCAAACATGTCCCTTTTGAGATAATTTTATTTGTTTACTTAATTGTTGCATAGAAAGTACTAAATACCGTTTCTGAGTTTTGATCAAAGCATGGACTTAATAGTAGATCCCATAGCATATTTTATTCATGTATTTTATACTCTTCGTTGAATATTAGAAGCAATATTGAAAAAAACATTTTTTGCACCTTGAAAATAAAAAAATCAATAACTTGAAAAATTTACATATCATGTTGAAAAAAAAAATACGTGTCATTTTTTTTCCTCTCTAGAACGAGGAAAAAAATTTTCAGGTTAATCAATATTTTGATTGTAAATCTGATATGGAATAACCCATACACTTCGTTGAAACATACTATAACGGGTCCGCTGAAACGAGAAAATAAAATAAAATTTTTATCGAGGTGGACCCGAGGATTCGGAATTACCCTCGGCGTCACCGGCGTTACTTAGGCGGCTTTCAGAATGAGTGCCTGGTGTCTCCCGACGCCATATTTATAAATTTGATGACCCTGAAAATAAAATTTCGCATGCAAGCAAACAAAAGATGCGAAGCAAAAGGGTTCCGGCTAGGACTGGATGGGTACGGGAGTTCGGATCAGGTGGTAATATTTTAGGTTAGGGAGGAAGACTTAACCTTAAACATAGAAGCTCTCGCAAAAAAGAATTGAAATAACTTAAGCAGCATAAAAAAAGACAGGCTCAAAATTATTTAATAAGTGGGCAAAGCCCTGGCTCGATACAAACTCAACCAAATAATTGTTGCCAAAAATAGCGTACAGTGTCTAAGCTTAATATGCAGGCTCTGGGAGAGCCACACAGGCAGCCCCCTGCATCTCTGAGTTGAAAATGACATGAATTGTGACTGGCTGCCATGGTGGCGCTGACTGTTCATTATGGGCCGACTTACATGAAAATCATATTATAAAATGTAGTTTTTTAAGCTTTTCCCTGTAAATTTTTTAATTTTCGAGTTCTTGAACGGTACTGAGATAAATTCCGCGAGTCTAGAAAAAAATGTCTAAAAAAATTGGTGCAAAAAATGGTAAAATGTGTCTGTTTTGGGTGTAAATCCGGATAAAAGTCTTGCGCCGATAAAGTTCGTTTTTTACATTCTCATCATGGATGAGAAGGTATTGGTTTTATGTGAAAAATGGCTTTCGAAATTTTCATCAAATCTTTACGTTTTGAGACCCCCTGAGTCAGAAAAAAGGGTTTTTACGAAAAGTGTCTGTCTGTCTGTCTGTAGTAGGTCGTGTGCGGCATAACTCTCGATAGAATTATCAGATTGAATTGAGCTTTGGTACACTTTATCGGAGCTGAAAAAGTAAGGACAAGTTCGTTAACCAGCCACATCCAATCAAAATTGAGGGATTGAGCACTACTTTTGTGTTTTTAAAAATAATTTTTTAAAAAAATCAAAAATTTCAATACTGGTTTTAGATAGTGCTCATAAATCTCTAAAAATTATCCTGATAACATTTTTTGATTAAATCAAAATTAGAAATGTTACAGCATATTAAAATTCGAAAAAAGTCAATATCAAAATTCCATTTTCCAGTTAAATTATACGAGATACGAAAAAACGTTTTGATACAATATTATTTTCTACATAAAGACCTACAAATTTGAATTGTAACATTTTTTCATAAGATGCATATTTTTCTTTTTAATTAAAAAAAAACTATTGAAAATCTAAAATTCAATTTTTTAACAATAATATTCGAAATACGAAAAAAACGTAAGAATACAAAGTTTGTCGTTTCAAAAAGATCTAAAAATTTTGTCTCATACAATTTCTGATAAAACATATATTTTTCGTTTCAATTTCAACAAATACGATTAAAATTTAAAAATTCAATTTTTTAGACAAAATATGTGAGATTCAAAAAAACGTATAGATGGAAAATTATTTGCCTAAATGAGGTCTACAAATTCTCATTAAGACATTTCGGGACAGGAGGTATATTTTATGTTTTGATTTTTAATATTAAAAAAATTCGATTTTTTTCACCAAAATATGTGAGATACGAAATAAGCGTTGTTTTGCAAAATTGTTTCCTTAAATAAAGTCTATGATTGTTTTTTCTTTTTGAGAGATTTCGATGAAAATAAATTATTTTAGTCATGTAATTTATTAAAAAGTGACTGAAATGTGTAGAGAAAATCGAGCGCGAAGCGCTAGCGCCATGATGTGAATGTGTTCCTTAAGGCTGATAGAGCCTTAAGTAAATTGAATTTCCTGTTTCACTTAAATTCAGAAAGAAATTGAGTGACTTTGAGAAAATGTGTAATTCACATCATCAATAATATTATTATAAAATTGGTTTGAGCTTTAGTATCAAATTATAAGAAATAAACTTGAATGTATGTGAATGTATATGAAGACTTCAGAGAAAGTATATAATGGGATGATATTGAAGAAAAATACTGCGTTACTGATAGTGAAATCGACGTAAACGCGGGAAAATGCGAACTACTAAGTGGAGAAAAAAAAGAGGTTTTGGGAGGCGCTAAAAAACAGAGACGTATTTCCAACGGATCCTGGACGTTCCTCAATATGCGAACACGAGTTGAAAATAAAAGATAATAAGCCTTTTATTATAAAAACCTATCCTATCCCTATGAAATTAAGAGAGCTATTACTTTAGGAATAAAAAATTTATCAAACTTAAGGATTATTCGAAGATCAAATAGCCCTTATATGAATCCGCTCGTTACTAGTATGAAGAAAGATGGATCTCTAAGAATATGTTTAGATGCCAGGAGGCTATACGACATCAGGGTCAATTTTTACGAATGCGTAAAACCCACCGAGGTGCTATTTGAGAGAAGCAGTGATAATAAAATGATATCGATAATGGATTTGACTAGAAGTTTTTGGCAAATTGCTTTAGCCGAGAAATAGAAAAAAAACTTCGGCTTCCCTAAATGAAGGCAAATGTTACGAATTTTGCTTAACATCTGCTAAAGAGTTTGGGTGTGTTTCGATTCTCTCTTGATATTTTTCATTGGTTTTTTCTATTTTATCCTTTACTTCTTTCACATTTAGATCACGTTGTATCACTTTGTTTGGCACATACTAAAGAGCTAGAACAATAGTTCTTGAAGTTTTTATTGTATTTGGAACCGTTGACGTATATCGATGTTTGAGATACTGGCTGATCCCCAAAGTTGTAAAATGTAGGTTTATATGAGTTTTAAAACACATTTATAAAAAAGCAATATGTTCTCGAGGGATGGTTGAGAATTCTCACCCAGAAGCAAGTTCAAGGTATTGGGCTTCATTTGATTAAGGTGAAGGGTGATTATCCAGTGATACTGGATGAACATTGCCCCTACGCATTGTTAAGATGAAATATGTAGACTTGGATTCATTGACCTTGATCCTTCATTTCTTTAACCGGCATTCGTTACAAAAGTTTGATTTTTGCATTTACAAAGAACATCGGTAATGGCCTTTTTGTATGGCTCTCGTGGTTGTACATATTCAATATTTTATGACCTTCTCCTTCGATTTCCTTTTTAATGCTTTCTGACCAGTGATGTGGTATATATTTTTAATTACAACCCGGAAACTTTTTTCTTGTTTGAGTTGATAGGTATGGAAAGCAGTGTTTTTGTCTCTGTGAACTTTTACTGTTGATGTATAATTCTCGCTTGCACATTATTTTCTACAAAATCGAACCAAACTCTAAGAATTAATGTGTAATTTTTTTCTTACTCACTGATCGAGGTTAAACTTTAAATATAAAAGGTGGAAAAATTCCAATATTTCTTTTGCTGAGAAAAACATTTTTATAAAGTATATACAACATATAAACATGAATTTTGTATTGGATCCTTTTATAATATATGTTCATATGATCTTTATTATGATTTACCTACAGATGAAATGTTTTCGAAATTTCCCTACTTTTTTGTTACAATTTCAACTCTTTACATTATGCAAGGAAAAAATTGTAGATTTATAATGACAATTTACTCCGATTCTGTAGATTCTTAGCTTTAAAATGAGCTTAAGAACATTAAAAACTGTTGATTGCTCCGAAAGTTATTTAAAATTTAAGAAAACATTGAAATTTTGACTTTTTTTGCAATAACTTCTTCAAAATTTAACGAAACGACTTCATTACAGACTAATTTAAAAGATGATTTTGATGGCTTTCACATTATTAAGAGTACAAATTTTATCACTCACAGAATTGAAATTAAGATAATTTAGGCAATCATCGAAAAACAGGTGTTCCCACAATTCTGACCGGTAGTGTACTTGAAGGTGGAGACAAGTAATCATGGAGTAACTGATTAGGAAAGGTTGTCAATAAAATAGAGGCCTTATTCATTAATAATGTTACCTCTCTAAAAACAAAACATTTTTAATTATAAAATTAATACTTTATATAACATCACTCGAAAAGAGTTCCAAAATGGGTTATTTTAGAGATAATTTTATGCTCTACAAATCAGGTTATATGTACTTTTAATTCGCGAAATCATTTGAGGAAAAATCCAGGCAAATGTGTTAAAAAATCGTTTCCATTATCCGTTTGTTCCAGATTAAAAATATATGCAACGGGCTAACATTGTGTAGGTTTTTAGTGTTTCATTAGTGTCTTTTTGCGCATTTGAAAATAAATATTTTATTGTTTTGTTCCATTTGGAAATGTGCTGGTGGTACAATACTTGATTTAAGAGATTTGTTTATTACTTAGTTTCAGTGCATTTTATTATCTTTGTGTTTTTTATCATAGCTGATTATATCAGGTTGGTAAGGCCTGATAATTTGTTTTTATTTGTGCGTACCTTATCAATTGTCAGGTCTATGTGTCTCCAGTTCTCCACAATAAAAATAAACACTGAATTTAAATGTATGGTAATTTATTGAACAGTAAATGCATTAAACGTTATATGGTTCACAATATGGAACAATACCTATTTGCTAAAAACTTACTTGTCTACCTCTTGGATTAGAGGGCAAAAGAAGGAGAGAATTGTAGTCTGTTACTTCTATTATTGCAAGCCAACGGCACTAAGTTTGGCAGAACTTTCGTTTTTTGTTTGAGTCTCCTTGTGATAGCTGTAGAACGTCACTGTCGTAAGGTTGGACACCTGTCAACAACATAACCTTGGAATATTAGTGTATTTTTATCAGTATAACATATTCTTTTGTGTGCGAAAATGTCGAGCTCTGAGCCAAATAAACGTCATTTGCGGTAACTTTTGATTTACTTTTTCAGTTTGAAGAAATCTGCAGCTAAGGCGCATCGATTACTTGTAGGAACATATGATGAGGCTGCCTTAAGTGAGGGAAGGTGAGAGTGGTTTTAAAAGTTTAAGAACGGTGAATGTGACATCGAAGACAAGTAACGTAGCGGAAAGCCGAAAGTGTACAAAGACACGGAATTGGAAGCACTATTGGATCATGATTCGGTCCAAACGCAAGAAGAACTTGCACGTACATTAGGAGTGGCTCAAAAAGCAATTTCACATCGTTTAAAATCATTCAGAATGATTTGAAAACAAGGAAATTGGATTCCATATGAACTGACGCCGAGAAACGTTGAACGCCGATTTTCCACATGTGAAATGCTGCTTGCCAGGCATAAACGAAAGGGTTTTCTGCACCATATAGTCACTGGTGATGAAAAATGCATGCACTATGATAACCCAAAAAGGAAGAAATCACGGGGGCCACCTGGCCATGCTTCTACATCTATAGCTAAGCCAAATATTCATGGATAAAACTCTTGTTGTATATTTGGTGGGATCAGCTTGGTGTCGTGTATTATGACTTTCTTAAACCAAACGAAACAATTACTGGGGCTGTCTACTGAACACAATTGATGAGATTGAGTCGAACATTCAGAGAAAAGCACGCCCAATACCACTTCAGACACGAAAAAGTTATTCTCCTGCATAATAATGCTCGTCCACATGGTGCGGCGCCGGTAACAAATCTATTTGGAAACACTTAAGTGGAAAGTTTTACCCCGCCCGCCGTATTCACAAGACATTGCTCCTTCTAATATCCACTTATTTCGATCGATGACGCATGGCCTGTCTGAGCAGCACTTCACAGCATATGAAAATAACAAAAATTGGGTCGATTTGTGGATAGCCTCAAAAGATGAAGCGTTCTTTCAACGTAGTATCCGTATGCTGCCAGAAAGATGAGAAAAAGTAGTGATAAGCGATGGACAATACTTCGAATAAAACATAAGGTTCCGTTCTTCCACAATAAATACCCAATTTTAAATAAAAAAACGGCGGAAGTTTATTTGTACACCTGATGTAATTAGACTGATCAACAAAAATGACCTATGTCCTCGCTGAATGCGACATAATTTCCGAAATACTTTTTAATTTTCTCTCTTCACGTCTCAAGCATTCGTCAAAATCTGAGTCTTGTATAAGCTCACGAATTGAAGACATTTCCTACATTCACACTTAGATTTTCTTCCTAGAAAGGCGGGATCATTTAGTGACGAGCACGGAGAAAAATCTTACCAAGATATAGCAACTATTAGGAAGAGATATCAGGGTGAATGGTGTAATAGTAGTAGATGTACACTTGTAACGGGGTAGAGGAAATATATAACAATTCCTAATATTTGTATATTATGCCTGAAATATACTGCAGGACTTCTTTATTATATAATAGACCTAACGTGGTCAAAGGTACTAAAAAGACTGACTCCCTTTCACAAGAGATGCGGTGGCCAAGGCCCTTTCCGAACCGACTGTAGAGTGGGGGAGGATATATGTTTCCGTTACAATCCCCCCTTTATAGTGGGTTTAGTCTCTAAACCCTTTTGTTGGGTCTTATTTTAACATTCGCAGTCTTAATAGTACAATCCATATTACTTATTTCCGTAGGTGCTGTAGGCGCAGGAGTATAATGCACAGTTGGAGCTGCGGTTACTGTTGTTTTTACGCAAAATATACAAATTTTCCGAGGGACACATTTACGAAGTAGTTCGACGATACCACATTTGTAACCCGCAAAAATTAAGATGGTTCCGATCGCACCGTAGCCTAAGTACTGTAACCAGATAGTAGCCTGTTCAGTCCAGCTTCTCGTTCGCCTGTCTCTACTGACCTTGTCAACGGCATTTTCGATGTCATCGATTGATTGTTTTAAATTATTTAAATTTAAAGGCTTGATTTCCTGCGTTAGCGGTATCAGTTTTTCTCTAATAGAATCTAATTGCTTATCAGTATATGGTAGGGACAAGTTTTTCTTATATTTTATTTCTCCCACTAAAGATTCTGTAGTGCTTAATTTTAATACTATATTCAATCCATTCAAAATACATTTGTCGTTGCTAGTGATCTTCGTTGGACCTTGAATTCTAATTTTTTGCTGACCTGATTCACACAACGCGTCTACTTCTATAGATTCGTGGGGAATCAGGATGTATCCACTAGTAAGCAGGATAAAAGCGATGTTTACAATTTTAAATGGGGAGTATTTGCACTCCTCCCCAATTGTTTTTACATGTGTTCTTAATATACTATTCTCGCAGCTATGGGTTTCTGACATCAGATACGTAGGTTGGATTCGTTTACACATTCTTGTTTATCCATAAGTTTTACATGTGTCTAGAGCAGTTTTGTCAGTAGGTACGCTTGTAGTGTGTCCCTGTCCCATGAACAAGTATTCGTAGTCTGGGATTATGGCAAGGAAAACCGAACTGATTTGTTTGGGGATAGGTATTAAGTGCTTGATTTCATAGGTCTCGGTTTCCGGGATAGGAATGTGAATAGAGTACACAAATCGATTCTTTGCGATGGCTACGTTCACTATTGAGATGTAAATGATATGCTGGAAGTTAGACTCTTTCAAAGGAATGGTATACTTGACGTTCAGCTTTTCTTCAAATTCTTTATGTTGATCTTTTTACGTCCGAGAATATTAAAAATTCAAGTGTAATGCACATCAAATGTATTTGAAAGAAGAAACGACGCTTTCGGACCAAGTCATTTTATTTTAAAAACAATTCCAACGTTTCGAGAACACAATGTATCTCCTCATCAGGGAATAAAAGTTCTTATTACATTACCAACATTAGTATTAAATTTATATATCTGTAATAATAAATTGTTTTTTAACGATTGTATCAGATAAAATATTATAAAAGTATTATTATATAAAAAGTAAGTACCTTAAAAAAATTGTAAGAGAAGAATTATACACATTATAATTTACAACTACATTGTATGGTTTGAAACAAAGTGTGAATTTTTGTTAGGAAGCAAGAGCAACGACTCTGTTCCCGACTTAACTGAATTTTAAAATTGTCATTCGCTTATTATTATAATATTACAGGAGCGTATCGTCAAAGTTTAAAATTACGGAGTCATTAAGTAAGTCAAATTTGTTTAAAACTAAATAAAATTAAGGAACAACATAAGATAACCTTCATTTATAATTAAAGCAAGAAATGGAAAACCAACACATAAATAAGAGGGAAAAAAAATTTTGTTTTTTTTTAAAATGGATTTTTTACATCTTTTATGAAAGGAATTCCAAAATAGCATTATAAGATTGGTTGAAATGTTCCAAATCTGAGACTTTGATTAGTCTATTGTTTTTTTCTTTTTTTATGAAAACCATTTCTGCGAAAGCTCTTTTTTGAAAATTTTTTTCCTGATGGACAATTTTGAAATCATTCCACAAAATTTCATGTGATGAACTATTTTTATTATCAAGTATGTGTTTGGAAATGACATTGTGATATTTTGGGTTGAGTTTTATGTTATTTTTATGCTCATCTCTACGAATATGTAACGGTCTTTTTTGTCTGTCCCACATATGTTTTGCCACACTTACAATAAAATTTATAAACAACATTATTCTTATCCGAGGAAGATACAGGATCCTTACCTAATCTTACAAACCTGTTAAATTTTGAATTTATTCTGTAAATAGTTTTTATTTGATATTTGTTTAAAACTCTTTATATTTTCAGAAATAGTGCCATAGTAAGGAATTGTGATAATTTTTTCTTTTTCTTTCTTTTCAATATCTATTTTTTGTTTGGGTTTTGTGATTCTCTCATTTAATTCAATAATTCTTTTATTAATATGTTTAGTGATAATATTTTTTGGATAATTATTCAACTCTAAAAAGTTCTTAATAATATCTAAATTTTCCTTGTGGAAGGATTTGTCAGCAAGTAAGATATCAGAGTCAACCAAATTTTTTATTATTTCTATTTTTGTGTTGTAAAGGATGATTGGAAAAGCAATTTAAGAATCTACCAGAATAAGTATTTTTGCGGAACCAATTAGTTTTTATGGAATTATCTTCATTTTTAATGATAGTTAAGTTCAAAAAATTTATAGAATTGTGTTCATTTTCAATTTCCTATGTAAATTGGAGTCTATCATGATAACTGTTAAATCTAGTTAAGACTTCTTCAATTTTATCTTTCGGAATGAACATAATCGTATCATCAACATATCTATAATAAACCGGAATATTGAAATCAAAATTTTCTAAAACATTTGTTTCTAAATCTTGCATTACTAGGTCAGGGAAAATAGGAGAAATTGGAGAGCCCATAGGCGTTCCAAAAGTTTGTCTGTAATAAAAGTTATTAAATTGAAAAAAGGTGTTGTTCATTAAGAATTCTATTCCATCTTTAAATTCTGCTAAAGGTAATTTTGTAAATTTTTCAATATAGTGCCATATTTTATCAATGCTTTTTTGTATTAGTTTGATAGGAATGTTTGTAAATAAAGACATTACATCTAATGAAATCATTATATAATTATTAGGAATTTGGTTTTTTATTATCGTATCTCTGAAATATAAAGAGTTCTTTTTATAAAAGAACGTGGTTTAGGTAATGAATCGTTAAGGATCTTGTTCAAAATTTTAGACATATTATATGTGGGACAGTTCACACAAGAAACTACCCGTCTTAGTGGATAATTATCTTTATGTACTTTTGGTAATCCATAAATTCTTGCTAATAGGGTATTCGAAGTGATTAAGTCTTTTTTTTATATTTTCGTTTAAATAACCTTTCTTTCTCCAGTTGTCTAGTTTTTTGAAAAAATTTTTTTGTAATTGTGTTAGTGGATTTGAGTCAATTTTTTCATATGTTAATTGGTCATTAAGAAGGTCATTCATTTTTTTGTTATAATCAAATTTGTTTAAAACTACCGTGATATTTCCTTTATCAGCTTTTGTTACAAGTAATTTTTTTTATTCAATAATTTTTTTATTATTCAATAATTTTTATTCCCTGATGAGGAGATACATTGTGTTCTCGAAACGTTGGAATTGTTTTTAAAATAAAATGACTTGGTCCGAAAGCGTCGTTTCTTCTTTAAAACACATTTGATGTGTATTACACTTGAATTTTTAATATTCTCGGACGTAAAAAGATCAACATACTGATTCTACACACGCATTGACTAGTATTGCGTCTTTAAGAACAAAGTTTTTATTACTAACTTTCCACGAAATATGTTTTTAAAAAGCATAAAATCAGACTTCGGCTTACAAGCATACATCGAAGCTAAAAATTGGATCAACATAAATAAGGAGATAAGGAAGACAACATCAAAAAAGGAATTCTTATTAAAATGTCGTAATTATAACCTCTTTCCTAATAATATTATTAATTATACAAAAAATGTCAACAATATTAATTTTCAAAGTCGCTCTGTTTGTAAACAATTGAATTCTATGGTTGAAAATTTGAAATACCAGTTACGAAATATGGAAATCAAAGATATTCATAATCATTTACATTTTTTACAAAACAAATCTAATAATATAACAAAATTATTAGCTTCATTAATTCCTACTTATCTCTTAGATAACATGATTTCTTATCAGAATGACTTAAACTCTAAGATTCACAATAATAAAATTATATTAGACAAAGAATTTGAAAATTTAAAAACAAAGCAAATTGATTCTGTCGATAAAATTTGTTTAAACAAACATAAAAACAGTAATAAACCAGATCCATGCTTAATAAATTATTCAAACACTATCTTACCAGAATCAGTTTATGACATTATCAGATTGGGTGACAAATTTAGCTCTAGTTTTGTATCTTCTAAAAACGAACACATTTTTGAAATTGTAAAAGATCTGGAAACCAATATACATAAAATTCCTGAAGAAAGACAAGACGAATTCAGACATAAAGTGCTTTCATTATCTTCAAAATATATTAACAAACCAAAACATATCTCAGACTTTGATAGATCAATAGCTATGAAAATAAAATCTACACAAGAGTTTTTAAAAGACGAAAAACAATTACTTGTAACAAAAGCTGATAAAGGAAATATCACGCTAGTTTTAAACAAATTTGATTATAACAAAAAAATGAATGACCTTCTTAATGACCAATTAACATATGAAAAAATTGACTCAAATCCACTAACACAATTACAAAAAAATGTTTTCAAAAAACTAGACAACTGGAGAAAGAAAGGTTATTTAAACGAAAATATAAAAAAAAGACTTAATCACTTCGAGTACCCTATTAGCAAGTATTTATGGATTACCAAAAGTACATAAAGATAATTATCCACTAAGTGGGGTAGTTTCTTGTGTGAACTGTGTACAATGCGTGTGTAGAATCAGTATGTTGATCTTTTTACGTCCGAGAATATTAAAAATTCAAGTGTAATACACATCAAATGTGTTTTAAAGAAGAAACGACGCTTTCGGACCAAGTCATTTTATTTTAAAAACAATTCCAACGTTTCGAGAACACAATGTATCTCCTCATCAGGGAATAAAAATTATTGAATAAAAAAAATTACTTGTAACAAAAGCTGATAAAGGAAATATCACGCTAGTTTTAAACAAATTTGATTATAACAAAAAAATGAATGACCTTCTTAATGACCAATTAACATATGAAAAAATTGACTCAAATCCACTAACACAATTACAAAAAAATGTTTTCAAAAAACTAGACAACTGGAGAAAGAAAGGTTATTTAAACGAAAATATAAAAAAAAAGACTTAATCACTTCGAGTACCCTATTAGCAAGTATTTATGGATTATCAAAAGTACATAAAGATAATTATCCACTAAGACGGGTAGTTTCTTGTGTGAACTGTCCCACATATAATATGACTAAAATTTTGAACAAGATCCTTAACGATTCATTACCTAAACCACGTTCTTTTATAAAAAGAACTCTTTATATTTCAGAGATACGATAATAAAAAACCAAATTCCTAATAATTATATAATGATTTCATTAGATGTAATGTCTTTATTTACAAACATTCCTATCAAACTAATACAAAAAAGCATTGATAAAATATGGCACTATATTGAAAAATTTACAAAATTACCTTTAGCAGAATTTAAAGATGGAATAGAATTCTTAATGAACAACACCTTTTTTCAATTTAATAACTTTTATTACAGACAAACTTTTGGAACGCCTATGGGCTCTCCAATTTCTCCTATTTTCCCTGACCTAGTAATGCAAGATTTAGAAACAAATGTTTTAGAAAATTTTGATTTCAATATTCCGGTTTATTATAGATATGTTGATGATACGATTATGTTCATTCCGAAAGATAAAATTGAAGAAGTCTTAACTAGATTTAACAGTTATCATGATAGACTCCAATTTACATAGGAAATTGAAAATGAACACAATTCTATAAATTTTTTGAACTTAACTATCATTAAAAATGAAGATAATTCCATAAAAACTAATTGGTTCCGCAAAAATACTTATTCTGGTAGATTCTTAAATTGCTTTTCCAATCATCCTTTACAACACAAAATAGAAATAATAAAAAATTTGGTTGACTCTGATATCTTACTTGCTGACAAATCCTTCCACAAGGAAAATTTAGATATTATTAAGAACTTTTTAGAGTTGAATAATTATCCAAAAAATATTATCACTAAACATATTAATAAAAGAATTATTGAATTAAATGAGAGAATCACAAAACCCAAACAAAAAATAGATATTGAAAAGAAAGAAAAAGAAAAAATTATCACAATTCCTTACTATGGCACTATTTCTGAAAATATAAAGAGTTTTAAACAAATATCAAATAAAAACCATTTACAGAATAAATTCAAAATTTAACAGGTTTGTAAGATTAGGTAAGGATCCTGTATCTTCCTCGGATAAGAATAATGTTGTTTATAAATTTTATTGTAAGTGTGGCAAAACATATGTGGGACAGACAAAAAGACCGTTACATATTCGTAGAGATGAGCATAAAAATAACATAAAACTCAACCCAAAATATCACAATGTCATTTCCAAACACATACTTGATAATAAAAATAGTTCATCACATGAAATTTTGTGGAATGATTTCAAAATTGTCCATCAGGAAAAAAATTTTCAAAAAAGAGCTTTCGCAGAAATGGTTTTCATAAAAAAAGAAAAAAACAATAGACTAATCAAAGTCTCAGATTTGGAACATTTCAACCAATCTTATAATGCTATTTTGGAATTCCTTTCATAAAAGATGTAAAAAATCCATTTTAAAAAAAAACAAAATTTTTTTTCCCTCTTATTTATGTGTTGGTTTTCCATTTCTTGCTTTAATTATAAATGAAGGTTATCTTATGTTGTTCCTTAATTTTATTTAGTTTTAAACAAATTTGACTTACTTAATGACTCCGTAATTTTAAACTTTGACGATACGCTCCTGTAATATTATAATAATAAGCGAATGACAATTTTAAAATTCAGTTAAGTCGGGAACAGAGTCGTTGCTCTTGCTTCCTAACAAAAATTCACACTTTGTTTCAAACCATACAATGTAGTTGTAAATTATAATGTGTATAATTCTTCTCTTACAATTTTTTTAAGGTACTTATTTTTTATATAATAATACTTTTATAATATTTTATCTGATACAATCGTTAAAAAACAATTTATTATTACAGATATATAAATTTAATACTAATGTTGGTAATGTAATAAGAACTTTTATTCCCTGATGAGGAGATACATTGTGTTCTCGAAACGTTGGAATTGTTTTTAAAATAAAATGACTTGGTCCGAAAGCGTCGTTTCTTCTTTCAAACACATTTGATGTGTATTACACTTGAATTTTCAAATTCTTTCATCTCAAGTATAAGGATGTCTGGTGTTAGAAGTTGGGGATGAACTATTCCATTTTTCCCGTCATTTATTGCATTTATCAGGAGGTTGATGTCCACTCAATTCATCGACTATCATCATGCAAACCGTTATTTGGTTGGCAATGGCTAAATTTTGTGTATTTTTGTTGGTTCCGTTAGCCAGTTGATTAAGACGATTAACGTTTTCCTTACTGTGTAGTTCAAGCGTGTTGAGATCAGTAGAAGCAGAGTTTAATAGTAATTTTATTACCTTGGTCTGGTTAGAAATGCCAGTTGATAGAATGGTATTATCTTTGAATAGTTTATCTAGCTCTTTATTAATGTAATTCATATCATTTTAACTTAGAGTACCAAAAAGTGTTTTCGAGACATCTCCTATGAAGTTGAAAAATCCTCTTTTATTTCGTTTTTTACCCAAAAGTTGGTTCAAAAGGCCTCTTTGTTTGTCTAGCCTTTGAATCCTTGATTGGATTAGATTCAACTCAAATCGTCCCAGACAGTCATCACACTGATATGAAGCGGCGGCAAAAGCGCTTTGCAATGACCCAAGCCTATCGTCAATGTCGTTGGTCCCTACCCCAAGGATGATGTTCCAGGTGTCATGGTAGAGTTGAGCCTGCCTCAATTCTTCTGAGTAAATAGTTACCCCGGTCAGGTCTGTTGTGATGATCTCCGCCGATATTATCTTCAGTAGCCATAATAGAATTAGTTTCATCATCTGGAACATTATATATAGTAAGGCATAAGCTGATTTGCATGAATGCGAATTCTTTTGTTGTTAAATAGTATTGTAGAATTATTATTTTCTTGGTGTTCCACGATAACTGCCGGCCCTTTCCATGAGGGAGACAGTTTGTTCTCTGGGTGGTTATTGATGAACTTGACTAAATCCCCCGGTTCGTAGACACCTTGTGGTATGGAAATTTTTGAATCTTGGAGCTTTTTGTATTTAATTTTCTGTATCTCTATTTTCTCTTTTGCCTTCTGTAAGTAGTGTTCGTGCCTTCGTTTCCAAAGGTTAAATAACTCCTCATATTTGACCTTTGGTGTGGTGCTTAGCATTGAGGGTAAGTTTACCTCTCTGCCGAAGGTTAGTTGGAAAGGCGAGTATCCGGTACCTTCGTTTTTCATAGTGTTGTATGCCATTTAAATTATTTTCAAATTTTGATCCCATTCGGTGCTATGATCCTCGATACTGGTTTTTAATAAATTCTTAATTGTTGAATGGGCTCTTTCAAGTGCTCCATTGCTCTGTGGGTGATACGCTGTTGTCTTTATGTGCTTAATCCTAAACATGTTTTCAAAGTTCTGTATCGGATCAGACATAAAGTTTTGTCCCTGATCTGTTAGGATATTCCTGGGTGCTCCGAATAGGTATATGTAATAGTCAAATAAGCCTTGTATAATGTTTTCGGATGCTATGTTTTTTAGAGGTATCAGGGTTAAGTACTTTGTGAGCATATCTTGAATGCTGAGGATATATTCGTTCCTGAAAGCGTCACGGGCAAGGGTCCGAAAATGTCCATTGCTATTTTGTCGTTAGAGTTGACCGGCGTATCTGGAATGATTGCTTCACATTGTCTTTTAATTCTAACTGTCTTTTGTAATAGGCAAACCGGACATCGTTTGATGTAGTGGATGATTTCTTGCTCCATATTTTTCTATTCTCCTAGTGTTCTTGCTCGTTCAATAGTTTTTTTTTCCCCAAAATGTTGTGCCGTAATGGACCCATGTGATTCCCTTATGATTTCTTCCTTTTCTTGTCGAGTGAGCTCTGCACATTGGGTGTAGCACGTGTGAAACTGTTTTTCTTTGTTTTTATTGCTCAGGAAGTTAAGGTAGTCTTGTATTTTCAGCTTTTCTAAAGGCGTAATCGTTGGGTCAACGAAGTGGTAACGTTTAATGGTTGGTTTGGCGGTCATGGCCTCTTGGTTTATTCTGTCTAATATTGCTAACCACTGAGTCTCATTAAATCGAGGTAATATATATCGAGATGTTTCCTGGCTGCCTTTCCGTTCCTTTGATATCGTGCGCCAAAGTTTTCCTCCTGCATTAGGTTTATTACTTTCTCTACTAGGCATTCTGTTGGTAATCCATTTTTTATATTTCCTAATCAAGTTTTCTCATTCGACAGTTAGTCCTTCCTCATCTGAGATAAGCTGGTCTGCATCTATGCGCCGTTTTATACAGCTGCTAGACGCATCGGTTATGCCTGGAAGTTGCGAGCTTCCAGGTAGTTGTGAGCTGATTGATTATTCTTCTTCAGACTCCTCGCTAGAGGTTTTGCTATTTCCTGTATTTCCTTCCGGAGATTCGGGCGTTTCTCTTATACTATTTTCCTCATCTATTACTGGAAATAATCTGGACAAACAATCTGCAGCTTCGTTTTCTTCTTCCTTCTGTTCAACAACGTATTGGTACTGTTCTAGGTGAAGCCTCCATCGTAACAGTCGTGAAGAGGGATTTTTCATTTTATGTAACCATATCAATGCTCGATGGTCAGTTTGAATGGTGAACGTTCTGCCCAGAAGGTATTGTCTCAGTCTTTTGCATGCCCAAACTATTGCTAACAGCTCCTTCTCTGTTTTATTATAATTGATTTCAGCTTTATTTAGTGTCCTGGATATATAACAACAGGGGTGTCCATTTTGTGATAAAACTGCTCCTAATCCAACGTTGGATGCGTCCGTTGTCAACGTAAACTTTTCCTTGTAATCTGGGAATCTCAATACTGGTGCTGTACATAGTAATTCCTTTATTGTATCAAAAGACTTAACAATCCATCGTCCAATTGAAAGGGGTTTCCTTTTGTGTTAAGTTCGTAAGTGGTTTACCGAGGTGAGCAAAATTTTTTATAAACTTCCTATAGTATCCTGCGAGTCCTAGGAAGCTTTGGATTTGAGTGACGTTCTGTGGTGTTTTGAAAGCTCTCACTGCCTGTATCTTTGCAGGGTTAGGTTTCACGCCATCCTTAGTTATTAAATGTCCCAGATATTCAAGTTCCGGTCGCAAATACTCACACTTGTCTGGTTGGAGTTTGAGTCCCGTATTCTGTAATCTGTAAAAACATCAATCATGTTCTTGTTGTGTTCTTGTAAGGTGGAGCCAAATACCACAATGTCATCCAGGTAAACGAAACATTGTTTCCCTATCAATCCTCTCAAAGCATTGTCCATCATTCTCTGAAAGGTTGCAGGGGCGTTTTTAAGCCCGAAGGGCATTCGGTTAAATTCAAAATGTCCCTCTGGTGTTGAGAACGCAGTATATTTTTTTGATTCTTCGCTTAACGGAATGTGGTGAAATCCTGAACTCAGGTCAAAAGCAGAAAAGAATTTTGCTTTCCCTAATTGATCCAAAATCTCGTCGATAACAGGCAAAGGGTAGGCGTCTTGTTCTGTGTCTTCGTTTATCTTTCTGAAGTCGATTACTATGCGCCATTTCTTCTTTCCAGACGCATCTTCCTTTTTTGGAACGACCCAAATAGGTGAATTAAATGGTGAAATGGAGTCCCTTATTATACCATTTTCTTTCAAGTCATTCATTTCTTTTTTTATTCCCTCTTTATGACATTCGGGGGGTTGGTAAGATTTTATGTTCACTATTTTGCCTGTCTTTAATGGTATTTCATGTTCCACCAGGTCAGTACCTGGGAACGAATCTCCTTCAAGGTTATAAATGTGGTTGTATCCTGCTATTATTTTCCACAGATTGGAACGTTCGCTTTCCTCTATATGGTCCAGTCTGGTTTTCTTTAATAAATCCTGAATCCTCTTTGCGTGATCTACTCCTGAGGTGTTGAAATTGATTCTACTTATTTCTTTGATTTCCTCTATTTCTTCATAATCTAAATGTTGTGGTATCTTTAATGGGTTTTTCCCATAATTGCACAAAGGTACCACCACTTCTCTGTTTTTCATTCTGTACATCCCATCAGGGATTGATTCGTGGTTTTCTATATATATATCTTGATCCTTGTCCGCTACTTGTATCGTAGTTACCTGTGTTGTGTTTCCCGAGACAAATGTTCCGTCTTCATAAAGGGGCAATTTTTTATTATCAATGTAAAGAAAGTCTTTACTTATAATATATCTATCGAATGCATTCAGGAATGGCATTCCGATGATACCTTCCTCGGGTAAGGGGAAATCGTTGTCTATAATCGGAGACACCACTTGTAGAGTATTTCTCTGAAAGGTATGTGCAGGTGTTAGAGATGGACTTGCGTGTGCGCCGGAAGCGCTGGGTGTTATCGAGTCGAAGGAATTCAGTGGTTGCATACCGTTCCCTCTTGGTCTAGCCGGACCACCCGCTGTTAGGATGGTTTTGGGCGTCAGTGGCGGTGTCGTTTCCTCGCCTGACGACTCCTGATGATGCAAGAGTTCATTGGACTCATCCTCCGTGACCAATGCATTGTTGATCTGAGCGAGGTTTCTAATTTCGTCCGCTCGCTTCAGATTTTCTGCATTTAGAGTTGACATACCGGTTTCAATCCTGCTTTGCTTATCCTCAATTAGCTATAACATACTCAGGATAAGGGACAAAGTATCCTGACTCATGTTTGATGATTCTTCTACCGGGATCTCGAGCGGTATGGTAGTAGATGAGCTGTCAGAATCCGTAGGACTGTCTGTTTGTGTGTGGTATTGTGTACTTAAATTTTCCCTATAAGCGTAGAACGCCAGGTTTGATCTTAACTGCGAATGTCGGGTGTGTGTGTCGCGAACGCGTAACAATGTTTAATTTTGATCTAATTTTTTTATTTTTAAACTCTTCACTTGCGGGATCGTGCTACCACAATGCCTCAAGGTTAATTCAGAGTACTTCGTTGACTTTTATTATCGGTGGCAGAGCTTGCGAGCACGCGAAGTATACCAACGCCTAAAGTTACTCAATTTGAGTAACTGCACAAATTTTTTATCTTATTTTCTAAATTCACTGCTTACTTGGAAATTTCTGCTGCTTAATGCTGCTTGAAAGGTTGTTCCGCTGCTTACTGCTGCTTGGAAAATTGTTGTTCTGCTGCTTACTGCTGCTGGGAACGTCTTTTTCTGAAACTTACTGTCCTGTTTGACAAGCTCTAGGTTTTTACCGTTATAATAACGCACCCAATTATTCCGTTTACGGGCTATACCGTAGTAATAGTCCGGAGTCCTTGATTAACCACCGTAGTGATTTTCGTTGTCCAAGTTTTTATCCAAAGATAGGGTAGTTTGATCAATGAATCACTCCGTAGAGTCGAGATCGTTTATTCCTATCCTAGCAGGATCGCCAATTTTGTAACGGGGTAGAGGAAATATATAACAATTCCTAATATTTATATATTATGCCTGAAATATACTGCAGGACTTCTTTATTATATAATAGACCTAACGTGGTCAAAGGTACTAAAAGGACTGACTCCCTTTCACAAGAGATGCAGTGGCCAAGGCCCTTCCCGAACCGACTGTAGAGTGGGGGAGGATATATGTTTCCGTTACACACTCAAGCAAACGTCGAACATTTTAATATGGATGAATGAAGATCTGATGCCCAGTACAGTATTTAATGCAAGTTTTCGGAAATTGAAAAGAAGGGTACGCATTTTTCAAGATATTTCAGAAACGGATAATCCGTATTTGAATTGTTTTCCAAATAATTATTCTTTATGAAAAAACAAGAAAATCTACCTATTATTTATTTTTAAAACGTAAATATGTCCTTGATTGCAGAGCACTGAAATTTCAGTACTTTCAGTACTTTAGAGATATAAGATATCTCTAAAGTAAGGCGATATTCGCCAACTGCGTTAAAAAAAGCATTGAAATGACCTGCACTGGTAATGGAAAAAAAATATCCACTCTTAAAAAAAAAAATTAAACAATTTTAATTGCAAATATCTATTAAACTAGGCGTGATAGCAACAAACGTAAGCCAGATTCGTGTTTAGCATTGAAAAGTACTGTGGAAATGATATGTCACATTCAGCGAGGACAAGTTCATTTTAGTTTATCAGTGTTATCGAAGATACACTACCGGTCAAAATTGTGGGACCACCCACAAAAATTGTATTAAAAAACTTCGCTAAAATAACACCTAAAGCCTCAGCTATAAATTGAGCCCAAAAACATTTTAAAAAATTTATTAGTTTCAGAGATATGACTTTATTTGTTGAGCGATGCTCGAAAGATTTTTGAAGCAGCGTTTCAGCCGGTCGCTCGACTCACAAGACACTGTCAGGGCACAATAGGCGGTAGACGCCAAACGGGGCACCACTATTCGAAAAATATGTATTCTTTTTTTAATTTTTTGTAACTCAAATACATTTTAATTGTTTTCGCAAATAGAATTTTTTTTACATAGTTAATATCTCCTTTTTTTATTTAAGGGCTCTTTATTTAGAAATAAAATATTTGTATGGTCCTCTGCGAAAAATTGTAGGTATCATCAAGATATATAGTTAAAACATTTTAATTAATTAAATTTTGTTCATCAATTTACACCAGAAAAAAAAGCATAATTGGTGTGTTAAGAATGAATGAGAGTATAATTTTCAAACAATTAAATTTTTTTTTCATCAAATATTATATTTTATTTAAAATTTGTTTAAATTCAAATTGTTCAATGCAGTACGAAATTATTATTAATTGTGGAAACTAATAACCAGACGCCCATGAAGATCTAGGATGGTTAGCAACATCTCTAGTCTTTGCAATGTTTAGAAAGAAAAATTCCATTTTTGGACACTCATAATTATAAGAATTTTTCATTCATAACACACAAATTATGCTGTTTTTTTGTGTGAATTGATAAAAAAATTTAATTAATTAAAATATTTTAACTATATTTCTTGATGATACCTTCAATTTTTCCTTCGAGGTCTATGCAAATATTTTATTTCTAAATAAAGAGCCCTTAAATAAAGAAAGGAGGTATTAACTATGTGAAAAAAATTCTGTTTGTGAAAGCAATTAAAATGTATTTGAGTGACAAAAGATTTAAAAAAGAATAAATATTCTCCGAATAGTGGTGCCCCTTTTGGCGCCTACCGCCTATTGTGCCATGACGATGTCTCTTGAGTCGAGCGACCAGCTGAAACGCCGCTTCAAAAACCTTCCGAGTATCGCTCAACAAATAAAGTCATATCTCGGAAACTAATTAATTGTTTTAAATTTTTTTGTGCTCAATTTATAGCTGAGGCTTTAGGCGTTATTTTAGCGTAGTTTTTTAATACAATTTTTTTGGGTGGTCCCACAATTTTGACCGGTAGTGTATATCTCTAGAACATTGAATGGAATCTATAAATTAATACGAAAAATCTATCCTATAATTTATTAAGTTATCTTACTTGAGGTGATCAGACAATGTTCTATCCTAATTGATTCTATAATATTTATAACGTCTAGCTAAATGAGAAATTTGGTTTTATTAAATCAGAACATGATCTATAAAAATTACATTGTATCGTCGATTTATTCATTCCTTCATTCAATTTAAGCTAGCAAAAAATGAAATAAAATCATTGATGCTCGTAGAGTGCCACAAGCATAAGATTCCAAAGTCCTGTTTAATGAGTACATGAAGTGAAGCCTGCTGAACTCATATACCAGTCACTTTTGGAAATCTGTCGTGTATTCCCCAGTCAGTGTGGCCATAAACAAGACTCAAATGAGGCGTAAAAGCCCTTATCCTGCCCCAAAGGCGTCTCTAGGAGTGAGTCAGAACTTGATATATGACATAAAACCTCCTGCCCTGCCCTAGGAGCATCGCCTGACTGCTTACGACTCGCTTGCGAGCCGTCGATTTCCTCAGTTCAGTTCAGTTCAATTCATCTTATTCATCTTCCACGCTGGTCCACGTACCTTGAGTGGAAAATTCTGAGCTTATGCCCTAGCGTTGCGTCGGATGCTAGACTATTCCCGAGCGTAGGTACAGAGCGGTGTCTGGGACTGCTGCTCTACAAAGACTGATAACATCAGCTTACAATATAACTATGTTCAAAATTTGTCGTTTCGTGTTACCTTTACACGCAACTTTGTACTCAACACGCCAAAATTGAGATCACTGATTAATATTTGGAACATATGGTGGTCCCTATTCATTACATACGCAGAAAAGCAGGTCGAAAGCATACGATGAAGCATAGTGACCCGAAATAGCAATTTACATTATTAATTGTAAAAAATTTTAGAAACAAATTAATATGCACCCTTCATTTTAGTATAAAAAACTATTTTTTGTCTTTATTACTCATATTTATCATACCGAGTAGTGCGTAAAAACGATTTTGAAGACACTAATGCTTAAAAAAGTGCGGTTTAGCTGAGTTTTTGACACGAGGTAATACAGAAAAATATTCAAAAATGAGATTATGTTTATAATATTGATGTTTAAGAATTGAGCACATATAATAATTTATTTAGAATTATTAATTTCATTAAGCTCTTATCATTTATTTCCTTTATGGTAAGTTGAGCTGCAATAACTTTGATCAATAGTGACTTCCTTTATGGTTTTTATCGAAATAACAATTCACAAAGCTGAAATAAACTATCGCGCTGCTATATTTATCATAATGGGGATGACTCGACTCCTTATTAGATATTTCTGCAAAACCTTTCAATTTTTACTTTAAAAAACAAAAATTCTACTCTTTGTAGAGTGCTTTCTATTAAAATGCGGACGTATATTTCGTTATAAAACACACTGTACGCATCAGTGGTTCTCTTATCACCATTTATTCGATTCGGTTTTTCCAATAAAGACATCTAATATTTATGAGTTGGGTCAAAATTTCTCAAGTGGGCCACTTTAAAATCGATGGTCTCAGTTTTCATTGATTAAATACGGTTGTCGATCAGTTTGGAGGTAAAAAGGACCCCTCCAAAATATTTTTGCAAAAAATTTTTTTTTGCATTAGTTATTAACAGTTAAAGTTTTTGATCAAGTTTTTTTCAAAAATTCATAACTCACGAACGGTTTATCGAAACTCAACGTTTTCTACATTAAAATTTTCGTCAATTAATATACTTTGCCATGCAAATATCGTTGTTGATAAAAAATTATTATTTCGCTTAAAATTCTGTTCGTTTTAAATAATTGAAAATGAATAAAACTTCTCCGCCTGATAGAAAATGTTGACACATTTCATTCAATTCTACAATCCCTCACGAAGACTTTTGTGAAAAAAAAAGTTATTATTTTGCATTAGGTCAAAAGTTATACATGTTTTTGTAACCGCGCTCGTACCTCTAGCGCTGGACGAGCACGTATTAAAGCGCGCGCGCTTACCATAGTCATCGTGTGACTCAAAACTATCGATATCATCATTATTATCTGTCATTAGAAGCTGCAAAAAATTCTTTTGTTTTTCAGTAAAAGTCATTGATTGTATTAATCTTGTTTATTTCAGTATTTAAAAAAATATTTACAATTTTCGAAAAGAATGTGTGCTGTTTCACCGAACGTCGATATAGAAAAAAGCCGTTATACGTGTGAATTATCGTAGTTGCTTTTTCGTGAGCAGAAATTAGTCTGCACAGTAACTTGTTTTCTAACGGCTGGTAACAATGAAATGAACGTGTTTGTTTTATCGTTTTTGCATTCAAGAATCTTAATGTCAAGAATTCTCTATGCTTTTCATGCTCTTCGTTGGTGCAGAGATGAAAATGAATTTTTTTGAAAAATTGTTTTGCCCACTGAAACAGTCTCTCAGGAGATGATAATAACAAATCTGTATCTTTTTGCAAACTTGTGAAATACGAGTGTCTCTTGACGGTACCCCCTATTCCATCACAAGCACCTTTGCCGTGGGACGTAGCAAAAAAGAGTCACTCTGCATTGATACCGAAATCATTCTTATGATTAATAAAATTCAAAAAATTGTGTTTCAGTGGGCAAACCAATTTTTAAAAAAAAATCATTTTCATCTCTGCACCAACGAAGAGCAGGAAAAGCATAGAGAATTCTTGACATCACGATTCTTGAATGAAAAAACGATAAACCAAACACGTTCATTTCATTGTTACCAGCCTTTAGGAAACAAGTTACTGTGCAGAATATTTTCTGCTCACGAAAGAGCAACTACAATAATATACACGTAAAACGGCTTTTTCCTGTATCGACGTTCGGTGAAACAGCACACATTCTTTTCGAAAATTGTAAAAATTTTTTTAAATACTGAAATAAACAAGATTAATACAATCAATGACTTTTACTGAAAAAGAAAAGAATTTTTTGCAGCTTCTAATGACAGATAATAATGATGATATCGATAGTTTTGAGTCACACGATGACTATGGTAAGCGCGCGCGCTTCAATACGTGCTCGTCCAGCGCTAGAGGTACGAGCGCGGTTACAAAAACATGTATAACTTTTGACCTAATGCAAAATAATAACTTTTTTTTTCACAAAAATTTTCGTAAGGGATTGTAGAATTAAATGAAATGTGTCAACATTTTCTCGCAGGCGGAGTAGTTTTATTAATTTTCAATTATTTGAAACAAACAGAATTTTTTTAGCGAAATAATAATTTTTTATCAACAACAATTTTTTCATGACAAAGTATATTAATTGACGAAAATTTTGATACAGAAAACGTTGAGTTTCGATAAACCGTTCGTGAGTTATGAATTTTTGAAAAAAAAACGTGTTCAAAAACTTTAACTGTTAATAACTAATGCAATAAAAAAAAAATTTCAAAAATATTTTGGAGGGGTCCTTTTTACCTCCAAACTGATCGACAACCGTATTTAATCAATGAAAACTGAGACCATCGATTTTAAAGTGGCCCACTTGAGAAATTTTGACCCAGTTATCAATTAAAACTTTAAAAGTATCTATATTTAACGTTGAGGACCAGATTCTGACGTTACAAATTACATTCCTCTAACTTTTTTGCAAAATGATAACTAAAATTAATTTTGTGTAGAATACACAAATTTACATTGTTATTTTCAGTGTTTTTCAAATTTCTATTTTTCTATTTCAGTGGCGTAATTGTTCCGGGAGGTTTTGGTAAAAGAGGAATGGAAGGTAAAATAGAGGCATGTAAATGGTGTAGAACAAACGACAAGCCGTTTCTTGGCGTTTGTTTGGGGATGCAGGCTGCAGTAATTGAATTTGCTCGAAACGTTTTAAATCTGTGTGATGCAAATAGTACTGAAATTAATAGTCAAACTGAGAATCCTATTGTCATTGACATGCCTGAACACAATCCAGGGCAAATGGGGGGAACCATGAGGCTAGGAAAAAGAATAACTCATTTTACAAGAGGAAGCTCTGCGATAAGTTCGTATTTTTGGTTATTGGATTTTCTTCTTATTTCGATTTTAATCTTCTGCTTTTTTTCTAAAACTGTTATTCACTTGTAGAACAATTATATGGAAACAAAGATAGTGTTGAAGAAAGACATCGTCACCGTTATGAAATCAATCCAAAATTTGTACCTGACATTGAAGCCGCTGGAATGAAGTTTGTCGGTTCGTATGATTTTAACATAAATTATACGGAGTAATCTAGGATGTAGAAGCAGGAGATCATTTTTAGTATAATACAATTATAATGCCGCATCTAGTATTATAACATTAATTGAAAACATTTATTTAATAAAAAATAGGTATACCAAATACTCTTGAATTACAATATGAACTATTGAAAAATATTAGTTTTTTACTCTTGTAGATATTTATAAAAATACAAATTCAGGAAGGTAATTTAATAAAAAATTCGATTTAGCAAATGCGATGTTTCGTTTTAAAACTAACTCATTTTATTATTGCATTCACATTTAAAATTTATTCATTCTCGAAGCTGTATTTAAGGATTCATAACTGAATTCTCAGTTTCAAAATTAGAAACAAATTGAAGGAGACTGAACGTTTCCAAGTTGTAGAAAAATAAAGACATTAAAATTACTTGATCTAAACGATTTCATAATATAGTTTCGGCAATGAATTGTAACCTAGAACGCAGGTTACACTAATTCTATGATGAAAAGTAGGGGAAAAGATGTCAAATTTGAAAAGTGATTAGGCAGTCCAACCGGTTCGAGAAGAAGTACGCTTCGATTTTATATTATAGGGTTGAACTAGATTCTAGAATTCGAAATGAAGGTTTTGCGCATTACTATTCTATATTACCCTAACGTTGATAGCACTGATAAACAAAATTAACCCGTGTCATCACTGAATGCGAAATTTAATTTCTGAAGTACTTTCCAACGCTCGACACAAATCTGGCCTCTGGTGTTATTAAATCTACTTCAATGATATTTAAAATAAAAATTTTCAATAAACAATTTTTTAGCAACATTTTCAAACCCTTTTTTGTGGGTGAAGACTACTGATGTTCCTTCTTCTTCTTCTTCTTTTTGTTCGTGGCAGCTTGCAGTACTACTGATGTTCCAATTGAGGGTGAGCATGCAATAACCGTCTAGGCGCTCGGCCAGTAGGCCGAGCGGAGGGGAGACGCGACAACTGATTAGCTGAAATTCCATTTAAGGGAGAATTCGGCTTATCACTTGTCGCGTCTCCCCTCCGCTCGGCCTACTGGCCGAGCGCCTAGACGGTTATTGCATGCGCACCCTCAATTACTCTCCTCACTGCTTGCTTTATGTTGATATCATATTTCTCTGTGCTCGTCACTGACTAATTTCTATTCCCTAAGTTTTGGAAACTCTAATTTCAGATACTCGAATCCCCTTTCGTTTCACACTATTGTCTTCACGGAGTTCTTAATTATCCCGAGTGTAACATTTTTACTCTCTACCAGAGGGTTTTAAGCGACATTTCTTCGCCCTGTTTCAAACGAGTCGCGTTCGAACCAACCATTGACAGAATATGGATGCAAGAAAAGCGACAAAATTATATCATAAATGGGAGAAGGATTAATCTTGTAAACAAATTATTATAAATAGATAAGGGAACATTGATTTTTCCATAAAGTTAACCGCGTCAATCGGTTTTTCGAGAAAAGTTACCAAAGCACCATGTATGCAATAAAGGAGTTTTATCTGGTCCTAAATATTTATAAATGTGAAAAAAACTTCAATATAGTTTTTATGACAGGGGCGTATAAACAATAAATTCAAAGTACGCTTCTGACGTATCCGGGTTCAGTTTCAGTCTGGATTTCTAACCATAAGTTACTTCATCAATCCAGCAGACGAACTCGGTCTATGAACTTGTCTATTAGTTCCTTCTGAGAGTTCTGTCCAAATTCTGTGCGACAAGGAAAGTACGCTGGGGTAACGCATTACTCCATTTCGTCCCAATTGCTTCAAGATGTGTTCGGTTGTATTATTCTGCGGATTTTTAATAGAAGAAAAAATTGCTTCAATATCAAACTTTCGTAGTTCATCATTCCAAATGGATGACATAAGTTGGGTCTCATGACCCGCTAAAATTCGACTGGGCTTCCATTCTAGAGATATTACAGTTGAATATTTTCTTTGAGACGGTTTCGGTATTGGCTCTTTTTGTAGAATAAAATTTTCAATGATATATTCTTCCCCTCTTCCCGACCTAAATAAAGGTCCATAAAAAGCTACAGTAACAAGATCACCACAATGCCGACCGTAAATCAATGTCATCACATCTCATTTCTGACATCCTATATTCTAGTCCCACAACATTTATTGATAAATAAGTTATTATTATTTTGAATGACTTTGAAATTTCCATTTGGGCTTCTGCTAAAACGGTCCCTGTCAATATTGTCTTTACCGGCACAGAATGAGAGTTCAAAATCATATCCTTAGACAATGATACTTTATAGAATTAATCGGACATTATGATGAAGGCAAAACCCTTTGTGATCAATATTAATCTCGAATCAAGTGCCTATCAAATATGTAAGACAATCAACAAAAGCAGATTTTATAATCTCAGATGCTTAATCAGATTAATTTGATCGCGTCCTCTGATTTTTAGGTTTCAGCAGATATCTGAATGAGTCCAAAAGATTTGAATGACGTATCGTGCATAGCCTGCAATAGATATCAGAATCCTAAAAATGGTTAAAACTGCTGCCTATTTTCAGGCTCAAAAAAATTCTATGTGAGTTTCAATCAAATTTTGCCAAAGGAAAATGGCAGAAGTTCTCCATAATATCATATATTTAAATGCTTATATTCTTTATATCATATATATATATATATATATATATATATATCATCATATTCATATATTCATTCCTCTTTCTTTTTTTACAATTTTTGCCAAGTTTTTTTCAATGTTACGAAATAATTCATCTGTCTTCATATCCTTAGATTCTATTTCCCATCTTTTCTTTCCTCTACGTTTAATGTTGCCCATTTCCTCCCTACTCTTTGTATCTACTAATTTATTAATATAAATGTTAATATTTTTTATCTGTCTTCTTATTTGTTTCGCTGTCCTTACAATCTAACTCATTTGCTCTTTCCTTTCTTTCCTCCTCCTAGTTGGCTCGCACGTATCAACTCGCCCCGTTGTAAGGCTTTCAGAAATGGTTTCTCCGCCTGTCATTCCTTCCGAAACAGAACATTTCATAGAGAATGTATATCTCCTGGGCGATAAGCTGGCTGCAGAACCTGCACTTCTAGCTGTTGGTTTTCGTTTTTGGGCAACCTAGAATATAAAATATGTCGGCGTCTAAAAATAAAATAAATGATGTATTGGGTGATGTGTCTTTTTTGCCTGAAAATAAAATGTGTCTTTTTCCTTTCATAATATACAATAATATTTTTCATTCTAGAAGAAGGGAATTTGTATTTTCTTGCAAATTTGTCTCTCGTAGTCGGTGTTCTATTCGTTCTTTTGTCTGTCGTTTTCTTGTCTCCGCTTCCTCTTTTCTCAATCTTTTTGTTCATATATTCAAAATGTATTGTATGTGTAATGTCATTCTCATTATTGCTTTTTAGTTTTCGAAATATTCTTTAAAATCACTTACATTCCATTTTTCCTTAATTTTTTCCGTTCTCGCTTTTTAATTCATTAATTGTCGATGAAAGAGCCTAGCCGATTGAAATGACCGGTTGAAAACTTTTGATTAGAAAATGCTCATAAAATGTTATCGTTTTTTCACGTTTGACTTCATGAATTTTTCTATTAAATATTAGGTGCGCAACTAAGTCCCGCTGTTTGTCAACAGATGGCTCCAGCATAAGTGCTGGTCGATTTTAACATATCCAAAATGTCATGAACCAAGCTTAGAAATATGGTAAACAATGCGTTTTGACACATTAGTGATTTTGTTTTGGCGTCATATACTTTTGGTTGTGTGAAAATGTCTGATTTTGTGCCAAATAAGCGTAATTTGCGGGAAGTGTTGATTTTATTCTTTTATTCAAACAAAACCGCGGGTGAAGCGCATCGAGAACTCCAAAAAGTTTACGGAGATGCTGCTCTAAATGAAACAACGTGCCGTGATGGGTTCCGTCGCTTCAAAGACGGTGATTTCGATGTAGACGACCGTACGCGTGAAAGAAGGCCAAAAACCTTCGAAGACGCCTCAAAAGATGAACACTTTTACCGTAACGGTATTTGAGCTCTACCAGAAAGATGGGCAGAAGTTGTAGCTAACGTTGGGCAATACTTTGAATGATTCATTTGTACCCATTTTTTCACAATAAAGTTGAATTTTCATCAAAAAAACAGCGGGAACTTATTTGCGCACCTAATATATACAATTAATTTTACATAATTTATTCACATTTTTATTTGTTGAATCTGATAAACACGTGTAGCCCAACGTTATTTACCACGACAGGTCATTTGACTGGTTGTGGTACAAATAGGTACACCGGAAAAAATCTTTTCCGAATTTCGCACAAATCTGAATTTACTAAAATCACAATTCATTCATTTTACATTTGTTTCACAAATTTAAGAGAATTTCGCATGAACATCACTATGCCAAAATAGCAAAGCCGACATACCAAATTCGTTCCAGAGTCATGCGAAGAAAGCACACCACTCTGCTTGCGAAAAACGCACTGCACTCGTTCTCTCTCGGTATGCCCAAGTTGGTTTGACAATGTATTGCAATACATTAGATTCGGCATCTTCAGTGTATTGCAATACATTGTCAAATCAATGTAGCCTTACCGAGAGAGTACGGGTGCCGTGCGTTTTTAGCAAGCCGAGTGGTGCTTTTTTGGTAAGACACTGAAGTTGCGCTTATTATATACGCAATTTTGTGCGAATTCCGTATATGCATTTACTATTTTGGGATACAACACTGCCATACTATAATTGTATGATTTTATCCAAAAATGGTAAATCTTTTATACCAATATTACATAAAAAATCGCTTACGAAAATTGTAACGACACCTCATACGAAATTCGAAAGACATTTTTTTGGGTGTATGTTATATCTCGGTAGATTGATTTCTGAAGTGGGAGATTGAGCATAAAATATTTCTTCATTAAAAATAGGAATCAATTAAAAATCACACGATGAGATGGCACATAAACGAAAATTACGAACAAGAACAAATGAAGATCATAGAGTGGAATGACGCATGAACGAGTAACATTGCCAAGAAACAAACGGAGAGCGCAAGATCATAAATAGAATTTTTGTTAATTTCTCATTTCTTTGGCATACGTTCAGTTTCTTTTTATTTTCATCGATTAAAATTATCAATGCTATATATGAAAAAACGCAAAAAAAGAAAGGCAAACGTTTCGACCACATGTGGGGGCCCTCTTCAGTGCCATAAATTAAATGATTACTTCAAAATTTTTGTAAAAGATAAAAATATAGGAAATAATTAAAATAAGGATAACCATGAAACTCAAAAACTTATCTTATCGCTTGCAATTCAAAATGAAGAAGTCCAGTATGCAACAACACGAATTGAAAAAATATGTATAGAATTCACTGAATTTATGGCACTGAAGAGGGCCCCCATATGTGGCCGAAACGTTTGACTTTCTTTTTTTGCATTTTTTCATATATAGCATTAAATAATTTTAATCGAAAAAAATAGAAAGAAACTGACCCTATGCCGAAGAAATGAGAAATTAACAAAAATTCTGTGAATTTTAAGTCAATATAATAACAGGAATGTTATCAAACATGTCACTTTACAATTATAAAGAAAATTATATTATAAAAATCTCATGTGTACTGACTATGAAATATTTTTAAAAGCACCTTAATTATAATAAAGCACCCCGATTATTGAGAGGCAAGGGGCCTCACGACAATAAAGCACTCTGGACAAAGGAGTTTAAATTCGTAATTCAACCGCTTTGTAGTGAACTCTGTAAACTATTAATTAGATAGGCTAACTTCAGACGTTTAGGAAGGAAATATTACTTATGATGTATTTAATTACATCAGTGACATCAATTACAATCTTATCTTCCTTTTACAACAACGTCTCTAACCATGAGAAAATGCAATAGAGTGGTGTTCCAAAGTACGCGATCGGGAGCAGTGGAGCACCATAACGGTGCGCAGTGTTGCATGCGCGATTTTTATTTTTATTTTCACATTGTTCCACCCCTTTAAAAAATTCAACGAAAATATATGTTAAGAAGGATATTCTAATGAACGTTCGCCTAAAATATGGATGTGGCCACTCTAAAACATAACCTCAAACAAAAAATTTCGAAGAATTCAAAAAAAAATTTTAGCTACAATTGTCTTTGAAGAAATTAAAATTTTTTTTTTGGATTATCCTCATTAGTGTCTACAACATATATTTTGCTCATAAAAATCGGTTAGGCCGTTTTAAAAACATAAAATACTTTTTAAATTTTCCTTTCCTCCTCCATAACTCGCAAAAAAAGAATTTCTAAGGTTATTATTGGGAGGAATTTTACTTCACATGGATGCAAATCTATGACAGAAATTTCAAGTTAATACGCGCGGGGGTAGATTTGGTATGCTTACTCGGCTATGCCCTTTATTACGAGTAAAACGCACAGAAATATCAGTTATAATCAGCTTAATGTTGAACAATATTCAGATAATCGGCCTGATCGTGATTCATCATTTATTTCTTTAGCGGCACATCGCTGAACGCGAACAATTTCATGAAAAATTCTCTTCCCTACAGATTGGATAACTAGGAAAAATTGGAAAATTAACAACTATCCACGATGTCACATTTAAAGAGAAGGCTTTAAAGTGGATACCTTGCTCATTTAGATAGGACAAGATTTAGAAGAACTTCTGCGATGCCTCTCTCAACTACAAAGCAGTCCTTTTTCTAAAGGGGGTACGTATACTTAGAAATTTCAGAAAAGGACTTTTTTATTGCGTTTTCTGAAAGCTGCTATTGAGGAAGAATGTGAACTTTATGGTCCTGAAATAGATGACTATGTAAGTTGAAAAATAAAATTTTTATTTTTTGTTATAAATTAAAATTTTGACAAATATCGGGCGATAAGTACACGGAAATATTATTATTTTACTTAATTCTTGGTATATTTTGTTTTAGGTAAGCCAATCATAAGTAGCATGGTTCACCGCATGACTACCTTTTTTTGAGGAACCCTGGAAAATTGACTATAACTAGTTTATTTTTTAATATTTTTACTTAAAAAAATGTCTGTAGCTACTTGAAACATATGTTATTCAAACTGTATAATATAGGTCTACAATAAATAAAACCTATCTTAAAAAAAAATCACAAAACACCGTTTTTATTGCTTTCTAAGTATACGTACCCCCTGAAGTGATACCATAAACAGATTGTAGAAATTAATAAAAATGGTCATAAGAAGCATATCCAAAATAATACATTTTTATTAATTAATCGATATTTTGCCATATTATGCGGCCGGAATCGTGCGCCCTCTTACAGTTTCATGTATTTAGAGATAAGAGGGGAAACGAGAACGCGAGGATTGGCAGCCGAAAACAAATTCACGTGTCCTCAATTCGCGAACGGCGTTGACCTGCAATCAGGGAGCACGATATGACTATAAACATTTCCAGGAGTTTAAATGCCCTTAATGGTTATGTAATTTCGTGCCAATGCCTGCTGAAAGTAGTTAGCTGGAACCAATAGAATTAATTCGCAAATATGCCTATTTTTTAAAAATTAATTTTAGGCGATATACATATGTGACGAGTCATCAGTTTCTTTTGTAAGTTTTATTAATTATTCGAAATGAGTTGCCGACCTAAAACTACCCAGATTTGAGCTTCATTAATGATATTCAAAAATAGCCTATGCAAACAAAATGGAATAGAGTGGAGTAAAATGAAATATTGTAAAATAAGATAGATAAAATAAAACAGTTGTGAATAATTAAAAAAATATGTTTACAAAACGTACAATGACTATACTTATATAATATTATATTCGGTGCACAAATAAGTTCCCGCTATTTTTTTGATGAAAATTGTGTGAAAAAATGGGTACAAATGAATCATTCAAAGTATTGCCCAACGTTAGCTACAACTTCTGCCCATCTTTCTGGTAGAGCTCAAATACCGTTACGGTAAAAGTGTTCATCTTTTGAGGCTATCCGCGAATCAAGCTATTTTTCAATGTCTTCATATGAGCGGAACTGCTGATCAGCTAGACCATGTGCCATCGACCGGAACAAGTAATAATCGGATGGCGCAATATCTGGTTAAAACGGCAGGTGGGGTAGGACTTACCATTCAAGCGTTTTTCGTTTTAACGGGTTTGGCAACGTGAGGCCGAGCGTTGTCATGCTGTAGAGTCACTTTTTCGTGCCTCTGCTTGTATTGTGACCGTTTTTCGCGCAATGCTTGGCTCAAACGCATTAATCGCGTTCATTACCGTTCCCAATTGATGGTTTCGTTCGGTTTCAACAGCTCATAATATATAACATCAGCGTCTTCGAAGGTTTTTGGCCTTCCTTCACCGTGTTTGAAGCGACGGGACCCATCACGGCACGTTGTTTCACTTAGAGCAGCATCTACGTAAACTTTTTGGAGCTCTCGATGCGCTTCAGCCGCTGTTTTGTTTGAATGAAAGAATAAAATCAACACTTCCCGCAAATGACGATTATTTGGCACAAAATCAGACATTTCCACACAACCTAAAGTATATGACGCCAAAAGAAAAACACTAATGTGTCAAAACGCATTGTTTACCATATTTCTAAGCTTGGTTCATGACATTTTGGATATGTTAAAATCGACCAGCACTTATGCTGGAGCCATCTGTTGACAAACAGCGGGAACTTAGTTGCGCACCTCATATGATGATCATTATTGGTTGAGAAATAAAGAAAACGAAAAAAAGGACCCCTTATTGATGTCACTTTAATTCAAAATTTCAAGAATCTGAAACCTTTCAAACCCTCAAATCACAAAAGAAACGACCAGATTTGGATCAAAGAAATCTCTCTTGATCAACGTTTATGAGAAACCAACAAAAAACGAGGGAAGAAAAAATGAGGCAACCCTTCTTTTTTATATGCATCCGGCGCGGAAACTCGTTTTTCCTCTACAGTTGTGAGTAGCACAATGTTGTGTCCTCCGCTACAGAGGAATGAAATGTTAAATTTGAACTGCGCATGCGCCTATAGCCATACAGCGGAGCACAATCTTCTTCTTATTCTTCTTCTTCTTCGTACAGCGTTAGCATCCCACTGACAAAGCCTTGTACATTTGAACTGCGCATGCTCTATTACAACACGCTACTACTACACAAGATCGATAATATCAAAATGGCCGGGACTAGTCGCGAAATATCAAGTTCTTTGTCTAGGCTTCGATCTCCTGCGAGCATTGTTGCTCGTCGCGTTACTCATAGTCGTTGATCCTAAGAGATTTTTTGGTCCAAATTGGGTCGTTTTGTTTTGTTTTGAGGGTTCGAACGGTTTCAGGTTCTTGAAATTTTCAGCTATATTTTTGTTTGCACGTTAAGATGAATTTGAGTTTGTAGTGATACGGGTTCGAATTTTGTTATGATATCTCTTTATTGTCAAAACAAGAAGATGTTCAGAAATTCCTCAAGGCTCACGTAGGCATGTTTTCCAATAACTGAATTATTTTGCATATTTGGAGAGTTGGTAGTCTCGAAAATATTTGATTGAAAATGATATTCTGAGATTTTAAAAATTTACAAAGTTATACGCAAATAGGAAAACTGCGATTTGAGCAGAGAATGGGACGGACGAGAGGACAAATCGTTGCAAACCAAGAAGAGTGACTGCAGATGTGTTGAAGTTAAAAAATAAACAAAATCATATAACCCTGTAATCGTTGATCGCCTATGAAATATATTTTTATTCTTTTGTGTGAATCAATTGGTGCAGCGCCAACGAGCGCGTGAATGAATCATGGACCCGAAATACTTTGTCAGATTGTAATATAATTGAATATTGTACACCGCGTTGACCTAAAATCAGTCCTTTGCGGCACACTTTACATGCGCAAAAAGTGGCACATTTCATGCATGTATTATAAAAAAATGATTATTTTTTCTGACCAATCTCAGAAAATACGAAAAAGTGTTATTATTGATTCAAAAATCGCATCGACCTGTGATGTATCAGGAAAACTCACCTTTTCAGTTTTAATAAAAAAAAAGGCATCACATAAAGGGATTTCACGTTTTAATTTCTTTTTGGGCTGTTCCCTACTCTGGAAATGAATGGATTTGTATTCCTGGATCACAGTATTTTCTGTCTGGAGCCTAGCAATTATGACTTACTTTAGCTGGCGAATAGTCGCCACCGCTACATTATTTATATGTTATTTTTCCCTCTTTACTTATATAAAGCACCAGGTGTCAGATCTGTAAAAATTTTATGATTGAATGCTCCGACGGATATCATCAGTTACCGCCTAACCTCCCTGCAATCTAACATGAAGTACGTAGGTGTGATTTGCTCGTGTGGATTTAAGGCTCAGGATATTTTGAAATGACAAAGTGACCTGATCATAACGGGAGTGCTCTTGCTACAATGTCTGAGCAAGAGAAGAATTTTCATTCGCCTTTCCGTAAAGAAAAACAATGTTAATGTACAGTACAATAATAAGTGCAATCATCAATCAGTGCATATACTGAATACTCAACACACAAGAAAACTGCAATAATAGACAATAACACAGGAAAACGTATTAATACACCAACAGCTTAAATCTTACGATTAATAAACTGGAGAATCAAAAGACAGACATTTTTTTTCCAACAATACAAAGACAAAATTTTCCTGGTTATCAACGAACACGTTTCTGCTCCATATGAACGTAATATATTTTAATGTGAAACATACAAAGTACCACACTAGTACCACAATCTTCTCTCACTGTTTATGTCGTATGAGTAATTACGGTCACGTCTTTTTAACTTACCTGCCTCATTAGTGTTATGACCAGGCCTCGTACAAGGAAAGCTACACGTTCATCATAGGAAATTAAGACACAACAGAAACTCGCAGTACAAGCTCATAGACGTCCTGAATGGCTACCAAGGATCATGAATGCGAACTTGTAAAGGACCCAGCACATTTTCCCGCATAATGGTTTCATCATATTGCTCTATATTGTCAACAACTATCAGCCCGCTTATACAACCTGGTGAATTAGTTCTATACAGGTTCATATACGTGATCTTGTACGGGATCCTGTACACAAACTTTCATAGAGCTAGTCCACCAGGGTTCGCCAGCGGGCTGAGTGTCTCGCTATTGAGTTAGATCTTCGTCATAATAAAACAGGTGAAGCTTTCAAAGATATCTTTCTGGCATCAGATTCAGATCATTCAGTCAGATTGTGAGAAGTCGAGTCTTGTGCGCGCAATTCACTTGAAATTTAAAAGGTTCTTTTAAGAGCCAACACAAACTTTTAAACGTTGGAATTGGTTTTCGTTATTGAAAAACCACTCTAGTGTGATGGAATGTATATTGCATGTGTCGAGATTAATCGGAAATGCGGGTTTGACTATAGTACACAAATACACAAGTGGCGAGATGAAACTGAGATGCTCCGTAAATGGACTAAGCGTACAAACGACGACACTTATTGACTACCTTCAAATTAATGACAAGCGGAAAAAGGATAACACATCCTTCTTCACGTATATACCTAAACGGCTAAAAAATAAAGTGTGGACTGTCCAATATCTCAGCCATGTAAAGGTGAAATGAGAAAAATATAGAAATTCCCGATGGATCACGCAGTGTCATAACTCCCAGATGTTTCGTCATGAAACTAAGTTTTGCCAAAATAAATCTAGATGTGTAAAGTGCGGAAAATAAAACCGCACTAGCGACTGTGATAAACAACTGGGAGCACAAGTCATATGCTTCAGCTCAGAGGTAACCATCCGGCCAAAACCAAAATCTGACAAGGAAGCAGAATGACGAAGAAGCAGCGAGGACAGCTTGACAGCAAATACTGCTGACCGACATGACACAATTTCCAGTTCCGAAAACGAGAGTTAAAATGGGAAAACCCACTCTACTTACCACGCAGCATCCCCACCAAACGAAAACTGCCAACTGTAGACTACACATAACGTGATCCCAGCAGAATGATCAGAATCTACTAGACTTCCATACTCTAATGGGTAAAATAATTATACTTCATGAACTTTGTGATTTAGACAAGATGCTGAGACTAGTAAGAAATTTAAAGAGCAAGCTAGTGAATTGTAAATGCGAGCTAGAAGAATCACAAATTTTCGTAGATGTTATCAATGTTAAATATTAGAAAAAACACTTCCACTCTAATATTAGGCCATTGGAACACCAATGGATTATATGACAATATTAATGAATTAAGGCAATTTATCTGTGGTCATTGGACAGATATAATTTCAATAAACGGAGTAAGACTGAGTTCCGATAGAACCGACAATGTACAAGGATACAAGTGCATTAGAGATGGTAGAAACTCAATCTATGTCAGTCCTATACACGGTTTCTCAGCATGGTCAAGTATTTCACATTTTAGGACAAACCACGAGCCAGGAAGTAGATTAAGTGATGAGTTTTAGATCTGCAACGCAATGTCAACCACAAGCATAAATGACGCTCATTTTATTTTATCCTCTTTAATGTCAAAAACTCACAATATTTGAAAAACTGACAAGAACTTCCAATATCTGGAAGACCGTGATACTTTGGAAAACAATATATGTTACCAATTTTGTTCCTTTTGACATCCTCAGTCACCCTTTTCAATATTGAGCTCAAAAAAATCGACACTCTGTATATTGTTTTACTCAGGATGGAAGTATGTTACAGAAAAAATAGTGACAGCATAAAGAAAAAATTTAAATTAAAAAATGGTTATAAAATTCCAGTAATTTTTGTTACCTTCCTCTAATCAACGAAATCGGATCTCAATTCTATTTTCAAAATGATCTAAGATCTTTATTATATATATATATATATGTGTGGTGCACAAATAAGTTTCCGCCGTTTTTAATAAAAAATTGGGCATTTATTGTAAAAGAACGGAACTTTATGTTTTATTCGAAGTATTGTCCATCGTATTGTTTTTGTTGCGTTTAGCACGAATCTTGATTCAATAATGCTTCGAATTCCGCGTCTTCGTACACTTTCGGCCTTCCGTTACGTTCTTCGTCTTCGATGTCAAATTCACCGTTCTTAAACTTTTTAAACCACTCTCGACAATTCTCTCTCTTAAGACAGCTTCACCATATGTTTCTACAAGCAATCGATGTGCCTCAGCTGCAGATTACTTCAAATTGAAGAAGTAAATCAAGAATTAACTAATATTTCAAGGTTATGTTGTTGACAGATGTCCAAACTTACGACAGTGACGTTTTACATCTGTCAATTTCAACCAAAACTTACTGGTGACGCTAATTTTTGTGAAACGACGGAAACTTATTTGTACACTTGATATATATAAAGTGGCTAGTTCTTAATAGGTGGAAACCCTCTGGTGGGTGTTAGATTCCTTTCTCCATGAATAGTCATATACATATATATATGATCCATTGAGAACGGCTAAGCCAATTTCGGAGTACTTTTATTTTTTTATATTTCAAAATTTGCACATGAATTTTGTGAAATTAGTTTTTTAAAGCTGATATTTGAAGATTAGTTTATCTTATAATATTCTCAATATTCAAATTCATGTTTAAAATGGAATGTTTCAAAATGTTATGCATATGTCATGTCATCTATTTTGCGGGTGGTCTGTTTTCTCGGCAGATTAATGCTTTATTTTCAGATGCAAATAAAGTTACCCCCATCAATAAGTCGTTTTGTATAATTTACTGCTTCCAGAATTCTCAGGAAATCCGTAGCTCCATCAGCTATGACATCAGTCACATGAAAAATCATATTCCAGACATGTATTTGTAGCGGAGTAAATTTCCGTAAGGGAATGTTGCTCGGCCCTAAGCGTCAACCGAAGCCTTCTGGTCAGATCTGTTTCTAGGTCTGGATGAAATGTTGAAGAAGTTGAGAGTCTAATTTAGCTGCCAAAAAATGTGCAAGCAATGCTATAACTTTTAGTTAATCGAAAAAAAGATCTGTAATAAAATCTCTATGAAGTTAACAATCTTCTTTTCTATTTGCCCCACTAACATATGAAATGCTTTGCTGTTAAAAGCTACATGACTCTCTCTCTCTCTTTTGTGCCTGATAGCTGGTGAATTGTACATTTGTCGCAAACAACTTCTTCGACTTAACACTCCTCAAAATTTTTTTATTCGACGGAGAGTTTACTGTTTAAGTTGTTCTGAAAATCCCTAATCGTTCTTGAATTTGTTTTCTAGGTTACGGTACACATTTTCAATTAATGCAGTTTTCAGAAATTGTCTAAAACTGTTCTCAATTAAATGTTGAAGAATTGAGAAAATTCAAAATTCATACTAAAGTAGAAATTTTCTTCATTAGGACACGACGAACATTCAGAGAGGATGGAGGTTGTTGAGTTAGAAGGACACAATTACTACGTTGCTACTCAATATCACCCTGAGTATTTATCAAGACCATTGAAACCCTCTCCACCCTTCTTGGGATTGATACTAGCTAGCGTAGGGAAACTTAAATCCTACTTATCTAGGGGTTGCAGTCTATCGCCAGCGCAATTAAGTGACAACGATTGTGGTAATAATCATATTCTTATCTTAATCATCTTTATATGAAATTTATAAACACTGAACTTACCTATGATCATATTTAATACCGATTCGTGTATATTTACAGATGATACTCTTATCCAATCTACAAACTCAGTACCAAACGGTACCATACAAATCGACGGCAACGTCTCTAGCTCAGATTGATGTTCATAATTTACAGGCCTATAAATACACACGTGCTGCTCTTGGTTAAAATGTACTATTTTTCCAGTTTTCGAAGAGGTCATGGGGAAAGCATAAGTTCGAGTGAACAAAGCACGGAGCAGCATAAGAGTGTGTCTTTCGCACGATTTTTGCGAGCATCCATATCTGGGAAGAACGCTTTTGTACACCCATTCATTTCGCCTACTTACATATAATTTTCCCTTAGCTTGCATATTCTCTTATAAGTAAGATGAAATTTGAAAAAACGTACTAACTAGCGCAAAAGCTAATTATGTTTTTAGGCGTCACGTATAATATATTTACAATTTGAATTGTCTTCGAACTTGTTCATTTATCTTAATAGATCTTAATCAGCTAACAAAATTAATTTTTCTTATAAAAGGTTTTTTTTCGTTTTAAAATTCTCTCTAAACAAATTGTACATAAATCTCTTGCATGAAAAAGTGTTCACTTGAAATGTTTTATTGCAGAGCTAATGATTGAATGGAGTGTCCAGTAAAGTTTATTATAATGTAGGGTGAAGCCACGATTACGGAGCCGGTACCAGTCGCGGAGTAACTGCAGTTACTCTTGCAGGTTAATAGTAAAACACATTGTTAAAGACACAATTTGCTTTTTTTCTCACATAACTTCTCTGTCATTTTCATTCCATTAGTAGTACATTTTTCGAGACCCTTAGTTCCATTTAAGTATTACTGTAATACGGGAAATGAATAAAAATCGTTACAAATAAGTTTTAATTAATTAGTTGAGTTTGAAATTTTTGTCACTGCCTATATTATCGGAGGATTACAAATCGCGTATTAGATAGGATACGTTGTCGACAGGTGTTCTCGTAGACAATTTCAAACTCTTATATCGCAAATAATGCAAATGAATTTAAATATTTAAAGAATTTGAAAATCTTTAAGTTTTAGTTGTTTAAAAAAGAAACTTGGTGTTTTGGTTAGTTATAGTTAAAATGTGCAGTTTCAAGGTGAACGTATGCTTTTGCTGTTAGTTTATACGAAATAAAAACTCATTACGTTAATAACTATGATACTTATTGAATGTAATAATCACTATAATAACTTATTTTCAAAAAGTATGAAATATGTTAGAAATATCCTGACCTATGGGTACCCCCATGGCCTCTGACTAGGCGTGGCTCAGATGAATGCTAGCTCCACCAGATGTACCCGAACGTACCCGAGCGTACCCGACCATACTCGAACATACCCGATTATTACCGAATGTGACGAAACGACTCAGTATGCTGCCGAATTATACCCGAAATCTCCCGATCAGCACGGAATCTTTAAAATACCGGCGAACCAGCTCAATTGCCATTGGTCATAGGGCGAGAAGGTGGTGTGTGAAGTCAGAGGCTCCTGATCACAACCCGCCCCGGTCCTCTCCGGGGCATCGTAACCCAGCCATCTCACCGGACAGATTTACCGACACACCAGTACCCCCAGGCCCCTGGATACCGCCATGGACCAGGCTCCGAGGGTGAGACGCCAAAACTCAGATACCGCTGAGCGTGCCCCTCCCTATAAGAATGTGACTAGACAGTGACAGACTGACGTGCAGTCCGGACGAGACTTTAAGGTGAACGTACCGCCGCCCCTTCCCCCCCCCCCTACCCCGAGGGGAACCAGGCTACAACACCAATTGTAAACTGCCGATCTTTATGTGCTTGATTTACAGAAATATATAAATAATGACACGAACCAGTTATGGACTGGTTCGTGCCTATAAAAGCGCATGCGACCACCCGATAGGGATAACTAGTCGTCTGATACCGCAAAGGCAACAACGAAGAGAGATCGCTCCGATTTAGAGAAGAGACACTGATCCGTTTAAAAAAGTGACACCGCTTCTAAGAAATACCACTCTTAAGAGACACCGCTCTCATTAGAGAGACACAGCACTCGTCAGAGAGCCACCGCTCTCATTAAAGAGATACCGCTCTCGTTAGAGAAACACATAGAAGTGTTAGCGAAAATGTTCTAGAAATTATATGACTCCAGACTAAAGACCAATCCGGAAAAATACTAATTCTTCCGAGCAGAACTTAAGTGTTTAGGGCATATTGTTGACAAAGACATGCTCAAGACAGATCCAGAAAAGGTAGTAGCAATCAGGAACTTGCCTCCTCCAAGGAATCTCAACGAGGCTAAGAATGGCCGCAAAATATGTTCGAACCTGCGCCAGCTGCCAAAAATACACATCGCGGGAATAAGCAGCCACCGGAAAAATGCACGCCACCCACGTAGATCAGCCATGGGAAATGATCTCAACGCACTTGAACGGGCCACTACCGAGATCCACCACAGGGCACACTTGCCTCCTCGTAATTCAAGGCCGTTTCACCAAGTGAATCGAATTGCGCCCATTAAAAAAGGCCACCGGGAAGGCTGTCTTAGAAGCCGGAAGAGTTCAGATTTGTCTACGGCACGGATGCCCAGATGTCATCGTAACCGATAACGGACGCCAGTTCACCAGCAATGAATTTAGAGAATTTCTCTCCGCGTCGAACATCAGACACCGCTCGAGTCTACCGTACACACTGAAGTGCAACCCGTTAGAGAAAGCCAACTGAGTCATAAAGACAATGATTGCCCAGAATGTGTCAAAAAACCATAAGACTTGGGGCAAATACATACGGGAACTGGCGTTCGCTTATAACATGGCACAGCATGAATCAAATGTACACACATCGGCCTACTTAAATTTTGGCCGAGAGTTAAAAAGCCCAAGAACATACACAGATTTAACCTTTTATTGCATTTTTCTTTTTTTGTGAATTTTATCATAATCATTCTTTCTTAAATAAATCTCATAAATTATATATAAATGTTCGTCTCCAATTTCTTCTATCGCCAACTTCCCACCTACCGAACCCTGGCTGACTGAAGCGTCTGGCAACTAGGGAGAAAGTAGGGATGTTACAAAATAACTGATTTCTCGACAATTTATTCCTTAAACACACCTACTCCATATGTTCTAATATGTAAAACAACATCTGTTAACAACTGTGCATCAATTTTGAAGGTCATTACACAGTTATTGCGTTTTTCTTAGTTTTTCTATTATACCGATATAAATACAAATGTTATTATTTAAAGAAGTATTTTCCTTTCTCGAGACCAAAAAATCGATTTTTTGCTGTTTAGCTACTATTGATTTGTAATCTTTCTAGAAAGAGTCCCCGCAAAAAATTTCAAAACATTAAAATATTTCTAAAGTTATGCGGGTGTATAGCCCAGCGCGCAACGGTCATAATTATAAACCAGCAGTATCTGATGAAGTTCTGAAGGTTTTGAAGCCAATTTATGAAGACTCGTCATCAAATGGATTGCTGGAAAGATATTTAGGTACAAATTCACAAAATAATAATGTATTATAAGTTAAATTCATTTATATGGACATTTGTTATAAACATCTCTATTCTGGTGTTAAAATGGTTGAAATAGCTATTTCTTTGGCTACTTTAATCTTCAACTAACATTTCCAGTCAATCACCATAATAATGAAGCTAAAGGGTCTCAGAAATGGTTCGAAAATCTGATTAGTTTTTAATAAAGGAGATGGAGAGGGAGTTACTCGCTCTAAACGACGCTTGTCCGATGTTGACAAAAAATCAGAATTGAAAAAAAGCAGAGAATGATGAACTCCTGAGCACTTAGAAAGCAAAGAAATGTCTAGTATATAGCCCTGGAATTGTTAATTGAATTTAAGTGATAAATTTCTATAGTTATTACTACAAAAAAAGAACTTGAAACTTCAACCGAGCTTTTCTCATAACAACATTTTTTCAAGCGGTGCATACGATTATTCATGGACTAGTGAACTGAATTAAATCAACCATTTCTCATGGTTCATCACTTATATGGACCACGGAAATCAAAATTCATCATTAATTCCGATTTTATTGACCAGTCAAATTTAGTTCAAATATTAAAAAATATAATGTGAACACCATAAAAATATTATATTTATTTTTTAACAAAAAAATCGTCAAGAATACCTACTTTTATCAGGTGTACAAATTTTATCAATTTCTTAAAAATGATTGCATAATATCTCAAGAACATTGTGTCAAATTTTCATGTCGATGGGAGCAAAATTGACGAAGTTATGAGTATTTGAGCGTCCGTTGATCCAGGCCGAGTTTCTATACAAGTTTACGAATTGCGAATCAGTAGAGCAAAACTTTAAATCTACTGGATCAATCGTTTTGAAATTTTGCACAGTACTTCTTTACATGATTCACCAGGTATCCATGAGAGCTTTATTGTTTATTTTAATAATTATTAATTTTACAATAACTAATTAGCCGATCTTTTTTAGCGAAAATCAGTTTTTTGGCTTCCAAGTGCTACGAAAAATTGAAAAAAAATCCTCCCAGGGTTACCTCGAGAAACATCTGCTTTAATAAATGCACTTGGATTTTTTTGTTTTAAATGATCCTGTTGCGAGTTATGATGTACACCGCAAAACAATCGATGCGCCTCAGCTGCAGATTTCTTCAAATTGAAGAAGTAAATCACAAGTTTCCGCAAATGACGTTTATCCGGCTCAGAACTCGATATTTTCGCACACAAAAGAATATATTAAGGTGATAAAAATTCACTAATATTTCAAGGTTATGTGGTTGAAAGATGTCCAACCTTACGACAGTGACGTTTTATATCTCTCAATTCCAACCAAAACTCACTGGTGACGCCAACTTTTGTCAAACGGTGGAAACTTATTTGTACACCTGATAGGTTCTTCAAAGGAGAACACCTCCTTAATTAATGTATCATACTTTGTCAAACATTACACATTTTAAATAAATGAATTTTCTGTTGAATTGTTAGCGGAACCGAATTTTGATTGATTTTGTATTATCTAAGGAGAGTGTTACGTCCTCTATAAGTCTTATAATACATTAGGTTTATATAAAATAATATAAAATTATGAACTATATAAAAACCTTATCCTACATTAAATAAGGATATGTTTTTTTAAAGTAGTGTGACGTCTAAAGCCACATAAGTTTTTAAATTGTTTGAAGAACAATTTAAAAATATGTGTTTTAAGTCTAGAGTTTTCACATCAATAACTCGGGAAAAAGGTTGTTAAATTCAACAGTCCAAATATTCAAAATCTCTTTCTAATCCTAGGGGAGTTATTTTATTTGGAAGAAGAGAGGTGAGAATCTAAGCAAAGTTGCACATAACTCAAAATGGAGCACACCAGATTGTTTGAATACTCAAGGATATTTTAAGAAAGGTAGGATGTGAATATCGAGACCAGATTGTATACAAATTTTTCCAAATCATTTCAGTCGATTATGTCGATAATTAGAAGAGTGTATCACTCACCATGATAACTGAACTCTACCATATCGACCTTATCAACCTGTGATTTAGAATTAACGTCATTTAAGACCAGATGGAATTTTCAATTTATATTTGAAAAAAAATTTCTGTGAAAAAAGGAACGCTTCCACTCCGCTGGGTATCGATCCCAGGACCTTTGAATTGCCGGTCGAATGCTCTATCATCTGAGCTACGGAGGAACCTTTTGTGGAACCTCCGTCGCTCAGATGACAGAGCATTTGACCGGCAATTCAAAGGTCCTGGGATCGATACCCAGCGGAATGGAAACGTTCCTTTTTTCACAGAAATTGTTTTTAGGTACCATATTGGTTATTGGCACCCAAATATGCATATGGAGGAAACAACACAAAAAGATTCAATTAAAGAGAGGTATAAAGATTTAGATAGCAAAGAATTTTTTATTTAAAACATATTTTGGCGGTAATCCTTGGAGAATCAATGAATCGTGGAAAAACTTGTAGAGCTTCGTAAATCGTCGTAGATTGGAATTTGAACTTGGAAATTCACTTTTCTTTCTGGATATATTCTGAGGTAGAACCTTGAAAATGTTGAGAAAACTTCGAAGCTTCGCGAGAATATAAAATGTAACTACTGAGAAAGAGGAAAACTTGTGAGTTAATTTTTGTTCAAGAAATTGACAGTTGAAACAAAACGAACTCTACCATATCGACCTTATCAACCTGTGATTTAGAATTAACGTCATTTAAGACCAGATGGAATTTTCAATTTATATTTGAAAAAAAATTTCTGTGAAAAAAGGAACGCTTCCACTCCGCTTTGGTATCGATCCCAGGACCTTTGAATTGCCGGTCGAATGCTCTATCATCTGAGCTACGGAGGAACCTTTTGTGTTCTGATTCCTGATTAGTCGATTATTCAAGATAAGATGTTACGCTCCGTGGTAGCGGAGGAAAATTTTTGATGTGTGAATGAACTTTGTATTGTGCTGACTCCAATATTGCACCATTTGCTGACTTTTAGGTGTCAAATATTTCGTACTCTTTCCACACTTATTGTGAAAAAGGAATTGTGTTCATCGACCTCTAGCATCCGATGCACAGTCAACAATTTATAGAAACGATTTTAGTTTTTATGTCGCTTGACAAACTCGTAACAATAAAATAGTATGGATTGTTAAATTACTGTTGAAATACATTGTAAATTAATATAAAATACATTCAAGTAAATATCGTGTAAATTAATACTTAAACTTTTTAGAATTGATTCAAAATATTGTAAGGAATATATGAAAATGTTTCAGTAAACTTTATACTAGTTTTTTACCGTTGGAAATAAGTTCTTGTAAAATTTACATTGTTAAAGTAGATTCGTAAATGTTAAATATTTTGAATAAATTGCTATTAGTTTTGTCTGGATTTTATAAGTTTGATCATTAGTTTTTATACACATAGACTCAAATTACAGTTCCCTTATCAATCAATATAATTTTTTTTATGCATAAAATACTAAGTAATATTCAAAATAATATTAATTTTCTTATTTTATTCAAATATATTCTCTCAATTTTTACATTCTGAATGTTTATTTTCTAATAAGATATTGTCTGAACGGAAAATGCACTTTCATACGTTTATCTGTAAGGGAACGGTAAATTTTGTTTAATTTTGTAAAGGGCAAGTGAATATGAAGACACCCGATATGAACCCATAAATCTTTCATGCTCTCTTCGTCTTACATATGGGATCTAAACCATATAAATAGGCGACGATTTTTCAGGAAAATCAGTTCGGTTTTGGGCTTTAGTCCGAAGTTAGATCTCAGGACTTAGCTCTAGATCGTCGCTACTTGTTTTCTCTTTTTGACTGACATCAGTAACAAGTTATTAAATACCCTTTGTAACATGAGGAGGGTGTACTCAACGAAATCTAATTTTATGTAACTAGAGTTTTAATAAGTTTCAAGTAAGTGCAACTTTAATTATTTTATTCCTCAACCCGTTTAAAGACTCTATTGAATACATTTTGCGCAATATTCTTTCTACAATTTACTTCTAAATAACGCTCCAGACGTTACACGGTCAGGCAGTTATTAGAATAAAACATATCAATTAAAAATCATATATTTAATATAATGTGCCAGACGTTACACGGTCAGGCAGTGATTAAGGTAAAATATATTGATTAAAATCTATTTAAAATAAACTGCCAGACCTAACACGGTCAGGCAGTTATTAAGGTAAAATATACTGATTGAAATTTATTTAATATAACGTGCCAGACGTTACACGGTCAGGCAGTTATTAAAGTAAAATATATTAATTAAAAACTATTCGAAATAACGTGCCAGACTTTACACAAACAAAACCAAATTCAATAATAACAACCAAATTCGTTTTGTATCACACATAGCACACAGACAGACATTCTTTGCCTCCTTAACATCTTAGTGTCATATTGCATCCTCTTAGTATTTCGTAATCAGAACAAACTACACATAAGCAGTCGCAATATACGCATGATTTCGGACTTCGCAGCACAGGGTCGTTTCCTAGGTTATAGCGTGTATACGTTGACCTAAAAGTAGGTAGTCAACACCGATCACGGAACTCGAATTCTTTGGATAAAACAGAGAACAAAGAAGTGTTATATACTTGACCCGCACTTGACGCGTACTACCAAACACGCTCCAAAACATCGCGATTTAATAGATAACACCGATACAGGGCTCCACCAATCGCGCAACACCATCATCTTCCCCCTCCTTTTAACGACCAACCGGCCCCTTGGATACCGCGTCTGGCAACCAGGGGGAAAGTAGGGATGTTACACAATCAATAACTTGAAACTACAAGTGGCCTACCAAAATCTATTAGAACGCTGTCTGATGGCTTTTACTCTTTAACTTGGAACATCGGACTACATTACTCCACCAAATCCTCAATCTCTTACTGGGCTGATACTGAATTGTAGTCAAGCACTAAACGATCCATAGTCTTAGTGAGATATTTCACGCTTGGAAACGTGTATTTTTTCAATATGAAAGTGCTGCGTGCAATTGAAAATACATTTAGAAATACTCGTATTGGTCCAAAAGGGAAACAATTTTGTTTATTAGACGGAAACAGTAGTCCTGGCTGAACGTGCCTCACCGAGTACAACTATGTGTGAATTCGCACGTATTCCGTGCATTATTTTGCAAATACTCACCCCCTAACTAATCAATAAAATTCATTAATCGAATCTAAAATGATGACCAATATCTTATTGATGATAATAATAATAAGATGCATGCATATCTGAGCTCCAATGTATGTGTCTAGTTTTTTTCTTGCAGGTATGATTTTTAATCATTTTTCTTTTTATTTGGTTTTATATTTTATATTTATGAAAAATTATATGCTAGAGATATTATCGTCTCAATGCCCTCCTTAACGCAGAATATCAATTCGTTTATGACTTAAAACTTGTAACATAGATGTTACCAAACGTTAATATACGGGGTACGATATAGGGAATAGTAGACACTCTATTTCGAAATGTAAGTCACAATAAAGTGTTTTCAGCTTTTAAGTGCCAGTGTCCAAGTGTCTTTCCCCTTGTTACGAGCGTATCAAGGCAGTAGAATCGCACTGGCGATTTTTTATTTCGCGAAAATCGTGTGCCTTGTTCATAAAATTTTAAGGCTGCGCAATCGTTTTCCGTGAACTTATTGGAATCGAGATATACGCGTGATTCGCCAGGCGACATACGCGCCCCCTCCCCGCCAGAATACGATAAGGGCAAGAAAGATGGAGAAGCAGAGTACTCATTAGAGACGCTGGTAGCAAGGTCTGATAAGAATGGGCTAGGTACACCGCTGACATTTAGCGCTGAGCCAGTTTCGCGTTTCCCGGAGGCTATTTGGAAGCTTTACACTCCGGTGTTGGACAATCCGGGGTTCTATATCCTGCACGACCACATTTGTAGCAAAAAATTTGCTGTTTCTTAGTACATTGCATCGTACTGTGGTCGTGAGGTGCAGGTATGCCATAAGAAAGGCAATTCCTGCATATAATCGTCGCCGAGGTAGACGGCGCTTGAGAAATCGCGTTTACATTTACTTTTGCAACGTTTTGTTTAGGCTTGTTCGCTGAGGGAAACTTTGCGCGTAGTTGTTGCTAATTTTGCTACCCGGCCTAGGACTTTTTTGCCTAGGTGGGCTATGTGATATTGCGTCGCATCTCGCTGTCCGAGGGGGGGTATGTTTTTTTTCACTAGGAATATTTTCCTCTCTGAAATTCGCGTCCATTGCTACCAAACTCGCCTTCGTGTTCCAGGTTTCTTCGCCCTTATACGCGAATTCGGGTAAAAATGACGTTTCCGGCGCAGGGGGTGGTTTGTAATGGCGGATGCTTGCCCATTCCGCTTCCCAATCTTTACCCAGCTGCGCGAGTTCCTCGAAATCGGCGATATCTTTGCGTTTTATTACGCGCCTAAATTCTGGTCTAAACCCCCTGTGAGCATTATCAAGTTGCTCTTCGACCGAGTATGGACCGTCTAACTTGTCGTATAAACCTAACAGGCAAGTTAGATAGTCTTCAATTTTTTCTTTCGCGCCTTAAGTGCGCGCGCGGATCTGATCTCTTACACGGCGGTCAAAATCATCGTCGCCAAATCGACTTCTGAAAGCCGTTCTGAATGTGGAGCATGATGTCCATTGCGACTTCTTCAGGCGATACCATTGTAAAGCGACACCTGTCAGTAGCAATGGTAGTGCGCTAATTAATACTAAATCCGTGAGTGGAGAAAAAATTCTGCACTCATCTACTCGCGTTAGAAAATCTTCCGCGCTTGCTTTTGATGAGCCATTGGATTTTAAATTCCATTGGCGCACTACTTTACCAACGTCCCTATTTAATTCAACACGAGTGTTGGTACCTCGCGAATTATTATTATAGGGGTTGGTAGGCGCGGAATTAAAATTTTGCTCTTCATCTGATGTTATTGGCAGAATTCGCGTCGAATTATACACATTTGCGCCAGCGTTATTGTGCGGCACATAGGGGTTAAAATTACTATGAATATTAGGGGTTGACATCCCCATGTAATCGAAACTTTGTTGCGCGACGAAGGGTATAACGCGACGTGGAACAAAAGGCGGTAATTCCGTCGTTAAATTGCTTGAAATAGTTGTGCTCGGGGCCTGGTGCGCAACAGCTACGAACCTGGATGCATTTTCGAAATGCGATGCAACGGGCCCTGGGTAGGCTGCGGTGTACGCCTGTGAAGACGGTGCATATGACGCGCCTGCGCAGGTCGTGATTGTCGACGTGGTCGTCGCGGTGGAGGTAGCGTGGTAGTAATAATAATTTAAATGAGGTAAAATTGTTTAATTAAATAATAATAATTTATATTTTAAAGTAATATATTTGTAATAAATTTTAAATAATCTAAAGAAATTAAGAGATTCAACGAAACGCGAATTAATTTCTTTATTTCCTCGCGCTGTGGTATCAAGTGACAGTTCGGCTGCTAGAAAAGGACCGCGATAATACGAAACTAGCCGAGCGCAGTCACGAAGTCCACGTGTGCATCGACGAGTCGAGGCAAGAAGCCAAGATGGCAAAAACTAAAATTCACAGCTCCGTAATAGCGTCGGTTCCCGCGAGGCACGAATACGAACGAAAGCCTACAAGGTTTGTCGAGCCGTCGAGCGAGGTAAGATGGCGAGAACTGCGGAAGGCTGTCAGCTAGCAGGCTGAGACCGCGTCACGCGAGTCGAACCGAGCTGTCACGAGGAGTACCGAAGGTGGTCAAGCGTCGTACGCTGTGTATGCAAACTATGTCGAGTGACAGGTGCCAGAGAATTACTTTTATTCTCTTGAACGTCTCACTCGATTTTTATGTATTTCAGGTTACTCCTTATCGTCCAAATTTTTTGAATAGTCTCATAAATAGTTCTACTATTTAACGGGACTATATAGGATATATTACGAGCTCTACAGTGCTGAGCACTTTTATTCTTGTATAGCGCTTTAGCGCTTTTATTCTTGTATAGTGCTTTAGCGCTTGAAAAAAATACAAGATATAAAATGTGCAACACATAAAATACAAATCAATATAAAAAATACATATAGAACATAAAAACATAGAAATATATAATGCATAAAATAAATATTTTTCTGATTCGGAAAAATAAAATCCAAAATCCTGCGCGGATAAGCGAGCGCAATAGCTGAAAATAAAATTCAGGAAAAAAAATAATTTTCAAGGAGAATATAAAATAGAAAATTTCAAAACTCAACTCAAAATTAAAAATTTGAGTCTTGAGTATTCAATGAAATTTTCAAGCTTCACAAAGAAAGGAAGCTTGTTCACAAAATAAAGGCTTTTGTGAATATTTTGCACGATGATTCGAACTCATTTTAGCCGTTGGGCGCCATTTATAACGGGTGACCTCCGCTGAAACGTCAAACAAAAATAAAACTGATCAAAGCGGACACGAGGAATTGGGATTACCCTCGACGTCACCGGCGTTACTTAGGCGGCTTCTGATATGAGCGCCTGGCGTCTCCCAACGCCATATTTATAAATTGATTACCCTGAAAATAAAAACTCAGCAATCAGGTACGGTTTTGAGGTTAAGGAAGGAATCTTAACCTAACATAGGAGCTCTTGTGCAAACAAAATAATAAAATAAGTCAAGAAACGCATAAATTAATTAGAGCTACAATTTATTCATCAATGGGAAAGGTCCTGGCTCGGTATAAGTCGAAATAAATTAGTTCGATGCCAAAATGGCGTACAGCGCCTTAGAAAAGAGGCAGAGCTCTGAGAGAGCCTGAGAGCCACGCGGTTTAAGAGGATAAAAATTTTATAATGGCCCGGAATAGAGTCTCAAAGACTTACCGAAGATCTGGCGGCGACCTCGCGCCGAACTTCGTCCAGGTCGAATTCAATTGTGGCGTCCATTAAATTTATTTTGTCCTGGAGGCAGTGTCTCCAGAACGTGGGATTTTTCGGCCCCCACCACGTTCCCATCTGGGAGAAACACATGCAAACGTGGTGTGTCAGTGTGTCGGCTCTGCTACACGCTGCGGTCACCAGCTTCGTGTAAAGCCGAAGGTGCACGAAGACGGACTTCGTTACAATGCTTGAGTTTTCAAGTTATTTTTAGATTTCACGCTTTCGTTTATCGAGTCGAAATTAAGAATTGTATTTTTCTCGAGTACGTGCAAAAGACTCGCGAAGCAGACGACGAATTTGAATTTACGAAGTATATAGTTCAAGAAATAACACTTTTCTTCAATTTCTTGAAGAAAGTCTGCATGAAATAAACATCAGTATGATCTTGGAAAATTTCATGAGGATTTCAACACTTCAAAAATAAACTTTCAGTGAAATTTAGTGACAATAAATGTATAAATTTCAAATATAAAGTGCACTCTGTACATTAATCAAACAAATTTAGAACATGAATATTTTAATAAATATTCCTAAATATTATTGGAATATGATACATATCGATTTAGAAAAACTTCTTCAAAGTACTCAGACATTTTTCTTATTTTACGACATTTTTGCACCATGTTTGACCTTTGGGTAGGATTCAAGAAAACAATTGTAGACATACTTTCATTACTTAGTAAAATACTATGAAGACTTGCTTTTTAAATTAAAGCGAAAACTTTTAAAACCTTTAACAATCGGTTGCATAGATTCTGCTCTAATCTTGGACGCAATTAGAGAAATAGGTTTTTTTGCTTTTTTCAGATCTAGTTTTTGCCTTAAACATAAAAGAAAGAAAACACATTTGAAATATTAAAATAAAAAAGCTGGTTCATTCTTAGAGAATCCCAAATATTCTGAAATAAAACTCCTTTCCACACCACCACGGAGGTAGAGTTTACTAGTAATAGTTCAATAAATTTTATGTACTCTAAATAAATTTTTTCGTAATTGCAGAAAACTTATTCCAAATACAAAAATTGTATCGTTAAATGTACAGGATAATTAATTATAAAAATCGTTCGACTTTTAATTTCAAGGACTTGTACACACTTTCAAGGCACATCGTTTTTCCTTTTACAAAAATTTTTAAAACTTCTAATTTTTCAAGTAATTGGGAGAAGTACATTTAAAAAAAAATTGTTTTCTCTACTTCCACTCGCGCTAGCTTAACAAATTTTCAGAATTTTACGATTTTATTAATATTGTATTAAGTGTCTACATTTTCTGAAACTATCTACAGGAGAAAAATTTTAATACTTTAGTAAAGAAAGTTTTCTGAAAAGTTGTAGCTCAATCAGATTAATAGCCAAAAAGTTACCAATGTTTTAAATCGCAAACGAACGGTATAGAGGTCAAACTGGAGACGAAAACAAATAATAATAGCAACCTTCTTTTGTTTTCTTCTAAGTTATACTTGATTCTCGCTTTATGCGTTATTTGAGAAGGCAAGAGTGTGGATTCTTCATATTTTTATCGTAATTCCTTATTGAAAACGGCAAAAGTAAGAATATTATATTATTATTTGGTGATACGTGAGTGCTCTTACGTACGTTATTGTTTGATGCTTGTGGGTAAGTTTATTTTGTGAAACTTAATTTGTGTGCAGATTACAAATTATTCACATTCGCTCAATTGTATCGACTTTTCATCTTATTAATTCTTTTCAAATAATTCTGTTTTCCTTCGTCGTATAATTTATTGTTCACAATGAGTAATCCGGTTGACCCAAATTCGAGTGTTTTGAAGGACAGCCAGGTTCAAACGAAGGTTGACCACCGTTTGAACTCTGGTTCAAACGAATGTCAACCCGCTAGAAAAGTCATGAAAAATGCAAAAAACTTTCAGTTGGGATGGTTTGAGGAATTTCCGTCGTGGAGAGAGTGGGTGGTTACATTAGCAGATGAAACAAGATTTCATTGCAAAATTTGCAATAAAACGTTGCTATGTGGCAAATCGGGAATTGAAAAGCATGAAGCATCTTTATCACACAGAAAGAAGCAAGAGTTTTCAAATAAATTAGAATGTTATGGAGTAGTAAGTGAAAATTCTTCTAATGTAACTGCCAATTCTTACAGTGTTGAACCTAGTGTAGCAAGTTCTTCTGCTTCAGAATTCACAAATTCCACGATTCCGGAAAGTGTTACTTTCAAACAGAAAGTACAAGAAGCAGAGATTAGGATTAGTACATTTTTCGTAGAGCATAATTTACCATTCGCGATTTCATCAGAATTGACAGGACTTTTCCAAGATATGGAACCTTCGGTTTTAAAAGACGTTAGATTGAGCCACACTAAAATGGCCCTAGTTGTAAATAACGTCGTATGTGCTGCTGAAACTGATCGCATGGCAAATATTTTGCGTAAGCAATCATTTTCAGTGTACGAAGACGAAACGACCGACAGGACTCTAGAAAAGTGGCTGTCATTAATGGTTCGATATGTGGAGCCAACGACATTTTCTGTCAGGGTGGAATTGCTCCAGCTTATTAGTGTAAATGCTTCGGATTGTTCTGCCTCTAAAATTTTTGATGCGTTCGAAAAAGCATTGTCCGGGCAGAAAATCCCTTTATCTAATATCTGTGCTTTAGCTTGTGATAATGCACAGGTGATGGTCGGCAATAGGTCCTCATTTAAAACAAAATTAAAGGAAAAAAGTCCCCGTTTAATTGTTTTCCCGTGTGTCTCGCATTCGTCAGCAATTGTAGCAAAATATGCTTGTGCCACAATCCCAGATGTAGAGGATTTAATCAAAGATTTGCCAGCTTTTCTTAATGCTAGCTCCAAGCGAACGGCTATTTTTCGATCGATTGTTTTGGAATTAGGAAATGACTATCAAAAAATTCCTAGTCATTCTGAAACTCGCTGGCTTGTCCGCTATCGATGCATAGATATTATAATAAAGAATTGGGAAGTTATTCTTCAGTATCTTATGGTCCTGGTATCTGAGAAGGTAGAGAAGGCCAAAGACTTGTTATGAAAAATGCAGAATCCTTTGACACTCGCATATTTCCTATTCTTGAAATTTACTTTGAATAGGTTCAACGTATACAATGCGAAATTTCAAAGTCGCGAAACAATGGTTCAGGAACTCCAGCCAAACTCGGCTAAATTCTTCGTATGGATTCTTAGCAGTTATTTGAAAGAGGGTCTTCTTCAACCGAATTTATTCTTTCAAATCATTAGAAATGTTAACTTTGCAGATCCTAGTAATCAAAAGCCGCTTCAAGACATTGACGTTGGTAAGGAAACGCGAGAATATTTCCAGCAGCAACTTACAAACAAGAAGTTGCAAATAGTAGAAGTTGATCTATTTCTTCGTAATTGCTTGAAATTTTATGTCACAGCAAGCAAAGAAATTCGCAAGCGACTTCCTTTTGATGACATCTTTTTGTCTTGCGTTGCTGTTTTCCGGCCTCAAGTAGCTTTCTATGCTGATCGAAGCGAAACTTTTCCTAGGGTCTGGAAAGTTTGTCAAGATTTAGGGTCGTTTGATAGAATAGGTGTACAAAAAGAGTCGGATTCTTTACTCAAAATCAGACAGGAACTCAAAGAAAAGTGGTCGAATTTATCTTTTGACGAAATGTGGTTTAGTATCGGTGTATCTTCGACGAGTACAGAAGAAAAACTTTTTCCAAATTTGACCTCAGTATTGAATCATGTTCGGAGTCTTCCTCATTCAAATGCTGAGGCGGAGCGAGGTTTCTCCATGCTCACGGACGCGAAAACTCCCAAAAGAAGTCGCTTAGGAAACAGGACGGTCAACTCAATTTGTGTTACTCGATCAGCCCTAAAGGCGAGAGCTGAAACAGCCAGAACAACGAGCATCACATCGAAGCATTTGCAATTAATGACCGAAAATCTATATGAGATGACAGAAAGTGATAGGGAAAGTGGTTTGTCGCTCTTCGCTCACGAAGGAGAGGATTAATTCTAATGGCCAAGGCATGGCGTTAATCAATTTCAAACCCCTTTCTTACTCACAAAATAATGACATTTTATTTCTTATATCAGAGATACGTTCTTTATTCTTTTCTTCGCGTGCCTCGGGTATGGAAATTGTTTAGTTTTAATTATTATTTTGTGAGTAAGAAAACATACTGAAATTGAGTAATATCACGCTTTGGGCATAAGTGAGAGGCAAGGGGACTCACAATAATCAAGCACCCCAAATCATCCCGAATTAATCAAACTTCTTCATTATTTGATTTAAAACAAAACATTTTTGTTCGACGTATACTGGCATTTGATAGAGGCAAGCCTGAAGTACGGGCTACATTTGTAGCGTTTTTTACCACTTTGCTTCATTTTTTTCCTTTTTTCTTTTTGCTTGAAAGCAAAAACCCTTTTCGTTTCGTAGGACGTGGACTAGGCCTACAGGGGATACCACGTAAAAAAACGAGCCTTAAACTCTACCTCCGTGGTGGTGTGGAAAGGAGTTTTATTTCAGAATATTTGGGATTCTTTAAGAATGAACCAGCTTTTTTATTTTAATATTTCAAATTTTCACTGATTGAATCAGTGATTTGCCTTTTCACTGAATCATCAGTGGAAACAATATTTTTCACTGTTAAATCAGTTACTTTTCACTGAAGTAATCAGTGAAATTTGACTGATTCACAGTAACCTGTTTTTAGTTATTTAAATCAGTCAAATTTCACTGATAATCAGTAGATTTTGACTGATTCATATTTGAAATTTGTACAGTTTTTAAAAAAATCCGAAACTTTTTGAATTTAGTAGTTTATTTATAAAATTTGAGAATTTTGTAGTTGATATTTCTATATAGAACTTCAAGCATTTATGGACATAAAATTTCATTTAAAGTTTCTTCTATCGGTATTCAAATCTCAACAATTTTGCAAGATCAGTCAAATGCAAAATTTTACAGAGTATTTAATCAAAATATTTTCATTTATTTTTTAAATATTTTGAAAATAATTCGACTAAAATAATGATTAATAAGATTTTGTAACATTGTGGGAATATTGGAACGCTGCAAGATTAAATTTTGAGTACAATTTTCAATTAATGAATGTTTAAAGAATTGAGTGAAAGCATCAATTAAAAAATATTTTTACTTTATGAATTTGATTAAGTGCAGTAATAAGAAAATTTTGACTTTCTATAAAGCATTTCATTTATCTGATTAAAAGTCTGTGAATACGTCACTAAAACGTAAGATTAAAAAACTTTAAACTGCTTTTACCATCAATCTATGAATGTGGATTATAAACCGTAATTCAATGTGTCTTATTTTTTTTTTGATAAAATATTATTAACATAATTTTTTGCTTAAAGTAGCCGATTTACTCGATTAAAAATTGGTCAACTTGTATATTTCAAAATTCTGTAATAAAAGTATTTTCATATTATGTTTTTGTATCCTATGCGTAGAATTTTAATTTTAAAATTGAGATTTCTCACAAAGAAGAAAGATTGTCTTATTGAAGCAGTTTATTCCCAGAAATTAAAAATCATTTACTTAATATTTCGATTCCAAACATTGAATATTTATTGACTTTGAATAAAACAGAAAAAAAATTTTTATGAAGTTTTAAAATCCTTTTACAATGTTACGAATTGGGCCGAATTTAGAATTACGAAATCTTTCATTAGAAAAAGAAAAATTCACTCACATGAAATAAACTTCTGTAAGAATTATCAAGATTGAAGAGATGTTAAAATATTTGAAAAATAATGCAATTGTAAAATTGCAATTTATATCAATATTTGACAAATTTTTAGCTTTCTCAATCAAAGCATTATCCGGAAATTTTTAGTTCCTATAAAAAGATGGAATATTTATCAGTTTCTTGAATGTTCATACATTAAAAAAATATCGAATTAGAGAATTATATACAAAGTATTTTCCATTAAGAAGACATAAACATGACATAATTAGTTTTATATCTACATTTTCAGCTTACTTTTTGTGCCTTAAGCACACATTTTGAATTCGAAATACAAAAATGCTCTACAGAGTTGAAGTATTTCCTGAATCAATTATTATTGATCCTGAATTCTATTGGAAAATTTGTTGTTTACTGTTCAAATCTTACGACGATTTCAGACGGACAGACAAATTAAGAACTTCAAAATATTTCATCCAAAAGATTGCACTCCTCCATAAAATCTTGTCAAATTGTAACAAGATTTGAACACTTCGAACGAACATTTTTATGTAAAATTTAAAGTTGATTGATATTTATATGTTAATATGGAAATACCAATAAACACATATTTTAGCTTTTTAATTTATCTACTGCTATTAGACAATTTTCCATTTCCGTAGAGATTTTAAGTTTTGGAATGAAAAGTTTGTGCTTAGGCTACAAAAATGTGAGATGAAAATATTTCTAACATATAACTGAAAATATAAATTATGAACTTGAATTTTATGTTCATTTTATCTTGATAGAAAATATTGTTCTAATTGAAAAATTGTTAAATGTACAAAATTAGTAAGAAGTATATAAATTTGAATGGAAAATTATATATTGATTCAAATTTTATACATTTATTGTCACTAAATTTCACTGAAAGTTTATTTTTGAAGTGTTGAAATCCTCATGAAATTTTCCAAGATCATACTGATGTTTATTTCATGCAGACTTTCTTCAAGAAATTGAAGAAAAGTGTTATTTCTTGAACTATATACTTCGTAAATTCAAATTCGTCGTCTGCTTCGCGCCTCTTTTGCACGTACTCGAGAAAAATACAATTCTTAATTTCGACTCGATAAACGAAAGCGTGAAATCTAAAAATAACTTGAAAACTCAAGCATTGTAACAAAGTCCGTCTTCGTGCACCTTCGGCTTTACACGAAGCTGGTGACCGCAGCGTGTAGCAGAGCCGACACACTGACACACCACGTTTGCATGTGTTTCTCCCAGATGGGAACGTGGTGGGGGCCGAAAAATCCCACGTTCTAGAGACACTGCCTGGAGGTTGTTTAACGCTCGTGTGACAACGACAGAATAAAGCTGAGCGCCGAAGGTGTCGCGGAGTTTCATTACATCAGCTGGAAAGGCTAGCGCACGCGCATGAAGCTCAGGTTTGCGCAGGCAACTCTTCTTGTCAGGACGACGGTGCCAGGCAACCAATGAGCTGAAGCGTCTATCGGTCAGTTTGCCCCATTGGCTTAAAACATAGAGGATGCGTTTAAACTACGTAGAGTTTGTACTGCACAACACAGCAGTTATAAATGGACAAAGCTAATAAACAATATATAATGTAATTTATAAGTGTTCCAACTCGTCATGCCCTTTCTATATTAATTATAATAATAATAGTGCGACGGTGTTGGAAACCATGTGCTGTAGCACGTGGTCCTTTCAGATGCCATGCCTGCCGGGTGATGCCCTCTGTGGCTTGCCTGTGAACCCCTCTGACGTGCGATGGTAACACAGCGATCTCCTTGGTGGCGCCTTTCAAGCTGGTTTTTTTAAATGAAACAGATAAAAAAAAGAAAAAGGTCAGAAAAACAATCAAAAATAAAAGAATTTTAGGAGCAGCTCTCAGACTATCCCTGACAGTGTTGAGTTTTAATTAAAAAAAGTTAACGTAATTTACCACGTTACAATTTTAATAATGCTAACTTTAATTTTGATATATTTTGATTAAAAAGTTATTTAATTTAATATGAATTTACACTAATTTTTAATAATATACAATTGCATTGACTTTATTCTACCATTTGTGTGATTGGGTACATAAAAATCAATGACATCTTAACGATGAAGTTATATAATAATAATTTTAAGTAATTAACTATTTAACGTTAAGTAGCAAGATTGGGAATTTCCTTCCTGAAGCAACCATTCTTAGTCTTCGACCCGAGCAATGATGAGCTGCAGCAGCGGTCTTGTCAAGGTGCTCGGATTACGGGCGTTTCAAGTGTTATACAAATTTAATTAATGATTTATTCTTACGTTCAATCCTAGTGGATTGAACGCGCTAGTGGACTCGGGTTCCACGAAATCCATTCTGGGTAACGAGGGGATAGAATTAGCCGCAGAATTTAACCAAGAGATTAAACCCTCTGAAGTTAAAGCTATTCTATTCCCGAATGGTAGCATAGAGTCAGTTTTAAGGCAAGTGGCGCTACCTAGCACCCTAGATGTCGTCCAAAAATGCGTAGAATACAAAGTGGTACCGAATTTTAAGAACCAATGTGTTCTGGGAATGGATGCCATTCGACAATTTATATTAATAGTGGATGGAAACGCCAACGTTATTCGTATGGTTTACGACGACGAAGTTTACCGCACAGCCACTATAGACTTATTTTTCAGCTTGGCGCGGATAGACGACGATGGGTGCGCCGCGATTAAGGAACTCACCAAGACACAAATGGCTCTGGTAGAGGATTTCCTTAAGCGCGAGTTAAAGGTTTCAAAAAAGGAAGATATGAAACATTGCCAAACATACCATTGATGTGGGTGACCATCCGCCCATCAAGCAGAAGTACCATGTTCGGTCTCCTGCTGTGATGGACGAGATGAACAAGCTGATGGACAAGCTAATTGAACAAAAATTAGTTGAGCCGTCTAATAGTGCTTGGTCCTCACCGGTTGTTATGGCAAGGAAGTCGAATGGCACTTACCGTTTGTGCATAGACTTTAGGGAAATAAATCGAGTCACTAAGAAGGACGCTTATCCTCTTCCACCAATGACGAACATTCTGGATGAACTCTAGAAAGCTAACTATATTAGCACGATTGATCTGGACCAGGCTTTTCGTCAGGTACCATTAGATGAGAAGAGTAAGGAACTCACCGCGTTCACGGTACCAGCACGCGGTCATTTCCAATTTACTCGCATGCCTTTTGGACTTACCAACGCCCCTGCGACGTTCCAGCGCTTAATCGATAAAGTCATTGGCCCGGAATTGGAACCTCATGCGTTCGCCTATTTAGACGACGTCATAGTAGTGAGCGGAACCTCCGAGGATCACCTCAAATGGTTAAAAGAGGTATTAGATCGACTCGCTGCTGCTGGTCTATCAGTCAACCCCGATAAATGCCTATTCTTCCGAAGCGAGATAAGGTACCTTGGGTTCCTCATTAACAACGAGGGCGTCAAGGTTGATCCAAGCATGCTGGCCCCTATTTTGGACTTGCCAGCGCCGCGAAATATCCGCAAATTTCGGCCGAGATCCGCTGCCCCAGGGTACTCTTCATGAGAAACTTGAGCCTGTTACATCGGAACCCCCTCGTCCCGGGAAAGTCGACACCTGGTCCGAGAGAGTCAAAAGGCTCGAAGCCTCGAGAGACCTCATGAAGAGGCACTTAGATGCTGCCCATAGTAAGCAGGCGCGCGCGTACAATCTTCGGTACGTCCGCGTACTTACCAAATCGGCGACCGCGTCCTTCGGCGAGACCGTACGCTTTCTTCCGCGAGTAAAGGAGTAACCGCGTCGCTCACTAATAAATTTGACGGCGTATTCACGGTATCGAGGTTAATCTCGCGTACCATATATGAACTCGTGAATGAAAGAGGCGAATCGGTCGGCCGCGCAGACACCAAGGACCTCAATCCGTATCTAGAGGCCGCTGCCTCTGAGTAGCGCCCTCTAATACCTTACAGTTGTTTGATTTAGGTGAATCTAAGGGAAATTATTTGTGAATTGAAAACGAATGGTTTTCCTAGTACTCCAACCAAGCTGGAACTTAAAAGAAAAACCAGGAAGGTTTTAGGAAGGAAAAAGGAGCAATCCGGTCCTCGTACAGGACCATGGACTCTCCTTGGAGGATAAAGAAATTATCGTTCGATAAAAAAAAACAGACTAAATGTAATTTTAACAAAACGAAAGAAGGAAAAGGTAGACAGCAACAAACATTGGCACTTACTTTTCTTTATTTTGAAGAAATACAATTCTTGATGGAAAGAGACCCTCAGAAGCCTCAATTGAAGGTGGGCCGAAGTAAGGACTGACACTTGTGGAACCGGAACTGGTCGAACCGAAAGTTTTTGAGAATAAAAATTAAGTGCGAGGAATAAAAACCGATTGAACGAGACTTGAGATTTTATTTTATTAAAAGAACCGGATAACCGAAAGACCGAACAACCGAAATGTGACAGAGAGAAATGCTTTTAAGATTTGTTTTTTTTTTCTTAAACTGACTGACTGAAAGTCAGCGAGTGACTACTGAACCGAGAGATTTTTTGGTCCTTTTAAAAAACTAATCCACGCCCTAATGTCCCTAATTTTCCATTTCCCAACCCCTTGAAGGTGGTTAATTTCTTATATGATTGGTTTATCATTTTTCTAAGTCTCTTATTCGGCTTTTTGGGAAACTCCTTATGGAAATTAGCCGCCCACGTACTTATGTGGTTGGTAAGTCCCATAAGTGCTTAAGTGCGGGGGAGTGTCTCATCTTTAAGTAGTTTTGGCTCCCCTCAAAAGATGGCTCTTCAAGTACCTTTCCCATCTCCAACCGAGGCTTCTGATTCCTGTTTTTTAACAATAATTTCTAATACATATAATTTTGTTACTTAGACTTACATTGGCTAATTGTTTAAAGATAAACCCTAAATATTATGTATAACAAGTTAGATCAAATTTTACAATAATTTTTGTATGTATGGCAACATCATTTAGTTAAAATGTTTATATTAAAAAGAAATAAGTATTAATTAGAGGGGGTGATAGTATATAAACTTAGGCTTTGCTCATAAGATGATCAGTTAAGTTGGTTTTACGGGCATTAACAATTAAATATAATAAATTTATAATATTTAACTAGGTTTTCAAAAGTAATCTTTCTTCTTTTTCTTTTTGAAAAAAGAATAACTTTCCCACGCGAGAAACAACTGTTTAATCTAGTTAAAGTGCTTTACGTCAATTGGTCCAGGGAAAGTTTATATTAGAAGGGTTGAAGAAATCTGGAAATCTGTTCTTCTTCCATTTTTATTACCTTTTTCCATTAAGTTCTTCAATTCTTCTGTATTTGTAAATTTTGTATGTGCCGTCTGTCGCGGAAGAAAGCTATTGCCTTAAGAGGGACTGATATGGCGCCAAAGTGGGGCCATCTGATGGCGCGCGGCAAAATTTTTTAAACTCAAAGAAAACTAAAGGGGAAGAAAAACAGCTGGTGTTAGAAAGGGTGGACGTGACACCCCCATCCTTAAACGGTTGCTAGGTGCTAAAAGCACTAGCAATCGTCTCTCTGCGCTGGAATAAGTATCTATTTGCAATTTATGTGATTAATGAAATTTGGAGGAGTTGGTTGGTTTTCGGATAGGATTCGTTGAAAGGCGGATACGTGTCTCGCCGACGGAAGACCTGATACATAATCCAAGGGACTAGCCAGATTATTAACTTAAGTTGAAGAATGATGTGGAACACGTGGATTTCTTTTCCTCCTTTACTTGAATTGTGTCATTTTTAAACCTTCTTGCGGCTGGTTTTGGTGTATGTGGTCTTGTCGTTTCGCCAAGCTCGGTCGTTTCAGCTACAGAATGTAGTGCATAACCCTGGATGATGATGTCGACGACGGCCTTGATGATGTGTATAATCATCATTATGGCGATTATTCCGGCGCTTACAGTGCCGAAGGTCAAGAAACGGGACCACATCCGATCCCATGTGCTATCAACTAATTTTTCTATTGCATCTTCGTTTAGAAGTTTGAGGATGCTTCCTTCACTGTCGGTTAGTTGGTGTCCTTGCATTTCACGGGCCACATCGTTTAGGACTGCTGGTCGTTCTATTGGAAACATGATGCGTTCCCGTAGCTGTTCTATTTCTTGTTCAGAATAGATACCGTTAGTTGCTGATTCGGAAGGATTAGTGTACTTCCAGGTTGGTTTAGTCATCGGTTTTACAACTGAAGGTGCTCCGTCCTCTGTTGGAAGTGGTAAAATTTTGTACCACTGTTTTCCGACGTAGTAGTATGATGGTAAGAGTCTATTGCAAGGAACTTCGGTTCCTTTGGGTTTTAAGATGCGTGTCCTTGGCGTAAGGAAAAAGGTTTTGTTATTCTTGGTCACCTGTAGTTCAGCGTAGCATGTTTTGCCATGTTCCATCTTCACACTGACGGGGACACACTTGATAATATGTACCACTTCCCCGGCAACGACGGCCATGTATCCTGGTCCTTTCATAAGATCGAAAGCAAATTCGTCTGGAGCCTGTGTTGCAATGGAAAGGGAGTTTTTAATGGTTTGTCTTTCTAAATTACATTTCTGGAAAATAACATCTCTATATAGGAGTTTTATCTGTGCTCGTATGTGTTTCTTAACATATACGAAATTAGAGTTTACGTGAGCAAAAATGTCAAGATTGGAAACAGATACTTTCTTTGCTATTGCAAAGCTTTCACCGTATGTCGTTTCAAAGATTAGCAGTGTAGGGTGCTCTGTTTTGATAAGGCTATAACCACAAGCTGTTTCTTTTCCTTTAGAGGCTAGAGCAAATGTAATATCCTGGGTTGAAAGAGAGTAAACTACTTGATTTTGCATATTGTCATTATCGACCATCTTATTCGCATAACCCTCGTATAATACGCGATACCTGTTGAACTTACAATTATCGATTGGTATGGGATCCCAGAAGGTATATCCTCCTTCTGAGTCGATACAGCTACCTTCGGAGAGGGAACATGCTGTACCGGAGCGCAAATGAATAGCGTTTGAATTCAATTTGATCCTACCTTCTTGTTCCGTTAGTGTTATTTTAACAGTTCCTTGAACTATTACAGATTCCCAAGTTCCTAATGGGTCACTATAAGCAGCTTCGTTACATCTTCCGTCTCCGTTAACATAACCGGCAAAAAGTACTGCGTGTCTAGCTGTATGATTTGCGCGAAGTCCGTGTATTACATGGGAGTTAGTTATTTGAAAGATCCCTGTCCTATGCGCAATTTTACATGCTTCCCTACTTACTTCTAATACATACTCGTTTTCGCCGTTTGCTACTATTGATACATGAGAGTGCATACCACAATAATAAATAGTACAGTGTACTTCTATTTTACATTGGATAACCTGTGCTTCGCTATTTTCATTGAGTTGCAGTAGCTGGACATATTTTCTTGTAACATTAATTGCAGGTTCCTGGAGTTCGCATTCGCCGACTTCTCGTAAAGATAGCGTGGTGACATTCAATTGGCGGGATCCGCAATCATACCCTATAAATCCTATAACTTTTGATGGCACAAATGAAAGTAAAAGGAGTACTCGAAACATCTGTAATCAGAAATGAATGTTAATCTCAGGGTTTTTTATTTTTTTATGTGTTTTCCCGAACTGTAAACAGTAGAAATAGATGTTAAAGGACTATTTGGCTTCAGTTATTCACCGTCTGTATCTTTAGGTGCTTTCTATTTTATTTTAGGTTCATGATTTATATGCGAAATTCTAAGTCTATTGGCATAAACAATTTTACTTCCTTTACTAGTTTGTATTTTAATATTGTTTTTTTTTTAATATTTCGAATATTTTGTGGGGCCCCGTGTAGTGGTTTCCGAACTTTCCGGGCTTCGGGCCTGATAGAAGAAATACATAATCTCCAGTGTGGACGTTTTTAGGATTAATGGATCTATCGTAATATTTCTTAGAGCGAAATTTAGTTGAAACAAGGTTATCATACGCTAACTTCTGTATCCCATTTAGCCTTGTTACTAGATCTACCATATAACCTTTATATGTGGGCACAACATCTCCTTCTCTTAAAGGATCGCTAGGCGGCAAGCGAGCTAAATGACCGAATATGACCTCATACGGAGTATGTTTAGTACTTTCGTGGGTACATGTATTGTAACTCAACTCGAGAACGCTCGAGAGAACCGTTTGATTGTGGATGAAAGGCGGTAGTTTTTAGTTTTTTTATTCGAAACCTTTTCTCGACTCTGGTCATTAAATTGCTGAGGAAGTTCTGGCCTTGATCTGTCAATATAACTTTTGGTGCTCCAAAAACGCAAATAAATTTCTTTATGAAAGCGTCCGCAATAGTGGTTGATAAGGTATTTGATAGGGGTACCGCTAAACAGAATTTCGAAAGCTGGTCTTGGATAGTTAATATGTATTCTTTTCCGTTTTTTGTTGGTTTAAGGGGACCTACTATATCCATCGCAATTTTCTCTAAAGCTGTCCCTGGTGTGTCGGTGATAATTATAGGCTGTTTGGTTTTTAGTCTAACAAGTTTTTTTAGTTGACATTCTAAGCATTGTTGAATTCTTCTGCAAACGTCTTCTTTAAGATTTTCCCAATAATATTTTTGTTTAATTCTATTATAAGTTTTAGAGACCCCCTTGTGACCACCTACAGGTGATTTGTGAGATTCGTAAAAAATTTCTTCGCGTTTTCCTGATGGTACATATGTTAATGTTCCTGTGCATATCAATACCTTTATTTGAGTGTTTGAAAATGCCAAATCGATAAGGTTGAGTACCTCAGACCAATTTAAGTTTTCAATGACCTTACTTTTTGCTATGCTCACCGTTTTTTGATTCAGTTTTAGTAACAGGTCTCGAAGGACTTGTAATGTTTTAAAAATATTTGCTTTAATATTACTCATTGACTCTGGAGTTTCTCCACGTATGCAGAGTGAGAATTGTGTCTGTTATTTCCTTTTTTGGTTTCTTTTACTTCACCTATAGTCGTTGATTGGTTAGGGCTAATCTTGTTGAATTCTAATAATTTTCTTGCGCCTTCGTCGCAAGGAAGTCCGTTGTTTGTTATGAAATATGCTATATTATCGGTTCGATATTGGATTGCTTCCCTTGTTTCCACGATCTGTCGTCTGTAGCTTGTGTGTGATACGTTATCTGCTGATTCTAATGATGCAATCGATGTTGAAGGTACTGGTATAATGTGTGGCGTTATTGTTTGATTTTTATTTGTAGCGTCTTTTTGTTCTTTCGTGGATCTTTTTCGTGAATTTTGTTCCACTGGGTTTGAATTTACGGTGGATGGAAACATACGTGCTTCGCCCTCTTCATCTCCGGATTCTGTATCGCTTTCGAAGTAATTTAGGTTTTTATTAATATTTCGTTTAGGGTAACGCTGTGATGGTTCTTCGGGTAATGATTCACTTTGGTGATTATTTCTTTTTTTTTTAGTTTTTGGATCGGTATTTATTTCCTTAGCTTTTAAGTGGACGGGATTTTTGTCAGTAAATAAATCGTTATTGTGTTTTTATTTTTTCTTTTTATCTCTGGTGATGGCGCAAACTGGTATTGGTTCCGTTGGATTTCTTGATACAGCATCAGCGTTTGAGTTTAGTTTTCCTGGCTCATAAACTATAGTATAATCGTACTCAGATAACTTAAATCTCCATTTCTGAATTCTAGTGTTCAAGTCTGCGGTTTTCAACCATACTAAAGGTTGATGGTCAGTTATTATAGTGAATTTTCTACCATAAACGTAAGATCTAAAGCTGTTGACACTATGTAGGACTGCAAGTGCTTCCTTTTCGTAGACTTCATACTTAAGTTCAGGTCCGCGTAAAACTCGAGAAGTATAGGCGATAGGACGATCCTTCCCAATTTCACCTTGGGAGAGAACCCCACCTACTGCATATCCACAGGCATCTGTAGTGACATTAAAGGGTTTAGTGAAGTCAGGAAATTGCAACATAGGGGCGTTGCATAGGAAGGTCTTTAATGTATTAAATGAATCTTCAGCTTTTTCATTCCATTCAAATGGCATCTCTTTTTGTAGGAGTTTAGTAAGTGGTTTTGCAATTTGTGCAAAGTTTTTAATGAAACGACGATAGTATCCGGCCAGTCCGAGAAATCGTCTCACGTTTTTTACATCTTTGGGCTGCGGAAAGTCTTTCACTGCCTCCATCTTTTTTGGATCTGGACTGAGTCCCTTTTCGCTTAACATGTGTCCGAGATAATTAACCTTCCGACGTAGAAATTCGCACTTGTCAATTTGTAATTTTAATCCAGCTAATCGGAGTGTTTCTACTAATAGCTTGAATTTATGCTCGTGTTCTTTTAAACTATTTGCTTAAATTACTATGTCATCCAGGTATACAAAAAGTATAACTCCCTGGAGTCCGCGCAAAAGATTATCCATAAGACGCTGAAACATTCCAGGAGCGTTTTTCAATCCAAAAGGCATTCTGCAAAATTCATAGTGTCCGTATGGAGTGCTAAATGCAGTTTTGTGGGCATCACGGGGATCCATTCTTATTTGGTGGAGACCTGAAGCTAAATCTAAAACTGTATAATATTTTGCGCTTCCTACTTGATCAAGGATTTCTGTTATATTAGGTAGGGGATATGCATCATTTATGGTTTTCTCGTTGAGAGCTCGGAAGTCCAAAACCATACGCCATCTGGGCCTTCCTTGTGAATCTGGCTTCTTCTTGACTATCCACACAGGGGTATTGTATTGAGAGTGAGAAGGTTTAATTATTCCTGCGTTTAAAAGTTCTTCTACGTGTCTGTTAATTTCGTCTTTAAGCGCGTGCGGGAATTTATATTGCCTACCCTTAGTTAGTTCATCATCGGTTGTTGGTATCCTATGCATAACCAGATCGGTTCCTGGCAGCTCATCTCCTGGCAAAAAGGAACGGTCCCTATTTTCCCTAGCTATTTTTAGAACGTGATTTTTTTCAATGTCATCTAAATGATCTGTGTGCAAAAGATCTTCCAAAGTGGTGGTTTCAACATTATAAACTGAAATTGAATCGACCCTGGGTCCGTATTCTTGCAGGTCCTGTTTTGTCTTATCTTCGTTGATGAAATTTTGTATGTTGAGCCCGTCGAAGGTCGCGATTTGTGAGTGGTACCAATTGTATTTTTCTCCGATGCTGAAAGTGTTACATCCCAGTAACTTTTAAAATTTTATATTGCCCCTGTGCAAGGGCAATGCGCCAAACACCGAGGATAACGAGGAAGACATCATTCAAGTATAAGAGTGTTCCTATGATAAATTATCACATGGACCGGGTAGCTGTGCGCATGAGGTAAACCTATGTATACCTCACGTCGACGAATCGGTTTGACATATGGTAATAAGAGATGAAGAAGAACAGCGCCCTGTCTATATGGTAATTGCACCCGTGGTAATGAGTCAGTAACTCACACCGCGAGCCGATAAAGTAGTAACGCCGTGCTAATAACCTAATGAGAGAATGAGAAGTTATCGGCACAGCCTCACTAATTATAATGACTAAATATTATAATCATTATTATATTAATATTAATTATGTATCAACATTACATCAGTACTATTATTGATACCTCAGGTAGTAAAATAGTATTGATCAATATTATCGCCATTATGTATTGATTGCCGATGAGTCGATCACGATCAATGAATAAAAATCGATCATTGATTATGGATCATAGATAAGAAATCGATTGACTGATCATTGGCAACCAATTAATGATCATACTTCATAAAATAAGTAACACAAATTGTAAACAAATAAATGCAGAAATGAGTAATTATAAATGCATTTATTTGGAAACTAGATATAAAATTGGGCAATAGAAGAGATGAACTCATGAACCCTTGCAGAGATCGTGCCTGGCCACCGATTCGCAATTCGTAGTGCCTTGCCACCGATTTGCGATTCGAACGTGCCGTGCCACCGATTTACGATTCGAACGTGCCGTGCCACCGATTTACGTTGATCTGCTCCCACTAATAGAAGCATCAATAGTATATATACCCCAGATTCACCTCTGGAGGTTTGTCATTAAGTTCCGAACAGTTGTACGGTTGTTAGGTCCGGACCGGTAATACAACGTCGTGAGCAGACCCTTCGATAAACGTAAGTCTCAGTGGATTTCTATGAGCAACTCAACATTCGGTACTTGGTAAATAAAATCCTTGGTTCTTAAGTGGTGCAAGTCCGGAAACCGTAGTGCTAGATAGTTCCTTTGGATTACGTGTATCGTCGTATTTAGTCGTGTCGGTTAATAGTGATTCATTTCTGAAATCGGGACGAACTAACCTATCTTGTTAACAAGTGCATGTTTGATTCATTTCTCGTGTACTTAACAAGATACGTAAGCGGATAATTGATCACATCAGTCGCTGGTGGACTTGCATCCCTTACACCAACTATCCTGCAAGGATTTGTGCGCGTTGACTTGCAACAATAGGAGTAATAAACGACAATTCTCTCTTTTGCCCTCTAATTTAAGAGGTAGACAAGTAAGTTATACATATAAATAAGCATCTCAAAACTTATTATATTATCTATAACACTGAATGTGGTGCGTGAGTTGTATACCTAGGCATCTCAAAACCTAGTATATTAGCGTAACACGTACACAATCAACTCCGGAAGTGACATATATATAGGCATCTCATAACCTGTATATTTGGCTCATAACCGTACAAAACTTATAACACTGAATGTGGTGCGTGAGTTGTATACCTAGGCATCTCAAAACCTAGTATATTAGCGTAACACGTACACAATCAACTGCGAAAGTGACATATATATAGGCATCTCAAAACCTGTATATTTGGCTCGTAAACGCATAAAACTCATAAAATTGCCTTCTCATCCGAGAAGTAGTATAGTTTACCACCTAAGTAACAAACTGTGCAACATTCTATTTATTTATAATAAATTGTCATTTATTTACAAATTCAGTGTTTTATTAACATTGTGAACAACTCAGGGCCCATAGACCTGACAAGTGACAACGTACCCACAAACAAAAATAAATTATCAGCCCTTACCAACCTGATATAATCAGCCTACCGCCTCCCTTATATCCAATTATCCAACCTACCCTCGCCTTTTGCTCGGGACGTAACAGCTGATATGGTGGCAGCGGTGGGATTGTCACTTTTGTTGTCACAATTGATAATAATTTAAAATTTATTTAATTGAAGCGAATCAAAATTATATGAGCAATTATTTCGAATAAAAATTGTTCATAAATAAAAGCTTCGAAATTTAGGAATGAACAAGCTCTGCCATCGTCAATAACATCATCGAATCACCCCGAATAAACCTTGCATGTATTCTTTATAGCAAGATTGTGCAAGTGAAGGGTTTAAAAAGTATAAGAAAAAGTAAAACATCATTATTTTGATTTAAAATAAATTTAAAGTTCAGAAGTTTTTCTACCTAGAGTTTACGCAGGCAATTGTGTCTCAACCATTACCTGAATAAACTTATAGTATTAAAACATTGATTATTTAAATTCAAAATTTTATAATTACACAAATTTCTGAAAGTACTAAAATTACACAAGGTGTTGTGCTTGAGTCAGGCTTGTTTAATTTCGTACTACTGAAATTTTCAATTTGTTAACTAAGTTTGAATTTAAGTTCAAAGCAAAACAAGAACAGCACACGAGAGTATAGGTCCTTTTTATATTCGTTGAACGGTCACCATCGATGACGATCGACTGGGTAAGGCAAAGTTCGAAGTGTCTGCATTGTAATTGTTTATAACTTTCATTTTAACTTTGTTATCTAACAGAATATTTTTGATTGCAAAGATTGCCCAAGAGTCTGTGCTTGAGTCTAGCTTGTCCAATCTTGTATCTCTAAAATTCTGTTACATTAAACAATTTTTTTTTGTTTATTAACAATAAACATTTTCTGTGATTTTAAAGATTAATTAAGGGTTTGTGCTTGAGTCTGGCTTAATTAATTTTGTATCACCGAAAACGCAAGTTGTTAATACACATATTCTAATTATAAATTCAATAATTGCAATTACTTGCTCAGGAATTCGCGGTCGCGGCTGGTCTGACCCGCCTTATATCACTGAAAACATATAATCCAAGGTTAAACGCTGCAGCGACTGCGCGCGCCACAGCAAGAATTTGCAGTACAGTAATAGCTAGAACAAATCATTGACAGTAACAGTTCAAAATTAGTATTACTGCATTCATTTAAGAATAAACAATTAAAAACAAACAAATAAACAAATTCAGCAATAAATTAAATTTCCGAAATTAACAATTGAAAATAAAATTCAAAGTAACCACGATATTATAATATGTAATAATAATTGAACTATAATACTTTTTTTAATATAAATAAAACACTTTGAACAGATTCTCACACACACACGATAAAAGAATCCAATTGAACACTATAACAGTTGATTTGGTTTGGTTTGGTGACAGGCGACCATACGGTCAAGACAACCAAGGAAAAAGAAATTAAGGTCTACAAAATAGTTTATCATAATTTTAAAAAATCAAAATATTCTCAATTTTGCTCACGAAAGGACAAAATTCAGGGACAATAATATAAAATATTATTATTCAGAATAAACTGAAAAATTAAGATCGGTAAATTATAATAAAAAAAAATAAAAATATGAAAATTGTATGGCACATAAAGACTCCCATATAGTGTTTAAGCACGATTCAAACACTATAATTTCAGTCTATTCCGAATTACTAAAAAACAAAGTAGGCGACTTTTTACACGACCCAAATTTAACTATTAATCTAATTCATAAGGAGAAATTAGCCACCTATAATAACATTAACCATCTCAAAATTTACGTTATTCACAACGCCACCCTTACAACAAGTGGTGTAGTACAAATTCCCATATTGAAGCAAGAAATTGAGTTTAACATTATAAATCCAGAAATAGGTGCAGGCATATCCGGAGTAATTGGAAAATCGTTTCCAACTCTTTTCAAAATAAATATTCCGGATAAAGTCTAAACATTTCTTACGAAAATTAAAATACTGGAAACAAAATTAATTATAATAATAATAACAATAAACATTTTATATAAGCCAACTTAAATCTGGTTTTGAACATAAATTTTGACATTACACTGGCAAAGTAATTATTGAATTTTTTTTATCAAAAAAAAAAAAATTAATAATTAATAAGAATTTATTTAATTGAATTGATTAATATTTGAAAAAGTCAGTTTTTCATCATTAATCAAAATTAAGGATCAGGTGCTAAAATTAATATAATTTTACACATAAGGAGCATTCGAAACTCCCGGTTTCTGGACAGACTAAATTATACGGAATTTTATTCAACCTTTCGAATTACAAAAATTAAACCAACATGCCTCACGATAAAAATAGCACCACTCATGACAAAACGCAAGGTGGAGAGTTCACAGGAAACATTTCACGAACCCTTAGTGACGCCATGGTCACTTCAATGGCGGAATGTTTTGCTATACAACAGGGAGTGATGAATATACCCACTTTTAACGGAAAAAATATGCCAGTTAGGGACTTTATTCAAGATGTATTAAATGGAGAATCCAGCGTACCTGCAAATTGCGAAAGGCAGTACATAATGGCGGTACTAGCGCGATTAAAGGGTGCTGCAAGAGATAGCACGCACGGAAAAACATTTTCCACAATAACCGACTTAATACAACATCTTAAACAGCGCTTTGCCCCCCACAAGACTTACTCGTGGTATTTGCATGAAATATCCACAATTAGGATGTCTCGCAGCGAAAGTGTAAGCGAGTTTTACGACAGAATCACCCTACTTAAATCCGGAGCTCAAGCGGCGTTAGAAGACAAATATCAAAACGCGGAGCAGATGTTACTACCCTTAAACGATTGCGCCTTAGAAGCTTTTATCCGAGGACTACCCGATGTAATATCAGGAATGGTGGAATCACGGAATCCATCGTCATTGGAAGCAGCATTAAAATACGCACTCGAGTATGAGGCTCGACATCAATTAAACCCCCATTTTCCTATAAACAATATTGCGGAAAATAGATATTCCACCCCTTATACAGGATCAAGGGATAGGAGCCCAAGCCCTCATGTTAGGTTTGCATCATCACCGGATAGGAATAGAGCAGTGGAACCCAGACAAGGACCAACAGGGATAATAAGGAGACCTACATCACCAATAGTGCCTAATTACCCGAATAATTACGCACCCCTATTTCAATACCCACCTTATATACCCTATCAACCTTATCCGTACTATCCAGGTTCGCTAACATCAAACAACCCTTACCCTAATCACAATTACCCATATAAAGGAACTAATACATCCCCGAGAGCACAATCACCAGCTCCAGCTAATAAAAATGATTTAAACTTCGATTCCGCTCGTCGAACAGACGCGACGACGAGCGTGGAGAAAACCGAGCGTCAGAACAGCGTGAGATTGACCTACTGGTCAATGAGAATGAAGCAATAGAAATCACAGGAATTACACAAAGTAGGATTTCAACTATAGGAACAGTAAACATCGAATTAATGAAATCCAAAATCACTTTTCATGTAGTACATTCTGACTTCCCAATAAGCACGGATGGAATACTAGGTCGAGAATATCTTCGACAAGAGAAGGTAGAAATATCCTTTTGGCATAACACCATTGTGACGCACTCCAACCCCACAAAACCTATACCGTTCATAGACAATGAATCTAGAGTAGCGTTAGAAAATACCACAGATTACAAAGGGCCTCTACTAGGACCAATCAAGGTAAAAGCCAGGACTCGACGAGCTATTCCAATAGCAGTAATAAATTCCGAAATAAAAGAAGGGTACTTACCCTTAATAAAAACTACAGAGGGCGTGCTAGTAGGCGAAGCAGCCGTAACCAACGTGAATGGGATTTGTCATGTATTCACCATTAATACAACAGATAATGACCTCGAAATAGAATTACCCCCACAAGAAATCATCCCCTTTGAATATTACAAACTTCCAGGAGAAGATTTCGACGAATATTCGGCAGACGAAGATTATTCACCCCCAGTAAATAAAGCTGAAGAAGTAATAAAACACCTTCGACTGGACCATTTGAATACCGAGGAAAAGGAACATGTACTGGAGATAATTAGGGAATTTCCTGATAATTTCTACCTGCCAGGAGAACCTCTAACCTCCACTCATTTAGTGCAGCACAAGATTCACACTTTAGACGACGTGCCTATTAACACCAGGCCATACCGATTTTCACCCTCTCAAAAGGAAGAAGTTGAGAGAGTAATACAAAAAATGAAGATAGAAGGAGCAATTCAAAACTCAAAATCTCCTTATAACTCACCCCTACTGATTATACCTAAGAAAATAGACGCCACAGGAAAGAAGAAATGGAGAATAGTAATAGACTTTCGGCTTTTAAATGAAAAAACAATTGGGGATGCATACCCATTGCCAAATATTGCAGATATTTTAGATCACTTAGGTACTGCACAATATTTCTCTATTTTTGATCTAGCCAGTGGTTTCCATCAAATAGAACTAGACCCGAATGATAGACAAAAAACAGCGTTTTCATCATTGAATGGGCACTACGAGCACGTCAGAATGCCTATGGGATTGAAAAATTCACCGGCTACATTCCAGCGCCTAATGGACCAAGTTCTATTAGGGCTACAGGGGACCGAATTATTTGTCTATCTCGACGACATAGTAATATACGCTAAAGACTTAGAAGATCATGGAAAAAAGGTAAGACGCCTTCTCAAACAACTGAAAGAAGCCAACCTGTCACTACAACCGGAAAAGTGCGAATTTCTTTTCAAGGAAATAGCATATTTAGGGCATATAATTACAGACAAAGGAGTAAAGCCAGATCCTAAAAAGATCGAGGCTGTTCAAAATTTTCCCAGACCGAGAACACCAAAAAACATAAAACAATTCCTAGGACTAGCCGGATATTACAGAAGATTCATCAAGGACTTCTCCGCAAGAGCGAAGCCTCTATCAAATTTATTAAAAAAGGAAGCAGTATTTAAATGGGGACCAGTGGAAGAGAAGAGCTTCAGGGATCTACGACAAGGTCTGTGCGAAAGCCCCATATTGAAATACCCTGATTTTGAAAAGCCCTTTACAGTAACTACTGACGCTTCAGACTATGCAATAGGAGCCGTTCTGAGCCAAGAAAAGGACGGAATGGATCTCCCTGTGGCATATATGTCGAGAGTGCTAGTTGGACCCGAATTAAATTACTCTACAACGGAGAAGGAATGCCTTGCAGTTCTCTACGCGGTACAACAATTGCGACCCTATATTTATGGAAGAAAATTTACCCTCATGAGCGACCATGAGCCCCTCAGGTGGATAGATTCTGTAAAAGATCCAGGCCAAAGACTAATTCGTTGGAGACTAAAATTAAGAGACTATGAATATGAGTTTAAATACAAACCAGGTAAATTAAATACTAACGCGGATGCCCTATCAAGAAATCCAATCGTAGAAAACTCTGACGAAAAAGAAGAAGAAGAAAAACAGCCTGCCAGGTTACTGCCAATGTTGACTAGACAAGCTAATAAACGAGAGGAAAACAGCGCGAAGCCTAGTTCAAAAACTTTAGAACCAGAAGCCAAAAATAAACCCGCAATTCAGACAAGAAAAGGATTCACTTCGAGAATTTTACCCTCTAAACCCTCTACTTCAAGACCTCAAAAACCTACCCTCGCTAGGTCAAAGTCTAGTGCATCAACATCAGCTGATTTGGACCAGAGCACCATTAGCAAACGGTTGATTCGACGGCGGGTAGAGACTCAACGAGTTCAGGATCGACCAGATTATAGAAAGGATAGCAGTTCGGAAGAAACAGAAAGGGATCCAGAACCACCCCCAATCCTCAGAAAAAGAAAAAGTGTGCTACCAAGCTTGAATTTACCACCTGCAGCTTACCCATCGTCAACAATACCTAAGAGTGCACCGGCAAAAGCACCAGAGTGCTCGGCTGCATTCTTCCCAGAAGATCAGGAAGAATTAACCCCTATGACAGAATAACAAGAAACAGGACCCATTAAAATAGTGTGTCCGCCACCCAGCGACAGTGAAGACAGTACAACAGAAGAAGAACAAGAAAGAGACCAGATGGAACAAGAAAAGGCTAATTCAACTAAGGAAAATATAGAAAAATCATTTTCACGATTTGAACAATCCTTAAAGGCCCATGAAGACTGGCTGGAGAGGACAGAAGTGGATGAAGAAGCCCCGCTTCTTGAAATCACAGCAGTTTCGGAAGGAGAAAATAATCAAGAGCTCCTTGATGCCATTGAAGAAATGGAACCTGAAAGCGAGACCGAATTCACGAACAGAATAGAATCAGCTATAAAAATAGCTGAAGAATTATTAAAAGAAACACAGAAAAAAGGAAAGGTGATAAATTCCGAAAGTAAGGAAAATCTAGACCCCGGAATTTCGTCTCCAGATGAAGAAGCCCCGACCAGAAATCTATACGCTCACACCAGAAAAAGTGTCACTTTTCACCCTGGAATAGCTTCAACCCCGGATGCTTTAGGGAAATATTCCCCCTCAGCACTAAGAAAACCCAGGGCTATTTCCACGCCCTTTCCAGAAAAACTGGATGACGAACCTAATTTTAATCCATCAACTGACAAAAATAGTACTCGCAGAATGGGAATAAATATACCTACATACTCAGACGAACATACTATGGATACTACTAGTTTGCCGTCTGACCATTCGCGACCGTCAATCACTTGCATCCCTCCGGCACTACCTAAGGCCTATGAAATGTACAATGGAACGGGGACGCGCAGTAGTAAAACCGTGCAGGTCAGACTAAGTAGCTGTCGAGAGAATCTTACTTATTTGAAAAGTAATTACGTGCATTTTCTCTCGGCTGACTGTGAGTTTGGCACCCCCGTAAGCCGACTACTAGTGGACTTGGGAGTAGTAGATCCTCAGGACCTGAAAAATAGGAAACCTAAAATAGGAGAAGTGCTTATCACACCTCATAGACGCTTTAACATATATTCACTCATAATTAAACAAAACCATTTTGATGAGATAAACGAAGAATACGTTAAAGTAGCCGTACACAATTTGAGAATAGCCCTAGAAAAGGAAAATATTTCGGAATTTCGCATTTCAAAACATGGAGACATTAGTGACACACTACCAATAGGAAAATTGCGCGAAATTCTAACTCAAGAATTCGCTAATTCAAAAATGGAAATAACAATATGTTATGGCAACGTAAATATACCCCCAGAGGAGACACGTACCCAAATTATCTCCGAAAATCATGAGAGTAAAATTGGAGGTCACAAAGGGATAAACAAAACATATCGAAGAATTAGAGAAAGGTACATGTGGCCAGGACTTAAAGAGCAAGTTACTGAATTCGTCAGAAAATGTGACATCTGCCAGAGACAAAAAATTTTACGGGCAAAAATTCACGAACCCATGCTAATCACCGATACACCCCTCGACACCTTCGACAAAGTTTCCCTAGACACAGTAGGAAAATTGCCTACCACCCCTGATGGTAATAAACATATTCTCACCATGCAGGACAATTTATCTAAATACTGCATAGCCGTCCCCATACCCGATATTTCAGCAACCACTATCGCTCATGCAATAGCAAAACACTTATTTTCACAATATGGAGCCCCGAGGGCTATACTTACAGACAGGGGAGGAAGCTTCATCAATAAATTGCTCAGAAAATTATCCAAAATTTTCGGAGTAAAGCAAGTCACCACCTCAGGGTATAGACCGCAATCAAACGGATCCCTGGAAAGGAGCCATGCCGTATTGATGGATTACATAAGGTCATACACGGAAACCTACGACGATTGGGACCAACTCCTACCCTTCGCGATGTTCGCGTACAACACCTCAATACACGAAGCCACAAAATTTACACCCTTTGAAGTAGTGTTTGGTAAGATTGCACGCACCCCCAGTTCATTTCCAAACCCAGAAAAATTAGAAACCTACGGAACCTATCTGCAGGAACTAATATTAAGACTATCGGAAATTAAATTAATGGCAGCGGAAAATTTGGTTGCCGCGAAGGAACATTCAAAAGAAAATTATGATCAAAAAGTAAAACCATTTTTAGGGAATGTAGGAGATCAAGTATACGTCCAAAGGGAAGTTAAAACACACGGAAAATTGGATAATAAATACCACGGACCCTACACCCTTGTAAAAATATTAGGCAAGAACAACGCCATCTTGGAAAAACCCGACGGAAAACTATTCCAAAAACATTTTAACAAACTTAAGTTAGTGAATGACTAAAAATTAAAAAAATATTAACCGCAATTTTCTTTTACAGGAAAATCATGTCCAGCATTAACATGGGACCACCACAGGGAAAAATATACCCCGCTACCCTCCATCCAAAAGGGGAGATTAATAACTTACGGTTTGCTAAGTGACAGTTGGAGGAGCTGGCGGCAGAGTACGGCTTTACAAAACCAAAGTATACGTTAGAGGAAACCGCGGGAACCGACAACGCAAAAATTTTCATCATTAAATGCGAACTAGAAGACCGTAGACGCGAGAATAAATTCAGTACCGTAAGCAACGGGGAAAGAAAAATACGTAGCGCAGAACATGAGGCCGCGAGAAAAATGTTAACGGCCCTTGAAAAAATGTATTTTTTTAGCGAGGAAAAAAATGATTGTAATATTACGGACGAAGAGTACGTTATTTGTATGGACAACCCCGCGACGTTATTAATTAAATTATACAAATGGGAAGCTTGTTGCGAATACTGTTATTTGAGGGGCCATACTATGGCAAATTGTAAAAAGCAAATTAAACCAAATAAGCGGCTTCCCGACGATCAAGAACCAAACGAAGAAGACTTCTGGGGTCCTCCACAAGGGGATGAAAATACAAATCTTATATATCTAACGCCCTAAAAAGAAGTCTTCCTCCAATAAAAATTCACGGAATGCAAATTAACTAGTAAAATTCACTAGGAAGCCCCTAGCGAAACCACCATTTTCATTATTATCTTTTATATATTATAGGATTAACAAAGTTGTAATTAGATAGCATTACTCATGACGCATATTAAATATCACCACTAGAATTATAGATATATTCGCAATTATACATAACTAGATTAGGCGCACACTATTATACCCATATATATAAAGCTTGCAAAATAAATTAGAAAAACTTAAACGTAGGATGTTTAATCAATGATTCAAACCCCAAACCACCTATAATACTTATAATATTTATGCAATTGATTTACAGTTTCAAAACCTATTCAATTATTTTCATGTTCACATATATAATTATATCACTGTTATATTTAATAATTTTTTTTTGATAAAAATTCAATAATCTGATTTCATTAAAATAAGGGAATAATGAAATCAAGGGAGAGGATATGGAGGTTGCCTTATTCCTTCTTCCCTTATCAACACAACAATGTAACAAAAGATAACATCCCTGATAGAACTCTAATAAAATTTTAACAAAAACCTTACTTTTATAGACAAATAGACAAACAACAGGATGTTTACCCAGATCCTAGGCCAAGCAACAATGATCTGTACAGGAGTACTACTTAGCATGACAGGCTCGTCAGGAAACCCACGGAATTACGAAGTACAACCTTTTGATAACAACCCAGGCTTATTCTACGAAAAACTGGAAACTATCCACACTACTCAGAACCATTGGAGGTGCGTTATATTCATGGACCCCCAAAAACTACAGGAACATCTTCAATTCGACAAAATGAAGTCAGAAATTCAGAAAATTTACAAGACGTGCCCAAATCGATTGAAAAGTACTAATTGCAAAGATATGATAAAATTGGATCGCCTCAATGAAAAGCTACACCAACTCGAAGTTATAAATGAGGATTTAAGTGAAATACTAATGGAATTACACCAGGACATACCCTATGAAATAATTTCACCCAGGACCATGCATAGACGAAGAGCACCTCTTCTAGGATTCATAGGCAGCATTCTAGGACCAGTAATAGGAGTCATGACTTCCGACGACGCAGAGGAATACAATGAAGCAATAAATGATATTTATGAAAAGCAAAATAACATCAGTAAAATAATTGGAAAACAAACCCACATAATAAAAGCAGAAGTGAATAATATTCATCAGGATCTAAACAAGAAAACTAACCAAATTCAAATCCTTCAAAAAGAATTAAATGAAACTATCAACAAAATAGAATCACAAGGACAATACTGGAATGATTACATGTATTATGAAAAAATGATGCAATGGTCAACACATTTGGAACTAAAATTGGAAAATTTATATGAAATAATAAAACAATTCATGAAAATAACAGAATACGCACGAGAAGGCAAATTACATCCTTCAACAATTTCCAAAGCCCAACTACAAGAAGTAATCACTGAAATACACACTAAAATGGAAGATTACGAATTTCCGATTCCTACTTCACAGGTTAGAGTGGAATTACTTTCACAAATTGGCAAGACAGACCTTAAAATTAAATCTGGAAAATTACTAATATCAGTAGACATCCCATTGCTAGATAGAAAAGCACTACAATTATATAAAATTTACCCATTTCCTGTGTACCAGAACATTTCAGGAAATTATACTAGAGCCATCTACATTTTACCAAGAAAACAATATATTGCCCTGACAGAAGACGAAAGAAAATTCTTTTTGGCAGATAAAGAGTACTATGACACCTGTCAAAAAACAATCTACCACACGATTTGCGAAAACACCCAACCAATGCACGAAACAGTCACAACTACGTCCTGCGAATGTCAAATGCTTACACGCCCTTCAATGGAAATTTTAAAGCAATGTGATATAAAAATAAACACAAAATATTCAGTTTTTTGGAAGCATATTCCATCCTTAAACGCATGGATATTTTCAACTAAAAAACCAGAGCCAATCAGCATCACCTGTAAAAAGGGAAAGACAGAAAAAGGACATATTACAAATTCAGGAATATTAAGATTAAGTGCAGGGTGTATTGCCAGAACGGAACAGACAACTTTAATTGGAACTCAAATAAATGTAAACTCAGAAGAATTTATCTACAACCCAGGATTTTCATTGAACATATCAGAAATTTCCCCAATAATCTATAAAACGATGCATATTCCTACGATAACATCATTGTTTTGGGAAACAGAAAAGGATAATAAATTAAAAAATCTGCATACGGAAGAATCACTCTCTACCATAGAAGAACAACTTCTCAACATGGGAAACAATCATTATAGACATAAACTAACCCAAAAATATTGGTTCGGAGGGTCCAGCATCCTAACCTTATTAATAATAACAACAGTAATATACCTCACACATGGAATAATCCGTAAAAACTGTAAAACGCGTAATAATACAAATTTAAACATAAAAGAAAACCAAGAGGAAGTAGAACTACAACCCCTTTCGGTAGACAACCAAACAAACACAGAAGAAATTCACCCCCTTCCAAGAGTATTAACAATCCCAACAACAAATGTTAGAATTGCATAAACAAATACAAGTCGTTGAGGACAACGACACTTTTAAGGAGGGAGGACAAGTACCCAAGTAGGCAAAATTTTTGCCAAAAATCACACTGAATTACGATACATCATTACGGTTACCACCAGGAATATACAATAAATAATCACGATACATAATGGCAGCTATAATAAATTAACAATCAAAGCAACAGAGGAAAAGAATAAGGATCATGACTAAGGGTTTCTCCGAACTATAAGGGCACATATCTCCGTTGTTATCGCAATACTAGAAATAACCACAGAGATATTTCAAGTAATTGATTGACTAAGTAGTCAATGGGATAAGGCCATAATTTTGTAAAGAAAATAATTACGAGCACATCGATTAATAAAGCCATTCTTGGTAAAACCGGGTAACGCAAAACCTAACCATGAATCTTCTATTACAAATTACCCGATTTGGCCAATAAATAAGCTCGTGCCAGCCAAATTAACCTAGAAATAAGCAATAGATGGATTTAATAAAATAACTATAAAAGGATTTCCCAGAATTCGGATTATAATCAGATTATAAACTAAGAACTAGGGTAGAACTTTTAAAAATTTTATATTTAGTAAATTGAAGGAAGAGTTTTAATCACGCTGAACTAAGTTAATGTTTTGAAGCAACTAAAGTTTTACATGAAATCTTTGAATAATAATTTTATGACAAGTGTTATAAAAACTGCTTACAGCTTCATGAAATTAAGAAAAGTTCAGAAAATGCAGTGCATTTTGGCAATTTTAGGATACTCATACCAAAATTCATCCTAAGGATCGTCAAGTTTTACCGTTAACCTTTACAACATGAAAATTTGAAGGTTTCTAACAGAATCCGATTATCATAATTAAGAGATAATGTCTATAAAGTCATGTATATGTGTATGTTGTGTGAATTGTGTGTGAATTACACATATATGCATGCATATATGCCTATATACATGTATGATGTCATGAAGGTATGACAGGGCATGGCTATTTAAACCACTACCATAAAAGCATCAATAAAACGTAGCAGCATGAGTGCTCCTCAAGCAGTATGCTGCCCTGCTAAATCTTCATTAAGCTCGGAATTGAATTCGGGTGGTCCTGTGGCTAAAACGATGAAATTCCCCGCGTAACCTAAAAATACTTCATCAAAAAGCTATACACCTTCAATTATGTACACCGATCGGATTTGGTCTACATAATTTAGGGTCCCTGCATACATGCATGCACACATACGTACGTACGTGTGTACGCAGGTGTGTAGATGGGGTCAGCAATCATGGATAGACGAGCCCATAATTAAAAATACGATAATTATAACCTAAAACTAATAATCAATAATATAAGTAATTCTAAGATTATAGTTAGGTGCTATCGCGCCACCTTTGGTACAGATTTCCAGGCGATAGCAATCACCAATACTACCAAAGGGGTCGCAGTAGAAATATAAGAAAAATATATATATTAAATATATTAAGTTCATTTTAAATTAATTAAATTCTAAAGCTACGGGAATCAGAGAAATAAAACACGAAAATCAGAGAGACAAGCAGAGGGCAACATATAGGAAACAAAAATTTTGAACGTACCTCGTCTGCCAGTCTCTCAAGCTATTATATACGTTTAAAAATTTTTATTCGCAAATAAATGAAGGACAACTTATGTATAAAAATATATAAAAATAATAATATAATAATATATAAATATATAATATATAATAAAAGTATATATAAAGATAAGTAATCACAGCTAACTTAAAGGTATGAAAGCATCAATATGAAGACAGGAATTTACAATAACGATAATATTAGTGGTAGCTGGGAGGCAGCACCGGATCCTCCGTTGGCACCCGATTACTCTAGTCCTCAGGCCTCGGGTCTGAAACAAGAATTAATAAATAAGAAACAGGAAATCGAAGACAAGAAACAGAAAGGAAGAAGGGAATTTTAAATGGAACAAGATTGGAAACGATATCTACAACTTACACCACGGAGCATCATAGTATGTCCCGCATCGGCACGGGAGGACATGGAAGGAGCCACGCAGGTAGCGCCCGCAGTGACAGAAATCCCCCATGTACCAGGCACCACTGAAACATTCAAAAACAAAGAGGAAATAATAAATAAAATATGCCAAATCAAGGTAATTCCAATGAGCACACGACGACTTACCCAAGGCAAACAGAAGGCACCAGGGATGAGTGTATACACTCCAGCATGCCAGGCGTGCCTACATGCGCTTCCGTAAGCGCCAGCAGCTCCAGTGCTCGACGGCGTGCCACCTTCTGCGCTCGTCTAGCAGCCTGGATGGCTAGAGAGCGCCAGCACCTTCTAATTAGTCTATTTCGGCGCCCACCTCGGTTCTCCCGTGCCACCCGACTCCAGTTTTGTTGGAGCTGCCCCTGCTGAACAATCTCCGTCGCCAGGAGCAGCACCCGAGCCAGGAATAAGCCCGGGGAGCACCGCAGAAAGTTCCGTGGCCGCCCCTGCACGCCTGAAACAAAAAGAAAAAGGATAATTAAAGATTAACGATTGAAGAATGACGTAGTAGCCCTAAGGCACCACCCTATTCCACGCACCTAAGCCAACCCCACCACTAAACCTCGACATTTTAGGGCGTCCTTACACCCTAAGATGCGGTGTTTTAGCTCCAGGGAGGCTACGCGTAGCAGAACACCGGGACTCCGCGAATCGAGAACCCTGACAACGGCAAAGGAGTCGTGGGAGACTGAGGAATTAATCAACTCCTGACAGGCTTGGGTCATTGATTCGATAGCCCGGCTGGGACGAACGCCGCGCACCGATACATAAAAAACCCCCAGTCGATCTTCAATCTCCGAAATCCGCACTTGCAAGCTGTCACGTCGCGGCGCAAACAGGGCAGGGACCCGGACGAAGAAGATGAACTGGAGACACTCGGCTGTAATAAAGAGAGGTCGAAATCCGCAACCGAGTCAATTAAGGAACGATCAATAAGAAGACCGGAGGCTTGAGGGCTAGAGTAATCGGGTGCCCCGAACCACTCAGCTAGTAGAGAGTCCAGGAAGTCCCCGGCGCCTGACATCTTGACCCGAACCAAGACACTTCACGAATGCGGCACTACCCGAACCAATTATGCAAATTAAAAATGGGCACTCACCAGCTCCTTCAGGCACCGACGTAGCCCCCCTCACTAAGGAGAGAGGGTAGCCCTGATCTTGGCAGTGCTCCTCGTAAGAGATGGTCCCTGAGCTTGACGATGACCCATCTTCTGCCATGGCTGCCGTAGACTGAGGAGAAAATCATCCCCACGACCCAGCATGCAACGAGAGGACATCATGCCAACCATGCGAAAAACCCCACCAAGGCAGAACTCCTAGGGCACACGTGCACTACCACCCAGAACAAGATCCAAAAATTCGCCATGTCAACTTCTACATAAAATTGACTCATGGCAACTGCAGCATAGCATCACTATCCAACATCTTCGAAAAATGACATCATCCTGCATCAGCTGAATCCTCAGATAACACCATTCTCAGGATACAAGTAGCCTAGTAGAAAAGAACAAAATACCAGAAACGCTCTGTCAAATTAATAACAAAAACTACTTCAGTCCCTGCAGTCATCAACATGCAGCTGCAAAATAACATCACTATCTACCAGGAACTATTTACTTACCAAAGAGATTCCGGAAGTGCAATCCACACCACAAATTATGGGGCCCACAACTTAATATAGAACGCCCACTACACTTTTTACGGAAGACACTTATTATTTCATCGAGGACGATGATTATTCTAAGGAGGGAGGACTGTTACATCCCAGTAACTTTTAAAATTTTATATTGCCCCTGTGCAAGGGCAATGCGCCAAACACCGAGGATAACGAGGAAGACATCATTCAAGTATAAGAGTGTTCCTATGATAAATTATCACATGGACCGGGTAGCTGTGCGCATGAGGTAAACCTATGTATACCTCACGTCGACGAATCGGTTTGACATATGGTAATAAGAGATGAAGAAGAACAGCACCCTGTCTATATGGTAATTGCACCCGTGGTAATGAGTCAGTAACTCACACCGCGAGCCGATAAAGTAGTAACGCCGTGCTAATAACCTAATGAGAGAATGAGAAGTTATCGGCACAGCCTCACTAATTATAATGACTAAATATTATAATCATTATTATATTAATATTAATTATGTATCAACATTACATCAGTACTATTATTGATACCTCAGGTAGTAAAATAGTATTGATCAATATTATCGCCATTATGTATTGATTGCCGATGAGTCGATCACGATCAATGAATAAAAATCGATCATTGATTATGGATCATAGATAAGAAATCGATTGACTGATCATTGGCAACCAATTAATGATCATACTTCATAAAATAAGTAACACAAATTGTAAACAAATAAATGCAGAAATGAGTAATTATAAATGCATTTATTTGGAAACTAGATATAAAATTGGGCAATAGAAGAGATGAACTCATGAACCCTTGCAGAGATCGTGCCTGGCCACCGATTCGCAATTCGTACGTGCCTTGCCACCGATTTGCGATTCGAACGTGCCGTGCCACCGATTTACGATTCGAACGTGCCGTGCCACCGATTTACGTTGATCTGCTCCCACTAATAGAAGCATCAATAGTATATATACCCCAGATTCACCTCTGGAGGTTTGTCATTAAGTTCCGAACAGTTGTACGGTTGTTAGGTCCGGACCGGTAATTCAACGTCGTGAGCAGACCCTTCGATAAACGTAAGTCTCAGTGGATTTCTATGAGCAGCTCAACATTCGGTACTTGGTAAATAAAATCCTTGGTCCTTAAGTGGTGCAAGTCCGGAAACCGTAGTGCTAGATAGTTCCTTTGGATTACGTGTATCGTCGTATTTAGTCGTGTCGGTTAATAGTGATTCATTTCTGAAATCGGGACGAACTAACCTATCTTGTTAACAAGTGCATGTTTGATTCATTTCTCGTATACTTAACAAGATACGTAAGCGGATAATTGATCACATCAGTCGCTGGTGGACTTGCATCCCTTACACCAACTATCCTGCAAGGATTTGTGCGCGTTGACTTGCAACAATAGGAGTAATAAACGACAATTCTCTCTTTTGCCCTCTAATTTAAGAGGTAGACAAGTAAGTTATACATATAAATAAGCATCTCAAAACTTATTATATTATCTATAACACTGAATGTGGTGCGTGAGTTGTATACCTAGGCATCTCAAAACCTAGTATATTAGCGTAACACGTACACAATCAACTCCGGAAGTGACATATATATAGGCATCTCAAAACCTGTATATTTGGCTCATAACCGTACAAAACTTATAACACTGAATGTGGTGCGTGAGTTGTATACCTAGTCATCTCAAAACCTAGTATATTAGCGTAACACGTACACAATCAACTGCGAAAGTGACATATATATAGGCATCTCAAAACCTGTATATTTGGCTCGTAAACGCATAAAACTCATAAAATTGCCTTCTCATCCGAGAAGTAGTATAGTTTACCACCTAAGTAACAAACTGTGCAACATTCTATTTATTTATAATAAATTGTCATTTATTTACAAATGCAGTGTTTTATTATCATTGTGAACAACTCAGGGCCCATAGACCTGACAAATGACAACGTACCCACAAACAAAAATAAATTATCAGGCCTTACCAACCTGATATAATCAGCCTACCGCCTCCCTTATATCCAATTATCCAACCTACCCTCGCCCTTTGCTCGGGACGTAACAAAAGTTTCTTCATATTCTTCGTTTAGGTTTACATCCTCGTCTTATAAGAGACTTTCAGTTTAATCCATCACAGAGTTTACTTCTACTTTAAGAGATGTAGTTGAAAAGCTACTGCTCATACCTTCACTACCAGTGGTGTTTTTAGTATAGTTTATATAATCCAACTGTGGCATTGAGATTTTTAGTTGAACAGGATTCATAGTACTAATTTTACTATTGAGAGAAAACATAGCGACATGATCTTCTGTTTCTAATATATTTTTTTCAAAATCCAGAACAGATTGAGCCTGTTGGACATACTCTTTCCCTAGAATTCCTGCGCCTGGTATGTTGACGTCATCTGGGATCACTTGAAAGGTGATCTCGATGTCAAAATGTTTGATTTTAATATTACCTAATGATGGTATAAGTTCGGAGCCTAGTCCTTTTAGTAGTGCGCGTTCGCTCGTATCTATAAGACTTGCAGACGGTAAGGAGCATTTTTTAATTAAATTATGCTCCGAACCAGTATCAACTAGAAAGAACTCTGATGCGTTTGTAAAAGGGTTAAAAATATAAATGGAGGGTACATGCTTATATCCTCCTTCGATTCCTACATTAGCTACCTGAGAATTTCCATTATGAGGTTCTAAATATTCTTGTTTAAATTCTAAGCTTATGTTATCTAGCTTAAATAGCCTATTCTTAAAGTCTATTTTCGATTTTGTTTGAACGAAGAATTCTGATCCGAGAATTCCGTCATATGTTATACGCAGTGAGTCGGGTACAACTAAAAATTCAACTATGAAATTTGCGATTTTAACTTGAATTGTCCCGACTGTTGCTAAAGGTGTTCCATCTATACCTTTGATTATTGACAACTTTGAGTTTTTAATTAACTTGTGGTTCGTAACTGCCCTCAGTTTTATAAGGTTAGCTTCTGAACCAGTGTCCAACATTAAAGTTATAGATGGTCTGTTCAGTGACAATTTAATCGTTATATAGGGGATTATTTTCATATAATTGTGTGATTTTACGGAAGCAATTCGCACAATAGGTCGTCTATTTCCGTTCTGTTTTGAGAGCGCGTTTGGGTTGTTAGAGTCTCCTTGTTCGCGCTCGTTAACAGGAGACGTTTCTCGTTTCCCTCATTTATATTGCTATTGCATTGTCTTTTATGACACTCTGCAATAGTATGCCCTCTATTTTTGCAATAGTGGCATAGTGGCATAATAATTTGACCTGAAGTCGATTGACCCTGTTCTTGGATACGACAGGTTGCTGCTGTGTGTCCTATTTTGTGGCAAACTTGGCAGGATAGACGGGCTCGTACTTCGAAGCGGAGATCTGGTTTAGTTGAATTATTTTGCCCATTTCTTTGGAAGCAAGTGTCAGCCGAATGTCTAGATTTGTGGCAAATCTGACAGTTGGTTCTCGAGTAACATTTGAGGACTGTGTGTCCTGTTCTGTTACATATTTGACAGGTTACGTTTGCTTGTGTAATCTTAGGTCGTACGTAACATTGCTCCAGCGAATGTCCTGCTTTCTAACAATATCTGCAGACAATTTTTAGTTTTCTCTGACACCTACTTGCCTCTTGTCCTTCTTCATGACAAATTTGGCAAGCATAGACTTCTCTTCTTCTGGGAATCCTGGATTCTTGTCCTAGTCTTGACATATTTCGCAATGCCTTTTGAGCCTCTAGCTGGCGCTCGATTTTAATTGCCTTTGTTCAATTTCAGGCAATAGGCCGCGTTTAAAACATTCAATGATATTATTTTCTGTACTAGTTTTAAAGGCCTGGTTTATGCTTCCATTCGCAATTTTGTGGGCTTCAAGGATTCGACTATCTATTTCGCGTATTCTATTAGCAAATGCTATTACGCTTTCTTTTTCCCGTTGGAAAATTTTTGGCCTAACTCGCCTAAAAGTTGATTAAGTGTTTTAGCTGGAGCGTAAATTTCTTTTAAATAGTCCTTCAATTGTTCTATATCATTGAATGATTTACCGAAGATAGCTTGGCGGGCTTCTCCAAAAATTTTTTTAGTAATTTTCAGATAAAGCAGATTTCAGATTTAGTGGATAATTCCGATTTAGTAATTTGAAGATTTATAAGATTTCGATTTAGTAAATTCAGGATTAGTAATTTGTAGATTTAGAAGATTTCTGATTTATTAAATTATTAAATTAATTTAGTAAATTTGTTTGGTTATTTTTCAAATAGAGTAGGCTTCAGACACTCTCATATAGTTTTGTTTAAGTTTTTTCCTCTCTCAAATTTAATAGTTTTTTAATTCAAAAATTTTAGATTTGGTGAAATTTGATTCAATTATTTTCTTCACATAAAATTGATTGTAATTTTTCATAGATTAATACATTTATAGCATTTTCTTTCATAGTATTTATTTGTATCGATTCAGTAGAATTTGTTTCATTTCTTTTTCAATTATAGTAAATTCAATGATTTTTTAGATTTAGAATTTTATAATTTTTCATAGATTTCGTAGATTCATGGGATTTTTTTTTCATAGATTTAGAATTTCTAGATTTTTCAAAGACTTAATAAAATTTCATTTCTTTTCTTGACATAGTAAATTCAATTGATTTATTTTAGATTTAGAATTTTCTAATTGTTCATAGTTTTATTAGAATTTTATTTAGTTCTTTTCCTCCTCGAAGAAGACTATTGTCCTGTACTTAGTTAAAAATTTCGAGACGTTTATGATGATTTTCACGAGTGGACGAAGGCGTTTATTTTTCAAGAAAACGATTTTGTATATAAGCTTCACGGACAATCCATTTTACACTGAATTTGCAAGCAAGGCGTTACATAAAGATAAAATATTATAATATCCATATATGTAATTTTACTCCATATTTTAAAAAAATTGAAAGTTGTTTATTTTCACATTCAGATTTATTCTGAGATGTTTTGGAAAAATGATAATAAATTTATCTTTAACAATTAATAAAAATGCAATTTGAATATTCGTGATATCAAGTATCACATTTGAAGTTATTATTAAATTTAACTAGTTCTGAAAACGGTCAGAACTGTTAGATATTCTAGCTTTATAGTGAAAGTGCCATTTTTAAATTTCAATGTGACATGTTTTTATAACATGTCTATTATTGTATTGACCCAAATTCATATAATGTTCGGCGAGTTATATAAACTGATATTTGACTGCTTTTTAATGGAAAATTCAAGTGTTTTGATATTTCTGAAATCGTCATTAATTATTATATCTTTTGAAGAATTTGTTTAATTTATTAAAATGATGTGAAATTATTTTAAATCTCAACATTGAGGTTAGGTTATTTGTAAATAGATCGTAATGAACCAAAAAGTACTTCTACATATATATATATAGGAAACATCATTTCAATGGGCACTTTCATGTAAATCATAAAAAACTTAAAATTTGTACATTCGCCTGCTTTTGCATTTGCCTGCCGATGCGGTGCAACTACACTCCCTACCGAAAGGAGCGCTGTGTTCCTTCGATGTGAGTCAAGTGCTCCCCCAAAAATGGGCAGCTGTGTTACGTCCCGAGCAAAAGGCGAGGGTAGGTTGGATTTTTGGGTGTAAGGGAGGAGGTTAGCTGATTATATCAGGTTGGTAAGGCCTGATGATTTATTTTTGTTTTGGGGTACGTCGTCACTTGTCAGGTCTATGGGCCCTGAGTTGTTCACAATGATAATAAAACGCTGAATTTACGAATATATAAGGTGATTTATTATAAATAAATAAGTTGTTGCACAAGTTTTCATAAAATGATACTTAGTTGGTAACTTATACTACTTCTCAAGATGAGAAGGCAATGTTATGAGTTTTATGCGGTTATGAGCCAAATATACAGGTTTTGAGATGCCTATATATGTAACTTCCGCAGCTGATTGTGGACGTTTTACGCTAATATACTAGGTTTTGAGATGCCTAGGTATACAACTCACGCTCCACATTCAGCGTTATAGTTAATATAATAAGTTTTGAGATGCTTATTTATATTTATACACTATCTAGCACTACGGTTTCCGGACTTGCACCACTTAAGGACCAAGGATTTTATTTACCTAGTACCGAATGTTGAGTTGCTCATAGAAATCCAATGAGACTTACGTTTATCGAAGGGTCTGCTCACGACGTTGAATTACCGGTCCAGACCTAACAACCGTACAACTGTTCGGAACTTAATGACAAACCTCCAGTGGTGAATCTGGGGTATATATATTATTGGATCTTCCAATAGTGACTGCAGTGGGAGTGGATCGCGCAAAATTGAATAAAGTCAGGCGCCGTGCAAATTTGTATAAATTTCTAATCAACAAGTAAAGCCAGGTATGTTTAAGAATACCTGCATCTACCTAGTTGTAGCTTATGTTTTATGTGTTTCAGCCTATAATTGATTGATTGATTGATTTTCTATAATAAATCAATCAATATTTGTGATAGCATGTTTTCTTATTTGTGGCTGGTTTAAGATTAATTAATTATTTTTATTTATTTATTTATTAATAATTGATTGATTGATTGATTATAGAAAATCAATCAATCAATATTTGTGATAACATGTTTTCTTATTTGTGGCAGGTTTAAGATTAATTAATTATTTTTATCAATATAAGTAATAATTGTATGCTTAAATACTAACAGGGATGGTATATTAATTATTAATTAAAACAGTAATTAGTCAATGTTAGTGGCGCCATGCCAGTAACCTGTTACCATCTCGTCAGGTCACTAGCGCTGCATCACTATATTATCGACGCGTGGCATGATTCACTGACTAATTACTGCGCGGGTAATTACCATATGGAACGACCGATGCCCTTCTTTATCACTTGTTACCAAGTGTCGTGCCGATTTATCGATGTGAGGTAGCGCATTAGTTTACGTCCGTAGAACAGTTACCCGGTCCAGGTAGTAATTACCATAAGACTAAATTTAAAGAGTATTTAGTACTTATTTACGCTTGTGTATTACGTATTGCTCATATGCAGGGGCAATAATTAAAATTTTAAAATTTAATGTTACCGGGATGTAACAGTCCTCCCTCCTTAGAAAAATCATCGTCCCCGATGAAAATTATAGGAGTTTTCGGGTTTAAGCGAATTCCGTTTTTGATGAGTGATTGCGTCTTGACTCGATGGCTTGTTGTGCGTGTGATGCGTGGAGGCTCCAGGTATCCCAGGTAAGTGCGGCAGATCTTCTTATTTCCAGTTGTCATAAGAGCATTGTTTTTAATTTTGTATTCTTTTATTTCTACAAGTAGTAATGTTATACTGCAGCTGCTTATGGATGGTTTCATCGGATGACATAATTTTCGTCCTATTCAGACGCGGCGTTTTTGGTGTTTTGTTCTTTCGCCTAGGCTTTATGCATCCTGAGAATTTTCTTACCCGAGGATTCAGCTGACGTGAAGTGATGTCATTTTCCAGAGATGCTGGATAGTGATGCCTTGCTTTGACTGCCGTGAGTCAATTTTCTGTAGAAGTTGACATAGCGGTTTTGGATCCTTTACTTTGCCGTGGTGCACCTGGGTTTCATGCTTTCGTCTTCGTGGGAATTATAGCTGATCCAGGGCTTTATAGTGATGTCATGTGCTGGATGCAGGGCCATCTGCTTGTTTTCACCGTCAGTTTTCTTGTAATCATGGACAGCGATACATCCAGCTCCAGCTCCGTCACCATGTCCTACAAGGACTATTACATTGATCAGGGCCACCTCCTTCCCTTGAAGAGGGGATCTTCTGTGGTTCCTGAGACTGGTGGTAAGTACTCCTTGTTCATTTCTCTAAGTGCAGTGCTTCTGACCGGTTGCTAGTAAAAATATTTTTTTTTTTTTCTTTTCATAAGTGCGTTTAAGATATGTCGGGTTCATTAAGTCAAGCTGACTCTTTTGAGTCTTTCCTCGCGGAATGTTTTGATGTTCCCACGTCGATAATTGATAGTGACGTAACGGAATCAACGTGCGACTCGGTGGTTCAAAGTGTGTCTAACTTTGATTTGTCGTTGTTAGGGCCGGCCGGTGAAGGTGAGCCTGCGGTTGAAACAGCCCCCGTGGCTGTCTCCAATGGTGCCGCCTCATGCCGGGATAGCATGAAGCTCCGGCTCTCAGAGATCGAAGACCTCCTGGGAGTGTATCAGTTCGCGTTTTGGCGCGTTTCTCCTAGTACAGCGATACCTTTAATAGTTTCACTGTGTCGCAATGAACTGAGAAAGAAACTGATTTCACCCTGGTTCGGGAACTTGATCGCCGACGGTACGGAGTTTTATTGCGTGTGCCGACCGTTGTCCTAAAACGGCAAATCCTAGCAGCTAAGGACCTTTTGAAGTTGCGTGGATATTTCGTTGATTTCGCCTAGGTGTGTGTTCTGGGTTGTGTTCCCCAAAATGGCTTCTGTTTTAAGAATTTTTAATTTGTTTTTAATGTTTCAGTTGTACATGGTCGTCCTCGTAGACAGCTGCGGTGTCGACCCGGGTTATTCTTGGCCAAAGTCAGGCTCTTGGGAACTGAGATTGCCAACCACCTGTTTGAGGGTCAACGCTGTAGCCGGGCGGCCTATGTTGGACGTGCTAGGGGCACTGCTGGGGGTCCGAGCCAGGGTAGGGCCCAAAATGACGTTTTCGTGGCTCATCGCCTTGCTTCCCTCGAGCAGGTGGCTATGATCCACCAAGAGCTGGCCAGTGAACGAGCAGCGGAACTGCTGTCACTTGTGGATGCCCACGTGACTACTCGTGCAGCGCGAAACTGCGTTCACTGGCCTCCTTCGTCCACTGTTTGCCTGGGGTAAGTCACAGTTTTTCCTAGGTATTCATGTCTTAGTATAATATCATTGTTTATTTATATCATTCTGGAGCTGCAGGGGTGTTTTGCCTGTGTGTCAGATTCCTCCACTCTGGCCGGGGGTGTTCTCCTTGTTGGTGTGGGTCGAGTCCTGTAGTTCTCCCTGGTAAGTGTAGTTTTCCTGTTTATGAATGACTTGAAATTCTCCCTAACTCAGGTGTTGATTTTTAATGTTTTCTTTTCCTTTTCAGCAATGCAGCCAGCTGAGGAAAAGTCGTCCGGAGAAGAAGATGAGGGGGATTATTATTGATTTAGTTAAAATAGTTGTATCTTAGCGTTAAGTGCTTGTATTATTATATCATCTATTTTCTAGTTAGGGCTAATTTTACTCGCTTTTTATACTTATTTAGTTGTACCATATAAATTTGTAAATACCTTCTTTTTATCTCTAATTAAACATGTCAAAACAAGGAAATCGCCTGAGAGACTGGCAGAGGGGTTGTTGTATTATAATTTTTCTTTTAGGCGGGAACCCTCTCCCTTCTGCCAGTTTCTCTTATTACAGAGTTTTGGTTTACCCTTTCCTTAGTATTTTACAAAATAGATATATATATATATATATATATATATATATATATATAATTTGAATAAACCATAAATAAAATTAAATAATAATAATGAAAAACAAAATATCATCATTTTTAACAATAAAACTATTTTGCTTCTGCTATATCTATTTCTTGGTTGTATTTGTATTTATTATTGGATAGTTTTGAAATTGTAAGTTATACCAAAAATCGTTAGGACCGATTATTTCCTATTGATTAGTTTCTAACTGTAATTTTAATGATTCGAAATTTGGGCTTATTGGCATGTGATAGCTGGCCCCTTACACACCTGTGCACACACATACACACATATGTGCATACACACGCATGTGGAGACCCAAAATTATGCGGCTCAAACTCGATTTAGACACATGATTGAGGGTGTACAGGGTTTTAATCAATAGGTATTTTAAAATTGCAAAATGAATTGTATCAATTTCGACACAGGACCACCCGAATTTGGTTGCTGTGTTGATATAGCTGTATTAGGGTAGCATAAAGATTGAGGAGCATTCATGCTGTTACATCTCCCTGAAGCTTTCATGGTAGTGGTTTAAAAGCCATGCCTTGTTTTTGTAAGTGTTCGTTAAGTATGTCAAAATTGTATATGCATTTATGACGTTGCATAGATACTCACAATGCATTCACAATTTTATCGACATTATTTCTTGATCAAAAGAAAGAACATCAAACTTGTGTCTCTCATTAGTTAATATAATTGAACATTGCTAGAAACTCTTGAAAACTTCCAAATTTCTATTTTACAAAGCTAACACAATTTGATGTTATTCATGATGTTTTGATTATAGGTATTTAAAATTGCAAATTGCCCTGAATCTTTTGGAATTTTCTTAATCTTATGAAGCTGTAAAATAGTCTTTATAAAATTTTTCATAAAATTATAGTTCTGCTAAAAAAATTTCTTTTACATGTCACTGCATAAAACTTCAGTTGACCAAAATGTTAACTTAGTTCTGTGTAATTAAAATTAAAACATTTTCTTAAAAGTATTGATATTTTACAAAATTCTACCCTATTTTTAACTTATAGTCTGATTATAATCCAAATTCTGGGAATCCATTTTGTAGTTATTTTAGTGATTTCCATTTGTTGCTTATTTCTAGGCTAATTTGGCTGGCACGAGCTCATTTATTGGCCAAATCGGGCAATTTATAATTGAAAACTCGTGGTTAAGTTTTGTTGTTACCCGATTTTACCAATAACGGCATGCTCGTAAATATTTTTCTTAGACAAAATTTGGCCTTATCCCATTAAATAGTTAATTAATCGATTACTCGAAATATCGCTGCACTTAATTCTAGTATTCTGTTATCAATGGAGGTATGTGCTCTTATAATTCGGAGAAACCCTTAGTTATGTGGCTCAATTCTGATTGATTTACATAATTAAAGGTTTATGGATATATAGCAATGCACATGTTTTATTCTTCGCGGATATTATTCAATTAATGTTAATGGAATCTCCCGAATTTGATTGTTCGTTAAAAATTTTCTGACCGGATAGCATACCGTATGGGGAGTTCGCTGTTCTGCATACCTATATGTATCACTTGTGCCTCCATGATGGTGGCCTATCCAATAGTACTTGTATTTTAGGTGGCCATTGTCGCGGGGCTGCCATGGAGTTTTTGATAATGATGACCATCTTGTCGGTGCATCCATTGGTATAAGGCCCGCTGCCATGTGGGTTTTTGGCAAGTCTAAGAAAGAACTTGTAATAGGCATTCATATAGGTACAGGAGAACTGCTTAGTATATATGATTCACTGCAGGCGGTCGCGAGTCTTCTTATCGCTGGACGGTTCAAGTTACGCTCTGGCCATGTTGTTGGGAGTCTCGACAGCTAGTGATACGCTGCGTCCAGTAAGGTGTCACATTGCATTTCTTTATGTGATTGGATTATAATTCATTATGGTTGCTCTCGGTGGGTGTGATTAATTTCTTTCTCAAGTGGGAGTGGTTATTTAGCTTGCTACGGCTAAACTCTTCGTACTTTCAATGATCCTTATTCTTTTTCCTCTGTTGCTTCGATTTTTATTTTATTATAGCTGCCATTATGTTCCATGATTATTTATTGTATTTTCCTGGTTGTATCCGTAATGATGTATCGTAATTCAGGATGATTTTTGGCAAAAAATTTTGTCTACTTGGGTACTTGTCCTCCCTCCTTAAAAGTGTCGTTGTCCTCAACGACTTGCATTTGTTTATGCAATTCTAACATTTGTTGTTGGGATTGTTAATACTCTTGGAAGGGGGTGAATCTCTTCTGTGTTTGTTTGGTTGTCTACCGAAAGGGGTTGTAGTTCTATTTCCTCTTGGTTTCTTTTTGTTTTTATATTTTTATTATTACAGGTTTCACAGTTTTTACGGATTATTCCTTGAGTGAGGTACATTACTGTTGTTATTATTAATAAGGTTAGGATATTGAACCCTCCTAACCAATATTTTTGGGTTAGTTTATGTCTATAATGGTTGTTTTCCATGTCGAGAAGTTGTTCTTCTATGATAGAGAGTGATTCTTCCGTATGCAGAGTTTTTAATTTATTATCCTTTTCTGTTTCCCAAAAAAATGATTTTATGCTAGGAATATGCATCGTTTTATAGATTATTGGGGAAATTTCTGATATGTTCAATGAAAATCCGGGGTTGTAGATAAATTCTTCTGAGTTTACGTTTATTTTAGTTCGAATTAAAGTTGTATGTTCCGTTCTGGCAATACACCCTGCATTCAATCTGAATATTCCTGAATTTGTAATATGTCCCTTTTCTGTTTTTCCCTTTATACAGGTGATGCTGATCGGCTCTGGTTTTCTAGTTGAAAATATCCATGCGTTTAAGGATGGAATATGCTTCCAAAAAACTGAATTTTTTGTGTTTATTTTGATATCACATTGCTTTAAAATTTCCATTGAAGGGCGTGTAAGCATTTGACATTCGCAGGACGTTGTTGTGACTGTTTCGTGTATTGGTTGGATGTTTTCGCAAATTGTGTGATAGATTGTTTTCTGGCAGGTGTCATAGTACTCTTTATCTGCCAAAAGGAATTTTCGTTCGTCTTCTGTCAGGGCAATATATTGTTTTCTTGGCAAAATGTAGATGGCTCTTGTGTAATTTCCTGAAATGTCTTGGAACACAGGAAATGGGTAAATTTTATATTATTGTAGTGCTTTTCTATCTAGCAATGGAATGTCTACTGATATTAGTAATTTTCCAGATTTAATTTTCAGGTCTGTCTTGCCAATTTGTGAAAGTAATTCCACTCTAACGTGTGAAGTAGGAATCGGAAATTCGTAATCTTCCATTTTTGTGTGTATTTCAGTAATTACTTCTTGTAGTTGGGCTTTGGAAATTGTCGAAGGGTGTAATTTGCCTTCTCGTGCGCTTTCTGTTATTTTAATGAATTGTTTTATTATTTCATATAAATTTTCCAATTTTAGTTCCAAATGTGTTGACCATTGCATCATTTTTTCATAATACATGTAATCATTCCAGTATTGTCGTTGCGATTCTATTTTGTTGATAGTTTCATTTAATTCTTTTTGAAGGATTTGAATTTGGTTAGTTTTCTTGTTTAAATCTTGGTGAATATTATTCACTTCTGCTTTCATTATGTGGGTTTGTTTTCCAATTATTTTACTGATGTTATTTTGCTTTTCATAAATATCATTTATTGCTTCGTTGTATTCCTCTGCGTCGTCGGAAGTCATGACTCCTATTACTGGTCCTAGAATGCTGCCTATGAATCCTAGAAGAGGTGCTCTTCGCCTAAGCATGGTCCTGGGAGGAATTATTTCATGGGGTATGTCCTGGTGTAATTCCATTAATATTGTACTTAAATCCTCATTTATAGTTTCGAGTTGGTGTAGCTTTTCATTGAGGCGATCCAATTTTATCATTTCTTTGCAATTAGTACTTTTCAATCGATTTGGGCATGTCTTATAGATTTCCTGAATTTCTGATTTTATTCTGTCGAATTGAATATGTTCCTGTAGTTTTTCGGGGTCCATGAATATAACAAACCTCCAATGGTTTTGAGTAGTGCGGATATTTTCCAATTTTTCGTAGAATAGTCCTCGGTTGTTATTGAATGTTTGGATTTCGTAGTTTTGTTGGTTTCCTGACGTGCCTGTCATGATGAGTAGTATTCCTGTACAGATCATTGTTGCTTGGCCTAGGATCTGGGCAATCATCCTGTTGCTTGTCTACTTGTCTACAAAAGTAAGGTTTGTGTTAGAATTTTATTAAAGTTTTATCAGGGATGTTATCTTTTGTTTCTTTATTGTGTTGATAAGGGAAGAAAGAATAAGGCATCCTCCATATCCTCTCCCTTGATTTCTTTATTCCCTTATTTTTATGAACCCAGAATATGCCGACGTGAAACAAAAAAAAAATTGTTAGATATAAAAGTGATATAATTATATATAAGAATATGAAATAGTTAATGAGTTTTTGAGACTACCAATTAATTGCATAAATTTTACCAAATACTATAGGTGTTTTGGGATTTGAATTATTGCTTGAACATTTTATGTTTAAACTCTTTCAAATTTATTTTACAAAGTTTGTATAGTTGGGTATAATATAATTTGTACATTCGTATAACGGTAAGGTACGCCTACTCTAGTTATAATATGTATCTGAGAATATATCTATAATACTAATAGTGATACATGGTATGAATCATGGGTAATGCTAACTAATTATAACTTTGTTAATCCTATAATATATAGCTTTATAAGTTGAAAGATAATAATGACGATGGTTGTTTGTTATAACATTAGTGGTAATGCGTCTGTCGATGCTTAGTAGGGGTTTCCAAGCGAATTTTACTAGCTAAGTTGTATTCTGTGAATTTTCTATTGAAGGAAGACTTCTTTAGGGTGTCAGATAGATAAGATTTGTATTTTCATCCCCTTGTGGAGGATCCCAGAAGTCTTCTTCATTTGGTTCCTGATCGTCGGGAAGCCGCTTGTTTCGTTTAATTTGCTTTTTACAATTTGCCATAGTATGTCCCCTCAAATAACAGTATTTGCAGCAAGCTTCCCATTTGTACAATTTGATTAATAAAGTCGCAAGGTTGTCGATACAAATAACGTACTGTTCGTCCCTAATGTTACAATCATTTTTTTCCTCGCTAAAAAAATACATTTTTTCAAGGGCCGTTAACATTTTTCTCGCGGCCTCATGTTCTGCGCTACGTATTTTTCATTCCCCGTTGCTTACGGCACTGAATTTATTCCCGCGTCTACGGTCTTCTACTTCGCATCTAATGACGAAAATTTTTACGTTATCGGTTCCCGCGGTTTCCTCTAACGTGTATTTTGGTTTCGTAAAGCCGTACTCTGCCGCCAGCTCCTCTAACTGTCCTTTAGCGAACCGTAGGTTATTTATCTCCCCTTTTGGATGGTGGGTAGCGGGGTATATCTTTCCCTTTGGTGGTTGCGTATTAATGACGGACGTGACTTTCCTGTAAAAGAATATTAGGTTAGTAATTTTAAATTTTAGTTGTGTACTAACTTAAGTTTATTAAAATGTTTCTGGAATAGTTCTCCGTCTGGGTTTTCCAATATAGCGTTGTTTTTGTCTAATATTTTTATAAGGGTGTAGGGGCCATGATATTTACTATCCAATTTCCCGTGCGTTTTAACTTCCCTTTGGACGTATACTTGATCTCCTACCTTTCCTAAAAATGGCTTTACCTTTTGGTCATAATTTTCTTTTGAGTGTTCCTTTGTGGTGATCAAATATTTTTGCTGCTATTAATTTAATTTCCGATAGTCTTAATATCACTTCCTGCAGATAGGTTAGTTAGCAGATAGTTTGATTGCGGTCTATATCCAGAGGTGGTAATTTGTTTTACCCCGAAAATTTTTGATAATTTTCTGAGTAAATTATTGATGAAACTTCCTCCCCTGTCTGTGAGTATGGCTCTCGGGGCTCCGTATTGGGAGAATAAGTGTTTTGCTATTGCATGAGCGATAGTAGTTGCCGAAATATCCGGTATGGGGACGGCTATGCAGTATTTAGATAAATTGTCCTGCATAGTGAGAATATGTTTATTACCGTCAGGGGTGGTAGGAAATTTTCCTACTGTGTCTAAGGATACTTTGTCGAAGGTGTCGAGGGGTGTATCGGTGATTAACATGGGTTCGTGAATTTTTGCCCGTACAATTTTTTGTTTCTGGCAATTGTCACATGTTCTGACAAATTCAGTAACTTGATCTTTTAGTCCTGGCCACATGTATCTTTCTCTAATTCATCGATACGTTTTATTTATGCCTTTGTGACCTCCAATTTTACTCTCATGATTTTCAGAAATAATTTGAGTACGTAACTCCTCGGGAGGTATATTTACGTTGCCATAACCTATCGTTATTTCTATTTTTGAATTAGTGAATTCTTGAGTTAGTATCTCGCGAAATTTTCCTTTTGGCAATGTGTCACTAAAATCTCCATGTTTTGAAATGCGAAATCCCGAAATGTTTTCCTTTTCTAAAGCTATTCTCAAATTATGTACGGCTACTCTAACGTATTCTTCGTTTATTTCATCAAAATGGTTTTGTTAGACTATGAGTGAATATATGTTAAAATGTTTATGAGGGGTGATAAGCACCTCTCCTATTTTAGGTTTCCTATCTTTTAGGTCCTGAGGGTTTACTACTTCCAAGTCCACTAGTAGTCGGCTCACGGGGGTGACAATCTCACTGTCAGCCGAGAGAAAATGTACATAGTTATTTTTCAAACAAGTGAGATTCTCTCGACAGCTATTTAGTCTGACCGGCACGTTTTTACTACTGTGCGTCTCCGTTCTACTGGACATTTCACAGGCCCTAGGCAGTGCCGGAGGGATGCAAGTGATTGACGGTCGCGAATGGTCAGACGGCAAACTAGTGGTATCCATGGTAAGTTCGTCTGAGTATGTAGGTATATTTATTCCCATCCTGCGAGTATTATTTTTGTCAGTTGATAGATTGAAATTAGGGTCGTTATCGAGTTTTTCTGGAAAGGGCGTGGAAATAGCCCTGGGTTTTCTTAGTGCTGAGGGGGTATATTTCCCTAAAGCATCCGGGGTTGAAGCTATTCCAGGGTTAAAAGTGACACTTTTTCTGGTGTGAACGTGTAAATTTCTGACCGGGGCTTCTTCATCTGAGGATGAGATACCGGGGTCCAGATTTTCCTTACTTTCGGAATTTATCACCTTTCTTTTTTCCTGAGTCTCTTTTAGTAATTCTTCAGCTATTTTTATAGCTGATTCAATTCTGTTCGTGAATTCGGTCTCGCTTTCAGGTTCCATTTCTTCAATGGCGTCAAAGAGCTCTTGATTATTTTCTCCTTCCGAAACTGCTGTGACTTCTAGAAGTGGGGCTTCTTCATTCACTTGTGTCTTCTCCAGTCAGTCTTCATGTGCCTTCAAGGATTGTTCAAATCGTGAAAATGATTTCTCTATATTTTCTTTAGTGGAATCAGGCCTTTTTTGTTCCATCTGGTCTTTTTCCTGTTCTTCTTCTGTCGTACTGTCATCACTGTCGCTGGGTGGCGGACACACCGTTTTAATGGGTCCTGCTTCTTGCTTTTGGTCATAGAGGTTAACTCTTCCTGATCTTCTGGGAAGAATTCAGTTGAGCACTCTGGTGCTTTTGTCGGTGCACTCTGAGGTATTGTTGACGTTGGGTACGCTGCAGGTGGTAAATTCAGGCTCGGTAACACACTTTTTCTTTTTCTGAGGATTGCGGGTGGTTCTTGATCCTCTTCTGTGTCTTCCGAACTACTATCTTCTTTATAATCTGGTCGATTCTGAACTCGTTGAGTCTCTACCCGTCGCCTAATCAGGCGTTTAGTGATGGTGCTCCTGTCCAGATCAGCTGATGTTGATGCACTAGATTTAGACCTAGCAAGGGTTGGTATTTGAGGTTTTGAAGTAGATGGTTTAGAGGGTAAAATTCTGGAAGTGAATCCTTTTCTAGTTTGAACAGCGGGCTTATTTTCGGCTCTAGGTTTTGAACCAAGCTTCGTGCTGTTTTCCTCTCGTTTATTAGCTTGCCTAGTCAACATTGGCAGTAACCTGGCAGGCTGTTTTTCGTCTTCGCCTTCTTTGTCAGAATTTTCTACGATTGGATTTCTCGATAGGGCATCAGCATTAGTATTTAATTTTCCTGGTTTGCATTTAAATTCATATTCGTAGTCTCTTAATTTTAGTCTCCAGCGAATCAGTCTTTGGCCTGGATCTTTTACAGAATCTATCCACCTGAGGGGCTCATGGTCGCTCATGAGGGTAAATTTTCTTCCATAAATGTAGGGTCGAAATTGTTGTACCGCGTAAAGCACCGCAAGGCATTCCTTCTCCGTGGTAGAATAATTTAGTTCAGGTCCAACTAACACCCTCGACATATATGCCACAGGGAGATCCATTCCATCCTTTTCTTGGCTTAGAACGGCTCCTATTGCATAGTCTGAAGCGTCAGTGGTTACTGTAAAGGGTTTTTCAAAATCAGGGTATTGCAATATGGGGCTTTCGCACAGAGCCTTTCGTAAATCCTCTTCCTCCGGTCCCCATTTAAATACTACTTCCTTTTTCAATCAGTTTGATAGAGGTTTTGCTCTTGCTGAGAAGTCCTTGATGAATCTTCTGTAATATCCAGCTAGTCCTAAAAATTGTTTTATGTTTTTTGGTGTTTTTGGTCTGGGAAAATTTTGAATAGCCTCGATCTTTTTAGGATCTGGCTTTACTCCTTTGTCTGTAATTATGTGCCCTAGATATGCTATTTCTTTGAAAAGAAATTCGCACTTTTCCGGTTGTAGTGACAGGTTGGCTTCTCTCAGTTGTTTGAGGAGACGTCTTACCTTTTTTCCGTGATCTTCTATGTCTTTGGCGTATATTACTATGTCGTCCAGGTAGACAAAAAGTTCTGTCCCCTGTAGCCCTAATAGGACTTGGTCCATTAGGAGCTGGAATGTAGCCGGTGAATTTTTCAATCCCATAGGCATTCTGACGTGCTCGTAGTGCCCATTCAATGATGAAAATGCTGTTTTTTGTCTATCATTCGGGTCTAGTTCTATTTGATGGAATCCACTGGCCAGATCAAAAATACAGAAATATTGTGCAGTACCTAAGTGATCTAAAATATCTGCAATATTTGGCAATGGGTATGCATCCCCAATCGTTTTCTCGTTTAGAAGCCGAAAATCAATTACTATTGTTCATTTCTTCTTTCCTGTGGCGTCTATCTTTTTGGGTATAATCAGTAGGGGTGAGTTATAAGGAGATTTTGAGTTTTGAATTGCTCCTTCTGTCTTCATTTTTTGTATTTCTCTCTCAGCTTCTTCCCTTTGAGAGGGTGAAAATCGGTATGGTCTGGTGTTAATAGGTACGTCGTCCAAGGTGTGAATTCTGTGCCGTACTAAATGAGTGGGGGTTAGGGATTCTCCTGGAAGATAAAAATTATCAGGAAAGTCTCTAATTATTTCTAGTACGTGTTCCTTTTCCTCGGGGTTTAAATGATCTAGTCGAAGGTGTTTTATCACCTGTTCAGCCTTATTTACTGGGGGTGAATAATCTTCGTCGGTGGAGTATTCGTCGAAATCTTCTCCTGGAAATTTGTAATATTCAAAGGGGATGATTTCTTGCCTACTAGCACGCCTTCTGTGGTTTTTATTAAGGGTAAGTACCCTTCTTTTAATTCTGAATTTATCACTGCTATTGGGATAGCTCGTCGAGTCCTGGGTCTTACCTTGATTGGTCCTAGTAGAGGTCCTTTGTAATCTGTGGTATTTTCTAACGCTACTCTAGATTCATTGTCTATGAACGGTATAGGTTTTATGGGGTTGGAATGCATCACGATAGTGTTATGCCAAAAGGATATTTCCACCTTCTCTTGTCGAAGATATTCTCGACCTAATATTCCATCTGTGCTTATGGGGAAATCAGAATGTACGACATGAAAAGTGATGTTAGATTTCATTAATTCGATCTTTACAGTGCCTATGGTCGAAATTCTACTTTGTGTGATTCCTGTAATTTCTATTGCTTCATTCTCATTGACCAGTAGGTCAATCTCACGCTGTTCTGACGCTCGGTTTTCTCCACGCTCGTCGTCGCGTCTGTTCGACGAGCGGAATCGAAGTTTAAATCATTTTTATTAGCTGGAGCTGGTGATTGTGCTCTCGGGGATGTATTAGTTCCTTTATATGGGTAATTGTGATTAGGGTAAGGGTTGTTTGATGTTAGCGAACCTGGATAGTACTATTTCTTGCAGCACCCTTTAATCGCGCTAGTACCGCCATTATGTACTGCCTTTCGCAATTTGCAGGTACACTGGATTCTCCGTTTAGAACATCTTGAATAAAGTCCCTAACTGGCATATTTTTTCCGTTAAAAGTGGGTATATTCATCACTCCTTGCTGTATAGCAAAATATTCCGCCATTGAAGTGACCATTGCGTCACTATGGGTGCGTGAGATGTTCCCTGTGAACTCTCCACCCTGCGTTTTGTCTTGAGTGGTACTATTTTTGTCTTGAGGCATTTTGATTTATTATTTTTTTTTGTTATTCGGCAAGTTAAATACAATCCGTTATAATATGGTTTTTCTGGAAAACGGGAGTTTCGAATGCTCCTTATGTGTGAAATTATATTGAATTTAATACCTGATACTCAATTTTGATTATTAGTAAAAAAAAACCAACTTTTTCAAAAATTAATTTAATTAATTTAATTACTCATTAATAATTTATTAATTATTATTGATTTAAAATTACTAAATGAATTAAATTGCCAGTGCAATGTCAAAATTTGTTTTCGAAACCAGTAATTAGTCCTTCCAAAATTAAGTTGCCCTATATAAAATGTTTATTGTTATTATTATTATAATTATATCTATTTTTATTTCCAGTATTGTAATTTTTCTAATAAATATTTAGACTTTGTCCGGAATATTTATTTTGAAAAGAGTTGGAAATGATTTTCCAATTACTCCGGATATACCTGTACCTATTTCTGGATTTATAATGTTGAATTCGATTTCTTGCTTTAATATGGGGATTTTTACTACACCACTTGTTGTAAGGGTGGCGTTGTGTATAATGTAAATTTTGAGATGGTTGATGTTGTTAAAAGAGGCTAATTTTTCCTTCTGGATTAGATTAATTGTTAAATTTGGGTCGTATAGAAAGTCGCCTACTTTGCCTTTTAATAAGTCGGAATAAACTGAAATTATAGTGCTTGAATCGTGTTTAAACACTATATGCGAGTTTTTATGTGCCATATAATTTTTATTTCTGTGTTCTTATTTTTAATTGTAATTTACCGATCTTATTTTTTCAACTTATTCCGGATAATAATATTTTATATAATTGTCCCTAAATTTTGTCCTTTTGTGAGCAAAATTGAGAATTTTTTGATTATTAGAATTTTGATAAACTATTCTGTCTGTAGATCTTAATTTCTTCTTTCTTTATTGCCTTGACCGTATGGTCGCGAATTTTGATTGCAGCTACCAAATCAGCTGTTATAGTATTGAAATTGATTCCTTATCGTTTTTGTATGAGAATTCTGTTCAAAGTGTTGAATTTATATTTAAAAAAAACTATTATAATTCAATTATTATTATATACTATAATCCTTGAATTTTATTTTAATTGTTAATTTCAAAAATTTTACTTATTGCTGAATTCGATTATTTATTTGTCTTTTATTGTTTATTTTTAAATGAATGCAGCAATACTAATTTTTGAATTATTATTGTAAATGCTTTTTCCTAGCTATTACTGCACTGCAAATTCTTGCTGTGGCGCGCGCAGCCGCTGCAGCGTATAACCTTGGATTATATGTTTTCAGTGATATAAGGCGGGTCAGGCCAGCCGCGCTCGCGAATTCCTCAGCAAATCTTTGCAATAATTGAATTTATAATTTGATTATGTGTATTAGCAACTTGCGTTTTCGGTGATACAAAATTAATTAAGCCAGACTCAAGCACAAACCCTTACCTTACCTGCCGATGACGAATACAGAGTCGGCAGGCGTGGGGCTTTCGGCTGCTCATAGGACCAACCCTCTGACGGTGATAGTGTCGGACACCGGTTACCCGGAGTCGGTCCTGTCACCAGAGCAGTTCGAACTCTTCAGGGAGGCCACTTTGCAGGCCCTGGACAAAGAACCGGCCAGCAACTGACCGAGATTTGAGACCTCCTTTTGCAGGGGTTAAGGTAAGTGGCCGGGAGCAGGGAGGGCCTGCCATGGGAACGGAGAGGCCGGAACAGCCCTAAATGGCTGCATCCGGCTTAACCATTATCCAGATTAACTTGCATCACAGCAAAAATGCCTCTGCGGTTCTGCAGAAAAACATAGCTGTGATGCACACAGGCATCTCACTTATCCAAGAACCGTGGATAAATAGGGATGTCATCAGGGGATTAGGGGGGGCTGGCATCTCTTGTTACAGGTACCCCGAGGCACCCAACCCGAGGACATGCATTCTGGCGAAGAACATCAACATCGTCCCACTACTGGATCTTTGCACCAGAGACCTCATGGTGGCTTCAGTCGACCTAATAGGAATTGGTAAGCTCGTCATTGGATCGGCATACTTTCCACATGACAGTGTGACCCATCCACCGGAGGAAGTCCGCTCATTAGTGGACTACTGTAAGGTAAGAGGCCTGCCCCTGCTGTTGGGGTGCAATGCAAACTCTCACCATAAGTTGTGGGGTAGCACGGACACCAACAGAAGAGGTGAGGACCTAGTGGACTATCTAATCACTACTGACTTGGATATTCTAAATACAGGTACTGTACCGACCTTTCGGAACTCTGTGAGAGAAGAGGTAATAGACATTACCCTGTGCACCGGGAGTTTTAGGGATAAAGTAAAGAAATGGAGGGTTTCAGACGAACCCTCTCTATCTGACCACATGCAGATACTGTACGAACAGGAATCACACGCACCCTCTGGCCCCACATGGGTCAGAAACCCGAGGAAAACAAACTGGGAGCGTTATTCCACAGGCCTACAAGCTGCACTCCATGGGAAAACCATGGAAATCAAAGACGTAGATGCCCTTGAGAGGGCGGCTGACCAATTCTCGTCGGCCATCATCACTACGTACGAACTCAACTGCTTACCTTCGGAAATCAAGAAGGCGCGGGAGACCCACTGGTGGAATGGGAAGCTTGAAAAGCTTCGCAAAGAAACTAGAGAAAGGTTCAGACGGGCCAAGAAAGGCAATACGGAAGAACTATGGAACTTATCCAATGCAACTAGGGATGCATATAGGAAAGAAATCAGGGAGGCCAAGAATAAGAGCTGGACCTCCTTCTGTTCGGACATAGAAAAGGGCGCGGAGGCGGCCAGGCTGAACAGATTACTGGCCCGCAACCCAGGAGCTATGTTGAGCACCCTAAAACTACCAGACGGGACGTACTCAGAGTCGGACAGGGAGACCCTGACCCTTCTGACAATGGCGCACTTCCCGGGCTTTAAAGGTCCAACGGAGGTGGGGTGGAGCTCCCAAAAGGGCCGACCGCTGCCCGCGACCCAATTGGGTTTACGCGGGCGGCTGGCCCGGGAGATCGCCTCCCCAGCCAGGGTCAGATGGGCCTTGAAGTCTTTCAACCCCTACAAGTCCCCAGGCCCGGATGGCATCTACCCGGTCCTCCTGCAGAGGGCTGGGGACCCCATCATAGGGCCGCTAGTGAGACTTGCTAGGGCCAGTCTGACTCTGGGTTATGTCCCCAAGGCTTGGAGAGGGAGAAGGGTAATATTTATACCTAAAGCAGGCAAGAACGGATAGACATCTCCGAAGGATTTCCGACCAATCAGCCTTACCACCTTCGTACTAAAAACGGTGGAGAGACTCGTGGACAGATACATCCGCAATAAGATCCTGGCGGTAAAACCACTACACAGCGATCAGAATGCCTACAGGGCCGGTCACTCGACCGAAACTGCCCTGAAGTGATCAGGAGAGCTATGATAAGACAAGGAGTGCCCATAGCCGTTGTTGACTGGACCTGCCATATGCTAGGAAACAGGAACATCACGATTACCAAAGGAAATACTACCCTCCAAGGGATCGTTGATTCAGGATGCCCGCAGGGAGGAGTACTATCTCCCCTGCTGTGGAGTCTAGTGGTGGATGAACTACTGCATCTACTAACCGACCAAGGATGTCACCCCATTGGATATGCAGACGACATCCTAGTCATAGTACGCCTAATGCATTTGGATGCACTTATGGGCGTAATGCAACAGTCGCTAAAAGCTGTGGATACCTGGTGTAGAACAACAGGACTCTCGGTGAACCCAGGTAAGACTGACGTAGTCATTTTTACCAAACGGTATAAATGGAGTATATCTAGAACACTGGAACTGAAAAAGCAGCGCCTAGAAATTTCTAAGAGCGCTAAATATCTAGGAGTTATCTTGGACAATAAGCTCACTTGGAAAGACCACTTCGATAACAAGTGCAATAAATTTATATCAACCCTCTGGCTCTGCAGAAGAGCTATTGGCAATAATTGGGGCTTGAAACCCGACACACTGCTGTGGATCTTCACGGCGATTCTGCGACCCAGACTAAAGTATGCGTCATTGGTCTGGTGGAGCAGAGTCAAGCAGAAGACAGCCATGGCCAGGTTGGAAAGACTTCGAGGGCTGATCCTTAGAGGCATCACTGGCGCCTCGAAGTCCTCACCCACAACAGCGTTGGGAGCACTAATGGGGCTAGAGCCTCTGCACCTAACCATCACAGACGAGGCTAGCAAGGCGGCCTGGAGAATTGGTGTAAACCCTAACACAGTGATTTCGAAAAAACTAAAAACCACTGTCAACATCGCAATGAGACCGATCATGAAAATGGTAAGAGACAGGACGTCTCCACGGTACCTCTTTGACAAAAAGTACAAGGTAAGCTTGTCAACTAATGAAGATTGGAGGGTGGGTCGCGCACACCTCCCAGGGGACGGAGACAACTGGTTTACAGACGGCACCAAACACAGGGAGGGTGCGGGGGCTGGTGTCTATGGGAAGAACAGCGACACACGCCTCATGGTCCCGCTGGGACCCCACTCCACAGTTCTTCAAACCGAGATAGCGGCCATACTCCAATGCGCACACGCAGCACAGAATCATGGTCGCAACAGGAACATCCGCATCTGCTCAGATAGTAGAGCGGCCTTCACGACACTAGATAAGTCAGTGACTACCTCGACGCTGGCCTGGGAATGCTATGAAGCATTGAACAAACTAGCGGAAGACAACCGAGTCACAGTCCTCTGAATTCCTGGACACAGGGGTATCAAGGGCAACGAGACAGCGGATAGACTAGCCAAGCTAGCGACGAAAAAACAAAACCCATCTGGTCTAGAACCAGTAATAGGTATTTCGAACAGGTCGGCCACAGAAGACATTAAAAAGTGGCTGGCCGAGAAACACCAGGAAGAGTGGTACAAGGCAACGACATGCAAACAAGCCAAAGCCCTCATAAGGGAATATCTAAACCCCAAACGAGCTGCAGATCTGCGCAGACTTAGTAGAACCGAGGTAAAGACCATAACAGAAGTGCTTATTGGTCACGGCAACCTTGCCTACCATAGACACAATATAGGGCTTGCTAAAAGTCCACTTTGTCGACTATGTGGGGAAGACAATGAAACTTCCACCCATATACTCTGCCATTGTCCAGCAATTGGGGACAAACGACAGTCTCTCGCGGGCTGCGTCTCCATAGACGTAGCCGTGATTCAGACCAAAAACGTGGCCCAGGTCCTTGCCCTTTGGCACGGGCTGTGGGGTCGCGCATGAGGTTTTTAGTTGGTGATGCAACGGGATTACCCAAGCATCAGGGGCCCTTCGGGGTCCCAGCCATATTTATAATAATAATAATAATTGTTTATTTTTAAATGAATGCGGCAATACTAACTTTGAATTATTATTGTAAATGCTTTTTCCTAGCTATTACTGCACTGCAAATTCTTGCTGTGGCGCGCGCAGTTGCTGCAGCGTATAACCTTGGATTATATGTTTTCAGTGATATAAGGCGTGTCAGGCCAGCCGCGACCGCGAATTCCTGAGCAAATCTTTGCAATAATTGAATTTATAATTTGATTATGTGTATTAACAACTTGCGTTTTCGGTGATACAAAATTAATTAAGCCAGACTCAAGCACAAACCCTTAATTAATATTTAAAATCACAGAAAATGTTTATTGTTAATAAACAAAAAAAAAATTTTGTTTAATGTCACAGAATTTTGGAGATGCAAGATTGGACAAGCTAGACTCAAGCACAGATTCTTTGACAATCTTTGCAATCAAAAATATTCTGTTAGTTAACAAAGTTAAAATGAAAGTTTTAAACAATTACAATGCTAGCACTTCGAACTTTGCCTTACCCAGTCGATCGTCATCGATGGTGACCGTTCAACGAATATAAAAAGGACCTATACTCTCGTGTGCTGTTCTTGTGTTGCTTTGAACTTAAATTCAAACTTAGTTAACAATTTGGAAATTTCAGTAGTACGAAATTAAACAAGCCAGGCTCAAGCTCAAAACCTTTTGTAATTTTAGTACTTTCAGAAATTCAGATAATTTTAATATTTTGATCGAATCCCAGCGCCGTCGAAAGCGTCATTTTTTCCACAGAAAGATTTTCAAATTCTTTAAATATTGAATTTATTTGCATTATTTGCGATATAAGAGTTTGAAATTGTCTACGAGGACACCTGTCGACAACGTATCCTATCTGATACGCGACTAGTGATCCTCCGATAATGTAGGCAGTGACAAAATTTCAAACTCAACTAATTAATTTGAAATCATTTACAGCCGCAAGGCTGAGCCACTAGGCGATATAAGGAGATCTTCCTGTGGAGAAAGAGATGTCGGACGCCTGTGTAGCTCAGTGGTTAGAGCAGTCGACCGGCAATCGAAAGACCTGGGCTCGAATCCCAGCGCAGTCGAAAGCGTCATTTTTTCCACAGAAAGATTTTCAAATTCTTTAAATAAATATTCAATGTTTTAATACTATAAGTTTATTCAGGCAATGGTTGAGACACAATTGATGCGTAAACTCTAGGTAGAAAAACTTCTGAACTTTAAATTTATTTTAAATCAAAATAATGATGTTTTAGTTTTTCTTATACTTTTTAAACCCTTCACTTGCACAATCTTGCTATAAAGAATACATGAAAGGTTTATTCGGGGTGATTCGATGATGTTATTGACGATGGCAGAGCTTGTGATCACACGAAGTATACCAACGCTTTAAATAAGATAATTTATTCTAAGATTTAATTTCAATTATTTGAATTTTGACGAGTAGAAATATATTATCCAATTATTTCTACTTAACTTGTAATTTTGTAATTTTGAAAATTCCTAAATTTCGAAGCTTTTATTTATGAACAATTTTTATTCGAAATAATTGCTCATATAATTTTGATTCGCTTCAATTAAATAAATTTTAAATTATTATCAATTGTGACAACAAAAGTGACAATCCCACCGCTGCCACCAAATCAGCTGTTACGTCCCGAGCAAAAGGAGAGGGTAGGTTTGATTTTTGAGTGTAAGGGAGGAGGTTAGCTGATTACATCAGGTTGGTAAGGCCTGATGATTTATTTTTGTTTGTGGGTACGTTGTCACTTATCAGGTCTATGGGCCCTGAGTTGTTCACAATGATAATAAAACGCTGAATTTACGAATATATAAGGTAATTTATTATAAATAAATAAGTTGTTGCACAAGTTTTCATAAAATGATACTTAGTTGGTAAGTTATACTACTTCTCAAGATGAGAAGGCAATGTTATGAGTTTTATGCGGTTATGAGCCAAATATACAGGTTTTGAGATGCCTATATATGTAACTTCCGCAGTTGATTGTGGACGTTTTACGCTAATATACTAGGTTTTGAGATGCCTAGGTATACAACTCACGCTCCACATTCAGCGTTATAGTTAATATAATAAGTTTTGAGATGCTTATTTATATTTATATAACTTAATTGTCTACCTCTTAAATTAGACGGCAAAAGAGAGAATTGTCGTTTATTACTCCTGTTATTGCAAGTCAACGTGCGCAAATCCTTGCAGGATAGTTGAGTTTCGTTTGAGTCTCCGTGAGGTAGCAAAACAACGAAAAATTTTGCAGGAGGTATGGTGTAAGGGATGCAAGTCCACCAGCAACTGATGTGATGAATTATCCGCTTACGTATCTTGTTAAGTACACGAGAAATGAATCAAACATGCACTTGTTAACAAGATAGGTTAGTTCGTCCCGATTTCAGAAATGAATCACTATTAACCGACACGACTAAATACGACGACACACGTAATCCAAAGGAACTATCTAGCACTACGGTTTCCGGAATTGCACCACTTAAGGACCAAGGATTTTATTTACCAAATACCGAATGTTGAGTTGCTCATAGAAATCCAATGAGACTTACGTTTATCGAAGGGTCTGCTCACGACGTTGAATTACCGGTCCAGACCTTACAACCGTACAACTGTTTGGAACTTAATGACAAACCTCCAGTGGTGAATCTGGGGTATATATATTATTGGATCATCCAATAGTGACTTCAGTGGGAGTGGATCGCGCAAAATTGAATAAAGTCAGGCGCCGTGCAAATTTGTATAAATTTCTAATCAACAAGTAAAGCCAGGTATGTTTAAGAATACCTGCATCTACCTATTTGTAGCTTATGTTTTATGTGTTACAGCCTATAATTGATTGATTGATTGATTTTCTATAATCAATCAATCAATATTTGTGATAGCATGTTTTCTTATTTGTGGCTGGTTTAAGATTAATTAATTATTTTTATTTATTTATTTATTAATAATTGATTGATTGATTGATTTTCTATAATCAATCAATCAATATTTGTGATAACATGTTTTCTTATTTGTGGCTTGTTTAAGATTAATTAATTATTTTTATCAATATAAGTAATAATTGTATGCTTAACTACTAACAGGGATGGTATATTAATTATTAATTAAAACAGTAATTAGTCAATGTTAGTGGCGCCATGCCAGTAACCTGTTACCATCTCGTCAGGTCACTAGCGCTGCATCACTATATTATCGACGCGTGGCATGATTCACTGACTAAAATTTTTAATTTTACCGGGATGTAACAGCTGCTCACCCACAGAGGGAACGCAGCATACCCAAATGCATAGTCGCATAACTCTCCTCCGCTAAACGCAACAGCTTCACCGCCAGGGGCATCATCTGCGCCAAATTTTTTTCCGTGTAGGCAATAGGTAATTGCAAAATTACTGGTGAGCATGAATTCCTTCCAAAAATCAGGCCACCCAGAAAAATCCCTGAATCATCAAGATACCCCACCTAAGCATCATCGATACATGTCTATAAAATAAATCATTTTGAAATCAAAATTCGCAGTTACTCGCGCAACCTGGTACTAACCAGAACTACTCGGACAGTAGAAAATGTACATTTCTCCACTTTGCTGCTCCGCGGTTCGGAACAAGCGCGTCCTATCACCTGGATAGTTGACCTAGATTCGTAAAAAGACCTAGCCAAGGCAACAAATTGTGGATTGCACTTGGGCGGACGTAAATACTTCTACAATCTTTCCTCCGATGAAAGCCGATCACGGGGTTGTCGGGCTAAAAAAATTTATAAGTAAAATTCTTTACCACTACGCTTCGCGCTGAAATAGTATTTTGAGTGCGCCGGTGGTCGGTTAGCCGCAAGAGTTAACTGTGCGTTTTCAGCCTGGCGTTAAAAACCTATTTAATTAAATACTAACTAGCTAAGGAAATCTAAATCTCGTCGAATCTTAAAATGACGAGGAGTTTATTTCCTTATAACCAGAAATTATTTATTACTTATTCTGCTGTAACTCATGTAAAAATGTTCACATCGGTTGGGTTATTTTATTTTCCTTAAAAATAAAATCTTTTTTTTATTAATGTGAATTTTTACTGCTTCATTTGCACTTGTTTGAAGCACCTTTCCCCTTTTCTCTTTCAAAATTAAAAGTGATAAATCGTATCCCTAGATAGCACCTCCGTTAAAAACTTTAAGAAACTTGGAAGGACTCGAATTGTTAACTTTCAACAACGACCAAAGTCGAAACAAATTTAAGACATGCAAGGTTTTTTTTTCATTCGACAATCATAAGAACCCCATAAATAAAGAGAAAAAGAAGAAAGTGACCTACCAAAACCCATTCCTTTTCTTTCCTTCCGTCTTTTTCCTGTTTTTATTCCCACAACCATTAAAAATAAAAAATGCTTATAACCGTCTTTCTCGATCGCCAACATTTCAGTGCCCGTCTGGCATCCTTTTCAAGCCAAGTTCACCCCCTTCGAGATACATTCTGGAAAAATAGTGTATAACCCTATGTCAATCCTAGATTACGAAATTAGACACATTCGGATCATACCTAGAAGCATTAATAACCAGAATAAATGAAATAAAAAATAAAGCCGCTAGAAATTTCCTAAGCGCAAAACAACACTCAAAAGTCAACCATGATAGGAAAGAAGGGCTATTTTGAGGAAACATAGGGGATCAGGTTCATGTTCATGAGAAGATCAAACCCCATAATAAATTAGATAATACAGTCACACGAAGAAAAGGTCTTGTCCACCTGACGGGATAAATATTGCTATAAGTAACATTATAATTATTATATTATATATATAATACATTAAATCTGGTCGTAGCAGCAAAGGTTCTTCTCATAATTTTTGTTTTGACGCATCGAATGCTACTTGTCGGTTTTCTGTCCAAACGAAAGGTGTATCGTTTTTCAAAATTTGTGTCAAGGGACTCGCAATTTTAGAGAAATTCTAAATAAATCTCTCATAATAACCTGCTAATTTCGGTGGGTTTTTTTTTTTTTTTTTTTTGGTGAGGAGGAAAAATGGCGAAATCTTTTATAGACGTTGCACAGGACTCTCCTAGGACGGGTCTAGGCATACCTGTTAAAACCAAAAAAACCCCTCTCACGAACCAATACACCGCCCGCGGAACCGCCTTTCGGCTTTAAACTTCGCGGGCAGTTGGTTCCAGCTTAGTCGCGTACGACTCTTCCGTAGTCCGTTCGCCCAGGACTCCCATTCGCGGGCACACGCCCGTTAGGCAGGCCGGCTAACCGCGCCAGCCAGGAAAGGAATAAGAAGATTCCACCCCGGTCGACGCGAACAGCCAAGTCCGCCCAAGACGCAGTACCGCGGGTGTAGGCCCCGATGCGATTGCTACTGGCCCCCATTGTTGCCGCGCTCTGCACGCCCATCGAGCTTCCTCGTCTTCATCACCAGGGTGACGAATGACTCGATAAACATCCAAATCTGTTCAGACTGGAGCATGAGAGAGACTATCGTGTCAGGAGTGAGCTCGGCACCCACTGCCTGACCGAGGGCCTCCCTTGCCGCGCCCCACTTTGCGCAGACGAAGAGTGCGTGCTCTACATTATCCACAAGAGAACCGCAGTAGCGGCACGACTCATCGTCTCTTTTCTTGAAGCGCTTCAGGTACGCATTACAGCAACCATGGCCCGAAAGCGCTTGCGCCAGGTAAAAGCCGACTTGACCGTGCTTTCTATCCAGCCAGGTGGCGAGCTCCGGGATCAGACGGTGTGTCCATCTCCCGATTTGGTCACCATGCCATCTCGTCTGCCATTTCTCGACGAGTCTGCGCCTTCCATCCTTGCGGATGGCCTCCTTCGCGCGAGCGATTTCCTGCAGGTCTGCGCAGGTAAGCTCCTTGCGAAGCTGAAAGGTCTCCTGCCTTTCCTCCGCCAATAAATCTATTGACGGGACACTCGCCAGGACCAGCACAGCACTCGTCGACACAGTTCGGTATGCTGAGACAATTCTTATCACCACACCTCTCTGTGCCGAGAACAGCTTCTTCAGGATAGCATGGTTGTTGAGGGCACTTGTCCAGATCGGAGCTGCATAAAGCAGCTTCGAATTTACCACGCTCGCCACCAGCCTTCTCTTAGCTTCCCTAGGACCACCAATGTTGGGCATGAGCCGAGTCAGGGCGGCCCCACACTGGATGGCTTTGGCAGTCACGATCTGCAGGTGTTCGCCGAAGCTAAGCCTTTGATCCAACTGCACACTCAGGTACTTAATTCTCTTTTTCCACTTGATTTCATGTTCCCCGAGAACGATCCTCGGGTATTTGAAGGATCTCCTGTCTGTGAGCAGCAAAGCCTCGGCCTTGTCAGGGGCCATTTTCAGGAATCTACTATCCAACCAACGCTTTGCCCGCCACAGACTATCATTGATCCTCAGCTCCAGGATTTTGACGTCGTCAGCGGCGCACACGACAAGTGCGTCATCCGCGAAGCCGATGATGCTCGTTCCAGCAGGCAGGTCCATGCGCAGGAAATCGTCGTACAAGACGTTCCAGACGACTGGACCTACTCGCGACCCTTGAGGGGCGCCACATGTCATCTCTTCCTTGAGAAACCATTTGTCGCACTCGTATATCACCCACCTGGCGCTCAGATAGTCATCTATCATTCGTAACAGGTAGTCTGCAACCTTTTTCCGCATCATCGCCTCGATGCAGATGTTCTATCTCGCGGTATTGAACGCATTGCGTATGTCAATGCTGATCACCTCTTTGCGGATCTCGTTCGGCAACCCGTCGATCCCTGACGCTGTGTTTGCCTTGAGCCTTCCACCCGCTCTCTTTAGTTCTTTGAGAGTGAAGAGTTCTTCGCCCCGGACCACGCAGGAGCTTCGGTCCTGTCTCTGGAACGGCTCTACATGCGGGAACAAGCTTCGCACGATGTACTTGACACGATCGGCACTGTCCAGGCCCGGGGTCTTTCTTCTAGTCACCAATCTCTTAGTGACTATTTTGAAGGATAGACCCCATGGATCCTTCTCGACTTCTCCAATCAAGTCTTTCCAGCACTGAAGTCGGCTTTTTTTTATGCCTTGCCTCAGAGCTGATTTTGCTTTTCTACATTCCTCGCGCAGCAGAGGATCACCCTTTGATCGGGTAAAACTCCGCCGCGCTGTAAGGCACTTTCGACGCAGGACGGACAACTGGTCGTTCCACCAGTTCATCGAGTCCCCGGTACGCCTGTGCCCGCGGCGAGTCATGGAGTAGTCACATGCTGCGACCACTTTCCGCCTCTCTGCCCGCACAGTGTCCTCCAACGACCAAGCAGACCTTGCCCAACCAAGCTCATCTCTGAGCCTGGTTTCTTCAAGATGTTCGCAGCTTGTCTTTGCTGAGTCGTTTTGTATTCCAGGAGGGGCTTTTTACCTTGCCGCCCCTTCCCGTATTCACTGGGTGACTCCCTTTCCTGGATGCTAAACTCAATGCACTGGTGGTCACTCAATGTTATTACATCGTGGACGCACCAGTCGCCTATCCTGGACGCAAGACGGGGCGCGGCAATCGTGAGGTCGATAATCGACCCCCCCCCGCTCCTCGTCTGAACGTAAAATCCCTGCCCCGATTCAATAGAATCAGGTCATTCTTGGCGACCATCTCACCGACCAAGATTCCCCTCCTGTCCATACGGGCTTCTCCCCACTCGGGCGACTTACTATTAAAGCCACACGCAATAAGGGACCGCCCACTATCCTCTTTGAGGCTTTCCTCAAGGAGGAGGATCTGCGTCTCGAAGATCTCGAAAGGATCGCTGGGGGAGCAGTAGCAGCTGTACACACGTACCCCCGCCACCTCCACCCAAACGAACCCCGCGTCGGTCTCCAGAAAATCCGCGATGCTCAAATAAGGGCTGCAGACAAGGATCCTAACCCTCCTTGATGCATCCTGGTACCAAGCAGAGTTTTCGGACCATTTGTGTTGCTTACTAATGAGCAACACATCGGCGCTCCTCTCCCTGGCAGTCTGCATCAGAAGGTTCTGGGCTTCCTTCCCTCTCCCGAGGTTCAGCTGTAGAAATTTCACTTTCCACCTCTCAACCTCCAGCAGGCATCCTTTCTGCCTAGAAGCGTGCAGCCACGCGGCATCCTTCGCCGACACCCTGATAGCTTCGCCCGACCGTGCGGTCGGAGAGCGCCTCGCCACCTTCCCCTTTGTTTTAGGCTCCTGCGCAGATGGCACAGGAACGTCTTTTTTTCTTCTCTTTTTTTCTTTTTTTTCTTCTCCACCAGCTGCCATTCCCCATCCTTTTTTGGGGTTTGGCCTCTGGTGGCCGCAGCGTAAGTTGGCGATATGCCGCCCTTCCCTTTCTTGGGAAGCCGATCTTCGGGGGGAGAAGGAGCAACCCTCTTCTCCTCCTTTGTCACCTTTTTTGGGATATCTCCCAGACGCAGAGCGCAGTCTCCGGAAGATACCCATCTTTTTGACGGCGGGGTGGGATTCCATCCTTTTCTGGATTTCCACCCCGCTCTCTAGTAAGCATTTGTGGGTGTTGAGCATTCCGCTCAACACCTCCGTAGCCTCACTCACACTGTCCTTAACATGGCCAGGGTTGTTTCTCAGCATACCCTGCTGGATAACGCTGAGAGCCCTGGTCAACCTCTCCATTTTCTTACTTTGCTCCTTCAGGAGCTGAAGGACGTCTTTCCATCCCTCAGCCTCTGAAGAAGTGTGTGAGGGCGTGTCTGGTGCCCTCACCTCTTCACCTCCTTTATTTCCGTTGGGATTCATATTTATAAACTTCGTGCATGTGGTTGTGATGTGACCGCGAGAAGGGCGCGAGGGAAGTTCAGCGTCACCGCCGCATGCGCATTTGGGTTGATAACCCGATTAAGGGGCCCCCCCGCATTCACACTGTTTCCACTCATGCGGCATCAAGAAAACTGTTCAAGGTCCCCTGATTCTTTTTGCTCCACTCCGCGTCCTCACGCGCCTGAAGGTTGAGGAGAGACCATTCAAACGCGTGCGCCCGGCAGGCCCACCGCTAGGGAAAGTCTGTCTATAAGACTCCCTTGACGGCCATCCTGACGGCGACAGCCCAGCTGTTGGCAGAGTCCTTTCGCCTACTACCATTGGCGGGCTGCAGGACGCGTCTGCTCCGTGCATGGCCTCACACGTTCCTCTGGGCAAGACGCTGCCCTCCCGCGAAAAGCCGTCTCGGGTATTGGTTGTGTTGCGTTCAGTGTCGCTGTAAGTATGTAGTGTCATGTTGCTGTCTGTGTGTCCCCTCCTCCTTTCGCATCCGGGCTTGGGACCGGTAATGGCGGAGTTATTTCGGCGGGTTTTGAATTGTTTTTAGTCTGACTACGTGTAATAGTGTTCGTTGTCAAATTATCTTTTTTATTTTCCACAGACATTTGAAGTCAAAAGCATCACGATTAGAAATAAAATTTTTATTCAAATTAATTGATTTATTCTTACGTTCTTTCATTGAATATTTTGAAATTCTAAAAAAAGTATTTTTTTATTTGTTTGATAAATTTCAATCAATTGATCTATTAGCTTTAAAAAAATTGTTCGGAAGAAATAACAAATAAAGTAAACTTTTACAAATTTTCTAAAATTCGTGTTTTTGTTAAATTAAAAGATGTTTTGTATTGGTGTAATCAAAATTTGTAAATATTCATGTTGATTTATATTTTTTTTATCGGTAAAAATAAAGTTTTTTTTTCTTTTTCTTTTATTTATATTTTACTATCTATGGCGTGCCTTCGCGCCCCTGAGGGAATATGACGGTCACGCGACGCTACAAATAGGCGACCACGTCTTGAGGTAAAATTTCACTCACTCATAAAAGTTACAAACGTTAAACTCGCAACAGCAACAGTGAAGTTGCCCACCTGTTCTCCTTATTGATCATAAGCAGTTTCTCCTGGAAAAACTCCTTTGAATAAAACTCACCTATTTTCTTATTGTATAAAAGACTAATATTTATTCAACTCTTAATTTTCTTACAATAATAATGTTCCCTTACCACGCTCACATGTTCGCACACTTTCACAATTCATGCACACCAAATAGTTTTTCCTTTACTTGTCTTTGCAAGGAGACAGAGAGGGAGGAATCTTCATTACTGATTTTTTTTGTTAGTCTTATATCCAAAGCGACTTTCTATTTTATTCCACTCAACTTGTCGGTACGAATACTCAAAACAGAATGACGTCTCTCCTCACGGTTCAGCTTCTCGTTCCAAATTTCACGTTCGATGAACGGAAGGTGGTGCCATCTCAGGTTCTTTTTCGAAATACTGTACTTCAGGGATTGTCCGCCACGCACGCCTCCCCTCTTTGTAATTTTATAATAAAATTTAATTCGGAATAGGACCTCATCCCGGCCTAAGGACTATCAAATTTGGAGGAGTCTTCTTCCTTTTATTTTTTGCGAACGACCATAAGCCGATTCAGATTTTCAGCGCGGAGCGATAGCGTTGAATCTCCATCCTCTTGAATATTTTACTGCCACTGCCGAATCTTCCCAGCCCGGAACGGTACGCACTCGCTTTCGTTTGTAGAACCGCCATACAGGCCCACAGTTCTCCATGCCCGTTTAACAAAGGAGATATTTAACTACAGGCACTGTAAACATCAAATTAAGGAAATAAAATATTACCTTTCATGTGGTACATTCCGACTTCCCAATAAACACAGATAGAATACGATACGATTGTTATATATTCTAATCCTATAAAACCTATCCCATCACTAGACAATGCATCTAGGGCATCTTCAGAAAATACCACGGATTACAAAGGACCTATCCTAGGACCCATTCAGGTAAGAGCCAGGACTCAACGAGTTATTCCAATAGAAGTACTTAATTCAGAAATAAAAGAAGGGTACTTGCCTTTAATAAAGACTATTGTAGGTGTAATAATAGGTTAGTTAAAGTCAACATTTTCATCATGGTAAAGTTCACGAACCAGCAACGTTTGGAAATGATTAAAAATTACTACCGAAATTCTGAGTCGGTGGTCGCAACTTTAAGAGCGCTTACTCCAATTTCCGGCCATAATAATCGTCCCACCTGACAGGCTGTGCGTGCTATAGTGGATAAATTCGAGACCAAATTTACACTATTGGACGTTCCGGTGCCAAAAGACGTCTTATTGATCGAAGCGAAAAAATAATCGCTGCCGCAAGTACATCGATTCAAAATGAGCCAAATCTGTCGATTCCACGACGTTCTCAAGAATTGGGCATCGCTCAAACGACACTGTGGCGTATTATGCGAAAAGATCTTGGTCTTCATGCTTTCAAGATTAAATTGACTCAAGAATTAATGCCACTTGATCATTTGAAACGCCGAACAATCGATTTATCGAAAGGCAAATTTGGTGAGCGTGTTATCTCGAGAAATGGTCCGATCGAATGGCCGCCTCGTTCATGCGATCTAACTACATCCACAATAAATTTGAACTCAATATCTCAAATATTTCTGTGTTTTATTCACAGATAAAATTGTTATGTCCCTATTGGAAAACCCTTTAGATCTACTCCCACAAGAAATCATCTAAATCAAGTACTACAAATTTCCGGAAGAAGAGAAAAGGTTCAAAGACTCACGAAAAGTTCTGTGCGGAAGCCCAATATTACAATATTTTGATTTCGAAAAACCCTTCACAGTAACGACTGATGCCTCAGATTATGCTCTAGGAGCCGTCCTAATCCATGAAAAGGATGGAAGGGATCTTCCTGTAGCATATATGTCTAAAGTAATAGTTGAACCTGAATTAAACTATTCCACAACAGAGAAGGAATGCCTTGCGGTATTTCACGCAGTAAAGCAACTTCGATCCTATATTTATGGAAGAAAATTTACGTAAAAAGTTTGGTTCTTAGAGGCAAAAAACTGAATCAACCCATTTTTAACAGCCTCATTTGAATCGAATGTTTTTCCATTCAAATAGTTTTGAAGTGAACGGAATGAAGGATAATCGGATGGTGCAAGGTCAGGACTATACGGTGGATGAGGCATAATTTCCCAGCCTAACTCCAATAATTTTTATCGAGTGACCAAAGATGTATGTGGTCTGGCGTTATCTTAATGGGAGATGAAGTTCTTAAAAGTTGCTAGTTCTGGCCGCTTTTCCTTTATTTCTTGGTCCATTTTCATCAGCTGGCGACAGTAGACATTCGAATTGATAGTTTGATTCCTTGTGAGCAGCTCAAAAAAAGCAATACCTTTGAAATCCCACCAAACACTCAGCATAACCTTCTTTTGATAAATATTAGCTTTTGATGTCGATTGTGCAGGTTCATCTTGCTTGCTCCATTATGTTTTTCGCACGACGTTATCGTAAACAACCCATTTTTCTTCGCCCGTTATGATTCGCTTTAAAAAGGGATCGGTTTCGTTACGTTTTAGCAGTGAGTTGCAAATGGAAATTCCTTTGGTGAGTTGAATTTCATTCAATTTGTGAGTTGAATTTCATTGAATTTGTGAGAAACCCAAATATCGAGCTTATTAACGTAATCAAGGTGTTTTAAATGCCTTTCAACGCATGTATGTATTATGTTGAGCTTCTCTGCGATCTCTCGTGTCGTACTGCGCCGGTTATTTTCGATCATTGTTTTCATTTTGTCGTCATCAACTTCATTTGGGCGTCCAGAGCGTGGTGCATCTTTGAGATCAAAATCTCTGGAATGAAAAGGAGAAAACCAATTCTGGCACTGGCGATCTGTTAATGATTTTTCACCATAAACATCATACAACTTTTTCTGAGCTTGCATTGCGTTTTTACTTTTTCGGAAGTAATAAAGTAAAATGTTATGAAAATTACCGTCTGGAATCTCCATTTCAAATCAATGCAAAACAATAAATAAACTACAAAAATTAAAACTTTTTTATTACTGAATAATCTATGAAACGTCAGCTGTCAAATACCATATACGGTCTGAAGTTTGAAATGGAGAAGAAAGACTTCGAACGACTAAAGTCATCCAGCGAAAAAAGCGAATTGACTTTGTTGCCAACCCAATACTAACGCCGATACCCTATCAAGAAATTCAACCATAGAAAATTCTGACTATGAAGTCAGAGAAGCAAAACAGTCTGCCAGGTTACTGCCAATCCTAACCAGACAAGCTAACGCAAGAGAGGAAAATATCCCAAAACCACTTCCAAAACTTGAGTTTGAATCAAAAAGCAAACCTGCAATTCAAACTAAAAAAGGATTCCGTTTTAGGATTGCATCCTCTAAACCAACCACTTCAAAATCTCAGAAACCAACCCTTTCTAGGTCTAAATCTAGCGCATCCACATCAGCAGATCTGTACAGAAGCACTATTAGTATACGCTTGATTCGTCGACCAGTAAAGACTCAACGAGCCCAGAATTGACCTGATTATAAGGACGACAGTAGTCCGGAAGAAAAGGAAATAGAAGAAGGATCAAGAGGAACCAAACTCTATGATGGAAAAAAGGAAACAGTACCCATAAAAATGGTGAGTCCACCAGCCAGCGATAGCGAAGATATTTTAGCAGAAGATGATGAGGAGAAAGATCAACTGGTAGAAGAAAACTTGTCTCATAGAATCTATTTACGCCAATTTGGCCACGGATATATAATGAACTATTTACAAATTGTTCTAAATCATTTCAGTCGATTATGTCGATAATTAGAAGAATGTGTCACTCAAATTGATTCTGTGAGAAAAGTTTTGTGGAACCTCCGTAGCTCAGATGATAGAGCATTCGACCGGCAATCGGAAGGTCCTGGGCCCGATACCTAGCGAAGTGGAAGCGTTCCTTTTTTCACAGAAAAAATTGTTTAAAAGGATTAGTATTGGATAAAATTGGATGTTTACATATGGTTGTATTTAGGTCTCGAAATTTTTTGGAAAAAAGGGGAAAATAGACTAATAAATGTTGAGGAGTTCCGAGGTGGACGTGGAGGGGGAAATTGTGTTGATTTATCAGCTCCAAAAACATTCCGTCTACAGCACTCTTTTGTAGCATGCATTCATGTGTTACAATATCTACATAAATTTTTCCGTGATACTAATTTCGGTCTTGGATGAGTTTGAACACTTTGAACTTTTGTTTTTATTTTTCCTTTATAAGTATTATTGTAAAAATCCTCATCGCAAAGATCATATGATCTTATTAATAGTTGTAGTAATTTCAAAGCAGCTCTATTTTCTGCCAACTCGCTGGTAGGACCCGCTTGTACAACACAATGATCGTTTCTGTTAACTTGAGCAAGAAAAAATGATTTTGTTTTTGAATTTGGATCAGGATAAACGATGTAATGTGGTAACGGTAATCCATTTTTTATCGTGAAATTTCTAAAAATTTCCACGTGGTTTAAAAGTCCTATGGAGTCTGATCTACATATCTTTTTTTTGTAACTTCGCACGTGGGTAGGCACATCATAGTAATGCTCCATTGCAGGTGATTTCCTGAATCGGTATGGAATATTTATATTAGAATTTAATGTACTAATTGGGGGGTCTATATCCGCATTTGAAACTTTTTTTAAAGCTTTTTCCAGAAAAGGGCGATGTAGCAGAAATATTATTTCTTTCTATTTTATAAGGATTTTTTATCTTTTGGCAAAAGAGAATATATCATTTTTATTGCCGCGAAATCATTTGCTGTTTTTATTGTGTTTGCAATTCCTATTGGTTAAATGTCATTAATAAAACAAATTGCTATGTATGTTGAGTCTTCTAATGAGGTTTTTATTCGTAATATTGTATATTTTGGATATTCAAATTTATTTTGTGTGCAAATTTCGTTTAATTTTTTGCAATTTTTACTAATAGAATTCGGTTGGACGTTTTGATTCGTTTCTTTTGATTAATTAATTAAGGTATTATATAAATTTTGTACTACCTTTTGCTTTACATTTTTTTAATCTTTGCCACTACTCATTATTATATAATTTTTATATGGTAAATTAACATGAAATAGACATTCATTATTATTAGTTTGTTCAATTAAGGTTGTAAAAGGAACATGCGACATTCTTAAAATGTTAGATTTGGATAGAATAATGTGATCGACTAAGTTCTTCTTTTAGTTTCAGAGTGAGGATAAAGAGTAGTTTTTGCACTATTATGATCTTTACCTGAATTTTTCAGACTTATCTTATTTTATACAATTTATAAAAATTATAAAATTTCCCAAGATATGATTTGATTATTAAATCATCAAGGTTAGCCTAAAGGTCAAATTTCTTTGTGATCTGACAAATCTATTTTATTGAAATTTTAAGTTTACAAGTTGAAATAATATTTTATATTCATTTATTTATTCGCTATTAATAACCCATGTATTAAATTTCAATTGACTTGTGTTTCCCGGGCCGATGCACCAGAAAAATGAAGTATGTTACTTCACAATTACGTAAATACTTACTTTAATGAAAGGTTCCCCGTTTTGAATTAGGATCGAAAGATCCTCACTTAGGAATGAGGATAAGTGAATGAAAGACACAACGATTATCAAAATAATACAAATTGAATTTATTAAAATAATTATGAATGGAACTCCACAACAATGTCAATAAAATTCGCAAATTAATGAAGGTTCAGGCTGGTTAGCACATAAGTTGGGAAGAGACAAAAAGTAGAGGGAGAACTTCGGTACCTTTATGATTTTTTGACTAGGATTGAGGTTAATCCACATGGCGCTGAGTGCGTAGTACGAAGGATCCCCACAAGTGTAGACAAGATGTGCGAAAAAGACGGCGATATAGTCCGCACAGGTATGTTCTGTAAAGGCGGTGATCCTTATTTACGACACAGTCCAAAAGATCTTTACTATACAAGTCCACGATGACTTTTACGACTCCCGAACTTGGATTTTAAATTGTTCCAGTCAAATTTTATTGATTTCAAACAAAGAGATTTTCGGAGTTAGATTGAAGATACCGCTTTGAATTATTCTCACGAGACCGGTGATAATTCCGAAGGAAAATTCAGGAGACGAAGGAGACCAAGAATTAACTGACTAACTGCTCGCTCTTGATGTGGGCCTCTTTTATATTTTTCTTTACAAATTCACGGTCAGCGTAATTTTAAAGTAATAACGGATCATATAGCACTCAAATGGTTACACAATCTAAAAAACCCTACAGGACGATTAGGTAGGTGGGCGTTGGAACTACTCGAGTTTGACTATGAAGTAATCTATAGAAAGTTCGAATGTAATCCTAGACGACCTTTCAAGATCCAATGAAATAACAAAATCAACAGCATTCGCGTTAGCATATGGTGTTGAAAAAGCGAAAGCGGAAACGTATGACAAAACAGATGACTGGTACTCAGTAAAAATGAGACAAGTCAGCAAAAGACCAGAATATCACGAGAATTGGACAATTAGGGATTTTCAACTGTATTTTTTTTACCAGACTCACTCAAATTCCCCCATTTACCAGATATCAACCCATGGAAATTGGTTGTGCCTAAAAAATTAAGACCATGGGTTCTGAAAGAAAACCATGACGAATTTCAGGCAGGACACCTAGGATCCGAAAAGACACACGCGAGAATATCTGAGTTCTACTACTGGCCAGGGTTGTTTTCGGGGGAAATAAAGTATGTAAAAAACCGCAAAACCTGTCAAAATACGAAACTCAGTAATCAGATAAAAATAGGACTAATGGAGAAGAGACTGTGACGTGGCCAATTTTACCCGTTACTTAAAAAGATATGTATGTAGACTCACCGGTATGACAGGTGGGCTTATGTCCCGGGGAAAAAGTCGTGTGACGAGAGACTGCACTTCGTCGCCACCTGAGAGCACTCGAGACACTTATGACGCACTAGCCGCACTTACGCTTCCTGTCCCGTCTTTTCCATGCACGACAGGAGGACAGCGGTGCCAGAGGACAGCGGCGTTGGAGATGCGGTAGAATAAGCTCCTTCCGCCATATTGTCGCGCGTGGAAAGTTCCGATACTTGTGTCATTTTGATTACTGACTTTCATTTTAATATCTTCACGGAAAAAAATTTGGTAGAAATGCTGCACTACCTCTGGTGCTCCTGCGTCACTACAGTGGAGGGCAACTGCAGCGCTCTTCATAGGTTAGCAGGTTTACTTTTTTGTGGACTAACTGCTCTCCCACAATTTCGGGAGAGCTGCTGCCCCACAGAGGGAATGCTGCGGCGAGTCATATGAACTGATATTTGACTATACTTTTCAATGGACAATTCAATTGTTTTGATATTTCTGAAATCGTCGTTAATTATTATATGTTTTGAAGAATTTGTTTAATTTCTTAAAATAGTGTGAAATTATTTAAAATCTCAACATTGAGCTTAGGTTATTTGTAAATAGATCGTAATGAACCAAAAAGTACTTCTATATATATACAGGAAACATCATTTCAATAGGCACTTTCATCTAAATCATAAAAAACTTAAAATTTGTACTTTCGCCTGCTTTTTGCATTTGCCTTCCGATGCGGTGCAACTACACTCCCTACCGAAAGAAGCGCTGTGTTCCTTCGACGTAAGTCAACTGCTCCCCCGAAAAGGGGCAGCTGCTCACCCATAGAGGGAACGCAGCATACCCAAATGCATAGACGCACAACACTCCTCCGTTAAACGCAACAGCTCCACCGCTAGGGGCAGCATCTGCGCCAATTTTTTTTCCGTGTTGGCATTTATTTTCCATATCAAATTTTTGTTTGTTTCGAGTCTCAAATTTTGATCGTAATAAACAGTGTTCTGCTAAATTTTATTTCAATTAAGTTCTGGTTCATTTATTTATTACCCGTCAACTGTTGTGATTTTATTTTGACTCCGCCTTGTGTTTAGTGTTGTTAGTTTAGAGTCTCATTATTGTTGGAATAAACTTTGTCACTAAGCGAAGTGACTGGCATGACTGTGACTGGAAGTGACTCAAGACTCATCGAAGAGCCGTGGACCATGGTAACATCTGGCATCATGGGACCGCTTCTATTGAGTAAGCAGGGGAAAAATCAATAAATATTAGTGTTCGTAGATCTCTTCACTAAGTGGGTCGAGATCATCCCTATTAAAAAAGCTAACGGAAAGACGATCGAATCCGAATTTCATAAACGAATCGTATCGCATTGGGGAACTTAGCGAATTCTCCATACAGACAACGGTACGGAATTCGTAAATGAGACCATGTGGGAATTATCGGAAAAATTCGGAATTCAACACACCAAAACGCCTAAATCTTACCCCCAAGCAAATCCTACCGAACTATATAATAGGACGATAAAACAAATAATAAGGGCATACCTAGAAGACGATCATGCAACATGGGACGATAATAATCCGGAGTTCCCGACGACCAGATAACCTACGACCCCCACTGACACGTCCGAAAATTCACCAATGAGGGGTTTGGGGGTGATGGGCAAGAGAGAGGAAGAGAGGAGAAGAGGAATAGAGGCAGAAGAGAGAAGGAGGGAAGAGGAAAAAAGTAGGAGAGAACGACAAAGAGATTATTTGAAGGACTGCCAAGAGGCAGGATTTGAGTTGAAAAAAGATTAAATTACAAAAAAAAAAGTCCGCTTTTTATTTGTATCCCATCTTGTTTCTTTATAAGCATGAGGGTGGGGGGGTGTAACATAGTTGTTACTATTAAGCAGAAACACGGGTTGCGAGAGTACGTAGGACTATCCTGGGTCCGAGCGGAGCCGAGAATCGATTGTCGCCGGCTGAAAGATAGTCCGTTTTGCTACTCTACCTGAAGAGAAGGAAGTCGTTCAATTACACGACTAATTAAAGTTATCTGGCTGGTGCACTTTTCGGTTTTGTTGACGGAATTCGTGACGCCCTAATTGTCAGTGTAAATAAAGTTTTTTACTATTTTAAAGGTGCCCGTGTCCAGTGATTCTCCTTATTTTCGGCGTCCTTTTCCTCACCCTCCCCCCTCCCAACCCTGGATAACAAGCATGTTATAGTCCCGAATTAAGTCCGGTCATATTTGTTTCGTTGAAAGTAAAAATGTTTATCACTCCCTGCCATTTGACGAAACATTGCGCCATTGGTGAAAGCAAGGCATCACTAAGGGTACGTGTGATATGTTATGTGCACTCTCTGCCTTGTGTTTTGTCATGAGTGGTGTTATTCTTATCGTGTGGCATGTTGATGCTATTTTGAAACAAAAAAGAGGCCACCTCCCCTTGAAAAGGCAACGCTTTTCCGATCCAGGTTCGTCGCTAGGTACAAGAAGATGACAATGGTAACGGGCTGGGATCTTATACAGAAAAAACGAACAATACACCAGAACAATCCCCTTAGAAATCGGTATATTAACTAGATAAGAGCAGAGGTTGATACTGCATTTCAAGAGCATGGAAAAGAGGTTGAAAAACTTCGACAGCGGATGAAGTGGACGCCCGAATTGATTGAGTGCGTCTTGCGTTGTCACTTTACTGCGGCAAAGGATGCGGATTCTGTAAGAAGGGAGCAATATCGTCTCTCCTCGCTTGAATACCCGCACTTGGCTACAAGAGTGACTGTCCAGCGCATTACGGACCAAAAACGCACAATTCTAATACGATATTTGCTGTCTGAGTTTGAAACAGAAACGACCAGAAGGTTGGTAAATCGTCCAACAACGGGAGCAGTTAAACCTCTTTAAAATGCCGCTTATGAGCAGATAGTGGTCCCTGTAATGAAAGATGTTGGAGTTGGAGAGAAGCGTGGGCCTGGCCATGCTGCTTCCGGGGAGCTGGTTTATTCACATCCTTTGGGACTGTGTCGCCGTGCCGATGTTCTCCCTGATGAAAACATCGCAGTTCGAGAAAAATTACAACGTATTCTTTGCCGAAACTCTAGGTTTTTAAGGACTTGCTTTTGCTAGTTGGTTATCTGAACAGCAAGATTTTACCATTGTACCTGGATACGGAATTATCCGTGCCGAAGGGACTTCTCTACTTCTGCCAAGACCGAGTGTGCCCTCCATTTGGTGGAGAAACTTTCGCCCTTGGGCGAGCAGGTCTACCGGGATGACCCCCCGCGATCTCCAAAACTGCAGGCTCCGAGACCGTGCGATACGAGCTTGTCACTCGAAGACCAACATAGGACGCGTTCTATACATCCGGATCCAGGATCAAGCCGTGGGACAGGCTGCCCGCTGCTTTTATATCAGCTTGAAGGCGTGGCCTCACCAGCTTTTCCAGGAGTTTCTTGTTCTCCAAGGTGCCTGCAGCTCGCCTTAGCGCTGCCTCGGTGAACGATGGCACGTGAAGGTCCTCTGAATTGTCGCTGCTCGTGTCAAGGAACTTTAAACAAATGGTTGGTTCGGAAGGGAATTCCCAATCATACTACTTTTGTTACATCCCGGTAACGTTAAATTTTTAAAATTTTAATTACTGCCCCTGTATATGAGCAATACGTAACACACAAGCGTAAATGGGTATTAAATACTCTGTAAATTTAGTCTTATGGTAATTACTATCTGGACCGGGTAACTGTTCTATGGAGGTAAACTAATACGCTACCTCACATCGATAAATCGGCTCGACACTTGGTAACAAGTGATAAAGAAGAGCATCGCTCGGTCTATATGGTAATTGCCCGCGCGGTAATTAGTCAGTGAATCATGCCGCGCGTCGATAATAGAGTGATGCAGCGCGAGTGACCTGACGAGATGGTAACAGGTAACTGGCGTGGCGCCATTAACATTGACTAATTACTGCTTTAATTAATAATTAGTATACCATCCCTGTTAGTATTTAAGCACACAATTATTATTAATATTGATAAAAATCAATAATAGTTTATCAATTAATCATAAACCATCTACAAATGAGAAAACATGTTATCACAAATATTGATTGATTATAGAAAATCAATCAATCAATCAATCATAAGCTGTAACACATAAAATATAAGCTACAACTAAGTAGATGCAGGTATTCTTAGTATTACCTGGATCTACTTGTTGATTAGAAATAGGAATAGGTAAGAGAGAGAATAGAGGGGATATAAAAATCCAAATTACAGATCAACATCGACCAATAGTAATAGACCGTGGTGGGAGAGGATTAGAGATCTCTGATCGAACGTGACTTCCGTCACTTTTGCAACGAACGTGACTTCCATCACTTTTGCAACGGACGTGACTTCCATCACTTTTGCGCGAGTCCACTCCCACTGCAGTCACTATTGGAAGATCTATAGTATATATACCCCAGGTTCACCTCTGGTTGTTTGTCATTAAGTTTCGAACAGTTGTACGGTTGTTAGGTCTAGACCGGTAATTCAACGTCGTGAGCAGACCCTTCGATAAACGTAAGTCTCATTGGATTTCTATGAGCAACTCAACATTCGGTAGTTGGCAAATAAAATCCTTGGTCCTTAAGTGGTGCAAGTCCGGAAACCGTAGTGCTAGATAGTTCCTTTGGATTACGTGCATCGTCGTATTTAGTCGTGTCGGTTAATAGTGATTCATTTCTGAAATCGGGACGAACTAACCTATCTTGTTAACAAGTGCATGTTTGATTCATTTCTCGTGTACTTAACAAGATACGTAAGCGGATAATTGATCACATCAGTTGCTGGAGGACTTGCATCTCTTACACCATACCTCCTGCAAAATTCATCGCTGTTTTGCTACCTCACGGAGACAAACGAAACCCAACTATCCTGCAAGGATTTGTGCCGTTGACTTGCAATAATAGGAGTAAAAAACGACAATTCTCTCTTTTGCCTTCTAATTTAAGAGGTAGACAAGTAAGTTACCAACTAAGTATCAGTTTATGTGAAAACTTGCGCAACATCTTATTTATTTTTAATAAATTATTTCATTTATTAATATATTCAGTGTTTTATTATCATTGTGAAAAACTCAGGGCCCATAGACCTGACAAGTGACAACGTACCCACAAAAAAAAAAAATTATCAGGCCTTACCAACCTGATGTAATCAGCTAACCACCTACCTTACATCCAAAAATCAAAACTACCCTCGCCTTTTGCTCGGGACGTAACACTTTCACGCCAAATCGTCTATTAACTTACAGTTATGATTATATACGTTCATTGATAAAAATCGTAATAATTTTAATCTGCTTTAACATATAAGTGGTAATTTAAAGTTAATCCTTTTGTATATTATGAAAAATTAATATAATCTAGCAGCATGAGGAAGAACATTTTCTTTTTTCTACGGCCAATTCTCTGTTATTTACTATTGCAGGATTATCTTGATTTATTACTTATGTCTCGCTTCAGTCGTCGTCGCTGTCGTTGTTACTAATTACAGAGTCACGTGCCAGTGAGGTTTTTAATTTCTCTTTCAACGTTTCATTCTCTGTTGCTATTATCGTTGAGCTTAGCAAATTAGATTCGTCAATATTGAAATGAGATAATTAATTTGCTACATATAAAATTTGCTTGTGACTAAATAAAGTGAAGTTAATAAAAATTTAATTTAAATTGTTTAATTATTTTTATTTTTTTATAGCAATAAAATAAAATTTGTACTAATGTATTAGGAAATAAAATGATGCAATAAAATTATAATTCCACCAAATATTCTGTTTCTTAACAGAATTAAAAAAAAGTTATAAACAATACAACCACAAGCATTTCGAACTTTGCCTTAACCAAATGATTGTAGTCAATGGTGACCGTTTAACGAATCTAAAAAGTACTGAAGCTCTCGTATGCTGTTTTACTTATGTTTGTTTTAAACTTAAATTAAAACCTAATCAACAAATTAGAATAATTTTTTGAACAAAATAGGTTACTTAATCACTTAGGTTAGCCGCAAGATAGGATCCTTGCGTGATTTTAAACCTCATTTTATGTTAAACAATTTATAAATAAATTATAAAATTTCAAAGGACTATTTTAATTTTAAATCACCAAGGTTAGCCTCAAGGTCAGATCCCTTTGTGATTTAACAAATTTATTTTATTTAAATTTTATGATTACATGTTGTAATAATATATACTATATCTCTGGTAATAATTGATGCAGTTAAAATCTGTCCTTCGTATATCTATGGAAAGAAAATCAAAATAATTACAGACCAACAACCCTTCGTAGGGTCAAAAACAGCATAATTAAATACACGAGTGCAAAAATGGCGTTTCAAACTCTCTGAATTTGATTATGAAGTTATTTATTAACCTGGAAAATTAAATCTTAACGCCGATGCACTTTCAAGAAACCCTATGGAGCATGTGCTAAGACAATTTAAGACAGTATTTAAAAATATAGATATTACAATTATTATTTTTAAATAAACATTGAAATTTGTACCACCAGATAAACGAAATGAAATATTCGAAGAGTTACATTGTTGACCAATTGGAGGTCATAGAGGAGTCTCCAAAACATATAATACAATCAAACAAAACTACTACTTGGGAAATCTAAAAGAAGACATTTAACAAAGGATTCTGCAATGTTGTAATTAACAACTAAAAAATTGGTACGACTAAAAACAAAACAAACAATGGTGATCAGCCGGGTAAGGCTTTCCCAACTGGGCCCCGATTTTGCGAAGGTTCGTATTTTTCGTTGATATTTAGCTTAGACAGTTTCAAGTGTACACAAATTTTTTCTTCAAATATAAAAGGGCGCCAATCACCCAAAAGCGGTGATGACGAAATCCCTTGCCTGTATAGCTCCATGGAGAGGGATCTCGTGGGGACAAACTCGTGGTACAATCGCCGCCGGGAGGCTAGGCTGAATCATAATTGAAAAGAAGACAAGACACTCAGACTGAAATGAAAACTCACCCCTATTTGCCACTGCAAAACAACACTGTTCTTGATTTAATCTTAATCCCCTCCCTTTACAACTTTATATTTCTCCGCACACACAAGCACTCACCCATTCACACCATTCTTAATCCCACACACACCGAAATATAACTTTGCCCTTCATCTTTTTTTTTAGAAGACTGAGAGAGAAGAAAATTCTTTAAACCTCGTGATCGGCTTTTGGCCTCAGATAACTTTTATTTTTCTATTAGTTTTCCGTTTCTCGAGATGACAGTGCGAACACTACTAATCTCGACGAGCACACAAGACAGAATGGCGTCTCTCCTCACGGTCCAGCTTCACGTTCCACGTTCCGTGTTTCATGACCGGAAGGTGTTGCCATCTCAAATTCTTGACGTAGACTTTTTATTCTGGAATTGGCCACCCCGCACGCCTCTCCTCGCTATTAAATAAGTCGTAATAATTATTTATGGATTAAGACCTCCTCCCGGCCTTAAAACTGGCAATATGGAGGAGTCTTGTTCCCTTCGTTGTTTTGTTACAAATTTTCAGTTGATTTATATCGTGATAGGTAGAGGACGAGCAGCAAACGGCCATTCACTTTATTGGCTGGCTGCCATTGGTACACTTTTCCGGTCCAGAACCGTGTGCCCTCGCTCTCTGTTTAGAGAGCCGCCATTCCTGCCCACAATCTACTGTTCTCCAGTTTCTATCCTCCTTCCTTTTAACTTCTATCTCTCTCCTCTTCTTTAGTGGAAAGGCTACGGCAAATTACATATTTAAAAATATTTAATAACAGACGATCTGTATTATGCTGATATTATAATATAATTTAATCAAGTAACTATATTTATCAAGGAATAAAATAAAGTCACTCGCTCATGTAGCATTATTCTTTCATTCAAAGAACAATATGGACGGCTTTAGAATAAAATGCGCGTTAAAGTGCGGAACGTAGGCGGTATACGTTGCGCGCGCGCATATAAAAATGTTATTGTTGTAACTAAACCACTTCGATCTACACGTTTCTTTTCAGGAATAAATGCACGAATGTTTATTGCATAAATTGTTGTCGTTAATGTAGATCCTAGAGGTGCAGAAGTATATTTTATTTTTATTTGCTTATAAACAATTGTTTCAATAAACATTGAAATTGAGATTTTTGAAATGGAAAAAATACTGTTTTGTAGTGTCATGTCTTATTGAATTGCAATTGAAAAAATATTTAATTCAGGTACTTACTTATTGAGAAAAAAATTTATTCCCAAAACACTACAAAAACAATGATTGTCTATAAAAAATACACAATCGGTAATTTTACAACAAAATTAACAGGATGTATTGCAAAATTTCAGATGTTCGCAATCAAATATCTTATTTCAAAACTGTAACTATGACTTGCAAATATTTTGAGTATTTATTTTCAGCACTTTTAATTCAAAAGTGTCAATCCTTAATGTTTTATTCTACCATTTAACACATTAAATATTTTAATACTCTAAGGAGATACTGAATTTGCGTGGTTTGAAATTTGATTTTTGGGTTTCTACTCTCAACGCTTCTGACTTGAAATCGTTGATTCTCATACTTTTTTTGTTGAACTTTTTGAACTCACAAATAATAATTTTTATGTTTATGTTAAACTTTGAGCTAATACATTTTGTCTTTCGAAGGGACGTCATGAAGTTGGAGACGTTTTCAACGTTATTTTCTTTTATAACGAATAATATAACTCACGGTTTTACGTTTAACTCGCGGTGAATTTATGTCAGTAACTGAAGACGATACGTTTATCAGAAATCACGTTTACTTTTGAGTCGTTGATTTTCTGTAAACAGAAAAATATCAATTTCGACCAGCGTATTTTGTGACGTGACGATCACGCCGCGATCCCAGCTCCCTCCTCATCCTGTAAAGAAACAAACAATAATTAAATAAAAATGAACAGCATGCTGGCCGGAAGGGACTCACCGCCTATTGACAATGTAATATTTATTTACCTTTAGATACTACATATAAATGTACTGATAAATGTACTTAATATAGATTAGAATAGTAAAGTATCTAGGTAGCCTATAGAATAGTTAACAGGATAGAAGTAAAACATATTCGGTAAGAGTAGTAGAAGCAAGGAATAAAATGTACAGACCTTATAGTAGTTTCACTTGATGCCCACAGCATCAAAAGGGTTGAGGACGGCGATTCGACGGTTGTCCTGGCTCCAGAAGACGAAGACAATTCCCTCTATGACAGCTGGTCTCTCTAAGGAGGTTATGTGAACACGACCAACCTAACACGAAACATCAAAACTATATATACACTTATTCACCACTATGTCACAGCTGGCACGAAACCGAGAGTCACTGTCCGGAATTGCAACCACACGACACAGAGTTGAATACACGATCGCAAATAAACGAAATATCGATCGACAATACAAGTTAATCGAAGTCGAACTTCGCGACAGACATGCTGTCAACACTGACAGCTGCTAGGCTAGTTCCCAGAATAACCGCGTGGGTACGCTACCTCCTGGACAAAGTGCTCGTCTGCAGCGACATGAACGCCACCTGTCGGTGGAATGAACAAGTAGTGAGAGAAGAAGGAACGACGGAACAGCAGAACTCGTCCGGGCAGCAAGCTGTCAACGACAACTCAGCTTATTCTAAATTTTAGTGCCTTTGCAAGGAAACTCGAGGAGACAAATTGGTGCCCTGCAGCGGAAGCTGGGAAAGCAGCCAAAGGATCTTAATAAGAGACTTGCAGCGGAGTGTCTAGAGCTCAGGTAGGCGCCCGATCACGTCCTTTCTCTCGACGAAATTAAGAGCACGCTAAGGGCGGCCATGCTATAAATGAGCATTAGGGAAGTCTAGCCAGTAAAATATAAAATTAGAGTATAGAGTAAAGTTAGATTTATGTAAAGAATTGAGATTTGAGTTAGAGTAGAGATTAAAAGTGGAAATTTGAAATTCAGTATATTAAAATTATAGAGTCAAGGTAGCCTACAGTAGAAATTTGAGTGCGAATGTAGGTGTTGTTGATTTTCTGTTGACCTTAAGCCTTCAGCTGAAAGTGAAGACAAGGTCAGAAATAAGTTTCGGTAGATAAATAGAAGTTCTGAATTGTTAATGCCGTATCATTAAGTAATATTTTGGAAAATTTGAGTAAATATAAAATTAGAGAAAATTAGTTTTAAGCATTTAAAGATCTTGCCGTGTGATAAAGAGAATTCGAGTTCGTCAACTTTCATCACATATTATTCTTTTAACGTAATTATGTCAATTAAGGTTAGGTTTGGTTAGAATAGTAGTTTCTAATTTTTCCAATCTAAATGAGTTTAGATACTGTGATGCGTAATTGCTGTAAGGGAGCAATTGATGTTAATCTGATTAATATTTTATTAATAAATTAGGCTTTTGTTATTTTATCCATATCAGCTCTATAAGTGTCTTATTTATTCATATAATTTCTATTGTTTGTGTTCGACCTATCCAAGTGTTCGCCCCCACGTTCCCCTCTACTGACTTAACCGGGAATACTAGAATATTATTAAGCAATTATGATTTATTAAGAATTGATTAGAGATCGGAACTGTTGGAAATAAATTTAGAGTTGGAAAATTAATTTCATTCGGTACTACAGATCAGTACCTGGCGCCCTGCAAATAAGATCACGTTGGGCATTTGTGCGACACTTTCGCTGGCGTCTTCCCCCGTTAGTGAGACTGTCGTTACAAAATTTGGCGCCCAACGTGGGGCCCACACTTGGAATAGGAGGGAAATTTCATTTTACATTATTTCACTCATTCGTCTGTATATATGTGTCTTTTCGACTTCTACTGCATGAAACCCATATGACGAAAAACATTTCACATAATAAATCATTCAAGTGGGTTCGATACACATTGCACTAGGCTAATGAAACTATCATTGTAATGGAGGAGGCCATTTTGGATAAATAATTTCCTTCGCATCTTCCTGAACATTGGTGACGGAAATCATATTATAGAGAGATACCGAATACAGATTAAATCTATTTAAGTGTGTCGATACGTTCGGCTATACAGTTCATAATTATAAAGAATTACGGATTTTGATTTAAGTCTATATTGATAAGAATTTTTCCGTGTGATAGTCAGATTAGATTATTGAAGTTTAGCGAGCATGGCAATTAATATGGAGGATTCTACGGTACATATCGATCAAATCTGGGGCGAGACCACGGATACTGTAATTTCGTGGGTTAGTGCATTCTCGGAAGAGGACCTAATGAAGGTCATTCGCTATTTTCGTTTGAGTACAGAAGGTAAAGAGGGGGAATTAAGATGGCGGGTTATTCGATTTCACCAACACTGTAAGTTGATGAACGTAACATGGGATGATGCAATCGACTTTACAAATGGTCCAGATCACGAAATCCATGACGTAACAGCAACAGTTTCATACGAACCAACCCTAATAAATTCACCGCCATTAATTGAAACGCCTCGTATAAGAATAAGTCAAGGCACGCGCCCATAAGTAGCGATACAGTGAATTTAGGTACCGTCGAAACGACCCCAATTAGCAGGTCAACGATGTTTCCGTCAGCTTTCCGAGGAGTAACGACAATAGCTCCGATTAGAACCGTTTCTCAGGAGACATGGAGACCAAATACCGAACAACACGGAAATTCTCCGTCACGGTCGTCAGAGTCTTCCAGCTGTCATTTTTACGCCACTGCTATACAGCCATTGCCTACTAATCCCTTTTTAGATCCACCTTTACCGGAAGAACAAAACATGCCGCGAAATTCGACATTGTTTGAGGGCAAACAACCCATATTGCCGTCATCGGTTTTGCATCCGACTAACCCCTTCAGATACGGATATACGAGCGGCAGTGTACCACAGAGCTACCATAACCTATCGAGCCATGGTACCTCGAGTGTAAACGTGCTCGAGCGTGTTCGTAAATGGAATATTAGCTATTCGGGTAAGAAAGATAGTAGCGCAGAAGAATTTTTAACTAGGGTACAAGAATGCCGCAGGGGTAGTGCATTATCAGACAACTCACTCCTGGAGGCAATGTCGCACTTGCTCAAGGGTGGTACTCGTCATTGGTTTAGGCTTCTAGAGGACCAGATAAAGACCTGGCCCGAATTCGTAAGAGCTTTTAGGAAAAGATTTGTCGGCGTTAATTTTCAATTTAAAATAAAAGAGGAAGCCCGTTCGCGAACCCAAGGAACAGACGAGCCGATCTCCTAGTATTTACAAAATCTTCGGTTGATTCTTAGACGGTTTGATCCTCCGATTAGTGAGAGAGAGAGCAATTGCAGCTCGCTTACTGCAACCTCCATCCTCAATACAGAGCCTCAATTCCGCATCACGAATTTGGCTCGTTTGAATAGTTAGAAACGGCCGGAGAGCTTTACGAAGCATCTCTAGCAATGGCTAAGACCTATCTGCCACCGCCATGCGCAGAGCATAGCGTCTTGCCTGAATTAGCGTATTCCGGTCATAAAGAAAGAGTTAGGGCAGTCGCAGCAGCCAGTGCCGTGCCTTTAGAGACTCTGTTAGCTCGCAACAGCGAGATAAAGCTGCCAAAAATTCGAAAAGGAGAAAAAACCAATCCAGCAACGCCAAGTCGAGACTAGGCGAAGTTAAAAGTCCCAGCAGTTCATGCGCTTCGACAGACTCGATTTCTCAGACGCCAATTATTCCAACCCCTAATATGATGGGATATCCACCACCTGGTTATCCACCTTTTGGATACTATCCTAATATGTCTCACCCTCCATTTGGACCGACTGCGTTTAGTTATAGTACGTCTGAGTCAGCACCCATGCAGAACACGGACACATTCCCAACTGTAGCGGTCACTGACAGAGTAAAAGCCCGTCCGATTCCCCCAGCTCGTTCCCCTCCCACGAATCCAACCGCTAGGATCGTGAGAAGAGAGCAGCTCCCCGGCTGTTGGAACTGTTTAGAAACCGGACATTATTATACGGCCTGTACAAAGCCAAAGCAACGGTTTTGTCACGCCTGCACCTATGTGCCGTGCGCTGGTCTAAAGGAGCTAGAACCCAATCAAGCTCAATACCCGCAGGATTTCTTAACTAGAAAGATTCCACCGATGCCACAGAAACTTTCAGCAACTCCACTAGCCTAACACGTAATCGACGTGCAGGGCCACCCACCAATCAAACAGAATTACCATAGGTGGTCACCTAAGGTAATGGATGTGCTGCGCGAAGCAGTGGAAAAGCTAGAAGAACAGGAATTGATTGAACGATCTGTGAGTGAGTGGAGCAATCCTACTGTCATTGTAAAGAAAGCAGATCGCGGTTATCGCCTATGCATAGATTTTAGGAAACTTAACAAAGTAGCAAAGAAGGATGCATATCCAATGCGAAACATGAGTGATATCTTGGATAAGCTTCGATCAGCCCGTTATATTTCTAAGATAGATTTGAGTCAGGCTTTCCACCAAATACCACTGTCAGAAGACAGTAAACAATACATTGCTTTTGCCGTCCCAGGGTAGGGCCTATTTCAGTATAAGCGGATGCCGTTTGGACTATCAGGGTCACCAGCGTCCTTCCAAAGACTTTTGGATAGGTTGATAACACCTGAATTCGAGCCATACGCCTTCGCATATCTTGACGACATTATTGTGTTCGGAGAATCGTTCGAAGAGCATATGCATTGGTTGGAAAAGGTCTTAGAAGTTATAGTTAATTCAGGCCTCGCGATGAGTGAAAAGAGCGAATTTTGCACAAATCAGGTTAGATATCTAGGTTATTTAGTAGATCAACGAGGATGCCACGTAGATCCGCAAAAGACGGAGCCGATTATGAATTACTCACCTCCAAAAACCTTGAAGCAGCTCAGGCGCTTTCTAGGGATGGTGTCTTGGTATCGTTGATTCATACAGGATTTCGCCACTAGGGCAGAGCCCCTGTTACACCTTCTTAAGAAAAATCGTAGATTTATATGGGGGTAAGAGCAGCAGAAAGCCTTCAAAGCTTTGAAAAGGGTTTTAACCGCCGCTCCCATTTTAGCGCGTCCGGAATTTGAATTGCCGTTTCGTTTACAGACAGATGCCAATAGCACCGGTCTGGGAGCCGCTCTGACACAGGTGTTAGACGGTGAAGAACGCGTAATCGCATATGCCAGTCGTACTGTGACTCGTGCCGAAAGAAATTACACGGTTACTGAGCAAGAATGCTTGGCAGTCGTGTGGGCGGTAAACAAATTCCGAGCCTATTTGGAGGGCTATCACTTTGAAGTGATAACGGACCATAGCAGCTTGCGTTGGCTGTATGGGCTCAAGGATCCTTCTGGTAGGTTGGCTAGATGGGCTCTTCAATTGCTACAGTATGACTTTACCATAACACACAGGAAAGATGCTCTACACCACGTTCCTGACGCCCTCTGCAGGATGTACGAACCAGACCCACTTGCCGTATTGACCATTGCAGAAACCGATGATCCATGGTACTTGCGTAGGTTACAGATGGTCCCCGAGATGCCGAAACAATTTCCCGATTGGAAGGTGGAAGACGAACGGTTATACTGTCACCGACCGAATGCCTTTACAGATCCGATAATACCAGATTTAGAAGCCTGGAAATTAGTCTTGCCGTTAGAGTTAAGAAATAAAGCCATCGAGGAGGCACACGCAATGCCTGCCTCTGGTCGTTTAGGTATTGAGAAAACCCATGCGCGGTTAGCACTTTTGTATTATTGGCCAGGTATGTTACGTGACGTGGCCACCTACGTCAGAGCGTGCAAGGTCTGTCAACAGATGAAAGTTGAGCAGGCTGGACCAGCTGGACTTATGGGTAAAAGGGTCATTGAGCAACCGTGGACTATAGTGGCTGCGGACATAGTGGGGCCATTCCCATTGAGTCGCGCAGGTTTCAGTTATATCCTAGGTTTCCAGGACATGTTCACAAAATGGATAGAAATCATTCCCCTTAGGAAAGCCAATGGTAGATCTGTCCAGAAAGCGTTCGAAGATACCGCAGTATTTAGATGGGGAACTCCTGAGATTTTGTTTACAGATAATGGTACGGAGTTTGCGAACAACCTTATCGCTAAAGCAGCAGCTGTATTCGGAATTCGCCACACAACTACTCCGCCCTATCACGCCCAAGCGAATCTAGTGGAAAGGGTGAACAGAGTCCTTAAGACAATGATCGCTTCATTTGTAGAAAATGATCGCAGAAGTTGGGATAAGCTCCTTCCCGACTTCCGCTTCGCGTATAATACAGCGGTTCACAGTTCGACTCACGTATCACCAGCGTTCCTAAATTTTGGTAGAGAGCCTAGAGTGGCCAAATCACTGATAGTAAAAGAATAAGGAACCCCCTTAATAACGCCATTAGCTGCAGAAGATTGGGAGGATAGAGTTAAGTGACTTCCGGCATTGAGAGATTTAATTACACATCATTTAGATATGGCATCCGACCGTCAAGCGAAGTATTATAATCAGAAAAGGCGCGATGTTAGAAGAGGCACCAAGGAGGAGTGCACGAGTCAGAGCACAAACTCGCCTCTAGAACTGCGTCAACTCCAGCACCACCACCAATAGTGCAGCCCACTACAGGATTTGGTCGTGGTCGGGGGTTTCAAGCGCGTAAGGCGGAAGCGTCAGAGCTTCCTCGCGACATCGCCCAGCCAAAGCGAAGAGTCATGGGCGGAGGGCGCGGCAGAGGTGCGGTTACGCCAAAGGAACCAGAGTTAAAGCCAATGGGTAAACCTTACAGCTCCACGGCCTCACCCGGGCATAAGGTGTCGTTCCACCCATGCTTGGATGACGTCCTGGGGGGTAAACCCGAGGCCCCGGAGAGGATATCTCCCGGGTATATTTCTGCCCTACGCGGGTTGCGCTCGCCTCCCCCTCCCCCACAACAACAGCAGACTCTGCCCTGGCCCAAACTAGGACCCGTGTTGTCTTCGCCGGCAGCGGCAAAAATTTACTCGAGGGCAGTGAGAGAACCGTTGCTGCCACCTCCACCAGCAGGATGCTGGAAATGCCACAGGCAGGGACACCGCTACCAACGGTGCCCTTACGAAAGGGGCATATTTTGCTTTGGCCGCGGTAGGCCAGCAGTAAGGCTGAGCCAATGTTCCCGGTGCGTCCACGCGTGGCGTAGAGGTGAAATCGGTCCACACGATCAACCTGGGCAAGAGCCACGCCTACCAACAGCAGAAATCGTCTGGGTAAAACCAGATACCGCCCCACTGCCCCCGATGAGTACTCCTCAGATTGAGTTGCCACCGACACCATTGGCACTAAGCGCGGCAGATAACACAAATCGTGCCTCCAACAGCAGGGAATGGAGTCCGGATGACCCATTCATCCAGGCGTTGGCCACAGCGATAATGAGAAAGCTCTGAACGCCTCACGCGACAACACTAAAGTAGGTTAAGTTTATTGGTTTATTTGCTTTTATATTTTTGGTACTTTTATATTTTCCTGATTAGTATGCTAAGTCTGGGTTAGGTTTGCTCATTAGGTTATTAGTTCGTGTTGGCTCCATAAGTTCGTCCCGTCAAAAGTAGTCGACTCAGAGAGTCATATTAGTTCCGTAAGCGCATTCCGTAAAAGTTAGTTCGTAGAGTCAGTCATCCGAGAATTTGGTTTTGAGTTAAGTTCAATGTAACAGTAAATTCATGCCGTCCCGTGTAGATTATGTAAGTATGTTCCGTCAAGACTAGTCGTATAGGCAGTCGCATTGATTAGGTAAGTTCATCCAGTTGCCTTGTTAGTTCAGTAAGCATGTTCCGTAGTTTTATATTATCTTTTCTTGTTTCCATAGTAGCCACGTAAGTTCGTCCCGTAAATGTGAAATACATAGATTAGATTCAATGTTCAAATCATCGTAGTAGATGTAAATTTCATTATTTGGGTACTGGTGTTGGATAAGTTTTATTAAATCATCACGTGTTGTACAATTTCATTTCACTTGTAAATACCTAATACTAAAGCAATAAAATATTGTCTTCAAATCAGTAGTTACGCTATCATATTCCTGAACAATCCTTTAATTATCAATTATTTTATTTGGGTCCGTAAGGAGGTTAGCCCTCAAGATTCCAGTTCAACCTTCATTGACGTAATTCAGTAATAGAGATTTGGCAAAGTAAAAGTATATTTTAAGCAGCTCAATGAGATCTCCACCAGGGATGGTTTCAGCTAGCTAGATCAGTCAAGAGACGGGATTGGCTGGCGCCTGTTGGGTCAGCAACCCGCGTTGCCAGTCTAGGGGGGGGGGGGTTGTGACGTGACGATCACGCCGCGATCCCAGCTCCCTCCTGATCCTGTAAAGAAACAAACAATAATTAAATAAAAATGAACAGCATGCTGGCCGGAAGGGACTCACCGACTATTGACTATATAATATTTATTTACCTTTAGATACTACATATAAATGTACTGATAAATGTACTTAATATAGATTAGAATAGTAAAGTATCTAGGTAGCCTATAGAATAGTTAACAGGATAGAAGTAAAACATATTCGGTAAGAGTAGTAGAAGCAAGGAATAAAATGTACAGACCTTATAGTAGTTTCACTTGATGCCCACAGCATCAAAAGGGTTGAGGACGGCGATTCGACGTTTGTCCTGGCTCCAGAAGACGAAGACAATTCCCTCTATGACAGCTGGTCTCTCTAAGGAGGTTATGTGAACACGACCAACCTAACACGAAACATCAAAACTATATATACACTTATTCACCACTATGTCACAGCTGGCACGAAACCGAGAGTCACTGTCCGGAATTGCAACCACACGACACAGAGTTGAATACACGATCGCAAATAAACGAAATATCGATCGACAATACAAGTTAATCGAAGTCGAACTTCGCGACAGACATGCTGTCAACACTGACAGCTGCTAGGCTAGTTCCCAGAATAACCGCGTGGGTACGCTACCTCCTGGACAAAGTGCTCGTCTGCAGCGACATGAACGCCACCTGTCGGTGGAATGAACAAGTAGTGAGAGAAGAAGGAACGACGGAACAGCAGAACTCGTCCGGGCAGCAAGCTGTCAACGACAACTCAGCTTATTCTAAATTTTAGTGCCTTTGCAAGGAAACTCGAGGAGACAAATTGGTGCCCTGCAGCGGAAGCTGGGAAAGCAGCCAAAGGATCTTAATAAGAGACTTGCAGCGGAGTGTCTAGAGCTCAGGTAGGCGCCCGATCACGTCCTTTCTCTCGACGAAATTAAGAGCACGCTAAGGGCGGCCATGCTATAAATGAGCATTAGGGAAGTCTAGCCAGTAAAATATAAAATTAGAGTATAGAGTAAAGTTAGATTTATGTAAAGAATTGAGATTTGAGTTAGAGTAGAGATTAAAAGTGGAAATTTGAAATTCAGTATATTAAAATTATAGAGTCAAGGTAGCCTACAGTAGAAATTTGAGTGCGAATGTAGGTGTTGTTGATTTTCTGTTGACCTTAAGCCTTCAGCTGAAAGTGAAGACAAGGTCAGAAATAAGTTTCGGTAGATAAATAGAAGTTCTGAATTGTTAATGCCGTATCATTAAGTAATATTTTGGAAAATTTGAGTAAATATAAAATTAGAGAAAATTAGTTTTAAGCATTTAAAGATCTTGCCGTGTGATAAAGAGAATTCGAGTTCGTCAACTTTCATCACATATTATTCTTTTAACGTAATTATGTCAATTAAGGTTAGGTTTGGTTAGAATAGTAGTTTCTAATTTTTCCAATCTAAATGAGTTTAGATACTGTGATGCGTAATTGCTGTAAGGGAGCAATTGATGTTAATCTGATTAATATTTTATTAATAAATTAGGCTTTTGTTATTTTATCCATATCAGCTCTATAAGTGTCTTATTTATTCATATAATTTCTATTGTTTGTGTTCGACCTATCCAAGTGTTCGCCCCCACGTTCCCCTCTACTGACTTAACCGGGAATACTAGAATATTATTAAGCAATTATGATTTATTAAGAATTGATTAGAGATCGGAACTGTTGGAAATAAATTTAGAGTTGGAAAATTAATTTCATTCGGTACTACAGATCAGTACCTGGCGCCCTGCAAATAAGATCACGTTGGGCATTTGTGCGACACTTTCGCTGGCGTCTTCCCTCGTTAGTGAGACTGTCGTTACAGTTTTTAAACAACATTCGAGTAGCCGTCCTGGTCATTCATCGTCATTTATCTCAGCTACAGTACTCTCCTGAACGCGATCTATCTCCGACAACTTATTTTTCCTCCAGACAAGGCATTTAGTTATGGATAGGAAAAAGTCAGCAACGGCCATCGATGTCCCTTTTCTCAAAAGAAAAGGCTTCACAGTGGACTGGTTGCTGAAAAGAGCAGGTTTGGATTTTTAGAGAGAGTCCTACGATGTCTCTTTCGAGTACAAAGCAGCACAAATTCTCAGAAGTTGCAGATTTGGTTGGAAGTGAAGTGAATTGCGATGTCCCCTAAGGCGTTAAAACAATTACACATTCAGGAGAGGAAATTTTACAACAGTTCCGATGTCGCGAAAAATCACCTTCAAAGGAACTGATGTGGACGAATCTGGAGAGTCAAGAAGCTTGTTACACGCGTGCACTTCACTTCAGAATTCCAAGTTAACCACGAAACCGCGACTTTAATTTTTGAACGCTCGCTGCTCCCTATCTCGGAGGATTGGGCCGCATGGGTTGAAAAGATTCTCTAAGTCTACTGCTTAGGTTATGCTACAATACACCCAGGCAAGAAACGAGCTCTTTCCTGAAATTTCTACTGAAGGCGAGAACCGACTCCTGACCTACCTAGAGGTAGGTGTTCCAGGCGGAGTGATTTTCGTCGATTTCTGACTCCCCTCATCACCTCGGTTAATTTCCGATTTGTCCCTATTAATCCCTACTTATCTGAATTTTGCCAAAAGAAGGGCTGATAGGACTATTTCTATTTCGTTGTAATTGCAAGATGGGGGGCCAATAGGAATATTTAAGAGAAGTTTATTAGGAAAATGAAGCTTTCATTAAATAATTAATATTTTGGCACATCATCTAGTTAGTATGCTGCGCGCTTCGCTACACGTTAAAAAGAGCTTTTCCTCATATTTTTGTCTTTCTTAGTTCCCGAGAAAAATGCCCTTTTGCATTCCCATACATTTAGATATAAGAGGAAAAGAGAAAACGCGAATATTAAAAAAGGAAAACAAATCCACCTTTCGTCGCCTCGTAGACGGCCTTAAGTCAGAAGTCAGAACGGTCAGAAGCCAAGATATAGACATAAATATTTTCCCTTATTTAAATGCCCTCGCCGGTTACGTAATTTCGACTCAGCACTTGCTTAGATTAATTTATTGAATTCAATAAGGTTATTTCATGAACCCCATAATATAACTATTATAAAATAATAAGATAAAATATATAGAGATCAAATGAAAGAAACAAGTAATGAATAAATATCATAAACAATCATTTTTGGATGACTGAATTTTAACATATTCGCCATCACGCTCTTCCTGTTATTGATCATAATTTTGGGATCAGTATTTTATTCTAATGAAGACTGGACCATCTCAGTATTTTTTACGCTTGAAACTAGGTTTAGGCTAAATATCAACGAAAAACAATTGGATGAATTGTTAGAAATCGCGATCTTAAATTAACACGTGTGTATAGGAAAGCACCAAGCATAGCTCCTATGAGATTGTATTCGGTAAATTAGCTAGACTACCTTCAATTGATCCATTAAGAGAAACAGATATCCTTCCATTATAAAAAAAAATGTAATCCATTTAGTCACTACATTAAAAGGTATAAGAACTTTAGTATTTGATAACTTATTGTTAGTTGGGTCTAAAGAACGTTCGAAAAAGTACAATGACAGAACGATAAACCTACTTAATTTTAGAATAGGAGACATTGTTTTTCTTTCAAAAGGCCCTAAGCCAAATAAATTTAGCGATCACTACTCAGGACCACAAGATTGAAAAATTTATTAGCAAAAACAATATTAGAATTCAGTACAATAAAGGAAGCAAAATAGTTTACGCAAACCGACTAAGTTTCACGCATAAACCACACAGTAAAACCAAAGAAAACAAGGAATCGCAGAGACTAGTGATGATTAATTAATAATTATCACTACTAATGCGCATAAAGGGAAAAAGTAAACCGTTATATCTGACACCAGTATTGCTTTTATTTCCAGATGATTTGGTGATTACTTTCTGTAAACATAATAAAAAATGTAAGTGGATTCATAGGATACGATTGTGGGTCACGATAATTAAATTTAACGACACTATCCTTGCTAGAAGTTGGCAATTGCAAGTTACCAGAGTCAAGGATGAACATCACTATACTAAATACTGCGAACGAATATATCAACGATATTAGTAAAAGCGCTTGTGAGGATGTTCACGAAACGGGTATATTAAAAGTAACTGAAACACGTGTTATGCGCGGAATTAAAATAACCTATCTGTAACTCATATTATAATGTTCGCAGGATACATTAACTCGGAAGGAAAATGTAACGGAGTAGGTTATCCGAATCCATTTGGATCATGGGAAAATGTAGTGGTACAAGGAAATATGAAAATATCTTTGAGTGAACAAATAGCAGAGATCAAATTAAATTCAAGCACTATTCATTTAAGGTTTTCTGCTTACTTTCAGACGATAGTTATAATGATCAGGATGGAGATTATACCTTTTGGAATCCAATACCAATTGACAATTGTATATTCTATCAGTACAGATTCTTATATGAAGGATAAGCACATAAAATGATTAATTATGAGGTAAATGATCTTCAAAACATTTACTCTATTTCTACACAAGATATAACTTTCGCCCTGACAGAAAAATGCAAAGAATCCGTATGCGGTTATACAGTTTTCAAAAATAGCAAACTACACTTGGAATAAATTGTGGTCTTATCTCATAACATTTGGAACGGCATAATTGTGGATTGGTATCCGGGTGTAAGTGAGTTCTACATGGGTAATTGGTACTCAAACTATATTATTTTGATTGGAAAACGGGACCTAACAGGATATACCTGGATACAGTCCGGGATTCATATATGAAAATAATTCTTCCAAAGTGCGCTTTGGGTGTTTAAACGGGTCTAGCGTGGTTGTATCAGGTATCTAAGGAATCATACGTGTAGGCGCTATCAGGGTTCAAACGGTCCCTTGCGGGGACATAGATTGACAAATTTGGTCGAAGTGCACTCTGGGCATCTAAACGGATCTACCGTGATTCTATCAGAGATCTCTTGAATCGAAGGTATGAGGGTCTCACAGGATCTGAACGGGTTATAGCAGGGACATAGATCATCACGATTGACTCATCAACACCTATATTATCATGTTAGCCTCGTGGTCGAATTTTCTCAAGCTACGAAGCCTCATATCGACTCATTTTAGTTAATCCTTCAATGGACAACCCAGGGCCAGTCAACCTCTAATAAATGAAGTGTCCACGTAGCTTAGTTCATGTGCACAGTTGCACGCGGCGCTGGTTGTCGCCAGCGGCGGTCGGATTGCGGCAAGAGGAACTGGCTTCGTATGAGTTCCGCCATTGTTGTTCAGAAGTATTTAGCAACAGAGTTTAAAGAAAATTCCGCAATTTCTGTTCACGGCCATTTCATTTTCGAAGAATGTGATTCAAAATTTGAAGTCAGTGAACTAAAATTTTTTAGAAAATTCAATTTCGCAAAGATCAAGAGATTTCATCCTGATGTAATTGATTGCTGAAAGTAACCATTCATGTCTGTCTCTAGTCATTACTACAAAGTTCTCATCACTGACTGCATTTTTAATCATGGGTTCTTCTTCACATTCATCCATAATTACTGAAAGAATTAAAGTAACTGAGTAAATATCACCTGAGGCTACGTAGAGATATATCATAAAATAGATATTTGCAATTAAAATTGTTAATGAAAAGTTGTTTAACATTTTCTTTCAAAAGTGAAGTTTTTTTTCGCTATCAACGCAGATTATTTCGATGCGTTTTTCAAGGCAGTTTTCGAATATGGTCTTACTTTAGCGATATTCCAATATGTATATTAATTTATATAAAATAAAAATAATTTTAAAACCATGCAAGTGTGACGTATTGATTACTTACCTATACAATTATGATAAAAATTTGCTCGTTTCTAGTCAGTAATGTGATCTCAAAGATTTAAGTACTGAAATCAAAATGATGATCACCTAAAATGAAAAAGAATAGAGCGAATAAACATAAAACATTCAGTTAATATTTTACAAAATTGTGTAACAGATCAAGTAATGATTTTACAAGGATAAATAAGATCTGAGAGAATTCCTTACTTAGATCGAGCTCTTAAGATTCTTCCTTGATGATGAACTATCCCAATAGTCCAAAGGTTTCAAAATACAGTGATTTCCTAGTTTGCTGGTGTCAGATTGAGTGCCTCTAATGTCTCTGCCTTCCAACCTTGCACATCGTCGTTTTCTGTTTTTCCCGAATAGTACCACTAATAAGAAAGCCCCACAAGGAAAGTGCTTTTGGCATCAGACTAGACCACCATACCTATACGTTTTTGAGTTACTGAATCTGAATCCGGATCTGTTTTTTCCTAGAGGAGTTTTGCTGTCTTGGTTCTCCAATCCCCCCGATTCGGCCTTCTGATGATCTCTAACGGTCACTTTGTTTCATAGGTAAAATCTTATGAGAATGTTAAATATACCGCTCTTTCTAAATCCGCTGTTAAAAACGCGTTTCCATTTGATAAATAAAAGTTGATCTTGAAATGACCTTGACCCTGACCTCATGGGGTCAAACAGATCCTGGATTAAGATTTAACGACCCTAAAAAGTATAGATATGGTGGTCTAGTCTGATACACAGAACACTTTCTTTGTGGAGCTGTGTAATCCAACAGAACATGAGAGGAAATGTTAACTCCCAGTGTTTTGATCTCTAAATAAATCGGACACAGTAACTTAAGGGGGTCTCCTCATCAGTGGCTCATAAAAAAGGTGGTTTTTTAGGATTTTTTTTAAACATGAAAACAGCAAGAGAAACAAATGATCTTTTGCGTATCTTTGAACATATATTTATTCAACAATAAAAAGTTTTTTGAATGTCAAAATAAATAAAAATGGCGGATTTATAAACAATCTAGCGCAGCAGCTCGACGCGGACAACTCAAACTCCGTGAAAAATTCAGCCCGTAATTTTTACCTGAAACAAACAATTGAAATACTTTCTTATTCGGAAGGCTTTTCTGCACAGTATAATCTATTATGGTGATTGAAATTTGAAATTTGAATATTTTAGTCATTTTTTAATAAAGTACTCGATTTTTCGGCCTTTTTTTAGCAGTAAGTGCGTTAATAACATTGTAAAAAGAGATTTTTCAATACATTTTTTAAACTCAGTCTGTGCACAATTAAATTATCTAAAAAACAGTGTTTTACTTGTATACATAGCTTTTATAGTTTTTTTGTAATCGTGCACGGAATTTCAAAAAACATGGTTTTCATAAAATGGGCTTTAAAGTTTTTGGAAGGAAAAAAATCAAATTAAAGGAAACTTACAGGCATAAACTACTTTGAGTAGGACTTTGAAACTTTGCAAGAATATTTTCAGATAATAATTCTAACGATTGAAGCAACAACAAAAAATCGATTTTTTTAAGCTGACTGATGAGGAGACCCCCTTAATTAAATAATATGCTTAGAACCTAACATAACTGAAAAGGTAGCAGGATTTTAAAGAACTGAAGTTGAACTGACAGAGTAACTACGTTGAAAAATGTTGATGAAAAACTGACTGTTCGGAATTTAACTTAGCTAGAACAGAATGTAACAGGATTTGCACTTTTCTCCTGCAAAATTTAAATGAGGCTCAACGTAATAGTAATTGGTATTCTAAATATTTTAACTTGAACTGCTTGATTTGCTTCAGCAACGTTCCCCTGAATGGAATTTACGCTCCTCTGGACATCAATATCCCCTCGTAATTAATTATTTTGACAATTGTTGCTCTGTATTTTTTATACATGGTGAATACATATTATTTTGTCATTATACACATTACATCATTCAAGAAATTTCACATTTAATATTGTTTAATCATTGGTTCACATGTTGATATTCAGTATTATTTCAACAATCAAATTACATATTCTCAATGGTTTACATCAATTATACATAACATAATTCGGGACAATTCATATTTAATATTATTTACATAATTTAAATTTTATTTGTTTATAAAATTCACATGAAGTGACATAAATATACAAGGTGTGTTTTTCATCTAGAGATATCAAAATATCTCAAGAAGTACGCATTGAATGAAAAAAATGGACACAATTAGAACTTTTTATTTTCGAAAGGGAAAAGCGACTCCAAAAAAATGTACCCCACACGTTGGGGGTGCGGGGCGAAAAGAACTTCTCGAATAAAAGTTACGCATTTTTGATGCAGAATCCGAAATTAATTGAATGGAGGTGAAGTTAATGTGGAAATTGAATTTTTTCTTCCTTATGATACATTAGCATTTCTATTTTTAAACAACAAACCTTCCAAAGTTGTACACTATACTTATGATTTTTATAATTTGCATCAAAATTGTAAACGTAGTAAGAAATCGGTAATATCATCACAAGAAAGGAAAATTCCGCAGTGAAGTGACACAGAATCCTCTTAAGATATTGCTCGCAATGTACAAGCTCATGAGGGTGCTGTAGCGAAACCAGCATAAACTGATGTTTTTCATGAATTCCATGCCACTCCAGAGTACAAAAATTTACTTTTGCGCTGTTAGAATGTCCTAATGCGGCCGTGAAAAATGTTATTAAATTAACTAAAAATGAATTATAACCATTGATATGTTTGTAGAACGCGGTCGTATACTGTGTGCACGCGTGTAAAGTATTTATCCCACAATTGCGTACGCACCTGTCTCGTGATCTATGTGCATGTCATGTTGGGTGGAGGAATCCATATGCATGCACGCACCATGGAGCCATTTTGTAATCTGGGAGCTAATATATATATGTCTCTGTCCAATAATTCATTATAATATTTTTATTTCCAATAGAAATATTATAATAAATTATCGGACAGGCATTCTCAAAATTCATGAGTTTTAAACATATTATTTTGAAACAACAAATAGCGAAAAAAAGGAAATATTGTGACTTGTATTCCAACCCTTGTCGTGTAAAAAGGACCGTCACGAATAAGAGCCAGTGAAAGTAGATCAACGGTTTCTGTGCCGCGGGAGCGGTAAAATGATCAGGTAATAAGCGCGGAAATTAACATCACCACATAGAACAATAATTAACAAAGCCAACAAACACTCTATTCGAACACCTACAATCCAGAAAATAATCATAACGAACAAAATCTATCCCAAAAATTGAAAATGATAAAAAGTATAGTAGCATAGTAACAAAATCGATAGTTGAGTAAGTTTATCTTTTTAAAATATCATTATGTACATATGCTGTGTGCTACAAAGAAAAGGGGCTTAGGCTGCAGAAGTCGATTTCGAGATTATTAGTGTTTCCAATAGTTTAAGAGTTACTTGATTCGATGGAGAAGTCCGCAAGATTCTACAATTTGTATATTTTCTAATTATGCCCAAAAGTTGGGCGTTTAATAGGCTCTTTGCGGTGAAACCGAGGACTCTTGAGAATATCTCCCACCACTTTCCCTCCAGTTCCAACCACCCCGTGTGCATAACTAGTTCGCCTCGACTTTCACCGCTCCTCCTGGAAGATTCTGCTTTGCAACCTAAGACCCTTCTCTTAGTGGCAGGTCACATTTTCTCTTATACGAATTGCTTTTCTTCAAATTTTATTTTTCTGACAATCCACACAATAATTGGCTTTTATTCAATTTGTTTGTTTTGACAATGTGGTGAAAAATTTTCTGACGAATTGAACTTCAAGTAAATGAATGAACCGAAATAATAATATAGCATCGTCCATCCAAATATGTATACAAAGGACGAGCGAGAGAAACTTATGCACTTCAAAATTATTATTATGCGGAAAGGTCGCCTTCAATAACATTCAATGTTATTTCAAAAACTTATTTTGAAGGCATAAATATATTTTTCATGCATAAAATTACTTTTTATTTCATCCTTTCAAAAAATATTTTTGAGAGGAACGATCTTCCTGCTTTTATTGTGTAGACTTCAATGTTTCAGAGAATAACAGATAGAAGGTCTAAAATTGACCATTTGCTAGGTATTGTATATTATTCATAAATTCAAATTCCGTTGCTCAAGTTATATGAATAGAATGAGACATAATCCGTCCTTCAGTTACATATTTTTTGTTCACTTCGCACTGAATAGTAAAACAACTTTATAGGTGAAAAACTGATTTCATAAAAGAACAAAATTACATGGATTGAATTTCCCGCAGATGAATTGACAGAATCATAGATTGTAATGAGGAGCTGGTCTAGAAAAGCAAAAATGAAACCCTAGTACGACGAGCATCCCCTTTGGCCCGTCGGGCCATCCCAAACTGTCAGACAGACGAGTCACTACATGGTGCGGAGCCTGCCTTACTGCCGTCAACTCCAACACCCGTACCATCTCCATCTCCACTCGCACCATCTCCAGTCCCGTACATTGAGTTGCTAGATCCTTGAGCGGATAATCCTCGGAAATCCAGGTTATACTAAAAAAAAGTGAATATCAACATTTGAACTTTTTATACATACACATGGTATTTATGTTAAGAATAAATCATTTATGTAGAATTCTTAAGACAGATTAATGAAACAAATTTACGCTTGAGTATTATGTAGTAAAATTTTGTGGATCTTTCTTACATAACTAAATCCTGATACAATTCAATATTGCAGATGAACGCAATATCTAAACTCGAAACTTCAACTTAAATATCGTCTATCCTTTTTTTTCAAGCCATGATAGAAAACGACACGTATCTGTATGTTTCAAAGCTATGAAAATTAATGAATTTAATAAAAAATCAAAAAATGATACAAAGTGATCAAAATTATTTTTGAAGAGATAAAAAGAGATCTCTTTAGGTCGGGTACTTCTGGGAATAATCTTATATTTCTTTGTTAAAATTTTTTTGTCATTGATTAGTTTATGGGAGAGAATCCTGGGGTCGAACTATTATTTTGGTTCGATAAAATCATCCTCTTCTGCAGAGTCCGTTTAACACTTTCAGTTAATCTTCATTTTTTGTTAGAATAAGGTTCTTCTGGGAATGTATAATCCTTTTATGTGCCTCCGGTGCATAAACGCGTTTTTATGCTACAGTTGAGAGTAGCGTAATGTTGTGTATTACGATATAGAGGAATATAATGTAAAAAATTTAACTGCGCATGAGCCTATTACGATACAGCGAAGCATAATCTTCTTCTTAATCTTCTTCTTCTTCGTATAGCGTTGGCACCGTACTGACAAAGCCTTGTAAATTTACAAATTCAAAAATTTTAATGATTGAAAGTTGAAAATAATTTGTGAATGAATAAAAATACAACAAGAATTTTGAAATATGAATCACAATGTACAGTTAAATACTGTACTATTACACGGAGAAAAATAGTTGAACTAATTTCACTCAACATTGTCGATTAAACTTGGGACTTAAGGACATTTGAACATTTATTAAATCCTAGTCGGGTAAAATGAATTTGATAAATACCTAATTCACCCAAAGTGAATATCAATAAGCGTTACATAGGAAATAGTAAGGAGTTGAGTAAAACGTTGTCGAAGACAGGGCATCACAATGCATCAGTGGGTTAAATTGAAATGTATAAATATATCACCGACGCTTGAGGTGCTTCGAACAGTAGTTGAGTAAAATGAGCATCGGCTGTATTATTTCAACTGGCAGTGATATGGTAGCTATGGTTACAACAGCTTAAAAATAACATTGGTAGCGACAATAGTGCCACCACTTGTTGATAGCAAACATTATAATTCGTTCCCCTTTTCTCCTATATGAGTGGACCCACTGTGCTCGTCGTGTAATAAACTTCATTATGCGCCTAGGCACATAATATACTGTTAAAGTTGCCAAAAACAGTTAACCCTTATTTACTTGAGTCTAATTATCAGGAAGGCTCCGAGCTGCAAGAAGATCTTTTAATCTTGACCCTTTTATTGTAAAATCAGTATCTCTCAACTGCGTGACTGGCAGGCTTGATGCCGATATTGTCATCATCTGTTTATTAGTTTTGTTTCAAAGAACGGAAGTTTTTCATAATCGTTAAAGTGAATTTAATGTAAAATTTTTATATTTATCAACATCTTATATTCAATTCACCATAACGATTATAAAAATAGTACAAATTCTTTTTGGTTGCAAAAAATATTTATGTTTTCTTTTACTGTTGTGAATTTCAATTTAGCTTACAGTATTTCAATTTTTTATAAGTATATAATTTGCCTGTTACATATGATGATCTAAAATTTTCTACATTCATTCTCACAATTCTATGTCCAGCCACTGAGCTTGTGTTATTGAATTTATCCTTTCTATGTATTTTTAGATATTCTTTACATCATCTACAAATCATTTTATGTTTTGAAAGTAGAACCCGAGATTTACTATATGAGCCAAGCATCTGTCCAAATGTCTCTAGCCCGACCAGCGATACGTTGCATCAACGGTCTTGTCAAGCTGTTCGGGTTACTAGCGCTTCAAAATGACACGCGACTTTGTTCGATAATTTTATATCTTAAAATCTTCAAAATTTTTTTCAGGGTATTCTTTAAGATTTTTTTTTAAACATTTCTTTCCAATTTTCTTCAACGTGTGGTTTCTATATCGTTGATTTCGTCCTCTGAAGGTAGGCAAATTATTTACATGTTCTTCGCATTTAGATTCAGTAACATTTTTGGAATTCTTTTCCTTCTGTTTCTTGCTTGTGTTTCTTTTAAAGAATCTCAGGAATCTGGATCGGAATCTGATTTTAATTTTGGTTGACTGTTTCTTCCTATATATTTCTAAAATTCATCTTCATTTATTCATTTTGATAGTCTGTCTCTCTTTTTGGCTGAGAGAGGATGTTTTTCCAACTCGCGAGTAGGTTTTTTCTTGGCCTACTTCGTGGTTTTTTGACGGAAGGTTTAGAAGAAAAGTTGTTGTCTAATTTTAGTTGATTTTCACCTTGATGAAATTTTTCTGCTTTTTTTCACGTTTTTATGGAAACCTCCGATATCAAATGTTACTTACGGCTATTATTAAATTAAATCAAATCCCGTGTGGAAATCGAACCCGGAAACTGATCAATATCCGGATGGATAACCCTAATTGTAACCAGGAATCGGTCGGGTTATCCGACCAGGAACCCGCCAGAAACGTCATGCTGGTTTGGTTATGTTCCCGACATGGAGGCTGGTCAGGAACCATCCGGTCTACCCGGCCATTTTCTGACTGTTTTTAGGGGGGTTCTTAGTAGCATTAAAGTTTCACTTGATTCACAATTGATCTCATCGACACTGTTACCCACTTCGTACACAATCCACAGGGGCACACGTGTAACCAAAAAACCTTTCTTCAAGAAGAGAAAAGGAGGTCAACCTTTATCCGAACCATTTTTTCGTAGATAAAGTATTTTAGAAGATATTTGTGATTATAGGTTAAAATGGGTCACCGTGTATATTTCAATAATGTTGAATTTAATTTTGATATATTTTGATTGAAAAGGCAATGAGCAAAACACGAAGAAAGTCCAGTTGTTAAGGGGACAGATTCGTAGAAGTAAACTTAACCAAATAGTATATTGCATTACAAGGGACGAAATACAGCGATTGCAAACGAGTGTGAAGTTTGCCGCCCGAGCGAAGCGAGGGCTGCAGTCACACGAGTTGCATTCGCTGTGTTTTGTTTCGAGTAATGCATACTATTTTTCATAGCAACTGTTTTGAGAATTTGATTTTCGGTACCTGTGAAGCGAGAAGAAAGTGCGGTTTGCAACCCTACCTTTAAAGTTTCGCCCCTAGGGTTGAAAATCGCAGTTTCGTCCCGCTTTACAGGTACCGAAAATCAGATTTTCAAAAGAGGCGCTATGAAAAAAAAGTTTCTGCTCATATAACTATTTTTAAAAAAGTTCTTGAAAAATGTCAGGAAATTAATTAAATTTTAAAAGCATAAAAAAATAAGAGGGTAAAAAGTCGAAAGTACTCGGATGAGTGGATAATATTATGCCTAATGTTGCATATGATGTCGCCAACAACCTACAATTTCTGACGTTACAACAATTTTTTAGTTCTACCATGCACTAGGACTATTCGGAAGTAAGTATATCGATAATTATAATACTAGGGGATTTTCACGGAGCAAAATTTCGGAGTTCAATAATTGATTTCTAAACAATCAGAACACCTATCCACGTAGTTTCGTGCCACAAAATTTTATTATACTCCAAGCATTCCAAGTTAATTTTCCAAACTAAAAAATTAAGAAAAAAAGGTAATTATTTGCGTCCAAATTATATTAACTTCTTTTCTTCATTTCTTTTAGTCCAAAAATTAACTTGGAGGAGACAAAAATTTTGGAGCAGGAAAGAAGTCAGTAGGAGTTGTAATGTTTCAGAAATCATTTATTGAACTCCAAATTTTTGCTTCGCGAAAAGGCACCTTAATAGTATATTACGTGCCTAGGCGCTCAATGAGGGTTATTGCGCAACGAGCGACAATGCTCGCAGGAGATCGAAGCCGAGGCGCGAACAGTCCTGCGACAATTGTCGCGAGTCTCGTAATTTCCCGAATTGTGTGCATTGGCACGTATTCTATTATATGTGAATTCGGTGCGTATACGAGTTTTTATGCGTACACTCGAATCTAATCTAGTGTTGTAGTTGTTTGCGGCGCTAGTCATTACAGTTCATATTTCGCGACTACTCCCGGCTATTTTTATTTTATCCATCTTGTGTAGTAGTAGCGTGTTGTAATAGAGCATGCGCAGTTCAAATGTACGAGGCTTTGTCAGTAGGGTGCTAATGCTGTACGAAGAAGAAGAAGAATAAGAAGAAGATTGCGTTCTGCTGTATGGCTATAGGCGCATGCGCAGTTCAATATTTACATTTCATTCCTCTGTACCGGAATACAAAACATTGTGCTACTCTCAACTGTAGCGGAAAAACGAGTTTCCCCGCCAGAGGCACATACAATTCTTTATTAAATATTTAAGCATTTATACATTATTTTCTAAGAAAAATTAATTCTACTCTATTATTTAGGAACTCATCCATGATTAATACACCATGTGGTTTTGACGAAAAGTTTATGGAAGTTTTAAAGGAACACTTTTCCAAAAAGTCGCCATTACAAATATATGGAGTTTTGCTCTTAGATGACTTGTTTTGATGTAACAGCCCTTGTATGATGACTATTCACAGCCAATTGCTGCATTTACCAGTAAAGGTCTGACAACACGAGTTTTTTTAGCAACATTAGTAGTATAGGTCGTAGTCATGCTTGAAAGAGTATGAGTTCTCATCGACGGTTTCATATGTGATGGTGCAACTCCAAACTGCAAATTCTGAAGCGAATTGGAAATTTCTGGGAAAAAAACAATTTAAACAATTGGCTTGCGCATCTGCTGGATGTGAAACGAAAAGTTTTCGCTTGTCCTGATATTTGCCAACTGATAACCTTGAAATATTAGTGAATTTTTATCAGTATAATATATTATTTTGTGTGCGAAAATATCGAGTTTTGAGCCGAATTTGCGTCATTTGAGGAAACTTTGGATTTACTTCTTTAATGTGAAGAAATCTGCAGCTGAGGCGCATCGATTGTTTGTAGAAACATATGGTAAGGCTGCCTTAAGTGAATTGGAATTATTATTGAATCAAGATTCGTGCCAAATGCAATAAGGACAATACGATGGACAATACTTCGAATAAAACATAAGGTTCATACAAAACCTTTATTATTTCATTTATTTTTCCCTCTTGAATTCCTGTCTTCCTCAACACTCTGCAAAAGATAAATTACTTATTTGAATATTTGTCTGCAAAGGAAATTTTCCACCTCAAAAAGCAATACGTTTAACATGATTCCTGATGATTCTTAAATAAGGTATTAAAATTTTGTACATTTTTACTTATTCAGATCTACTAAATTCTCATTTAAATTTAAAAGATATGTAGTTCTCGCCTAAAATTAGTATGTTTTTTTTATATAAGTTTAAATTTACGTAAAAGCGTTTTCTGAGAATATTGAATTTGAATATGTAATTTCTCAGATGTTGAAATGTTTTTTACGAGGTTTAGGTTTTTTTAAAGTTTTAGATTAACTTTTCTCACTCAATTTACATTTATTTAATGTATATGGGGCGGAACATAAACTTTTGAAAAACCTTCCTCGCGAAAAACTAATCTAATAATGTGTAGAATTTGAATTCTGATTAGTTTCCTTCTTGAAATCATTTCTTCTACCTTAGCGATTCTTCGGATCAGTGAAACGTGTTGGAGGGGCCAATGACCATCCATCAACTCCAACGTTTGTACAAATTTATAAAATTTTGACTATGTTTAGTATTTTAAAGCCTCCAAAAATAGGGAATCGTTCGATTTCCACTATAATGGAATCTTCTCCCTTAATGTCTGTTGATAGAATCAAAGAAATTCATGGAACGGCTAAAGACAAAGTCAGAAGCGTTAAATGAAATTAAAGAAAAGCTGACGTTATTATTAGGAAAGATGATGATTTCTCTGTGACGAACGCTCTTGGTCATGACCATACCCTTCCAGAAGTTTTAGATTGTATAATCTATTACAGCTCTGGGCTTTTATGTCAACGGTTAAAAACTTATATCAAGCTTACAGTTTGCCGAGTTGCTTTCCTTTCCTCTGTTAATGAGTCAGGTGAACAATCAATGGCTAAACAACCAGTGGCTATATTAGCTAGTGAGGAAAGTCTCATTCATCCAAGCCCTCGATTGTTCAATCTTATTAAGATTATTGAACGGCTTTTAGCTGAAAACTGTAAATTTCACGATGTTTAAATGTTTTAACAGCGAATAACATTATTTCATTCCCCTGCGGAGAACACATTGTGGAATTAATCGCTATAATAATTCACGAGTACCTAACTTTGAGAATGTGGGAACTAGCGAAGAACGAAATGCTACAAATTCATGATGAAGAAAAATCAAATGCTACAAGGAAAAAAAGAAAAAACAAATTTTAAATAGGAAAAAAACCACAATCAGATGATAGTTTTTTATTTAATTTTGTAAATTTTAATTATAATGAAATATATTTTCGTATGAAAAAATAATTGATTGTTAAAACTTAGTTTATCATTCGAACCCGCCCCAATTATCGAAAATTATATATATATTATTTTCGAGACATGCTTGTATTAATTTGTTTGGTTTTCATCTTGACCCAAATATGAATTCAATATAGTGTCTTTATATTGGCATTGGGTCACTTACTTTTCATTAAAAATTAATGATTAATGATAAAGGAACATATTAAAGATTTTTCAAGGCAGAAAATATATTATGGGGCTAAAAAGGCAAACGTTTCGGCCACAAATGGGGGGCCCTCTTCAGTGCCAGCTAATTTTATGAACCTAATGGCTAGTCTGCAAGCATGCAAAAATAAAGTACTCATGGTAATACCAGATTTTTTTGTCTGTTTTTTTGGTTTTTTGTTTTCTTAAGTATAATATTTTATGGAAAAGCGTGCAAGGAACTTATGCCTTGGAAGAAGCTCCAAGGCATTCAGGAACAAGACAGCTCCAAAACAGTCCTCAAAAAAGAGAAAGAACTCCTGTTTGGACGATCCGCGAAACCGTGACCGTAGATTTACTCTTCCTCAAAGGCACACACAAGAACCACTTAAACGCAATGATATCTTTATTTAAAAAAATTTTTTAACCACTAATTTTGTAGAGAAAAACACCACTATCCGTAAAGAAGGCCCACATTTCCTTTAAGAAGTATGCAATTCACAGGACACAAACACACGGACGCGGAAAGACGGAGTTTTTTAAGAGTAAACCTTGAAACTGCTCAGACAGTACGGAATATACTTTTCTCTACTTTCCCCGTCTGCGGTCACGAGCGACAGTTTTAAGATTCGGTTGTTGAGTAAAACTCGTAAAATTTCCTATCGGAACATTTTACAAAACGTGTCGGGTGGACGTAAAAGACAAAATCCTTCATCTGGACGGAAGCAATACATAAGATATGTTAAAATATATGAAAATATATTTTTAATATATCTATCTTCGGCGGACTATTTAAAAGTCCAATTCGTTTAATAAAACGGCACAAAGCAGCGAGAAATCGCAGGAAGTTAATACTACCGAATCATAAAACGGTAGTGATACTTTTCATAAAATATTTGAATTAGATTTAATGGGGAAATTTTAGCGGTAAAAAGAGCGAGTTTAGAAGCACTCAACCCTTTTCTGGTTAAAAGCCGACCGTTACATTTTCTTATTAAACCTAACAGAAAGTGACCATAGTGGTGTCGGTTTGCGTGCGCGCGTATTTGTGCAAATTGCAAACCAAAAGAACTCAAGTTATGTTTTTTTTAGCAACGACTATAAGGAAAATTTCTTCGCCCGATTCAGGGAGAACAAGGAACTGAGGATTTGATCTCTTTCTCTCCATCTCTCCTAGGGTTGGTAGATATAAGAAAAACTTACTGTAAGGACTAGCAGGTATCGTTCCAGTTGATATATATATACAGTCTGTTCAACAAGAGCGAGTCCTCGATTTTTTTAAAACTATTTGAGATTTTAAAACGTTTTTTTTAAAATAAATGTACTCTCGAAGGACTACGGCGCTACTACCTAATAAATAGTCCAGTCCCCATCGTTGTCCAGAATGGCCTGGCACCTTTTCGGCATGCTTTCGACTAATTTTTCAGTGTAATCCGTTGGTAATTCTTGCCATATCTTCTTGATTTTTTGCAGAAAGTATTTGACGTAGATTTAATCCAAAACAAGAGTCCAGAAGAAGCTTTATATTTCTTATTGAATGATTCCACTTCCAAAAAAGTGTATTTAGAGAATTTAAGTATTAAGGATAGCGGAGTAGATATTTGGTCAACATATAATAATGTTAGAGAAGCCAAAAAAATCTAGAGAACCGAATGAACAGGTTTTGATGACTGAAGATAAAGCTGAAGTGTCTTTCCAAGCTTTATTGAATCAGACTGCAGATGGAATCGTCAAATTGCAACCGGAAGACATACTGCGTTCTAAGAAAACTATAACCTGCACCGATTTTGATGCAGAGTCGATATGTTCTTACGGCTTTGGTAGAGGCAGTGGACACTCCTTATAATCTAAGTTTTAAAAATACAGAAAACAATACCGACATAAAGGATGAAAACTTACTGGCCACTACCCTCATCCTCCTTCACCTGACATCCTGTGATGGTCAACAAATACTTTGGAATAATAAGATTCCTCAGTCTTCACAATTTTGTCGCCCAAAAAAATTTCAGTTTGTGAACGAAACAATCGACATCATTTTAACAGAAGAGCAAGCATTGGAAAATGAAATCAACAACTTCAAACATATGAGATTGTATTAGAAAATGTTTGTATATGGATACGCTTCTGATTATCCTTGACATTAATCGATGGTAGGGCGCTTAATATTATTACTGATACAAAATCAATGCAATCCTGTCCAATACGCCACGATGCGCCTAAGTCACTCAATAATATTACACAAATAAAGCTCCGAGAATTTATACCCATTCAAACATTATTGCAATGCGGCATGAGTCCATTGCATGCCTGGATAAGGGTTTTTGAGTTATATTTGCACATTTTGTATAGACTTCCTATCATAAAATAGCAAATTAGATTTTCGAAAGATAAAACTGTATTATTTGAAAAGTTATGAGATAAAAAAAAAGAATACGTTTTTGTTGTTTTTCAATTATTTAAAAACTGGAACTAGGAAAAATTCGGAAAAAAATTACACAAACGTATCCTTAGATGACCGATGTAGTAGCACTTTTCGGAAAAAAAATTTTTTTAAAAAACAAATTGATTTTTTGAAACAACGCCAATTTTGAAAAATCTAAAAAAATTCATAATCATAGCCCTAAGTATTACGCAAATTTAAGGTATACAATTGAGCTGCGCATTCAAAAATTGCGCGAAATATGAATGCTGTTGTAAACTGATAGGCGTGGAATCACGATCTTCAATCGACAGCGTCGATTGTAACTTCCAATAGTGCTAAATACTGTCTACGTTCTCGAGAACGTTATTGTCAAAAAGTGATGGGAAGTGATTATTTATTTTTTTATGATCGCCTTATACTCATAACATATGAACACTAACGAGTTTTATGGTTATATAAATGATCAAAAAATTAATTTGTTTGTGAAAAATCCACGAACAAATTTTTTACGTAAGAAAGTATGGATAATGATTCGTTGAAATGTATCATACGTTGTTGAGAATGTGAGGAATCTCAAGGACTCCGATTTTCCGTTAATATTATTGTCTTTGAGAGTTTCTCGGGATCAGAAGGTACCCGGAAGTCTCGAGAAGGGAGATTTTGCGAGTGATTCACCGATTTCTGATAATTTTAACAATTATGTAAAAAACATAAATGCTAGGCGAAACAAGTTGTATTCTATTCTCAGTTGAGTTTGGAATATTCCCTTGCATGGTCACAAACTCATTCATAGTTTCGATTCGAATTTAAGCAGTTTGAGGGCATTCCTAAAGCATTTTTTCAGTTGATTCAAAGTTGTAGAAAAAAATGCACTTCTTTGCAACACATGCAGGATAAGAGTTATGAAAGATGAAGTTTTAGAAGAAGGATGGAAACAAAATCTCCCTTCTCACGGCTTCCAGGTACAATTAAAAAAATCGTGGATTTGTCACGAGCAAATTTATTTATATGATTGTTACATCGCGTAAAAATTAATAAAATTTTAAATCGCGCCTACAGCAAGGCAACCGGGCATACAACCAGGCGATTGACGAACGTAAATCACATCACTGCGATGATAACTACTTGTCGATAGGATAATTACCTGAGATCGACAAGGCAGTTGAGTTGCATAAAATAGGAAAACTACCTTACCGTCGGTAATGTAGAAAACCAAGCCAATAAACATTAATAATTATTTAACGAAAATAACATTCATTATTGTTAAGAACATCCGTTAAATGATTAATAATAATAATCAAACAATAGCACATAATAATCAGCGATAACCAATAATAGATAATCAATCAATAATATCAATCACATTATTGGGGATCCGCAAACTAGCTTAAATAATATCTCAAAATGTAAACACCAAAAAATTATTTATTTCATAAATACTATAAGAATATAAACCAAGGTATAAAATAATAGATAAATCAGTGCAATTATAACCTAGTACAATTGCACTGTCCTGTCAACATATATTTATTAGGTAACATAGCCGAAAAGACGAGAGGAAGATGTACCGCATCGAGCGTCAATGGACTTTGATCCCGATAGTATGACCTGCGTGAGAACTAGCCGCGAGTTCACGAGTTTACGCGACTGTCAGCAAGCATGGTCATCGACATTGCCGCCAGACGCGTGCCGATTAACAATTTATCATTGTACGTGCCGATCTACAAATTAGCAGGCACTCTCCCACTATAGAAATAATCAATAATATATAAATCCCAGATTTACCTCGGGAGGTTGTCTTTTCGCTAGTAGCTGTTCAGTCTTCAAGATATTAACGTCGGTAATCACTCCGTCCGCAAGTCATACTGTCGGTGTCACGAATTGACCCTTCGATATTCGTAAATCGGTATCTTACACAAGGAATACCTCGGTACTTGGTAAATAAAATCCCTGGTCCTTAAGTGGTGCAAGTCCGGTGGTCGTGAATTAATAATTGCCGTTAAACACGTGTATCGTCGTATTAAGTCGCGTTCTGAGAGTTAAATCTACGGAAAACGAACTTAACCAGTGTTTAGCAAGCAAGTTGGATTGTCTGATACGCTTCCTGTACTACTTGACTAGCACTACTTAACTCCAGCCAGGATTGTGCCGTTATCCAGCTATCAACAAGGAGAACAATACGACAAAACTCTTTCTCTTGCCTTCTCAAGCAAGGAAAAAGCGTAAATTATATATATAATCTATTTCAACTTTTTTTTTTTTTTTTTTTTTTTTTTTTTGGTGAGGAGGAAAAATGGCGAAATCTTTTATAGACGTTGTACAGGACTCTCCTAGGACGGGTCTAGGCATACCTGTTAAAACCAAAAAACCCCCTCTCACGAACCAATGCCAAGTCCGCCCAAGACGCAGGACCGCGGGTGTAGGCCCCAATGCGATTTCTACTGGCCCCCATTGTTGCCGCGCTCTGCACGCTCATCGAGCTCCCTCGCCTTCATCACCAGGGTGACGAATGACTCGATAAACATCCAAATCTGTTCAGACTGGAGCATGAGAGAGACCATCGTGTCAGGAGTGAGCTCGGCACCCACTGCCTGACCAAGGGCCTCCCTTGCCGCGCCTCACTTTGCGCAGACGAAGAGTGTGTGCTCTGCATTATCCACAAGGGAACCGCAGTAGCGGCACGACTCATCGTCTCTTTTCTTGAAGCGCTTCAGGTACGCATTAAAGCAACCATGGACCGAAAGCGCTTGCGCCAAGTAAAAGCCGACTTGACCGTGCTTTCTATCCAGCCAGGTGGCGAGCTCCGGGAGCAGACGGTGTGTCCATCTCCCGGTTTGGTCACCATGCCATCTCGTCTGCCATTTCTCGACAAGTCTGCGCCTTCCATCCTTGCGGATGGCCTCCTTCGCGCAAGTGATTTCCTGCAGGTCGGCGCAGGTAAGCTCCTTGCGAAGCTGAAAGGTCTCCTGCCTTTCTTCCGCCAATAAATCTATTGGCGGGACGCTCGCCAGGACCAGCACAGCACTCGTCGACACAGTTCGGTATGCTGAGACAATTCTCATCACCACACCTCTCTGTGCCGAGAACAGCTTCTTCAGGATAGCATGGTTGTTAAGGGCACTTGTCCAGATCGGAGCTGCATAAAGCAGCTTCGAATTTACCACGCTCGCCACCAGCCTTCTCTTAGCTTCCCTAGGACCACCAATGTTGGGCATGAGCCGAGTCAGGGCGACCCCACACTGGATGGCTTTGGCAGTCGCGATCTGCAGGTGTTCGCCGAAGCTAAGCCTTCGATCCAACTGCACACCCAGGTACTTAATGCTCTTTTTCCACTTGATTTCATGTTCCCCGAGAACGATCCTCGGGTATTTGAAGGATATCCTGTCTGTGACCAGCAAAGCCTCGATCTTCTCAGAGGCCATTTTCAGGCATCTGCTATCCAACCAACGCTTTGCCCGCCACAGACTATCATTGATCCTCAGCTCCAGGATTTTGACCTCGTCAGCGGCGCACACGACAAGTGCGTCATCCGCGAAGCCGATGATGCTCGTTCCAGCAGGCAGGTCCATGCGCAGGAAATCGTCGTACATGACGTTCCAGACGAGTGGACCTACCCGCGACCCTTGAGGGGCGCCACATGTCATCTCTTCCTTGAGAGACCATTTGTCGCCCTCGTATATCACCCACCTGTCGCTCAGATAGTCATCTATCATTCGTAACAGGTAGTCTGGAACCTTTTTCCGCACCATCGCCTCGATGCAGATGTTCCATCTCGCGATATTGAACGCATTGCGTATGTCAATGCTGATCAACGCGCAGAATCCCTTACGCTTACCAGTTCCTCTTCTTGCTTTAGTGGCGATGTCCACCACTGCCTGGATGGCGTCAACTGTGGACCTGCCTTTCCGAAAGCCGAACTGGTTTTCCGAGAGACCATTCTCGCGGACCATGTGACCCTGTAGTCTTTGTAGGATCATTTCCTCCAGAAGTTTCCCCATCGTATCCAATAAACATATTGGCCTATACGATGAGGCATCCCCTAGAGGTTTGTTGCCTTTCCTCAGCAGGGCCAACCTCTGCTTCTTCCAGTCTGCGAAGAACCTCCCCTCCCGAAGACAGGAGTTGAAGACTTCTAGGAGGATCTCCGGGTATACCCCGATCACCTCTTTGAGGATCTCGTTCTGCAACCCGTCGATCCCCGGCGCTGTGAATCTATTTCAACTTGCGAGTTTATCAAGTCCTACGTTAACGTATCCGAGTTTTATGATCGTGACGTCACGGGGCGTTCTGCTAGCCGCGCGCCATGATTTTGGCGCGTTTGAATCTCGTTTGAAAATGTGCAATTTCCAACAATTTATTTTACGGGCAGATATGCGTTTCAAAAATTCAGGAAAAAAAATTTACTATAAAACTACGTCTTATCTATCGATTGCTGCTATTATCACGAAAACGTTTTTTTCCTAATTGTAGTGCGTGAGTTGTATACCTAGGCATCTCAAAACCTAGTATATTAGCGTAAAACGTACATAATCAACCGCGGAAGTCACATATATAGGCATCTCAAAACCTGTATTATTGACTCATAGGCGCACACACTTAAACGCGGAAGTCACACATGTAGGCATCGCAAAACCTGTATTATTGACTTATGTAGACGCACCCACTTAAATGCGTAAGTTACACATATAGGCATCTCAAAACCTGTATTATTGACTCATAGACGCATAAAACTCTTAACATTGCCTTCTCATCTTGCGAAGTAGTATAAGTCATACACATAAGCATCTCAAAACTTATTGTATACCTATCTTTTAATTAATAAAGCTTGTACACCGCAATATAATAAAATTTGTTATTACTGTGAACAACTCGAGCCGCATAGGTTTGACTAGTGACCACGATCCCACACAAAAATATATATAATCAGAATTTACCACTCTGATTTAGTCAGCAAACTTTCCTCCCTTTTCCTAATTTTTCCAACCAATCCTCGCCTTAGCTCGGGACGTAACATGATAATAAAAAAAATTATTTTCCTGATGATTTATACATAATCATAAAACACATTATAGCATTCATATTTTATGAGTATAAAGCGATCATAAAACAATAAATAATCACTTTTTGATAATAACGTTCTCGAGAACCTAGACAGTATTCAGCACTAGTGGAAGTACCTAAACATTTTTATTATTTTTTTTTGTAAAAAATAAGTAAGATTATAACAATATGTTACATAAATGTATAATAGCAAAAGATATATAGTAATAAAAAAACTTTGATTATTGATAATCACACAAATTTGCAACAATATTATTGTTGATAAAAAACGAAAAATCATAAAAATTTATTAATCAGATATAGAATATTGCAGAGTAATTTACAAGTAGTACGATCATTAATGTATGCATTAGTAAAAAGAACCTGAGAGCGCTATACATCATTGATTATATATATAAAAGATAAATTAACATATATACTATTGATAATAGATATTGAATATTCTTAGAATCGTTTATTACATATATAAATAAATTGACGTTGCAACTTGGTACATTACAGAGAAAAAAAACTTGGTTGAATCTAAAATTGATTTCTTCAACGAATGGTATTGTGGTTTCTTATTACTACTGTTATAAATTTCTAAAAATTATCGGCATGAACTTCAATTTGATTAGTGTATTATTAAATGAATAAAACAATCATAAGAAAAAAATTTTACATAATAACAGGGGAATAGTTTTTCCTACATTTCTTGTACTTTTAATTGTTTTTCTAATATTTTTTGTAAAGTTAATAGAATTATTTGTGCATGAAAAAATGTGAAGAATGGTAGTTATTGTTGAAAAGGCCCCTGTTTACATATATAGGAATAAAGCTATTTCAGTTTAACTTTTATTGAACCGTCTAGTTATTGAACTCTTATCACGATTCACATATCCTCAATAGGTTATGGGCCCAGAATCGTTTTTATTAAGATCGAGATTTGTAAAAGTGATTAAGTGAAGTAAAACCGAGCAGTGAAAGTGAAAGCGTCCATTCTCGAGTGAAAGCGTCCATTTTCGAGGGGAAGCGTGTTTTTCGAGAAACTTTACGAAAATGAATACCACGCACTCAGTACGCGTCGAGACACTAGGGAAAGAAAACTATGATACCTGGAAAGTGCAAATGTAGTTTTTACTGATTAGGAATTCGACGTGGAAATATGTAAATGGCGTCACGGCGCGACCAGCGGCACCAGAAGCTGCGGCAAAGGCATGGGATGAATCCGATCTGAAAGCACAATCGGACTTGGTTTTGTCTATTTCCCCCTCGGAAATAAGACACATCAAGGGTTGTAACACATCTCGTGAAATTTGGTTAAAGCTGGAAAGAATATATCAATCCAAAGGACCAGCTAGGAAGGCCACTCTCGTGAAAAGGTTAATTCTACATCAGATGCAGGAAGGGGAAGATGCGCGCGAACATATAGCAGGTTTCTTCGACGCAGTCGACCGATTGCAGGAAATGGAAATCGAAATTAATGAAGATCTACTGGCAATTCTGTTATTGTATAGTTTACCAGGAAGCTATGAAAATTTCCGCTGTGCTATCGAATCACGAGATGAACTTCCTACTTCTGAAGCGTTAAAAGTGAAAATCATCGAGGAAACCGACGCGCGGAAATCTAAAGTGCAGGAAAGTGACGAAAAAGCAATGGTAGTGAGTGGTGGGGGAAACAAAAGATACACCCAACGGAAGCCTGGAGGTTCGAAGGGACTAGGAATAGGTAGAGGGGGTAGTAAATCCTCTACGTCACAAGAACCATTCAAGTACAGATGTCACCGCTACAGGAAAATAGGACATAAAGCAAGTGATTGCAAAGAGAGGCAAGTATCGGAAAAGGCTGGAAATGCAGAAGAAATCTGCCATCTCGTGACTACCGAAAAATCGGTAGATGAGTGCGCGTTAAAAGTGAGGGAAATCGCGCACGAACCAAAAACAACATGGTGCCTGGACAGTGGGTGCACCTCACACATGTGCAAAGATGACAGTAAGTTTGAAAAAATCTCCGCTATAAAAAATCGTTCGTTAAACTTCGCAAACCGTGCATCGACAGAAAACAATGCATAAGGAACTGTAGAAGTTGACATTTCGGACAATAATCGTAAAAAAATCTTGTTGTTGGAAAATGCATTGCACGTACCGGATTTGCGCACAAATCTGTTGTCAGTAAGCAAAATAACAGATAGTGGGTACAACGTACTCTTTTCCCGGGAGAACGCGCAGGTCTTAAATACTAAAGGCGAGACAATGTGGATCGCGGATAGAATAAACGACTTATATCACGTCAGGGAAAATTCAGAAACGGCCGCGACGGTAACAGTTAATCGTGAAAAATCTAAATTAGAACTTTGGCACCAACGAATGTGTCATCTAAATGAAAGGGACTTGAAGAAAAGCGTACGGGAAGGTACGGTAGTGGGAATAAAAATAGAAGAAAATACGGACTTGCCGGCTTGCGAGACCTGTCTTGCAGGAAAAATGACACGTGCTCCCTTTCCAAAGAAATCGAATCGAAGTACCGAAGTACTGGAAATTGTGCACACTGACGTCTGCGGGCCCATGCGTGTAAAATCACTCGGCGGTGCAAGATACTTTTTAGTGTTCGTGGACTCATGGAGAAGCAGTTTGGGAAGCTCATAAAAAAGTTACAGTCGGACAACGGAACAGAATTCTGCAACGCAGAATTTGATGATTGTCTCACTCGAAATGGAATTAAACGAAGGCAGACTGTCAGACACACACCGGAGCAGAACGGAGTATCTGAAAGAAGAAACCGGACACTGGTGGAAATGGCCCGGTGTATGATGATCTCATCAAATTTGCCCCCCCCCCCATTTCCGGGCAGAAGCAATCGCAACGGCCAACTACATTAGAAACAGATGTCCATCAAAAAGTTCGAACGGTAAAACTGCACACGAGCTATTATTAGGTAAGAAACCCAATGTCGCTTATTTTAGAGCATTCGGAAGCAAATGCTCGACTCTCGACACATCCCCAGGAAAAGGAAAGTTTCAACCACGCTCACAACCGTGCATTTTTGTCGGGTACTCAGAACAATCGAAGGCTTATCGAGTTTGGGTGCCCGGCAAGAGGAAGGTGATCGTATCGCGGGATGTAACTTTTCTAGAAAATTTCGAAAAAGATCGAAAATTTGAAGATTTCACTACAGAAAAAATTCAGAAGAAGTTCATAGAACTAGATCTCACACACAAGGAAATCCCACCACCGATAGAAAGAAATATTGGAGAAGAACTATTTCCGCTGGAAAGCGGAGAGGACCCATCGGACACTGAAAGCGAAAACGAAATGAATCCAGCTCAAAGGGAAGAACTTCAAGAACAAAACCAGCAGCGAAGAGGACCAGGTAGGCCTCGAATCGAAAGGACTGGACTGAGAGGTAGGCCAAAAAAGATTTACGCTCAAGCGCAGGAAAGAGTTGCCATCGATCAAGAACCAAGGGAAGAAATTGCCGGAATGGCCGAAATCTCCATCAAGGAAGCAATGTCAAGCAGCAATGCGCAAGAGTGGAAAGTGGCAATCCAAGACGAGTTCCAGGCGATCACTCAAAACGACACCTGGGAATTGGTCGATCGTCCAAGGAATCGTAGTGTCATCAGCTGCAGAATAGTCCTACGAAATAAATTTGGAAAAGATGGAAAGCTAGAGAGACGAAAAGCCCGTCTCGTAGCTAGGGGATTTTCACAAAGGCCAGGCATCGACTTACATGAGACTTTTGCTCCCGTAGCTCGGCTCAGCTCGATCAGAACTCTCGTGGCATTTGCGGTGGAAAAAGAAATGATGATTCATCAACTAGACATCGACACCGCTTACTTGAATGGAAAACTGGAAGAGGAGATTTTCATGGAAATACCTGACCTCTATGAGGAAACTCTACTGGGGATAGCTGAAAAGGCGAAGCTGAATGAATCAAAAGCCAGTCAGCAACTCACAGGAAAAATCACAAAGATGCTGCAGGAAATCAAGAAAGGCAACAAAGTATGTCTCTTAAAACGATCTCTATATGGATTACGCCAAGCAGGAAGGCAGTGGAACAAGAAGTTAAACCAAGAACTTCAGAAATTGGAAATGAAACCTCTCGATTCTGATCCTTGCGTATACATCGCCAAGCGCGGCAACGACACCTTGTTGTTAGCAGTCTATGTGGACGACATGTTGGTGATCTCACAAAATCTACTATGGATTTCGGAACTAAAGGAAAAGCTTAAAATTCCTTTTGAGCTGAAAGACCTTGGAGAAGTTCGTCAGTGTCTAGGAATGGAATTCACGATGAAAGAAGGGAAAATTCGGATCGCACAGAAACAGTACACTGAGGAAGTTCTGAGCCGTTTCGGAATGGAGAATTCGAAGCCAGTCAGTACACCCTTGGACCCTGGAACAAAACTGGTAAAGCCCGACTCATGCTTAAGAGAGGAATTAGAAGAATATCCGTTTCGGGAATTGATTGGCTCCTTGATGTATTTGGCAGTTGGAACTCGTCCTGATATCGCGTTCGCCGTCAACTCATTAAGTCAGTATAATACCTGCTACAACAAGGAACATTGGGTGGCAGCCAAGAGAGTATTACGCTACCTAAAAGGGACAACAAATCACGGAATCACATTCAAGAAGACGGGAATTGTTTTGGAAGGCTACACGAATGCAGATTGGGCCAGCTGTACAAATGACAGACGCTCGTACACTGGCTTTGTGTTCATTCTCGGAGGAACCGCGATCACCTGGGAAGCAAAGAAGCAACGCACAGTGGCGCTATCCAGCACAGAGGCAGAATATATGGCCTTGTCAGAAGCGGCCAAGGAAGCCATGTATTTGCGAAGATTCCTGGAGAAAGTCGGCGTCAAGCTGAAACAACCTACAGTAGTTTGGAACGATAACCAAGGGGCGCAGAAACTGGCTCGGAATAACGTGTTTCGCTCCAGGACCAAACATATTGACATCCGACACCACTTCATCAGGGAAGTACTTCAGGACGCGTACATCAGGATCGACTACATGACATCTAATGAAATGATGGCGGACGTGCTTACCAAAGGCTTGGCAGGACCAAAACACTTAGAAAATTCAGGGAAGATGGGCGTCGGTCCTTATCATGGACAGATTGTTGGAATGCTGCGCACACACGTTTGAGGGGGAGTGTTGAAACGGCCCCTGAACTATGATCATCCATGCGTGCTAGCATGCCCAACCTAGGTATAGCCCCTTCAGGGCCTAGTGAGGAGTAGGGGGAGAGACGCTCTAGATTTTCCGGGAGTGCAGTTCGTTGTCGGAAACCGCTCTGTTTACATATATAGGAATAAAGCTATTTCAGTTTAACTTTTATTGAACCGTCTCGTTATTGAACGCTTATCACGATTCACTTATCCTCAATAGTTATTCAATTTGTTATTGTTACATATTAATTTGTATTGGAAAAAAAATTTTTACATCAACAATTTTGTAATGCCATCGCACAATTTACATTCACATACTTAGTGCCGGTTTCACCAACTTTGGTTAACTCTTAGTAGGCGGTTAAACTCTCGGATTAACCAATCAGAATTTAGAATGACGGATCTAACCGACGATTAAAATTTGAACGAACTTGGTGAAACTGGCCCTTAGTATTTGTAAAAACTGTTTTTGCAATAGGATAGGAATCAAGAAAAGTTCCCTTGATGGGAGAAAAAGCAAAATTGAAATTACATTTAAGATGGAACTAATTATTCAGTGCTTATTTATTCTTGTCAGAAAAGGTGTTTCTTTTATGCAAAAATAAAATGGAAATATTTTTATATTTTTCTTTAAATGGTAAAAAAATGATGATTCGAAAGGAAACTAGCATTTGTCTGGATAAAGAAGTTATTAATTTTTTCATGGAATGGTTAATAGGCAAAAATAAAATTGATTGAATCAAATGTAAAGAAGGCACTTATAAGAATTTTAAAGAAATATCATTTATTGTGATGATATCAGATTTTTAGTTTGCACTGAACAGAAGAGAAAACTTGTAAAATTTTGATCAATTTGATAGATACTTGCAAGTTCAAGAAGTTTAAGTTACTCTAAAAAAACCATGAAATACATTGAAATTTTTTCATTGCAATTTTAAGGTTCAGTGAGCTTCTCGAACCTCTGAAAAAGAAAAAATTAAGATTAGAATAAAATTTCAAAACATCTTTTTGTTCAACAAATTTTTTGGTTTATTTATTCTATACGCTTTGGTTTTATGCAAAGTTTATACTAATTTGAGTTTGAATTCAAATTCAGTTAATAAATTTTTCATATTTATGTGCGATCTTTTTATTCGATTGACGTGAACTACTTTCGGTTTTCCTTTTATGTTCATTTGTACATTTCCTTTTCCTAGTACATCTAAAACTTCGTGAGGACCTGTGTATTGATTATCTAGCATTTTAATTTTTTGACATTTTTGATTTTTCCTTTGCTGTTATGAAATTTTCATGGAATTTTCTCTTGCTTGTGTTCGTATTTTATGCAGTTGTGTGACAAAGTTCATCAAATAATCATGATAGGTTTGCAACTTTTCATTTTGTGATAGAGATTCACTGGAGGGTTCACGGTATAATCTACTAAAAACTAATTCATAATGCGTACATTTTGTGGCTTTGTGTACACTTGTATTATATGAGAACATTGCTAATTCTAGCCAACCGTCCCAGTCTGAGTTTTTTGCTACAAATTGTTTAAGATATTCACCTAGAACGTGATGCGATAGTTCTAGTTATCCATTGGATTGAGGATGAAAAGCTGTGGTTCAAAATTTTTTGATTCTAAAGCGTTTTGCTAATCTTTTTAATAAATTGCTTAAGAAATCTCTGCCTTGATCCATTAGTATTCCTTTTGGCGATCCAAATATGCAAATAAATTTTTTCACGAACGCATCTGCTATTGTACCAGTTTGATGATTACGGAAAGGTATTGCTAGACAGTATTTTGTAAAATTATCTTGCATAGTAAGAATATACAAATTTCCAGATTTTGTTTCTGGTAGTGGACCAACAATATCCATTGATATTTTTTCGAAGGCAGTAGTGGGTGTATCAGTAATAACCATAGGATTTTTAGTTTTAACTCGAACTAACTTTTTTATTTGGCATTGTAAACAGCCTTGAATATACTTTTGAATATCGACTTTCATATTTTCCCAAAAAAATTTTTGGCGAATTCGATTATAGGTCTTTGTGACGCCTTTATGGCCTCCTAATGCTGAGGAGTGTGCTTTTTCAATTAATTGTGATATTTGTTCTTTTGTTCGATATTGCGTTGTGCTGTTACATTATTTTCGTAAGTGAATTTGCAAAGATTAATTCAAAAATTAATTTTATATCTCCTCAAGCTATATGGTTGGTTTTTGAAGTCTGAAATACTAATCGATAGTAGATTCAATTTTTGAGATGATTCTCGTAATAAATAAATTGACAATTTTACATTTATTAAGGTTTCTGATAAATTGACTCTAGCTTCTTTTTCAATCGGAAGGGAAAAATGATAGTAGTTGACCTTTTTAATTTCTTTTGCTGTTCCATTTTGTAAATTTTTAAATTTTGGTAAGGTTCCACGTTTTTATAGACTTTTGGATCCATTATCTCGAGGATTTCCATTTGTTGTAATAAAATATACATAACTATCTTTTCGCATTGTTAAGTGATCGCGACATTCAACGATATTTTTATTCATTAAAATTTGTCTGGTATATTTTGAGTTAGAATGAGAGGGCTTTGGGGGTGGACGGTTATCTTCGGATTCTGAATTATTAGAATTTTTGACATTCTCCCTGATTTCTATTTGCCGTTTTTTGTTTATTTCGGAATTTTGTTCATTAAAAGGGTCTTCAACATTTTCATTTTCAAAATATTAAGGATTAGAGTCAGAATAGAATCGTAGTTCTATTTGGCTCGGATTTTTCATATATATTTCCGGAAGTTCATTTTAGTTATTTGTTTCCTTGGTCTACCTTTCATTTTTTTGCTTGAGAGGGGTAATTTTTAAAATCTGTAAGTACATTCTTTCTTGGTATACCTCGCTATCTCTTGATGGAAGGTTTAAAAGGTTTATTTGGACTTGAATTTTCTAGACTTCTATGTCTCGTTTTTTCTTATTACCCACAGTAATCATAGTTTTCCATGGCGAATTTCCATAGTTTTTTCCAAGTATTGGACTTAAAAGTATAATAGTCATAAACAGAATCTTTGATGCTAAAAGTTTTAATAAACTTGTATATTTCAGAAAATTGTTACAAATGTCATTAAATAATTCTTCATTTGAAGAAACGTTAGAAGTTTCTGAAAACATAGGGTTAATATTTAATTTTGGATCTTGTGAGGATTCGCTAAGGTCATCTGTATCATCTTGGGTAAATATTGAATTGCAATATTTACTTTTGGATTTATTTCCTTTTTTGATATTATTTCCTTGATTAATTTTTATAAAAGTTTTATCAAAATTCATTTTTTCTTGAGATATCATAAAGGTATCATCATCTTCGTGTAAATTTCTTCATTTTTCTTCATTAACAATAGGGTTTCTTGAAAGAGCGTCTGCATTGACATTCATTTTTCCTGCTTTGAATATTACATCAAAATCACATTCTGCGAGTTTCAAACTCCAACGTGAAACTCATGAGCAAGGATCTTTAGAGTTTTGAAACCAAACTACTGGCTTATGATCAGTTACTAGGGTAAATTTTCGTCCATATAAATAAGGACGGAAGTGAGTAGCATAAAATATTATTGCAAGTGCTTCTTTTTTACATGTGTCGTATTTTTTCTCAGTGTTACTTAAACTTCGTGAAGCATATGCTATTGGCTTATCTTTGCCTATTTAACATTGTCATAATATATCTCTTATTGCGTATCCTGATGCATCTGTTGTTTGTATTTGCAAATTTAATGTAAGCTTTACCCTTGAAATTTTTTACAATTGCATCTCCGGCATAAATTCCTTCGCCAATATGTAGTCGAGGCATGTAACCTTCGCTTTTTCCAGTATTTTCGATTGGAATGTAAAATGTCGTTACTGTTTTAGCTGGAATTGTTGATATTTGTGTTGATTCGAATGGATATAGTTTATTTTGTATTTCTAAAAATTTTGATACATAATTTATATTGACTTTATTTTCTCGAAAAAATTCTGAACCCAGAACTCCATCTCCATCGGTTGGAACTTCTTCAGAAAATGTATTCAGTATTGTTGGATATCCTAGAATATTCATTTGTACTTGTCCCATTGTAAAAAGTGGTAAATGATTTATTCCTGTACGATTTAACACTATTTTCTCATCTATTAGCAATTTAAGGTTTACGGCATTTTGTTTAATCAAATTTCGACCAGCACCGGTATCTATCATCATCCGAGCAGGGCTTTGAAGACCGTCTGCGCATATCATTATTGATGGAATTATACTTGGTTTGGAAACGCTTATCTTTATAGCCGGTTGATCGTTAAAAGTGGATGCTTCTGGTTCTTGCCTTACGCTTTCCTCAGTGCATCCGTACTAGGGAGAGCGTTTGAGTTTTCCGAATTTTGCGATTGTTGTTTATTTAGTCTAACGTTACACTTTGTTATAATATGTCCTGGTTTTTTACAATAGTTGCATTTAACTTCTGGTTTTTGAGAATAATTTTGATTAGGTCTACTTAAGTGTTGATTTCCCATTTCAGGTTGTTTGTTTGATTTGAAAATTGTCTATGATTTGCATACCTGTTGTGATCTAGATTTTATTGTCTATTATCATAATTTTTGTTTCTCAAAAAATTATTATAGTATCTATTGCTGTCGGGATAATTATTTCTGTTATTTGAAAAATTACTGTAATTGTTGTTCTTATTCCTTAAAAGATTGTTACACGGATAATTGTTTTGTGCAAATTTATTTTTATTATAATTATTGGTTCTATTTTCTAAAAAATGGTTAATCCGATAATTATTTCTTGCAGAATTCTTGCTATTATTTTCTCGTTGTTGGTAATTATTACTAAGCTCGTGAGTTTGCATAAAAGAATTAGAATTTTGTTTTTTAGAAATTGCTTCTTGTGCTTTGGTTAAATGATAACAATTATCATTGTTAAGTCTATTGGCAATTTCGATTCTGTCGGCAATCAAGTTCTAGTTTCTGATAAATTACTTCTTAATAGTCGCGATAAATATTCTTGAGCTGCGGGTGTTGGCAGCATTGCTTTTGCCTCATAACATCCCTCAATAAAATGTGGTAATGGAATGTTATTTCCATCAAATAAGGGTACTACTTCTAACGCGTCACGTAAAGATACTCGTTGACCATTAGGTAGGGCCATTTCGTTGCTTGTAATTGGATTAACGTTTTCTTCAGGATTGTTCTAAACAGGTTGCTCCATTTACTCGTTGTCGGTACTATTATCGTCGCTATCGTGATTACTTGTAACTCTTTTGCAAGTAAGAGAATTTTCTGATAAATTTATTCTAGTTCTTTCTTCAACTGGGTTTTCTGGAACTAGCGTTGAACTATTGGATCTATAACTTAATTCGTGCGGTTTGCTAAGAGATGGCGTAACTTGATTATTATTCCATCGTTCCAATATTCCGAACATGCGTTGGAAAGCTACTGTCATCGTGCGTCTTTTTCAGTGCATGTCATTCATTTGAAGCGTAAACAACAATAATTTTTTTTTTACTCAAACATGTCGAACTTTGTGTTTGAAAAAGTGTTTTTGCGGGGAGTTCTTCTTCATTACTTAAATATGAAGAAAACTGCTGCCGAAAGTCATCGTATTTTGGAGGAAGTTTATGGTGAACATGCTCTAGCTGAGCGAACATGCCAAAAGTGGTTTGCACGATTTAAAAGTGGTGATTTTGGCTTGGAAGACGAAGAACGTCCTGGGCAGCCAAAAAAGTTTGAACATGAAGAACTGTAAGCATTACTCGATGAAGATTGTTGACAAACACAAGAAGAGTTCGCAGAATCTTTGGGAGTCACTCAAGCAGCCATTTGCAAACGTTTAAAAGAAGCCGGATACATTCAAAAGCTAGGAAATTGGGTTCCACATGAACTCAAGCCGAGAGACGTTAAAAGGTGGTTTTGCATGTCCGAAATGCTATTGGAAGGCCACAAAAAGAAGTCATTTTTGCATCGGATTGTTACTGGTGATGAAAAATGGATCCATTACGACAACTCCAAGCGCAAAAAATAATATGTGATACCCGGCCAACCAGCCAAATCAAAGGCAAAGCCGAATATCCATGGCGCGAAGGTAATGCTCTGTATTTGGTGGGAGCAGAAGGGTGTGCTGTATTATGAGCTGCCAAAACAGGGTGAAACGACCAATGGAGAACGCTACTGAACATAATTAATCCGTCTGAAGAGAGCAATAGCCGAAAAACGCCCGGAATATGTGACCAGACACGAGGCAATAATTTTCCATCATGACAACGCTCGGCCCCATGTTGCTATTCCAGTTAAGAACTATTCGAAAAACAGTGGATTTGGAATTTCACCCAACCGACCTTATAGCCCAGACCTTGTCCCTCCTGTCTACCATTTGTTCCGGTTGATGCAGAACGCCCTCACTGGAATACGGTTCACATCAGAACAGAGTATCAAAAATTGGCTTGATTCATTCTTGGCCGCCAAGCCGGCGCAGTTATTTTGGGATGGAATCTATAAATTGCTAGAAAGATGGGAAAAAGTCACAGCTTCAGATGAACAATACTTTGAATAATATTATTGCACATGTTTTTCTTAAATAAACGTTCAAATTTTGAGAAAAAACCGCATGAATTAAGTTATAGATCCAATATATGTATAGTAAGTAAACATATCTTCGTTGTCAATATAAGTAGACAAGCACAACACCTTGCTCAATCTTTTGCAATTAAAAATATTCTGTTAGTTAACAGAGTTAAAATAGAAGTTTTAAACGATACGGCATGAGCACTTCGAAATTTGCCTTACCCAATTGATAGTAATCAATGGTGACCGTTCGACGAATCTAAAAAGGACTTATAGTCTGGTATGCTATTTTTTCTCGTTTTAACTACAATTAGAACTTAGTTAACATTTTAGAAATAAAGTACGAGATTAGACAGGCATGACTCAAGTACAAAATCCTATGTAATCGTTGTGTAAATCCCTGCGTCACTCAACAGAATTTATTCTATTTTAACAGTTTGTACAAAATAACAAGAATTAAGGAAATTAAACATTTCTTCAAATAAAATAATTATTTAATCACTTAGGTTAGCCTAAAGGTCAGATCCCTTTGTGACAGCCAGGAGAGCGTTTAAAGATCCAGATTTGTTGGCAAAGTATTTCGCGCTTGAACCGCAGCTACTTAGAAAATTCAAAACAATTTTTTGTGCTTATCATATTACTTTCCCATTATTGAGTCTCGACTTGAAGCTCTTTGTGTTAAGACTGCTGATTTGTACATCGCATCTTATGAATGGTATCCTATGTTGGGGACATTGCACGAAATTCTGGTGCACGGTAGCCACATCATAAGGTACAGTGCTTTTCCAATAGGAATGCTCGCTGATGAGACCTCCTAAGCAAGAAATACATATTACAAGAATTACCGACTTCGACACAGCAGAAAATTTAGTAGATTAGCAACTCTAACCGATGTTTTTTATCGATCGACGGATTCAACAGATTCTCTAATTGCAAGCACGAATTTAGTCGAAAGGTTTGCCAATCAGAAACTGTTACGGGCGGTCCAAATTGTGCAATATTTTTTGGAAAAAGTTTTTATTAGTATACAAAATCTAATTTATGAAATATCAATTGCTTTAAAAGTGAATGAACTGCACACTTTTGAACGTTCGTAACCTGATTGCATTCCAGTGGCTAATGCAATTCAGCATTTTTGGTCATGCGAGCTGGTCTTGAGACGTAGAGTAATTCATATTCTAGTTATTTAAATACATTTAAATTAAACTTTAAAAGTTTGAATAAAACTTTTAAAAATAATACTATTTCCCCCTTTTGTTTTTCAGATGCATTAATGTTTTATAATCTAGATTAATTGATAGCGAGAGTGCATAGGCACTCAATCGCTATGATCTAAAAAGTATGAAATAAGAGAAAAGCGAAGAATGAGTGTAAGGTGAGAGCGATGATATAAAAACTAGGATGAGCGAAGAAAGAATAGAATAGGAAAAAGAATAAGCAATAGCAGACTCACGATAGAATGTACGAATAGAAGAGGAAAAAGAGAACGAAGGAGAGAGAGAGAGATATCTAGTACACGTACACCCATGCACTGTTTATCGCCACAGCTTTCTGCCGTTTTTCAATTCCTCCTTTCGTTCGCCTATGCACATGCCTAATATACTGGTCTCTTTTAGAAAATCTTGATGCGCTCTGCTGTGCATCGCGAGGCTAGCATTCATCTCATAATTGCATCTCCTCCTCACACATCTATCCTTGCTCAAATGCTTTAGCCAGCTGATCTCCCGCCACAAAAGCCACGTGCTTTTTGTAACTAAAACCCAACGCTCATCTGAATACTTAAATAATTATGTCAAAGCTTTAGTCCACTTAAAGATTATAAGCCTAGACTAATTAAATATATATATTTCGATTTACTCTGAAATATATTGGAAACTAAAATTGTTTCTACAATTTGATGACCATGCATCAAATACTAAAAATTGATGAGCACATTTCCTTTCTCACGATAGGAGTAGAAAGAGGGGAGAAATAATTGCATTCTAAAAATCAGCAAATGGCGCAATAACCACATCAGCACTTGTGCAAATTCCTAAATCCTCCCTGCCATTATTACCTCTGTCCAGTCATTAATTCCTTAATCATCAAAAAACCCTACCATGCTCACCTCGCGATGAACAAGTAAAACGGATCAAGGCAAAATTAAATTCGCAGTCTTCTGAGTGTCTTGACCGGATTCAGACATTAGAATAATAAAAAAAATATTTTTCTTTTATCGTGCCCGTCTGCGGTCTAGATCGACAGTTCCTAGATCCTCGTTAGTTGATTGAACCCGTAAAACTCTTTCTAACGAAATTATATTTTTGGAATCGTGTCGGGCGGACGTAAAAGACAAAAGACTTCATCTGGACGGAAGCAATACATATAAGATATATTGAAGTATACAAAATATATTTTTAATATATCTTTCTTCGGCGGGCTATTTTTAAAATCCAATTCGTTTATTAAAAAACGGAAAAAAGGTGCGCGAAATCGAGGAAAAATTAATACTACCGAATCTCAAAACGGTAGTGATAATTTTTCATAAAATATTGTAATTAGATTTAATAGGAAAATTCTAGCGGCGAAAAGGGCGAGTTTAAAAGCACTCAACCCTTTTCTGGTTAAAAGCCAACCGTTATTTTCTCTTATTAACCCTAACAGAAAGTGGCAAAAACAATATTTGTGTGCGCGTGTGCTATGCGCGACTCGCAAATCGGACAAAGTGTGATTTTGAACAACACTCAACAGAAAACCATTGCCCAGTCTAGGACGAATCAGGAACTAAGGGAAAAATCTCTCCCTCTCTCTCGCATTCTCCTGGGACTGGTAGATGTAAGGAAAACTAGTAGTAAGGTATCGTTCCAATATATGTATCTATTTGTATATCCTTTTTATACGGACATTAAACACTAAAACTGGAAATCTTCCTGTGTTCAAGTTTTATTTTCCAAAAATCAAAAAGGGTTTTCTTAAAAGCAGGGTATAGCCTCCTCAGTCAGAGGACAGGGCAAATACGATCCCAGATTAAAAACAAATTTTGTTTGATTTAATTTATAATTTCCTAAATTGAAATTTGGCAGTTTGGAGCGTCAAGCGGGCGTATAATCGAATTTAATATTTTTATTATAATAAATTTAATTATTCATACGTAACAGAAACGCCTTGAACTTTCTCCAGAAGCTGTTTATCTAATTGAGATTCCTCATCCTTTTAACTTTAACTTTTAATTGAACTTAACTTCTGATACAGGTATCCAATTTTACTTTTTTATGTGGGTTTCAGAAAGGTATTTTGTTAAAGTTTACAATCAGAATAATAATTTCACAATTAAAAAATTATTTTACCTTAATATTTCACTTTGAAAAATATTTTTGAGTTTTCCTCACAGTGCGGTGTTACGTACGGGTGGTAGGGATAAATAAATAATTAAATATTATAAATAATAAATTAATATTTATTTAAAAGATGAAAAGTGTACGCGGAGGCTTCACAAACTGTAGGACACTTTTGTGTCCCTTTTTTTTATTTTTAAGTAGGATCGTTTTCGGAATCTTTGCTTTCTCTACAGGCTACCAAAACGGAATATAAAATGCTAGAATTTCGGTGAAAAGAAAATATCTACTTAATTTCGAGGGGCTCAATCAGGAGATTTTGCTTCTATTTTCAAATAAAATATTATGAATTGAGAACGATACAGCTTACCGATATTTGTAGTTAATTCTACCAGTTGGTAGGACAAGAGCTGGAGAAGAAGGTTGTCTTCGATGTCACCCTTGATTTTCTGACTCAACTGGGTTTTTAAAAATTCTGTGATGCGTGACTAAAACTAGTCACTCTTGATCATTTTTCACCGATTGCACGTGTTTGCAATTAACACACACACACACACGAATTCTCGACACTTTTGCCTTGTTAATTTTATAAAAATTAAAAGATGGATGGTTTCGAACCAGAAAGAAAACAGTACTTTTAAATTGTGTTCTTTCTCCACTTTTAATCGTTTATAACCTTAATGTGGCTTCTCGAAAAATATCTTCTCGTCGTTTTGAGATTCGACGACAGGATTATTTTTCGGAACTTTGTTTTTCAACGCCAGGCTGTACACGCACAGTTAACTCTCGCGGCTAACCGACCACCGACGCACTCAAAATATTATTTCAGAAGCGTAGTGAAAAAAATTTTACTTGTATAATTTTTTAGCGCGACAACCCCGTGAACGGCTTTCGTCGGAGGAAAGATTTTAGAAGTATTTACGTCCGCCCAAGTAAAATCCCCAATTTGTGGCCCTGGCTAGGTCTTTTCACGAATCTAGGTCAACTATCCAGGTGATAGGACTTACTTGTTCCGAATCGCGGACGGGCGAATGCAAAGAACCGTGTATTGCTCTTTAGAGTTCTTACCCGGAGTAAGAAGCTCGTCAGACTGCGTTTTTGATTTCAAATTGATTGATTTTTATGGAATTGTATCGATGTCATACAGGTGGGGAATAGTGATGACTTGGAAATATTTCTATGTGGCGTGATTTCTGTGAAGAGGAATTTTTGCTGAGAAAGAATTTGGAAATATTGATGACCTAAATACTTGGTAGTTTTGAAATTCTTCATGTCTATTGCCAAGTGAGAATTTTTGTTGACTTGGCATTTTATTAGTTAATGATAATTTCTGGATTATTCCAGAATTTTAACAAGTCGTAGGTCAATATCAGGATTTTTGATTGACCTTTAGAATTTTCTGGAATCTGACACCTTTTCGATTTTTCATATTTTTAGAAAAATGTTGGTTCAGATTCTGTTGGTAATGTATTACTCACTGGCCGACAATTTTTCAGCTACTCAAGCTTTAGGTGTAATAAATAATAGGAATAGTGATTTAATGGATTGAGGTGGTTTCAGGAATACTATTGTATGCATAACATCGATACCAGCGGTCAAAGATTTTAGCGCGTGGTCTCTATCATGCGTAGGATCCGTCAAAGTCGGTGCGTACAGGCGAGCGTAAGCTGCTTACGGCAGGCGTAAGGTGTCATGACGTCACCGCAAGGGTTATACCTGCGCTTACAGCCACTAGGGTCCAGCTTACGTGTGTGTGAGCATTTTCCTTTTCGTTTTCCTTTTTCTTCTTCCTCCGCTATTTGTCCCACCTACCTGCGTTCGCTGTTTTCTCGCATTCTCTTCTCTATCGTTCTTTACAATTTTTAAACTTCCACGTTTTTCTTGATCTTCATTCATTTCATTTACATTATTTTAATTCATTCTTCCATTCTTATGTCATGCCTGCTTAATTTAATTTTATTATGTATTTACATGCATACATTTAGGTGCCAATATCTTTTGTCATAATTGGCACGTGAATATATGCACACACATTCAAACATGGACACAAATCTAAACGCTCAAGTTAGCGTTATTATGAATAACCCATGTTATATTATCTATAATAATAACAAAAGTATACAATACATATATATATATATATATATATATATACATAAACCACATACACAATATATATAATATAGCATAGCATATACAATACATATTACATTATAGATCATACATATACACATATATAGCTATAACCTTATTTATTATTATAAACAATCATTCCCATTGCATGGAGATTGTTGTTTTAATTTTGAGTTTTCTTAATATGTTTAGGTCCTTGAACCGACCCCTTTACCTGCCTCTGCTGAGCGTGCAAAAGCGCTCAGGTTACGAGAACTTATTATAATTTTTAATATTTTATTCACGGTTTGCTCGTAACAAACCACACCGGAATATTGCGCTTTCGTCCCCGAGAGCAGGGGTGGTTCAAGGAAGGCCTCACACAACATTTGGACATTCCAGTAACATCAATTAAAATTACTAAATCGTTGATAATAATCCATAATTAATGGAATTTTCCCTCTTACCTTAGCATTAAGTTCAATTTGTGTATCACATTAAAAAGCAAAAAAGAAAACAATTAATGGTTATGATCGACTTGTCGTCGTCACAACATTCGGGTTTAAATTAGCCTAACTTTTCCTCCGTCTTCCTTTTACATTGGTTGCAAGCTTTGTGCTGGTAATCGGGTAGCTGCCTTCGATGTGGAAGTACTGATTGGTGCGGTCCTGTTCTTTGGAGCAGGTGTATTCGTGGTGGTGGTGCATCGTTGATCTATTCTGAATTCATCTGAATGGGAATCAGCTGCTTGATTGCCCGCCGGTTCCTCAGCCAAACGAATAGCTGGTTGATCCTCGGCTTTACCCTTTCGTTTTGGGCATGGCCTCCAATTTGTCACTGCCGTTGTCAGTTTGGCGCGACCAAAGTAGGTTATTAAACCTTAGGAGAGGAGTCCTATCCCGACGTAGGAGCCGTGGGTCAGGAAGGTCTGTTTGGTTCTTCTGTGTTCCTGAGAACTGATTTCGTTGAGCTGGTCTTCAAGTTTGTTCAACGTCTCGTCAGTATTTCCAAACCTGCTTTCTTCAGTCGGGTTGTCTTCAGGCTGTTTCTTTGAAGTTGGGGTTAGAGTCAAAAGTTGCTTGTTCTGAAGCAGGACCGGTGATAGCTCGGATAGGTTCAGGTGCAGGTACGGCTCGTAGGTAACCACAGAGACCTGTGCTCTTGAGCCTGGTGATGGTAGGCTCAATCCGCTAGTTCTTAAGTAGCATCCTGGGGCAATCTGCATGATACCCACTCCGTTTAGCTGTATTTTTGAAGTCCTCCTGGCTGGACAAGTTATTTCAGCTGCAGTTTTCGTCAGGAAAGAATAGATCCAGCCGCCTAGAGTCTCCAAAAGCTTAAAGAAAGGACGTTTCCCGTAGGACACTTGGACTTCCCATAGTCGGAACGACTTGGCCGTAGGATTTTTCAATAGGGAGCACTCACAGGATGCATAAGTAGATGTTTCGCGTACTGGTAGGTTCTCAGGACACATGTAGTATCCTCTTAGTTCCTTGCACTGGTCCATTTCCTCTTCCTTCATCAGGAGATAAGTCCGTTGCGAGACCGCCATAGCTAAGTGAGAAAATTTGGAGCGGACCTATGCTCTTCCCGAACCGTTTTTCAGAATAGATTGGATCACCGGTACGGAAAGTAGTCCGTACAGATTGTAGTCGGTCTTTTCTAGCAGAGGAACGTCCAAGCATACCCTGAGCGTTTTATTCCTGCAGGAAATTGTCGTAGTTGCTGCCTGGGCGAGGTCCTCAACGTTTATTTTGGGCCCTGGAACCGCAAAGGCTAATGCGGGAGCGTGATCTTGAACGTCCCGATATATTGGTTGCAATTGTTCTGTAGTCAGCAATGAGGGATGCAACTGTCCTCGACGGGCGTAATGGATAATTTCTAGCAATCGATCGGCCGCTCGAAGGTGCTCATCGAGTCCTGCCTCCAGGACGTGAAGCGTATTTGAAAGTGCCCGAGAGTATTCCAGTTTGACTACAGAAGAAGACATCTCATACATGCCTTTCTGGATCTCGGTGAGCTGGTGTTTTAATTCTTTCTGACGTTCTTCATATATGTTGAATCGTCCTTGTATTTCCTCGAATTGTGCTCGTACTACGTGAGTCTGTTTCCCTACCAGGTGTGATAGATTAGCAGCCACCTGGTTGAGGTTATTAATTTCATCCTCGATTTGCTGACCATCGTCGTATGTGACAAGGCCAGCGACGGGGCCGATGATGCCTCCCAGGAATCCTAGCATTGGGGTTGTTCTTCGTCGCCTTAGCCCCTGGGGCAAGTGTGCTGGTAATTGGGCATCGGTTCGTCCGTTTAGTTCTTCTGCCTCATGCGTTATTTCCCGATGTAATTTGTAGGCAGCTTCCCATTTACTTTCCAGATGAAAACTTCTTATTAGCTGTTGACATTCAGCTCCCAGCATTGGTTGGCACATTGCGGTGAGCGCAGTTAGCCGTGATTTATACGCCTCCAATTCAAGGCATAGCTTCTGAGTGTCCAGGAAGCTGGTGATCCTCCAGGTGGAAACTCTGCGCCTCATTACGCCCTGGTATTCGTAGTAGAGGCCGGTACTGGCCTCAAAGGGCAGGATCCGGTAGGTCTCGCTCCCTTGGCTGATGGTGTTTTTGATCATGGCACTTGCTGCCAGAAATAATAATAAAATGGTGGTTTCTATGATGTTACCTGTGAAATTTTATTGTCGTTAGTCATAGTTCTAGTATGGGAAGTTGGGCACAAGTCGCCAGGGTTGATTCGACGGGAAGTCCCCTTTATTGGTGTAATACATATATGTATGTATATATTTATTATATTTTTATTTTAGTTATTTCTCCTTGGCGACATGTCCTCAACTTCAGCGCCTGTTTATGATGCACACCAGCAGACATCCAATACTTCATCCATGAAAGATCAAAAGCTTGTCGACGTGCTTTATGCAGCGCTCCCCGAACTTGTCCTCTAGGATTACGTTATTGTTTTCGGTAAACCCGACTATAGTGAACGGTCCTTCTCTTCTACTGTCGAATTTCCCTTCCCTAACTTCTTTTATTGCGTAGACTTGGTCACCTACTTTACCCTTCAAGGGTCGAGATTTGCGATCGTAGAATTCTTTTGAGCGTTGTTTGGCCCTGACCAAATTCCGTGCAGCGATTTTCTGTATTTCCGATAGTCGGACTATCAGGTCACGCAAGTAGGAGCCGTAGGTTTTCAGTTCCTCGCCCTGGGGGAAGGAACTAGGGGTCCTAGCTAATCGCCCAAACACAAGCTCATAGGGTGTAAAGTTGGTCGCCTCGTGAACCGAGGTATTATAGGCGAACATAGCGAATGGAAGCAGACGATCCCAGTCATCGAAGTCGCTCGCGTAATGTTTGATATAATCCGTTAGTACAATATGACTTCGTTCCAACGAACCATTGTTATGAGGTCGATAGCCTGAAGTCGTCAGCTGTTTGATATTGAACAGCGCTTCCAATTTCCTCATGAGTTTGCTTACAAAACTTCCTCCTCTGTCCGTAAGTATGGCTCTAGGAGCGCCATATTGCGAAAAGAGGGTCGTCGCGACGGCGTGTGCGATGGTGGTGGTCTTGAGGTTTGGTATAGGGACCGCGATGCAGTACTTGCTGAAGTTGTCCTGCATCGTGAGAATGTGGCGATTTCCGTTAGGGGTAGTTGGTAATTTACCGACTGTATCGAGAGACACCTTGTCGAACGGTTCGGCCGGAGTGTCGGTGATGAGCATTGGTTCCCGGGTTCGAGCTCGCACGAGTTTTTGTTCGAAACAGCTCTTACAACCTCGAATAAATTCCGTGATTTGATCTCTCAGCCCGGGCCAGGTGTACCGCTCCCTAATTCTCCTGTAGGTTTTGGTTATGCCCTTATGGCCTTCTATGAGGCTGCTGTGGTATTCTTCAATTATCTTGGGCCTCATTTCAGGAGGTGGAACCTGAATCTTCCCGTGGCAAAGTGTGACAGTTATGTCACCACCCCGAAATATTTCAGATAGAATGTCTGTCATTTTATTCTGAGGCAAGGAACCCAGGAGGTCTCCTGAATTTGCCATTCGCAGTGTTGTTTTCTTGTCCCGTTTAAGGGCAAGCTGGAGATTTTTAGGCCCTGAGTCACATCCTTCTAGTCAATTTCGTCAAAGTGTCGTTTCTTCACTACGATCGAGTAGGTCTTGTGTTGTCCGTGCGAAGTGACCAGGTCTTGCCCCTTTTTGGGTCGGCTTTCCCAGGCGTCTTGGAGGTCAAGACGTTCGGTGGCCACAAGTAGCTTTGCAATAGCGTTTGTGGGCTCGCATTCTTCAGAAAGAAAATGCGCGTAGTTGTCTGGTCGATAAGTCAGTGGTTCTGTCCACTCGTGCTTAATGTTGTGCACCTCCGTGCAATTCAGAAGAGGTTTTTGCACTTCTGGCTTTTCCTCCAAGGAAGGGGGTGACGGTGGATTAATATAAGGAATATAAAAATCGATCAAAGAGCTAGAAAATGGAGTGGAGCCAACGGTGGTCGTTTCGGACGTCTCCGAACGCTGTAGTCGCCGTGGTCTAAGGTCCAGGCCTCTTCTTGTTGGGCTCTTGTTCGTATCCGTTCCTTCCTCTACTTCGGCGATTGAGAATGGTGTCGACCTCGCGTCTGGGGCAGCAGACGGAGCTGGAGTTGGGAGTAATGATCTTCTTGAAGGTTGCCTTCCAATTATTGGGGATTCGATACCCTCAGGGATATCCTTGAATCTCACCATGCTTTTCCTTTCCACACCGGGATGTCTTGAATGACGCCTAGGTGACCAAGATTCTTTTCCGTTAGTTTCACTTCCTTCTTCCAGACTTTGAAGTGGGTTGGAGACGGCCTCCTCCGCCTGGTCTGGTTTGGCAGATGATCCGGACATCCTTTCTTCATATTGTTCTAATAAGTCCTGAACCCTTTTGGGAAAAGCGTCATCGTCGAACTCCCCACAAGGGTCAAGGGCCTTCAGGTTTTCCAATAGTTCTTCGTCTTCCTCACCTTCTGACATATGGGTACATACCGGAACGTTCTTCGTGTCCATGCCCTCATGATCCCAGTAGAGTGAGTCAGGGTTTATGTTGGATATGTCTAATCCCTTACTCCCCACAGATTTCTCGAATTGAGAGAATGATTTTTGTAGATCCTTTTTAAGGCTTTCCATATCAAACTCTTCATCACTACTGTTCTCGTCACTGTCTATAGGCAAGAGCGGAACGTCGACAATTGCCTTTGACGGTCCACTAGGGTTATCAGCGTCTTCTTCAGATTCAGAACCAAACAGTGCTCTTTCTTCGATCCCTTCACGGGCAAGCCTATCGGCTGCCTCGTTGCCTTCAATGCCGTTATGCCCTGGGACATGGTTCCAAATTACCTCGAGTGGCTCAAGTGCCTTTTTTAATTTCTCAAATTCGTTTCGGTTTTTAACAGGTTTGTTCTCAGCAGTTTTCCAGTCGTTCTTTTCCCACGTTGGGATCCATTCCGTCGCACTGCTGACTAGATATTTGGAGTCAGTGTTAATTCGTAATTTCTTTATTCCAGCCTCCTGAGCCCTTTTAGCCTCAGCGGCCGGGCTGGCCGAGAGACATTCAACGGGTCGTCTGGGCCGAACCAGACGCCGATGTCAGCCCTGGGTTCACCTCTCCCATTGTAGCTGCAGGCGCCGTCGACGAAGACGTCTACATAGGGTTCCTGGAGGGGAGGGAACCAAGGATTCGGTGCTCGAACGCATGGAGGCGCACTCTTCGGTGGAGAACAGCTCTTCGCGCCATCTGTGCGCAATTCCAGGCTTGGGAGAAGGCTGTGTGACTTCCTGTAAACAGGAGGGTCTGAATCTTCGCTGTTGTCATCACTTGAAGATTGTTCGCACTCAGAGGAGGATTCATGGATATTCGTGGGCGTTCTCGGAAGTCCCGTTGTTCCTCGACGCCGCGAGAGCCGTTTCGCGATGCAACTTTCGTTCAGGCTCGGGCCTATCCGACCTACTGGGGGCGCGTAGGATTCATCGGAGCTTACCTTCGGCATCGTGGAAGAAGAATTAGGTGGTCTTCCCCTTCGTTTCGCTGTTTGACGGCCTTCCTCCGGCAGGATGGTGCTAATGGTTTTGGATTTAGTTGGTTTGAATATAGCAGACCTGGTGACTATGGGCTTGCCTCTTATTACCGATGGCTTTCGGTCGACAGTAGTTTCCCTTTTCGCCGTCTTTGGTTTTGTGGAGGGTGGAATTCGACCGGAAGTACCAGGTACTGATTCGAGATGTTCAAGTCCTCTCTGCATGGTGGATGACCTCGTGACGGGCCTTGACTTTTCTGCCTCAGCCTTGTTGCGGATCACTAACACCTGTTTGCGAGTTCTAGTTGGAATGTGCCCGTTTGAGTTGGCAGTTTCAGGATTGAATCTCCTCCTGGGCGGGGAATGGGATTGACTCATTCCGCCAGAGTCATCAGAATCTTCACTGGATGCGGTTGAGCTTGCCAAATCCGTTTCTGCGGCTGGATTTCCAGAAAGAGCCTCAACGCCTCTGTTTAATTTCCCTTGCTTGTACTCGAACTTATACTGGTAATCCTGGAGCCGTAATCTCCATCGTAGGAGACGTGCTCCAGGATTCTCAACATAGGTTATCTACTGGATAGGTTCGTAGTCGCAAGCCAAAATAAATTCTCGTCCGTATAGGTATGGGCGAAAATTCATTACCGCGTACAATACGGCGAGGTACTCTTTCTCGGCCTCAGGGTACCGTTGTTCGCAATTGTTCATCGTTTTCGAGAAGTATGCCACGGGAATATCTACTCCGTCTTTCTCTTGTGTCAATATTGCTCCGACCGCGTGCTCGGAGGCATCCGTGGTTAGTTTGAATGTCTTCTGAAAGTCTGGGTATAAGAGAATAGGCTCCCTACAGAGATACCTGCGAAGTCTTCTGAAGCTTCTCTTTTGGCTGTTTCCCCATTCCCATTATACGTCCTTTTTGAGAAGGTCGGAGAGTGGTTTTGCCAATTCAGCGTAATCTTGGATGAATCTTCGGTAGTACCCAGAAAGCCCCAGGAACTGTCGGATTGCTCGCACGGTAGTGGGTCTAGGAAATTTCCTAATGCCGTTAATTTTAGCTGGGTTAGGTTTTACCCCTTCACGCCCGATGATGTGACCTAGGTAGGCGACTTCCGTTCGTAAAAAGTCGCACTTGTCTGGTTGGAGTTTCAGATTAGCACTCCGAAGACGATCAAAAAGTCTTCTTGCCTTTTTATCATGTTCTTCGAGATTTTCTGCATATACCACAATATCATCCAAATAGACGAATACCTCTGTTCCATGCATGCCTTTTAACACCGTATCCATAAGGCGCTGAAAGGTAGCCGGTGCGTTCTTGATCCCCATGGGCATACGAAGATATTCAAAGTGTCCTCTAGATGATGAGAAAGCGGTTTTTGCTCGGTCCTCATGGTGTGTTTCAATTTGGTGGAAACCGTTTGCCAGGTCGAACACGGAGAAGTATTGGGCATTTCCAAGCTGGTCGAAGATGTCTGAAATGTTGGGTAGTGGATAGGCATCTCCTATTACTTTTTCATTGAGGGCTCGGAAGTCGATTACAACCCTCCACTTTCTTTCGCCGGATGCGTCGAGTTTTTTAGGGACGATCAAAAGTGGTGAGTTATAGGGAGACAGAGCTGTCTATGATGCCACTTTTATACTGTTTCTCTATCTGGGCATGTATTTGCTCAGTAGCCTCGTGAGGTGACCTGTATTGTTTTTTAACGATGATTTTATCATCGATGGTCGGAATTCGATGCTGGATTAGATGAGTGGAGGTGAGTTTCTCGCCATTTAAGTAGAAGATGTCAGCATAGTCTTCGGCCCAGCCGAATACATAATCCTTTTCTTCAGGCGATAGGTGTGACACATGTAAACTTTGTATCACTCTCTTCACGCGATCGGAATGACTTTCTCCCAGCTGTTCCTGAGGATATTCAGACAGGTCTTCTGTCTCCGATTCCGAGAATTTTTCACCAGGGAATCTGCAGAAATCAAAGGGGATGATTTCTTGGGGTGGGACATTAAATTCTATGTCTTGTTCTGTGGTGTTTATAGCGAGGACGTGACACTTGCCATCTTGAGCGGTGACGGCTGCTTCACCTATGTACAATCCTTCTGGGGTATCAATCCTTGGCAGGTACCCTTGATGGATTTCTGAATTGGAGACATCTATCGCAATGGGTTGCGTGGTTCTTGCTTTGATTTTCAAGATCCTGGCAAAAGGCTTGATTTCCGATTTAAGGGCTTTGTTGGCTTCCTGTGATTCCGCGTCGACAAATGGAATCGGCGTGATAGGGTTAGATACGGTGACTACAGTATTATGCCTAAATGAAATTTGTGCCTGCTCCTGCCGTAAGTATGGTCGTCCTAAGATCCCATCGGGCGAAATAGGGAGTTCGTTTCCTACGACGTGAAATTCTACAGGACTCTTAAAAATCGTGATTTTCACTGTACCAATTGTTTTCACAGGATCGTTGGTTATGCCGGTGATAAGGATAGAATTCAGGGGTTCGATAATCATATCCAGGCGTAAAGCGTGAAGTTTCACAAGATTCACGTCAGAACCTGGGTCGACCAGGAAGGTAGCCCTAGGAACTCGGAATTCGGATGCAGTTAGTTCAACTACTGGTGAGTCTTCTTGGCTGCGTCCCGTTCGAAGGACCCTACGGAGTTCTCCTGGAAGTGGACGAACTTGGGACGCTCTTGTATAGTTGAGTGACTCGTCACAGCGTCCGAGCGACGAGTCGATTGGGAGTTTAAAGCTTCTGATGGTCCTAGAGAGGCTGACCGGGGAGGGGTCATGCTTCCTGTAGTCTTGCTTTGCCCTTGCCACGACGAGTTGCCGGGTGCTTTATGACCCTTTTCGACTGGTGGACATTGCATCATGGCGGGATGAGGAGGATAAGGGTAGTGGGGTGGATATGGGTAGTTTAATGGGTATTGAGGAAAGGAATAAGGATATTGAGACTGATAATTAGGTTGATAAGGAGGGTAGGGCAAATGGTATTGACTGTACATGGATGTGTACATTGGGGCCTGGTTTGTTGGAGTGCTAGGTCCTGTTATTGTCAGAGTTGTGCTTCCCTTTGAACTTGGCCTCTCGGATTTTACCTGCTTTTCCGAATGTTCCATTTGCATCGAAAAGGGGCTTGGTGAGCGTTGCCGCTCTGACGCAAATTCTCTGGACCACGTGATATGATAGGATGACGCGGCGTTTCTCGCTTTCTCCGTTTACGTCTGTCGTTCTTCGGCATGCAGGGCGTGTTCAAACGCCTCGCTAAGATCTTTCGGATTGCGGGTGTCGACAAAAATTGATATATCATCTGGTAGGCCGCTAATAAAGGCGTCTAAAGCACAGTCGATTACTGGCTTCATCATAATGGCGCTTTCTTTGGTGGGCCCGTACGTGCCTGTATATTTTTCTTCAATCGCGTGTCTAGCGGCACTCAAAAGGCCTTGTACACGATCGTTATAATCGCTCACGGTTTCTGATTGTTTCATCCGAAGGTTAACGATAGATTCGAAGTACCATTGGTACTTTTTCGTCGGCGCGAATCTTTTTTTTAGGTGCGCTATTAGGTCCTTTACCCTAAAGAACTGTTTGTCGCGGACGCTTTCCCGAGCTACACCTTTGAGCTTGGCTTACACGGCCTTGATGAAACCGGGTTCCGTAATGTCGGTTACAAATATTGCTCCGTTTGCGACATCCTGTAAGAATTCTTTTAGGGGCGGATTTTTACCGTCGAATTGGGGGATATGGTATGTACTCTGCTGCAGACTCATACACTCCAATACCGATGCCATTGCCGCGCTCGTATTTAAATTGAGATTGGACGCGGGGGTCGGAATATTCGCAGGGTCTCCGGTTAATGAATCCGAGACACTTTGATTTAAGAGTATTTGAGTATCCTGTTCGGGATCCGTATCCAAGTTGTTTCGACCGTGGTTGTCCCCATGTTGGGGCGGGTTCCGATCTACGTTTCTAGGCATGTTGTTGTAATGCTAGCAAAATCGATATAGGGGAGACAAAATGTTTTTAGACTAACGTGTATCGTAGACCACCCCGGAATATTGTGACGCTTAATATATAAATATATGTACAGACATGTGACACAATAGCTTATTTTATATACCTTAATTTCTAAAATAGAGTTAGGCGCTATATTAGGGAGGGTTTGCCAACCTGCACAGGTTACGCGTGGCTTATCTGAGTTTATACCGGTTGCATATGCCAATTCCGAGACACATCTGAGTTATTCGTATGTGCTGATAAGGCTTTGCCTGAAGGAATTGCTATGGTGATTGCACGCCAATTTATAAATTATAAGTGATACTCGTGGAGCCGTTGTTGGCTCAGCTGTGCAGGGTTGTACCACACTCTAATATGGCGCGCCTATCACACCTTAAACGAGAAGCAAAATCTTGTAATCGAGTTTCGAAAACAATGTTGTAACCTTAGATTAGTGTTAGGCTTTAGGTTTTTTTTTTTTTTTAAGTGTGGCTTAGAGTTCAGAGTCACTAATCAGTATGGTCCTGTCGATAGAATCTAAGCTCTCAGGAACTATTGTTTCCGCGTCACTTGGTACTTCTGTTTCCGAATCTGAGGATAAGTTTATTATGGATGACTCGGACTCTGCAGCTAGGTCTATGACAGGTACTCCTAATTCTAGATTTGAATGTTTTGAAAATTGAGGTTCGCAGAGCTTTTGGCCTGGTTTTTTAACTAGAGGTTTGTGTTCTTACACTTGTTTGAATTTGAGAGACGTGGCCGGAACCTATAACGAGTCTAACTTTTTAGACGTTTTCTTCTGAATTGTACTTTCTGCTCGTTCCAGAAGGGATTCGAACAGACTTGAAAATTCGTCGAAATTTTTAATTTCGCGAATTTGGTCTGGATTTTCACTTATAATTGACTGCGTTACCTGCTCCTGAAATTCAGCGAATTGCTTTCTTTGGCGCAAGTCCCTTCCTCCTCTAGGGCGTTTTCGGCGAGAGATGTCAATGGCCACCGGTAGATGCGACATGAAGTTAGTAGGAAAAACCTGATTAATTTTGTTTAGTAAAAAGTAATAAAAATATTTTTTTTAAAAATAGTAAATAAAATAAAGTCGATGTTAAGTCACACAAGTTAGCCTCAAGGTCAAACCCTTGAGTGACTTGATTGCCTTTATTTTATTCTAGGATAAGGTACTAAAACTAGGAGGATGGAAATTGCAAATAAAATGAAGCCGATTTTTAAGTCACACAAGTTAGCCTCAAGGTCCAACCCTTGAGTGACTTGATTGCTTTTATTTTATTTTAAAATGAAGTATGAATCATGTAATGAGAATCGAATGATAGATTTCGAATAAAATAAGGTTAAATATTAGTCACACAAGTTAGCCTCAAGGTCAAACCCTTGAGTGACTTGTTAACTTTTATTTTATTCTAGAATGTAATGGGCGACAAATGAAGTATAAATTTAGAGAGAGAAAAAATTAAAAAGGCCACAAAATTTTAATTTTGACTCCAGATCACTTTAGGATAATTTAGTGGTCAATAAGTGGCTAATCAGAATGATTAGAATTAATTTATCAATAATTAATTAACAATAATCACCAGTCAGAAGAATAGAATTATAACATTATATTACAACATACATTATATTGATACAATGTCAATAATGTTAAACAATTGATAATTAATGAATATTAGATTAAATTAATGCAATATAATTATATATAATTATATATAATAATAATATCTACAATTATATATAATCAATGTGATTAAATTAATAAATAACAATAATCAATAATCAATAATACATGTCTTGTATATCATACGAAAAATAATTTGGAGAAGTAATTTGGAATAAAATTGATGTTCAAAATTTAGACTTTCTGCTAAAGAGCATAAAAGCTTAAATTTCAGAATTAACCTTCTGCTGAAAAGCATAAAGGGGAATTCTCAAGAACACAAGTTTAGGAAAATAAAATAATTTTCTTTTTCGAATTAATGCTTTCTGCTAAAGAGCATAAAAGACTTAATTCTAGAATTGACACTCTGCTAAAGAGCATAAGTGTAAATTCTTAATGAAAGAAAAGTTGGAATAAAAATTGAAGTTTGAAATTCAGTCTCTCTGCTGAAGAGCATAAGAGCTTGAATTTCAGAATTAACTTTCTGCTAAAGAGCACAAAAGCGAATTCTCAAAACTCAATTTTATTTATTTTTGGAGAGAAAGGATTATTTAAATTGAGAAGTTTCAATCCCTTCGGCGGACTATCGCGGGAATAGAATTGAAACTGTCGAAATTGGCACCCCCTGCGGGATTATCGCGGTGGTTCACCTATTTCGCTCAATTTAAGGAATTTAAGGAATTTATCAGGATTGGATTAAGGGTAGTGGAGTTTGAGTAATCAATAATATAATATATGTATTATATTATAATATCACATAAATATATATGAAATCATGTAAAAATTAAATTTTAAGAAAAGTTTTAAAGATACAAACTTGAAAAATGTCAGAATTGAATTTAAAAATTCAGAAGAACTGTAATTTTGTCTTTTTCATGAAGCTGAGATGGATAAGAAAATTATAAGAAAATTTGGAAAAGTAAAAGTTTGCTAGTAACAGAGAGTTACTAGTAAACGTAGCCGGTGGAGAATAGCGCGAAAGACCGAAATCCCCACCGCTGCCACCAACAGTTTGTTACGTACGGGTGGTAGGGATAAATAAATAATTAAATATTATAAATAATAAATTAATATTTATTTAAAAGATGAAAAAGTGTACGCGGAGGCTTCACAAACTGTAGGACACTTTTGTGTCCCTTTTTTTTATTTTTAAGTAGGATCGTTTTCGGAATCTTTGCTTTCTCTACAGGCTACCAAAACGGAATATAAAATGCTAGAATTTCGGTGAAAAGAAAATATCTACTTAATTTCGAGGGGCTCAATCAGGAGATTTTGCTTCTATATTCAAATAAAATATTATGAATTGAGAACGATACAGCTTACCGATATTTGTAGTTAATTCTACCAGTTGGTAGGACAAGAGCTGGAGAAGAAGGTTGTCTTCGATGTCACCCTTGATTTTCTGACTCAACTGGGCTTTTAAAAATTCTGTGATGCGTGACTAAAACTAGTCACTCTTGTTCATTTTTCACCGATTGCACGTGTTTGCAATTAACACACACACACACACGAATTCTCGACACTTTTGCCTTGTTAATTTTATAAAAATTAAAAGATGGATGGTTTCGAACCAGAAAGAAAACAGTACTTTTAAATTGTGTTCTTTATCCACTTTTAATCGTTTATAACCTTAATGTGGATTCTCGAAAAATATCTTCTCGTCGTTTTGAGATTCGACTACAGGATTATTTTTCGGAACTTTGTGGTTTAAACGATTCAAAGAAGGTCGTGAAGACATCAAGCTTATCACTGATTTTTTGACCAAAAATCACATTTTATCCGTCAACCACTCACCGTATTCGCCTGATATGGCTCCCTGTGACTTCTACCTATTCGGAAAATTGCATTTAGCCATGAAAGGAAAACGTTTTGCGTCCGTAGAGGCCATCCAAAAGGCTTATACCGACATCCTGAAGGACATTCCGGTTAATGGCCTGAAACACTCTTTCGAAAAGCTTTTGGATCGCGCAAAACAATGTATCGAGGCTAGAGAGGACTATTTTGAATAAATAAACTCGAATTTATCAGGACAAAGCTCCTGTCGTTTCTATTTTAGCTCAGTCTCGTTTATTTTGGAACGCACCTTGTAATAGTGGTTCGTTGGGCGTCCATCCACCACATAGGATCTGCCATTTTTATTTTCCTTATTGATTCTAAAAGCTACATGAAATTTTACACTTTTCAAGCAACAACACAACTGTTCCAAGATGATCCAATTTTGAGCAGCATAGGGCGTCCTGTTGTGGGATATATTACGAACGACATTTTTAATATAACAAAAGTGCATAAAAAAAGTCTATTGGTTAAAAGCACTTTCATCTAATTATTTTATGGCGACTCGCAAAGGCTCAAAAGTGGCAAATGTAATTCATGACTGGAATTTACTTTTATTTTTCATAGGATCGTTTAGACTGACACTTTTAACTGAGGAGACTGTTCCCAAGGAAAAAATGCTCTATAATTATGTAAAACCAATAAGGAAGAAGATTGTCAAATGTCATAGTAAGTCCCGACCCTCAAAGTGAAATATATTTATTTTTTCTAAACGCATCTGGTTGAGATTTTCACAATAAGTTTGTATTGATATTAGAACGAATTTGTCAACAGAATATATTTGCGGAATAATTTTTATGAGAGTTATGGGGGTTATCAGAAAAATAAAAAAATTGTTTGTCTCGAGAACGGTTGGACTAATTTCAATGAACAAAAAAATATATTATGGGACTGGGGAGGAGAATGTTAAGTTAAAGTTATAAAATTCTTTTGTCCACCGAAAGTGCTGCAAAAAAATTATTTAATTTTTGAGAAGTTTTTCCTATTTTTATATTCTAAAGGACATTTCTATGTTCTTGAGGTATACCTATTATTTTTCTAGAAAAAATGTTTAAACGCCCATTTTAAACAACTTTAATTTTCAAAGCAAGCAGAGAGGTAGAACGGGATTATAAAATTTTTTCATCTTGAACGTATTGCGTGCATCACAGTTTTTGACTGAATGTCATCACGGTTACTGGCGGCCACTATGCCTCTACAGTTCCAGCGGCTATCAAAGCCCCAAAAATTCAGTGCAAATAGTTGAGAACTTTTTGTCGTTGACTGATGATTCGATGAAAATCTGGTTTGAAAATATGAGCATTTTTTAATGCCATCTGTAATTAGCCTACAGAAGAGTCGTAATTTCCAAAGTCCACCACGTGAAAACAACAGTACGATTTTCGATCTCATTATTGGGTACTTGATTATCGTGAGTTTCTTAGCCTCTTCCGAATAGGGATGCCTGAATATCGTGACTCCCTTCGCCTTTCACGACCTTGAATGCCTGTTGATGAATGCTTTATATTTCTCTCGTAACAATTTAAACAAACCATCTGGGTTTCAAAAAGTCTTTTCATTAATCTATGCATCATTTAAATTCTGTTTAATAGAAAAATAAATATAGAAATGGTAGTGTCACCCTCCATATTAATATAATAAAAGATGCTGGTTTGCGATCAATGAGGGTCAAATATAAAGAAGAAAATTCTTTATAGTGTCAAAATTGTTGCGACGTTTCGTTGGCTATGGGTTTGCCAACCTCATCAGGCTTTATTAAATTAAAAAAAAAACACCAAATACTAAAATTGTCACACACAAGAAAAATAAAAATTAAATTAACTTAACATCCAGAACATACACAAAATTATAAAAATTTTACCTTTATAAAAGAAGTTTAACTCATGATGAGTAATGTCGAGAAAATAAAATTATGATAAAACTCATGATTTACTTAATAAAATGACGTGATGTCATGGAGTCGACGACACTTAGACTACTAAATTATTACATTCAAACAGTTAACTTTTAATATTGACAACAATTATTGTAAACACAGAATTTGACATGTAAACAGACATCAGCTGGAAAGCTATCATGAATTTAATCTATTAAGTAATGAAAAATAAATTCTATTCAAAGTAAATACGTCTTATTTTTTATTTATACTAAATTTATTAAATTTTATATGGATCATCTCTGATGTTAATCTTTTTCGATAGTCAGAGACATAATCAACAATCTTGGTATTTTCCCAATCAAATTCATGGTTGAATCCCAATTGATGTTCACAGACTACGGATTCACTGTTTTTTTAATTTTTGTGTTCATTAATACAAACTCTTAATGTTCTCTTAGATTCACCAATATAAGTCGCAGGGCAATTTTCACAATTGAATTTGTACACAATATTAGTTTGTTGCCAGTTGTTTGTGGAGTCTTCACCTAATTTTATTATTGATTTCAAAGTTTTGTTGACGACTGGGATAGTTGAAATATTGTATTTTTTAAAAATATTAGACAATTTGGTGAAGTTTGTTACGTTGTATGGCAAACATACCTTTGGTTGATGTCTGTATAAGTTTGAACGGTTATTTTTATTTGGAGAATTTGGAGAGCTGTATTTAATTTTATTCATGCGGATTTTTATATTTTTATCGATGAAGCTATTTGGATAATCGTTGTTTAATAATATTTGTTTAACAATCTTCAAATTGGCGTTATGAAACGTTTTGTGAGATAAAATTGCAGAAAATTTGCAAATAGATATTATTATTAAAGGTCATGGATGATTTGGAAAATTATTCCCTACGAATTTTAAAAGACAAACATAATTGTTCTCCTTTATTTTATTACAGATTTGTAGATTTGTAGTCTCGGAATTACCCGAATTGTGTGCATTGGCACGTATTCTATTTTATGTGACTTCGGTGCGTATACGAGTTTTTATGCGTACACTGGAATCTAAACTAGTATTGTAGTTGTTTGCGGCGCTAGTCATTACACTTGATATGTCACGACTAGTCCCGGCCATTTTGATTTTATCGATCTTGTGTAGTAGTAATGGATTTTAGTAGACGCATGCGCAGTTCAAATGTACAAGGCTTTGCCAGTAAGATGCTAACGCTGTACGAAGAAGAAGAAGAATAAGGAGGATTGAGCTTCGTTTCATGGCTATGGGCGCATGCGCATTTCAATTTTTACATTTCATTCCTTTCTGGCGAAATGTACTACATTGCGCTACTGTTAACTGTAGCGAAAAAACGAGTTTGCGCTCCGATGGCACATAAAAGAAATTTATTGACTTGGTTTTAAACATTTTTAATTCACAAGATAAGAACTTACAATTCACCTTTGAAGTTCAACAAAATAATCAAATTAGCTTTCTGGACGTGTCATTAATTATAAAAGATAATAAAATTATTTCTAATTGGTTTCAAAAACCCACCTCATCAAATAGAACAATTAATTGCTTTTCCAATCATCCAATTTGTCAGAAAAAAAAATATTGTTTATAACTTAGTTGATCGAGCGATATCTTTATCTCATAAAACGTTTCATAACGCCAATTTGAAGATTGTTAAACAAATATTATTAAACAACGATTATCCAAATAGCTTCATCGATAAAAATATAAAAATCCGCATGAATAAAATTAAATACAGCTCTCCAAATTCTCCAAATAAAAATAACCGTTCAAACTTATACAGACATCAACCAAAGGTATGTTTGCCATACAACGTAACAAACTTCACCAAATTGTCTAATATTTTTAAAAAATACAATATTTCAACTATTTCAGTCGTCAACAAAACTTTGAAATCAATAATAAAATTAGGTGAAGACTCCACAAACAACTGGCAACAAACTAATATTGTGTACAAATTCAATTGTGAAAATTGCCCTGCGACTTATATTGGTGAATCTAAGAGAACATTAAGAGTTTGTATTAATGAACACAAAAATTAAAAAAACAGTGAATCCGTAGTCTGTGAACATCAATAGGGATTCAACCATGAATTTGATTGGGAAAATACCAAGATTGTTGATTATGTCTCTGACTATCGAAAAAGATTAACATCAGAGATGATCCATATAAAATTTAAAAAATTTAGTATAAATAAAAAAAAGACATATTTACTTTGAATAGAATTTATTTTTCATTACTTAATAGATTAAATTCATGATAGCTTTCCAGCTGATGTCTGTTTACATTTCAAATTCTGTGTTTACAATAACTGTTGTCAATATTTGAAGTTAACTGTTTGAATGTAATAATTTAGTGGACAAAATGTCGTCGACTCCATGACATCACATCATTTTATTAAGTAAATCATGACTTTTATTATAATTTTATTTTCTCGACATTACTCATCATGAGTTAAACCTCTTTTATAAAGGTAAAATTTTTATAATTTTGTGTATGTTCTGGATGTTAAGTTAATTTAATTTTTATTTTTCTTGTGTGTGACAATTTTAATATTTGGTGTTTTTTTAAATTTAATAAAGCCTGATGAGGTTGGCAAACCCATAGCCAACGAAACGTCGCAACAATTTTGACACTATAAAGAGTTTTCTTCTTTATATTTGACCCTCATTGATCGCAAACCAGCATCTTTTATTATAGAAAAATAAATAGTTGAATCGAAAGCTGACGATCTGCGCTTCGAGAAAATATAGGGTAGTCTGTGTAATTCCGGGTCCAAAGTAAGACAACCCTACGCGAAAACTTTTCATTTTACGTGCGTGATAAAAAGGAATGGAGCACCACTGCAACTACAAGTTGAGATTCGAATACCGGTATTAACGTGACTTGTTCATCTCCCCTTGAACTCCAATCTGTAATAGTGAAAATTTCACCATTTGAATTAGTAAAAATTATCTCACTATTGAAATAGTAGAATGAGTTTTATCACTATTTGAATTACTGAAATCCACTGTTTGAAATAGTGGAATGGACTTTTTGAATTAGTAAAACCCACTATTGTATTTAGTAAACTCCACTATTTCAAATAGTCTATTTTGCTATTTTTAAAATGATATTTTCTTTCAATTCCAATAATGAAATTTCACTATAAAATAGTGAAATTCATTACTTAAAAATAGTACTTGTGTGTATAGTGTTTGACTAGACTTATTTGAAATTTGGTAAAAACTTTCCTTCAATGTCGAACATCCCGTGAGCATTATTTTAGAATTTTTGTTTGTCCCATTTTTGAGTAATCAATCGTCAAAATTGCGAATTAACATAGGCAATTATCAAATTATTAGTATTTTACAACCCTATATTTCCTCGAAGCGCAGATCGTAAGCTTTCGCTTCAAGTACACTCGAGATTCCCTATAACGAGATTCCCTGTAACGAAACCTCTCTTTAACGAGCGCGTCACGCCTCCCTATAACGAGCAGACGATCGACCCCTCTTCTCCCACTACTACGGAATGAAGCGCACTCGAATTTGAAAAAGTAATCAATGAGTTTGATGGCTTTTATCACAAATTAATGAATTAATCACAAATTTTTAGTATTTTCAGTACATACCGTCAAATAAGTTAATTCCATGTTCAATACTCACAGAAATCTTTTTTATATGCTTTTAACTATGTTAATAAATTATTCACATAGCCTCACTGACAGACTGACTGCGCGCATTACATAATGCGCATAACAGCGCGTAGCAACAAGTAGGATATGGAGGGGATCCCTCTCGCGCTCGTTACAGAGAGGTCTCAAATGCTCGAGCTTCTCTTTACAGGGAATCTCGAATGTATTTATTATTCTATTAAACAGCCGATAAAGTTGAACGCCAAAAAATCTGTACAAATGTTTAAACAACACATGTTTAGACCCACCTGGGGGTTGACAACCCTACAATTTTTCGCTTGTCTGGTCGTCAAGTTTCAATTGTTACTATGTTTATCTTATTAATCTTATTTGTAGTCAACTCACATAATTAGGATTTTCAACAAATAATTACACAGGTCTGCAAGCTTTTGTTGTTGAAAAGCTATGGGTCGTTTCCGGAGTAATTTTTGACGTAGAATCCGAATCCGGAATCAGAATCAGCCTATCACGTCAGAATTTTGAAATATTTGAGGTTATGTTCTCGAAAAATGGGGTTTTTCGCTACTTTTGAGGTTATGTACAGGGCGCAAGAAAGTTTTTTGGTTTTTTTCCCAAATGTCATCATTTAACACTACTCTTTCCCTTCAAAATGAGCTGTTAAACAGTCATGAGCGATTTTTTTTCACGAAGATATGGTCATATCAAGTTTTGACATTTATCCGAACAACCTTATGAGCATTCACATTGACTCTTTGGTGCATACCATTTCGCATTCGAAAATTTATCTTGCAAATTTGTGCTTACGGGTTTTGATGGTCTGTGAATAAGAATTTACAGCCAGAAAATTGACATAAGAGAGCGAAATCGTTTAATTTCGTAAATTTCGATCCTTCATTTTGAATCCACCATCTTAGAAATGGAAATGTCAATTTTCTGACTGTAAATTCTTATTCACAAACCATCAAAATCCGCAAGCACAAATTTTCAAGATAAATTTTCGAATGCGAAATGGTATGCACCAAAGAGTCAATGTGAATGCTCATGAGGTTGTTCGGATAAATGTCAAAACTTGATATGACCGTATCTTCGTGAAAAAAAATCGCTCATGACTGTTTAACAGCTCATTTTGAAGGGAAAGAGTAGTGTTAAATGATGACATTTGGGGAAAAAACCAAAAAACTTTCTTGCGCCCTGTACATAACCTCAAAAGTAGCGAAAAACTCCATTTTTCTAGAACATAACCTCAAATATTTCAAAATCCTGACGTGATAGGCTGATTCTGATTCCGGATTCGGATTCTACGTCGAAAATTACCCCGGAAATGATATTTTGTTTTCCAACAACAAATACAAACCCATTATTTGCAGACCTGTGTTATTGACATAATGACCCGCCTATGCTTAGAAAACCTAGCCATTTCGTGTTAGGACGTATATAATGCACTAGTTTCGACGCGTTTTGTTCCATTGACATTTCGGTGAAGGTACTTTGCAGTGGGATCTCGGACTATGACACTCAGGAAACAATGTAAAACTGATAGGCATGACCGAAGAAATTACGATAATGCCAATGTTAACAATGCACTTTTGTTGCTTTTTAAGTGTCAAATAATTCTTTTTCTTTCTAAATTCATTGTGAGAGAGGAGAGATGCTTATAAATTTTGAAATTTAAAATATGGTCTTCAAATTGCAGAAACGAAATTAAGTTACCAATATATTTCAGACTGAGTTGAAATATTTCAAAAAGTACTTTTCTCCATTTTCTCCCTACCTATAGAGTAATCCGCCTTCCAGGTAACATTACGTTTGCAAACAATTTTCAGAAAGATAATGTTTCCAGCATCCAGACGAAACATATTTCGGCACTTAATTTTAGAAATTTTTCATAAACTTTAAATTTTTGAAGTTTCTATACAAACCAGCATTGAATTATTATCCTAGGTGCATGCCTGAAAACATAAATGTATTTCTTTCCTGATTTGGAGAGTGTAATTTTGAAAATTCCAAATTCAAAGTATAAAATGTAGGATCAGAAAATGTATTCCCATCTCTAAATCAGCTCGCCAGATCAGCTCTTGGTAGAATCGCTGCCGTACAAAAATAAAATCAATTTTTTATTTGTTACCTGCCCTTGAAATGTCGAAAGGTTATGGGCCCAAAGACGCGAGACAACAAATATTTTCGATAAAAAAAAACTGTCAGAATTGGCTCAATTTTTTCTTAGTCCTCGTAAAAAAAGAGAAAAATTCTCGTTGTCAGACAACAGACAAAAGAAAATTAATAAACTATCGCGATGGATATGTCAAAGAGCACGTGGGGCAAATTGAAGTCAATTTATGATCAGAAATCGGAGACCAATGTCCACATGTTACTACCACAATGGTATAGTATGCAGGACATTTCTAGGGGGAATTAGGATAAAGGGAATTTCATTTTTTTTCTATAAATTAAGGAACCTTATATTATACATATAAGTTTTTAGTAGTATTTTCCGAAATATATAAATTACATTTTTAACTTATGCAGTGCGTTAATCTGATTAAGCGGCTGTTTTCCTCAACCGACGTATCTTTACGAATACATTGAAATGTACATGAGGCTTCATTTATTTGTTTTTCAATAGCAAGTTTTATTTTTAGAAAGCAAGCTTTTGTAAAGATTGCGAATAACCGTTCAGTGTTGCTTTCACTGTTCTCGAGTTAAAAAGTTAATTTCCATGTTTCTACAGTTAAACATAACATTGAAGAGTTTATCTAGTCTTTCAAGCATGCTGATAAATCCCTTAAATGTAATAAAACTTTTGTTAATTGTTTTCCATACCCGGAAGAAATATTAATTCACACTATGATTGAATTCAATGGCGTTGAGATTATAGTAGAAAATACTTCAGACTTTTTAGAACCATACAAAGACTGGGAGCCTTCCGCTGTAGAAGACACTTATGCAGTTTGGACCCCTAAACTTGGTTCCAGAACAGATAAAGCTGTTTGTATGAAAGATGACGAAGATGTTGACTCTGTTTATAAACAAAGAGCAATGGAGTTTGGAGAAGCGGAACAAGAAAAAGTAATCGTGAGTTAAGAGCTGGTAAACATCGGTTCAGAAAAGTATCATCAGTACGTCATTTGAGGCAATTGGTCCATCTTATAACTATATTCATGTTAAAGCGTCACCATTTTCCTCTAATAATCAGTATATGTCATTTCGCTGAAGTGTAAATAACGCGCCTTCTTTGTGCTCTAACCATGTCAACTTTTGTGCCAACAAAACAACATTTGTGGGAAGCTCTGCTTTTTTGCTTTAACTTGAAGAAAGTGTATTAGTGTATTGGTTCCGGCGTGTCAAGAGTGGCAAGTAGCTAATGCTGTGCATCTGGTAGGATCAGCTTGGAGTGCTTTACTATGAGCTACTCCAGCCTAACGAAACCATCACTGCGGAACGTTGCCAACAACAATTGATGCAATTGAGCCGAGTATTGACGTTTAAACGCCCCCAATATGCCAAAAGACATGACAAAGTGTTCTTTCAGCATGACAACACTTGGCCACACGTTGCTAAAGTCTTCAAGAAAACTTTGGAAGCACTTAACTGGGATGTCTTACCCCACCCGCCGTATTCCCCAGGCATTAATCCTTCAAACAACGACTTGTTCCAATCGATGGCTCATGGCCTGGCTGAGCAGCACTTCACTTTTTATGAAGAAGCCAAAACTTGGGTCGATTCTTGCATCGCCTCAAAAGATGAGAAATTTTTTGAACGCGGTATCCGTATATATTATATATCGGGGACTTGTCTGCTAAAACGTAAAAAAAAGACAAATTTTATCGAAGTGGCCCCGAAGATTCGGGATTGCCTACGGTAGAACCGGCGTTAATGGCGGCTGCAATTATGATTAGCACAAAGGGTCTCCTGACACCATATTTATAAATTATGTTGCCCTGAAATAAATTTTCACAAAAATAAAAAAAGCCATTGTGTTCGCCTTTTTACTTAAATTATAATCAACCAGCTATGAGGTTTTCTCCCTGGACAACGACAGAATTGAGCTTCGCGTCCTATGTATTACATCGGCTGAAAAAGCTGGCGTATGCGCAGAAACTTAGGTTTCCACGGGCATTTCGTCTTGTTAGGACGACGACGCCAAGCAACCAATAATGTGAAGCGTCATTAAATAGAGGCAAGAGGCACGTCGAGAGGCAATTTATTAAAATATAAGAAATTAAATCTTTACATCGATTTTCCGTCTGAGCTCTATTGATACTTGAGCAATAGGCTTGTAAATATAAGTGACTGATATGGCGTGCCTCGCTATTAGTTAAGAAAGAAAATAAAATAAAGAAAAGTTTATCACGTTACAACTCATGTGAAATACCACTGTGGGCAAATACTGAGGTGAATTTTGTTATAAAATGAAAAATCTTTATTTATTCATCCAAATCAATTTTATCCCCTTCAAAGTAATTCCCTCCCGATATAATGCACTTATGCCAACGTTTTTTCCAATCGTCGAAACACTTATTAAATTCGATTTCCGGCATTGCCTTCAAAGTCTTCTTCGATTCGGCTTGTATCTCTTCAATCGTGTCAAAACGGTGTCCTCGGAGTCGTCTTTTGAGGTTGGGGAATAGCCATAAGTCACACGGAGCCAAATCAGGTGAATATGGTGGTTGTGGAACAATATGCATTGAGTTTTTGGCGAAATGGTCACGAAGAACGAGTGGAGTGTGAGACGGCGCATTATCGTGATGCAAAAACTACGAGTTGTCTGCCCAAAATATCTTTTGAAACGGTGTTGAGTGATCCTCTTGAAATGCCAATAGTGTCAGCAAGGTCTCTAATTGTCAATCGATGATATTTGTGCACTAATTTTTTTATTTGATTGACGTGTTGCTCGTCAGTCCGGGGCGTTCCAAGTCAACCACACGTTCTCTGCCTTCTTTCAAGTCTTTGTACCGCTTAGAAACATTTTTCTGCGACATGGTCGAATCACCGAAGACCTTCTGCAACATTCTGAACGTTTCCGCAACTGAAATTTCATTCCGCAAATAAAATTTAGTGTCACTTCTTTGCTCAACAAATTCAGACATTGTAAAAATCGAAAAAAATCACTTATAGTCGTTTAGAAAACACAAGCGTAACTATGTAACAAATGATGACATTGACATGAAATTTGGCACAGACGCCAGTAACAGTAGAACCAACATAAAAATTAAAGAGTCTGCACGAATCGGTTAGCCCGCGAAGTTTAAATTAAAAATTCACCTTAGTTTTTGCCCACAGTAGTATCTACATGTAATTTTCATAATAAATTGTCTGCTATTGTGTTGTTGATACAGAACTCAGAATGGGCTAAAGTGTAACATAGACTCTAACGTTTTCTTACATACTTTAAATAAATAAAAATTCGATTAAAAAATTTCGAGCAATAATGCTCTTTATGAAGTGTTAACACGTTGCACAAAAGAATTGCGATGTCTCGTTAAGTATTCGCCCAGTTATTAAGGACGTTCTCTTGCCCGTAGATGTGCTCATCCTACTCTATTATAGGTAGTGGGATTACTGTTAAGCTTTCTAACCGAATGAGTTGAGCACCGTTTATGCGCAAAAGTAACAAAATGTGTCTTTTACGTCGATTTGTGCGATTTGGTAACACCGCTTTCCTGTCTTTCTCATATCGAGTCGAAAGGTCGAAAGCATATGGTGTGAGAGAGGTTATATTATGAGTTTATTGACAGTTTGTAAATACTAATAAGATGTCTAATAAATTTCGCAACAAAAATGGATTTTTTATTTCACAAAAATCAGCTGCTCGTAAAAACAAAGCTCTGGAAGCAATGTCAAATGTAAGCGTACGCGCGCGCTGTTGGTACTGTGTTGCCAAGTCACCATATTTGCTTCAGCAAGCCGGCTAAGAATTTGTGCAACTGCGAGTTTCAACAACGTATATCTTTAAAAGTAGTGCCGGTACACGTATTTTTTATGATGGCATACGATTCCTTATAATCTCTAGTATAATATACTAGTTTTCCAAAAAAATCTAAAGAAAATTGTGCTTTTAATGTAAAGAAAGGTATCACAAAACTGAACTACGCCTATCTAACACGTGTTAAGAGATTCAACTTTAGAGTTTAATTTCTCGATTTTAAGTACCGGTCTTGATGCTAATCTTTTTACCGCTTTGTAGATCATGGTAAAAAGTACTTATTTACGAAGTTTGAAAGAAATCTAAAGAAAAGTGATTTTCAAGAGAACGTCCTTAACGATTTTCTTCCAAACCGGAATTGAACGCGGCGAGAACGAGGTAGTCTGGTTTTCACAGACATTTTCGTTCGTACTCCCAGCGAGCGCCACACCAACCTGTGGTTGCTGCCACACGACCAATTACTCAGGTCAAGCAACGTGTGGCATGGTTCGCTGGATGGACGGGCGTCCCTCGCCCACATTTCTTTTATTTTTTTTATGGTTAGTTTTAATAGGTTTGTTAATAATTGCTAATAAATAGAAATAAATAGTTATGCAAATACAACAATTATAAATAAACAGAATTATCATTGCATCATGAAAAGACATAAATAATCAAATATTATAAATGAAGATAACTATTGTCACGTGGCAAATTTAGTTAATATTAAATACAATAAACAAGTATAGTTACAATTTGAACAAGAAATGACAAAAGGTTAGCATTGATTATTTGAAAATAATCTCGACTGGTAAAAAAATCAGCAAAATGCCAAATTTGCAACTGAACAATGCGTGACCATCTGATCATTTCCCTTATTTAAATGCTCATTTTTGTTTTTGAGATTTCTCAGCATGTAATAGTAATCTCTTCAATCTTTCTTGGAAGATTTTGAATCTTCTCACAACGTTCAAACCTTCACACACCGTTGTCCAATGGGAGCCCGCGCTTACGCAATTAGCACGCGCCAAGCTGGAGGTGAGATGGGGGAAAGGCTTTCTCCTCGTCGTCGCGTGGCATGCTTTCTCTTATCAACGCATACCAATTTTTGAACACTTCTACAAGACGAAATATCCAACAATTTGGAATTTGAAGAACGCCATTATGATCGCGAAAATGCCAGCTTTCTCCTGATACCGATTTCCAACCCGAAAACGGTCGCAAAAAGGGGGAAAACATCGTGTATAAAAATCTTAATTTATTAATTTAATTGGACGTAATCGCGGTCGTTAATTCAGGCGCGCGCAAGTTAATTAAGGGGAGAAATTGATTGAGAGGTGGAAATACGAGGCGATGTGCTTGATTGCAGATCCTCGAAAATGAGTCCGGTTCCGCACCTGCAAAAGGTGAGGACTTGTCGCTCGTCGCGGCGATTTCTTTTTCTGGACGATATCTCAGGTTAGAGCTCATAGTCAGGTGACGTGCATTTTAGCATAACCGCACCTGTCTATTAGAGAATCTAATCGTGTATGTTTTCCCGTCCCCTTTTTCAGATAGGGATTTACAGGCTCCGGTTTTTATTTTTGGTTTTTTTTATTTTATTTGTCTCAGGCGCGTTTTGTTTTAAAATTTAGTCTGGGTTTTTTCTCGGTAGTTATTTCCGACATCGGCGGGTTACCAGGGGATAAATTTTATTCTGATTTAAGCGGATTCGTCCTCCAATTCTTGAGCAACTAGTACCCGTTGACTCACCTCAGAGTGAGAAATTGGGAACGTTGCTCTCCTTTTAAGATTATTTTTCTTTCTTAACTAAAATTGTTGATCAGGTGCCGTAGCCCTTAGGGTACTTTACCTGTGAGGCAAAATATTTTATATTTTTTTTTGACTCTTGCGAGTTCATTTGTTGATCAGGTGCCGTAGCCTTTCGGGGCGCTTTACCTGGGAGACAACATTCTCGTTTTTCCTATTTTCTTTATTTTATTTTAGTTTTATGAAATCAATTGTGGATCTAGTGCCGTAGCCCCTTAGGGCACTTTACTAGTGAAACGTTCTTCCTTACCTTTAGAGAATTGGAACATGAATCCGCCGGTATTGCGGGTATTTTGCGGCAGGATATTTTTTTTTGTTGTTCTTTGAAAATTAAGAAGTTGAACGCATCTTCCTGTGCACATGATGATAATACCTGTAAGTGTAAGCCAGAGTGCTTCTAGTCACTACAGGGCTCTGATGCCGTAAATTGGAAGATTTCTTTAATTTTCAATGTGGGTCGATAAATAAAATTTTTTGTCTTTTGGAGTGTCGCAGGATGGGAAACATGAATATAAAGTATACTAAATTGAAGTTGAAATGAGCCTGGAAGTCAACCATAATGTTATTTTCAGATGTAGGGACAACCCAAAAATTAAACCGTGTATTTGAAGGCGCAACTGCGCGAAATCTTGGTGCTTGCTAATTGAAGTTTTCTTTATGGTTTTTAGATTCTCAAAAATCAAATATCACGGGCAATATATCCGACGATTCCTCCGTTTTATTTTGCTCATTCGGAAAAACTGAAAATCGTGAGTTTCTTTGCTGTTCTCACTCTTAAAATAAAGAATAAAAGCTCGCGAAATTTTCACCCTTCGTGTGACCCACACGTAGATTTTGAAAGGACAATTTTGGTCTAAAATAGGGCAAAGTTGCCTTTCCAAAATTCAGGAAATTGATATAATTAGAAATTGCAGATTTGAAATTTAAAATCAGAATCTAAAAGCGAAACTTTTGACCAAATCGGGCAAAAATAACTTGATGAATTTTTAAAAATTGATAAATTAAAGATCGTAAAGGTCGAAATGTTTCACCCCGATATTACAATGATTAAACAGAAAATGATAACATTATTTTTTATACCAATTCCATAGAAATTGATCCTGGATTTATAAAAGAGGCATACTATACAAAATTATTTGTGAAAAGTGTAAAGCAATTTAAGTGGGGCAAACTGGCAGACTTTTTAGTACTAGAGTATAAAAACACGTAAAGAATTTTTCATAGCGCCTCCTTTGAAAATCCGATTTTCGGTACCTGTAGAGCGGGTTGAAACTACGATTTTCAGCCCTAGGGTTGAAAATCAGATTCTCAAAAGAGTTGCTATGAAAAATAGTAGACATTACTCGAAACAAAACACAGCGAAAGCATTTCGCGTGATTGCAGCCCTCGTTTCACTCGGGCAGAGCAAACTTCACACTCATGCAATCGCTCTGTTTCGCCCCTTGTAATGTAATATACTATTGAGAGAGAATGTAATGACCATAATGTTCTACCTAATCATAAAAAAGAATATACTGCATTACATATAAAAAGAGAGAGAAAATATTCTATAAATTCAAAAGCAGATTTAGTAAAGAATAATAGTTGTTATGGCAGCATGATAGGTTACATTTAAAGCTCGAGTTTTGCTATACATTTTTTAGAAGTTTCTAGAATCTGTGAAATACTTTCAACTTTTATTGAATGACTTTTACGGTCTGTTGGTTAGTATGCAAGTAGGCTTCATTGTGTAGATAGTTGTGGCGAGTAAAGGCTTAAGAGGGTGAAAGGAAGAAGAAGAAGAAAGGGATTTCATAAGATCGACTTATTTCTACTTCACTACTTTTTTGTTTACTTCTTATAATTGTTGGTTTTAAGGCTTGTAATAGTGAATTTAGTCGGTTTGGTATTTTGAGTATTCGAATTGCTTCGGATTCTTGAAATTTTAGATAAAAACTAATGTTCTTCCAAAACATCAAGAGCTATAGTATTTTTAGATTAAAAAATATATACATATACGCATGAAATAGAAAAAGCATGTATCGAACCTGTAAAAAATGTAGGTTTAGCGTAGAGTGTTGTTCCGTGTATGTGAATATCAGGAAAAATTATGTATTTATGCTGCATAGCATGTTGATGAATCTTGTCTTGAAACTGTGCATTGTTTTGAGTGTAGTATTTTCGGAAACTGTATCTTGATTTTTTATAGTTGATTTTGAGATTCGCATGCAGCATGGTTTTTGTTTCCAAGGTTCAAGAAGGAATTTTAGGTTTGATTTTAGTTCCATGTTTTGGCTGAATAGTAATTGGAGACTGGTAAAATTCATATATAGCGTGAAAATGAGCTGTTGTTAAAGGATAAGGTTGAAGAAATAAACTTGAGGACGGTAATAATTGGGGATGAATAGGATACAGACAATCTTCTTCTCCCATGCCTGGTATTAACACTTGGCTGTTCTCCATGCATTGAGGCATTTCGATATTGTGCTATTATATAAACAAACGAAAGAGATACGTTCATGAAAATATAAGATGAAAGAAATTTTTAGGCGTTTGGAGTGAAGATAATTACTTCACTTATACAGGGTGTCCTGAAACTCAACATTCATATTCTAAGGGTTGATTTTCTAGTCAAAATTAAGTCTAAAATGCCTCTTGCAAAGAATTGGATTCACCCTCAAAATATGTTTCTCTACTTTCGGAACACTGTGTATAGCAATGAATTCAAGTATTAAAGTTCGGAAATAAAATACAAGAAAAATCGAACAAAATCTTAACAAATGAGGAGATCTATTTTTGAAAACGAAAATCGATATAGCAAAGACTATTATGTAGAGAAATGTAGTCATAAGTAGGGTCAGATTATATGGCTGTGCAGGCTTGATCAAGGAATTTGTTAGTCGAAACATGGCCTATCATGTCTTGGATTGCTAGATTAAGGCCTAACTTACCTTGCCTAGTTAAATCTTTTAACCTTCCGTGGTTAGTGCGACCCAACTTATGGCCACATGTCTACTTAAAATTTGACGTTCCACCGAATTCTGCTGATAAATATGTGCAATTTCATTTACATATTAAAAAAATAAAATCATATCAACATTCAAGACATGCCCTCAAAGTCTCATACTCTTTGTGAAGAAAGGTACGCTCTATCGACTTTAAGGAACAAATTCTCTTGATACTCGCGCTTCGCGTTTGATTTTCTGTAAAAATTTCTGTAATTCTAATAAATTACATGATTAAAATAATTTGTTTTCTTCCGAAAATCTCAGGAAGATAAAGAAAATTGGACTTTATTTGAGCAAAGGACTGCATTTTGACGCCTTATTCATATCTCACGTATTTTGTTTAAAAAATTGAATTTTTATGATACTTTGAAAAATAAAAACAAAAAATATACAATTGATCAAAAACTATGTCAGATAAAATTTGTAGACCTTATTAAAGCGAAAAATTTCCCACTCTTACGTATTTGATCGCAATTGACATATTCTAGTTATAAAAAATAATTTTTAATTTTAAATAGTATTTTTCTAAATTAAAGAAAAAAAATGCAGCAATTAAAATTTGTGGATCTTTCTGTGGTGAAAATTTTTGTATTATAACGTTTTTTTATATCTTCTATAGCTTAACTATAAAATAGAATTTTGATATTTACTTTTCTCAAGTTTCAACATACTGTGAATTTTATAATTTTGGTTTCTTCGAAAAAAGTTATGAGGATAATTAGTAGAGTTTTATGAGCACTATTAGAAATCAATATTGCGATTTTTAATTTTTACAAAAATCACAAAAAATACTCTTTCATAATTTTGGTCGGGTGTAGCTACTTAACGATCTTTCTTTACTTTTTGGGCTTCGATAAAGTATGCCAAAGCTCTATCCAATCGGATAATTCTATTGAGAGTTATCGTGTCCGCAGACGCCGGATAGACAGATAGACACTTTCGTCAGAAACGGTTTTTCTGACGCAGGGGATCTCAAAACGTAAATATTTGATGAAAATTCCAAAAGCGATTTTTCACATAAAACCAATACCTTTGCACATAATGAAAATATAAAAATACTAAATACACCTTCAATTTAGAAATGATTTTTTGAAAAATTGACATGTTATTGATAATCAATTGGAAAAATTCTATTCAACTGATTGACTAAATAAATTAAAAGTTAAAAAATAATAATTCAATTTTGTTCATCTGTTTATTGGTATTGAATTCACTTTTTTTTCACTGCATTGCATCTGTTTGCCCTATAACACCATTTACGTCCTCCAGGCTTTACAGTCTAAAAGAGGTATTTTATCTCAATAAAATTCGAGGAAGTGATATTCAAGAACAGTGAACTTTTACCAGGATGAAGTAGGACATTGTTGGTCAGAACTTTTCGAGACTTAACACTGCTTGCTCCACCGACAGCCTAAATGTAGTGCAAACAGTAATTGCGCAGCTCCTTCTCTTTTATGCCGATTGTCAATTTTTATAGGCCACGCTTTAACTGGCTCGATACCTTTCGGCGGTAGTGTACAAGTAACCATATACTGCACATATATTCGATGCGACTACACTACACCAATCATCTATAAATGGTCTTAATTTTTAATTGCTTCGGAAGTCGTAAAGATCAAAATATAGGTAGGTAAAATTTCAGGGGCGCAGCAAACTAATGAAAGTATTTTAATTGATAAAATTTTTAATACTTCCAAATCTAAAAACGGGAAGAGTATTGTATTTTGAAACTGAAAATTGGCCAAAAATGAATCAAGCCAATTTTTGATGCTGTAACAAAGTTACATAAGTGCCCCGTGGGGACACAGCCCTGCGACCGGAATTCGGGGGAACGCGGCCCGGCATGCTTCGCAGTCGCGTGCCGTCGCCGGTTCCTTCTTCTTTCCTGGTCTCGCGATGGTGATGGTCAGCGCTGTCGAGCGAGTTACGTTTTCCCGCGGCATCGGTCGATTATTCATGTCGAAGTGCCTTGGTCTACGATCCACGGAGTGTAATTGCGCAATAAACTGATTAGTTGGTAAATGCTCGCTTAATTTTTGTGTATTCCTTTCTCGGCGTCCCTCCTTCCCTTCCCTTAGTGAGCGGCCCCGGTCGCAAACTTGGCGCCCAACCAAAAAACCCACGAAATCCTATTCTTCCAAGTGGTGCAAATTCCTCCAGCCGAGAAAACACAGAGTAATTAAAATTGCCAAGTGACAAAGGAAAAATATACACTGCGGTGAAAAATAAATGTAACACAAAAATAAAATTAAAGGAATAGCAGACATCACGAGTAAGTAACGTAAAAATAAAACGATGAGATTAAGGTCCGGAAAAATAAAAAACAACAGGAAAATGGCCAACAAAAATGAAATTAGCGAAAATGAAAAAATAAAGGAGATAGAGTTGGAAAATAAAGTGTCGAAGAGTAAATTAGAGGGGGAAGAGAACGAAAATAGAGAAATAGCGAGAAATAAAATAAGTAAGGCAGAATCAGTCGAAACGAGAAATGAAGAGATAGAATTAGGGAAAGAAAGAAAAATAGAATTAGAGGTTAGAGAGAGACAGCATGCCAACAAAACAGGTACAATACCTAAAGCCACAATACGTAGCATAGAGACAATTTCAAGACGACGCGACAAAGACAGACAAAGCAAGGACACACTACAGTAACACAACGTAAACAGAATAATAAATAGTACCCACAAAGGCATGCTCTCTCCTAACACGGAAAATACGGTAGGTTATTGGCGGATATTAGAAGAAGAAAGCGTAGATTTAGATAGAATTAAATTGCGGGAAACAGAATTGAATTACTTAAGAAGGGAACGTAAAGTAAGAGAAAGGGAAAAATTAGATAAAGAAAGGTTGGAAATCGAAAGAATAATTCAAGAAAAGTTAGAAAGGGATAAATTAGAGCGAGACACATACGAAATAAATCAAAGAACAGACGAAGATAGAACATTCGAAATAGACTCCTTTATACTAACAAATAATGAATTTTGGAAAGAAGCAGAAATACTAATTGAAAACGAAGAACAGAAAAACGATAAGTCAAAAATTCAAGAATTAACCCTAGAAATAGAGTCATTAAAAGAGAAAATGGAACAAATCTAAAAAAGTACACAAAATAAAATTGTAGAGACGCACAACGCACAGAACATAGTTAGCCCTACAGTAAAAAGCGAAATAAAAGTAAATAAAAATAGAATAACAAAAACGGACAAAAGGACAGAAAAAGTAAATACAGAAGAAAACGAAAAAGACCGAAATAAGTTTAAGTTACCAACAACGGTTCCCCGAAAATTAATAAGGAAAGAGATATTAACCATTCCAGAAAATAAACGAAACCAGGCGCAAGTCGAACTATACGATGACCAAAGTAGAGAGAATAACAATCTAAGGGATGAAAACATACAGGACAACGAATTACAAGCAATGCGGGCATCGCTCTTCCCATTCGGAATGGTCCAAACACCTTTCCAAATCATGTTAAGTTGGCCAGTTAAATTTGGAAAGAATACAGATGACAGCCCAACAATTTTCTTAAGTAATTTATTGAGGTTTAAAAGGGGATACAAAATCAACGAACAGGATACTTTAGAAAATTTAGACGCCGTGTTAATAGGAGAGGCTCAAAGTTGGTACCAAGTAAATAAAAGAAATTGGCATAACCTGGAAAATTTCATACAGGAATTCAAGCAAGTCTTCTTAAATGAAAATTACCTAGAAATAATTCACAACAAAATAAAATGTTGCAATCAAAAGAAAAACCAAGAAATTCACAGTTTCATAATAGAAATGAGACAGTTATTCGAGAAATTAGAAACACTTCCCAGCTTGGAATGGCAATTAAAGAAAGTTTACAAGAATCTAAGACTCGAAAATAAAATTTTCATTACAAGAAACTCCTTCAAAAACTTTATAGAATTAGAAATAGTAGGAAGAGAGTGGGAAGCTGAAATGGAAAAATCAAGAATAAAGGGACAACAAATAAAAATAATAGAAAATGACGGGAACGACAGATATTATACAAAAGAAAGAAAAGAACAAGATAGAAACCGGGAAAAACAACATAGTCAAGACTATGAAAATAATTATGAAAGACAGAATAATTTTAGGCGTGAATTACAAAACACACAGTATAGATCACAATTCCAACCAATGTACGCTAACAATGACACAAGATATTTTTATAATAACCAAAAAAGTCAAAACACATGCCCACGAACTCGAGATAATAATGATCAATGTTTTAACTAAAGGTTAAAGTTTAACACTCCGCGATGTTAATCCGAAAGTTCGGACCTTTTATTTTTCTCGCGAATATTGTTAAATGAAATAAAGGTGAAAATGTAATGATTTCTTTTTAGAACATATCTTTTGTCTTGTGAATTTACCAGAATATCATGCAATTTTTTTTGTGACTTTGGGCCTTTTTTCTGCTTACGAAGGTTGTAAAATCAGAAAAAAGGCTAAGTTCGTCAAGCGATGTGACTATATTTTTGCTATTTATAATTACTCTAGCATTACTTCCACGTTGCCCAGAATATCATGCAATTTTTTTTCTGTCACTTCGGACCTTTTTTCTGCTTACAAAGGTTGTGAAATCAGAAAAAGGCGAAGTTCTGCAAGTGATGTGACTAAATTTTTGCTATTGGTAATTACTGTCGCATTACTTTTGCATGGAAAACTCTTGATCTTGAAAAAACAATGCGATATAGCCTAGATTTATTTTTATACATTTACCGTTCGACGTTGGCCTTTCAAGTCCTTAGCGGCTTCTTGATGAGACGATTTTTCTTTTAACATATATATAATTTGAACTACTGATTGAGTGAAGTTGAGTTGAATGAAAATGAATGCATTTATTTTCATTCAAGTATCTTAATTCAAAATGAATTTCATGTAGAAGATGACTCCTCTATGAAATTACGTTCATGCATGTTTAGATTCTAGGTGAAAATAAAAATCAGATCATGTTTCAATAAACTTTTGGAAATGTTGATGGATCTAGTTTTTTGAATCACGAATACCTTTGATTGTCTCATTTAAAGCAGAATAAAATTTGAATAGTGGCACAACTATTAGTAGATTGCTATTTTCAATTTTTTGTTAAAGACTTTATCTTAGAAACACAATACCGAACAATAACTTTATTTCATAGATTTTGTTGATAAAATCGAAAGGGTTTTTAGTAACTTTACTTTGTGCATAAAAATTCGAAAGAAATATTATTCCACGCACTTTTATCTCGGTTTGTTTTAATAAACGTGGAATTCGATAGAGATGATTTGGAAAAGTGGGTAGAAGTTGAAATTCAGTATAAAAAAAACATGGTTTCATTCAGTAACTGAAATTCGCAATTAATATACAGTTTAAACTAATGGAAAAAAATGTATTTTTTTTAACAAGCTATTTTATTATGGTCCATCAAAATGTAATAAATTTTTTTCCAGTTACCAGATGCACTTTCAGATTTTGGCAATAAACTTTTTTTAACTCCGAACCTAATTCCTACCTTGAAGAAGTTTTTGCAGTAATCTTTTCCACTATATTTTTTTATTTGTATGTTAAAAAAGTACAACCAATATTCCAATATTAGCACATTAATTTTAACACTACTAGTATTAAAAAAACTTGCGGTATAGTCATGGATACGATGTGAAGATGCTTCAATATTCTCGCCCAACAAGAATGAATCTTGAGTTTATCTTCACACAAGAAGCCGCTAAGGACTAGAGAGGCCAACATCGAACGGTAAATGTATAAAAATAAATCTAGGCTATATCGCATTGTTTTTTCAAGATCAAGAGTTTTTCATGCAAAAGTAATGCGAGAGTAATTACCAATAGCAAAAATTTAGTCACATCGCTTACAGAACTTCGCCTTTTTTCTGATTTTACAACCTTTGTAAGCAGAAAAAAGGTCCGAAGTGACAGAAAAAAAATTGCATGATATTCTGGGCAACGTGGAAGTAATACTAGAGTAATTATAAATAGCAAATATATAGTCACATCGCTTGACGAACTTAGCCTTTTTTCTGATTTTACAACCTTCGTAAGCAGAAAAAAGGCCCAAAGTCACAGAAAAAAATTGCATGATATTCTGGTAAATTCACAAGAAAAAAGATATCATCGAAAAAGAATTCATTACATTTTCACCTTTATTTCATTTAACAATATTTTCGAGAAAAATAAAAGGTTCGAACTTGCAGATTAACATCGCGGAGCGTTAAACCTTAGCCTTTAGTTAAAACATTGTAAATGTAATATGAGGGTGGGGGGGGGGGGGGATTTCACTCCGTGTATCGCCGTAGACCAGCCCTATCCGACTCCCTGTCTGCAACGGCGAGAACTTGATTCCCTTAGTGATTATAGTTTCTATGTGCAACGTTTTCTCACCAGAGCGGCGCTGCACGCGGCACGCTCTACAAAAGCATTATACTAATAGACAAATATTTAAAAAAATTTAAATAATTAAGTTTCTGAACAATATGAAATGAAAAAATGTTCCTAAAATGATTCTAGGATATAAAATACTCATTTTTGATAAATCAATCAATAAAAAATAAGAAAAAGAACACATTAAACTCCGTAAAATATATACTGTGGATACGCATGAAGAATTCTTGAGACCCTGAACAAAAATTTTTTTATGTTATCCCCATATAACTGAAAATATATTTAAAAATAAAGAAAAAGCTTAAGCTTCTAAATAGATGTATTTTTCATTTTTATTTTCCAGCTTCAAACGAATGAATTGAAAAATAATTATTTTGTTAAGCCCTGTGTTCAACATAAAAAACCATGTGAAGGGAAATATATAATCAATTAAAAATTTGTAAATGTAACAAAAAATATCCATTACTATAAAATTTGCTAGTATATATTTTTAACATATTTCAAATTTTTAACATGTACAGATCGATGATGACTAGTTAAGTGTCTCAAAGCTTGGCTGATTTTTTTTTCAAGACACTAAATTTTTAAATTTCAGCCATTTCTTGTCTTACGAATTGTCTCATCCGTATTTGAAGATAAAATTGAATTATATATGCTAACATCTCCACAGCTTCATTGGCATGTTCTTTGCATTGAAAACTAAATTTTGTTTCAGATGAAATTAAATCGTCTAGAATTAGATCAAAAGAATTGCTAGACCGGCAATGTTTGTTAAATAGATATTCGACAACTGTGATAAGCTTGTATAACTTAACATTTGAATGTATGGAATCTTTATTTATTCTTGCAAATCTACTCAAACTTTCAGGTAACTGATCACAAAAAAAAGTTATCGTATCTGCATGAATTTCAGAAGTAGTCAAAAATGCATTTAAGCATGTCGAACACTGAGTGTGCTGTTTAATGTAAGCAATTATTGCTTTTAACTTATCTCGAATTTCTTGAAATGCGCTTTTACTATTCGACTGATGTGATTCTTTCAATTTTGAAATTGTTATTAAGGGATGTGGAGGGTTGCCATCGAAAGTACTACAATTTCAAAGCTTTGCAGGTTTCAAAATGCTAAAGGCAGCTAATATCTTGTATATTTGCAAGAAGGTTGGGGTACAAGGATGGTCATTTGTTCCTCCAGCTAATCGGATAGTGCCAAAAAATCTCTAAACAAAAGGAAAGGAACAAAAAATTAGTGAAACTTTTATACAGTATTGATAATATTCCATTCGAAATCTCATACTGAATAAAATATTTTTATCTTGTTCAGTTAAATTTTCTGAAATTAAGGAAGCCAAAGAAATACTAAATGGATTTTGAATGCAACATCAACGATACCATATTTCTTATATTAATCCATTTTGTAAAAAAATATAAAAGTGCTTTCTTCGATATTTATATTTCACTGGAAGAATTCGGATGAAATGGAATGGATTAAAGGGATATAAAGATAAATTTTGGAATTAAATAAGTACCGTGATGATTAATATGAACGTATCTGGGAATAAAATATTAGACCAGATTTTATCTAAAGATATTTTATTATACGCGTAGAAAATACCAAGTATAAAGTAATTAAAATAAATATCCATTCCATTTCATCCGAATTCTTCCAGTGAAATATAAATATCGAAGAAAGCACTTTTATATTTTTTTACAAAATGGATTTGTATAAGAAATATAGTGTCGTTGATGTTGCATTCAAAAATTCATAAAAGGGATTTTTTAGGTTACGCTTTTAATTTCAGTTTGAAATTTGTGTTTTTATCGATTGGAAAGGTCAACTGCTACACCAGATACACAAAACATATACTTGTAGGTTATGTTTTATAGTTTCAGTTGGAAATGCATTTCTATGGATAAAAACGGTCAACCGTTGCACGTAATGTATGAAGGATGTGTTTTTAGGTTATGTTATGAAATTTCCTGCTAGAATGCATAAATTTAGGTAAGAGATGATATAGTTTCTTGAACAAATATCTCAAAGATATGTTTTCCAATTTCATTCGGAAATGTATTTCATGTATAGACACGATCAAGCGTTACACAGAATCAGCCCGCTGCATCTTAGCCAGAATGCACGTAATCCACGAAACGAAAATGTCACAAGAATTGACCGTGGCCGCTAGGGGCGCTGATTGTTCATGAGGCCTGAATTAATTTTAATGCATGGGAAAAATGCATAAAAATTAAATTTTTGGGGATAAAAACTACTTGATCATATTTTTTTTACAACACATAAAACTAGAAAGTTTTAAATATTATTTAAAGCAATTTTTACTGATATAAAGGGTAATATGCTTGAAATTTGGGCGAAAATTGTCTGTAATTCTGGCTGGAAATTGAAATCAAAGTTCTGTTATCTTCGTTTTAACATTAATATTTAAATTGTGATTATTAAATAAAAATACAATATTTATTTATATTATCAATATTATTGATATTATATCAGTCTTACATATTATAATAGAAAAATTGGCTATTGAAATTCCATCAAATTGAATTATAATACGGGTATTAATTATATCATCTTGATTTTGTTAGAAAAATTAGATTTTATTATAGGACATTTTGTATTTTATATTTTAAAACTTCTCAGTAATTGAAAAAATTACATTTTTATGAACAAAACTTTTACATAAGGACTGAACTTACATTTGGAAAAGTAACAAATATAAAGAATTTATAAAATTCCTTTATAAGTATTTGAAAACACTAAGAACAAAGATGTTTGTAATAAATAATAATCAACATAATATACTATTTTTCATAATAATATAATGGATATTTAGATCTCATATGCACATAATTTATTATGTGTATTTTATCTATAATTAGGGATGGGCGATCTCGATTCGATTCTACGGAGATCGATCTTTTTTACTCGATTAATCGGTTGGATTGATATTTTTTTTCGATCTTTACGAACGATTCTCCTTTCTTTTTTTCCTGTTTCCTATTTCTATGAACTGTTCCTATGAACTGTTTTTTAGTTTAAAAGTGAGATCAAGTGGTCGACCACGAGAATATCCATAATGTGATATACAAAGTATATTAATATTATAAACATTATAATAATACTTCATTTTTATGCCAGAAATTTTAAAATAAATAATACTTTAAGTGATATGCAAAGTTCAAAGTATATTAACATTATAAACTTTATAGTAATACTTCATATTTATGTCAGAAACTTTATCACTAATAATACGCATTGCTTTAGAAATTGTGCAATTTTAAAAAATAAAAAACGTTCCTGATTCGCAAATATAGTGTGTTTTTTAAGCCTAATTTCCTTTTTTATTGATATAAACACTTTTTTATTTTGATAATTTAAATTCACAAAATATGCAAGTAACAATTATATCTCCAATTGTTATAAAACATTTTAAAAAAAGGTTATTTTACAGAAATTTATCATTTTCAGAAAAAGGTATCGATTTTTGAAGATCGATTCAAAAATCGATCTTTTTAACCGATTAATCGATCAACTTAAATCAATAATTTCAAAATCAATTCTTTTTTTTGAAGATCGCCCATCCCTATCTATAATACTTTAAGTTCAGTCAGTCAGCTTTGTTGATTTTTTTATTCAAAGCGTTTTAAATTTAGTATAGATTAAATTTTAATGAGTTATAGGCGCTTATGATAAATAAACCACAAAACAATGCACTTTTTTAGAGCATTACGTGTAGCCTGTTTTGCAGCCTACAGCAACAAATTTCCACATTTTCACTTAAATTTGTATATCACCGAATGTTAAAACCATTCCAATTTACTTAAAAAGCACACAAAGCACTTCAGACACCAATTTTTCACAAAAAACGTTAAATTTCAATGTTATATAATGCTAATCTGTATAAGGTCAGCCTCATGAACAGCCAGCACCACGGTGGCCAACGGTCAACATCTGTGACATTTTCAACTCCAGAGATTCCGGGGGCTGCACAGAATGTCTCAAGGATGTGTTTTGAGGTTATGTTATGAATTTTCGGTCTGAAATGCATAGCTCTTTGTAAAAAATGATAATGTTTCTGGAAAAACATTTGAAAAGATTTACTTGTAGGTAAAAATATCACCCATTTTTGTCTATATATTAAGGTTTACGATATATGTGCCGTTGAAAAATATGTTGAATAGATATTTGAATTAGAAGGTGTAGAAAAATAAATACAATAATTTTATTTTTGAGCGATAAAAAGTAGTAAAACATTATATACCGGTCATTTAAAGCGATGCAGTGGTTCAACATTTGCCAGAGTGAGATAACAGTAGCTGTGTGTCACTCAAACCAATATTCAACCTTGAAGGTGGAGACGTTCCGCCAATTGTGAAACACTGCACTGCCTTAAATGACAGGTATATGATATTTTTCTAGTTTTTATTGCTGAAAAATAAAATTATTGTAAATCTTTTCAAATGTTTATCCACAAACTTTATCATTTTTTACAAAGAGCTATGCATTTGAGACCGAAAATTCATAACATAACCTCAAAACACGTCCTTGATACATTATGTTTAGCCAGCCCCGTCCGACTAAAAACAAAATGGCGGTTCTTTAGTGATTATAGTTTCTATGGGCGAAGTTTTCTCACCAGAGCGGCGCTGCACGCGGCACGCTCTACAAAAGCATTATACTAATAGACAAATATTTTAAAAAATTTAAATAATTAAGTTTCTGAATAATATGAAATGAAAAAATGTTCCTAAAATGATTCTAGGACATAAAATACACATTTTGCATAAATTATTTAATACAAAATAAAAAAAAGAACACATTAAATTTCGTAAAATATATACTGTGAATACGTATGAAGAATTCTTGAGACCCTGAGCAAAATTTTTTTTATGTTATCCCCATATAACTGAAAATATATTTAAAAATAAATAAAAAGCTTAAGCTTCTAAATAGATGTATTTTTCATTTTTATTTTCCAGCTTCAAACGAATGAATTGAAAAATAATTATTTTGTTAAGCCCTGTGTTCAACATAAAAAACCGTGTGAAGGAAAAATATATTGTCACGTCCCGCGACGCATTCGAATGTACTATAGGCACAGGCTAGGTCTAGAGAGAAATCTGGGGAAATTACTAAAAGAGAGAGAAAACCACCTATTGAAAAGAGAGGTATAACTACGTCACACGTAGCGGGAGACTGCGCAACGCGTGACGTCGCCAAAAAATATAATATAAAAGGGACACACCGCCAAGGGAAAACTAGTCTTGTGAGCAGAATTTAAGTGCGGCATTTTCTAAAAAATTAAAAAAGGATTCTCAGCGTGAGACAATTAAACCGTGCAGTTTGACAGTGTAAAGACCCGAGAGTCATAAATTTACCGTGGTCTGTTTTTCAATCCTCGAAAGGATCTTAGACTCAGTGCCAAAAAGAGTGAATAGTTGTTGTGTCCTTGTCACACCTGTGGATATTCACTCCTTCGCATTCACACCTGTGGGAATCGCATCGCAGTCATACCTGTAAGGAACATTTAAGGAAACAAAGGGAAATCATAAAGATACCGAACTCTTCTCTCTCTCTCTCTATATATATAAATATATATATGTTCTGTCTCTTTCCAAGCAACCAGCCTGTGCCTCCAATTATAAATCAATTGTATCAACAATTTAATATTTTCAATCTATAATTATTTTAATAAATTCAATTTTTATTATTAGATAATAATTGTGTCTTTTCATTGACTTATCCTCATCCCTAAGCGAGGATCATTCGATCCCAACTTAAAACGAGGAATCTTCGATCAAAGTAAGTATTTACGTACTTGTGACGTAACAATATACTCAATTAAAAATTTGTAAATGTAACAAAAAATATCCATTACTATAAAATTTGCTAGTATATATTTTTAACATATTTCAAATTTTTAACATGTACAGATCGATGATGACTAGTTAAGTGTCTCAAAGCTTGGCTGATTTTTTTTTCAAGACACTAAATTTTTAAATTTCAGCCATTTCTTGTCTTACGAATTGTCTCATCCGTATTTGAAGATAAAATTGAATTATATATGCTAACATCTCCACAGCTTCATTGGCATGTTCTTTGCATTGAAAACTAAATTTTGTTTCAGATGAAATTAAATCGTCTAGAATTAGATCAAAAGAATTGCTAGACCGGCAATGTTTGTTAAATAGATATTCGACAACTGTGATAAGCTTGTATAACTTAACATTTGAATGTATGGAATCTTTATTTATTCTTGCAAATCTACTCAAACTTTCAGGTAACTGATCACAAAAAAAAGTTATCGTATCTGCATGAATTTCAGAAGTAGTCAAAAATGCATTTAAGCATGTCGATCACTGATTAGCTGCCTTTAGCATTTTGAAACCTCGAAAGCTTGGAAATTGTAGTACTTTCGACGGCAACCCTCCACAGCCCTTAATAACAATTTCAAAATCTAAAGAATTACATCAGTCGAATAGTAAAAACGCAATTCAAGAAATTTGAGAAAAGTTAAAAGCAATAATCGATTGTGAAGACACTGATTTTAGTGATTTTGTAGATGCAGTAGCGCACGATTATGCATTACCAGCTGTTAGAGATTGTTTGATTTTTTACACAACTGTTCGTATAAGTGTTTACATTAAACAGCACTGTCAGTGATTGACATGCTTAAATCCATTTTTGACTACTTCTGAAATTCATGCAGATACGATAACTTTTTCTTGTGATCAGTTACCTGAAAGTTTGAGTTGATTTGCAAAAATAAATAAAGATTTCATACATCCAAATGTTACGTTATACAAGCTTATCACAGTTGTCGAATATCTAACAAACATTGCCGGTCTAGCAATTCTTTTGATCTAATTCTAGACGATTTAATTTCATCTGAAACAAAATTTAGTTTTCAATGCAAAGAACATGCCAATGAAGCTGTGGAGATGTTAGCATATATAATTCAATTTTATCTTCAAATACGGATGAGACAATTCGTAAGACAAGAAATGGCTGAAATTTAAAAATTTAGTGTCTTGAAAAAAAAGCAGCCAAGCTTTGAGACACTTAACTAGTCATCATCGATCTGTACATGTTAAAAATTTTAAATATGTTAAAAAAATATACTAGCAAATTTTATAGTAGTGAATATTTTTTGTTACATTTACAAATTTTTAATTGAGTGTTACGTCACAAGTACGCAAATATACTTACTTTGATCGAAGATTCCTCGTTTTAAGTTAGGATCGAATGATCCTTGCTTAGGGATGAGGATAAGTCAATGAAAGACACAATGATTATGAAAATAATACAAATTGAATTTATTTTACTGGTTAAAATTTCCGGATATACATTCGTTAAGACAATTCTTATATAATGTAGGCACAGGCTGGTTGGTACGTGGGTGAGAAAGAGACAAAGAATAAAGATAGAGAGAGAGGGAGGTTCGGTACCTTTATGTTGAGAATTAATCCACACGGCGGTGAGTAGTAAATACTGGATCCCCACAAGTGTATTCCAAGTGTGTGAGAGAGACGGACTTATAGGCCGCACAGTTATATTCCGTAAAGGGCGGTGATCCAAATTTATGACACTGTTCGAAGATCTTTACAAAGATCTATACAAGTCCACGATGACTTTTACGACTCCCGAACTTTGATTTTAAATTGTCCCGGTCGAATTTTATTAATCTCAAACTCAGAGATTTCCGAAGTTAAATTGAAATGCCGCACTGGACTATTGTCGCGAGACCGGTTATAAGTCCGAAGGAAAATTTAAGTGTCGAACTAGACGAAGAATTTACTGACTGCTTGCTCTTGGTGTGGGCCTCTTTTATATTTTTTTATACAAATTGACGGTCAGCGAAAATCGTGACGTAGTCATATCTTCTTAGAGGAGAAGGGGCCCTATACTGCTCCCTACTTCCCCTACTCCCTATTCCCCTGTATCGATTTTCTCATAGATTTCTTAACTCAATCCAGCCTGTGTGTATTATATACATTCAAATACGTCGCGGGACGTGACATGAGTATATATTTCCCTTCACACGGTTTTTAATGTTGAACACAGGGCTTAAGGGGAATGAATTTAATTTTTGGGAATGAATTGTAAAAACACTACTAAAGATATTCACGCCAGTTAAAATTTTTTTCATTATTACATGTTTTTTCTTCGAAAAAATCTATTTTTCACATGATAATAAATGCATCCACGACCTTGGAACGTCCTTGACCTCAACCCTGCAGAAAAGTCATTAAGAACTTTGTGGTAAGACTTTGGCCATTTAAATTGTCTGAAACCAATAAAATGAAATATGCCTGTAATCTGTGTTACATTGGCTATGTTTTCTTAGAGCCGATTTTTTCTATTGTAAAATGTGTTTATATTACGCAATTGTTCTTGAAAAAATTCGATTTTTGACCTGTTTTTTGACCTATTAGAGCCTGTTAAAATTCATCAAATTGAAAATTTGAAAATCGCCTCTGGGAAAACATAGCTATATGTTTATTGAATAACTGAAAAAAAATTTGATCAAATTCTATCAATATTTCTAGAAGAAGTCATACCACAAAGTTTGAAAAATGCAACTTTTGGGAAATCACGTTTTACGATAAATGACAGTGTAAAACATGATTTGAGAAACTTACGATTTAATCGGCAATACCTACGTAAGAAAGCGTATTTCATAAAATCCCTCATATGGCGTCTTCCTTATAAGATCTACATTCAAAATATGCAAAAAAAAAAACGATTTTTCCAAACCGCGAAGGTAGACGACCCCCTTAACAAAATATTAATTTTTGATTACATTCGTTTGAAGCTGGAAAATAAAAATGGAAAATACTTCTATTTAGAAACTTAAGCTATTTATTTATTTTTAAATATATTTTCAGTTATATGGGGATAACATAAAAAAATTTTTGTTCAGGGTCTCAAGAATTCTTCATGCGTATTACAGCAAAAAAAAATTTTAATAGATACTGATGCAAAGGAGAAAACAATTTTGAATACATATATTTATATAGCTTTCCATAGTGTATCAAAGTGTTATAATAATTGTATTGATAATAATTTCCAATTAATTAACAAAGCAATTATTATTATGGTCAGCTATCTTATTGAAGAAATTTTCTGTGAAAAAAGGAACGCTTCCACTCCGCTGGGTATTTCTGTGAGAAAAGTTGTGGATCCTCCGTAGCTCAGATGACAGAGCATTCGACTGGCAATCGAAAGGACCTGGGCTCGATAACTAGCGGAGTGGAAGCGTTCCTTTTTTCACAGAAAATTTCTTCAATAATTATAATTAAAGAATTCCATCTAGTCTTGCGAGACTTTACATTAATTCTGAATCATAGGTTGATAAGGTCGATATAGTAGAGTTCCTTTATCACGTTCAGTGATACACTCTTCTAATGATCGACATAATCGACTGAAATGATTTAGAAATATCAGAGGTCAGCTATCTATTACTTTGTATGTAAATGTATTTCTAAACTTCATTTTGAAGTGAATTGCTTTGTTAATTAATTAGAAATTATTATCAATTCAAATTATTATAACGCTTTGATATGCTATGGAAAGCTATATATATATTCAAAATTGTTTTCTCCATTGCTATCAGTATCTATTAAAAATTTTTTTTCCTGTAAATTTTTAATATGATATGTATGTTAATTTATTATGATATTTTCATAAATATTTTTTTATTATAGAATATAATTTTTTAAATGTTTTGGAAAATTATTCCATACGAAACAACCCGGTAAGAAAGTATGGATTAAAATAGATAGAAACGTTTCTATTCAATTCAATACCGTTTTTGAAAATTGCGTTTCAATCCAGAAGAGTATTGAAGACGTAAAAGAAATGGATAGAAATTAATCCACCAACCTAATCGGGATTAAAACGGAGTAAAAAGTACCGCTTTAGTGGAACGGAATTGAACAGAATTACCCTCAAAAAAGAAAGAAAAAAGTTTATTTATTCATGTTAAGTTTATACGTCATTTTAATACATAAATTGAATTTATTCTCAATTATGTATAATACTGGATTGATTAAATCAATGTACATTTAATTTTTACAAGAGTTTCTCATTTTCATTTTTTGTCATATTTAGTAAACATAACGTTCATTGTATTATTTAATAAATTTATTTAAGATATATTAATTGCATATTTATTATTTCTCAATTGCATTTTTTAAGGGAATTTATCTAAATTATTTAGAAAAAATTTGCAAAATAATTAATTAGAATTCAAACTCCTGCCATTACAGTGGTCAAACCGAATTAAATTGACTTCAATTTTAGACGAGAAACAACAAAATTGGTTTGTTCCACATATCCACTCACAGGATGAAATTAAAATGACTTAAACTTCTTAGGTTATCCTACGTAATTAAGTTGAATTACTTTCTTTCACACTTTGACTCATAAAAACGAATTAAGATGTCTTTAATATTATAAGTATCTTTGCGAGATTAAACAGAATCAATTTGACTTCAAATCTTTCACCCTTGACAGAATTAAAACGTGTTCATTCTTCGTCGCAGGATTCAACGGAATTGAAACGAGCACAAACGTAGCACGCTAAAATGAATCGAAGTGTTTACGTTCAAAAATGGTATTGCTTTGGATTAAAAATGTTGGAAAATCGCCCATATTCAAACTACTTTTAATTCAATTTAATCCATACCTTCTTACCGGAAATGTTAAAAAGTCAGGCTGAAGCGCGACTGCGTTTAAAATTTATTTTCTCCATTCCTGTCATTATATTTACAATTTTTTTAAATGAAAATTTGAATTATATGTTTGTTAATTTATTGTGATAGTTCCATATGTATTTTTTACTGATAAATATAATTCTTTAAATTATTTGTAACATTATCCCATAAGAAACAATGTTAAAGTCAGGCTGAAGCGCACCCTAGCGGACCCGTGTGAGAGAACGGTCATAGAATACTCTGACCGTTCTCTGACTGTTCTAGTACCGTTCTATGACCTCGCATTAATTCGGCTAAGATCGGTAAAAAAGACATTAAAAGCTTTGCAATTATGATTCTGTGGCGAAATTTGGATTAGAAGGTGAAGCAATCAATACAATTATCTTATTTTTCAGCGATAAAAACTAGAAAAACATAATACCTGTCATTGAAGGCAGTGCAGTGGTTCACAATTGGCGGAACGTCTCTACCGTGAAGGTTTACTGGTTTACTATAGGTGGAGACGTTCCGCCAATTGTGAACCACTGCACTGCCTTCAATGACAGGTATTATGTTTTTCTAGTTCTTATCGCTGAAAAATAAGATAATTGTATTGATTGCTTCACCTTCTAATCCAAATTTCGCCACAGAATCATAATTGCAAAGCTTTTAATGTCTTTTTTACCGATCTTAGCCGAATTAATGCGAGGTCATAGAACGGTACTAGAACAGTCAGAGAACGGTCAGAGTATTCTATGACCGTTCTCTCACACGGGTCCGCTAGGGTAACTGCGCCCTCAGTTGAGATTTTAAGGAACTACCATGTGGGGGTCACATAATTACGGACATCTTTTAGGCAGTTAGATAGGGCTGGTAGCGCTTGATCGTGTCTATACATAAAAATACATTTCCGAATGAAATTGGAAAACATAACCTACAAGTATATCTTTTGTCCATCGAGTGTCGAACTTGACCATTTAAATCAACAAGAACACGTTTCCGTCGAAAATTTAATACCATTACCTACGAGCTAATCTTTGAGATATTTGTTCAAGAAACTATATCAACTTTTACCTACATTTATGCATTCCAGAAGGAAATCTCATAACATAACCTTAAACACATCCTTCATACATTATGTGCATTATGTGTAACGCTTGACCGTTTTTATCCATAGAAATGCATTTCCGAATAAAACTTTAAAACATAACCTACAAGTATATGTTTTGTGTATCTGGTGTAGCACTTGACCTTTCCAATCGATAAAAACACAAATTTTAAACTGATATTAAAAGCGTAACCTAAAAAATCCCTTTTATGGAATTGATTTAGCATTTGACTGTTTTTCATTAAGAAATTTACTTTTGGGAACGAAAATGATGAAAACGCAAAACAGAACCTAAAAATACATCTCCTGTGTATTTTTTTGTAACTTTATTTTCTTCAATCACATTTCATGCAAAATTGCCTGTTTTGTTTGTTCAGAGAAATTAATTTTTTGAATTCTCCCACTAAACTTACATGTAGCTCCATCTGCTACTTTATATCACGAATATCTGCACTTATTACCGAGATTCATCTGCATTTTGATAACCGTATGCCTTTCTTGTACATTACAATGCGCGCCTGAAATTTTTTAGAATTTCCAGCGTGAAGTTCACCGCGCGTCGGAGAATTTATGCTTTGGAGAATCGATATGGGGTCCAAATCATGCCCTACCGTTATAAGAGCTGATGAGTGAAATCGATATTTGATACTATCAAAGATCGAAGTGCGGTTTCAAAAATTGCTCACTCGTGGCACTAGTGCATCTAATCACGTGACCTGTCTGACGATGAAACTGAAACTTTTTCACGGGATATTCTCGTGAAAAAAAAATTATAACTTCAGCTCATGGAATTCCAATAATATTCCACAAAGACATTGTCCTAGTGACATCGAATGGACTTAAAAAATTCGTATCAACTCATAATGCCATTCGTTGTACGGGATAAACATGAAAATACATTAAAATAAGTAAAAATATCGTGAGTGTGGGTAAAGAAATCACTGCATTTGAAGTATAGATACCACGGACGGGCTTCTTTTTTTCTTACCTTAGCCTTCTAGACCCGACCGGGTCTCTTGATATATATTGTATACATGGAGACTAGATATAAGGAGACCAATCTCTTATGCCCGTATTTCACAAAACACGAAATGAAATTCAGCCAAGTACTTAGTTAGGAAACTTCCCGATGAGGGCACGTGTGTTCCCTAGGTGCAAAATAGCGGTAACCACGGTTTACAAGCACCGTGTATTGGACTTCGCCATTTTGCACCCAGGGAACACACATGCCCTCTTCGGGAAGTTTTGTAACTGTGTACTTGGCAGAACTTCATTTCGGGAATGGATATGTGGAGATTGGTCTCCTTATATCTAGTCTCCATGATTGTATATTAGTACTATTAACTATAGTAAGTGTTCTAGATTCAAAAACAAGGTAAACTGATATCAAGTATCTCAGGTAAGATGAAAGATAAAGAAATTGTTCCAATAAGAGTAAATTTGGAAAAAGAATTCTAAATAAATATTTTTCTGTAAGCACATGGAAATTGGTAGAATTATGGCATTTAATTTTAAAAATTGAGTAACATAAGTATAAGTTCACATGACACGGAACATCTAGACGAGTTCTTATTTTCTTTAAAAATTGTGTGCATTGGCTCATATTCTATTTTATGTGACTTCGGCGCATATACGAGTTTTTATGCGTACACTTGAATCCAATCTGAAAAGGTCGAAATTGCCGTGATTATCGCCCATATCACTTGACATTTCGCGGAAACTCCCGGCCATTTTGATTTTCTCGATCTTGTGTAGTGGTAACAGTACGAAGAAGAAGAAGATTATACACAATATTACGCTACTCTCAACTATATCATAAAAACGCGTTTATGCGCCGGAGGCACATAATAGTATATTATGTGCCTAGGCAATGTGTGCATTGGCACATATTCTATTTTTTGTGACTGTGGTGCGGATACGAGTTTTTATGCGTACATTGGAATCTAATCTAGTAATTATTGTAGTTGTTTGCTGCGCTAGTTGCACGAAGCGGGCGCAAATTGGCGACTAGTCCCGGCCATCTTGATTTTACCGGTCTTGTGTAGTATTCAGTGCTAACGCTGTACGAAGAAGAAGTGAGAAGAAGAAGAATAAGAAATAGATTGCGTTCCGCTGTACGAAGAAGAAGTGAGAAGAAGAAGAATAAGAAATAGATTGCGTTCCGCTGTAAGACTATAATGGGCATGCGCAGTTCAATTTCTACATTATATTCCTCTGTAACGGAATATGCAACATTGCTTTACTCTCAGCTGTAACGGAAAAACGAGTTTCCGCGGCTGAGGCACATAATAGTATAGTACGTGCCTAGGCGCACAATGAGGGTTATTGCGTGACGAGCGGCAATGTTCGCAGGAGATCGAAGCTGAGGCGCGATCAGTCCTGCGAGCATCGTCGCGAGTCTCGTAATTTCCCGAATTGTGTGTATTGGCACGTATTCTATTTTATGTGATTCCGGTGCGTATGCGAATTTTTATGCGTACACTCGAATCTAATCTAGTATTGTAGTTGTTTGCGGCGCTAGTCATTACACTTGATATGTCACGACTAGTCCCGGCCATTTTGACTTTATCGATCTTGTGTAGTAGTAATGGATTTTAGTAGACGCATGCGCAGTTCAAATGTACAAGGCTTTGCCAGTAACAAACAAGAAGAAGAAGAAGAAGAAGCTTTGCCAGTAAGATGCTAACGCTGTACGAAGAAGAGGAATAATAAGAAGCAGTGATCCCAGAACGTGGGAGCTGGCGGCCCCCACTATAGATGCCTCGAGCTCATTGTGTCTTTCTAATTCAACCAACCTATGGCAGTCGAGTGAGGAAGAAGCCATGAGCTGGTGGGATCTATGGTGGGGGCCGTCAGCTCCCACGTTCTGGGATCACTGATAAGAAGAAGATTGTGCTTCGTTTCATGGCTATGGGCGCATGCGCATTTCAATTTTTACATTTCATTCCTTTCTGGCGAAATGTACTGCATTGCCCTACTGTTAACTGTAGCGCAATGTAGTACATTTCGCCAGAAAGGAATGAAATGTAAAAATTGAAATGCGCATGCGCCCATAGCCATGAAACGAAGCTCAATCCTTCTTATTCTTCTTCTTCTTCGTACAGCGTTAGCATCTTACTGGCAAAGCCTTGTACATTTGAACTGCGCATGCGTCTACTAAAATCCATTACTACTACACAAGATCGATAAAATCAAAATGGCCGGGACTAGTCGTGACATATCAAGTGTAATGACTAGCGCCGCAAACAACTACAATACTAGTTTAGATTCCAGTGTACGCATAAAAACTCGTATACGCACCGAAGTCACATAAAATAGAATACGTGCCAGTGCACACAATTCGGGTAATTCCGAGACTCGCGACAATGCTCGCAGGACTGATCGCGCTTCGTCTCGGCTTTGCCTCGACTACGCCCTAGCTTCGATCTCCTGCGAGCATTGTCGCTCGTCCCGCAATGACCCTCATTCTGCGCCTGGGCACGTAATGTACTATTAATCTCTATTATTGACATTACACGGAGAAAAATAGTTGGAGTAATTTTACTCAACTTCCGATCAAATTTGGGACATATGGACAAGTTAGAAGTTATTTAGTATCATTATGATTATTTGTAATATATTAAATGTTCAAAAATAAATCAAAGTTGAGTAAAATTCAGAAGTGTAGGGTGAAGTATGAAAGCGTACATTATAAATTTCTAAATATATAAATTATTACTCTTAGTATAATTATAAAAAACCAATCTTTTATTAAATCACAAAAATAGTAGAGCTTTCCATTCATTCTACTCTACGCTTCAATCGAGAGTTGAGTAAACCGTGAATCGCAAGACTTAACATATTCCAACAGCTATATCTATTCACGCAGGAACGAATGAAAGTAATCTGCGCCTTGGTGACACATAAAATATTTTTAATTTTAAAAACGTATTGAATTTTCAGCATACTGATGTTCCAAGTTATTATATTCAATAATCAAAATCAATTAAAAACATACAAAATACTATTACAGTTTATTTTAGTACTCTTTAAATCCAAAATAGTGGATTCCACTTATAAACTAGTGATTTTAAATATTCATCGTACTGCAGTCGTGTTTGATTGTGTTTTGTCTGTTCATCACGAAACTTTCGTACATGCTCCGCAGTGTTAACCACTATTTTTTTTATGATTATCTACTAGTTTATATAATTTATTTAAAAGTTTCATATTATCTAGTTATATATATATATCCTGTAAGTTTAATAAATTCTTGATACAAAATTGTCTCTTAATTCATTTATAATCATTTCTTTTTTTTTCACTTAAGCTTTTTAAATTAAATTGATTTCATGAAAATTGAAACAACAAAAGTCTTGATAAGTGTAAAAATGCAATTTTTTAATGTACATTTGAAACTTCAGTTTTATTAAACTTCATACGTAGTTATAATAAAAATGTATACTAAATATTAATTCATAATTATATTATATATATAATCAATCATAATTATAATAATTAATTATATTAATTTAAAAAAATATTTTATGAATTATTTATAAAAAATTTTTATTTATTTTTACTTGATTAAGGCTCAAAAACTCTGATCACGACACTTACTCTCACAAGCTCTGAATAACGTTTGCAGCCACTATATAACAAAGTTCCGAGTTTTATGTCTGAGGATTGTAAGCGAGCGTGTGTATCAATCGACGAAAGTGTATTGTTCCATATATATATATATATATATATATATATATATATGTGTAATTATTAGGTTTATATAAATAATGTTATATGTTTAAGTGTATTTGTGATTAAAAATATGATTGGCCACGACTGAATGGTGTGAATATATTTGTATGCTGTTTATGTATGTATGTATGTATCGGATGACTATTGGCAGGCTCAAGGTAAGAATTTTTTTTTATTTAAGAGAACCATACCATTGCCAGTTAAAATAATACGCCTGATACTCATTTTACTAAACTACGGTTTGAAGCACCTCAAGCGTCGGTGATATACTTATGGTCCATTCCATATTAGATTGACAGTCGATGTCGCAGATTTGAACGAGATAATTTTTTTTTCGGTTCTTTATCAACAATAAATAGACACGTATTTTTTTGTTTGGCCAAAAAAATTTTTTTTACAAGTAGACGATTTTTCGAATTTTCTAAGAAATGATATTTTCAACATAGCTAGCGCACTTTCAAGCCTGTTTATTTTAAAAACAATTGTTCGCACGAAAAATTTTCAAAATTACGAAAATTAGGGTTTTGACTCTTCTTTACAGATATTGTTGCGAAAAAATTGTTTGAATATTTTTTAACATACAAAAGTAAAGAAATAAACGCAAAATCGTTTTTTCCAAATTTGGCCCCTTTCGAAATTTTTTTTTCGTGGATTTAGATTCTTTGAAGTCTGTTATAAAATATGACGATTGAATCAAAATGGCTGGATCATTGATTCGGAAGTTATGGGATTTTGAAGAGACTCGCGCGGCCTTTCGCGCAATCCGGGCGCTTCCACACTTTTTTCTGATTTACTTTTAACTAATGCATATTGCGTGTTCCATGCCAAATCGGACGGGTTCAGGAATCCATATTTCCGATTTACTTGACATTTTAAAGATTGATAGACTAACTCAACTCAACGTAAATTTCGTGCAAAATTCAAGTCAAATCGGCACCTGCTAAGAACACTATAAAGGAAATTTATGAAAACTTCACATCGAAGGCATATTTGGGCAACAATGAGAAACAAAAACAAAACAGAAACAAAAAGAACCGATAACAAAGCGCTCTGATAACAAGCTTGAGCATGTAAGGCGTTCAAGTACAGGAAATCCAACAACTTCATCCAAATGTCGGTCTGCATAGTCAAATATCGCTTTCACCACTCTCCAACGCAATATTCACGATGATTTCGGTATGTATCCGTACCCAATACTCAGTATAAAAAGATTAGTGACAGCTAACCAAAAAAAAAGAATAGACTTATTAAAGAAATTCTTCGGTAATCGAATCATATCGAAAACTTGCAATTTTAATTGGCCTTCGAGTTCACACAATATGACGCGACCAGACTTTTTTTCTAGTGATATCTTAAGTCCAAAGTGTATATTAGCAAGCTACAACAGTCTCTTCGTGTTCTCAAAACCTACAACCACGGAGAAATTCGTAAATTACCCATCGACATGTTGCAAAAAGTGATAGAAAACGCTGAAAAACGAGCTAACACTTGCATCACATCAAAAGGTGCAAATTTATGAGATATACCTTTTTATAATTGACTTGTAGCAATTTCCGCGAACTCTATAAAGTGTGCATTGACCAAAAAAGGGAGAAACTTCAAACGGAATTTGTATGCATTCAGCAGGTATAAAAGGCTTCGGAGACCCTTGTACAGAGTTTCCCAATTAGAGATTTCATTTTAAATAGCCCGTTATTTTGTCAGCTGTCATAATAAGATGTGTCATTTTTTGACAGATGATAACTAAAAACTATGCCATCAATAAAAATGAAACGATACACGCTTCAACAACGCATTACAATTGTTAAAATTTACTACAAAAATGGTGAAAATTTTGCTGACACAGTTCGTAAAGTTAAAAGTTTTCTCGGACGTCGTAAAGCACCTTTTTGGTCAGCTATTGTGAAAGTGGTGCAAAATGCCCCAATGTACGAATATGTAATGGAAAATTTTATCACGGAAAATATCCTAGAGATGTTCCTAAAGTAATCAGCACCAAGCCAAGGTGTTAACTACCGTGCCAAGGACTGCATGGCACCAGGGAGTATTGTCTTCTATGGTGTCTTCAGGAAACCAGGTCTTTTTCTGGAGTACTGAGACCTTACCCCTGCATGCTGGGCTGTGAAAGGGTGGACCGTGTACTTCCCTAGCTGATCGTGGGAAAAATATAGTGAGAATATATTTAAATAAAAGTATGTGCAAGGAGTTGTTTGAAGGGGAGTTGAAGGTAACGGTGGAGTCCGATTAGAGTTGGAGGTATGGCGCAAGGTGGCAAAAAGGCTGTCTGTATGGGACGCTACAAAGAATCATGAAACGAATTTCCAGGATTAATGAAATGGTCTGAGAGATAAATCAATTTTGCAGGAGAAAAAGATCATGCTCCTGGCAATCAGAGAGGGTACTGCGGCGGTGTTGCATGAATTACAGCAACTCTGCCATGATACCGAATACACGGAGGGCTGGGCTGGATCATTTGAATACCAGCTGGGAAGGCCAGTTGGTCAAAGAGGTTATTGGTGCAAGCGGATCTGTCTGCCACTTTATCCTTATGATTGAGGTCGAGAATGTCGAAGAGGCGGTAAAAAGGTTTTTCGATCATGGATCGTTGAAAGACCTAAGGGTGTCTCTAACCAAGAGACCCACAAGAGGTTCCAGAAGGGCGTATTTCCTGCTGGAGAAAGCGTGGACCCTGCAGCTGATTATGGTCGGCCACACCAAAACCGGGTAGGTTCCCCGCAAGGTTTACATTAAAAAGTTGGCGAACTGGTGCCACCATTGCTTTGGTTTCGACCACATAGCGGCGAACGGGCGGGAGCCTGATATAAGCAGGAAATCCTGGGAATGCAGCAAGGAGAGACATACAGCTGGGACTTGCTGAAGGAAACCACAGTGCTACCCCTGCGCTTTGAAAGAAAAGAAGCCCTGTGATGACTGTATTCCGGAAACAATGAGATGCGCGGATTTTCGAGCAGCCCTGAAGAGGAAGCATTAAAAAGCCACTCATGAAGCCAAGCAGGCACCACAAAAAGTCGCTAAAGCTTAGCGTAGTGCACCTATAGAACATGGACCTGGAGTAAAGCTAACGTGGTTCCGGAGACATGGTCTGACGAGGAAGACAGGGGAGTTTCGCGTTTAGTGGGTATTGCCTTGTCTGAGTCCCACACAACGTGCATAAATGCATTCTCTATCTCCCCTGTTGAAAATAAAATGACGACCCGATAGAATATTATATAACAAGTGTTAGAAGCATGCAATCACAAACAAATATGATGTATGCAGTACGAGTCGAAATTGCATATTTTCCTTACAGGATGCATGCGATGTTTTTTATGGGACTTGTAAGGAATAAGCCACTCATCGTACTAAGTGGATTGATCTTGGGATATGGCTGTAAAAATCGCTCAAATTTATTTGATAACACGAATCTATTTTTAATTATTACTGGCAACTGAAATAACAATAAGTTCTAAAGTTTACCATAAGGGTGTATATGGAATTGTAAACAATGTAATGTTTCACTCTAAGTGCTCATGCGCACCACTGATAAGAATTACCTTTCTCCGTCAACCTAAAATAAAATTTTTTTGGCACGCTATAGATGCGTAAAAAGTGGCACATTTTATGCACTTACTGTATGAAAGAAAATGAAATTTTACGTGAAATGATTAGGTTAATCACATGCTGTGATTTAAATTGTATTTTTCTCAATTGTTGCGAAAATAAGACTAAATATCCTTTTATCTTGGAATGCTTCCTTATGTTTTCATAAAAACTGACTATACATACTTTCGTAGCGCAGATGAAACAAGTTGTGACCACTTTAGAAATCACGTTCATTAGATTTTTTGTTTCTTGAATTACACTATCAACTTTAACGAATGTAGCTGATTTTCCAACTGTAGGATTCTTGACCGTGAACTGAAGTTGTTGAACGTAGGTGGGTACACGATCTAAGTTTTCCAGTAATTCCTTCTTGTGATTTCCACCAGGCACCTATAACCAATAAAGGATACACCTATGCATCTTTTCTTTTGCAAACATTCACAACTTTCTTGTAATGAGTTTGTCTAGTTTAGGGCAAAAAATTCTACCTGCAGAATTTATGGAACGCGCAACTTAAAGTAATGAAAAAAGTATTTCTACGATATATCATATAATAATTATAAATGCAAGTCTACAGCAGTAATAACTATAGCATTAGTTAAATCAGACAACGCTTTCGCCTGATCTCATTCTAATTTAAAGGACTTCTTGGTATAATTGCTTACCAAAAGGAAGCATAAACTTCCGGAATTTATTTTATATAAAATAAATACTTCTGGAAATAGGTGTAAACGTATTTTATTCTTTTATAAATGGAGAGTAAATGCAGGAGGCGCTCAAGGAGCTAAAGGTGCTACGGTATGACATAGTGGATACCATCTGTTACCTCGATTTCTTCGAGTACCTGCTGAGAGGTTTGATGGTACAGAAGATGAAGGAGGTAAGACCATCTTAAAACAAGGAAGTTGCGGTAGAGGGTAGCCAAACCCTTCCACAGCCGACAGCGAGGTCCACGCCGGACACCGGCGGAGAAGAGACCGACAGTTTCCAACAAAGAAGAGGAGTGGGTGGAGGTTCCGGACAGGAAGAACCTCCAGAAGAAGAAAAGTAAAAAGGCCGCCATAACGCTGGAGAAGTCTAGCCGTGAGCGCTCATAAGCGGTGCTCATTAAACCGGCAGAGGGAATGAGCTACGCCTTGATCTTGCGCGAGCTTAAGAAGCTGATCAAAGGACTTGCTGGTGGAACTGAAATGTTCTGAAAAAGACAGAGGGTGGCTGGACATCGCCTTCAAAGAGGCAGTTGGAGCTAATGGGGCGGTCCGTCATCTCATCCCCCGGATCGAGGTCGAGATCGAGCTGGGCGAGGGAGTCCAGAAAGAAGAGGACAAGACGCGAGGAAAAGAGGCAGACGGTGCCTCAAGATGTCTCCCACCCTGAATTAATGCCTAACGGTGGTTCCGGGATGGGAACTCGTGGCCTAGAGACAGGGAGCGAGTTTTAGTTGGTAGTGCTGCGTGAGCAGCACAGTCCTACACACCAGTGGGGCGCGATGCCTCCTTCAAGGTGCATAAAGCATTTCTCCCTTCGGCAAAAGTTGATTCCACTCGCTTCAACTCGGTATATCGAGAGGATTATTAAATGCTATGAGAAATGATATAAGTAAAAAAATTAATGAAGCTATAATGTTGATAACAAAATTAAATAAATAAATTCTTTCTCAGCGAAAATTCTTTTTCACAGGAATCACGATACACAGAAATAATTCTAAGTCATCACTATTCCCCACCTGAATGACATCGATACAAGTTTACGAAGTAAATTAAATTGAAATCAAAATCGCAGTCTGATGAGCTTTTTACTTCGCTTAAAAGTTCTAGGGAGAAAACACGCTTTATTCCTCTTCCCGTCCGCGGTTCGGAACAAACGTGCTACAAAACGACAAGTGTTAACTGTGCGTTTACAGCCTGGGGTTGAGAATCAAAATATCCGAAAAATAATCCTGTCGTCGAATCTATAAAACAATGAGAAGATATTGTTGGAGAGGCTATATTAAGTTTATAAAATTCATGTGCGTACGTGTGTGCAAGTTTATAGCCACGAGCCGTAGGTGAAATAAGAGGACCTAGAGGCTAACCTAAGTGATTACGTAACTTATCTTATTTAAAAAGTTATTCTAATTTGTTGACTAAGTTTTGATTTAAGTTTAAAACAAACATAAAAAACATACACGAGAGTATAAATCCTTTTGGGGTACGTTGAACGGTCACCATCAATTACGATCATTTGGCTAAGGCCAATTTCGAAGTGCTTGTGATTGTATTTTTTATAACATTAATTTTAACTCTGTTGAGGAACAGAATATTTTTATTTAAAAAAATTGTCTAAGGATCTGAGCTTGAGCATAACTTGTCCAATCTAGAGAAAAAATAAATTGTGCATAAGTCGAATCTTAACTGATCATTGTTATAAACAATTATATTTATTTACAAACAATTTATAATTTAATAAATTGTTACGTCAGACACGTAACACTTCTCTATTTTAAAAGATCTCCTCGTTTTATGTAAGGATCGGAAGGATCCTCTCTAAGGGATGAGGAATAGTCAGTAAATGAGAAGGGTTGATCATATAAATATATTTATTAACAAAAGTATTTTAAGTGAGCACCATGGAAAAGATAGACATGAATATATAAAAGTTAAAATACTTAGTGATTACCCTGCGTTGGAATTTGGTCGGTGATGAAATGAGTCCAGTAGATTGGATGTGAATACTTGAGTCGTCATTTATAGATGTTGAGATAATTTCAGTCAGATCGGAAATTGTGGTCTAACCAGTTAAGATAGTCGATTCTCTGATCCCAGGTTTTAGAGAGAATTGAGAAGGCGATTCCCTTTCACTTTTTACACCCGTTGAACTTGGCGTCGAATTAGAACTGGTCCGACTAGCGGTGAATAATTTGATGAGACTGGACTGAACTGAACTGCACTGACTGGACTGAACTCGCGGTAAGAAGTGACGACACTGAACTGGACTCGCGTTAGTTACATTTTAGAAATCGGACGTTGACTAAGCGACTGAACTGAACTCTATTGGAACCTTCGCCTTTTATAGGCCCAAAGTATGTCTATCATGGTAGGGGAAATACACCAGGTGTGCTACCCTTTCCATATTTGGTATTGAAGCTTAAGATCGGATGAGTTGCCTTCTCCGATGATTCACCCGCCGATGAAATTTATTACCTGGCATTAATGTCACAGCCAAATATATCAATTCCATTTTAATCTGCCTTTCGATTTTAACGATCTTCCTATTTATTATTACATCTTGCTGTATCTTGAGTCGATCTAATCACGAACGTGATAATGTTGCCTTGATCCCCTCATTGGTTCCTTGAGTTGTTTGTTACTCTAGGTGGTAGAGTCTCAAGACGTGACAAAATTAATAAATTAATAAAATAATTCATTCCAATTTACAAAAAAGATACACGTAGTTGGCACAAAAATGTATGTTTATTGTTCTAATTTTAAGAAATGTATTATTTAACATTATAATTTTATAATAAAAATTGAGCAATTATTTATTTATTTATTTAAATATTTTATAGAATTATATTTCATTTCATTATTTTATTTCCTAATAAAAAAGGGAAATTTCATTCATTGTTACAAACAAATAAAAATCATTACATTATTTTTTTAAATTATCATTATTATTCTATGAATTATTAAAAATTAAAATTATATTTTTTACTTATTTATTTGTTTACAAACAAAATTAGTAACAAAGACAGCGACGACGACAAAAGCGACACAGAAGTCATAAATCAAGATAATCCCGTAATAGTAAATAACGAAGAAATGGCCGTAGTCATACTCAACAGCCAGCAGGTATCTTTACGCGACGCGCTAGAGGTGGTCCCTTTGTTCGACAGAAGTAACCTCCCATTGTCACACTTTTTGAGGCTTGCATGAAAGCGAAGGCAATGCTGCCGACACCTGCTGACCAAGAAAACCCTGCACGTATGTTGAGAGGTAAACTGTTTGGTGTGGCAGGAAAAATGTATTTTTGGGTCAACGTTTGCAACAATGAAGGAATTAATAGGAAATTTAGAAAATGTTTTTATAAAAAGTGACGAACCAACTAATAATATATATATTAAATCTAATAGAGTTAAATATTGAAGATCATTTTTTATATTTTATTTGTAAATGGTTGCGGCAGTTTTGGGCTAAATGTCCTCTTTGGAAACACCTTTCACAAGAGATGGTCCATTTTTGCAAGGTTTCCTCACTGATTTTATCACTTATTTTGAAAATTTTGGATTCCGGGATTAAGCTTTTTTCTTCTTTTTCTTCTAAAAATATGTATCTTGTGGAAAGCATTTCCAAGAGTTTAGTTGCTGCATTTTGCTTTGCAGACTTTTTTTGAAGGGCTGGTTCCCCAATACAGGAAAAAGTTATTTTATTTTTGAAGGTTTAGCAAGTTTCTTGGAATGGCGGCAGTTCTTGGTATTTTCCAAGCGATTTTACAATATATGAGGGTTTGGAGAAACCACGCTCTATGCTTATCTCGTTTAAAACTTGTACAGCAGTACCTTTCGATAGATCTCTTGTCTGCATGGCCATTTTTTTGATCTGCAAAGAAATGATTAGAACATTATTTGCAAGTTCATCAAGAGAAATGTTGGTTTCAATATGTAAAAATATTCTTTTACATTCAGTTTTTCTATGTGGTTTTTTTGTTTTCAAATATAGGTTCTGTGCAGTTAGAACAATGGTCTGTTTGTTAATGTATAAAATTTAATTTACTATTGCAGTTTGAGGTATAAGTTATATGGGTTTTGCGCAACGAATAACAAAAGACAAAATTTTAAAAATATGATCGAATATACATTCGACAATATACATTACATAATGTAAAATATACATTATATAATGCTTCTTGTTGGAATAAATAAATTACACGTTCGGCACAAGTTACGCATAAATCTGCTCTTTGCCGCATGTAAAAAATCGTCGTATCACAATGGGAGCAGTCTAGGCTGGAGAGCTTTAAGGTACAATACAAGTCTTTTGTGACTATGTGGTCTATTCTGACGGGTAATGTTACCTCGGACTCGAAAAATGTATGTTGTGTCATGTAACAATCTTCGCAAACAAGTTTTTTTTCGAGGACGTTCATAGAAATTTTCGATAAGGGTTGTGCAGCAGTATTCCGACCATAAATGATGTTCAAAATACGGCTGAACATCCTGCTCGCTTGATCGAACTTCTTCTGCTTCGATTGTTTCTGCATTTTCTTCTGTTTCTGGAAAATCAAATTCTTCATCATTATTTAAATAATCTTCTTCTGATTCGCCTTCTTGTGACACATGACTTTTATGTTGAAAAAAGTTTTCCTGAAAGTCTTCATCCCTTGATTCGTCTGAAATAATTGAATTTTCATCATTGAATTCATCTGAATATGTTTCTTTTAAATATTCTGGATCCGACTCATCTTCCTGAAATTTTTCATTTTCATTAAGCTTTCTTCTCTGTCTAACTCTTGTAAGTGACCTTGCTGATTCAACATTATTGATTATTTTCCGAGGCCTTCCTCTTTTTCGTTTTATCTCTTGTACACTGATTTCAATTTTCTTTGGCCTACCTCGCTTCCTTTTGCCTAGAACTGGAGATTCGTGATTCAATTTTTCAGACTTATTTTCTACAGAATTAGAATAATTTTCTTGATTTCTTTCGTTTTTTTCAACTTCTGATTCCTCTTGATACAATTTATCCCGACTTTGTAAATTTTCATCTCCCTTTTTATTTTTCTGAATTTTATGACTTCGTAAAATTCTTCCATTCGTTTGACTTTTTTGTCCTTGCAGATTTAATTGAGTTTGTAATTCATCTTCAATTGTCCGATCTTCATTACCCTTTTTACTTACTTGAGTTTGAATTTTTTCCTGGTTTTTCTGGGTTCGAAGGTTTCCTCTTATCACGACATTAAATTTTTCAGATTTTCCATGATTTGTAGATAATTCAGTTTTTATTTGTTTACAGATGTCGTTTAACTTTTTGAATTCTAACATCATTATATTTATTATACTTGACATCTCCGGCTTAACACTTATTATTTTAACTTCGTTAACTTCTGTATTATTATTACCTTCAATAGTTTCATAATTTATTTCTTCGTTACATATTAAATCAATATCTTCCTCCTCAGTATTTTCCTGGAAAAAATTCCCTTCATCTTCTAAATTTCTGTTTCCAAGATATTCTATTTCGTTATTTGAACTTTCATTATTTCTTGAATTTGATATTGGAATTGCTCGATTTACGCTTTTTCCATTTATCTTTTCTTCATTATTTACTGGATTTGTGGACAATGCATCAGCATTAATATTCATTTTTCCTGCCTTATATACCATTTCAAAATCATATTCTGATAATTTTAGCTTCGATAGTTACACGCGAACATGGATCTTTTGAACTTTGAAACCAGATTAGAGGTTTATGATCTGTGACAATTTTAAATTTGCTTCCATATAAATAATGTCTGAAATATGTCACAAAATATACAATCGCAAGTGCTTCTTTATTATATGAGTCGTATTTTACTTCGTGAGTATTCAAAGATCTAGATGCATAAGCTATGGGTTTGTCTTTTCCGATTTCTCCCTGAGATAAAATTGCGCCTATCGCAAAACCTGAAGCGTCGGTTGTAAGTATAAACGGTTTGTCAAAATCGGGTCTTTGCAATGAAGGTTCCTTGCAAAGTTCGTCTTTTAAAATATCAAAAGCAGTCTGTTGTCTATCTGTCCATTTAAAGGGTACATCCTTTTTCAATAGCTGAGTTAAAGGTGTTGATTTTTTGGAAAATCCTTCTATGAATCGGCGATAGTAACCGGCTAGACCTAGAAATTGTTTTATATTTTTTATATTTTTAGGGATAGGAAAATTTTTTACTACAGAAATTTCCTTCAGATCAGGTAATATGCCATTTTTATTTCTAATTTGTCCTAGATGTGTTATTTCTTGTCGTAAAAATTCACATTTGTCCGGCTGTAATTTTAAATTTGTTGAACGTCAACGATCCACTAATTTATCAAATTTTTGCTGGTGTTCCTCTAATGAATCTGCATAAATAACGATATCATCTAAATAAACGAATAAATCTGTACCAATAAGCCCTGACAATGTGATGTTCATGAGACGTTGAAATGCTGCAGGACCATTACAGAGTCCAAATGGCATGCGGTCGAATTCATAATGGTCGTTCGGTGTAGAAAAAGCTGTTTTATGGGGATCTTCTGGGTTCATTTTTATTTGATGAAAACCTGATGCTAAGTCAAAAACAGAAAAATATTGCGCATTCCCTAATTGGTCAAGAATTTCATGTATATTTCGAAGGGAATGAGAGTCACTAATCGTTTTTCATTTAATTTTCGAAAATCTAGAACCATTCGCCATTTTTTATTGCCTTGAGAATCCAATTTTTTCGGTACTATCCATACTGAAGTATTATAAGGAGATTGCGATGGTTTAATAATTTCATTTTCTAACAATTCATTAGTTTGTTTTAGTATTTCCTCCTTATGTACGGGTGGAAATCGATACTAGCGCGCGAACACAGGCTGATCGTTGGTTGTCGGAATTTTATGTTGGAGAACGTTGGTAGCGCTGAGGCGTTCTCCAGGAATATAAAACCTGTCTGCGTGATTATTGATTAGTTTTTCTACATTAATTAATTCTTGTGCATTTATGTGATCTGATCGAAGCAAATTTTTAATTTCTTTAACTCTTTCTTCAAATGTTGCATTATGAACCTTATAAAATTTTTTGGGTAGATTTTCTGAATTCGCTATATTATTGAATATTTCTTCTGTTGAATACATAGAATTTAATTTATTTTTCTAATCTTACACTTGGAATTTGTATTTCTACAGGCTGAGGTTGTGTATTGGCTATTTTTACGTAAGCTTTTCCTTGATTATTAGTAAAAACTGCGTTTCCTAAAAATATTCCTGGACCTACTGATAACTGTGGAACGTATCCTGTTTTTATATCTGAATTTTCAACAATGAGATAAAAATCAGAAATTGATCTCGCCGGTATTCCAAGAGTGTTTTGAGATACAAAAGGATAATGTTTTTCGTCTATTTCCAGGCATTTTATTTCGTAATTAATTTTTACTTATTGTCCCTAAAAAATTCGGATCCTAATACACCATCTTCGTCAACCGGAACTTCTTCAGGAATTATATTAAAAACTGTAGAAAAACCTAGAATTTCGATTTCAATTTGACCTAGAGTATGCACAGGATGTTCGTTAATTCCAGTTAATCGTACTGTTTTGAATTTGTTTACAGGAGTGGATGGTTCAAGCATGTTTTCTTTTTATAGATTCAATCCTGCAAGTGTATCAATCATCATGCGCACAGGATTTTTAAGACCATGAGTATTGATTATTATTGAGGGTATGGAATTTCCTTTAGTGAAATAAAATTTCGTTACCGAGGTTTTTGTAGGCCTTTCGTCATTTAATTCAGGTGCTTTTAATTCTAGGATGTTGACGCCTGCCCCATCGCACCTGTTCTGGGGAGGTCTTGCCTGTTTTCCGAGTTTCTTTGTGGTTCTGAAAAGTCTGTCGTTCGCGAAATTTATTATTATATTCTCCACGTCGACAATCTTTAAGCATGTGTCCTGGTTTTTTGCAGTAATTGCAAATTATTTTATTCGTATTTCGTGTAAAATCAAACGGAGGGTTAAAATTTTCTTTTTTAAAATAATTATTTTGTGATTGGGGTTGTTCCCACATTACTCTATTATTTTGCTGGAATCGTCTAGGATCTTGTGAAAATTTCTGTGAGTGCCATTGAGGTTTCATAAATGATGTCTGTCGGTTTCCCCAAAATTGGTTTGTTTGTCTTATATTCTGTGGGGGCGAAAACCGGTTGAATACTCTATAGTGGGGGTTTTTAGTGTACGCATTAGTATTACCTAAAGAGCGGCAAGCAGATGCAGTGTGACCTCTTTTGTTACATAATTGACAGATTATGACTTCCCCTTGAGTATAATTTACCCTTATTGATTTTGGCTCATGTCTATTTGACCTAGTGTTTTCCTCTAATTCGTCAGATTTTTGTTTGAAAATATTGCCCTTCCGTAAATCAGCAGCTGCATTTAATCTACGTTCAACTTCGACAGCGTTATTTGTCACATCTTTGAATACTTCACCTTGCTCTACTCGAATTTCTATTTCTGGCCTTAAACCACGTAAAAAACATTGTATTAAATCCTTTTCTAACCCTGCTTTAAGTGTTTCATCTAATTGTCCGCCATTATTAATTCTATGTGCATCATAGATTTGATCCGCGATTTCTTTGATTCGTGTAGCATATGATAAAACACTTTCTCTTTCCCACATGTATGTACTTCCTAATTCCCCTTGCAATTGATAGACAGTTTTTGATGGGGAATAAATTTTCTTCAATCTATTTATTAGTTCATCTGCCTTTTCAAATGTCATTCCGTAAATGCATTTTCTGGCTTCTCCAATAATTTTACTTCTAATCATCTTCACTAAATTTTGTTCAACTGCAGGAATAGGTGGTAGCATTTGTTTGGCTTCCTCACACCCTTCTATAAAATGAACTAGCGGTACACCTCGTCCATAAAAAATAGGAACGATTTCTAATGCATCACGAAAAGAAACTTGCTGATTATTAGAAATATTCATATTTAATTGAATTAATGGATCAAGGTTGACAGACTTTAAATTACAAATATTAGGACTTTCAAATTGATTTTCCGTCTCGAAATGTATACCACTCTCGTCGAAACCAAATGCAGAAGGCTTTTCTGGGGGTAATAAGGGGCGTATATCGATTGCAGTCAGAGAGGTGTCAGCAGGAATGACTGTAGAGTTCACAGGTTCCTCACGTTTCACTATTTTCCGTTAAAGATTTGATTCATTAGTTAAGGTTTCATAAAAAATGTCCGAAAAATTTTGATTACTTGTTCCTAGTGTTTCAGTAGAAGCAGGTTTTAAGGGTAGACTATGTATTAATTTTGAAATAGTACTGAATGCGTCTTTTTCTTTTTCTTTTGATAATTTTTCAGCTTCCGCGAGTACCTTAGATTTGCTACGCGTAGTTCTTTGCAAATTTAAATTTATATTCTTATCTGACAAAAGGTGAGATTATTGTCAAAAATGAATGAATAATTTTGCATATTTTTCACACTCTGTAAAAGAATATAGAAGAAGAGTCCTGATTGCCACAAAAAATCAGAAATTCTCTTATGAAGAATTTTCTTTGAATAAATTTCAATTAGACTTCAACAAGATTGTACATATATATATTTTATGTGTGTTCTGTAACATATAAAAAGAAAGTATTTATTAACTTTTTATTACATACAAAATTTAAATGACCTTTTGAGTGTTTCCCGGCCGAAGCACCAAAAATAATTGAATGGACTCTGTTACGTCCCGAAAGATTAAACAGACCCAATTCAATTTATATTTACACTCTCTCGTTTTATTTATGAAACACAAGGTTTCAAGCTAAGGGAACGGGAACAAAAGGTCACTCAATAAATTAATATATTTAGAAATCAGTTAAACACACATATATATTTTTACACACAAAGTAAAAGACTGAGATATGACTTTTAATAATAGCAGAGATTTACAACTTACAAATTGAAATTATAAGATATGTTATACAATTTACTGAGTTTAGTTAAATCAATTTGGCAAATTGCAGGAATCTTCTTCTTCTTTCCGGGTCCCTGGAGGAGAAACCCAAACTTTTAACAATTTGATACACAAGAGTAAAATAGAGGATAAAAGATATAGAATTTACCTGAATTTGTCAGTGGTATTGGGCTTGAATTCGAGGGGCACGATCCGCCACGTACACAGGTAGGCGCCGCTGCAGGTAACCTGGGTTGTTAAGCTTCCCAAGGAGGAAAAGTTTCTCGCTGTGAAACGCGGGCGGAGGAGTTGGAGGGGTTCCAGTTGGTTCTGATATGGTTGACACTTTGGAAAGATATAGATCACTATCGTCGCGGAGTGATATCAGCACGTGGACTCGATGTTACAGGTAAAGTTCGGTGGTGAAGATCAGACTGGCTGCGATGGTAAAAATCAGACTGCGACTGCGATGGTAAAAATCAGACTGCGCTCCGTGATTGAATTCCGCTAATTTATAATCGATGGGTGGTTGGGTGTTGCCCTAGCAACCTTATGGTGAATCTCACATCATGACCTAGTTAATGAGTAGTTATTGATCCAATTACTATTTTCCAAAATTCATAATCGGCGGGTGGTTGGGTGTTGCCTTAGCAACTTTATGGTGAATCACACTTCATGGCCCAATTTGCGAATGTGCTAATGGTTGTCGATGTGACTAATAGTTTCTTAAAAGCTTTTAAGTTAATTAAACTTTCGATCAAAAAAACTAGTTGATAATGGAACTGTCAGTCAAATTAATTTGTTATAATTTGTTCAACCTTTGTTAGTTATAAGATCTGTTATTACTTAGTATAACAATGATTTATATTCTTCCAAATTGTTTACATTTCCAATACAATGATTTGCTTTTTTTTTAAACTGTTCACCCTTAATTTTATAATAAAAGTATAATATTTCTATTAATTGTCACGGGGACGTGACAGTAGATCAACTGAGTTTTCAAAAAATTGATCTTAAAACTACCAAACTGTAACATAACTTTTATTAATTTACCACAAAATTGCGTAACTGTAACGAAATTTCGGTGGTATGTGGCGGAATTTCGAGCTGCATATAACTGCATTAAATTTCGGTACTTCAGTCACATGTTCTGGGAAACTGCGGTAGAAATTTCTAACAGTGTAGAATGTAAAAACTTGCATCTATATCCTCAGTGACTTCTAAGCACAAATATATACTAGTTGTTAGTGGATGTATCTTGCATCTATGTAATAGAATTTTATTGTCATTCGTGAGGAAGTTTTTAGGTAATTTATCGATGTTTTCTGTATAATCTTATGTAAATTTTCTCACATTTTAGAATTTTTTCAAAAATTTTGTTTACAAATTTCACATTACCAACGTTTATTTCAAGATAGGGCTCATATGTACAATATTTATCAAAAGTTTTGATATTTTAGAAATAAAGATCACTGATGAGGACTCCGATCAGAGTCGAAACGTTTGATAGTATATAACTTCCTGAGTTATCATTTCTGGACCTTAAAGCCAATTATGAACAACAACATAGTATGAAATTAATAATTATATTTTATATGATCAACCCTTCTTATTCACTCACTATTCCTCATCACTTAGACGGGATGCTTCCGATCCTCACATAAAACGAGGAAATCTTTAAAGAATAGAAGTTTCACGTTTCTAACGTAACAAATGTATTCATATGTTATTAGTATAAAGCGATCATAAAACATTAAATAATTACTCCCTATCACTTTTGGATAATTTGATACTGAGGATTAAGATAACTGATTCATTTTTTCGGGTATATACCCCCCCCCCCCCCCCCCCAACTTGGGCTCACAGACGTCCCTAACTATAGCGGGCCAAAAAAAAGAAAAAGACACAAAGGGAAAGAATTAATTTCCCCCTCCAGGTTTTCCGTGGCTGGGTCCTTCTGGATCCGGAGGAGGGCCCTACCGGTAGGGTCCCGAGGTACCGTGCATCTACTAGTTTTAGTGGAGGTTGGCTAGCTGTTTCTGGGCTTCACGTGGCTTAACCAGGCTGATGGGCGGCTGCTTAGTGCTGTTGGGATTTTTGTTGTCTGTGGGGCTGATGATGCTGTGAAGGAGGGCTGCTTTCGCCGCACCTGGACTTGCTCTTACCACGAAGGCCCTGACCTGCCGGAAAAACTGCTCCATGGAGGAGTTACTGCTACTCCTCGACTCCGATACTGAGACTATCGGGTTCAGGGCCTTCTTCGAACCGAACCGTTGCTGGCGCCCGATCCTTACTGAGAGCCACCTCCTTGTTCTCTGTCATGGACCTCAGCACAATGCTTCTTCGTACTGAAATGAAACGAACCATACAGGTACTGCCATTCATGGCCGCCTCCATACAGCTCCAACATGTCCCCTGGTTAACCGACTACATATCACTATCTACTCAACCGAGCTACTATTTCATGCTTTATAACTTCACTCATCACTACTTATTATTATATTCGGTACCGTTGTCTGAGTGAAGGACTTCCGGGGTTCACCAACGTGTAACGACTATGTCCAGAAATGAGTCCATGATTTTCTTCCCATTGGCAGCTCTCAAGGGTTCAACCTCGATCCACTTTGCGAATAGGTCCTGAAAGAGCACGAGGTATTCGAATCCCCGTTTACCTCTAGGGATTGGACCCATGATGTTGGTGGCTACGACCGACCAGGGTTCTTGGACTACGCGCTGAGTCATTAAACCCCTTGACTGGGCTTAATCAGGCTTATTCAGTTGACACACCACACATTTACGAACGAATGCGGCGATGTCCTTGTACATCCCCGGCAAGTAATATTAGATTGGGGCCCGATGATAAGTCTTACCTATGCCTAGATGGCCAGCCACAGGGGCCTAATGCGATTCAATTAATATCTGCGAACGGTGGTTCTTTGGTACCAACAATTTCCAGGCATTTAAGTCGTCCACTAAAACATCTAACAAGGGGTTGAACCGGTACTTGTACAACCTGTCGTCCGCGATCTTCCAACCGGGATACTTATTGGGCGAGTTGATCTTATCTTCACGCCATCGCGAGTACCACTCGTCTTCGACTGGTTCGAGTACAGACAGTTTCTCGACTTTTTCATTTTCGAACATGCGGGACAACGCATCCGGGACGTGGTGCATAGCGCCCTTACGATGAACTATATCAAAGTTATATTCTAAGACACAAATCGATCTGTTCTCGGTCTGATGACAGCTTTTTTTACTACATCAACCTTCGCAACATCTATCGCCTCGGCATCGATCACGCATCCATAACTGCTTTCTGCTTGAAATTTCCTATGGCAGGAGTGAAGCTCATAGCTTTAATGATGTGGACTCCGAAGGTTTATGCAGCTGTCCACGAGAAAGTTATGGGTTCCCCACTTCTTTTTGAGGTAGTAATGATTCGGGAAGGAACCGTCCTGCGCGATACGATAAGCACCATTGATGATTTCTCTTTAAGCACCTGGCTGAGTTTTACAAATGGAGCATACCTAAGTAAGCGCCCGACTTTGTTTATACTCCTACCACGAGGAGGAGTTTGATGTCTTACAATAACTTCCTCTATCTCATTCTTCACAGCTCATTGATTGATTTGGTCCTTTTCTTTATCTGTGAATGTAGTGAAACTCTATTTTTTTAAGCACTAGGTAAAATAGAATCTCTTATGTGATAGAGATTATTTCGTTGGAGGGGGGGGCGGGGGGGCGTTGAAATGGTTAAGCGCGATCACCAATTTTCAAAATGACTATTGATAGACTAAAATCATACATACCAAACTAAATAATAATGGCAATAGTATATAATATTATACATAGTAATAATATTAGAATAATAACAGCTACAGGATTTTAAAGATTTAAATTAGAATTTAAAATTTGATAAATATTAAATAAGAATTAAAGTAACACCATGATGCACGTTTATAATACAGCCCTTTAAAGAATAAATCGAATGAAATTCCCAAAACTTTTAGCATGAGAAGGTTGATCTTATTAAGCGTGAGCTCGCACGCAAAATTCACGAAGTTTCGCAAATCGCATGCACACCATTTATGCATTGAACTGCATTCAGGCAGTGCACGTGAGTCAGACGCAGCCATCGAGTTTTCATTGCAATTTCTGTTCATAAGAGCAGGCAATATCATACATAATTGGGCGTTAATTTAGGATAAAATTATTGGTGAAATTCTAGAGTAGGGTGGTTATCTAAAGATTTACCAACTTAAAATATCTGGAAGTATGCAAATTACAGTTGCGCGGATATTGAACATTTTCACGTTGGCACCCAATAGTAACACGTGCTCAGTAAAGGCATGCGTCTGATTGGAGCCTCAAATATGGGTAACTAATCGACAAGCCATTATGCTTCGCCTGGATCGCCATCCATGCCCGGAAATGCGCGTATAGTGAAGAAGGACTCTCTTCGTTCAACGCGCGAGATGGCCTCACTTTTCATCGCGCATAGATCTTTCAACGCATGCACCGGATGCAGGATGCACTCCTCGGAGATGGGAGACGCATCAATATGATCGCGAAAATGCCAGCTTTCATTTGATATCGGAATTTTCGCTCAAAACTACCTGAAAGGGTTTGAAAACGTCGTTCAGAAAACTTGATTTATCGATAAGACTGGGCTAGATCGCGTTCTCAATTTGAGACGCGCGCATTTGTAATTAAGGTTCGACATAAGCACATAGCCAGCGAATAGCGTTTATTCATCGATTCAAATAAGACTAGTCTGAAAGGAGTTCTTCTGCACAATGGTAATGAGTTTACATCCATACCTGTTGCCTATGTTTCGTATAAAAAAGAGTGCTACAAAGTTGTAAAAATGCTATTTCTGAACATAAATTACCACGCACACTGTTGATCAATCTATTCAGAATTTAAAGTTATTGCTATTCTGTTAAGACCCATAAAAAGTAATCTGGTGATGTTAGATATGGCGAACGAGGTGGCCAAGCTACAGGGCCGCCTCATCCTATCCACTTTTCGTCAAAAATCTCATTCATCCCTTGTCTTGAGAACAGAACATAATGGGGTGGTGCACCGTCGTGTTGCATCCACGTGTTCATGTGAAAATACACGGGCACGTCTTCCATTAATTGAGGCAGTACGTTTCGCAGAAAGTTTTCGTAAACTTGCCCAGTCAAGTGACCATCAAAAAAATATGGATCAATGACGTGATCGCCGACAATGCCGCACCATTGAGTGAAGATAGGTATAGAGGAGACATCCAGGGCGATTGAATGGTCCAAACCTTGCGGGGAAAGACGCCAGGGGTAGGTAAAGTTCCGGAACCAACCACGGGGATCGACACTTTCGAAAGTCGACAAAACCTCACGGATAAGAAGTAAGTTGTAGGAGTAAGGCCTAAACTTGTGTTGGTGAGTCTGCTGTATTCGTGATGGGTCAGGTAGTCCTCGTCAATTCAACCCTAGCTTGTCGACAAGATTTTACAAAATAGCTTTTTACCTCTATTCCTTCTACTTCGCTCTTCACTAGTCTTTTCCTAAAATTGGATATATATTTTTAAAAAATATATATATAAAATTAAAATAGTAGATTGTATTGACTCTTGATTTAATTCATAATACTTCTAAAGTCAATGCAAAGGTACCAAGTATTATGAATTATATATATAAAATAATACATAAAAGACTATATGTAAAATATTTAATATTATAATTTTTATAATATAATATATATGTATTTTTTATATATATATGTATATAATATTATGTGTTATATTATATTTTATATTATAAATTTTATAATATAATATATATAAAATATTTTATATTATAAATTTTGTATTATAATATATAAAAGAATATATATAAATATTGAATATATATAAATAAACCATGTATTAAAATTAACAATTTTTTTTTTTGAAATTTATTACATATTTATTGACAAATTGTTTTCAATATTCTTTCATTATCTTGATTACAATACTGAAGACATATAGACAATGGAAATAAATTATCAATGATGATATTTTGAAAGTTTAATTTTCATACAATATAATTTTCGTTTATACAATACGGTTACAAAGTTAATATTATTCTCTATAGGGGTACTATAATATTTGCTTTTTTAAAAAAATTTACAATTCTTAGAAAAACTAAAATTAAAACAAAGTATTCCTCTTAATATATAATAATTTGTTAGAGAATGTAAATGACCAGCTTCAGATCTGAAGTTATTTTATAGAATTTGACAGTACGAAAGGCGAAAGGGTTCTTTTACGACTACTTAGCATTTACTGTAAAGCAGCAATGTAATTATAAAGAACCATCTCTTCGATCATCATCTTTTCAGATTATAAATCTCAAATCCACCTATCTGCAGGTGCAAAGTATAGGCGTTATGAAAGAATTTTTACAAAGGATTTATAAAATCTTAACTTAGTTTTCAGTTCTACAGAATTATGACACGAAAGAACATTATTATTTGGACGAATACATCAATATTTTTTTTTGATTTTCAAAAATTTGATTTCAAACTAATTCCTGTAAATTATCTGACTTATTTCAATCAATTCAATGGAATTCAATGAATAGAATATATTCAATAAGAAATAAATGAATTTCCTTCTACTTCGTTCTTGACTTGTCTTTTTCTAAGATCGAATTTATATTTTGAAAAAATAAAAATATTCACAATTTTTTGTTGGAAGTTATTACATATTACAAACCAAAAATAAAAAATGAATCATTTTAAATTTATTACTTCTTTACTATAGATTAATTGAAATGATTTTTCTCTGTTTAAGTAATAAAAAACATTTTTAATCATAATTAAAAATTGCTGGGACTCAAATAATTGATTTACGTAAATTCTGTCATTTATTTTTTATTGAATAAATTCTATTTATTAAATTCCATTGAATCGGCTAAATTAAGACAGATAATTTACAGGAACTAGTTTGCAATCAAATTTTTTTAAATCCAAAGAAAAATATTGATGCATTCGTACAAATAACAATATTCTTCCATGTCATAATTCTGTAGATCTAGAAACTAAGTCAAGTTTTTATAGCTCCTCTATACCTATACCTATCTTCACTCAACGGCCGCACCAACAATTAATGGATCACAGATTTTGAAATGGTACAGTTCTCATCCATCGAGGATTCTCATTTTCCCAATAATGCATATTATGCCTATTCACATTTCTCGTATTTGCGAAGTTAGCTTCATCAGAAAAAAACACACGACCCAAAAGTGAGACATCTGTGCGCATTTTTCTACGAATCCAATTACAGGAATTGTTTATTGTTCGTTGCTCAAGAACACAACTCGAGTCTTATTTGTGAGTTGCGCACAACGTACGCGCACACAAACACCGTTTTCGCCACTTTCTATTGGTTTTAATGAGCCAAAGGAAACGATTTGCTTTGAACCGGAGAAGGGACGAATGCTTTTAAATTCGCCCTTTCCATTGTTAAATTTTCCTATAAATTCTAATATATATTTGATGAAAAATTATCACTACCGTTTTGAGATTCGGTGGTGTTAATTTTCCGGTGATTTCCGCTTTTTTAAACGAATTGGACTTTAAAATAGTCCGCCGAAGATAGATATATTAAAAATATATTTCCATATACTATATTTCTATATGTCTTATATATTCTGCTTCCGTCCGGATGAAGGCTTTTGTCTTTTACGTCCGCCCAACACGTTTTTGTAAAATGTTCCGACAGGCAATTTCACGAGTTTTACTCAACTACCGAATTTGAAAACTTTCGTTCCAGACTGCAGACGGGCATGATGAAAGAAAAATATTTTCTTCGCCATTCTAAGGTCTGAACCCGGTCAAGACACTTAGAAGACTGCGAATTTGATTTTGCATTGATCCGATTTACTAGTTCATCGCGAGGTGAGCATGTTAGGGTTTTTTGATGATTAAGGAGTTAATGATTGCACAGAGGTAATAATGGCAGGAAGGATTTAGGAATTTGCACAAATGCTGATGTGGTTATTGCACCATTTGCTGATTTTTAGATGACAAATATTTCTCCCCTCTTTCTACACCTATCGTAAGAACGGAAATGCGCTCATCGATTTTTAATATTTGATTCATGGTCATCAAATTGTAGAAACGATTTTAGTTTCTAATATATTTCAGAGTAAGTTGAAATATATTTAATTAGTCTAGGCTTATGATCTTTATGTGGATTAAAAACTTTAACATAATTATTTAAACATTCAAATAGGCATACGAGAAGGAGATGTAATTTCGAAATGTATGCTAGCCTCGCAATGGACAGCAGAGCACATCAAGATTTTCTAAAAGAGACCGGTATATTAGGCATGTGCATAGGCAAACAATCATTCTTCGCTTTTCTCTTATTTCATACCTTTACAGTTCATAGCGATCGAGTGCCTATGCACTCTCGCTATCAATTAATCTATATAATAAAACATTAATGCACCTGAAAAACATAAGGGTGAACCATTTCTACCTTTTAAAGTTTTATTATTGAAATGTGTTCAAATATCTGGAAAGGTTAATTTAGGAATTACTCTACGTCTCAAGACCAGCTCGTATAACCAGAAATGCTGAGTTGCATTATCCATTGGAATGCAATCAGGTCACGAACGCTCCAAAGTGTGCTTTTAATTTACTTCTAAAAGCAATCGATATTCCATAAATTACATTTTGCACGTCAATCAAAACAGTTTCCAAAAAAATATTGCACACTTTTGACCGTCCGTAACATTGGATATGATTAATAGTTTATGTGCTATCGCTCTGTAACACTTTAGGTGCCTCATCCTGTTTTAAGATATATGTACGTGTATGTGTACTTTACCTATATTCCCTCCCAAAATGTCCTATCATGTTTTTGTTGAACACATACAAGTACTATGGTACTTCTACTATGAACACTATAAACTATAAATACCATGAACAAACTTGGATAGCTACAAGTTACCATAGCCAGTGCATACGATATTTCTGAAAAGAATCTGGACCATTGTTTTTCCAATTATGAAAAATATTTAAGAAATCACAGTCCATAATTAATAATCAAAGGAATCGATCTAATTTTTTTATATCGATATTTGATTTATTGGTATCATGAAATATGTTCCAAAAATTTTAACTATTTCAGAAATAACCATTTCATCACAAATTTCACTTGGCAACAGGTAATGACAAACAGGCTACCAAGCAATTAGCAACAAGTAAGCTACCAAGTATTTAAGCAATCAATAATTGCAAAATTACCGGTCAGCATAAATTCGCTTAAAAAAATCAGGTCACCCAGAAAAATCCTAAAATCATTGAAGTACTCCACCTACGCATCATCGATACGAGTCTTTGAGGCAAATTTAAACTCAATCAAATTCGCAGTTACTCGAGCAACCTGGTACTAACCAGAACTACTCAGCCAGTAGAGAATACACTTTTCTCTACTTTTCCCGTCCGCGGATTGGAACAAGCGCGTCCTATTACTTGTCTAGTTGACCTAGGTTCGTAAAAAGACGTAGCCAGGGCTACAAATTGGGGATTTCAATTGGACGGACGTTAACAATAACAAAATGTTCTCTCCGACGGAAGCCAAACGCGGGATCATGCCGCTAAGAGTATTCCAAAATTCTCTTACTACCAAAAATCGGGTTTTTCCTACATAGAAGCTCGCTGGTAGTTAATTAATTGCAAGTATCAATAGTGTATCGTGATCTGGACTTAAAAAGTATATAATATAGAACCCCTTCGGCACCAAGTCTCCACCAGTTTGTCCTATTACTTCCAAACAAATGATTTTACATCGAATATCGCAAACAATTTTTGTTGGGCGCCAGAGTGACAAGGTTATCTCAGTTCGATAAAATTAAAAGAAACAAAGGGGGGGGGGCGTAAGACACAGGTTCGAGATTAATGAGGGGGGGGGGTGTCCTGGTGGAAACTGGGTGTACCGGACCTTCAGCTAGCTCAGCTCGAACTCGGTAGAGTGGGGGAGTTTCTGGATCGGATGGGCCAAAGAAAAGGTTTCATTCAACACAAATGAACTGACTTTGCCAGATAAACTAAAATAGAACAAATTTTATTCAAAATTATTTGTGGAGTCTTGCGGGGATCTAATAAAAGGGTGGCATGCCACGGGCCTGGGATATAGGGGCCTCGGTAGTGAACTGGAGGTCGAGACTGGATTTGCCCATGACTCGGTCTTCGAGATCTCTTGCCAGGTGGAGGAGTCATCTAGGATTCTTGAGGCAGGAAACGCAGTACAAGTCCTAGGTACGTCCTCGAAGGGTGCCCAGTTTATGGATTTACGTAGGCGGTCGTAGTATGAAAATAGGCGGCAAAACTTGAAGGTGGCTGGTTCGGCAATATGCAGCAAAATTGTTGTCTTTTCGGGCTAGACGACAGCGTAAGTCCTGAGTACGTCCTTCTGCTCCTGAATTTCCTCTACGTCGCGCGTTGCTCTTGGCGGTTTTACATAGATAAAATAACAAACAAAAAATATGGCAGTAAATATTTAAACATAAAATTTCGTATAAGGTTATTTTGTGTAAGTGATGTGTCGTTATTCCTTACTCTCTCAATATCAATCAATACTCGAGATTTCCAAGGATAGGTATTTATTTAATCCCTTGTTTTTGGGTCTTTTTATTTTTGAATACAAAGTCCTTACAGCAAGACCCGACCTCGTAAGCTAAAAATCTCTATCATGCACGGGGGGTTGGTCAACAAATGCCCACAAGAAATTATTATTTTTTTTGTAAATAATGGAAATTCGCTATTTCATCAGCCTCTGATCGTGAGCGCTTCGCTGTACGTTACAAGTAGATTTTTCTCAGAATTTTATCTCCTTTATTTTCTGTGAAAAATGCTCTTCTGCACTTCTCTGCATTTCCAGATAAGAAAGAGGGAGACTACCCGAGATTTGGCGAAGGATGACAATTCCACGTGCGATCATTCCCTCAATGGACTTGCTGTGCTGTGAGATTAAGACCAAAACACAAATATTTTCAGTAGTTTAAATACTACCGTTGGTTATGCAATTTTAAATCGAAGTTATTAAATAATTAATTAATGAAATTGACTATGTTATAACTGTGCTTTTATGAGCAATTATCCTCAATTAATGCACAAATTCGCCATGAATACATAAAAAATTATGCGTTCCTTGCATTCAGAAAAATAATTTTTTATCACATTTTTTGTATATGCATTTCTGTTTCAGTTATGTTACATTTCGAAAAAGTAACTTTTTATGTTTACGTTATTTTTCGAAGAAAAACGGAAAGGATAAATAATGAAGCAAAGTCTGGAATGAAACCGATTGTCAGCGATATGATATACACAAAATTTCCCAATCGTAAGTAACAAATTAAGTTTGTAGATGGTCGAAAAACCATGACGTCCTCCTATTTTTTGAACTTTCAAAGCTGAAATCATTAGAGAGAACCTTCAAAAAAGGATGAATTGTATAAGAAAGCTCGCGTCGAATGGGAGGTTGGTTTTTAAATAAAAAAAATTAAATTTTCTCAAATTCCGTTTTCAATTAAACACTCATATATACTTTTAGGTTTTTCAATTAATTCTATTATATTATTGTAAGTTAAGCCAAAGATAAATTTTATTCCTTCTCCTGGTAATTTACTTATTAATAATCGTGCTGGAGGGTAATTTTGTCGTGTCTTTCTTGGTACTGTAACCGTTTCTCTTTCAATGCTCGGCTCAAACGCATCGATTGCGTCCAATACCGATCCATGATTTTCTGCACTTGGGAATATCGTAGTAGACCCATTTTTCGCCACCGGTCACAATGCGATGTAAAAACCCCTTCCGATTCTGTCTATGAAGCAGCTGTTCACAAGCAAGGAAACGCCGTTCAACATCTCTCGGCATCAACTCGTACGGAACCCAATTTTCATCCTTCTGAATCATTCTCATGGCTTTGAGGTGTTGGGAAATGGCTTGTTAAGTCACTCCCAATGATTCCGACAATTTTCCTTGCATTTGCCACGAGTCTTCAGCAAGTAATGCCTCCAATTCAAAATCTTTTGAATAAACTCGAAAACAGAATAATTTACTGTGCTTTGATTACTATTCTAATTATTCCACTGGAGTTTTTTCAAAATAAGTAAAAAAAACTTTTCCAGAGTATAATTTATTATAGTTAAAAGTTCCTAAACTATTTCGTCTTATATTCACGAGATTAGATCAATATCTCATTTGTTACTTCTCCATCCATAGATAAACAGATAGATGAGAATAAACGATCATTGTATTAAAAAAATTATGGAAAAATGACATTGTATCTTTAAAAGGAGCAATTTTACTTTCATACGCTTTAAAGTTTGTGCTCTATTTTTAAGGTTTACTTTTTGTTACACACATTCTTGATTATTGTGAATACCTACATGAATATGAATATGAATATGTTGAGACGTCCCAGCCTCAAGTATCCGCCTTTTGCGACGAAATCGGGGTAAAATCCGCGAAACTAAGGTTACTTTAGGAACAACTAGGTTCCCACGAGACTCGCACAAAAGAATTGCGAGGTATGATCAAGTATTCGAGCAGCAATTAATTATCTACTTCCAAACAGGAAGTGAACGCGGCGAGAACGAGGCAGTCTAGTTTTCACAGACATTTTCGTTCGTACTCTCAGCGAGCGCCACACTAACCTGTGGTTGCTGTCACACGACCAATCACCCAGGTCAAGCAGCGTAATGCATGATCGCTGGATGGGCGTCCCTCACTCATATTTCTTTTATTTTTTTTATTGTTAGTTACGATAGGTTTGTTTATTTATGTGCATGGGAAGGGTTAATTATTGCTAATAAATAGAAATAAATAATCATACAAATACGACAATTATCAATAAACATAATTATCATTACATTATGAAATATTATAAATAAAGATAATTATTGTCATATGGTAAATTTTGTTAATATTAAATACAATAAACAATTATAGTTATAAATATAAACAGCAAATGACAATAAGTTAGCATTGATTATCTGAAAATAATTTTGACTGGTAAATGATCAGCAAAATGCCAAATTTGCAAATGAACAATGCGTGACCATCTGATAATTTTTTTTTTTATTTAAATGCTTGTTTTTATTTTTGAGATTTATCAGTATATAATAATAATCTCTTCAATCTTCCTTAGAAGATTTTGAATCTTCACACAACATTCAAACGTTCACACACTGTTGTCCAATAGGAGCCCGCGCCTGCGCAGATAGCACGCACCAGCGGGAGGTGAAATGGGGGAAAAGCTTTCTCCTCGTTGTCGCGTGGCATGCTTTCTCTTACCAGCGCATATCAAATTTTGAACACCTCCACGAGACGAAATATCTGACCATTTGAAATTTGAAAAACATCATCATGATCGCGAAAACATTGGCTTTCCTCCAATACCGGTTTCTAACCCTAAAACGGTCAAAAAACGGGGGAAAACATCGTGTATAGATTCCATAATTTATTGATTGCGTTGGACTTGATCGCGGTAGCTAATTGAAGCGCGCGCATGTTAATTAAGGGGGCAAATTAATTGAGAGGTGGAAATCCGAGGTGATGTGCTTGATTGCAGATCCTCGAAAGTCAGTCCGGTTCCGCACCTCGAAAAGGTGAGGACTTATCGCCCCTTGCGCCGATTTTTTTTGGACGCTATATTAGATTAGAGCTCATAGTCAGGTGACGTGCATTGTAGCATCACCGCACCTGACTATTGGAGAATCTGATCGTCTATGTTTTCCCAATCCCCCTTGCAGATAGGGATTTGCAGGCTCAATTTTTTTTTTATTATTAGGTTGGGCGTGTTTTGATGCGAATTTTGTTTCGGTTAATAATTTTGTTTTATGAATCTTGATATCTTCGTCTAATAAGGGAATCATTTTTAGTTGGATAAACGGATTTGTTCTCTAAGTCTCGAGTAACTAGTACCCGTTGACTCACCACAGAGTGAGAAATTGGGAAAGTTACTCTCCCTTTTTTTTTAGAAATTTTTTTATAAAATCTCAACTGCCAACCAGGTGCCGTAGCCCCTTAGGGCACTTTACCTGTAAGGTTATAACTCTTTATTTGAATATTTTTTTTTAAACCAAATTGTCAATCAGGTGCCGTAGCCCCACAGGGCACTTTACCTGGGAGACGACATCCTTTTTCCTCTATTTATTTTATCAATTCAATTGTGGATCTGGTGCCGTAGCCCACTAGGGAACTTTACCAGTGAAACGGTCTTCCTTGCCCTCAGAGAACTGGGAAAACAAATCCACGGGTATCGCGTTAAACAGTTGGGAAGGTTTTCTTTTGAAAATTAAGGAATTGAAAGCATCTTCTAGCGCAAATGATGAGAGTTTCTGTGAGTGTAAGCCTGAGTGCTTTTATTCACCACAGAACACTGATGCCAAATTTGGAAGATTTCCTTGGTTGGAGTAAGCAAAAAAACTCAATAATTTCTTGCTAGCGTTTGAATGCCTCGAGGGTGGAATACGCAATCGTAATTCAAAAAAGAAATTGATGTTGAAAAGAGCCTGCCAGGCAACCAAATTTTATTTTCAGGAGTAGGGAATTCCCCAAATTAAAACGTGTTCCTTTTTAAACGCTACTGTGCGAAATAACGCAGCGAATATTAATCAAATTTTTGTTTATGAATTCTAGATACGAAGTCTATAAAACACGGGCAACATTTCGACGATTCCTCCGTTTTACTTATGCTCACTCCGAAAAACTAAAAATCGTGAGTTTCTTTGCCGTTCTTACACTTTAAATAAAGAATAAAAATTCGCGAAATTTTCAGCCTTCGTGTGACCCATTCATAAAGCACGAAGGTAATTTTGGCCTAAAATAGGGCAAAATTGCCATTCCAAAATTCATAAAATTGATCTAATAAAAAAATTGCAGATTTGAAATCTAAAATCAAAATTTAAAAGCGAAACTTTTGGCCAAATCAGGTAAAAATAGTTTTATAAATGTTTAAAAATTGACAAATTAAAGATCAAAAAGGTCGAAATGTTTCAATGTAGATTGCGACCAATATGACGGGCAATGTCGGGCAGTGCCCGTCATGACCGCCTTTGACGCAGTTACGTTTGTCAGGTCCCAATTCCAATGAGAATACGTTACAGCTGGCTAGGAGTTAGATATAATAACAATAATTGTCAATAAACATACCTGATAACTAAATTGCCTCACGACTTTGTACAATCTATTAGCTTCTTCAGCAAAATATTCAGCTTGAGTAAAGAGATCCTGTGTAGTATTCAGGGCACCTTCACCTCTTGTGAATTGATACATAGAAAAAGCCATGGCAGACATATTCTTTGCTCTTTTTAATATGTCATTATTTTCCTCTAAAGCCATGCAACTTTCTTGCCACTTCTCAGTTTCCGCATCCATTTCAGATGTTATAAGCTGCATCTCAATACCAGCTTTTGCAATTTTAGCCTGTTCTTCATTATCTAAATAAAGTGATTTTAAAGGTTTACTGGTTGTTCCATGTTTCTGAAAAAAATTAATAATTTGTTTACTCAGTACAAAATTCAGGCTACATTTTTCCCAGTGCAAAAAATGCTTTTCTTCCAGACTTTTAAATAATGGCTAATTATACACACCTGTAAAATAAACGCAAAATTGGCGATTATGAGGGTTTTTTAAATAAAGCCAAGACGTTGCGCATGCACAGATAGACGTTTGATAAATGGCGATAAATTTGAATATTTTTTTGCGAATTATTTTACAAGCTAATATCAAATCAGCCATTCGTACGAGTGTGGAAGAGATGACAATGGTCGATGAAAAATAAAATTCTGTTTCCTGCAGGGTATACAACAACTTTTTAAGGGTAAATAAGCACGCTGATTCCAAAAATGACCATCATTTTGCTCAATCAACTCTTGTTTTGCGATATTGCAAAAAAAAAATTCTGGAAATTTATTTCCGTTTTGCCAACTTTCATTCGATTACGTCAAAAGTTTAGCACAATAAAGAAGATAAAACTACAAATTTAGTAAATTTAATCAAGATTGAAGAAAAATTGTTCATATAACGGCACTTTAAATTTTGGAGATTTCCGAAATTTGTCTAGAAAATCGAGTCGGTCATTTTGGATTCGGCGTGCCCATATTGACCTAGAAAAGTTGTTGAATACCCTGCAGTAAAATTGCTGTTGACTGGTGTAATCGTATGCTATACGGGAAGAAGAGCGATTTTGCCTTACGCGAATTTTTGCCTGAGCGGAGCGAGGGCAGCAAATTTAACGCTCGATAAAATTGGTTAGTTTAATTTCTTATGGCACAATATACTATTTCACGTAGATAAGGCTGCTCTTCAAATCAAGGGATAATATCAACAGTAAGCGATCCCCCAATAATGAGCCAGTCGTTCTTATTTTTCCAAAAAGAGTACATTCAAAACAAAATATTGTGATGAAATTAAATATTTATTTACCTAAGATGATATTTTACTTGACTACATGGTTAATACAGAATCAAAAAAAAAAAAATCATCTTTGTCCATTCTTAAATAAGGAGCTCTTCAATTTCACGTTGGAGCACGTTACTGATTATGCTACTGAAACCTCAGTTAATTTTTTTTCAATCATCGACATAAGTATTTCTTATCCACAGTCTACTTTGAGGACAGCTAACGTCAGTTTCTGGCGCTTTCCCAGGTTCCCGATTCTTCTCCTGCTTTGAGCGCTCAGTTAAGAATTCTCCTCGTCTCTTTTTTCTGCTGACGCTTTGACTCCATTCAGTCGCACGGAGCAATCACGCAGTTGCTGCAGAATAGCGCGAACAGATTGAATTCAAACGCAGATAGTAAAAATATTTGAGGCATATGGCAAAACTAGGCTTATATTAAGCCTCTTATTGATCCTAAAAGAAAAGCAACATTTTACGATTAAACTTCTGACAAATGCGGATATTTTAGATTCAATCACTGCTGTCTGAAAAATAATAAGCAGTTTATACCAACAAACTCATCTGACTTTTTCCTATGCGTTATGAAAAAAGCATCTAATCGATGGATTGACCACCTAAATACACTATTTAGATCATATCTGCCGATAATTGTATGCTACATTTATTTTATTTTTCTGATTACCATTACTATTCCTATGAATGCTGCACTTACTGTACCCAATCCTGTAAATCTGTTCTAAGATTTTACCCGAACTGATTCAGCTATTATATTCAATGTATTTCACCTAAGAGATTTATTAAAGATACTTCATCATTTATCTTTATCTTCCTGAGAAAAGATTTCAGTGATTTCAATTGATTCAGTTTTTTGTGGAGATGATTTATCCCAAGTATCGTTTGAATAATGCATTGTTGGTAAGAAAATATAATAAATTGTTGTTCCAATAACATTTTTTTTATTTGGCAGATTTTGGATAGATTCTATTAATATTAATGTTACATTCCAAGCAAAGGCGAAAGTAGGTTGGAATTTTTTAAATAAGGAATTATTGTTGCTTGGCTTAAGGTCTGGGTATCCATTCTTCTGTATATTGAGAAGGTTATTTTAGTTAATTTATTAAAGTGTTACTAGAGGTGCTATCTCCTGTTATCTTTTCGCGTTCGAAAGGGAAGAAGGAAAAAGACAATCTGCATATGGCGTGTTCCATGGCAAATTGGACGGGTTCAGGACTCCATGTTTCCGATTTACTTGAAATTTTAAGGATTGATAGACTAACATAAATAATGAAGAAACCCAAAATTTGAGATTATTTCCATTGTTTAGAAAGTTATGGGGTAAAAAAAAAAATGTTTTTGTTCTTTTTCAATTATTTAAAAACTGAAACTAGGAAAAATTCTGAAAAAAATTACACAAACGTATCATTAGATGGCCAATGTAGTAGTATTTCTGGGAAAAATTTTTACTCCAAATTTAATAATAAAAAAAAATGTTTTTTTTTTAAACAAATTGATTTTTTGAAAAAACGCTATCTTTGAAAAATCTGAAAAAATTCATAGTGATAGCCCCGAGTGTTATGCAAATTTTAGGTATTTAATTAAGGTGCGCACTCGAAAATTGCGCGAAATATGAATTTTTTGGTAAAGTGATGCGCGTGGAATCACGATCGATGGCGTCCAGCGCAACTTCCACTAACACTGTATTACTGTCTATCTTTTCGAGAACATTATTATCAAAAAGTGATGGGAAGTGATTATTCATTGCTTATATTATGTACATGTTAATATTAATATATTATGTTCATATGAATTTCTATCTTACCGCTTCTGTTACGTAATATGTGCCACAAATGTCATTAACTTTGAAAATTCCATTCGAAATATTACAATTTATAATTTTAATGATAATTTGAAAACTGGCAATTTCGTCGTTACTCTGGATTTTTCAGAAAATTCCGCGTTTGTTGTTCAGGAAGCCGTTCAAGGTTTCCACTGGAAAAATAATCAGGCAACGGTTCACCCGTTTGTTATTTCTTACAAAACTAATAAAATAGAACATGTATTTTATATTAGAATATCGGATTGCCTAAACCATGACACAATTGCAGTACACATGTTTACAAAAAAATTGGTTGCATTTTTTGAAAAAAAAATCACAGTCGTTAACTAAATATAATATTTTTCTGATAGAGCACATCAATAGTACAAGAACAAGAAAAAATTTATCAATTTATCGCATCACTTAATAGATTTTGGAGTTGCGGGTGAACGGCATTTTTATGCAACAGGTCATGAAAAGGAGCCTGCGACGGTGTCGGAGGCACTTTAAAACGGATAGCCAGACGACCCTGTTTACAATCTGGCATCAAAAATGAAATTTTGACCGCTCAAAAACGTTATGAGTGGGTAGTAGAAAATTTGAAAAACTTGATCGTCTTTTTATGTTTAAGGAGCGATTAAGAAAGTGCAGATGAGTTCTTGAAAATTAGGTTTGCGAAATCTAAAACAATTAAAGGAACACTTTCCATTCACTCTGCATCGCCCGTTGATAATAACACTCTCGAAATCAGAACGTTTTCGAATAGTTCTGTGTCGAGAAAAAATAAATTGTAATATGTAGAATGAAATTTTCAAAGTTAATGACATTTGTGGCACATATTACGTAACAGAAGCGGTGAGATGCAAATTCATGTGAACATAATATATTAATATTAACATGTACATAATAAAAGCAATGAATAATCACTTCCCATCACTTTTTGATAATAACGTTCTCGAAAAAGTAGACAGTAATACAGTATTAGTGTAAGTTGCGCTCGACGCCGTCGATTGAAGATCGTGATTCCCAGCGCATCACTTTACAAAAAAATTCATATTTCGCGCAATTTTTGAGTGCGCACTTTAATTAAATACCTAAAATTTGTCTAATACTCGGGGCTATCACTATGAATTATTCAGATTTTTTAAAGATAGCGTTCTTTCAAAAAATTAATTTGTTTCAAAAAAACATTTTTTTATAATTAAATTTGGAGTAAAAATTTCTGGTAAAAATACTACTACATCGGCCATCTAATGATACATTTGTGTAATTTTTTTCAGAATTATAAATAGATTAAAAAAGAACAAAAACATTTTTTTTATCCCATAACTTTTTAAATAACGTGTCACGTCCCGCGACTCTACCGCCACAAGTAACAAGCAGATTAAGAAACCAATAAAGGGATTAAGACAGCATTACAGCGAGTGTGATTTTATCGACGCAAGTTATAGACAAATCTACAGATCAATAGGATGATCAATATGAAATTACCATGTGTCGTTATAATACCCACACATGATAACAAATCGACTGACCCAGAGAGAAAGTGAATGAAACCCTACAATACCAACACACTACCGTCACAACATGCGACTTGTAATAGCATGTGACTTGTAATAACATGCGACTGGTCATAGCATGTTACTCGTCATACTTGACCTTTCAAAGTTCTATAAAAAGCGAAAGTTCCAAGAGAAGTCAGTCCAGTACCATCATCTCTACACCGCGAGTTCAGTTAGTTAGTCAACGTCCGATTTCTACAATGTGACCAACGTGAGTCCAGTCCAGTGCTATCGAATCTATACCGCGAGTGCAATCCAGTCAGTCCAGCTTCTCCAGATTTCTACCGCTACTCAACCCGAATTCTAACTCGGCGCTGAGTTCAACGACATTAGAAAGTGAAGGGGAATCGCCTTCCAAATTCTCTCGAAACTGGGATCGAAGAATCAACTAGATCAACCGTCTAGATTACGAATCTACTATACAACTGCAACTACTTAAAGATTCCAAGTTACACTCAACTGATCACATTCGCTTACTGGACTCAATTGATCATCAATCAATTCAAACATTTCCATGGTGCTTACCTGATAAAATTTCAATTGTCAATAAATATATTTTATATACCTAACCCTTCTCAATCACTGACTATTCCTCATCCCTTAGAGAGGATCCTTCTGATCCTGACATAAAACGAGGAGATCTTTTAAAAGAGAAATGTTACATTTCTGACGTAAAAAATGCATGAAATAATCTCAAATTTTGGGTTTCTTCATTATTTATGTTAGTCTATCAATCCTTAAAATTTCAAGTAAATCGGAAACATGGAGTCCTGAACCCGTCCGATTTGCCATGGAACACACCATATACTCTCCCTTAATTTCTTTATTCCCTTACTTTTCGTGAAATGTGAACATAATATAATAGGAGTTTTGATTGTTTCAATATTATTAAATGAGCTTGGATAATCTTGGGGTTGAAATGATTGATTAAGCATTCTCTATTAAAACTTTTCTCTATTTGACATATAAAACTGATACAAGTTTTTGTAGAACGTTACATAAATTTTATTCCTTTCAATCAATAACTAACTTTTATTATATTGATTAAGCTTTACAGCAGTTATAATGTTATGATATTTACATACTATATTTATAAATAGGGTGAAAAAACATACGCATGGCTGTTGGTATTATACAGGGTAAGGCACATAAAGTGTTACAGAGCGATAGCACTCAAACTAGTGATCATATCCAAAAATGTTTCAGACAAAAGTTTACTGTTGAAGAAGGTCGTCATACTCAACCAGCCTATTTGTTTATCAGTGGAAACAGTGAAGCTACGCCAAGGTCAACTCCACTTTTTAAAATGGAATCGTATTTTTTTCCAGTTACATTATTAACGATTTTAAGACGAATTCAGCGACCTACAACACAAGGTCATTCTAGTCACGCAAAGTATGAAAATAGCCGAAGAATCGAAACATATCGGAATTGTTACATGTTACATCCCAGTAACTTTAAAATTTTTACATTGCCCCAGTGCAAGGGCAACACGCCACACACCAAGGAGAGCGAGGAAGGAATTATTTAAATATAATAAGTGTTGCTATGGTGAATTATCATATGGACCGCGTAGCTGTGCGCATAAGGTAAACCAATGTATACCTCACGTCGATGAATCGGTTTGACACATGGTAATTCGTGATAAAGAAGAACAGCGCTCTGTCTATATGGTGATTGCACTCGTGGTAATGAGTCAGTAACTCACACCGCATGCCGATAAAGTAGTAACGCTGTGCTAATAACCTAATGAGAGAATGAGAAGTTATCAGCACAGCCTCATTACGTATAATGTCTAAATATTATAAGCATTATTATATTAATATTAATATTGTATTAAAATTATATCACAACTATTATTAATATCTCGGGTAGTAACATAGTATTGATCAATATTAGCGCCATTATGTATAGATTGCCGATAAGTCGATCATGATCAATGAATGAAAATCGATCATTGATTATGGATCATAGATAAGGAATTGATTGACTGATCATTGGCAATCAATTAATGATCATATTTCGTAAAATAAGTGATATAAATCATAAAGAAATAAATGCAGAAATAAGTAATTAAAAATGCATTTATTTGGAAACTAGATGTAAAATTGGGCAATAGAAGAGATGAACCCATGAACTCTTGCAGAGATCGTGCCTGGCCACCGATTCGCAATTCGTACGTATTTCGTACCGATTTACGTTAATCTGCTCCCACTAATAGAAGCATCAACAGTATATATATTCCAGATTTATTTCTGGTGGTTTGTCATTAAGTTCTGAACAGTTGTACAGTTGTTAGGTCCGGACCGGTAATTCAACGTCGTGAGCAGACCCTTCGATAAACATAAGTCTCATTGGATTTCTATGAGTAACTCTACATTCGGTACTTGGTAAATAAAATCCCAGGTCCTTAAGTGGTGCAAGTCCGGAAACCGTAGTGCTAGATAGTTCCTTTGGATTACGTGTATCGTCGTATTTAGTCGTGTCGGTTAATAGTGATTCATTTCTGAAATCGGGACGAACTAACCTATCTTGTTAACAAGTGCATGTTTGATTCATTTCTCGTGTACTTAGCAAGATACGTAAGCGAATAATTGATCACATCAGTTGCTGGTGGACTTGCATCCCTTACACCATACCTCCTGTGAAATTTATCGTTGTTTTGCTACTTCACGGAGACTCAAATGAAACCCAACTATCCTGCAAGGATTTGTGCCGTTGACTTGCAATAATAGGAGTAAAAAACGACAATTCTCTCATTTGCCCTCTAAATTAAGAGGTAGAAAAGCAAGTTACCACCTAAGTATCATCCTGTGTGAAAACTTGCGCAAAATCTTATTTATTTATAATAAATTATTTCATTTATCTATATATTCAGTGTTTTATTATGACTGTGAACAACTCAGGGCCCATTGACCTGACAAGTTATAACGTACCCGCAAACAAAAATAAATTATCATGCCTTACCAACCTGATAAAATCAGCTAACCGCCTCCCTTACATCCAAAAATCCAAACTACCCTCGCCTTTTGCTCGGGACGTAACAGCTGATTTGGTGGCAGCGGTGGGATTGTCACTTTTGTTGTCACAATTGATAATAATTTAAAAATGATTTAATTGAAGCTAATCGAAATTATATGTGCAATTATTTCGAATAAAAATTGTGCATAAATAAAAGCTTCGAAATTTAGGAATTTTCAAAATTACAGAATTATAAGTTTAGTAGAAATAATTAGATAAGATAATTCTACTTGTCAAAATTTACATAATTGAAATTAAATCTTAAAATAAATTATTTTATTTTAAGCGTTGGTATACTTCGCGTGATCGCAAGCGCTGCCATCGTTAATAACATCATCGAATTACCCCGAATAAACATTGCATCTATTCTTTGTAGCGAGATTATGCAAGTGAAGGGTTTAAAAAAGTATAGAAAAATTATAACATCATTTATTGACTTAAATTCATTTAAAATTTAGAGCTTTTCCTACTTCAAGTTTAAGCAGGGATTGTGTTTAAACCTTACCGGAATAAACTTATAGTATTAAAACATGGAATATTTAAATTCAAAATATTAAAATTATCCGAATTTCAGACAGTACTAAAATTACACAAGATTTTGAGCTTGAGCCTGGCTTGTTTACTTTCTTACTACTGAAATTTCCAAATTGTTAACTAAGTTTGAATTTAAGTTTAAAATAAAACAAGAACAGCACACGAGAGTATAAGTCCTTTTTAGATTCGTTGAACGGTCACCATCGATGACGATCGACTGGGTAAGGCAAAGATCGAAGTGCTTGCGCTGTAATTGTTTATAACTTTCATCCTAACTTTGTTAACTAACAGAATATTTTTGATTGCAAAGATTTTCCAAGAGTCTGTGCTTGAGTCTAGCTTGTCCACTCTTGCATCTATAAAATTCTTTGACAGTAAACAAATTTTTTTTGTTTATTATCAATAAACATTTTCTGTGATTTTAAAGATTAATTAAGGGTTTGTGCTTGAGTCTGGCTTAATTAATTTTGTATCACCGAAAACGCAAGTTGTTAATACACATAACCAAATTATAAATTCAACTATTGCAAAAATTTGCTCAGGAATTCGCGGTCGCGGCTGGCCTGACCCGCCTTATACCACTGAAAACGTATAATCCAAGGTTAAACGCTGCAGCGACTGCGCGCGCCACAGCAAGAATTTTCTGTGCAGTAACAGCTTGGACAAATCATTGACAATAATAGTTCAACAATTAGAATTACCGCATTCACTTAACAATAAACAATTACAGACGAATAAATAAACAAATTTAACAATAAGTAAAATTTTCTAAATTAACAATTAAAATTTAAATTCAAAGTAACTGCGATATTACAGTGGATAATAATAATAATTGATTTATAATGGTTTTTTTTAATTCAACACTTTAAACAAAATTTTCATACCAAAAACGATAAAAATATCACAACAGCTTATTCAATCTTCGAACCTTTTTACAGCCTCGAACAGTAAAAAAACCGCGACCATACGTTCAGGGCAACAAAGAAAGAAGAAGTTAAGGTCTACAGAATATTTTCTCAAAATTTAAAAAATCAAAAAATTCTCGATTCTTCTCACAAAAGGACAAAATTTAGGGACATTGATATAAAGTATTATTTATCTTGACTAATTTAACGGTAAATTAGACACTACCATTGCAAAATTGCATGGCACATAAAAACTCACATATAGTGTTTAAACACGATTCAAACACTATAATTTCAGTTTATTCCGACTTATTAAAAAACAAAGTAGGCGACTTTTTATACGATCCAAATTTAAATATTAATCTAATCCAGAAGGAAAAATTAGCCTCCTTTAATAATATCAATCATCTCAAAATTTACATTAATCACAACGCCACCCTTACAACAAGTGGTGTAGTAAAAATTCCCATATTAAAGCAAGAAATCGAATTTAACATTATAAATCCAGAAATAGGTACAGGCATATCCGGAGTAATTGGAAAATCATTTCCAACTTTTTTCAAAATAAATATTCCGGATAAAGTCTAAATATTTCTTAGAAAATTACAACATTGGGAATAAATATAATTCTAGTTATGATAATAATAACAATAAACATTTTATATAGGGCAACTTACTTCTGGAAAGACTAATTTCTAGTTTCGAAAACAAATTTTGACATTACACTGGAAATTTGAATACCAAATAATAAACAAATAGTGTATATAAATTATTTTAGGAATAAAACAACAAAAAATTTTTTTTTCGAAAAACCTAATTCAGGATTTTTTTGGAAAAGTCGGTTTTCTATCAATAATCGAAGTTAGGTATTAGATACTAAATTTATAATAATTATTTTGCACATAATAAACGCTCAGAACTTCCGTTTTCTAGAAAAACTAGATTCTAGGAATTTTATTTAACTTTCCGAACAACTATAAAATCACAATGCCTCGCGACAAAACTAGTACCACTCATGACAAAACACAGGGTGAAGAGTTCACAGGGAACATCTCACGCAGTACATAATGGCGGTACTAGTGCGATTAAAGGGTGCTGAAAGAGATAGTGCTCATGGAAAAACATTTTCTACAATAACTGATTTAATACAACATCTTAAACAGCGCTTTGCCCCCCCCTCCACAAAACTTACTCCTGGTATTTGCAAGAGATATCTAGAATTAGGATGTCTCGCAGCGAAAGTGTAAGCGAGTTTTATGACAGAATCACCCTACTTAAATCCGGAGCTCAAGCAGCGTTAGAAGACAAATATCAGAACGCGGAGCAAATGTTACTACCCTTAAATGATTGCGCCTTAGAAGCTTTCATCCGAGGACTACCCGATGTAATATCAGGAATGGTGGAATCACGGAATCCATCTTCATTGAAATCAGCATTAAAGTACGCACTCGAGTATGAGGCCCGACATCAATTAAACCCCCATTTTCCTATGAACAATATAGCGGAAAATCGATATTCTACACCTTATGCAGGATCAAGGGATAGAAGCCCAAGCCCTCATGTTAGGTTTGCATCATCACCGGACATAAATAGAGCAATGGAACCCAGACAAGGACCGACAGGGATAATAAGGAGACCTACATCACCAATAGTGCCTAATTACCCAAGTAACTACGCACCCCCATTTTAATACCCACCTTATTTACCCTATCAACCTTATCCGTACTATCCAGGTACGCACACATCAAACAATCCTTACCCCAATCACAATTACCCATATAAAGGAACTAATACACCCCCGAGAGCACAATCACCCGCTCCAGCCAATAAAAGTGATTTAAACTTCGACTCCGCTCGACGAACAGACGCGACGACGAGTGTGGAGAAGACAGAGCGTCAGACCGGCGTGAGACTTCTCAACAAGCAAGAAAAATCTTCTGTACCAAACTCAGTCGAGAATCCCCAGTAGTAGAGCCTTCGTCGAATGAACTTTTACAGTCAAAGGCAAGGTTTCTAGTGGACACAGGTGCAGACATAAATGTTATTAAATTAGATGCTTTAGATGAGGACCTACTGGTTAATGAAAATGAAGCAATAGAAATTACGGGAATCACACAAAGTAGAATTTCGACCATAGGCACGGTAAACATCGAATTAATGAAATCTAACATTACTTTTCATGTCGTACATTCTGATTTCCCCATAAGCACAGATGGAATATTAGGTTGAGAATATCTTCGACAAGAGAAGGTAGAAATATCCTTTTGGCATAACACTATTGTGACGCATTCCAACCCCACAAAACCTATGCCGTTCATAGACAATGAATCTAGAGTAGCGTTAGAAAATACCACAGATTACAAAGGACCTCTACTAGGACCAATCAAGGTAAGAGCCAGGACTCGACGAGCTATCCCAATAGCAGTGATAAATTCAGAATTAAAAAAAGGGTACTTAACCTTAATAAAAACTCATAATCTCCTTATAACTCAGCCCTACTGATTATACTCAAAAAGATAGACGCCACAGGAAAGAAGAAATGGAGAATAGTAATTGACTTTCGGCTTCTGAACGAGAAAACAATTGGGGATGCATACCCATTTCCAAATATTGCAGATATTTTAGATCACTCAGGTACTGCACAATATTTCTCTATTTTTGATCTAGCCAGTGGTTTCCATAAAATAGAACTAGATCCGAATGATAGACAAAAAACAGCATTTTCATCATTGAATGGGCACTACGAGTACGTCAGAATGCCCATGGGATTGAAAAATTCACCGGCTACATTCTAGCGCCTAATGGACCAAGTCTTATTAGGGCTACAGGGGACAGAACTATTTGTCTACATGGACGACATAGTAGTATACGCCAAGGACTTAGAAGATCACGGAAAGAAGGTAAGATGTCTCCTCAAACAACTGAGAGAAGCCAACCTGTCACTACAACCGGAAAAGTGTGAATTTCTTTTCAAAGAAATAGCATATCTAGGGCACATAATTACAGACAAAGGAGTAAAGTCAGATCCTAAAAAGATCGAGGCTGTTCAACATTTTCCCAGACCAAAAACACCAAGAAACATAAAACAATTTTTAGGACTAGCTGGATATTACAGTAGATTCATCAAGGACTTCTCAGCAAGAGCAAAACCTCTATCAAACTTATTCAAAAAGGAAGTAGTATTTAAATGGGGACCGGAGGAAGAGAAGAGCTTCAAGGATTTACGACAGGCTCTGTGCGAAAGCCCCATATTACAATACCCTAATTTTGAAAAACCCTTTGCAGTAACCACTGACGCTTCAGACTATGCAATAGGAGCCGTTCTAAGCCAAGAAAAGGATGGAATGGATCTCCCTGTGGCATACATGTCAAGGGTGTTGGTTGGACCTGAATTAAATTACTCTACAACGGAGAAGGAATGCCTTGCGGTGCTTTACGCGGTACAACAATTTCGACCCTACATTTATGGAAGAAAATTTACCCTCATGAGCGACCATGAGCCCCTCAGGTGGATAGATTCTGTAAAAGATCCAGGCCAAAGACTGATTCGCTGGAGACTAAAATTAAGAGACTACGAATATGAATTTAAATACAAACCAGGAAAATTAAATACTAATGCTGATACCCTATCGAGAAATCCAATCGTAGAAAATTCGGACAAAGAAGGCGAAGACGAAAAAGAGCCTGCCAGGTTACTGCCAATGTTGACTAGGCAAGCTAATAAACGAAAGGAAAACAGCACGAAGCTTGGTTCAAAACCTAAAGCCGAAAATAAGCCCGCTGTTCAAACTAGAAAAGGATTCACTTCCAGAATTTTACCCTCTAAACCATCTACTTCAAAACCTCAAAAACCAACCCTTGCTAGGTCTAAATCTAGTGCATCAACATCAGCTGATCTGGACAGGAGCACCATCACTAAACGCCTGATTAGGCGACGGGTAGAGACTCAACGGGTTCAGAGTCGACCAGATTATAAAGAAGATAGTAGTTCGGAAGACACAGAAGAGGATCAAGAACCACCCCCAATCCTCAGAAAAAGAAAAAGTGTGTTACCGAGCCTGAATTTACCACCTGCAGCGTACCCATCGTCAACAATACCTGAGAGTGCACCGGCAAAAGCACCAGAGTACTCAACTGAATTCTTCCCAGAAGATCAGGAAGAGTTAACGCCTATGACCGAAAAGCAAGAAGCAGGACCCATTAAAATGGTGAATCCGCCACCCAGCGACAGTGATGACAGTACGACGGAAGAAGAACAGGAAAATGACCAGATGGAACAAAAAAGGCCTGATTTCACTAAAGAAAATATAGAGAAATCATTTTCACGATTTGAACAATCCTTGAAGGCACATGAAGACTGGCTGGAGAAGACAGAAGTGAATGAAGAAGCCCCACTTCTTGAAGTCACAGCAGTTTCGGAAGGAGAAAATAATCAAGAGCTCCTTGATGCCATTGAAGAAATGGAACCTGAAAGCGAGACCGAATTCACGAACAGAATTGAATCAGCTATAAAAATAGCTGAAGAATTACTAAAAGAATCTCAGGAGGAAAGAAAGGTGATAAATTCAGAAAGTAAGGAAAATCTGGACCCCGGTATCTCATCCTTAGATGAAGAAGCCCCGGTCAGAAATCCACACGCTCACACCAGAAAAAGTGTCACTTTTCACCCTGGAATAGCTTCAACCCCGGATGCTTTAGGGAAATATACCCCCTCAGCACTAAGAAAACCTAGGGCTATTTCCACGCCCTTTCCAGATAAACATAGGCAGCATTCTAGGACCAGTAATAGGAGTCATGACTTCCGACGACGCAGAGAAATACAACGAAGCAATAAATGATATTTATGAAAAGCAAAATAACATCAGTAAAATAATTGGAAAACAAACCCACATAATGAAAGCAGAAGTGAATAATATTCACCAAGATTTAAACAAGAAAACTAACCAAATTCAAATCCTTCAAAAAGAATTAAATGAAACTATCAACAAAATAGAATCGCAAGGACAATACTGGAATGATTACATGTATTATGAAAAATGATGCAATGGTCAACACATTTGGAACTAAAATTGGAAAATTTATATGAAATAATAAAACAATTCATTAAAATAACAGAATACGCACGAGAAGGCAAATTACACCCTTCGACAATTTCCAAAGCCCAACTACAAGAAGTAATTACTGAAATACACACAAAAATGGAAGATTACGAATTTCCGATTCCTACTTCACACGTTAGAGTGGAATTACTTTCACAAATTGGCAAGACAGACCTGAAAATTAAATCTGGAAAATTACTAATATCAGTAGACATTCCATTGCTAGATAGAAAAGCACTACAATTATATAAAATTTACCCATTTCCTGTGTTCCAAGACATTTCAAGAAATTACACAAGAGCCATCTCATTTCGCCAAGAAAACAATATATTGCCCTGACAGAAGACGAAAGAAAATTCTTTTTGGCAGATAAAGAGTACTATAACACCTGCCAGAAAATAATCTATCACACAATTTGCGAAAACACCCAACCAATACACGAAACAGTCACAACTACGTCCTGCGAATGTCTAATGCTGACGCGCCCTTCAATGAAAATTTTAAAGCAATGTGATATAAAAATAAACACAAAAAATTCAGTTTTTTGGAAGCATATTCCATCCTTAAACGCATGGATATTTTCAACTACAAACCCAGAGCCAATAAGCATCACCTGTAAAAAGGGAAAAACAGAAAAAGGACATATTACAAATTCAGGAATATTAAGATTAAGTGCAGGGTGTATTGACAGAACGGAACATACAACTTTAATTGGAACTAAAATAAACGTAAACTCAGAAGAATTTATCTACAACCCCGGATTTTCATTGAACATATCAGAAATTTCCCTAATAATCTATAAAACGATGCATATTCCTACGATAACATCATTTTTTTGGGAAACAGAAAAGGATAATAAATGAAAAAATCTGCATACGGAAGAATCACTCTCTACCATAGAAGAACAACTTCTCAACATGGAAAACAATCATTACAGACATAAACTAACCCAAAAATATTGGTTAGGAGGGTCCAGTATCCTAACCTTATTAACAATAACAACAGTAATATACCTCACACAAGAAATAATCCGTAAAAACTGTAAAATCTGTAATAATAAAAATATAAACATAAAAGAAAACCTATAGGAAGTAGAACTACAACCCCTTTCGGTAGAAAACCAAACAAACACAGAAGAAATTCACCCCCTTTCAAGAGTATTAACAATCCCAACAACAAATGTTAGAATTGCATAAACAAATGCAAGTCGTTGAGGACAACGACACTTTTAAGGAGGGAGGACAAGTACCCAAGTAGGAAAATTTTTGCCAAAAATCACCCTGAATTACGATACATCATTGCGGATACCACCAGGAATATACAATAAATAATCACGATACATAATGGCAGCTTTAATAAATTAACAATCAAAGCAACAGAGGAAAAAGAATAAGGATCGCAGAAAGTACAAGGAGTTTAGCTGTAGCAAGCTAACAAACCACTCCCACTTGAGAAAGAAATTAATCACACCCACCAAGAGCAACCATAATGAATTATAATCTAATCATATAAATAAATGCAATGTGACACCTTGCAGAGCGCAGCGTATCACTAGCAGTCGAGACTCCCGACAGCATGGCCAGAGCGTAACTTGAACCGCCCAGCGATAAGAAGACTCACGACCGCCTGCAATGAATCATATATACTAAGCAGTTCTCCTGTACCTATATGAATGCCTATTACTAGTTCTTTATTAGACTTGCCAAAAATCCACATGTCAGCGGGCCTTATACCAAGGGATGCACCGACAAGATGGTTATCATTATCAAAAACTCTATGGCAGCCCCGCAGCAATGGCCACCTAATATACAAGTATTATTGGACATGCCACCATCATGGAGGCACAAGTGATACATATAGGTATGCAGAACAGCGAACTCCACATACGGTATGCTATCCGGTCAGAAAATTTTTAACGAACAATCAAATTCGGGAGATTCCATTAACATTAATTGAATAATATCCGCGAAGAATAAAAGATGTGCAATGCTATATATCCATAAACCTTTAATCATGTAAATCAATCAGAATTGAGCCACATGACTAAGGGTTTCTCCGAACTATAAGGGCACATATCTCCGTTGTTAACACAATACTAGAAATAACCACGAGATATTTCAAATAATTGATTAACTAACTAGTTAATGGGATAAAGCCATAATTTTTGTAAAGAAAATATTTACGAGCATGGCGATTAATAAAGCCATTATTGGTAAAATCGGGTAACGCAAAACTTCGCCATGAATTTTCAATTATAAATTACCCGATTTGGCCAATAAATGAGCTCGTGCCAGCCAAATTAACCTAAAAATAAGCAATAAATGGAATCACTAAAATAACTAAAGGGTTTCCCAATAGGGGTGATATGATTTTGAATGTCCCTATCGGGCTCATTTGAACTGAAATTTTTGACGTCTGCTGTCAGTTGTCATCAGTAAGGTTTGCCATTTAATCATGAGTAGTTTCACGCATCCACAACGTTTGGAAATTGTCCAATTATTTTATCAAAATTCGAGAAGTTTTGTCGGTGTTCAAAGAGCATATTGTGCAAAATATTGTCGTCATTCTGCTCCATCCGCGCTCTCAATTCGTCGAATAATCGATAAGTTGGAGAGTGAATTTACTCTATTGGATACTAAGCCTAAAAATCGTATGCGTACCGCACGTTCTACACAGAATATAGCCGCCGTACAGGCCAGTATCGAGGAAAACCGTGAATTGTCCGTGCCACGCCGATCTTAGGAATTGGGCCTATCCAGGATGACTACCTGGCGTATTTTGCGATTGGATCTTGGCCTGCATCCCTATAAGATGATTCTGGCCCAAGAACTGAAGCTTAATGACCATCGTTTGCGTCGGGAGTTCGCGGATTGGGCTCTGGAATCAATTGAAAATGATCCCAATTTTCATCAAAAAATCATCTTTTCTGATGAGGCGCATTTTTGGCTCAAGTCTCGGGGGACATTTGGCCGATATATTGTTTAAATCATAAATGGCATAGAATATCCAATATAATAAAAAAGATTTCGATCAATTCCGAATGAATATTCAGTGTTTTTTTTCAATTTCAAAACATATCACCCTTATTGGGAAACCTTTTATAAAATGGATTCCCAGAATTTGGATTATAATCAGATTATAAGTTAAAAATAGGGTAGAATTTTGTAAAATAGCAATACTTTCAAGAAAATGTTTTAATTTTAATTACACAGAACTAAGATAACATTTTAGTCAACTGAAGTTTTATGCAGTGACATGAAAAAGGAAAATTCCTTGCAAAATTGTAATTTACGATGAATTTTATACTGAATTACAGTTTCGTAAGAAAAACACCTATAATCAAAACATCATAAATGGCATCAAGTTTGTGTTATTTTTGTAACACGGAAATTCAAGAAGTTTCCAGAGAATATATGAAATAATAAGAACAAAACTCCGAGGTGTGTCATTATCTCCATCCAAAAAGCAATGTCGAGATTGCATACGTATATTATACGAATTGTATGTATGATACAAATAATGTTGCGAATGCATATGCAATTTCGACACACTACAGACAGCCTCAAGGAGATATAACAGCAAGAATGCTCCTCAAGCATTATGCTACCCTACTAAATCCTTACTAGTTCTACGCTCAAATTCGGGTGGTCCTACATTAAAATTGCGGAAATTCACCTCGGATCCTGAAAATATCTATTATCAGAAACCGATACACCCTCAATCAGGTATCCCAGTCGAATTCGAGATGCATGAATTTGGGGCTCCACATGCGTGTGTACACTCATACATGTGTGCGTATACAGGCGTGTAAATGGGGCAACCATCACAGGTGGATGAGCCGATAAGTAGAGGTATGATAATAATAATCTAGAACTAATAGTTAGTAGTATAATATATATAAACAAAAGGGTTTTCTTTTAACAAAAAAAGGGAGAATTAAATTCATTTTAAAATAAGTAAAATTTAAAGTAAAGTAAATCAAACAATAAGAGAGACCGGAAGAGAGGGGTTACCTCATACCAAAAATTAAACTACACTGACACCCCCCCCCCTCCTCCTCTCAACCGCTTTCATTGTGTTTATATTGCTAAGAAAAAGTTTTCATATATCTTATAGCTTTTAGAGTAAAATTTAATTGACTAATATAACCTAGCTATTAAACAAATAGGAAGGAAAATGATAACGCCAAAATAAGAAAGACGGGCAGAGGAGACAAAAAAAAATCGCTTTCTCGAAAATGCCTCGTCTGCCAGTCTTTCAAGCTATTATATAAAGTTAAAATTTTTATATAAATAAGGAAAAATTTACAAATAAGTACAATATACCAAAATATAAATATAAGATACATAACCTAGGTGTTACAACTAAGAGATATGTACATAAAAAGGTATATATAAATAAAAAAAAAATAAAAACTAATATTAATGATAACTGGGAGGCAGCACCGGATCCTCCGTTGGCACCCAGGACTTCGTCAGGCCTCGGGTCTGAAACAAGAATTGATAAATAAGAAACAGGAAATCGAAGACAAGAAACAGAAAAGAAGAAGGGGATTTTAAATAGAACAAGATTGGAAACGAAATCCACAACTTACACCACGGAGCATCATAGTATGTCCCGCATCGGCACGGGAGGACATGGAAGGAACCACGCAGGTTGCGCCCGCAGTGACAGAAATCCCCCATGTACCAGGCACCACTGAAACATTCAAAAACAAAGAGGAAATAATAAACAAAATATGCCAAATCAAGGTAATTCCAACGAGCACACGACGACTTACCTAAGGCAAACAGAAGGCACCAGGGGTGAGTGTATTCACTCCTGCACGGCGGGCGTGCCCACATGCGCTTCCGTAAGTGCTAGCAGCTCCAGTGTTCGAGCATGTGCCACCTCCTGCGCTCGTCTAGCAGCCTGGCTCGCCAGAGAGTGCCAGCACCCTCGAATTAGCCTGTTTCGGCGCCCACCCCGGTTCTCCAGGGCCACTAAACCTCGACATTTTAGGGCATCCTTACACCCTAAAATGCGGTGTTTTAGCTCCAGGGAAGCCACACGCAGCAGCACCCCGGGATTCCTCGAATCTAAGACCCGGACTACCGAATAGGAATCACAAGAAATAGCTGGATCTAACAAGGCTTGACAAGCCAGGGTCATCGACTCCAAGACTTGGCTTGAACGCACACCGCGAACCGACACATAAAAAACTCCTAACCGATCTTCGATTTCAGAGACCCGCACCTGGAGACTGTCACGTCGCGGCAAAAACAAAGTGGAATCCCCAGATGAAGCAGGCGAACTCGAGGAACTCGGCTCCAACAAGGAAAGGTCAAAATCCGCGATCGAGTCGACTAACGAAGGTTCGGTGAAAAAACCGGAGTTTTGAGGACTAGAATAATGTGGTGCACCGAACCACTCCGACAACAAGGCGTCCAGGAAGTCTCCGGAGTCTGACATCTTGACCCGAACCAAGACACTTCGCGAATGCGGTACTGCCCGAACAAATCATGCAATTGAAAAAGGGGCACTTACCAGCTCCTTCAGGCACCAACGTAGCCCCCCTCACTAAGGAGAGAGGGTAGCCCTGGTTTTGGCAATTCTCTTCGTAAGTGATGGTCTCTCCACCCGAAGATGACCCTTCGTCTGCCATGGCTGCTTGAGACTGAGGAGAAGAACATCCCCACGACCCAGCATGCAACGAGATGACATAATGTAAACCATGCAAAATCAGACAAAAACCCCACCAAGGCAGAACTCCTAGGGAATACGTGCACTACAACAAAGATCAAGATCCAAAATTTCGCCATGTCAACTTCTACAGAAAATTGACTCATGGCAGCTGCAGCATAGCATCACCATCCAGCATCTTTAAAAAAAAATGACATCATCTTAAAGCAACGGAATCCTGGGGTGACACTATTCACAGGATACATACAGCCTAGTATAAAAAACAAAATACAAAAGAAGAACGCCTTGTCAAATTATAGTGAAAACTACTTCAGCTCTTGCAAACATCAGCTTGCAGCTGCAATATGACATCACTATTCCTTAAGAAATATTTACTTACCAAAGAGATTCCGGAAGTGCAATCCACACCACAAATTATGGGGCCCACTACACTCTTTTCACGGAAGACACTTATTATTTCATCGAGGACGATGATTATCTTAAGGAGGGAGGACTGTTACATCCCAGTAACTTTTAAAATTTTATATTGCCCCTGTGCAAGAGCAACACGCCAAACACCGAGGATAACGAGGAAGACATCATTCAAGTATAATAGTGTTCCTATGATAAATTATCGTATGGACCGGGTAGCTGTGCGCATGAGGTAAACCCATGTATACCTCACGTCGACGAATCGGTTTGACATATGGTAATAAGAGATAAAGAAGAACAGCGCTCTGTCTATGTGGTAATTACACCCGTGGTAATGAGTCAGTAACTCACACCGCGTGCCGATAAAGTAGTAACGCTGTGCTAATAACCTAATGAGAGAATGAGAAGTTATCGGCACAGCCTCACTAATTATAATGACTAAATATTATAATCATTATTATGTTAATATTTATTATGTATTAACATTACACCATAACTATTATTAATATCTCGGGTAGTAAAATAGTATTGATCAATATTATCGCCATTACGTATTGATTGCCGATGAGTCGATCACGATCAATGAATAAAAATCGATCATTGATTATGGATTATAGATAAGAAATTGATTGACTGATCATTGGCAACCAATTAATGATCATACTTCATAAAATAAGTAACACAAATTGTAAACAAATAAATGCAGAAATGAGTAATTAAAAATGCATTTATTTGGAAACTAGATATAAAATTGGGCAATAGAAGAGATGAACTCATGAACCCTTGCAGAGATCGTGCCTTGTCACCGATTTGCGATTCGAACGTGCCTTGCCACCGATATACGATTCGAACGTGCCGTGCCACCGATTTACGTTGATCTGCTCCCACTAATAGAAGCATCAATAGTATATATACCCCAGATTCACCTCTGGAGGTTTGTCATTAAGTTCCTAGCAGTTCTACGGTTGTTAGGTCTGGACCGGTAATTCAACGTCGTGAGCAGACCCTTCGATAAACGTAAGTCTCATTGGATTTCTATGAGCAACTCAACATTCGGTACTTGGTAGATAAAATCCCAGGTCCTTAAGTGGTGCAAGTCCGGAAACCGTAGTGCTAGATAGTTCCTTTGGATTACGTGTATCGTCGTATTTAGTCGTGTCGGTTAATAGTGATTCATTTCTGAAATCGGGACGAACTAACCTATCTTGTTAACAAGTGCATGTTTGATTCATTTCTCGTGTACTTAGCAAGATATCTAAGCGGATAATTGATCACATCAGTTGCTGGTGGACTTGTATCCCTTACATCATACCTCCTAGGAAATTTATCGTTGTTTTGCTACTTCACGGAGACTCAAACGAAACCCAACTATCCTGCAAGGATTTGTGCCGTTGCCTTCCAATAATAGGAGTAAAAAGCGACAATTCTCTCTTCTGCCCTCTAAATTAAGAGGTAGACAAGTAAGTTACCACCTAAGTATCATCCTGTGTGAAAACTTAGGCAAAATCTTATTTATTTATAATAAGTTATTTCATTTATCTATATATTCAGTGTTTTATTATCATTGTGAACAACTCAGGGCCCATAGACCTGACAAGTGACAACGTACCCACAAACAAAAATAAATTATCAGGCTGTCGGGTAGTGCCTTCTGCGGTTTGACTGTGAACCCCTCTGACGCGCGATGGTAACAAAGCGATCGTTTTGGCGGCACCTTTAAAGCTGGTGATAATGGAACAAAAATCAGAAAAGCGTCCAGAAAAAAATACAAAAGAATTTTCGCAGCAGCTCTCAGACTATTCTTAAAAATTTCGCGTTATACAAGGTGTCTAAAAAGTCCCGGGACGGTTGGATATTTCCTCAGGTAAAATATTTTTCAAAAAATTGAAGGTCATTCCTGGAGTAAATTTCTACAATCGATAGAGCGGAAAATTCTACGTTCAGATACCTACCCAAGTCATGGGTCAATTGTAACGTTCAAGGTCAATAAGTGTTTATTTGAAATTAACGAAGTTTTTAAAGAGGTCAGTGTAATTCCTGAAGTAAATTTCAACGACAAATTCATTGGCGAGCTCTGTATTGATCTTGGTTACAGCGTTTTGAATATTGTAAAATCATATGTATAGGAAATTTTTCATTGAAAGTTCCAGGAGTTCTGGTGAGAGTTCTGTTCCTCCCCAAAGAGTTATATCGAAAAGTCCTATACCCTTTTTCGATATCTAAGTCAATAACTAAGGCGATACCATAAGTCCTATACCGTTTTTCTTTCTCCATACGAATATTAGGAATCGGAAATAAATTTACGTATTACGAGTACATACTTACTATCTTTCGCTAAAAGATTATTATGGCGCAATCTAAACTTTCGGAACGAGAGAGGGTATCTGTATTAATGATGCATTTGATGAAAACCCACACCTTAGTTTACATCGAGCTAGTGATGAGCGTGACGTTGCTCCAGAGACAGTGCGAAATATTTTAAAAAGCATTAATTTCCATCCTTGCAAAGTTTATCTGTTACAAGAGCTCAATGAAGACGATCCTGATCGTCGGTATGAATTTTGTGAAATTATGATGGGCAGAAATGATAGAGATCCTCTTTTCTTGTACAATACAGCATTTTCAGATGAAGCTACTTTCACTTTAAAAGGTGAAGCTGACAGGCAAAATTGTAGATATTGGTCCGACTCAAATCCTGATTTGATGTTGGAGAGTCACACACAATATCCACGAAAGATTAATGTTTGGGCCGGTATCTTGAATGATACATTGATAGGCCCTTTCTTCATCGATGGTAATCTCAATGCCCTTGCATATGAAGAGCTTCTCAGAAACCAAATTGTACTAAGAATAAGGGAGATTACAGGCGATAATTTTCAAAATATTTGGTGCCAGCAGGACGGAGCAGAAGGCTCATTACGGTAGGGAGGTTCGAGCATATTTGGATACTCAGTTCCCTCATAGGTGGATTGGAAGAAGGGGTGTAATCGAGTGGCCTGCTAGATCTGATTTGACGCCTCTCGACTATTTCCTTTGGGTTTATTTAAAGAGCAAAGTATACTCAACGCAACCCCAAAGCTTAGACGAATTGCACAATCGGATTCTGCAAGAGGCTACTTTAATTGATAGGGAGATGATTCGTAATGCTGTAACTCTTTTTTACAATAGCATAGCTTTTTGTCAAGAAACTCAAGGTTCTCAGTTCGAACATCTTCACTGAAGCGTAAGAGGCAAGGGGACTCACGCTAATCAAACACCCCAAAGGGAACAGAATTTACTACATCCACGTCGTTGTTCCTGGGTAATTTTAAACGCAAACGTAACCTGCTTGGAAAAAACCTTGAATAAACCTTGAAGATCATCACCAAGATCAATACAGAGCTCACCAATGAATTTCTCGTTAAAATTTACTTCAGGAATTACACTGACCTCTTGGAAAACTTTGTTAATTTCATATAAACTTTAATTGACCTTGAACGTTACAATTGACCTATGACTTGGGTAAGTATCTGAACGTAGAATTTTCCGCTCTATCGATTGCATATGTAAAAAAAGGGGGTTTCCATTTAAAAAAAACAAAGTTTACCTGGAAAAATCCATGAAGGTCAACTTCAAGGTGAAAATGAATGTCACCATTGGATTCCTCGTTGAAATTTACTCCAGGAATGACCTTCACTTTTTTGAAAAATATTTTACCTGAGGAAATATTCAACTTTCCGGGGACTTTTTAGACACCCTGTATATTAAGCGTCACAATATTCCGGGGTAGTCTACGATACACGCTGACCTCATAAAATTCTGTCTCCTCTCCTATTGTAGATCTTGCTAGCACTACAACAACATGCCTAGGAACATACAAGTAGATCGTAACCCACCCAACATGAGGACGAACACGGTCGAAACGAGTTGGATATGGATCCCGAACAAGATACTCAAATACTCTTAAATCAAAGTGTCTCGGATTCATTAACCGGAGACCCAGCGAATGTTCCGACCCCCGCGTCCGATCTCAATTTAAATACAAGCGCGGCAATGGCGTCAGTATTGGAGTGTATGACTCTGCAGCAGAGTACATACCATATCCCCCAATTCTACGGTAAAAACACGCCCTTAAAGGAATTCTTACAGGATGTCGCAAACGGAGCAGTATTTGTAACCGACGTTACGAAACTTGGTTTCATCAAGGCCGTGTTAGCCAAGCTCAAAGGTGTAGCTCGCGAAAGCGTCTGCCACAAACAGTTCTCTAGGGTAAAGGACCTAATAGCGCACCTGAAGAACGATTCGCGCCGTTGAAAAAGTACCAATTGTACTTCGAATCTATCATTAACCTCCAGATGAAACAATCGGAAACCATGAGCGATTATAATGATCGTGTACAAGGCCTTTTGAGTGGCGCTAGGCACGCGATAGAAGAAAAATATACAGGCACGTATGGACACACCAAAGAAAGCGCCGTTATAATGAAGCCAGTAATCGACTGTGCTTTAGACGCCTTTATTAGGGGCCTGCCAGATGATATATCAATTTTTGTCGACACCCGCAATCCAAAAGATCTTAGCAAAGCGTTTGAACACGCCCTGCATGCCGAAGAACGACAGACGTAAACGGAGAAAGCGAGAAACGCCGCGTCATCCTATCATATCGCGTGGCCCAGAGAATTTGCGTCAGAGCGGCAACGCTCACCAAGCTCCTTCTCGATGCAAATGGAACATTCGGAAAAGCAGGTAAAATCTGAGAGGTCAAGTTCAAAGGGGAGCAAAACAACTCTAACAATGACAGGACCTAACACTCCAACAAACCAGGCCCCGATGTATATCCGTATTCCTTTTCTCAATATCCATTGAACTACCTATATCCACCCCACTACCCTTATCCTCCTCATCCCGCCATGATACAATGCCCACCAGTCAAAAAGCACCCGGCAACTCGTCGTGGCAAGCGCAAAGAAAAATTTCAGGAAACATGACTCCTCCCCGGTCAGCGTCTCCAGTACCATCAGAAGCTTTAAACTCCCAATCGGCTCGTCGCTCGGACGCTCTGACGAGTCACTCAACTATACAAGAGAGTCCCAAGTTCGTCCACTTCCAGGAGAATTGCGTAGGGTCCTTCGAACGGGACGCAAACCAAGAAGACTCACCAGTAGTTGAAGTAACTGCATCCGAATTCCGAGCTCCTAGGGCAACCTTTCTGGTCAACCCAGGTTCTGACGTGAATCTTGTGAAACTTCGCGCTTTACGCCAGGATATGATTGTCGAATTCCTGAATTCTATCCTTGTCACCAGCATAACCAACGATCCTGTGAAAACAATAGGTGCAGTGAAAATCACGATTTTGAAGAGTCCTGTGGAATTTCGCGTCGTAGGAAACGAACTCCCTATTTCGCTTGATGAGATCTTAGGACGACCATGCCTACGGCAGGAGCAAGTACAAATTGCATTCAGGCATAATACTCTAGTCACCGTATTCAACCCTATCACGCCAATTCCATTTGTCGACGTGGAATCACAGGAAGCCAACAAAGCCCTTAAATCGGGAAACAAGCCTTTTGCCAGGATCTTGAAAATCAAAGCAAGAACCACGCAACCCATTGCGATAGATGTCTCCAATTCAGAAATCCATCAAGGGTACCTGCCAAGGATTGATACCCCAGAAGGCTTGTACATAGGTGAAGCATCTGTCACCGCTCAATATGGCAACGGGTCACGTCCTGGCCATAAACACCACAGAACAGGACATAGAATTTAATAACCCAGCGCAAGAAATCATCCCCTTTGATTTCTGCAGATTCCCCGGTGAAAAATTCGCGGAATCAGAGACAGATAACCTGCCTGAATATCCCCAGGAACAGCTGTGAGGACGTCATTCTGATCTTGTGGAGAGAGTGATACAAAGTTTACATGTGTCACACCTGTCGCCTGAAGAAAAGGACTATGTATTCGTCTATTTAGATGAAAGTGTGGTAAATGCATAAAGTCTCGAAGAACATGATAAAAAGGCAAGAAGACTTTTTGATCGTCTGCGCAGTGCTAATTTGAAACTGCAACCAGACAAGTGCGACTTTTTACGAACGGGAGTCGCCTGCCTAGGGCACATCATTGGGCGTGAAGGGGCAAAACCTAACCCGGCTAAAATTAACGCGATTAGGAAATTCCCCAGACCACTGGATAACCTATGTTGAGAACCCTGGAGCACGTCTCCTACGATGGAGATTAAAGCACCAGGATTACCAGTATAAGTTCCAGTACAAGCAGGGGAAAGTAAACAGGGGCGTTGAGGCTCTTTCTGGAAATCCAGCCACAGAAACGGATTTAGCAAGCTCAACCGAATTCATTGAAGATTCCGATGACTCAAGCGGAATGAGTCAATCCCATTCCCCGCCCAGGAGGAAAGTCAATCCTGAAACTGCTAGGGCAAACAGGCACATTCCATGTTGATATGTAATTATTTTTATATATGTAAGACTTTAAGTACAAAAATGTGAATGAACTGATGAGACGTTGAACAAACTTTAAACAGACTATCCTGACCCACGGATCCTATGTCGGGATAAGACTCCTCTCAATAGGTTTAATAACCTACTTTGGTCGCGTCAAACTGATGACGGCAGTGACAAATTGGAGGCTATGCCCACAACGAAAGGGTGAAGCCGAGGATCAACCAGCTATTCGTTTGGCTGAGGAACCAGCGGGCAATCAAGCAGCTAATTCCCATTCAGATGAATTCAGAATAGAGCGACGATGCACCACCACCACGAATACACCTGCTTCAAAGAACAGAACCGCACCAATCAGTATTTCCACATCGAAGGCAACTACCCTATTACCTGCAAAAAGCTTGCAGTTAATGTAACAGGAAGACGAAGGAAAAGTTAGGCTAATTAAAACCCGAATGTTGGGACGAGGACATGTCGATCATGTTTTCTTCTTTTTATATAATGTGTTATATCAAACAAAAGGACTTATAAATTAAATTCAATGCTGAGGTAAGAGGAAAAATTCTATTAACTATGAACGAAAGCGCAATATTCCTGTGTGTTACGAACGTGTCAAGGCGGCAAAAATTTTCCAAAAATATAATATAAAATTTTCACATAAATTCATACGCCACTTGAAGCGCGCGTAACCGAGCACCTTGACAAGATCGCTGATGCAGCTTATCGTTACTCGAGTCAAAAAACTTTTGGCAGATGGTTGGTTCGGGAAGGAAATTCCTAATATATTATGTTATTAATAGTAATATCACCATCAATATTATTACTATTATATTTTCAATGTTGTATATCACATCTATATTGCATTATATTATGCATTATATTAATATGTGTATTAATATGTGTATACATATTAATGTACATACAGGCTCGTGCACCTGCGTATGAATATGAGTACACGTTTACGGGTGAATACGAACAATTATAACTCTAGTTTTTCATGCGAGTGGTCTGTCACATTATCGCCTAAATTGTAATTTTAGAAGTACCTAGAATAATGAATAACAAATGAATGTAACTCCAGGAAAGCATTATAAACCAACATTATATAGATATCTTTACTGGAAAATAGAAGCAAGAGGAGAGAGCATGAGAGAAAAGAGAGAGCGAAAGAGAGAGGAAGAGGGAGAGATATCCAGCGCGCGTACAATCATGCGCTGTATATCACCATAGCTTTCTGCCGTTTGTCAATTAAAACCTAAAGACTCATCTGGACATTTAAAATAATTATGTTAAGGTTTTTTAATTAATATAATGATTATAAGCCTAGACTAATTAAATTTATTTTAATTTAGTATGAAATATATTAAAAACTAAAATCGTTTCCATAATTTGATGACAATGCATGAAATACTAAAAATCGATGAGCGCATTTCCTTTCTCACGATAAGTGTAGAAATAGGGCAGAAATATTTGACACTTGAAAATCAGCAAATGGTGCAATAACTAAATCAGCAATGTGCAAAGTCGATCTACATTCCTAAAACCTCCCTACCATTATTTCCTTGTCTAATCATAGATTCATTAATCATCAAAAAACCCTACCATGTTCATCTCGCGATGAATCAGTAAAACAGATCAACGCCATGCCAAATTTGCAGTTACTGGAGCAACCTGGTACTAACTGGAACTACTCGGACTACTTCGGAACCATCGCGTTCTATCACCTGGCTAGTTGATTACGCTTCGTAAAATACCTAGTTCGGGGCTTAAAATTGGGGATCGTGTTTGGGCGGAAGTTAATAATAATAAAAAGTCTTCATCCGAATAGAAGCAACAAAATTATTTTCATCTTCGGCGGACCATTTAAAAGGTCCAATTCGTTGATCGAGAACGGTCGGTAAAACTATTTCACTAGTTGAGGATAACTCGTAAAGGACTATCTAATGATAGACTCTTGGCAATCGCACCGAACGTGTATCAACGAAAATCTTCGGCGGACTATCTAGAGTCCAATTTCAGTTCTTCGTGGTTTTTCTTCATCAAAATAAAACGGCACAAAGCAGCGAGAAATGGCAGAAAATTAATCGAGAGACCCGGTTGGGTCTAGAAGGCTAAGGTAAAAAAAAAGAGAAGCCCGACCGTGGTATCTATACTCCAAATGTAGTGATTTCTTTACCGACACAAACGATTTTTTTACTTATTTTAATGTATTTTCATGTTTATCCCGTACAACGGATGGAATTATGAGTTGAGACGAATTTTTTAAGTCCATTCGATGTCACTAGGACAATGTCTTTGTGAAATATTATTAGAATTCCATGAGCTCGAGTTATAATTATTTTTTTTCACAAGAATATCCCGTGAAAAAGTTTCAGCTTCATCGTCAGACAGGTCACGAGATTAGATGCACTAGTGCCACGAGTGAGCAATTTTCGAAACCGCACTTCGATCTTTGACAGTATCGAATATCGATTTCACTCATCAGCTGTTATAACAGCTCATTATTATTATCATTATTGTCGTGGGTTTGTTTGTTGAGTTTGTTGTTTTTGAATATAAAGTGTTGATTGATTGACAATAAAGTGTGCATTCAACGTCACGCAAATTCGAAAATTGTTTACTTGGTCACGTGACTCAAGTAAGACATGGTTCCAAGTAATTTCATTATCACAATAGACGCTTTCATTTAAGAAAAATTTTAGAGCGTATGACAGGCGACATGCAAATGCTTCGAGCACTTTTCGCAAGAGAAAAGAAGATAAAGATATGGGGAGTCTTTACACACTACGAAAATAAAATAAAAACTGCTGGAAATATTTGAAGGTGTTCCTTAAGTCACATTTGCTTCCGCTCTTAATAAAAAAGAAATGAAAAGCAATAAAAAGATCTATGAGAAAATTGTTTTCTGTTTACATCACAAAAGTATTTTCAAAAAAAGCATTGAGAAAACTGTTAGCTGGTCTTTTAAATTTTTCTTTAGGTACGTAACGAAAACAGTTTTTGTATGTTGAAATTATAATTAATTAATTATTTGTAACCAATCAATTCACTTACGTATGTATATAAACACGTGATTGCGCGCACATACCAGGGGTGTTAGTTGAAGTTTGCCGGTTTTCTCAATAAAGACAACACTTAATTCTCAAGGGAACCTCAAAAATTTGTTATTCAAAGTATTGACCATTGGATTCTACACATTTTGCCCATCTTTCAGGCAAATCATGGATACCATTCCAAAAAAACGTTTTCTCATTCATGGAAAACTATTCGACAAGCCATTTTTCGACTTCTTTAAAATTGGCGAAGCGCTGCTCTGCGAGTGAGTATCCCATCGATGCGAAAAGGTGATAGTCGGACGGGGAGAGGTCTGGAGAGTACGGCGGGTGCGATAATATTTCCCAATTCAATGCTTTTAATGTGTTCTTCACCACTTTAGTGGTATGAGGCGGTGCGTTGTCATGTTGTAGAATAACTTTGACATGTCTTCGGGCCCATTCCGGCCGTTTTTCGATCAACGAATTATTTAAATTGATAATTTGTTGTCGGTAGCGATCCGTATTCACCGTCTCACCAGGTTTTAATAACTCGAAGTACACCACACCACACTGCTTCCACCAAACACAGAGCATTGTCTTACGGACAAAGCGATTAGGCCTTGGAGTCGATGGGCCGACCTCACCAGGTGAAAGCTATGATTTTTTCCACTTTGGGTTCTCAAAATAAATCCATTTTTCGTCCCCCGCGACAATTCGATGCAGAAAAGATTTCCTTTCGAACCGTTAACGCAGCATTTCACAAATGGTTTTTCGATTTTCCATTAGTCTATCGTTCAGTTGGTGTGGTATCCATTTTCCATACTTTTGGATTTTTCCCATGGCTTTTAAACATTAGCAAATTGCTCCTCGGGTCACATTTAGTGTTTGTGCCAATTGGTGTTGTGACTGGGATGGGCCTTCATCCAATAACGCCTGCAATTCCTCGTCTTCGAACTTTTTCGCTGCACCAGGATGTTCATTGTCTTTCAAATCGAAATCTCCACTTTTAAATTGACGAAACCATTTCTCACATGTTCTAATCACTGGAGCATGTTCACCATAAGTTTCTACCAGCAATCGATGAGCTTCAACTGCTTTTTTCTTTTGATGAAATAAGAAAAGCAACGAATGCCGCAAATGCGATTTACTTGGAACGAAACTCGACATATTCACTGAGGTAAACAACTATGATGCTATTATTTTGGCAGAATGTAATTGTGTATTTTTGAAGGTTATTGTCCATAGGAAAATATGACATACGTGTCAAATCATAGAAATGTATGAATATCTCTAGCGACATCTATGAGTAAAATCGGCAAATTTCAACTAACACCCCTGGTACACGAGTACGCCGGGTGTGGATGTAATTTGATTTTTAAAGAGTATATTCCTAAATAACAGGCCGTGCAAACCTAATGGAAAGGTGGTGGACCGTTAGCAACTAGCGCCGCGTACAGCACTGCGCATGAACTACCATTATGTGTGTACGTGTTAGTGGATATACATGCATACGTAGGTTCTTTAAATGTGTTACAAAGAATATATTCAAATAAAATTAAAAGGAAATTGAAGATTTAGCGCAAAATTGTGAAAATTTAATTCAAGAGTGAGAAGTTATGTTGATATCAACTCACTCTTTAATTACATTTACACAATTTTGCCTTAAATCATGGTTTTCTCGTCATAAATAAAAATAAAAAATATCTGTAATTTGTATTTTTATTTTCAGAAAATATAGTTGCTTAGCACATTTTGCGTTGATTTTTGTACTACAAGATAATCGAACACTTTGTGGGGTCGAGATAGCTCTCTTCGGTGTTGTGTGAAAGTCTTCTCCATATACATCCTTGCTGCTTCCTGCTTCTGGGATATCTTCTGATTCTTTTTTCTGGAATATAGATTAAAAGCATTTAATTTATATGAATATTTGAAATTTATTTCGTAGGTATTTTATAAAATAAATAAAAATAAATTTTATAAAATAAAACTCCAGTCACATGTTTCGCGAAATTGTGGTGGGAATTTCTGACATTGTGGAATTTGTATTGGCAATTCTCAGCTATTTTTTCATAAATAATCCTTTGTAATTTTATACTATATATGTACTTGCATCTATATCTTCAGTAACATTTAGACAGAAGTACACTGCCGGTCGAAATTATTTGTTCACTTGTTGTTTCAGCTATTCCTAAAGTGTCTTAATTTTTATAATAACAAGTTGAAATTTTTTTCCCTGTCATAGAATAAAAGTTAATAAAATTTTGCAAATAACAAATAAAACAAAATAAAAAATAATAAAATAAACTAAATAACAAAATGGAAGAAATTTTTTTTTCACAGAAAATTTTTTTCAATTTATATTGGAAAATACCATCTAGTTTTAAATAACGTTGGATTAATTCTAAATCAGAGGTTGATAAGGTCGATATAGTAGAGTTCCGTTGTCACGTACAGTGATACACTCTTCTAATGATCGACATAATCGACTGAAATGATTTAGAAAAATCAGAAAAAATAACAAAATGTTAATTTTATAAAAAAATATTTCAAAAAACTTGAAATTTCAATCATTCTGAAAAATATTAACAACTCTGAAATCAATTAAGATTTTTAAAAGTTTTTTGTCTCATTTAAATGGTAGGTTTTCATAGTATTTCGCTAACTAATCAAGATATTTTCAGATTTTTTTGCCTAGATTCTACCCGGCGTCAAAAATGATACAAAAAGGTCAAAAATTTTAAAAATGTGTAGCTACTTACAAGAAATTTTTAAAAACCAATGTGTATCATATTTTAATAAAATTTATAGATTACTGTCTTCATTTGAAAATTTTTGACATGTTTGTACCATGTTTGACCCCAGGGTAGAATCCAAAATAAAAATTCTAAAAATATCTTGATAAGTTAAGAAAATACTATGAAGAGTAACCTTCAAAATGAGACCAGAAACGTTTAAAGGTCTTAATTAATTTCAGTGTTATTAATATTTATTCAAAAAGATCGAAATTTGACGTTTTTTGCAATATATTTTTATAAAATTATCATTTTGCCTTCAACTTGGGCTCACTAGATGCAAAATTTAAATAATTATAAAAATTAAGACACTTTAAGAATAGCTAACACAGCAGGTGAATAAATAATTTTGACCGGTAGTATATATACTACTTTTTTAGTTTGGTATCTCAAAATTACGTGCTAGAATTTTATTGTCATTCCTAAGGAAGTTTTAGATACTTCATCGAAGTTTCTTGTACTATTTTATGTAAATTTTCTTACGATTTTTTCACATTTTCAAAGTTTACTTCGAAATAGGGCTCATATATGTAATATTTTATTTATTGCACTTAAAATTTTAGAAATAAAGATCACTAATGAGGACTCTGATCAGAGTCGAAAAGTTTGAAATTATATACAATATCGTATGAAATTAAAAATATTGTTACTTACGTGTGCAAACTGCACGCTACTTTCTTCAAAGTCTCGTGTGCCTTCTGCAGGTTTTTCTACTTCGGGAATAAAAATTTCGAAGTCTGATGGGGAAGAAACACTCGCCGGTTTAATGTTCACATCACTTCCACTCGACACATCACTACACGACGATAAATTTGACGTCGGAAAAATGTCGATGACAAATAAAAAATTGTCTTTCTAGTACTTCGAGGTATCCTCACCTCGACAAGTAGGGATTTGAGCATGCTTCTATTCATGGTTGTCCGGCATTTTCTTTCTTCGGAAACCGATGAATTGACACATTGTTCTTCCGACCCCTTTTGGAGGTACACCCACTCACAGCACACTGAATTTCGTACTTCGAATTCATTTTAAATGATTATAAAGCGCGATCGCGTACGAATTGTTGATACATGTATACAACAATGGCGGAACTCATACGAAGCCGTTCCCTTTGCCGCACTCCGCCCGCTTCCGACAACTAGCGCCGCGTACACCACCGCACATGAACTATCCTACGGGGACACCCAATACATTAATGGTCGACCTGCCCTGCTAAATAAAGGTTGATTCTGAAGACTAGTCATTTATCAGTGATCCCAGAACGTGGGAGCTAGCGGCCCCCACCACGCTCCCATGTGGGAGCACACACAATCAAGCGCGCCGTGTCGGTGTGTCCCCACTTCGTCGCTTCGATTTCACGCTTTCGTCTGTTGAGCCAAGATCGAAAATTATTTTTCTGTGAATAAAAGGTTTCAGTATTCAGAAAAACCAAAATTACATCTAAATTTGCATACGAAATTACATTTCACGATTTCTCTAATATGAAATACAAATATAAAATATTTATTTCGAATAAAATAGTTTTTAAAAAATTTTATAGTACGTGAATCAATTATATGAATTAAAAAATTAACAGGAAAATATTTTATTTAAAAAAATAAGTAATTAAGGTTGAAAATCTACATTCCTAATTACATGGTGATAGTATGTAAAAATGTTCTCATTTTACGTTTTAGTGGCTTATATGCATAGACTTTTCAATGAAAAAATGCAATGCTTTACACATAGGCAAAATTTTCTAATTGATGCAGTTGATCAAATTTATAAAACCGAAACATGTTTTAATTAATATATTGATTCAAATCTTCAAATATTTATTGACTTTAAATTTTACTGAGAATTTTCCAAGAATTTCACATAATCTCAAAAATTTTTATCATAGCCGAATGTTTTTCAGATATCAATAAAATTCCATAGTCAATAAATGTTTAAAATTTCAAGTTAAGGTAGGTTTTGATTGGAAATTTAGTAGCTTTGTTAGTTGACTATTTTAATCATAAAATTCTTCATTTTCGTAGATTTTTCAATTTTTTAATTAAAAATCTATGCATAGGCTACAAAAACGTTAGGTGAAAATTTTGAATCATCAGCTACAATAAAACAGAAATTTTAATTCTATTGTGGTAGGGCCCTAGCTGTTTTTCCCTGTCAGTAATCAGGTGCTGATCCACTTTTTCAAAAATTTGCAATAAGACGAAAGCGAAAAATAATAGTTCTAATTATATAATTTATAACATTGTATGTAAGATTGTAGCCAATTCTGAAAAATGTTTCTCTGAATGCAATGTATAAATAATCATTTTTCAGAAATTTGGGAAAACATGTCGTCCTAACTATATAATGTCCGTAAATTAATAGTATTCATTAACGATCTTATTAGAATGGTGATTTTATCTTTCATGTTTAATATCTTGGTAAAAGACATCTATTAGCATCCATTTACAAGTGACCAAAGGTGTATTTCTTTTCATGTGCCTTGAGTTATGTGAGAGGCAAGGGGACTCACGTTAATTAAGCATACCAAATATATTTTCTTCTATTTTTCCGCTTTCGTCTTATTGCAAATTTTTGAAAAAGTGGATTGGGCCTACAGGGGAAAACACTTTAAAAAAATGCGCCTGCAACTATATCTCCTCGGTGGTGTGGAGAGGAGTTTAATAGAAATTCATATTAATTAAGGCTCTCACTAGTTTTTCCTATCAGCACCTGATTATTGACAGGGCAAAATAGCTAGGGCCCTAGCACAATCGAATTAAAATTTCTGTTGCCTAGAAATTGTAGCTAATGATTCCAAATTTTCACCTCACGTTTTTGTGGCCTATGCATAGATTTTTAATTAAAAAATTGAAAAATCTACGAAACTGAAGAATTTTCTGATTAAAATAGTCAACAAACAAAGCTACTAAATTTCCAATCAATACCTTAACTTGAAATTTTAAACATTTATAGACTATGGGATTTTATTGATATCTGAAAAACATTCGGCTAAGATAAAATTTTTTGAGATTATGTGAAATTCTTGGAAATGTACTGAATTTATATATATAAAATTAAATATATATTTAAATCTTAAAAACTACCAAACTGTAACAGAACTTTTATAAAATTATCATAAAATTGCGTCACTGTAACTGAGTTCCAGTTGCACGTGGATGAATTTTCAGCTGCATGTAAGTGCATTGAACTTCAGTTACCAAAACGTAAAATTATTTCTATTACAAATATCAGTATGTCCAGGTAAGGATATAGAGAATATTCAACACTTTGGAACTGAAGTTTAAAAAAAAAAAATTTTCATAAATTTATTAAAAAGTAACAGAATTTCCTGAAATCCTGCCAAAATTTTGTGAGGCTGTGTCTGAATAAAACTCCACTCACATGTTCTGGGAAATTGCGGTAGAAAATTCTAACAGTGTAGAATTTATATTAGCAATTTTAAGCTAATTTTTATAAATAATCCTTTGTAATTTTATACTACATATATACTAGTTTTTTAGTTCATTTACATTAGAGTAATGTGTTAGAATTCTATTGTTATTCCTAATGAAGTTTTTAGATAATTTATCGATGCTTTCTGTACAAGTATATGTAAATTTTCTCACGATATATTACATTTTTTTACATTTTTTACATTACCAAAGTTTATTCCAAAATAGAGCACATATGTGCAATATTTTATCCACTGTTTTAAAATTTTAGAAATAAAGATCTCTGATGAGGACTCAGGTTAGAGTCGAAATGTTTGAATGTATGTGACTTTCTGAGTTATCATTTCTGGACCCTAAAGCCAATTATTAACAACAACATCGTATAGAATTTTTATCTATTATCACCATGTAATTAGGAATGTAGATTTTCATCCTTAATTTCTTATTTCTTATTTTTTTTAAATAAAATATTTTCCTCTTAATTTTTTAAATGATATCATTTTTTCACGTACTATAAAATTTTTTAAAAACTATTTTATTCGAAATAAATATTTTATATTTGTATTTTATATAAGAGAAATCGTGAAATGTAATTTCGTATGCAAATTTAGATGTAATTTTGGTTTTTCTGAATACTGAAACCTTTTATTCACAGTTTTATAATGAAATTCATATGTGAATAATATTACGTATTAATTTTCTGTCTCTCCAAAATACCTTCGATGATTATCTTTTGCAGTCAACAACTGAATACTGAATTTGAGAAAATCGACCAACTTCAACATTTTTTAAAATTAGTCCTTGACTATAAAAACTCAAACAGAGCACTTGCTTTCGTTATAATTTTTCGTTATAATCACAAAGCTTGACTTTTGTACCTTCAAAATTTTTAATCAGAAAATATAACTTTTTAAAGTTCACAGACACTAACGATGCCAGAGTAACTCTTTTCTTAAAATTTCCCTACTTTAGAACTATTCACAGCACCATTAAAAAACTCTAGGTTTCTTTTTAGTCTTTTTTTAAAAACATGCCCTCTAAACAAATTAATTGAAGAACTTCAAACAACAACTTTTTTCTCAACTTTCTAAATATTTTTAACATTCAAACTCAACTCACTGAACTTGGAAACGTTGAAACTTCACCCAGCCCGATATCGTTGAACTTTTTAATACAACTTTCAGAGAACAGCCAAAAACCTCTTTAACATTTTTCTCGGATTTGTTATTTCCATTTTATAAGTATTTTTTACAGTAATTATAAAATCTTAACTATTGAGTTAAGGTCATGGACCAACCAGATTGATCAGAAGAAAGGCGAAGTTCTGCAAGCGATGTGACTAAATTTTTGCTATTGGTAATTACTCTCGCATTACTTTTGCATGAAAAATTCTTGATCTTGAAAAAACAATGCGATAAAGCGTAGATTTATTTTTATACATTCACCGTTCGACGTTGGCCTTTCAAGTCCTTAGCGGCTTCTTGTATGAAGATAAACTCAAGATTCATTCTCGTTGGACGAGAAAATTGAAGCATCTTCCCATCGTATCCATGACTATACCGCAAGTTTTTTTAATACTTATAGTGTTACAATTAATGTGCTGATATTGAAAAATTGCTTGTACTTTTTTAATAAACAAATAAAAACTGTAGTCGAAAAGATAACTGCAAAAACTTCTTCAAGGTAGGAATTAGGTTCGGAGTTAAAAAAAGTTTATTGCCTAAATCTCAAAGTGCATATGGTTACTAGAAATCAATTTATTACAATTTGATGGACCATAATAAAATAGCTTGTTAAAAAAAATACATGCTTTTCCATTGGTTTAAACTGTATAATAATTGCGAATTTCAGTTACTGAATGAAACCATGTTTTTTTTATACTGAATTTCAACTTCTACCAACTATTCAAAATCGTCTCTATCGAATTCCACGTTTATTAAAACAAACATGCATAAACGTAATTTCATAGAGGAGTCATCTTCTACATGAAATTCATTTTGAATTAAGATAAATGAATGCAAATGAATGCATTACTTTTCATTCAACTCCACTTCACTCAATCAGTAGTTCAAATTATATATATGTTAAAAGAAAAATCGTCTCATCAAGAAGCCGCTAAGGACTTGAAAGGCCAACGTCGAACGGTAAATGTATAAAAATAAATCTACGCTATATCGCATTGTTTTTTCAAGATTAAGAATTGTTCATGCAAAAGTAATGCGAGACTAATTACCAATAGCAATAGTATATTACGTGCCTAGGCGCACAATGAGGGTTATTGCGTGACGAGCGACAATGCTCGCAGGAGATCGAAGCCAAGCAGTAGTCGAGGCGTAGGGGAGACGAAGCCGAGACAAAGCCGAGACGAAGCCGAGGCGCGATCAGTCCTGCGAGCATTGTGGCGAGTCTCGTAATTTCCCTAAATGTGTGCATTGGCACGTATTCTATTTTATGTAACTTCGGTGCGTATACGAGTTTTTATGCGTACACTGGAGTCTAATCTAGTATTGTAGTTGTTTGCGGTGCTAGTCATTACACTTCATATGTCACGACTAGTCCCGGCCATTTTGATTTTATCGATCTTGTGTAGTAGTAATGTATTTTAATAGACGCATGCGCAGTTCAAATGTACAAGGCTTTGCCAGTAAGGTGCTAACGCTGTACGAAGAAGAACAAGAATAAGAAGAAGATCGTGCTCCGTTGCATGGCTGCAGGCGCATGCGCAGTTCAATTTTTACATTTCATTCATTATACTAATGAATAAAATATATTAAGGGTAATTTTCTTATTTTGCATGCATTATATTTAAATTAATAACAGCCGTACGTAAAATTGTGTGTTTTGTTACGAGCAAACCGTGAATAAAATATTAAAAATTATAATAAGTTATAATTTTATGAAAATATTTCATTATCACCCAAGCGAAGTATTTTACGCAAGACTCAAATAAACGATAAATAGTTCATTCACGGTTCTCGTAACCTGAGCCCTTTTTCACGTTCAGCAGAGGCAGGTAAAAGGGTCGGTTCAAGGACCTAAACATATTAGGAAACTTAAAATTAAAACAATATATCTCTATGCAAGGGGAAAGGAGTGTTCATAATGATAGATAAGGTTATAGGTATATGTGTATATGTGTGAACATATACTGAGGAACTGAGGAGCGGGCCCTGCGCTCTACATTATATAGGCCTCGAGTGCTAATGGAAGGGGTATCTTACCCCTATTTAGAATGAATTTAGTCCCTAAATTTTGATACGTCTATTTTTGGGTGGTTCAGTTAGCAAAGGCTGAACGCTCGCATTGTAAGGGATCAAATGCGTGGGTGTGTCTATTTTAGTTTTAATGCAAAATAAGCATATTCTTTTCGAGATACAATTATTTAACAATTCAAATAATCCCAACCTGTAACGAATTTACAGTGTGACTAATCCAAATGACGCATATCCTAAATAGCTTAGGTATTCCATGATTGTTTCTGTCGTTGTCTTGATTCGCCTATGGTGAAGTATAGAGTTTAGCATGTTTTCCGTATCGTCTAAACTCAACCTGGCTTGCTGTAATTCGACTTCATCAACTATTTTGGGTAATTGAATGAGCCTATTTTCGAGACTTGCTAAATCGCTGGCAGAATATTGAATGTTGTGCGTGACGTTAAAATACTCAAAATTGTCATACTTAATTGTGTTTCCTAGATAGAGTAAGTCGTAATTGTTGTAAAGTTTACAATTTTTTCCTAAGATCTTCATGAGTATGGTATTTTTGTATCTTAATCTATTGTATCGACTCCTAGCTAGACGTACTTCATACATAGGTGGACATTCGTTATTTCATGCTGTTTCAGCTAATCTAATAGTGGTGTCGGTAGAAGTAAGTCGTTGGTCATTTGCAGTGAAATTTATCCCAGTAACAAGTTTCCATGTTTCGTAGTAAAGGTGAACCTTTGACTGTTTTTCTATATAAACATTCCCTTTAAGAGACGTCAGAATATAATTCGCCTAAATAATCATAGCTAGTGCTAGCAGCGTTATCATCTGTATTAGCATCTGAAAAGTACGGCATACATTGGTCTATGTGTATTCGAATGATCTTATCTTTATTTCTAATTCTTAGATTGTTATTGTCGATGTAATCTATGACTTCAAAAGGACCTTTCCAGGCAGGTTCTAATTTATTTTGCTTAGTGTTGTTAAGTGTTTTGACAAGATCTCTTGCTTTATATATTGGATGTTTTCTAGTTATATTTTCGTTGAGTCACCTTTTTGTCTTTTCCATTTCTACCTGGATTCTCTCTCAGGTTTTGGATATGATCTCTTCGTGTTTCTTCTTCCATTTTCTTATCAGGTCCTGATAAGTTAAGTTAGTTGAGGTGTTGACCGTTGATTGGTAGTAGTATTGATGACGAAATTGGTGTATTTTAAGTTTTCGTCCCATTGTTTATTATTTTCGGCAATACTAGTCTTGATCAGGTTTACTAGTGTAGCGTGCATTCTTTCGGTTTGATTGCGAGTAGAATGCAGTTGTTTGAATATGCCGAATGTTTAATGCGTTTTCAAATTGTGTCATTAATTCCGATAAGAAGTTTGATCCTTGGTCAGAAAGTATGATCTTAGGTGCTTCGAAAGTATAAATTTAGTGATCGATTAAGTCTTCTATTATTGAATTCGTTGATTCATTCTGCAAAGGTACGAGAACTGTATATCTTGTTAGTCTATCTTGCATACTGAGTATGTAACGATTTCCTTTTTGTGTTCCGGGGAGTGGCCCAAAGATATCTAGTGCCAATTTTTCGTTAGATGCTAAAGGTGTATCAGGTAATATGCACTTCGCTTGATTCTTTATGCGCGTTGTTTTCTGTAGTTGGCAAATGGGACAAGACTGTACGTATTTTTTAATTTCATTGTCCATTCCGAGCCATAAGTCGATGGTCTTAGCCTTTTCCAGCGTGTTCTTTTCTCCAAGATGAGTAGAGTGTGCTTCTTTGATTATAGCTTGCTTTACTTCTTTTGCCAATTCTCTGGTAGGCGTGAAACATAAGTGGAAATTTAGATGAGGGTAATAATTTGAGAGAAATTCCACCATTTCCTGAAATATTTCCTTTTGCAGTGTGGTAAATAGTGGGTCTCCGAAAATAAGCCTTATGATGGTTAATTTTTTGCTGTTAATTTCCTCTATAATCCAGCTAAATTTTATGAGCCAATCTTCTTCATCATAATCGGACATTTCCTCCTTTTTTATTTCCTTCCATAACTTTCCTATCGCGTTAGGTTTTGTCTTGACTTTGCCGAAGGTGGGTTGCAGTCTCCAATTTATAAATTTCATATGCATGTCAAGTTTTTCGGTTGTCATGTCTTCTGTAGATTCGTTCACTGTTTTCTTCGAAGGTTCTGTCATCCTTCTTGGTGGTAAATTGATCTTTTCCTCTCCTTTTAGTACCGTATCTTCTGTTATAACTGGGGTACCGAAAATTTTGATTTTCTGTGGTTGAGTTTTTAATTCCGCAGTTCCATCTTCCTTATTGGATATTCCTGCTTCCCACATTGCTTGTTTTGAAATATCAGGTGTTATAGGGAAAAGTCGGGATAAACAGTCTGCAACTTTGTTTTCTTTTCCTTTTACGTATTCGATGTCGTAATCGAATTCCTCCATCCTCAATCGCCATCGAAGCAATCTTGATCTAGGATCCTTGAAGTTATGGAGCCAGACCAAAGCTCTGTGATCCGTTTGGATTTTGAATTTGTTACCAAGGAGATACTGTCAAACGCTTCATAGCCCATACTATAGCTAAAAGCTCTTTTTCTGAGGTACTGTATCTTTCTTCAGCTTTGTTGAGGGTCCTTGAGATGAATAAGCATGGGTGTCCATTTTGACTAAGAACTGCTCCTAAGCCTTGATTTGAGGTGTCAGTTGTTAAGGTGAATTGTTCTTCAAAATTCGGAAACCTTAACACTGGTGCTGATATTAATGCATTTTTCAAGTCATAGAATGCTTGTTCGCAGTTTAATGTCCAGTCGAATATTGTATCTTTTTGAGTTAGCGTAGTGAGTGGTCTTGCAATGCTTGAAAAGTTTTTTATAAATTTTCTATAGTATCCTGCGAGTCCTAGAAGGGATTGTACGTCCTTTACTGTTTTTAATTGTTTAAAGTTCTGTACTGCACTTAATTTCTCTGGGTTGGGTTTTACTCGATCCTTAGTAATTACATGTCCTAAATATTCATTCTTGTGCCTATTAATCCTCTAAATGAATTGTCCATCATCCGTTGGAATGTAGCTGGAGCATTCTTTAATCCGAAAGGCATTCTGTTGTATTCAAAATGTCCCTGAGATGTAGAAAAGGCTGTGTACTTCTTGTCGCTGAAAGATCAAAAGCTGAATAGAATTTTGCTCTACCAAGCTGATCCAATATATCGTCTATTACGGGTAACGGATATGCATCTTGATCCGTATCTTCATTGATTTTGCGGTAATCAATGACCATTCGTAATTTATTACCTTTTTTAGGTAATATCCACAGTGGGGAGTTCACTATTTATAGTGATTGGGATTCTCTTATAATTCCTTTTCATAAAAGTTTCTCCTTTTCCTGAAGTGAATATTCTCAGTGCTTTTCCAGCAGTTTATGTGAGCTTAAATTAATGATTCTTCCTGATTTCAGAACAATTTTGTGTTGTGTTACGTTTGTGTATGGGAGTGGTTCAGTGTCCAAAGAGAATACTTCTTGGTATTTTGTAATCAATCTTTATATAATATCTTTCTGATGTTCCTCTAAATGATCCAGTTTCGATTGTTTAAAAATTTCCTGTAATCTATTCCATAGTTCGCCCTCCTTTTTGCGTGAATTCACGTCTCGGGAATTAATAGTTAGTATTTGTTTATACTTAATTCTGGTGTTTATTGGTTTAGGTTCTATACAGTAATTGGTAATGGGTACAAAAATATCATTGTTCTGAATTCTATAAATTCCGTCTGGTAGGTTTTATTGATCTAATACAAGTACATCCTGATTTTGATCAGTCGTTGCTATTCTAAATACTTTTGTTGTCTTTCCAGGGATAAATTCTCCGTTTTCGTGGAACGGTAATTTTATGTTGTCGAGTATCAAAAATTCTGATGTTATTGCATAACGTTGACATTTAGAAAAGAATTTTATTCCTATTATCCCTTCTTCCGGAAGTGGGAAATTGTCAGGTACAATATGATAAATATGTGATTGTCCGAAAAATGTTAAATTAACTGTTTCTGTAGAGATGTGTTCGTCCCTGCCCATAATAAATTTTTTAATGTATTTTTGCCTTTTATCGTCAATGGCAGTCACTTTCTCCTTAATTATATTTATTGCTGCTCCTGAGTCGACCAGTAGTTTGTATTCTCCTGTTCTTCTTCTTGCTCGCATGGACCAGAGTCGTCCGCATACGGCTGATATTCTGCTGATTCCTCGTACTCTATTTGTTCCTGTACTTCTTCCGGTGTCATTTGTATTGCATCTGTGTTTTCCTCTTACACCATTCTCACTGGTTGTGGGGGTCTTTTGACGATCAGGCCGGGTTGAAAACCCTGTCTAACGTGAGATTGGTTTGCAAAATGACCTGTCTTGCCACATTTATAACAAATCATTTTTACTCTGTCTGCTAGTGGTAGTGAATGATTAAGTGTTCTTATTCCGTTAGTATTGGCGTTAGATCGTGGCACTGGTTGCGGCCTTGGTAGGCATTTCAGAACAGGTCTCGTGACTAATTGTGTTCGTGCAGGTTGACTTTCTTTTAACCACATTTCGGTCTCTATGGCATGCGTCTGTGCCTGCGTTATTGTATTGGGTTTTAGCACTGATCTCTATAATACACTGGATGCACAATGCCAATGGGAAAGTCCGCAAAGTCGTGTGCCCAATTGAAGGCTGAGCCGCCATCTTTACTTGGGTTGATTACAAAGAATGTTGCGGTAAATTCAAATATAGTAAAAAGGAAAAAGTGTAAATATTAAAGAAACAATATGTACATAAGGGTTGAATTATGAAACGCGAATTAATTTATACTAAAAATAGTTATTATATGTTACTATTGTTACGTCCCGAGCTAAGGCCAGGGTAGGTTGGGAAAATTAGGAAAAGCGAGAAAAGTTAGCTGATTAAATCAGAGTGGTAAATTCTGATCATTTATATTTTTGTGGGATCGTGGTCACTAGACAAACCTATGCGGCTCGAGTTGTTCACAATAATAACAAATTTGATTATATTGCGGTGTACAAGCTTTATTAATTAAAAGATAGATATACAATAAGTTTTGAGATGCTTATGTGTAGGACTTATACTACTTCTCAGGATGAGAAGGCAATATTAAGGGTTTTATGCGTTTATGAGTTAATAATACAGGTTTTGAGATGCCTATATATGTAACTGACGCATTAAAAGTGTGCGTCTATATAAGTCAATAATACAGGTTTTGAGATGCCTATATATGTGACTTCCGCGTTTAAGAGTGTGCGTCTACAAATTATTAATACAGGTTTTGAGATGCCTATATATGTAACTTGTACGTTTTATGCTGATATACTAGGTTTTGAGATGCCTAGGTATACAACTCACGCACTACAATTGGCGTTATAGTTAATATAATAAGTTTTGAGATACTAATATATATAACTTACGCTTTTTCCTTGCTTGAGAAGGCAAGAGAAAGAGTTTTGTCGTATATTTCTCCTTGTTGATAGCTGGATAACGGCACAATCCTGGCTGGAGTTAAGTAGTGCTAGTCAAGTAGTACAGGAAGCGTATCAGACAATCCAACTTGCTTGCTAAACACTGGTTAAGTTCGTTTTCTGTAGATTTAACTCTCAGAACTCGACTTAATACGACGATACACGTATTTAACGGCACTTATTAATTCACGACCACCGGACTTGCACCACTTAAGGACCAGGGATTTTATTTACCAAGTACCGAGGTATTCCTTGTGTAAGATACCGATTTACGAATATCGAAGGGTCAATTCGTGACACCGACAGTATGACTTGCGGACGGAGTGATTACCGACGTTAAGATCTTGAAGACTGAACAGCTACTAGCGAAAAGACAACCTCCAGAGGTGAATCTGGGGTTTATATATTATTGATTATTCCCATAGTGGGAGAGTGCCTGCTAATTTGTATATCGGCACGTACGTTGCTAATTTGTAGATCGGCACGTACGGTGATAATTTGTTGATCGGCACGCGTCTGGCGGCAATGTCGATGACCATGCTTGCTGACAGTCGCGGAAACTCGTGAACTCGCGGCTAGTTCTCACGCAGGTCATACTATCGGGATCAAAGTCCATTGATGCTCGGTGCGGTATCTCTTTCTCTCGTCTTTTCAGCTATGTTACTTAATATGTATATGTTGACAGGTCGGTGCAATTGTACTAGGTCATAATTGCACTGACTCATCTATTATTTTACAACTTGGTTTATATTCTTATAATATTTATGAAGTACATGAATTTTTGGTGTTTATATTCTAAAATATTATTCAAGCTAATTTGCGGATCCCCAATAATGTGATTGATATTATTGATTGATTATCCATTATTGGTTATCGCTGATTATTATGTGCTATTGTTTGATTATTATTGCCAATCATTTAATGGCTGTTCTTAACAATAATGAATATTATTGTTATTTTTATTAAATAATTATTAATTTTTTATTGGCTTGGTTCTCTACATTACCGACGGTAAGGTAGTTTTCCTATTTTATGCAACTCAACTGCCTTGTCGATCTCAGGTAATTATCCTATCGACAAGTAGTTATCATCGCAGTGATGTGATTTACGTTCGTCAATCGCCTGGTTGTATGCCGGGTTGCCTTGATGTAGGCGTGATTTAAAATTTTTATTAATTTTTACGGGATGTAACAGTCCTCCCTCCTTAGAATAGTCATCGTCCTCGATGACAAAAGTTAGTAATTAGTTGGCGATTGACGCTCATAACTCATTTTATTGTTAATAACGATCAGTTTATTTTCCTTATTCTTGTTTGAATTTAATCTTATTTTTCGCAAGTTATCGTTTTCTATATTTCTGCGGATTTTGTGAAATGAGTGTATTTTTGTTATGTCTAGTGTATCGTGTCTTGTGTCATCCAGAAGTTCCAAGCGATTCAGGTAAGTGATACTATTCCTTGCATTTGTCTCATTTTCTACATAATTTAGTTTATTAATTTCTTCAGTTCCAATTGTGCATAGTAAGATTTTGTAATCATCATCAGTTTGTGAGATGGGCAGCTGCACTCTTTTGTGTCGAAGATGTGTTAGCTGGCAGTTAATAGTTAACCATGGAGAACCAAGGATCATCTTCGAGCGGGTCAGCCACCATCCCCTACTCCCTTTGGATTGAGAACAACTCTCATTTGCCTTACAATCTTTTGGTGGATGGTGGGGTGCCTCGTGATCTAGGTGAGTGATCTTCTCCTTCCTTTTATTTTTTTGTGTTTCGTTAAGTGGGGTGCGTTATATAATAGCTTCGGTTTATTCCCATTATTCCTCAAAAGTGTCTTCGCGAGTGCCTTCGTTGTTTCCCTTTTTTGTTACTTCTCGGGCCGAATGATGGACGTTCTTGGATCTGAAGAGGCCGTTGCTGATTTTGATTTATCATTGCTGGATGATGTGGCTCAGCAATATCCGGTTAACGGGGGAGACGCGTCTTCTTCTGGCAGTTCTTCAGATGCATATATAAATTTCTTTGATTTCTCGACTGGTGCTGGGCGATGCGTTTCGAGATCGGATAGTTTATCTCTGCGCATTTCGTCGATAGAGGAGCGCTTAGAGATTTACCACGTTGCTGTTTGGGGTGTCAGGGCGGATACTATTCTCTCAACCTTCGCGGCTTGTTGTTCCGAACTTTTTGGATGGTCTGTGTTTGTTTCGGACTTCACGGTAATTCATAGGTTGGATGCTCGTCGCACGGGGTTTTTGCTGAGTGTGTCATACCTTGCCCTTAAACGGCAAATTTTGTTGAAGACTGCCGATTTGCAGCTTCGAGGATTCTTCGTAGGAATTTGTTGACATGTGTGTGACTGTTGCTCTTATTTTATTTTTTTTGAATTCCTATGTCGTTGTTTTTATTGCTAATTTTGTTTAGTTGCTTCTTATGCATATGTGCAATTAATTAAAATTCTTTTTTCTTTTCAGGTTCTTATATTCGTGCGCCTCAAATTCCACCTGCCAGCTCTATGAGGCAGGTGTACAACTTAACCTCTTCTTTGGTGCCTTGGATGCGTTTTTTATGGTTCCTGACGCAGGAACTGGTGTCAGGAGAACAGTCGAGTGGTGGAGCAAGCCGTGGACTCGAGCGAAGTGTACATGTTGATCTGCACACTCTGGCGGAGGCTTGTCGGGAGTCCCTTCACATAGTAGAAGGGTTGAACCGACTGGTGGTGGAGGACATCTCGCCCTTGCCTGCGCAGTATCGCCGAGTTTGCTGCCATTCGGTTCCTTCTGACATTTGTCTGGGGTAAATATCATTTCTTTTATTACTATCATTATTTTTATTATTATTGGTTGTGTATATATATTTTGATTCATTGTTCATTTCTTTATAATTCTTTGTTTGTTTTCAGCGTCCAGGGTACCGAAGATAGGTTCTGTCGCTGTGGACGATACGTGAGGATATCGACGTCGGAGCCTGTTCGATGTTCCTGCGGGTCCTTACTGGCTAGTTACGAAGGTAATTAAACTCCTTTCCTTTTTTTTTGTTTGGTACTACCCTTTTTCTTTTCAAATTTTAGATTTTTAATTAATTACTTGTCTTTTTCAGTACCGCGGCGTGAGGTAATTTACTGCCGTCGGCCAGTGATCAGAGGACATCGGGAGTTTCCAGGACTGCGGAATTCTCCGTATCATCCACGGATCTGATGTGTTTGTGTGGTTTTGTTGTATGTGTTTGTGTGTGTATGTTTTACGTATTTTATGTATATTTTATATGTGTAGTATTTAAAGATTTTGGCTTGTAAAAACTTGTTATTTCTCTTTTTGAATATTTAAATATATATTAGGAATTTAAACTGATCAATCGGTAGAATGTATTGATTTGATTCAATTTTATTTATTTTTTTTTTGTTCTCATAATTATTTCGTGGGATTTGTAATTGTATCAATTCAATACATTTTATTTTCTATGATTTATCCTTCCAAGCCATTTCCTTTTCCTATTATAAATAGTGTTTAAGTTTGTTGACTATTTTTAATTTTACTAAATATTTTTAGTATTATCCACATATCTATGTAGGCATATGTGTGTAAAATTTTGTGTATACCCTATAGGGTTTTCATTTTCAATAATCTATACATATGCGTACATGTATATTATTCATACTTCCATAATTACTAGTGTTTTGTTGGTCGAAGTTTCGTTGTCCTTTAATTAATTTTAATATTAAATTTTCTTCCTCTTACTTTTTTTTTTATTTTTTTTAATAAAATTCTTTATTATTAATTCTTAATTAAGAGAAATGAATTTCTGTTAATAAAGCCTTTATTATTAACTTTTAATAAAAATGGAACGAACTTTTGATCAGGAAAACATACTGGTGAGAATGTTGCTGACGATGATAGGCGTGCTGGTCATCTAGTCGCTCCCATTGACGTAGAGAGGCGGATCGTTGTTCTTCCTCTATGCTGTGGTGTCAGGTTGCATGCTCGGTGCCATACTGCTTACTGCTTCCTCTCTTCGCATGATTATTTTTCTCGCGCTAGCCATTTTGTCGGTAGCGCCTTATCTCGTTGACGTAAGTCTATCCTGCTGGACTGCATAAATGCTTCGCAGGTTAATCTAACTACAGGCGTCGCTGACTGGTACTATAGAGTTCTTTCATTTTTATTTATTTTTTGATGAAATTTTTTTTTTTTTTGTGTAACTTTCCGTGTCCTCCCTCCTTAGATTTGTCAGCGTCCTCGGTGACACAGGAGGTGGTATTTTAGGCAATTCGGATATTTCGAATTGGAAATTTAGTAGTTTCTTTTTGTACTCGAATTTCAGGGATGTTTACTGGTTGTAAGTATTGTAGTTCTGTTGGTGCCTCTTCCTTTTGAGGGGTTCTTTTTGGGTTTTTTAAACATTTTAGGATTGAATTTCTTCCAAAATAAATCATAATTATTATTATTATCATTATTATTGCACTAGATCCTCCTGTCCAGTATTTATTATGTAATTGTTTATTGAAAGTTTGTTCTTCGAATTCTGTCAATTGTTCTTCAATGGTTGAAAGTGATTCGTCTGTGTGGAGCCTTTTCCAATTTCCTATGTGAGATTTTTCCCACGTAAAGGGTTTTATTTTAGGAAGTTGTTGAGTTGTGTCCAACTTTGGAAGAATTTCAGTTATATTGAAAGTAAAATTAGGGTTGTTAATATATTCTTCTGTCCTTTTGTTAATCTGAGTTCCGGTTAGGGTGGTATATTTCGTCCTTGCAGTACATCCTGTACCTAATCGGAGTAGTCCTGAATTGCTGAGGTAGCCTTTTTCCAGTTTTCCTTTTATGCAGTTAATGCTTATTGGCTCTGGATTTTTTGTTGAATAAATTCAAGCAGATAACGAAGGGATGTAGTTCCAATACATTTCTTCTTCTATTTTCATCCTGATGTCACAAAGGTGAATGGTATCTTTTGATGGTCTTATTAACATCAAACATTCGCATGAGTTGATTGTGGAAACTTCGTGCTTGGGCTGGGTGTTTTCACAGATGGTGTTGTAAAAGGTTTTTTGACAATTATCATAATATTCTTTGCTTACGAGAAAGAATTTTCTTTCATCATTTGCCAGGGCAATATACGGAGTTTTTGGTATTATATAAATAGATTCTGTTGTATTCGGAGATATTTGTTGATACACTGGATGTGCATAAATTTCATAAAGCTGATACCCTGCCTTATCTAGTAAGGGTATGTCGACGGCGATGAGCAGTCGTCCAGAGCTGATTCTAACATATGTTTTTCCTAATTTTGATAGTTCTTCTGCTCGAACATGTGAAGTGGGTATTGGAAATTCGTTTTCACTTAATTTAAAATGTATTTCGGTAATGATTTCTTGGAGTTGTTCTTTAGTGAGAAGGAGTGGATGTAACCTTTTTTCTCGTGCTGCTTCTACTATTTTTATAAATTGTTTTAAACTTTCGGCTAAATGATTAAGTTTTATCTCGATATGGTCATCACATTGTCTTATTTTTCTGAAATATAAGGAGTTACTCCAGAATTGATTATGCGATTCTATGTTTTTGATGGTCTCGTTTAGTTGTTGTTGTATGTTGGTGATCTCTTGCGATTTTTGATTCAATTCTAGGTGAATGTTGTTGATTTCTGATTTGACAATGTGGGTCTGTTTTCTCAAAATTTTGCTAAGATTATTTTGTCTGTCATGTAGTTCGTTGATAGCGTTATCATATTCTTCTGCGTCGTCGGAAGTCATCACTCCTATCACTGGTCCAATAATTGATCCGATAAAGCCTAATAGGGGTGCTCTTCGTTTCTGCATACTTGGGGGTGGGTTTTCTGCTTCTGGTGTATCTTGTTTTATTTCTGCTAACATATTTTTTAATTCTTCATAGTTATTTTCGATTTGTTTGACTTTTCCATTCAACAGGTCTAGTCTAATTTCACTTCTGCAGTCTTCTTCTAGGGATTGGTCCAAACATGTTGAATATACGTTGTTTATATCAGTTGATATGTTTTTACATTGGAGATGGGCTTGTAGGTGCTGTGGATCCATATACACGACAATCCTCCAATATGTGCTGGTAATACGCAAGGGCTCAACTTTGGCATAAAATAGTCCAGGGTTGTTTCTCAATGGTTGAATTTCATATTGTGTTGGGGTGACTGGGGTTGCAAAAATAATGCCGATCAAGATCCAGGTCCATTTTTCTCGGCCTTGGGTGGGGTTTAGTTGGTCCATTCTGCTACTGGATGACGCTGCGTATCAGAAAATATATATAAGTACTTTTCAAGATAGGTTTTATTTAATTTTATCCCTTTACTCTTTTAAATTACTGTACTGTTGAATTTGGGGTTTTTGATTTATCAAAATTAAATTTTATGATTTTAATACATTTTATTTTGTTCATTTTGAATATTCTACACATGGTTACAGGGTCTATAGGTGTTATTATAACATATATGTGTATTGGGTATTATGCCTATTACAATGTGTTTAATAAAGTTCGAATATTGTGTGAGACATTTATTGAGTGATATAAATTAAATTTGGATTTTTAATGTTATCTACAGGATCCCAAATGTCCTCTTCCGTAACAGTGTAATTTTCTTTAAAATTTTTATTACGTTTTATTTTTCTTAAACAATTTTCTACTTTATGTCCTCGTAAATAACAATATTCGCAACATTGTTCCCACTTATATAGTTTAATGAACATCCTACTTTCTTTGTCTTGACACAAAACAAAGATATCTTCTACTTCATTATTAATATTTCGCTCTTCGCTAAAATAATAATTATCCTCTAGTTTTTTTAGAATTTTCCTTGCTGCCTCATGTTCAGCATTTTTAAGTTTGTTTTCGCCATTACTACTTTCTGAAAAAATCTTATTACGTTTACAATCTTTTATAGTACATGATGCGTAAAAAGTCCTATTATGAGCTGGTCCTTCTGACTTTATTAGGATATAAGAGGGTTTGTTAAACCCGTATTCGGCTGATAGCTCTTCCAACGCTCCCTTTGGATTCTTGAGGTGTTCCACATCTCCTTTGGGATGTATGTATGTGGGATAGATTTGTCCTCTGGGGAGTGGTGAGTCCAATGTTGTGAAACCAGACATGTCCTTCCTATAATGAGAAGACTATTAGTTTCTAATATTAAGTGATTATTCGTAAGCTATTTTGAGTTTGTCTACGTGTTTTTGGAATAGGGTTTCGTTTTTGTCTTTCAAAATCGCTGTGTGTTTGTCCAAGAGTTTAATAATTTCGAAAGGTCCATAATATTTGCTGTCTAATTTACCGCATTTTTTTACTTCCTTTTGTACATAGACTTTATCTCCTACTTTTCCAAGGAACGATCTTGCTTTAGCGTCGTAATTTAGTTTGGAGTTTTGTTTAGCCTTTATCAAATTGTCAGCTGCCATATTTTTAATTTCTGTTAATCTGCAAATTAATTCTTGTAAATATGAACCGTAGGTCTCTAATTTTTCGTAATTGGGGAATAAACTAAGGGTACGGGCTATTTTTCCGAACACTAATTTGAATGGGGTGAATTTTGTTGCACTGTGGACAGATGTGTTATAAGCAAACATGGCGAAGGGTAGCAGTTGATCCCAATCGTCATAATTTTCTGCATAGGCTCTAACATAATCCATTAGTACGGCATGGCTTCTTTCTAATGAACCATTAGATTGTGGTCTATAGCCTGAGGTGGTTATTTGTTTTATTCCAAATATTTTTGATAAATTACTCAATAGGTTGTTCACAAATCCTTTTCCTTTATCGGTGAGAATTGCTTTTGGTGCTCCATACTGAGAAATAAGGTTTTTTGCTAATGCATGGGCTATTGTTGCTGCTGAGATGTCTGGAATTGGTACTGCTATGCAGTATTTTGAAAGGTTGTCCTGCATGGTTAATATGTGCTTATTGCCGTCTGGGGTGGTTGGTAATTTACCTACAGTGTCTAAAGAAACTTTATCAAAGGTATCCAGGGGTGTATCTGTTATCAACATGGGTTCATGAATTTTGGCTCTTACAATTTTTTGTTCTTGACAAATTTTGCATTTTCTTACAAAATCAGTGACTTGTTCTTTGATTCCTGGCCAAAAGTACCTTTCTCGAATTCTTTGGTATGTTTTGTTAACTCCTTTATGGCCTCCGATCTTACTATTGTGGTTTTCAGAAATTATTTCTAGACGTGACTCCTCAGGGGGTGTACTTACATTTCCGTAACACATACTTATCTTTATATTACTGTTTTCAAACTCGTTGATTATCATTTTGAGCAGTTCTTTCTTCGTCAGGTCGTCTGTCAAGTCTCCTTGTCGCGAAATACGAAATTCGGTGATGTTTTCTCTGAATAGGGCCACTTTAAATTATGGAGGGCTGTTTGGAGAATGGTTTTATCTATGTCGTCGAAATGTCGTTTTTTTTATTATCAGTGAATATACATTATATTGTCCTCTGGGGGTAATCAATACTTCTCCTATTTTTGGCTGTTTAATTTTTAATTCCTGTGGGTCTATTGCTCCGATGTCGATTAGTAATCTTCCTACAGGGGTAGTTACTTCAACATCAGCAGAAAGAAAATGTACATAATTATTCCTTAAATATGTTAAGTTTTCTCTGCAGCTAAGAACTTTGAATTTTGTCGTAGGGGCGTTTGAGCTACAACCGGTGGGTAATTCTGGGGGGATGCTAGTGATAAGCTTAGAAGTGTTTTTAGTCTTGTCATTATGTGTGTTTTCAGAGATTTTTTCGGAAAATTGTGGAGTTTCCATGTCCATTCTGCGTGGCTTGTATCTAGTGGATGAAATTACTGTATTGGGGTGGTCTTCTTTATTACTTGAATATGGGGTTGATATCGCTTTAGTTTCTTTGAATGCTGAAGGACTAACGTTTGCTAGCATGTCGGGTGTTGCAGGTATCTCAGGTCCAAAAGTTACGCTTTTCCGGGTCCGCAGAGGTGGATTGGGGGTAGGTTGATCTTCTTCATCAAAAGATGGGATTCCGTGGTCCAAATTTTCCTTTGTTTCTGGGTTCACCTCCTTTCCCATTTTTTGTGTTTCTTTTATCAATTTCTGTGCTGTTTCAATTGCTGTTTTAATTCGGTTATCAAATTCAGTTTCACTTTCTGGTTCTAGTTCTTCAATGGCTTCTAGGAGTTCCTGATTGTCTTCTCCTTCCGAAACGGCTGTGATCTCGAGGATAGGGGCATCTTTTTTAGTGTTTTCTTTTTCTAGCCAATTTTCGCGAGCCTTTAAAGATTTTTCAAACAATAAAAATGAGTTTTCCAGGCTCTCTTTTGATGGCTTAGGTTTACTTTCTTCTGTATGTTTATTGTCATCATCACTAGGACTATCTTCACTATCGCTTATAGGTGGACTCACGATTTTTATAGGTCCTTCTTGTTGTTGTACTGTAAGAATTGGTTCTTCTTGTTCCTCAAAAGGGAATTCAGTTTCGGACTGTGGAACTTTTGCTGGGGCACTTTTTGGTATAGTTGAGGGTGGATATGCTGCAGGGGGTAGATCTAAACTGGGTAGTAAACTTTTTCTTTTTCGGAGAATTGGGGGTGGTTCCAAGTCTTTTTCTGTATCATCAGAGCTACTGTCTTCTTTATAGTCAGGTCTTACCTTGACTTTTTGTTCTTCTGCTCGTCGACGGATCAGTCGTTTACTGATGGTACTTTTATCTACTTCTGCTGTAGTAGAAGTACTGGATTTAGATCGAGATAGAGTGGGGTTGAGCTGCTTCGAAGTAGATGGGTTTGAAAGTTCACCCTTTGGCTTCGCTCCCTTTCTGGTGAAAATTGAGGGCTTGTTCAGTAGGCCAGAGACTGAGGTTTTTGTTTGAGGTTTAGTGCTGGATTCTATTTTTTTAGACTGTCGGGTGAACATCGGCATTATTCTGGGGGGTAATTCTTGTATCTGTTTTAATGCTGCTGCGTTATTTTCTACTGGATTTCGAGACAGGGCGTCGGCATTAATGTTTAGTTTGCCCGGTTTATACTTAAATGTGTACTCGTAGTCTTGTAACTTTAATCGCCATCGAATCAGTCTTTGCCCTGGGTCCTTGACTGAGTCTATCCATTTTAGTGGGTCATGATCGCTCATAAGAGTGAATTTTCTTCCATACAAATAGGGTCTGAATTTTGCTATTGCATATAACACTGCTAAACATTCTTTTTCAGTGGTTGAATAATTTAACTCGGGTCGAGTTAGTGCCCGTGATAGGTATGCTACTGGCAGGTCCATATTTTGGACTTCTTGGCTTAATACAGCGCCAATTGCGAAACCTGATGCATCTGTTGTTACTGTAAATGGTTTATTAAAATCTGGATATTGTAAAATAGGGCTATTACATAGGGCTTGTCTTAATATTTTGAAACTTTTTTCTTCTTCTTTTCCCCATTTAAATACTGCTTCCTTTTTCAAAAGATTCGTTAACGGTTTTGCTATTGCGGAAAAGTCTTTTATAAATCTTCGGTAGTATCCTGCTAGCCCTAGGAACTGTTTGATATTTTTAGGGTTCTTGGGTTGCGGAAAACATTGTACAGCCTCTATCTTCTTTGGATCGGGTTTTACACCTTCGCTGCTAATGATGTGACCCAAGTAAGCTATTTCTTTAAATAGAAATTCACATTTTTCGGGTTGCAGAGACAGGTTTGCTTCTTTTAATCGTTTCAGAAGTCTTCTTACCTTTTTTCCGTGTTCTTCTAGATTGTTTGCGTATACAACTGTCGTCTAGGTATACGAATAGTTCTGTACCTTGCAGTCCTATTAACACTTGATCCATCAGTCGTTGGAATGTGGCTGGTGAATTTTTCAATCCCATGGGCATTCTGACATATTCATAATGCCCATTTAATGATGAGAAAGCTGTCTTAGGTCTGTCCGCAGGGTCTAGTTCTATCTGGTGAAATCCACTCGCAAGGTCAAATACTGAAAAATATTGGGCTCTACCTAAATGATCCAGAATTTCGGAAATATTTGGCAGAGGGTAAGCATCGCCAATTGTCTTTTCATTGAGAAGGCGGAAGTCGATCACTATTCTCCATTTTCTTTTTCCGGTGTGGTCCAATTTTTTAGGTATAATTAGTAATGGAGAGTTGTAGGGTGATTTTGAATTTTGAATGGCTCCTTCAGTTTTCATTTTAGTTATGACGCGTTCTATTTCTTCTTTCTGAGCTGGTGAAAACCGGTAAGGGCGGGTATTTATCGGTATTTCGTCTGTTGTATGTATTTTATGTTGTACCAGATGCGTAGAGGTTAGTGGTTCCCCAGGCAGATAAAAGCTATCTGGAAACTCTCGCACTATTTCTATGACGTGCTCCTTTTCTTCTTGATTGAGGTGATCTAACTGTAATTTGTCAATTACTTCCTCTATTTTGTCTCTTTCAAATTTGAAATTTTCGACTAAAAAATATTCGTCTGAATCTTCTCCTGGTAAATTATAATATTCGAAGGGTATTAATTCTTGTGGGGGTATTTCAATGCTTAAATCTTTTTCAGTTGTGTTGATTGCTAATACGTGGCAAATTCCGTTTGCGTTTGTTACAGCTGCTTCACCCACTAGTACTCCTTCTGTAGTTTTAATTAAGGGTAGATAGCCTTCTTTTAATTCTGTATTTGTGACTTCTACGGGGATTACTCGTTTAGTTCTGGCTTTGATCTGGATAGGTCCTAATGATGTCGCTTTGTAGCCTTCCATATTTTCCTGGGCTATTTTGGATTCTTCGTCTACAAATGGTACGTGTTTGGTTGGGTTGGAATGAGTGACGATTGTGTTGTGCCAAAATGAAATCTCTACCTTTTCTTGTCGGAGGTATTCTCTTCCTAAAATCCCGTCGGTGTTGATAGGAAAATCTGGTTCTGTGACGTGAAAGGTCACTATTGAGTTTTTAATTTTTATTTGAACGGTTCCAAGGGTTGAAATCTTATTCTGGGTTATACCAGCTATTTCAATTGCTTCATTGTATGGATAGGGGTGGGGGAAACTGCTGGAGTAGTTTTGTTCCGTTGGGAAATGGTTTCGTCTATTTAATCTAGGTGAATTTTGCCTATCTTCATTGGGTCTATTTCTTTCTGGAGAGGCCGCAAATCGGACATGCGGACTAGGGCTGCGATCAGGCATTCCTGAGTATGCAGGTTGAGCAAAATTTCTGTCATAAAAGTTATTATGTGGGGATTGAGGGTTTAACTGATGTCTTGATTCGTATTCTATGGCATATTTTAGAGCTGCTTCTATTGAATTTGGATTTCGGCTTTCTACTGCTCCTGAGAGTCCATCTGGAAGTCCACGAATAAAAGATTCTAACGCACAATCGTTGAGAGGGGCTAACAATAGATCCGCGTTATCGTATTTATCTTCTAGTGCGGCTTGCGCACCAGATTTTTATAATGTAAGGCGATCGTAGTATTCACTTACACTTTCGTTACGGGTCATTTTGATGTTCGAAATTTCGTGTGTGTACCAGGTATATGACTTGTGAGGAGCTAACCGTTGTTTGAGGTGGTCAATCAAGTCCTTCATGGAAAAAAAACTTTTTCCGTGTGTGCTATCTCTTGCTGCTCCCTTCAGTCGGGAGAGAACCGCCCTGATATACTGTTTTTCACAGTTGGCAGGTATGCTGGCTTCTCCGTTTATCACGTCCTGAATAAAGTCTCTTACTGGCATATTTTTACCATTAAATGTCGGCACATTCATTATGCCTTGTTGAATAGCAAAACATTCTGCCATGGATGTTACCATTGCGTCGTTTAAGGTACGCGAGATGTCGCCGGTAAAATCGGTTGCTCCGGTCTTGTCTGATCGAATGCTGTCTTTGGGCATGTTGATGGTTTTTTAAACGCTTGAAAATAATCAGTGAGTGCTCTGAACTGGCACTATTATTATCTTTGATGTAATCTCGACGTCTGTATTTAATGCTCAATCCAAATCTCTATTTTTGGAAATTTATGGGCCTAAAATTGAATATGAATTACAAGTTTACTTTTATCAATTTTGTCTATTTGACTAAATCCGGAATAGGAAGATTCAATTTAGAAATAAAGGATTTTCCAATTACTCCTGCGATACCTGTACCTATTTCGTGTTTAATTATGTTGAATTTAATTGAATTACGCAAAATTGGGATTTCTACTGATCCTACTGTTGAAAGAGTGGCGTTATGTAGTATGTAGATTTTTAAATGGTTTATTTTGACTTCGGGGATTATTTTATTCTCTTGGATTAAATTGATATTTAGTGTTGGACCGTACAAGAAATCTCCTATTTTATTTTTAAATAGGTCAGAATATACTGAAATTATAATTTTGGTTTGATGTTTTATTATTATTTGAGTTTGGTTAGTTGCCATATAATGTAGGCAACTTTATTATTATTATTTTGTATAACTATCGATTTGAATTTCAATTTGTTTTTGTTAAAGAATTTACGCTGTAGTTTTAACGTACTGTTGATTTTGGTCGCGATGTATGCAGGTACTCTACGTTCTTAGCCTTGAATGCTATGATTTCAGTGATGCAAAGGGGGTCAGGTCAGACGTATTTAATATTCGCCTGAGTGAATTTTACACTGGTTATTTTAATAGTTGTTTAAGAGAATTAACAAAAGTTATTTTGAGCGATATGAAATTGGACAAGTTACATTTAATGAAAATGCGCGAACAATTCTGACAATTATAAAATTTGTTTATTGCTAACAAATAACAAAATTGTTTATTTTTACAGAATTTTAGTGATGTGAGATTGGACAAACTAGACTCAAGCACAATTTTTGGACAATCCTCACATTCAAAAATATTCTGTTAGTTAATTAAGTTGAAAATTGCAGTTTATAAACAATACAATACGAGCACTTCAAATTTTGCCTTACCCAATGATCGAAATCACTGGTGACCGTTCAACGTACCTAAAAAGGACTTATACTCTTGAAGGCTGTTTTTTGTTTGTATTAAACTCAATCTAAAACTAAGTTAACAATTTGTGATTGGAAACAAACTGTTATATTTTAAGTAAATTTGATGAAATGTTCACTGTTTAATTTATTTTTGATTTGATTTTACTGTGATATAAATTTTATTTATTTCGTTTGCCTTTTTATGTGTTTTTATTTATTTTATTAGATTTCAATAATTTCAGTTAGTCAATATTGGGCAAACAAAATCTTGACTAATTTTAGGAATTAGAGAAATTATTTAGTTGGGTATAAATTATTGGCAATTATTAGTTTAAGTAATGCAAAATTAGACAAGCATGACTCAAGCACAAATTCCTGAATAATTTTTTGCATTCACAAAACTACAATATGTCGATAATTTAATTATTTATCGAATACAATTGAGAATTTTAGTGATGCAAGATTGGACAAACCAGACTGAAGCACAACACTTTGGACAATCTTATGCAATCACAAATATTCATTCAATTGTTTAAAGTTAAAATGAAAGTTATAAACAATACTTGACACACACTACGAACTTTGCCTTGCCCAGATGATCGAAATCACTGGTGACCGTTCAACGAATCTAAGAAGGACTTATACTCTCGAGTGCAGTCTTCGTTCTGTTTAAAACTTAGATAATAACTTATTTTATTTAAATAATTATTCCAAGAATGTTTTAATTTTGAAAAGCGGGAATTAATTCCGATTATATGAAATTCAACAATTTTAAATTTATTTATTTCAATTTATTTATTAATAATTTAGAAAATTTCCGAAATGTGAAGCTTAATAGTTATGTAACAATCTAAATTTTCCGAAATGATTGTACATATAATTTTGTCGCTTCAAATTATAAATTTGGAATTTATTATTAATTGTGACAACAATAGTGACGATCCCACCGCTGCCACCAAATCAGCTTTTACGTCCCGAGCTAAGGCGAGGGTAGGTTGGGAAAATTAGGAAAAGGGAGAAAAGTTTGCTGATTAAATCAGAGTGGTAAATTCTGATTATTTATATTTTTGTGGGATCGTGGTCACTAGACAAACCTATGCGGCTCGAGTTGTTCACAATAATAACAAATTTGATTATATTGCGGTGTACAAGCTTTATTAATTAAAAGATAGATATACAATAAGTTTTGAGATGCTTATGTGTAGGACTTATACTACTTCTCAGGATGAGAAGGCAATATTAAGGATTTTATGCGTTTATGAGTTAATAATACAGGTTTTGAGATGCCTATATATGTAACTGACGCATTAAAAGTGTGCGTCTATATAAGTCAATAATACAGGTTTTGAGATGCCTATATATGTGACTTCCGCGTTTAAGAGTGTGCGTCTACAAATTATTAATACAGGTTTTGAGATGCCTATATATGTAACTTGTACGTTTTATGCTGATATACTAGGTTTTGAGATGCCTAGGTATACAACTCACGCACTACAATTGGCGTTATAGTTAATATAATAAGTTTTGAGATGCTTATATATATAACTTACGCTTTTTCCTTGCTTGAGAAGGCAAGAGAAAGAGTTTTGTCGTATATTTCTCCTTGTTGATAGCTGGATAACGGCACAATCCTGGCTGGAGTTAAGTAGTGCTAGTCAATTAGTACAGGAAGCGTATCAGACAATCCAACTTGCTTGCTAAACACTGGTTAAGTTCGTTTTCTGTAGATTTAACTCTCAGAACTCGACTTAATACGACGATACACGTATTTAACGGCACTTATTAATTCACGACCACCGGACTTGCACCACTTAAGGACCAGGGATTTTATTTACCAAGTACCGAGGTATTCCTTGTGTAAGATACCGATTTACGAATATCGAAGGGTCAATTCGTGACACCGACAGTATGACTTGCGGACGGAGTGATTACCGACGTTAAGATCTTAAAGACTGAACAGCTACTAGCGAAAAGACAACCTCCAGAGGTGAATCTGGGGTTTATATATTATTGATTATTCCCATAGTGGGAGAGTGCCTGCTAATTTGTAGATCGGCACGTTCGGTGATAATTTGTTGATCGGCACGCGTCTGGCGGCAATGTCGATGACCATGCTTGCTGACAGTCGCGGAAACTCGTGAACTCGCGACTAGTTCTCACGCAGGTCATACTATCGGGATCAAAGTCCATTGATGCTCGGTGCGGTATCTCTTTCTCTCGTCTTTTCAGCTATGTTACTTAATATGTATATGTTGACAGGTCGGTGCAATTGTACTAGGTCATAATTGCACTGACTCATCTATTATTTTACAACTTGGTTTATATTCTTATAATATTTATGAAGTACATGAATTTTTGGTGTTTATATTCTAAAATATTATTCAAGCTAATTTGCGGATCCCCAATAATGTGATTGATATTATTGATTGATTATCCATTATTGGTTATCGCTGATTATTATGTGTTATTGTTTGATTATTATTGCCAATCATTTAATGGCTGTTCTTAACAATAATGAATATTATTGTTATTTTTATTAAATAATTATTAATTTTTTATTGGCTTGGTTCTCTACATTACCGACGGTAAGGTAGTTTTCCTATTTTATGCAACTCAACAGCCTTGTCGATCTCAGGTAATTATCCTATCGACAAGTAGTTATCATCGCAGTGATGTGATTTACGTTCGTCAATCGCCTGGTTGTATGCCGGGTTGCCTTGATGTAGGCGTGATTTAAAATTTTTATTAATTTTTACGGGATGTAACACTATTATTAATAGTTCACGTTCAGAACGTGAGATAATTTTTACACTACTCCAAGGTACGTTTACATGTTGAATTCTGTAATCTATATTTGATAAATTTATAATAAATTTATATTTAATTATAGTTAAGAAATAAATACATATGCCTATTTAAATATATACAACATTATATACCATAATAATAAATATTACCCAGTTATATTTTAGTATTATTTAATAAATTCCATTTCATTAGTTTAATATTATATGTATACTATCAATACTAATACCGGTAAAAATGCATGGATTACATATTGTTTCTTTAATATTTGCACTTTTCCCTTTTTACTATATTTGAATTTACCGCAACATTCTTTGTAATCAACCCAAGTAAAGATGGCGGCTCACCCTTCAATGAAGCACACTACTTTGCATTGATTGTGCATCCAGTGTATTATAGAGGTCAGTGGGTTTTAGTAGTCGTATCTGTGTACCTATCTCTTTCTTAAGGTTAAGGAGGTATCGGTTCACCGCTTCTTGTTCTTCGAGATTAATTTTTATTCGACGCTCCATGGGATTGACATGCTGTGCCTGTACAGCGTAATTAATTTCATTTATAATCTGTCTGCACCTAACAGTGAAATTTTGAACACACTCAGTTGCTCCTTGTTTGCAACTTTCTAATTTTGATTTTAGGGCTAGAATCGAGTTTAACGATTTTAAATTTTGTCTAAGTGCATCGTATAAATCCTCGTATGAGTTTATTAGTAAATATCTGATTGATTTTTCCGCGAAGCCAGTAATTTTCTTTGCTGTGATTAAGTCCAGGAGTAAATTAGGTTGTGTACATCTGGTTTTTGCTTTCTTAACAGTTTTAATGAAATCTTCTATTCCTATATCGTCTTGACCATTGATCCCACGAATGGTTTCGATCGCGGTTTCTGCTTTTATTCTTCCCTCCTCGTCGATGTGTGATGCTGAGGGGACGGTGAATCATACATTAGGCTCTGCGTAGATGTTCTCATTCCTAAATCGTAAGTTTTCTTGTGCTTGCCTGTTTTCCTGTTCCCCTTCAGATGACGAGTCATTGGTAACATCTTGACGTTGCGTAGTTTCTTCATCTGTTTCAACTTCTCCCGAGCAACCTATTTTCTTTGCCAGCTTAGAAATTTCCTCTATTCTGTTTTTATTTTCTCTCTTAAGCGTATTGAAAGAGAAAGTGAGAGATTTCATTTGGGTGAGCATTCGTCCTAACAGTTCTTCCATGGTATGGGAGGGGGACTTGGCCCGGACGGGTGAATGAACTCTAGGCATTGGAGCTGTCGCGAATAGAAGGTTTATAGAAAGTGACGAGTCGATCCGGTACAAAGTACCGTTTTGATATTTGCCAAACGCCGGTGTGCCTATTTTCACCTATTTTCCCTATTTGATGATGGTTTGCGTAATGGGTGGATGTGTCGCTTTACAATATTAAATGTTTCGGTTTTTTTAGTACAATAAAATATTCGAAGGAATCGCCTATTGCAATTCCTTAGATTTTAATAGTAGTGTATCTGTTTTATTGACGAAAGTGCTCTGGAACATCAGGAGTATAGTCGACCCGATCTCACCACTACTTAGCCTCGCCTGTAATGTAATACAGTCGCCGTTCAACGAACGTAAGGAGGACTTATATACTCAATGGCTTAAGATCGCTTCAAGTCGCGAAGTTGTAATGCTTAAATTCATATATATTTTTTATGCTTACGGTTTCTCGCTTCCGCTAACAGCTGAAATTCAGGGTCTCTGGATTCCGTGGAGTCCGCTGCGATTTTCTCAAGCAAATGACGTATCAACCACTCTGCTGCTTGCTGGAAACCGGTTTCTCCAAAGGGCGTTAGTTACTTGCTGCTATACAGGTTATAGGCGTTGGTCAACCTGGTCCAATTCTTCTTAGGTTCTTACCGTCTATGTGACGTACCTCTTCCGCCTGTTTGCGGGACTCGTTCCAATTTGAATGTTCTTTAATCTGAATTTACGTAGTATAGGGCCTACTATGTTCAGCGCCTTATTATATTCAGATAAATACTAACTTACTTTTATTTTATTTTCTTCCCGGCTTACCGTAGTGAAGTCCGGAGTTCTTGCCTTAATGAATCTCGTAAGATTCTCACTTGCTTCTGGTCCGTAGAATCCAGTTTCTTTTCTCAGTGCCGTCCGCGTTTCTATATGGTTCTAATTCATCTATTCCGTAGAATTTCGAGAACCGAGAGAACTTAGCGGATCACCAAAAAATGTTATGCGTAATACCGAAGAATGAGGTTTCAAGAATATTGCTGAGTCGTTTGTTTAGAAAGCTTAGTGGTTATAACTTTATTGGTCCGACAAGAACTGAGGAGCGGGCCCTGCGCTCTACATTATATAGGCCTCGAGTGCTAATAGAAGGGGTATATTACCGTTAGGCATAACAAAGGCATATTAAGGTTATAAACGATTAAAAGTGGAGAAAGAGCACAATTTAAAAGTACTGTTTTCTTTCTGGTTCGAAACCATCAACCTTTTCATTTTTATGAAATTAACAAGGCAAAAGTGTCGAGAATTCGTGTGCGCGTGTGTTAGTTGCAACCACGTGCAACCGGTGAAAAATGAACAAGAGTGACTAGTTTTAGTCACGCATCACAGTATTTTTAAAAAAGCCCAGTTGAGCCAGAAAATTAAATAATAACTCATTGTTTATAATATTTAATTATTTCTTTATCCCTACTATCCGTGCGTAACAAGGCTTAAGACAACTTCCTGTGTAAATTTTAGGTATAAAAGCTCTGAATTTTTAATTGATTTGAATCAAATGAATGATGTTTTTAATTTTTCTAATTTTTTTAAACCCTTCACTTGCACAATCTTGCTTCAAAGAATATATGCAAGGTTTATTCGGGGAAATTCGACGATGTTATTAACGGTGGCAGAGCTTGCGAACACGCAAAGTATACCAACGCTTGAAATAAAATAATTTGCTTTCAGATTTAAGTCAAAATACGTAAATTTTGACAGGTAGAAATGTCTTTTATGATTATTTCTACGAAATTGAACATTTTTGAATTTTAAAAATTTCTAAAATTTGAAGCTTTTATTTATGTACAATATTTATTATCGGAATAAATTGCACACATAATTTTGAATGGCTTCAATTAAATAAAGTTTGATATTATTATCAGTTGTGACAACAAAAGTGACAATTCCACCGCTGCCACCAAATCAGCTCTTACGTCCCCACCAAAATGCAAGGGTAGTTTAGATTTATGGATATAAGGGAGGTGATTAGCTGATTATATCAGGTTGGTAAGGCCTGATCATTTATTTTTATTTGTGGGTACGTTGTCACTTGTCAGGTCTATGGGCCCTAAGTTGTTCATAATGATAATAAAACACTGAATTTGAATATAAATAATTTATTAAACAGTATGTAATAAAGTTTATAGAATTTGATACAAGGAACGATACTTAGGTGGTAACGTACTTGTCTACCTCTTAGATTAGAGGCCAAAAGAGAGAATTGTCCTTTGTTACTCCTATAGCTGCAAGTCAACAGCACAAAATCTTGCAGGATAGTTTGGTTTCGTTTGCGTCTCCGTGGGGTGATTTCATACTATAAAAGCTTGGTAAAAGTAAAAAGACAACAGATCAACTTTCATTCCAATTCAACATAGCAAAAAAATTGATTATCATTTTTCATCTATATATACGGCTGACGAAAGCTAAAGACGAGGCTACAATTGAGCCCACTAGAAGAAGATGTGTTTATTGCTAGGTATATGCATAAGAAATAATGCCGGCACAGTTGGCAAAGTTGGGTTTTGCCTTAGATCTTGCTTGTCCCATTATCATGAAAATTAAACAGAAATCAAAAAACATCATAATATGTGACGCTTGAATAACTACCAGCCTTGCCTTTAGTGATCCTATCATCTCTAAATTTTGTCTTTATCAGCTAAGTGATGATGCTAAGATTTTGCCTTTAATATCTGAATAATTCTCTGATCATGCTTTCATCGACTGGATAATGCCTTGATCTTCCCTTTACTGGCTGGATTATATTCTGATCTTGCCTTCGCTGGCTGAATCGTCTTCTGATCTTACTTTATTGACTTAAGGATGCCTTGATTTTGCATTCACTACCTAAATAATTTTCTGATTGTGTCTTTACTAGCTTGTCTTCACTATCTGTTAGTATCGCTATCCCGTTAGTACATGGCCTCTTGTTTGGAAAAGGTCTTATAAAGAAAAAAAATTCCGTAATATTGCAGAAATTTGTCATCAGATTCGAAATCATAAACCTAATATGAACTGGAGACAACCATTTTTACTCAGATTAGTTTGACTTATATCATTTCAACCCTCCATATTGGACAATGTAACTACTCAGACTTGTTTCTATAAAATGCAAAATTACGTGCTTGACAACCCAAATGAAATTCTCTCTATAGAGTCTGATGAGCCATTACCCTCATCTGAGGAAAGTTTCAAATATATCTTGTTAACAATAAAATTGATGCTTTTTTAAAATTCTACGTCCTCTATCCATTAAGAAAAGCAATTTGTTTTCGAATAAGACTTGATTAAATCCCGAAAAAAAATAAATGTGCTTCGATTAACTATTACAAAAAATGCAAAAAATTATGCACAAAATTTCAATCAGTCACATCGTTCAATTACTTTGAAATAGGAGAACAAAGTCTTAGTAAAGACATCAAATGCGTTTGATCCTCAATAAAGAAACTAAACTAAACTAACGAGGGTGTCCATTTCCGACTGGGTGGACTACGAAGATGTTATATCACTAATATGTATAAATATAGTGCTTATTCGGTGGGTAATTTGAAATTACGTGCATGAATATTAGCCATGCCAGAAGTGTAGGCTGCGTGCCAACGACGCACGCTGGAAAAAAAACCTGTTATCTTTGAGTACTTTTCTCAAAACAGAATTAAAAATGTCAAGGATTCAAAAGTAATCGAATCCTCAAAATAACAAAACAACAACCAAATTTGGACCAAAATCACAGGTACAAAAAAAATTTGAGAAAAACAAAAAAGGAGGAAAGAAAGAAAAAGAAGAAAGGGGTATTGGAAGGTTGCCTTCTTTTTTCTTTCCTCCTTTTTTGTTTTTCTCAAAGTTATTTTGTACTTGTGATTTTGGTCCAAATTTGGTTGTTTTTTTGTTATTTTGAGGATTCGATTGCTTTCGAAACCTTGAAATTTTTAATTGTGATTTTGTTTGGACGTTGAGAGGAATCCGGCTTCGTGGTATGCGAGTTCGAGTTCAGGTCGCTAAACAGATTTCTTCAGCTACCTACCAAGGAATGTATTATGAGCGTTGAAGGTGCTACATTGATATTTCTCTGAAGGATATTCAGATTAGAAATTAAGAAAATGTAAAGCAACTTATGAAAGTAAAGAAAAATTTTCCAAGGGCGCTCATAAAAAGTAGTTTTTGATTTCAAATCCGAAAGAGACTATGATCAGAAAAGTAATATAGACTTATATTTGCTACAAAACGCCTTGTAGATGTATGATTCAAATGTATATTTCATACTTACTGTACTCGAGTAATTTTTGCTTTTAACGAAATCAGATACAAGAAATAAAATAAATTTGTATGTACTTACTCCTGGTCGAGGTAAAGACATGTAAACCTCCTTTTCCGATTGGCATTGGCTTGATTCAAGGACGTCTTTTGCGACAGTTGTTACATCAGACATAAGCCACTGCCACATATCAGCAAATACTACAATAATATAAATATTTAATGATATTTCTTATTGCATTTTCATTTTAATAAAGCAATTATGGTTATAATCTGAATGTCAAATTACGTAAAAGAAAAAAAATGTTAGTGAAGAGAAGTTAGTTCATACGTATAGTTTTACCTAGAATCTGAGTATATTTATGAACCAAATCAGAAAGTCGTGGCATATTCTCAAATTTATCATTAGCTAGAATAACCTAAAAACATTTAAAAAATAAAAATGTTCTAGAACTGTTGTTCACGCTTAAAAATGGAGCATGAAATTTAAAAATCAAAACCAACTTGTCAAGAATTTGATCGCATGTGCCCTTGAAGCCATGTGCGCGGTTGGTTTTGGAGAGATAAGTCTTCCGTTATCACAAATCATTACAGACAGTAATCCAAGACAGCTAAGTCAGGCGAATAGGCTGGATGCAGAAGAAGTTCAGAACGTAGTACGGACAATTTTTTTACAGCGACGCAGCTTAAGTGTGCCAGTCACAATTATATATGTTACAAAAATGTGGTTGCATTTTTTTAAATCATATTTAAGGGCTTGCTCCAAGAGTATCACGTGACCAAGCCACTCGTCGCTTATAAAAGTTTTTTTTCCTTTCTACTAAGCAAATGAAGTGACATATTGCTTTAAAACTTTAGGATATAGAATATAAGACAACGAAATACGTCTACATACATAGTTTAATTAGAAATATAAAAAAAAATCTGCCCGCTTAGCGGGCACATTCTCATTGCGCGCAGCTCGCTTCGCTCGCAAGTTTGAGCGCGCCTAGGGCGCGCGATTCGATCGTCGCGCTTCGCGCTTGGTCTTGTGCTCTTCGCATACGTTTAAGTTTATTTCTTGTAATTTAATACTGAAGCTCAAACCAATTTAATGATATTAAAGATGATGTAAATTAGTCATTTTCTCAAAGTCACTCTATTTCTTTTTGAATTTAAGTGAAACAGGAAATTCCATTTACTTAACGCTCTATTGGCCTTAAGGAACACATTCTCATCATGACACTCGCGCTTCGCGCTCGATTTTCTGTATGTATTTTTGTAACTTTTTAATAAATTACATGATTATTGATAAATTTATTTTCTTCCAAATATCTCAAAAAGGAAAAACAATCGTAGACTTTATTTAAGGAAACGATTTTGCAGAACAACGCTTATTTCGTATCTCACATATTTTGGTGAAACAAATCGAATTTTTTCAATATTATAAATCAAAAAATTAAAATATACATCCTGTCGAGAAATTTCTCGCTAAGAATGTGTAGACCTTATTTAGCCAAACAATTTTTCATCTCAAAGTTTTTTTTTTATCTCACATATTTTGTCTAAAAAATGGAATTTTTGAATTTTAATCGTATTTTTTGGAATTGAAACGAAAAATATATCTTTTATCAGAAACTGTGTGAGACAAAACTTGTAGATCTTTTTGAAACTAACAACATTGTATTCTTACTTTTTTTTCATATTTTACATATTATTGTTAAAAAATTGAATTTTGGATTTTCAATAGATTTTTTTTTAATTAAAAAGAAAAATATGCGTCTTATGAAAAAATGTTACAATTCAAATTTGTAGGTCTTTATTTATTCAATAATATTGTATCATAACGTTTTTTCGTATCTCGTATAATTTAACTGGAAAATGGAATTTTGATATTGACTTTTTTCGAATTTGAATATGCTGTAACATTTCTAATTTTGATTTAATCACAAAATGTTATCAGGATAATTTTTAGACATTTATGAGCACTATCTAAAACCAGTATTGAAATTTTTTATTTTTCCAAAAATTATTTTCAAAAACACAAAAGTAGTGCTCAACCCCTCAATTTTGATTGGATGTGGCTGGTTAACGAACTTGTCCTTACTTTTTCGGCTCCGATAAAGTGTACCAAAGCTCAATTCAATCTGATAATTCTATCGAGAGTTATGCCGCACACGACCTACAGACAGACAGATAGACAGACAGACAGGCAGACAGACAGACGGACAGACAGACAGGCAGGCAGACAGACAGACAGACACTTTCGTAAAAACCATTTTTTCTGACTCAGGGGGTCTCAAAACGTAAAGATTTGATGAAAATTTCGAAAGTAATTTTTCACATAAAACCAATACCTTCTCATCCATGATGAGAATGTAAAAATTATTTCACAAAAAAATAAATGCGCAGAATTATTTCGATTTTTTCCCACCATACTTACGTCTACACGGAGTGAGATATCGTGTTGACACTTTGGAAGATTAAATATTAGGTGCGCAACTAAGTTGCCACTGTATTTTTTATGAATATGCAACTTTATTGCGAAAAAATGGTTACAAATGAATCATTCAAAGTATTGCCATCGTTAGCTACAACTTTTGCCCATCTTTCGGGTAGAGCTCGAATACCTCTGCGGTAGAAGTGTTCCTCTTTTGAGGCTATCCACGAATCAAGCCATTTTTCGATGTCTTCATATGAGCGGAACTGCTGATCAGCCAGACCATGTGCCATCGACCGGAACAAGTAATAATCGGACGGTGCAATTTCTGAGGAATACGGCGGGTGGGGTAGGACTTCCCATTTGAGCGTTTCCAGGTAGGTTTTAACGGGTTTGGCAACGTGAGGCCGAGCATTGTCATGCTGTAGAATCAATTTTTCGTGCCTCTGCTCGTATTGTGGCCGCTTTTCGCGCAATGCTCGGCTCAAACGAATCAATTGCGTTCGATGCCGTTCCCCAGTGATATTTTTGTTCGGTTGCAACAGCTCATAATAAATAACACCGTCCTGGTCCCACCAAATACACAGGATAACCTTCGCAGCGCGAATATTCGGCCGAGCCGACGACGTAGACGCATGACCGGGCAGTCCCCATGACTTTATTCTCTTTGGGTTGCCATAATGAATCCATTTTTCATTACCCGTCACGATGCGATGAAGAAAACCCTTCCTTTTTTGCTGCTGAAGCAGTTGTGCACAGGCGAAAAAACGACGTTCAACATCCCTTGGCTTCAAATCATAAGGAACCCAAGTTCCTTGTTTTGGAATCATTCCTAACGCATGCAATCGCTTGGCAATAGCCTTGCGAGTAACTCCTAATGCTGAAGCAAGCTCTTCTTGTGTTTGGCATGGATCTTCATCGAACAATGCCTCCAATTCAGCGTCTTCGAAGGTTTTTGGCCTTCCTTCACGCGGACGGTCGTCAACATCGAAATCACCGTCTTTGAAGCGGAGGAACCAATCACTTGGAAACAGGTAATAACAAGTAGAATACCAAGTATTTAGGTAACAAAATCTTCTCTCCGACGGAAGCCAAACGCGGGATCGTGCCACTAAGAGTATTCCAAAATACTCTTACCACCAAAAAATCGCGTTTTTCCTACATAGAATCTCGCTGATAGTCAATTGATCGCAAGTATCAATAGTGTGTCGTGATCTGGAGCTAAAAATCTAGTTAGTTCAATACTAACTAGCTAAGAGAAACTAGATCTCGTCGAATCTCAAAACGACGAGGAGTTCATTCTCTTATAACCGGGAATAGGTTTATTGTGAGACAAGAGTGGCGAAGGACAGGCAATTTAAAAGTACTGCCTCCCTTCTAGTTGAAAGCTATCTATCTCTTTCTCACCTTAAAACTATCCGATTGAAGTGAAGAAAAAGGGTGAGTGCGGGGATGAACTGCGTAAGAACGAGAGTGGTTCCTTTTTGGGACCACGGCAACACTAAATCAAGTTTGGCCTGGATAACCTAGAACTTCAGCAACAAGAACGTGTTCTCTGCATACTGTCATATGCGTAGATACATGTTGTAAATTTTTGTTTCCAGTGTTACAAAGACATGTTTTTACCGTGTTTGAAAATTATGTGCTTCTTTTAATCAATTAAAGCTTGTTTGAATCAATGACAACAGACAAACAAGGTTTTCCGCACATGTCACGATGACATTGGAGGGAAAATGTTTTTTCCAAAATTCATAATGTTCATTCATATGTTACGTCCCAAGCTAAGGCGAGGGTAAGTTGGGAAAATTAGGAAAAGGGAGGAAAGTTTGCTGATTAAATCAGAGTGGTAAATTCTGATTATTTATATTTTTGTAGGATCGTGGTTACTAGTCAAACCTATGCGGCTCGAGTTGTTCACAATAATAACAAATTTGATTATATTGCGGTGTACAAGCTTTATTAATTAAAAGATAGATATACAATAAGTTTTGAGATGCTTATGTGTATGACTTATACTACTTCTCAGGATGAGAAGGCAATATTAAGGATTTTATGCGTTTATGAGTTAATAATACAGGTTTTGAGATGCCTATATATGCAACTCACGCATTAAAAGTGTGCGTCTATATAAGTCAACAATACAGGTTTTGAGATGCCTATATATGTGACTTCCGCGTTTAAGTGTGTGCGTCTACAAGTAATTAATACAGGTTTTGAGATGCCTATATATGTAACTTGTACGTTTTATGCTAATATACTAGGTTTTGAGATGCCTAGGTATACAACTCACGCGCTACAATTGTCGTTATAGTTAATATAATAAGTATTGAGATGCTTATATATATAACTTACTTTTTTTCCTTGCTTGAGAAGGCAAGAGAAAGAGTTTTGTCGTATATTTCTCCTTGTTGATAGCTGGATAACGGCACAATCCTGGCTGGAGTTAAATAGTGCTAGTCAAGTAGTACAGGAAGCGTATCAGATAATCCAACTTGCTTGCTAAACACTGGTTAAGTTCGTTTTCTGTAGATTTAACTCTCAAAACTCGACTTAATACGACGATACACGTATTTAACGGCACTTATTAATTCACGACCACCGGACTTGCACCACTTAAGGACCAGGGATTTTATTTACCAAGTACCGAGGTATTCCTTGTGTAAGATACCGAATTACGAATATCGAAGGGTCAATTCGTAACACCGACAGTATGACTTGCGGACGGAGTGATTACCGACGTTAAGATCTTGAAGACTGAACAGCTACTAGCGAAAAGACAACCTCCAGAGGTAAATCTGGGGTTTATATATTATTGATTATTCCTATAGTGGGAGAGCATTCATATTTTCGTGGATCGGCACGTACCTTGCTACTCGATGGATCGGCACGCGTCTGGCAGCAATGCCATTGACCATACTTGCTGACAATCGCGTAAATGCATGAACTCGCGGCGCGTTCCCACACAGGTCATACTATCGGGATCAAAGTTCATTTACGCTCAATGCGGTACATCTTTCTCTCGTCTTTTCAGCTATGTTACTTAATATGTATATGTTGACAGGTCGGTGCAATTGTACTAAGTTACAAATGCACTGACTCATCTATTATTTTATACATTAGTTTTTAATCTTATTTCCTTATAGTATTTATGTAATACATAATCTTCTAGTGTCTATATTTTGAAATATTATTTACGTTATCTTGCGAATCCCCAATAATGTGATTGATGTTATTGATTATTCATTATTGGTCCTTGCCGATTATTATGTACTAGTGTTTGATTATTATTTTTAACTATTTAACGACTGTTGTTAACAATAATGAATTTTATTGTTATTTATTTTCATTAAATAATTATTAATGTTTACTTATCTGATTTCCTACAGTACCGACGGCAGGGCAGTGTTCTTGTTTTATGCAACTCGACTGCCTTGTCGATCTCAGATAATTTCTGACAGGTGTTTGCTACTATCAGTGTTGTAATGAGGAGACATGGATCAGTTATATCCCTGAGCGTGTACTGGGTTGCCTAGGCACAGGCGAAAGGAATTAAAATTTTAAAATATCAGGGATGTAACACATATTATTAACATGTTTTTACATTTTAGAAATTTGATTCTTTTACGTATATCACATAAGTAGTATTTCCATAGGAGCAGTGTTTTATTTAAATTCTTTGATAATTGAAAAATTATAAAAAACTGAGTGACCGGAGGAGTTGCATTTAAATTAATTTTATTCTAAGCCATAATGAAAGAACCTCGGTTAATAGAGGTTGCCTGTATTGCTTCCATTGCCTGGGTCTCCTTCCTGCTGCCGAGGATCGACTTCGAGTCGGCAGAAAAATAATTAATTAATTTCTAAAAAGAGACAAATTTTCTCTATTGTTTTTCTAAAAAAAGCAACTTCTTATTGAACGCGAGCGATAAGAAAAGAAGTTGGGGCAAAAATAAAATTTATTAATAAAATTGTTTTTCTGTATTTCAAATTTTTTTCATGGAAATTAATCTTTTCTCTTCTAAAATAGCCCTTCAATAATAAAATTTCTATTCTTTGAAGCAAAATTATCTATTTTTGCCTGAGGTCTAATTTGTGTGGATCAACTACCTTAAAGTATTCTGTACTGGCTCCACCCTGTTACAACGTCTAAGCTTTGTTTATCTTATTCTGGAAAACTATAACCTGTGCGATAAAAATTTATACAATATGAAATGTGTATTTCAATAAGGTCTATAACTTTTATTTGAAACATTTTTTTGAATTTTGCATATTAACTGAGATAAACCCAAAAAACAATGATTTTTATGGTTTTTTGATGATTTCACCATGATAATCAAATTTGCGTCAATTTTTACTATCATATTCGTAATAGTTCGTTTCACAATTCGTCACAAGTTTGGGTTTGAGACGTCTCAAACTTCTATATCATTTCAATATGATGTAATACATTTTAAACAAATCCCTTGGAATCTTTTACTACACAGAAAAAAATAGTCCAGTAAAGTTTATAGAACTGTTCAAGAGTTGGGGATACAGGTATTTACGCAACATAGTTCTACAAAATTTATAGAACTTTTCATTATAAAATGCAGAACACTCAGGAAAAATTATTGGAAGTTCCACATTAATTATGAAATTTCTATAAATTTTGTAAAACTTTGTTCCTTAAATGTCTGTGTCTTTAACTCTTAAACAGTTCTATAAACTTTATTGAACTATTTTTTTCCGTGTATATGGGATATAAAATACAATTCTTACGTTGAACCATGTCCCTATGTATGCAGTGTTTTTTTCGAATTTCATAATAAACATTTTCTTTAAAAAAATAACTTTCAATCTAAAATTGGCTCAGCAATTTTGATTTATTTCTTCGTTTTACAATTGAAGTTTTCAAGTAACATTTTTCTATGCCTTTATGCCTTGAAAAGAACTCTGATCAGAGTTAAAGCATGTTGGCAAATTGAACATCTTAAAAACAAACGGAAATAGGCCTCTTGTTCTTTAATTTCCAAACAACCAGTCTGCAATTTCAATGTAATTTAAACTAAATATATAAATAAATATTATTTTTAGTATATTTTTAGTGATTTTTTTCATAGTTGATTATTCCTTTATTTAATTTCTACACTTGAAACTTTCATATAACGTTTGTCGATTAATAATCAGAGTTTTTTTATTCGTAATAACTTTTTCATTTAAAAATATACTTTCCTTTTTAATCATAATAGCAAATTACATAATTACAGAAAATAAACAATTGATGTCTTAAATTAACTTTTTGTATGCGTCTCTAGAAAATCGATCTTTTGAAGATAGATTTTTTCCAAGTTGATATTTTGAAGAATTGATTCCAGCATATTTGATCTTGGATCAACTCAGAAATCGATTCTTTCCAAAGAATAAAACTTCCCTAGTTACGCACTACAACGAGGTTTTCCTGTGGAGAAAGGGATGTCGGAAGCCTGTGTGGCTCAGTTGGTTAGAGCAGTCGACCGGCAATCAAAAGACCTGGGCCCGAATCCCGGCACAGTCGAAAGCGTCTCTATTTCCACTAAAATACTTTCAAATTTTTTGAAAAATACTAAGTAAGCCCAATATTGAGCGCGTGAAAAGGAATTTTCATTTATAAAATAATTTTGGAGATTAACTGTTTTCGTCCATGATTAAGATATTTGCGAAGCAAAACAATTTTACGAGAGATCACTTTATTATTTTTGGTTATTATATATCTTGGTTTTTTCGCTAAAATGTTGCAAAGTTCATTGAAAAAAGGCCCAAACATAACTTCAAACTCCTGAACGCAGCAAAGCGACAGTGGTGGGGGGAGAAGGCGAGTAGGCTCACTGAGTCACTTTGCTGCGTTCAGGCGTTTGGAGCCATGTTTGGAACTTTTTTAAATAAACTTCGCAACATTTTAGCGAAAAAACCAAGATTGACGTTCTGTCGTGCTTGATTTATATTTTTAAAAGCTGTTTTCAAAATAAAAATCGGACCACCTCTGCGGCAAGCAGACATTTTACAATTTATCGCATTAAATAAATTAAAGTGTCAATAGCGTGGAATCGTATTATCTTAAAGTGTTCGTTTTTTATACATCTGAAGAGCATAAAGTCTGCTACTTTTGCACCAAAACCTCAACCTAAAAAGTTGAAAATTAACTGAGATATTAATTTGTTTAACAAAAGCTGAATTTCTTGATTTTTTCGAATTTTCTCCGCTTATAATTATCCAATCAGATAGAGCGACGGCTCATTTTGTTCGAAATTCAATTGTCTACAACTTTTCCATTGATGTCATCAATATTGGATAATTACCTTTAATGTTATAAACAAAAAACTTTAAAAAGTGCGATTTTTTGGTCTTAAATATTGATAAAAAATTTATAAATCATATTTCGTTGTCCAAAACATGACACAATTACTCTATGAGCAACCTTTCTTCTGATGGCGCAGTCCGTTTTCTGAAATAAATAATGTCATAAATCATTCATAATAAATGCCCTATTGCTTGGACTATTAGCAAAAACAACTGCGTGGAGGGACTGAGAATAATGAGCTTGAGCTCGCACGCAAAAATCACGATATTTCGTGGACCAGAGGTGCACTAATAAGGCATTGAGGTATAAACCGGAAGAGCATGTGAGCTAAACACGGCGATCAAGTGGTCAGGCACATTTTCGCTCGTAGAAGCAGACAATGCTACATTAGGCTGGGTTTGCCGGTTCTCGGTGGATCACGGAAGTGAAGTAAGCCCAAGCAAGGTCTTTGCTTTATTTTATATATTATAGGGGAGAAGCGGCGAAATTGGCGCGTCGTCTAAATTGGCGCACCCTATTTTTCAGAAAATGATAACATAACAAAAAATAAAAATAGTTCTATCGTGTGCATTCTTGTATGATATGTATTTGATAGAAAACATTATAAAAATCTAATTGCTTAATACAGTTTTATTGCGATTAATCTTTTTTGGCATAATGGTTATGTTCGAAGCCATTGAGTTAAATCGTTAAATAATAGTAATTCAAGGTGAATTAGATTAATGCAACGATTTTATAATCTTTGATAGTTAATCTTACGATTAGGATAGAATATTTGTATGAAAAAATAAGCATTTTACGTAAAAAGTATTTAATTAATGAACGATACACTTGCGGCAAAATTGGCGCATACGAGATTCAAATCAGAGGCGAAGTTGGCACACGTGTTGTGTTTCTGGAAACCGGTGACTGAAGTCAAGTGCTCGGATGTTTATGATTGAAAATATAAAGAAGATAGTAAGTACACAATTATTAATATATAAATATATACATTTGAATGTTGCTGGACTTTTCTGCTAATCTTTTTCTTAAGATTTTTTGTGACATGGGAGGTAATGTGGTTCGCAAAACTGATGTAACGACTTTGTAAGGTTATATTCATTTGAACAATCAGTGGTTAAATTTTTTTTTAAGTTTGAGGTATTAAGGCATTTTAAAAGCGATTTTTAATAATTAATTTGCAGTCTGACAGTGTTTTGAAAGTTTTCTCGATTTTAAAATGTGAAAGCAATGTAAGTAAAAAATTTGTATTTTTGATTGATTGTTTCTATTATTTATAAGTCTTCTAAAGTTAATAATTGTATATACTTCTGATTACAAATTCAAATAATTCTCTATAAAAATGATTTCAATTTGAATATTCACTTAAATATCCACAATTGCCAGTATTTTATTGTAAAAATATAAAATATATTTTAACTTTGGCTGGTTTATGTGAATAAAGGTATAAAAAACTTCACATATCTTGATATACTATCTCAAATTTAGTTTCAAATTATAACTACCTCTTTTCATCAACCTTTGCTACTGAAATGTAATTCTAAATCTATGAAAATATAACTAATACGTGGCAAGAGAAGATTATAATATTAGTGCGTCAATTTACCCGACATGGCGGGTAAATTGACGCAGGTGCAGTGATAATTTTCAATGCAATCTTTATCTATTGGAAAGTATAGAAAAGATATCCAGCTATTAAATAAATATTTTTTCATAATTTTTAGTCATATACTTTCTTTTTAAACTCGCACTTTCTATTAGGTGCGCCAATTTCGCCGCTTCTCCCCTATATTATATATTATATTTTATACATATATATATATATATATAATAATAATTATTATATATATATAATAATAATTATTATATATATATATAATAATAATTATTATATATATATATATATATGTATGGGTACGCCAACCTCATCAGGCACTTGACAACGCAACATTCTGTCTTTCGTTTCTTTTTTTTTATACCCTGACTGATCAATATAAATCTTTCTAAGAATTAACCATGGAGGGTAATATCACTAATTCAAAAATACTGAGTCTTGGATCAGATACAGAGTCACCATTACCATCATTGGTAACATCAAGTTTTTTCTCACGCATTGAAGACCAATTTGGATTACAAGTTAAAAACCATCTCAAAGAATGGACCAATATAGTAACAACAGACGCTTAGCTGAAGCTACATCAAAACGAAAATTTTTAATAAGGTGCCGACAGAATGACTTAGTTCTTCAACATATTTTAGATCAAAATAATAGTAACAAGAATGTTTCTCTCCACAGACATTCTTGTTCAAAAGATTTTTAAAATTTAAACAGGTATTTTTGCAAGAAACTTTTAAATTTAGAAATTAGAGATATTCACATTTACATTGAATTTTTAAATAAGTAAATTCAAAAAACAAAAAAACACATAATGTTCTCCGATTTGGTTCCTAATACTAAAGAAAGATTTTTTGACCATACTAAACAAAAATTTAACTCGATTCGACAAACATGTAATGATAAACACAATAAGAAATTTGATTTACTCTTATCCAAAAAACATAACCATAGTAATTTAAAAAAAGATGAGTGGGTTAAGAATTTTACAAAAACAATTATACCCAATTAACTGAATGAAATTGTTTCCCTGGTTCCTGACCATAGTGTTTCGCACAAAATTTCAAAAGAAAATGTTATTGACACTTAAGAATTGAGAGTCGTCCCTCTTTTCTTTAGATATCCAAGAGAATCTCAAAAATGAACTTAGAGAAAAAGTCACTTGCAATATTAATAATAATCTAAAGAAACAATCTCATATTTCTAATGAAGATAGAATTTTTTCCAAAAAATTAAAAACCACAAAAATTTTTTCAAAAGATAATCCGGACATTTTCTTTACAAATGCAGATAAAGGCAATGTCACGGTATGCTTACAAAAATCTACTTACTATACAAAAATGCTAAACCTTCTTTCTGATACCTCCACTTACACTCCAATTAAAAAAAATCCCCTAAAAAAGTTGCAAGATAGCACTCACAAGGTTCTTAAGGGTCTCAATGACAACAATTTTTTAAAACATAAATTTCATAATAATCAACTCACCATAACGAATACTGTATTAGCGAAATGTTATGGTTTACCCAAAATTCACAAAATAGATTTGCCATTCCGCCCTATCATCTGGTTGATTGACAGTCCTACACATTTTTTAGCGAAAATCATATATCATGAACTAAAAGAGATTATAAAAGTCCCTAATTCTCATATAAATAATAGTTTCGAACTAAAAAGTAAATTAACAAATGTTAACCTTCCCGATGATGTTAGTTAGTTTATTGTTTATAAATATACCCTGTGATTTGGTTCTGGAGAGTTTAGAGCGTACACTGAGAAAAATAGATACTAAAAATTAGATACTAGAAAGTTGGATATTACCTCATATAATCTAGATTATACTACATAATATCTAGTATATTCTCTGAAATATAAGAGGTATTAATGACCAATAACAGATTATATTCGAAATTTACAACATTAGGTATTAAACTTTAATATCTAAGATGTTACAAACAGTAGCGTGCACGTACCCGAGGAAAAGTCACGTGATCAGAGTCTTTGAATTTCATATAATTTGTCTTTCGCGCTCGCCTATAGCTTTTCTGGTCGCGTGGTTTAAGGTTTCGAGACTGAATTAAAAATGTTGTGTCTATATGAAATTTTGAAGTGTCATTTTTAAAGAAATTTCAAATTATCAGTATTGAAATCAGTAGGTATCTATCTATCTATATAAATATGTCATTCTTATACCTTCAATCTTTGAAATGAATTTTCTAGCCTCTCAATAACACGTTCTCTATATAGCCGTTTTCAAATTCAACTTCGAATCGGAATTTGCTTACTGAAATTCGTAATAGATTCCAAATGTTTACAATTATGTTGAACGTTTTTATAATCTCCATTTATCAACAGGTTGCCTTGCCTTTGACTTTCTACATATGTACATACAGAGAAAGAGCACTAGCAATTGTCATTAAAACCTATCTAAGATATTACAGTTTATTATTTTAAATACTATGTCCTGATATCTAGCGTATTTCTCTTTAACATCTGAGATATTTCAAATTAAAATATTGGGTTGTTTAGTTTAGTATCTTAGATATTGCGAACAAACATCTTTTTTTTAAATATCTGCGGATGCTCTGTTTTAATATCTAGATGGCTGTCTCATAGTTAAATCGCAAATATATTATCTGCTAATATCAAGATATTGCGGTTTATTATCTATTTTTCTCCGTGTAGATGTCATTATATACATAATAATTGTAATATTCCGTTTAATGAAATTATTAATTGTACTAAATTTTTCTTTAATAACACGTATTTTACTTTCGACGACAAGATTTATAAACAAATTTTTGGCACCCACATGGGTTCTCCAATTTCACCACTTTTCGCAGACATGGTAATGGATGACTTGGAAAGTGATTGCTTACTAATTTTAAAAGATAACCATAATTGCTCTCTCAGTTTTTATTACAGATACGTCGATGACACCATTTTGTGTGTACAAAAAAAAAACACATTGATTTAATCATCAATAATTTCAACTCCTATCATCAAAATTTACAATTTACTCACGAATTACAAAAAAATAATTCAATCAATTTCTTAGATATGACTCTCATCTCTAGCAACAACCATATTATTACTAACTGGTTTCAGAAGCCAACTGCATCTGGTAGATTTATCAATTACACTGAGAGACTTTTTGTAGTAAACTATGTAAAAAATCACAGTACATTTTACTATTTTGAGGTAGCAAAGTAGGGAAAATATGGAACTATTGTAATTATTAGCACTTTGAGTAGTAATTTCCAGAATTACTAAATTGATAATAATAAAATCTAAAAATATTACATTTATTTCAAAAAAGGTTTTTAATATTTGCAAAATTCTGTAGTAAAATTACAAGTGGTTCATCGCAGCCACTTACTAAGTCAGATATAGGATAAAACTCAAAACTTATTACATTTATATCTATAGAAGGTTGCAGTGTTTACAAAGGACTATAGTAATTGGACGGTCCGAGCGCCAGCCAAATTACTATAGTTTTTTGTAAAAACTCCTATAGCCGAAACAGCAAATAAAAAAAGCAAACACGCGATGGGAATTTATCTACAACCACAATCTTTCACTTATACATATACATATATATGAATACTTAACGTATACAATAACGCCTTTACTAAAGTAAAACGCCACGCCGCACGCTTAATACATATATACGTAGTTTAACCGCTTCTATACCTAATCGCATACACTAACTATATACAACGCAAGTTACATATGGTTCTTTCGAGCTTAGTTTCCTTATATACTAATGGAAGAATGTTTCACCGCCTGCAAGAACATTTTCTCTACTAGACATCTCAGTAGCCACCTATTAAGAAAAGAACGTATTAAATTCAAATTCGAAATAAGGATCACAAGAATACAAACTACAAAACGTCAATAAAACGTCGCATATCCGATCGATCTGCAACATTTTGGAGATTCAAAAAACGCCAATCAAAATTTTAGAATTATAAACTCAAATCTCAACAAAATTAAGATCAGTTTGACAATTTGATAGTAAATGCCGAAATACCTTGAAAGGTAAAAATGATTTTTTGTCTACTTTTTAAAATCTGTAATTTCTGGAGAATCACGATTCTGAAAAGTAAAATATTTTAATAACAAATAAAAAAACATAAAGATTTTTTAATTAATTAAGATGTGTGACAAATCAAACTGACTTTTGAAAATGTGCCATCAGAAGCAATTCCTTCGGTGAACAAACGTCCAGAATCCAAATTTTGATAAGTCAGATTCTGCAATAAATTTATGTATACGCAAAAAAGACAAATTAATCATTTCTGGTTTAAATTATATTCCATTCAATTTTGAATGTGATTCAACAAAATTTGTATAAATATAAAAAGTCTGTTTTTGTGAATACCATTTTTTGAAGAACTTATATACACATTTCGAAAGTAAATTATAATTTGGCGATTATTTGCTTTTGCCTAGATGGATTGGTAATTTTTTCTACGTCGCTTACCTCGTATTCTCCAGGAAGCTGTAATTCGTCGTTTATCATTATGTTGCATAAATTCAAAAACAGTCAGAATTTTCCCAAATAAAAGATGACTTAAGCGTGAATAGGAATCACTCGTTGACCGCTCGTCGGCTATCTTCGAAAGCGTTCGGCTTCGTTCGGGCAGCCAAATGAATATAAGCAAACACAAGCGGAAAATTACTATAGTCGATAGGAGTATTCACAAAGAAGTTTTTTGATTTGTACTACCTTATATGAAAAAAATTTCTATAGAAATAGCTTATATTGAAAACATTTTTATAAAACACTCACGTTCTTACAGACGATAGTAATTTATCTTATCATTTTAGTTATTTTTAATGCTTTAAATACTTATTTCCTCTATTATTTTTGTATAATTAAATAATTTCCTTACTAATTAATCCTGCTTACTAATTTTCCTACAGAAAATATTAAAAGTTGCTACTTTGAAAAAGAATAAGTCGAAATAAAAGTAATACATCTTAATACTTCAACAATAAATAGTCACGTAGTTCCCTATTTTCCCTACTTTGCTACCTCAAAATAGTAAAATTTACGGTGATTTTTTACATAGATTACTACAAAAAGTCTCTCCGTGTACTTTTCAGATCATGCACTACAACAGAATATAAGAACATTAAAATAAGTATGAATACAATTAAATATCACTCTTCTTACAATTCCAATATTAGAAATAACTCTTTCTGCCCACAAAAATATCAACAAAAATTTTGTCTTCCCTTTTCAAATAATAATTTTATAACATTATCTAAAATTTTTAAAAAATATAACATTTCTACGATTCCTTTAGCGAAAAAAGGTTTAAAGTCAATTATCAAATTTGGAAAGGATTTTACAAAAAAATGGCAACAAACTAACATTGTTTATAGCTTCAAGTGTAACAACTGTCCTGCCATATATATAGGTGAAACGAAGAGATCTCTGAGAATTCGTATTAATGAGCATAAGAACAACATAAATAGCGAATCTATTGTAATTAAGCATTGGGCTGAATTTAATCACGAGTTTGATTGGGAATATGTAATAGTACATTACGCGTAGAGAGGCGAAAGTGACCGAGTACCGCCAACTTCACGCGAGTTTGCATGAGCACTTTCGCCTCGAGGTGCGTATATTATTTTTCTCGATGAGAACATAAAATTTGGTGGCTTGAGAGAGTTCATGGAGTAAATGCGAAATTGCCTGGGGGGAGGGGGGTCCAGGGCGCAGCCCCGGTGGGGGTGCAGGGGGCAAAGCCCCCGCCAAGGGGGTTTGGGGGGCGGAGCCCCCCCCTACTCAAAAAAATAACTCTCAAAATAGAAAACATTATTTTTCATCAATAAACAATAATAACATTAGAGCAAACATTGTTAAAAAAATTTATTTAAAAGCATAATGTAATGAAAGTTATTATGATGACCACCTCTGCGTTTAATTTGAGTATGATCGAATCGTTGATATTTTCGTCCTCCGTAACGATCGATAAATTCAACTGATTTTTAACCTGTTTTATAAGCTGTCAAAACTTTGAACGTTGTGAAGTTGTATTCTATTCGCTTTTCCTTTCATTTTCCTTTTTTTTTAGTTTGCGAGGTTTCGAGGTCTTCGATCTATCAACCAATCACAGGCGCGTAAGTTACTTTGCCCATGTGTTTTTTTTAGTTTCGCAATATTACAGCACAGTTTACTGCATAATACCATTTTCTCAATGCCCAACAGGCCACGAAAGCCGCCATTTTCCATGTTAGTGTCGAGAAAAAATTATTGATTACGAATCTGATTATAAAAAAAGATTAACATCTGAGATGATTCATATAAAATGCAACCAATTCAGTATCAACAAAAAGGAGGACATATTTACTTTAAATAGAATTTACTTTCCATTATTAAAATTATTAGATTCGTCATTGAATTTCGGTTTGAATTTCTTACGCATTAGTTCTTATTTGTATTAGTTTCTTCGTTAGAACTTATACTACAAACTCTCATCGATGTATTCCTTTATTATAAAAACTCTGTTAGCTCTCTGTGCACTGTTAATAATGACGGATGCAGATTTTAATAATTAAGGATATGTGACAATTATAAATTATTTTAACTAATTTTATTGTGGTAATTATTGATGATATAGAAGTTTGAGACGTCTCAAACCCAAACTTGTGACGAATTTTAGACGAAAAATCAAGAAAGATTCTAATAAGAGACGGAAATTTATCTCTGGTTAGGTAGCGAAAAAATACAATAGAAGCAATAAACAATACCTCTATAAATCAAAAGTCTTTTATACCTAACTTCGGGATGACACTTACACGCGTACAACCCTTGGGACACGCGACAATATTTCGACTTCAAGTTAACAAAAAATGACCGCAAAAAACACTCCCTATATTTTAACCCTACAAGTGCGAAGTCCGCGAAGATTGCATATCGATACCCACGTTCTAATATGTCGTATCCTACAAAATTTCAGAAATTGACTTTTTTTGATAAATGGATTAATAATAATGTTTTACAGCTTATATTAAAATCTTGTGAGTCAAATTTTTTATTTAATATTTTTAAATAAATATTCTAATATGTCGTATCCCACATGCCGATTTTCACGAATTCTAATATGTCGTATCCCACATCAAATTGGTTAAGTCAGCGCCAGCGATGTGACAGTCAATTTTTATTTTGTAATTAGTCTTAAGTTTATTTTGAGAAATTATTTAATAAAATGAGTAAGAAGGTAATTACAAATAATATTTTTACAACTCCAATTAAATCTAGAGCATCCGCTGAAACCTCTGTTTGTAGATCGATTAAAAAGAACCAAAAGTAAATGGTAACAATTACAGGCATTAAAAAAAGTGTTGCTGAGAGATACACACTGCTTCTATGATAACATAAAATATTTTGATGATACTGACTCTGCTTCTGACCAATCTGAAGTACCTGAAGTAAAAAAAAAAAAATTAAGAGTACTTAAAATGAAAAAAAAATGTTTTAAGCAATATTAAAGATAGTAAAAATAAAATGTATCAATAATGTTATATTATAATAATTATGAATTAAACCATACAAAATAAGAGAGAAAAATGTTACGTATGGGATGAAACAATATTTAATCATAAAACGATTAAATCAATTTTCTCTCTAAAATACATTTTAATTTTTTCTTCTTGCGTAACCCACATAAATATCATAAAATTTATTTAAATAATTTTTTTTGCTTTAATTATTATTATTTATGCATTTTTATGAACGTATAAAACAAAAATTTGTTTACATTTATTTATTTGTGCTAGCAAGACGTTTTTATCGTTTCCTGAAAAATTTTCCAAATGTGGGATACGACATATTAGAACGTGGGTATCGATATGTGCATATATGCTATAGGACGAATCGTCTCACAACTTCTGTCGGCCTGCTAACAGTCGAACCCAAAAGCAGGTAGTAGATCATGACAATGGAAGCAATAAACTGTACGCGTGGCGTACTACTAATTAAAAATTAATACTATCCCTCATCAGCCCATAAGATTGAAAATCGTAAAGTTTTTTGCAAAACACATAATATGAGTGTCATGAACCAAATCATAAATATTTGAGAAAATCATGCGTCACTTGCATTCAGAAAGTATGGTTTTTCCATTACAATTTCTGAATATGCATTACTGGATTATTCGAAATACTTCCAAACGAGTAACTTTTTGAGATTGAGTTACTTTTCCGAAAAGAGTAACATTTCAAACTTATTCAACTAGGGAAGGAATGGGGCAAGCCATCAGTGTTTTGCAAAGGAAACAACTGTTGGAGCAAACACTAGTGGCATAAAACTGACTGCCGATATGATACGAGACATTTCCAAAACTCATGCAATAAATTGACTTCGTAGACGGTCGAAAAAAACTATGACGTCCTCCTATTCTTTAAAGTTTTAAATCTCTAGCTGATAGAGAAAACCTTTACGAAGCGAAAGAATCGTATTAAAAAGTTCGCGTCGAATGGGAAGTTGGTTTTTTATTCCTAATTTTATTTAGTATCAATATGTACGATATTCCATAAAATATAAATTGTTACTGGACATTCGAAAATAACTGCGTAAAATAAAATAACATAAACATTTATTACTTGATTAACAACTTAATTAAATACATATACTCCTTACACATACAATATATACAAACATAATAATTATTGCAAAAATCGTTACTTTTTTGATTTTTTAGATTTAGTTGTACTTTCTTTTATATCGTTTTGAGCAGCTGGTTTTTTTTACACCCTTGTGTTCATTTTTTACTTCTTAATATCAGCTTCGAGTTTCACTTTATTTTTTGTAGTTGAAGGTTTTCTTTTACGTGGTTTTCTTTTACGTAGTTTTCCTTTTGACTTCTCTTTTTCTTTCTTGATGTCAATTTTCTCTTTCTTAGTATCTTGAATGGACATAAAAAAAAGAGTTGAGAGGGGGTTGAAACTGAAAGAGAATACGAGGATTTGATCAAACATCGGGAATCAGTTTCATGCCACTAGTGTTTGCTCCAACACTTGTTCCCTTTGCAAAACACTGATGGCTTGCTCCATTCCTTCCCTAGTTGAATAAGTTTGAAATGTTACTCTTTTCGGAAAAGTAACTCAATCTCAAAAAGTTACTCGTTTGAAAGTATTTCGAATAATCCAGTAATGCATATTCAGAAATTGTAATGGAAAAACCATACTTTCTGAATGCAAGTGACACATGATTTTCTCAAATATTCATGATTTGATGCATGACACACATATTATGTGTTTTGCAAGAAAACTTTACGATTTTCAATCTGATGGGCTAATGAGGGATAATATTAATTTTCAATTAGGAGTACGCCACGCGTACAGTTTATTGCTTTCATTGTCATGATCTACTACCTGTTTTTGGGTTCGACTTCAAGCGGGCCGACAGAAGTTGTGAGACGATTTTCGTCTCATATCTGGCATTCAGAAAATTTGATTTCTAGCAAGTTAGACGAATTTATGCAACTGCGAAAAGAGCAAAATCTCAAGGTCTATGCACTTTTACTTGACATACTTTTCTGCAATATGAAGTTAGAACTTTGATTTATCATCCATGCTAAACTACGAATCAGAAATGCCGTTTAGCTCGGAGCAATTGAGCGTTCAAATAGACCCCAAATTCCAGAAAATTTTATATTTTTTTTTTTTGAATAAAAAACCAACTTCCCATTCGACGCGAACTTTTTAATACGATTCTTTCGCTTCGTAAAGGTTTTCTCTATCAGCTAGAGATTTAAAACTTTAAAGAATAGGAGGACGTCATAGTTTTTTTCGACCGTCTACGAAGTCAATTTATTGCATGAGTTTTGGAAATGTCTCGTATCATATCGAGAATCAGTTTCATGCCACTAGTGTTTGCTCCTACACTTGTTCCCTTTGCAAAACACTGATGGCTTGCTCCATTCCTTCCCTAGATGAATAAGTTTGAAATGTTACTCTTTTCGGAAAAGAAACTCAATCTCAAAAAGTTACTTGTTTGATAAATAATTTGAATAATTCAGAAATGCATATACAGAAATTGTAATGGAAAAACCATACTTTCTGAATGCAAGTGACTCATGATTTTCTTGAATATTTATAATTTAATGCATGATACTCATATGATGTGTTTTGCAAAAGAACTTTACGATTTCCAATCTCATGAGCTGATGAGGGACATTATTAATTTTCAATTAGAAGTACGCCACGCGTACATTTTTATTGTTTCCATTGTCATGATCTACTACCTGCTTTTGGGTTCGACTTCAAGCGGTCCGACAGAAGTTGTGAGACGATTCGTCCTAAAGCATATATGCACATATGCAATCTTCGCGGACTTCGCACATGTATGGTTAAAATATAAGGTGTGTTTTTTGCTGTCATTTTTTGTTAACTCGAAGTTAAAATATTGTCGCGTGTCCCAAGGGTTGTACGCGTGTACGTGTCATCCCGAAATTAGGTATCAAAGTCTTTTGATTTATAGAGGTATTGTTTATTGCTCTTATTGTATTTTTTCCTTACCTGATCTAGGGATAAATTTCCGTTACTATGAGAATTTCTTTCTTAATATCCCGTCTCACAATTCGTCACAAGTTTGGGTTTGAGACGTCTCAAACTTCTATATCATTAATTATTGTCTGTTCTCTTATTATTTATTTGTTATTGGTTCCATAAGATGTGTTTTTATCAAGTGTTTTCTGTGTTTTGAATAAAGTTTAAGCCTGATGGGGTTGGCGTACCCATTCCAACGAAACGTCGCAGTTGACAGCGCAACATTCCGTCTTTTGTTTCTTTTTTTTTATACCCTGACTGATCGATATAAATCTTTCTAAGAATTAACGATGGAGGGTAATATCACTAATTCAAAAAAAAAAAAAAATACAATAAAATCTTAACCTGGGGAATTTGAATTTGTCGCCACAATTAAAAATTAATTGACAATAATTAAATAATTAAACTCATTGAAAACCTTATCAGGCTGTAGTTTTGAATTAGAAGATTTAATTTATAAAATTGAAATAAATGAATAAAAAATTTTATTAATTTTGGTTTACTGCCTCAAGCAAGTGCCGCCACGAAATAAGGCAACTAGTGAGGACACTTAAACTCACGATATTTTTACTTATTTTAATGTATTTTCATGTTTATCCCGTACAACGAATGGCATTATGAATTGAGACGAATTTTTTAAGACCATTCGATGTCACTAGGACAATGTCTTTGTGGAATATTATTGGAATTCCATGAGCTGAAGTTATAATTTTTTTTTTCACGAGAATATCCCGTGAAAAAGTTTCAGTTTCATCGTCAGACAGGTCACGTGATTAGATGCACTAGTGCCACGAGTGAGCAATTTTTGAAACCGCGCTTCGATCTTTGATAATATCAAATATCGATTTCACTCATCAGCTCTCATAACGGTAGGGCATGATTTGGACCCCATATCGATTCTCCAAAGCATAAATTCTCCGACGCGCGGTGACATTCACGCTGGAAATTCTAAAAAATTTCAGGCGCGCATTGTGATGTACAAGAAAGGCATACGGTTATCAAAATGCAGATGAATGTCGGTAATAAGTGCAGATATTCGTGATATAAAGTAACAGATGGAGCTACATGTAAGTTTAGTAGTTTAATAAAAATACACAGGAGATGTATTTTTAGGTTCTGTTTTGCGTTATCATCATTTTCGTTCCAAAAAGCAAATTTCTTAATGAAAAACAGTCAAATGCTAAATCAATTCCATAAAAGGGATTTTTTAGGTTACGCTTTTAATTTCAGTTTGAAATTTGTGTTTCTATCGATTGGAAAGGTCAAGTGCTACACCAGATACACAAAACATATACTTGTAGGTTATGTTTTAAAGTTTCATTCGGAAATGCATTTCTATGGATAAAAACGGTCAAGCGTTACACTATAACGGGTGACCTCCGCTGAAACGTCAGAAATAAGAAGCATTTAACAAAGCGGACCCGAGGATTCGGGATTACCCTCGGTGTCACCTGCGTTACTTAGGCGGCTAAAATAATGAGCACCTGGCGTCTCTCGACGCCATATTTATAAAATGATGACCCTGAAAATAAGAACTTAGCATGCAAAAAAAAGCGAAGCCAAGCAAGGGTCCCGGCTAGGGTGGTTGTGGATTCGGGAGTCCGGATCAGGTAAAGGTTTGGAGGTTAAGGAAAGGAATCTTAACCTAAACATAGAAGCTCTTGTGCAAATAAAATAATAAAATAAATTAAGCAAATAAAACTAAACTACAGTTTATTCAGTTATCGGGCAAGGCCCAGGCTCGATACAAACTCAAAGACTCATTAAAGCGAGTGATTAAAATATCATTGGCCAACATGGCTAGTGGTACAAAAAAAAAGGCAGAGCTCTGAGAGAGCCTCAGATCCACGGTTCATGAAAATAATAATTTCAATACAGCCCGGAATAGAGTCTCAAAGACTTACCGAGGATCTGGCCGCGATCTCTCGCCTAATTGCGTCCAAGTCAAAATCTCCGGTGGCGTCCATTAGGAGATAAAAGAATAATTTTTCCTCTTTGGCTGTTTGCCACTCAGATCGCAACGACAGAATAAAGCTGCGCGCCAAAGGTGTCACGCAGTTTTATTACATCAGCTGGAAAGGCTAGCGCACGCGAGTGAAGCTCAGGTTTGCGCGGGCGACTCGTCTTGTGAGGACGACGGCGCCAGGCAACCAATGAGCTGAAGCGTCTATCGGTCAGCTTGCCCCATTGGCTTAAAACGTAGAGGGGTGCGTTTAAACTACGTTGAGTTTGTACTGCACAACACAGCAGTTACAAATAGACAAGGCTAAATTAAAATGTATAATACAATTTCTAATTGTTCCAACCCGTCATGCCCTCTCTATATTAATTATAATAATAATGGTGCGACGGTGTTGGAAACCATGGGCTGCAGCACGTGGTCGTTTCAGATGCCATGCCTGCTGGGTGATGCCCTCTGTGGCTTGCCAGTGAACCCCTCTGCGTGCGATGGTAACACAGCGATCTCCTTGGCGGCGCCTTTCAAGCTGGTGATTTTCAATGAAACAAATAAAAAAAGAAAACGGCCAGAAAAACAATGAAAAATAAAAGAATTTTATGAGCAGCTCTCAGACTATCTCTGACAGTGTTGAGTTTTAATTAAAAGGTGGCTTGGGCTCGATCCTGTCGTTGCCGGTCGAGGTAAAAAAAGTTAACGTAATTTACCACGTTACAACACATAATGTATGAAGGATGTGTTTTAAGGTTATGTTATGAACTTTCCCTCTGGAATGCATAAATGTAGATAAAAGATGATATAGTTTCTTAGAAAAATATCTCAAAAATTGCCTTATAGGCAATGTTATTCATTTTTCGACGAAAACGTGTTCTTATTGATTTAAATGGTCAAGTGCGACACTCGATAGACGAAAGATATAATTGTAGTTTATGTTTTCCAATTTCATTCGGAAATTTCCTTCTGGAATGCATAAATGTAGGTCAAAGTTGATATAGTTTCTTGAACAAATATCTCAAAGATTAGCTCGTAGGTAATGGTATTAAATTTTTAACGGAAATGTGTTCTTGTTGATTTAAATGGTCAAGTTCGACACTCGATGGACAAAAGATATACTTGTAGGTTATGTTTTCCAATTTCATTCGGAAATGTATTTTTATGTATAAACACGATCAAGCGCTACCAGCCCTGTCCAACTGCCTAAAAGATGTCCGTAAATATGTGACCCCCACATGGTAGTTCCTTAAAATCTCAACTGAGGGCGCAGTTGCGCTTCAGCCTGACTTTAACATTGTTTCTTATGGGATAATGTTACAAACAATTTAAAGAATTATATTTATCAGTAAAAAATACATATGGAACTATCACAATAAATTAACAAACATATAATTCAAATTTTCATAGAAAAAAATTTAAAATATAATGACAGGAATGGAGAAAATAAATTTTAAACGCAGTCGCGCTTCAGCCTGACTTTTTAACATTTCCGGTAAGAAGGTATGGATTAAATTGAATTAAAAGTAGTTTGAATATGGGCGATTTTCCAACACTTTTAATCCAAAGCAATACCATTTTTGAACGTAAACACTTCGATTCATTTTAGCGTGCTACGTTTGTGCTCGTTTCAATTCCGTTGAATCCTGCGACGATGAATGAACACGTTTTAATTCTGTCAAGGGTGAAAGATTTGAAGTCAAGTTGATTCTGTTTAATCTCGCAAAGATACTTATAATATTAAAGACATCTTAATTCGTTTTTATGAGTCAAAGTGTGAAAGAAAGTAATTCAACTTAATTACGTAGGATAACCTAAGAAGTTTAAGTCATTTTAATTTCATCCTGTGAGTGGATATGTGGAAGAAACCAATTTTGTTGTTTCTCGTCTAAAATTGAAGTCAATTTAATTCGGTTTGACCACTGTAATGGCAGGAGTTTGAATTCTAATTAATTATTTTGCAAATTTTTTCTAAATAATTTAGATAAATTCCCTTAAAAAATGCAATTGAGAAATAATAAATATGCAATTAATATATCTTAAATAAATTTATTAAATAATACAATGAACGTTATGTTTACTAAATATGACAAAAAATGAAAATGAGAAACTCTTGTAAAAATTAAATGTACATTGATTTAATCAATCCAGAATTATACATAATTGAGAATAAATTCAATTTATGTATTAAAATGACGTATAAACTTAACATGAATAAATAAACTTTTTTCTTTCTTTTTTGAGGGTAATTCTGTTCAATTCCGTTCCACTAAAGCGGTACTTTTTACTCCGTTTTAATCCCGATTAGGTTGGTGGATTCATTTCAATCCATTTCTTTTACGTCTTCAATACTCTTCTGGATTGAAACGCAATTTTCAAAAACGGTATTGAATTGAATAGAAACGTATCTATCTAATTTAATCCATACTTTCTTACCGGGTTGTTTCGTATGGAATAATTTTCCAAACAATTTAAAAAATTATATTCTATAATAAAAACATATTTATGAAAATATAATAAACGAATAGACATATCACATTAAAAATTTACAGCAAAAAAATTTTTTAATAGATACTGGTAGCAATGGAGAAAACAATTTTGAATATATATATATATATATATATATATATATATATATATATATATATATATATATAGCTTTCCATAGTATATCAAAGCGTTATAATAATTTGAATTGATAATAATTTCCAATTAATTAACAAAGCAATTCACTCCAAAATGAAGTTTAGAAATAAATTTACATACAAAGTAATAGATAGCTCACCATAATTATAATTGCTTTGTTAATTAATTGGAAATTATTATCAATTCAATTATTATAACACTTTAATACACTATGGAAAGCTATATAAATATATGTATTCAAAATTGTTTTCTCCTTTGCTATCAGTATCTATTAAAATTTTTTTTTGCTGTAAATTTTAATGTTTTGATGTTAATTTATTATAATATTTTCAAAAATATTTTTTTATTAAAGAATATAATTTTTTAAATTCTTTGTAAAATTATTCCATAAGAAACAATGTTAAAAAGAAAGGCTGAAGCGCGACTACGTTTAAAATGTTTTCTCTCCATTCCTATCATTATCTATCAAAATTTTTTTGGCTGAAAATTCTTATTATATGTTTGTCAATTTATTGTGATAGTTTCATGAGTATTTTTCATTGATAAAGACGATTTTTTAAATTCTTTGTAACATTATCCCATATGAAACAATATTAAAGTCAGGCTGAAGCGCAACTGCGCCCTCAGTCGGGATTTTAAGGAACTATCATCTGGGGGTCATATATTTACAGACGCGTTCCATGCAAAAACGGAGGAGTTGTATAGGGCTGTGCGCTACACATAATGTATCAAGGACGTGTTTTGAGGTTATGTTATGGATTTTCCGTTAAAAAATGAATAACATAACCTACAAGTAAATCTTTGAGATATTTGTTCAAGAAACTATATCAACTTTTACCTACATTTATGCAGTCCAGAAGGAAATTTCATAACATAACCTTAAAACACATCCTCAATACATTCTGTGTAACGCTAGATCGAGTCTATACATAAAAATACATTTCCGAATGAAATTGGAAAACATAACCTACAAGTATATCTTTCGTCTATCGAGTGTCGCACTTGACCATTTAAATCAATAAGAACACGTTTCCGTTGAAAAATGAATAACATAACCTACAAGTAAATCTTTGATATATTTTTTTAAGAAACTATATCATCCTTTATCTACATTTATGCATTCTAGAGAGAAAGTTCATAACATAACCTTAAAACACATCTTCAATACATTCTGTGTAACGCTCGATTGAGTCTATCCATAAAAATACATTTCTGAATGAAATCGGAAATCATAACCTATAAATTTATCCTTTGTCTATGTAGTGTCGCACTTGACCATTTAAATCAATAACAACACGTTACCGCTGAAAAATGAATAACATAACCTACAAGTAAATCTTTGAGATATTTGTTCAAGAAACTATATCAACTTTTACCTACATTTATGCAGTCCAGAAGGAAATTTCATAACATAACCTTAAAACACATCCTCAATACATTCTGCGTAACGCTAGATCGAGTCTATACATAAAAATACATTTCCGAATGAAATTGGAAAACATAACCTACAAGTATATCTTTCGTCTATCGAGTGTCGCACTTGACCATTTAAATCAATAAGAACACGTTTCCGTTGAAAAATGAATAACATAACCTACAAGTAAATCTTTGATATATTTTTTTAAGAAACTATATCATCCTTTATCTACATTTATGCATTCTAGAGAGAAAGTTCATAACATAACCTTAAAACACATCCTCAATACATTCTGTGTAACGCTCGATTGAGTCTATCCATAAAAATACATTTCTGAATGAAATCGGAAATCATAACCTATAAATTTATCCTTTGTCTATGTAGTGTCGCACTTGACCATTTAAATCAATAACAACACGTTACCGCTGAAAAATGAATAACATAACCATAAAACACATCCTTAATACATTCTGTGTTTTGCTTGATCGTGTCTATACATAAAAATATATTTCCAAATGAATTTGGAAAACATAACCTATAAATATATCTTTTGTCTATCTAGTGTCGCACTTGATCATTTAAATCGATAAGAACACGTTTCCGTTGAAAAATGAATAACATAACCTACAAGTAAATATTTAAAATATTTGTTCAAGAAACTATACTATGTTTCACCTAGGTCTATGCATTCCAGAAGGAAAGTTCATAACATAACCATAAAACACATCCTCAATACATTCTGTGTAACGCTAGATCGAGTCTATACATAAAAATACATTTCCGAATGAAATTGGAAAACATAACCTACAAGTATATCTTTCGTCTATAGAGTGTCGTACTTGACCATTTAAATCAATAAGAACACGTATCTGTCGAAAAAATAATAACATTATTAACCATATCATCTTTTATCTACATTTATGCATTCCAGAGGAAAAGTTCATAACATAACCTAAAAACACATCCTTCATACAGAAAATTTTTTAAATATGAGTTGATTATTATTCTTCAAAACATCTCAGAATAAAACTAAAGTCAGAAATAAACAACTTTCCATTTTTTCTTCATTTCTGAACATATTCGAATAATATTAAGTAAAATAACAAATATAGATATTATAATAATTTATAATTCTGCAAAGACGTGCTTGCAAATTCAGTATAAAATGAATTGTCCGGATAACTGATATACATAATCTTTTTCTTCAAAAATACACACTTTCTCTTCAAGGAGAAAGAGGACCTCTCAGGATAGCTTTTAAAAAGAAAAAAATTGTCAGTCAGCAAAGCCACATGTCCCGAGTCGGTTTTTAAAACAGTTTAGTTCGATCGTTGAGAGACTCCGGTACCAAAGTTCTCAAGGAAAGTTTTCAAAATTGAAAACTGTTCGAGATTTATTATTAATAACCAATTGGTCAACCGTTCTTCATAAAAGAAAAAAAAAAATTCCGACCTGTTGTTTACAAATTTCTAAGTTTTTCGTTCATTTTATCCGGTTTTCTATGTACAGTGATTTCTACATAGTTTTTCTAATTCGTGTTTTTGCTTACGGGACTTCTTCATTTTGAATTGCAAGCGATAAGATAAGTTTTTGAGTTTCATTATTATTCTTATTTTAACTATCTTCTACATTTTTATCTTTTACGAAAATTTTGAATTAATCTTTAAATTTATGGCACTGAAGAGGGCCCCCATATGTGGCCGAAACGTTTGCCTTCTTTCTTTTTTCTGCGCTGATTTTTATCGTAAGTAGCATTGATAATTTTAATAGAAGAAAATAAAGAGAGGCTGACCCAATGCCAAAAAAATGAGAAATTAACAAAAATTCTCCAAGTTTTGGGTCAATATAATAGCAGACATGTCATCAAACATGTCACATTACAATTACGTGTAACGCTTGACCGTTTTTATCCATAGAAATCCATTTCCAAATGAAACTATAAAACATAACCTACAAGTATATGTTTTGTGTATCTGGTGTAGCACTTGACCTTTCCAATCGATAAAAACACAAATTTCAAACTGAAATTAAAAGCGTAACCTAAAAAATCCCTTTTATGGAATTGATTTAGCATTTGACTGTTTTTCATTAAGAAATTTACTTTTTGGAACGAAAATGATGAGAACCCAAAACAGAACCTAGAAATACATCTCCTGTGTATTTTTCTGTAACTTTATTTTCTTCAATCACATTTCATGCAAAATTGCCTGTTCTGTTTGTTCAGAGAAATTAATTTTTTGAATTTTCCCACTAAATATTACGAGCCGCGCACGCGTGATATCGCGGGTGGTCAAACTCTAAAACGATTGGTTCGTTCCAGTGTTAACCCTTTATAGGGTGTAACGTGGTAAATTACGTTAACTTTTTTTACCTCGACCGGCAACGACAGGATCGAGCCCAAGCCACCTTTTGATTAAAACTCAAAACTGTCAGGGATAGTCTGAGAGCTGCTCACAAAATTGTTTTATTTTTTTATTGTTTTTCTGGCCGTTTTCTTTTTTTGTTTCATTGAAAAACACCAGCTTGAAAGGCGCCGCCAAGGAGATCGCTGTGTTACCATCGCACGCAGAGGGGTTCACAGACAAGCCACAGAGGGCATCACCCAGCAGGCATGGCATCTGAAACGACCACGTGCTGCAGCCCATGGTTTCCAACACCGTCGCACCATTATTATTGCAATTAATATAGAGAGGGCATGACGGGTTGGAACAATTAGAGATTGTATTATACATTTTAAATTAGCCTTGTCTATTTGTAACTGCTGTGTTGTGAAGTGCAAACTCAACGTAGTTTAAACGCACCCCTCTACGTTTTAAGCCAATGGGGCAAGCTGACCGATAGACGCTTCAGCTCATTGGTTGCCTGGCGCCGTCGTCCTCACAAGACGAGTCGCCCGCGCAAACCTGAGCTTCACGCGCGTGCGCTAGCCTTTCCAGCTGATGTAATAAAACTGCGCGACACCTTTGGCGCGCAGCTCTTTTCTGTCGTTGCGACCCGAGTGGCAAACAGCCAAAGAAGAAAAATAATTCTTTTATCTCATAATGGACGCCACCGGAGATTTTGACTTGGACGCAATTAGGCGCGAGATCGCGGCCAGATCCTCGGTAAGTCTTTGAGATCCTATTCCGGGCAATTATAAAATTTTTATTCTCTTAAATAGCGTGGCTCTCAGGCTCTCTCAGAGCTCTGCCTCTTTTACTATATCATGAGCCATGTTGGCCACGATATTTTATTAATCTCATCTGAGGACTTTTGTAATTATATCGAGCCAGGGCTTTGCCCATTAATAAATAAATTGTAGTCTAGTTTTAATTACTTAATTTATTTTGTTATTTCATTTGCCCAAGAGCTTCTATGTTTAGGTTAAGATTCCTATCCTAACCTAAAACCTTGCCTGATCCGGACTCCCGAATCCATAATAACCCTAGCCGGATCCCTTGCTTGGCTTCGCTTTTTTTTTGCATGCTAAGTTCTCTTTTTCAGGGTCATTATTTTATAAATATGGCGTCGAGAGACGCCAGGCGCTCATATTAGAAGCCGCCTAAGTAACGCCGGTGACACCGAGGGTAATCCCGAGTCCTCGGGTCCGCTTTGATAAGTTCAATTTCCTTTTGACGTTTCAGCGGAGGTCACCCGTTATAAGGGACCAGGAAAATTCAAAGTTAATAAGTGAATAAACACAGGTTTTGATTGTAATTAATATTTAATCACTTTTGTATAGATAAAACCTCGTTAAGTCTGAACCATTATAAATTTTAATACCGGTTTTCACAAATGTTGCAGAAGTTCGATGCTCTACAAATTCAACGAAGGAATTTGTAGAAGTTTCCGACTTACTTTATATAAACGGCAGAAATAGGTTCGGATCGAAAACTCCGTACGTTCTGTTCATTCCTCCACTGTACAGGACTCACGCATCCCCTTTCACAACTCCCTCATGTATCCCCTCTCTCTCGATTTTCACAGGGTGGGTACTCAAAAAAGTGAAAATGAGCATCAGCGCCGCCAAGTTTTGATAGCAAGAACTAATATCAATGCAAACGAAACCCCCGTCCCCCCAACCCGATGTATTCTAAAGAGTGGAAAATTTTGAAATATATTGTATGAAATCCATTTCATAAATTTAAATGATTTAAAGTTGAAAATAATTTGTGAAAGAATAAAAATACAATAAGAATTTTTAAATATGAATCACAATGAACAGTTAAATACTGTACTATTACACGGAGAAAAATAGTTGAAGTAATTTTACTCAACTCTGTCGATTAAACTTGGGACTTAAGGACATTTGAACATTTATAAAATCCTAGTTGGGTAAAATGAATTTGATAAATACCTAATTCATCCAAAGTGAATATCAATAAGCGTTACATATGAAATAGTAAGGAGTTGAGTAAAACGTTGTCGACGACTGGGCATCACAATGCCACAGTGGCTTAACCTAAAATGTATAAATATATCACCGACGCTTGAGGCTTGAGGTGCTTCGAACGGTAGTTGAGTAAAATGAGCATCGGCTGTATTATTTCAACTAGCAATGATATGGTTGCTATGGTTACAACAGTTTAAAAATAACACCGGTAGCGACAATAGCGCCACCACTTGTTGATAGCAAACATTATAATTCGTTCCCCTTTTCTCCTATATGAGTGGACCCACTGTGGATTACTTTTTACTTCCTTCTGTCGACCAGACATGCTATTTTCAATTTCTTTAACTTTATGTGACTAAAGTCTCTATACCTATCTACCTAGCTTTTTCCGCCTAGTTTTTGCCTACCTTAAATGAATGAGTATTACTTCTATATTCCTAGTTCTATCTTACTTAATTTATTTTAATCCTATGGTCCAGACTTAACCTTTTCTTATCCTTAAAACTAGTATAGACAGAAGAAATATAAAACTTACAGAGAAATCATAAAACTAATTTACATTGTTGAATTCCTTGCCGACGGCACATGTTGACCATTCGTATGTTGACCGTTCGATATAATTCGATACGCAACGAGTTCGATTAAGCAGACGACGCTACCGTACCACGTGATCCGTGATGATCGTACATGATTGCATGTGACAGGTGTCAACATTTGGGTTAGTGAAGAAAAGAAGAGTGACCGAATGAGAAAATATAAGTGCCTCAGTTCAACGTTTGAGAAGAGAAAAAGAAGTCTTATCTATATCTATTTGTGGAGTGTGTTTCGTCTGATTATGATCAATGGTACTAGGATGAGGTAAAATGCACTTGTAGATGGTAAGTCTAACCTGCAAATTTGTTTTACACTACTTGTTTATATTGATATTTCGGAAATATTTTAATAGTTTGTGGACGCAGTTTGTTCATGTGTACGATTTTTGTTTGACCTAATTCTAGCTCTACGTTGTTATTATCAAAAATATTTACGATTTTGAAAGGACCTGAATATTCCGCATCTAATTTTGTTATTTTATTGCTTTTTTGAAGGTACACGGGATCTCCGACGCAATAAGTTTGGCAATTAAATTTAGCATCATAATATCTTTTCGCTCGTTCTTTTGCTGCGCAGAGTCTTTCCCTAGCTTCTGCCTGAATTTTAGTTACTTTTTGGGTTAGTTCGTGAGGAGTGAACCCAGTTCCATCGTGTCTGCTTGTGTTATAAGAGAACAATGCAAATCGAAGCTACTTGTCCCAATTTGATTTCTTGCAATAGATTTTTAGATATTGGATGAGCTCATAGTGACTCCTCTCTAACGATCCTAATGATTGCGGATGGAATGCTGTCGACCCAATGTGTTTAATTTTGAATATTTTACAAAATGTGAGTATTAGTTGACTTATAAAATTACTACCTTGATCGGTATATATTATTTTGGGACATCCAAATCTGGTTATGAAGTTTTCAGCAAAGGCTAATAGTTTTTGATTCAGTGTTACGTAAGGGGATACCGTCGGAATATTTTGTTAAGTTGTCTTGAATTATGAGAATGTATTTATTGCCGTTTACCGTTTCTGGTAGTGGACCGACGATGTCCATTTCTATTTTTTCAAATGATTCGGACGGTGTATCGGTAATACGCATAGGGAGTTTAGTTTTTATCCCAACAGCCTTGTATAGTTTACATGTTTCGCATTCGCGGACAAATTTTCGGATTTGATCTCGCATGTTGGGCCAGTAAAAATTCTCACGAATCTTTTCATACGTTTTCGTTGCACCCTTGTGGCCACCTGAAACGGAGCAGTGGTGTTCGCGTATTATTCTTATCCAATATGATTCTGATGGGATCTCGATTTCGCCGTAGCACACTGTTATTGTGTAATCGACCCCGCCAAAGACAGCTCTAAGTTCTGATTCTACAGTGGGCCAAGAGATCTGATTGAATCCATTCCTTATTCCAGAAATGCTAACAGTTTTTATTTTCAGACTATCCATTGCAACCTTTAATCCGTGTATTGAAGCAATAATGTCTTGGAGATAGGGTTTTGAATCAAAAGTTTGTTTAATTATTAAATAAAAAATGCAATCATTTTCGTGTTTAATTACAATTACATTTTTGATTTGCAAATTTTCAGGATTTTCATTGAGGAGGTCTTCATATATAAACTTGTTGGCTTGTATGAGTCCCCTGCCAGTTTCAGTTGTAATTTTTAAATTAGCGGGGATGAATAATACAGGATTATCGTCGCGCATGTGGAGTTTATCTTTTGATATTTTTATACAAGAAGATTCCGGATTTATTAATTCGTTGGTACTTCGAAATTCGGATGCTGGAGACAGACCAGAGGTTGAAGGAATAGGTTTATCGTTAACGAGTACTGGCTGACAAAGATAAGTATTATTTAAGATTTCCTGTTCTGTTTCTGAAAAATCCGTGTCGTAATTATCATGAAATTGATTCTCAAGATTGCTCGTTTTTTCTTGAATTTTTAGATTAGTACCCTCGCGATAAAAAATCCTGACCTCAGTGACTTGCCTTTTCTCAACAGAATTACTGGGCCTATCGTCCTTATCGAATACAGGTGTGAGCACTGCAAGCCGGCTTTCTCCCGAGATTGCCCCACAACCTGGCGACTTGGACATTAGACATTTTTATTTTGTCTGATGAGGATTCGAGCACTGCGACTTCCTTATTGTGGAAATTGCCCCGAAATCCTGCGGTTCAGACGTATGATTATCAAATTCTGCCTCATCCTCGGTGTGAGCACTGCAAGGTGATATTTCAGATCTTGCCCCACACTCAAAGGTCTTTTGGCGATCAAAATTAATATTATGGATTACAGGTTCATTCTGTTTTCCATCATTGCCCTCGTCTGCTGTTTCAAAGGCATCATCACTGTCAGATTCGTATTTATTTGTTTTTTTATGTATATTCCGACATGGATAATATTTATTTTCTATGTTCTTATCCACAGGCAAAGAGTTTAGTCCTAGGAAAGCGTTCTCGACACGTGTAATAAATTTTTGATTGCTGGAGAAGGGATAAAGGCGCACAGGTGTTCGATTCATGCAGGTCAACACCTCGTGCGTTGATAGTTTGGAAGAGGAATTAAGAGGGTCGAAATCTTCTAAAGAGGTTTTATCTTCTTCAATATCGTGTCGAGGCTGCTCTCCATCATAGGGATTACGCGATAGTGCATCGGCGATGAGATACTGATACCCTTTTTATAGACTACCCTAAAATCATATTCATTGAGACGGAGTCTCCAACGAACAATCTTGGAATTAGGTTTATTAAAACTATAGTGGCAAGTCAATGGTTGATGGTCTGTTTCCAGCGTGAATTTTCTCCCAAATAAATATGGTCGAAATGTTTCAACCGAGAACAGGATGGCAAGCATTTCTTTTTGTGTGGTTGAATAATTTGTTCCTGGCTAATTTAATGTTCTATAAGTGTATGCAATAGGGAGAATTTTACCATCAAAGTCCTGACTCAAAACCCCTCCCAATCCATAATTCGAAGCATCAGTTGAAACGATAAAGGGCCTAGTGAAATCAGGATATTGAAGTTTCATGGCTATGGGCGCATGCGCAGTTCAGTTTTTACATTTCATTCCTTTCTGGCGAAATGTACTACATTGCGCTACTGTTAACTGTAGCGAAAAAACGAGTTTGCACGCCGATGGCACATAAAATATTTTTTAATTGATTAAAAGCTTCACTTTGACTTTCAGTCCATCTAAATGAAACATTCCTTTTCAGGAGAAAGGTCAACGGCTTCGCAACGGTAGAAAAATCGGATATAAAACGGCGGTAATACCCAGCAAGGCCTAAGAACTGTTTGATGTTCTTTTGGCTTTTTGGCTGAGGAAACCTACGAACTGCCTCCACCTTTTTAGGATCAGGTTTCACGCCTTCTCGACTGATGACATGCCCTATTTAACCTACTTCCTTTCTTAAAAATAAACATTTTTCAGGTTGAAGGGTGAGGTTCGCTTTATTTAAACGTTCGAGCAAGTATCGAAGTTTTCTTGTGTGTTCTTCCAGGGTTGCAGCATATATAACTATGTCCTCCATATAGACGAATAACTCTACACCCTGGAGACCTGTGAGGATTTTGTTCATTAATCGTTGGAATGTCGCGGGGGCATTGTTTAGACCAAAAGGCATTCGATTGTAATGGTAATGACCATACAATGTTGAGAATGCTGTTTTCAGTAGTGTGGATCTGGTGGGTGATCACGTCAGTGGCTCCGAGAACGTCCCCTTCGAGAAAAAATCGATGTGAAAACTCAGATTGTGGGCCGCGAAGACTACTAATTTCATCATCATTTAATTCCGAAAGGTTTTAAGTTTCCATTAGTTTAGAATAACGGTCACTAGGTTTTTTAGAACCGGAGATTTGGGTTTCAGTTCCTGATTTTATTTTATCTGTTTCTGAAAGGGTTTCAAATTCGTGAAGTTCTACAGGGGGGGATTGTCAATTCAATGTCGTGAAGAGTGGTGTTTATTGCGTAGGTTTTCGCCTCGCCATTAATACACCTGACTAAGCTTTCACCTAGAAAAACTCCTTTCTTGGCTTCAATTCTCTCTAGGTAACCTTCAAGTAAATCGCGATCTTTAACCTTGAGGCGAAATCAATTGATATGATCGCGACGACGATCCTGGCTAATGCGCAGATCTTTAACGCAGTGTTGGGCGTTTCTAATTCTGTACTCAAGTTTTGTCGAACCGCGAATCTAAACGTCACATGTGACGTAAAAGATAACGATCTGGCGGGACTGTAAGGAACCGGGAGAGAGATAAGCGTGCCTCGAAGGTAGTATTGAGTTACATCGTCACCGATCAAGATTCAATAATGAAGCAGGAATAGTTTTTATAAATTGTTATAACGCCACGTATGGCAAAGAAATTAAAAGTTTGCCAGATAAAATGTGAGTGATTTTGTGTGAAGGTTTTATTTATTGTTTTGTTATAAAGGAGAAAATGTCAATTTCAAATGTGATTTTACAGCGTGGCGTCAGTTACGAATGGCTGCTAATCATGGAATTTTACAAGATCTATACAGATGATGTATCTTTATAATATTGGATTGACATCGCTACTATTTACGAAATTGCACATCCGATCTTTTTCTCGGAAATACCACCAGCTGGAAGAGAGATTTTTGATCAGTGCTTGTCAGATACTCTGGCAATATTTAGATGAGTATTGTTATTCGTTATACTCCGATTATTAAATAATATTATAATTGACAAGTTTGTGTTTCGCAAACGTTATATCTATATATTTCATGGGTGTTTTTTACTTATACCGGCATACAACGGTCGATGGATTCGGTGACGTTTGATTGTTTATGTCTCTGCGACACGCGCAAACTTTATAAGTTCTTTCTCTTTTATTAATTGTGAATTTTATTTCTTTCTCTAATCCGATGCATATATGTATGTGTATTTACGTGAATACGCGATTCGCCAGCTGACGCGGCGTGGCTTGCGATGGTCGTTTCCCGCCTATTTTGCGTATAATTCTGATGACTTATTTATCAATATTATTATAAATTGTAATGTCCGAAATCACTCTCTATTTGTTTATGATCGTTCATCTACTTATGAACTGTGTAAGTTTGAATAATGATAAACGTCTGTATCGTTATTAGCTAATGTTTTCATCAAGTGTTTGAATGATATAAAACTAATTTATCAAGATAATTTATGTTACATTTCCGTGCCAATATAATTCACCAAATTTTATAAATTAATTAATTTTCATCTTTTTGAAAATTTTATCCTTTTTTTTTCTTTTATATGTATGTATGTCCTATTTTATAAATGTCTAGTGACGAGTACAAACAAAATAAATTGTTACTTTTAAACAACCAAATTGTTACAACCTTTAAAGTTACGAATGTTTTCGAACGAGCAGGCAGGTATTCTACACAAGGGTTCATTTTATTACAATCGGATAAATTTAATGTAATATTGTGGTTTTCAATATTAAGAGACGCCGAATTTTCCGCGCAGAAACTCCATTCCTATTATCCCACAAGTTTTTATAGGAAAATTTGCTCGAATTAGATGAAAGTTGGTGACACGGTTGAAAATTCTAATAGGTACTACGCCATGTGTCTGATAGAACCCTTGGCCGATTCCCGTCAGGTGGAAAATTTTAGTTTTGTCTCCTTCCAATTTTTTATGGAGGCAAGATTCCTCAAGTAAGTTTAGTTCGCTGCCCGTATCGATCAAAAATTCGGCACTTTTTTCGTGAAAATCAACGTTTTCTACTGAAATAATGGGATTAGTATTTAATTTCGCGGTTGAGATTGACAGGATCGTTTGTCTGACGGGCAAGAGGTTTGATTGCTCACCATCGCATTTCGACGGTGAGCACCTGAGAAGTTTAAATGGCTAGGACCTGCTTGGTGAGACGAGGATTGCGGTTGCCGTAATTCCTGCAGCTTTCTTTCAGCTTCTTCCAATCTTCGCAGAAGACCGGTCGAAGCAACGTGGCCTAATTTTTGGCAGGGTGAGCACTTCGATCTTTCCTTTGCGGGATATGGATTTCTGCGAGCTGGTGATCTTCGTTTATTGTATCTATCAGTGTTACATCCCGGTAACATTAAATTTTAAAATTTTAATTGTTGCCACTGCATATGAGCAATACGTAATACACAAGCGTAAATAAGTACTAAATACTCTTTAAATTTAGTCTTATGGTAATTACTACCTGGACCGGGTAACTGTTCTACGGAGGTAAACTAATGCGCTACCTCACATCGATAAATCGGCTCGACACTTGGTAACAAGTGATAAAGAAGAGCATCGGTCGGTCCATATGGTAATTACCCGCACGGTAATTAGTCAGTGAATCATGCCACGCGTCGATAATATAGTGATGCAGCGCTAGTGACCTGACGAGATGGTAACAGGTTACTGGCATGGAGCCATTAACATTGACTAATTACTGCTTTAATTAATAATTAATATACCATCCCTGTTAGTATTTACGCATACAATTATTACTTATATTGATAAAAATAATTTATTAATTAATCTTAAACCAGCCACAAATAAGAAAACATGTTATCACAAATATTGATTGATTAGAAATAAGAATAGGTAAGAGAGAGAATAGAAGGGATATAACATCCAAATTGCAGATCAACATTGACCAATAGTAATAGACAGTGGTGGGAGGAAACATAGATCTTTGATCGAACGTGACTTTATACAGAATTGCGCCGCTCGTGACTTTATACAAATTTGCACGGCGCGTGACTTAACAAGACACGTAAGCGGATAATTGATCACATCAGTTGCTGGTGGACTTGCATCCCTTACACCATACCTCCTGCAAAATTTATCGTTGTTTTGCTACCTCACGGAGACTCAAACGAAACCCAGCTATCCTGCAAGGATTTGTGCGCGTTGAATTGCAATATTAGGATTAATAAACGACAATTCTCTCTTTTGCCCTCTAATTTAAGAGGTAGACAAGTAAGTTATATATATAAATAAGCATCTCAAAACTTATTATATTAACTATAACGCTGAATATGGAGCGTGAGTTGTATACCTAGGCATCTCAAAACCTAGTATATTTGCGTAAAACGTCCACAATCAACTGCGGAAGTTACATATATAGGCATCTCAAAACCTGTATATTTGGCTCATAACCGCATAAAACTCATAACATAAATATAAATAAGCATCTCAAAACTTATTATATTTAACTATAACGCTGAATGTGGAGCGTGAGTTGTATACCTAGGCATCTCAAAACCTAGTATATTAGCGTAAAACGTCCACAATCAACTGCGGAAGTTACATATACACGCATCTCAAAACATGTATATTTGGCTCATAACCGCATAAAACTCATAACATTGCCTTCTCATCTTGAGAAGTAGTATAAGTTACCAACTAAGTATCATTTTATGAAAACTTGTGCAACAACTTATTTATTTATAATAAATTACCTTATATATTCGTAAATTCAGTGTTTTATTATCATTGTGAACAACTCAGGGCCCATAGACCTGACAAGTGACAACATACCCACAAACAAAAATAAATTATCGGGCCTTACCATCCTGATATAATCAGCTCACCTCCTCCCTTACATCCAAAAATCCAACCTACCCTCGCCTTTTGCTCGGGACGTAACAGCTGATTTGGTGACAGCGGTGGGATTGTCACTTTTGTTGTCACAATTGATAATAATTTAAAAAAATATTTAATTGAAGCTAATCAAACTTATATGTGCAATTATTTCGATTAAAAATTGTACATAAATAAAGCTTCAAATTTTAGGAATTTTCAAAATTACAAAATTATAAGTTTAGTAGAAGTAATTGGATAACATATTTCTACTTGTCAAAATTTAAATATTTAGGACTAAAATCTTAAAATAAATTATCTTATTTTAAGCGTTGGTATACTTCGTGTGATCACAAGCTCTGCCATCGTCAATAACATCATCGAATCACCCCGAATAAACCTTGCATTTATTCTTTGTAGCAAGATTGTGCAAGTGAAGGGTTTAAAAAGTATAAGAAAAAGTAAAACATCATTATTTTGATTTAAAATAAATTTAAAGTTCAGAAGTTTTTCTACCTAGAGTTTACGCAGGCAATAGTGTCTCAACCATTACCTGAATAAACTTATAGTATTAAAACATTGAATATTTAAATTCAGAATATTAAAATTATCTGAATTTCTGAAAGTAATAAAATTACACAAGGTTTTGAGCTTGAGCCTGGCTTGTTTAATTTCGTACTACTGAAATTTCCAAATTGTTAACTAAGTTTGAATTTAAGTTCAAAGCAAAACAAGAACAGCACACGAGAGTATAAGTCCTTTTTAGATTCGTTGAACGGTCACCATCGATGACGATCGACTGGGTAAGGCAAAGTTCGAAGTGCTAGCATTGTAATTGTTTATAACTTTCATTTTAACTTTGTTAGCTAACAGAATATTTTTGATTGCAAAGATTGTCCAAGAGTCTGTGCTTGAGTCTAGCTTGTCCAATCTTGCATCTCTTAAATTCTGTGACATTAAACAAATTTTTTTTTGTTTATTAACAAGAAACATTTTCTGTGATTTTAAAGATTAATTAAGGGTTTGTGCTTGAGTCTGGCTTAATTAATTTTGTCTCACCGAAAACGCAAGTTGTTAATACGCATAACCAAATTATAAATTCAATAATTGCAAAAAATTGCTCAGGAATTCGCGGTCGCGGCTGACCTGACCCGCCTTATATCACTGAAAACATATAATCCAAGATTAACCGCTGCAGCGACTGCGCGCGCCACAGCGAGAATTTGCAGTGCAGTAATAGCTAGGAAAAAGCATTTACAATAATAGTTCAAAATTAGTATTGCCGCATTCATTTAAAAATAAACAATTACAGACAAATAAATAAACGAATTCAGCAATAAATAAAATTTCCTAAATTAACAATTAAAAATAAAATTCAAGGTAACCACGATATTATAGTATATAATAATAATTGAATTATAATAGTTTTTTTTTAAAATATAAATTCAACACTTTGAACAGATTCTCATACAAACACAATAAAAAATCAATTTCAATACCATAACAGCTGATTTGCTAGCAGCAATCAAAATTCATACGGTCAAGGAACCTAGGAAGAATTAAAATCTACAGAATAGTTTATCAAAAGTTTAAAAATCAAAATATTCTCAATTTTGCTCACAAAAGTACAAAGTTTAGGGACAATTATATAAAATATTATTATCCGGAATAAGTTGAAAAATTAAGATCGGTAAATTACAATTAAAAATAAGAACACAGAGATAAAAATTATATGGCACATAAAAACTCGCATATAGTGTTTAGACACGATTAAAGCCAGTTGAAACATTTCGACTCTTAAAGTTTTCATTTTAGCAATGTTTAGTTATTTTTAACACGAATTTTTGCCTAATTGGGCCAAAAGTTTCGCTCTTCAAGTTAGTTTCGATTTTTAAATCTCCAATTCTTAACTACACCAGTTTAAATTTTAAATCTGTAATTTTTAATTAAATTGACTTTCCAAATTTTTGCATGGCAATTTTTCCCTATTTTGGGTCAAAATTGTCCGTTTATAATCTACGTGTGGGTCACACGAAGGGTGAAAATTTCGCGAAGAGGGATTCTTAATTTTAAGAGCTAAAATACCGAAGAAACTCACTATTTTTAATTTTGGAGAGAGTGAACGTCAACTCTACAATTCGTCGTTTTTGCAGTGCGTAATTTTGAGATATCGTATCTATAATGCATAAAGAAAACTTTGATTAGTTGCGTCGACGTAATTTCGCGCAGTCGCGCTATATAAAAAAAAAATATAACGCGTTCTAATTTTGGGGTTGATCCCTACTTCTGAAAATAATGTTGTTTGACCTTTTGGATCATGGAATGGCTTACTCTGCCAGATAATTTAGCCCGAAAATACCTCAATCATTGAATTTCGTGCCTCACCCTTAATTTGAAAAAATTTACCAGTTACAAAGGCATCAGTAAAAGTCGGTCCCAATTTTTGGAATTTATGAGCATAAGCTCCCGACGAGGTCATCATTTGCCCTTTTCCTCCCACAAAAATAACCGACGACGACACTGGACCTTGGTTGACCCAATTGGACTATAAAAAGGGTATGCAGGGACGCACCGTGGCTGTGAAGTGCCCCCAGGGCTCCGACACTGCTCGGCACAAGGAAGAGTAATGAGGACGGGAGCTTTCCCCGAGTCTCACTTTTTGTGAGTGCACGAGTACTTACTTCCCAGGTAGACCACAATCCAGTGTTTTTACTCGAGCCTGTTGCTCGCTATTTTTAATTCAAAAAAGAAAACCCCACGTGAATTTAGAAAAAAAAAACAAACCTACAATTATTTTAAAAAAAAACGTAAAATGATCCAAAAGATCCCTAACTGCTAAAAGGGGACTGGGAAGCGTAAGCGATCTGGTTCTCACAGTTGTTCACCTGATCGTGAGATGCAGGTGAACATACTCGAGCCCAAGATCTCGAACTATTAGAAGAAGTGCCCTGGTGTCGAGCCGTGCTCTCACCTTTTCGGGCTGCGCGCCTGTAATAAAATTTGTGGATCAGCAATCGAGCACGTTACCTCGGTTTTCCACCTCTCTATTAATTTCCCCCCTTAATTAATATGCCCGCGCCTCAATTAGCGACCGCGATCGAGTCTAATCAAATCAATAAATTAAGAATTTTATACATGGTCTTTTTCCCCTTTTCGCGACCGTTTTAAGGTTGGAAACCGGTATCGGAAGAAAGCCAATGTTTTCGCGATCATGATGATATTTTTTAAATTACAAAAGGTCGCATTTTTCGTCCCGTGGAAGCGTTTAAAAATTGATGTGCACTCAAAAGAGAAAGCACACCGCGCGACGATGACGAGAAAGCCTTTCCCCCATTTCACCTCCCGCTGGCGCGTGCTACCTGCGTAGGCGCGGGCTCCCATTGGACAGCGGCATAGGAAGGTCTAAACCTTGTGCAACGATAAAAAAAATTCCAAGAAGGATTGAAAACATTATTAATGAGTAATAATTAGTTAAAAAAAGAATGAAAAAATAAAGAAAAGCGACGAATAAAATAAAAGATAAAAATGACCAAAAGGTTGCATATTGTTATATTATTTACAGATTTGACATTTTGCTTATTATCGAGAAAACCCTTTTATCTTCAATTAGTTAATATTAATTCATTATTATTTGTGATTTATATCCATGGCAACAAATCATATCCACCCACTAATACAATGAGATTTTATTTTTATTTTTATGACCTCCATTTATTTACCTTTTTATTCCTTTATTTAATCGTTTACTTAATTATTAGTTACAATTCATATATATATGAAAATGAATAAATAAATCTGCTATAAAAAATGTAAAAAAAAATGTAGAAGACTTAACAGCCTGGGACGTCCACCCATCCAGCGAACCATGCCACACGCTGCTTGATCTGAGTGATTGGTCGTGTGGCAGCAACCACAGGTTAGTGAGGCGCTCGCTGAGAGTACGAACGAAAATGTCTGTGAAAACCAGATTGGCTCGTTCTCGCCACATTCACTTCCGGTTTGGAAGTAAATCGTTAATTACTGGGCGAATACTTAATGAGACATCGCAATTCTTTCGTGCGAGTCTCGTGGGAATCTACTTGTTCCAAAAGTAAGCCTAACTTTGCGGATTCTTCCCCCGTTTCGTCGCAAAAGGCGGATACTCAAGGCTGGGCCGTCTCAATATGAACATGAAACAAAAGTGGTTTTACCAAAAAAACTCTATATTTAAATCAATATTATTCATTTCCCAGTCGTCTAGGTGTTATTCTCTTCGTTTTTGATGCTGAAGACATATAAACAAAATTTATTGTTCAGGCTATCACCGTTCGAAAGATACTTGGCAGACAAGTTGTCTCTTTCTATAGAGCTGTCACTTTGACGAGTTTCACGTACTTGAAGCAAATAATTGTAATGTGTCTTCGAAATATCCATTTTTTATCATTGGTTGTTAGCTTTTGTTGGAAAGTGAAGTCTAATTGCTGCTCGTAAGTAGAAACTTTTCCTCTTGAATGCTCGGCGATGGTGAGTATTTGCTTCATCAGTCATGAGATTTCAGCAGTAGTCCATTAAAGCGTTTTCACTCCATTTCCGCTTGAACGTCTTTTCGTATGTAGCGATGCCTTGATGAAATCTTTCAACCTGTTCGTCACTAACTGCTCCCATATTTTCTGGGAAGAAGTCCGAATGAGATTGCATCATGTGAATTTTCAGTGACAGACAACCATGTTCGTCTTTCAAGTTCACTCAAGCTCTTTTCGAAGTCACAGTTCAGAATCAGTTGTCGGGTTTGTAGTTCATCAAAAACTCCTTCCCTAATATTTGCTTCACTAAGCTTAGGTATATTATTTTTCAAGAAAAAAAGACCAGCTTTTCAGTTTTTATTCAAGGTTTTGATGACATTTTTCACAATGCCGAGCTTTATACGCAATCCTGGTAGAAAGATCTTTTGGGGATCAACCAGTGATTTTTGAGCGATGTTTATCTTTCCAGGATTTAACGTCTCACACGCTGGCCAAACTTTAACATTATAATGTTGGTATCATGCTCTGCTGTCCCAGGTGCATAGAAAACAATGGTATTTCTCATAGCCAGATTGCAACCCGAGGAGGGTTCCTATTACTTTAATATCGCCACAGATGGACCATTTATGGAGCTTGGTATTTATTTTGTCAAGTAATAGTTGCATGGCATTATATAACTCTTTCATATTGGTGGCATGAGTAACGGGTATAGATAAATCTTCGTTTTCCGTGCGCAAGAGTACAGCTTTGAAACTAAGTTTATGCGAAATAAACGCCAATTCTTTGCCTGGTTTTCATGACTAATAGCCCTCATACGTCTATCTACATCGTTGCAATAAAAGAGCGTATCTTAGCTAGAAAAATATGTGGTTAAATCTTTCACTTGATTTCGATAAAGAGAGATTTTCACATCTTTGTCAAGCAAATTTACTTCATTAAGTCTTGAGGCCAAGATCTGAGCCTCATTTCTAGATAAATTTAGATCCCTCATCAAATCATTCAATCCTTTTTGATCGAATAATTGTGGCAAGTTTTTAGTCAGCTCACGTTCCATGGTTTGATTTTAATCAGAAGGATTCGCTTCTTCTGCTTTGCGTTTTGTGAAATTTCATGAGATAGAACCCTTGCGGTTGTACGCAGCTTTTGTCACGTAAGAGACATTAGAGTGAATTATGGAGGCCTTCCATTTTTTGCAAATGCGTCCTGCCCCGGGTTTCACCCGGTCCTAAGGAGGGTTCTGAAGGGTTGTAAATAGATACAAAAATTGCGCGACTATCAGGTTCTACACGGGTTGGAACCAGGTTGTACCCGTCTTCTATCGACTGAAAACGGGTGCCTTGGAGTGGTAATTTAATTTTTGGCAAGAGAAAAAGGTCGGCCGGAGCCATATCAGGTGAATACGGTGGGTGTTCGATGATATTCGTTGAGTTTCTGGCCAGACCATTTCCTTCACTTTAGCGATGTTAAGTTCAGTTGAAGACGTAGATGGCCGACCAAAGCGAGGCAAACCTTCCACTACACCTCGACCGCTTTTGAATGCACGGTACCACTCATATGCACGTGTTTTGGATGAAGTCGATTCACTGTAAGCATTCTGTAACATTTTCAGCGATTCCACACACGAAATTCCATTTGCAATGCAAAATTTGAGAGAAAATTCTCTGTTCGATATTCTTATCAATTGGAAAAATCGCGAAACACACTTGAGATAAACTGACAACATCGAGCACCGCGAACTAACTAAATGACATATCACGCTCGAACTCCACGTCAGTATAGAGGACAGTGGTGTCAACTTAGCATTCAAAAGGTTTTTGACAAAATTTTTCAACAGGTTTTTTGAATGATTAATTCCCGGTACTTTTTTACAGAACGTATTTCAACAATTGTGTGTAGTGTGATTCTTTATATGCTTTCTCAAAAAAAATGTGTTCAGGGTCGCGATTTAATAAATGCTCATCAACGTCAATTAAATTACTAATTCGTATTATACCATAAATTTGAAAAATTACGTAATAAATAAGAAAAGAACACGTGCATTTTATTTTTTACCTATTCTCTACATAACTGGTTTGGTTTTTTACTATCTAAGACAGGTGTTTCTTGGGCCTTAACGGGTTAAGGGAGTTTTCATCCACGAAAATTAGACCTCAGGCAAAAATAGATAATTTTTCTCTCAAGAATAGCAATATTATTATTGAAAGGCTATTTTGAAAGAGAAAAGAGTATTTTACATAAAAAAATTTGAAACACAGAAAAATAATTTTATTAATAAATATTATTTTTGACCCAACTTTTTTTCTTATCGCTTCTTACCAAATTTAAAAAAATTATGCGATTCTAATAAATCATGACTCATTTTTTCAGAGAAGAGATTTCCCACAACTTCACTGTTTCTGATTTTTTAAAATAAATTCTTTAATGGCTGAAACCATTAAAAAAACATTTTCCAAAATGAAATTTTTATAAACAAATTGCTGAATTTGATAATAATTCATTCATTTTCGAAAATGGTTAAGTTGTAGGGAATCTTTTTCTTGGAAAAGTGATTTTTAATTTATTGAAATTGCATAATTTGTTAAAATTTGGTAAGAACCAATAAGAAAAAAAGTTGGGGCAAAAATAAAATTTATTAATAAAATTATTTTCTGTATTTCAAATTTTTTTTCATGGAAACTAATCTTTTCTCTTCAAAAATAGCTCTTCAATAATAATATTGCTATTCTTGAAAGCAAAATTATCTATTTTTCCCTGAGGTCTAATTTTCGTGGATCAACTACCTTAATAGTGATTAGAACGAGTTGTTGTCGTCAAGAGTAACAATAAATTTAATAATAATAATTTTTCCATTTACCTTCTAGGTTTTCTTTAGCAATTTCACTAGCTGGATGTCTAGCCAATGTGTAAGCTGCTGTAACAACTTGCGGTCCATAAATTCTCAAGTTGATTTCCATGAATTTCGCTGATACTTGTAAAGATTCCGAACGGGCTACATGTCTCAAAAGTTTACAAACCTAATAAAAGATTTTTATTTGTTTGAAAAAAATGGTTTTTATTATGAATTATTAAAACTTTTCAATAATAATTAATTTTAATAATATTGGAAAAAAAATTTGTAATTTACAATAACCATGTAATAAAATTATATTAAAATTATAAGAAAACTTGTGATTCGCATTACAAGATAGATTCAGTCAACGACTTAAAGTTAATTTGCATGTTATGCTGGAAATCCAGTCCTAAATTATAGGATCTGAAAAAGAAAAACTCCAACAAGATGTTTTTTTACCGATTGTGACATACTAAATTTTCCACATGTGGATTACAAAATAATATCAGATAAAGTGAAATGATTCTGCATAAACAGAATTTGAATAGTAGCTTCCAAATTCTCGTTTTTATTATGACTTTATACTTGGCTCTAGCTTTTTTTCTACTTTTTATTTAGTTAGAGGCAACGTGATAGATGGTGCCTATTTCATGACTGTAGTGCAGCACAGATGTATCCGGAAAGAATATATCACCACAATACACTACCCCTGAAGATAAATAATCACAATTTCATGTTACTAATCTTTAACTACTTTGTTTTTTAAATTGTTTAGCGAGCTGCATTTTGCAGGCTTTTCAGCAATGAAAATTCATTTCCTAATGAGAGTCTGCAAATAATCGAAATAAAAGATAATCAGACACTAATAAATTTATTTAAGTTTCCGAGTAGAGCAGAACTTTCCAGTTACCCTGTACATAATTTTTTACATCTAAGTATTTTCGAAAACGGTTTTACATTATTATTATATCTGAAAGTGGATGTTTTTCTATACTTATGAAAGTTTCTTATCTCGAGAGAAATATTTCCTGAAATGTTTCCTTTGATCTCAATAGAAGCAAGCTGTTGCTTCTCTTTATGGTACATTTTTTTTTCTTCAAAATTGCAATCAAATATTCTGATTAATCTTTAGGAAATCCTAAATCATGAACAAAATCGTTCAGTTCTTCTGCGTGAATATTTGAGGTGCATTTTTATTTGTACAATTTGAATTGCAATCATCAATTACTGTCCTCATTTTTATTACCACTGGCAGCATTATCACTTACACCTGTTTTTTCGTGAGGCTTGTCAACATTCATGCTTTTAAGAGATGGAGTTACACCTGTATCCGGAGTTGCTTATCTGAGACCGGGTTTTCATAGAAGATTATGGACTAAGTTACTCTCAAGGAATCTACGTACAAAATCACAGATTTTTAGGTTTCATTTATCTTGTTTGGATAATTCGAATAAAAAGAAGAACAATCTTGACTTTTTAGTTGTTTCCATATCATCGATAAAATGAGTTGAATTCACCACAGATATAATAAGATTCATATAATTTACTATCGCAATAATGTGCCGAAGTTGAGGCTATGAAGAATTGGGATTTAATGCATTTTTTTACTTTTAGGTTCCATGAATGATTTCAAAATCTGCACATTAGGGATCTTCACTCGATCGGAAGTGAGCTAACCGACCTGAGGGCGAAAACGAATATTGTGTGTTTTGGGAGGCAAGTGATCCAGAAAAAAGAACATGAGTAACATCAATCAATTGATGTAATTCATAGTTACATCCGAAATATGTTCTCGTGAACAATCCTAATAAATATAGTCTTTTTATGATGCTTTAATTTGATTCCAATAAAAAATGAACAATATTTACGCGAAAACTGGATTTTTCCGATATTTTTGTGATTATAAAAAAATTGAGATTGAAGCAAACAAAACGAAAGTTACATATGGATTCAGCGCATCAAAATACAGGACAGTGAGGGGGTTTAGTCTCTTAAACCTCTTGTTATAATCAACAAATTTTCATTTAGTTGTATTCACTGAAAACATTATTTAGATTAAGTGCGAGTTGCCTATGCAGCTACCGAACGCGCCACTTGCATGACTGCAATTAAGTTAAGTGCAGATTCTATACAAAAGACCGTGAACTTTGTCCGCGTCGTGACTTTACTCTCATCCTGTAAATTATCATAATCAGCCACCTAACATAGCACCGGAAAAAATTTATTATACAAGGAAAATGACCGAACGAGACTTCGTGTTGACCTATTGAGACATTTCATGCTTTTGATACTTAACATTCTATTATCAAAACTTCTGAATGTAATCTTTAAATCCCTTACAAAAGGCGACGCATCTTTCAAGTACAATGCAGCTTTACTTTTAATTTTGATAGAGGAGGAAGGATCAGCCAGTTGTCTGACATTAAAGTTTCTGGTGGCTCCGTGTGACTTGGCCTTGGCTTGAAGAGACTAAAGATACTCCTTAGACCAATTTTTACAGAAGTTCAATTTAATTATTTACAGTAGTAATTAAAAAATGTGTAGGAGTCAGGGCGTCTAGTTCCTCGGAATCAGTGGATGTGGCATAGAGCGGTTTTGAATTGAGACATGCCTCGATCTGAGCAAGGACGGTGCTAAATTCTTCGAAAGCAAGAGTGTGGTTGTTCAATAATCGGACAGGGTGATTTTTTTCTGACTTGACGTCAGCCTCCCATAAACCTCCGAAGTGGGGTGAATTTGGGGGTATGTAATTTTGGGCCACTCAACTCCATCGTTGACCAGAATAGTGGCAACTTCGGCATAAAATGTTGATGCTGCTCCGAACGTGAAAGGCAGTTCCTTGTTAACTCTCTTGAAAGTGGTGCTATTGTCGCTGTAGTCTTCGACAAAGTCCTCTCCGACTGGTAGTAAAATGCTGAGGGTCAATTTCGGTCCCCCATGAAAAGAGATCGTGTAAGTCAACTCCACGTAAAGAGAGCTGATTGGAGACTGCTTTAGCAAAATGGGCGGATCTTTGGCTGAGAAAGCCAGTACAGAATATCCTAGTCTTCCACCAACTCGAAGTATACCTTGATCGTTGAGAAAAGGATTCAGTTTTCGTAGTACGCTCTGTTTTGAAATGTACTGTCCTGATTGCAATGCCGAAATTACCTCGGCAAAGGGTGCCAGGGAAGTCCCTGCCACTAGAGAAGCTGGTTTCGCAATACCTCCTGTCGGACTCCTCTAGTCTCCAAGTCAGACGGGTTCTGTTCAGTTGGCACATGCCGCCATACTACGGAGGGCAGTTCCATCTGGATATATGACACATGATTGGCCACAAATATTATCAATTTAGAAGGGTGATGTTTCAGTTATGCCAAAACCACGTGGCTGTCCGACCAAGCTGTGATGGCCACGTTCTTGAAAAAGGGCAGCTTTTTGATGTGCGTCAGAATTCTCACCAAGAGGGCACCTCCGCAGAGTTCAACTTTGGTGATGGTGACGGTCTTGACAGGACTAACTTTGTATTTATCAGTGAGAGGCGAAGGAGATATCGGCTCTCAGGAGTACGTGCATGGGTTTCTTGAAAATGTCTCTCACACCGCTCATCTCCCGGTTTCAGACCTATTCCCTGTGATCAAATTTCTTTTAGCTCTCAAAAGTGGTGTAATGAATCCTGGAGAGTCTCTGTTTAGAAATACAATATTTGAAAGTATTTAATGGAAATAAATATAAGTCTAGTTATGAGGGGAATACATTTTTTTTAGAAAAGATAATCGATTAGTGATTTGTTCCAAACCAGAACAACTAATGAACTCAACGTAAAGTTCCCCCTTTGCTATTCTGTTATATACATATAAGGTCTGTTCAAAACATAAGGTGAATTTTCATTTTTTTCAAAAAATATTAATTTATTCATGAATTTCTATGTTATTCCCTTCAGAGTAATCACCCTCAGATAGAATACACTTGTGCCAGTGTTTTTTCCAATCCTCGAAGCACTTCTGATATGCACTTTTTGGAATGTCCTTAAGCTCTCTCAGCGATTCGGTTTTTATCTTCTCAATCGTGGCAAAACTTCGTCCTTTCATGGGTCTCTTCAATCTTGGGAACAGAAAAAAGTCACAAGGGGCTAAATCTGGTGAATACGGTGGCTGAGGCATGATTACGGAGTTTTTTTTGGCCAAAAAATTACGAACAAGCAATGACGAGTGAGCAGGTGCGTTATCCTGAACGCTTATTTCGAGTCCAAAGATAAATCTTTCTACAAGAAAGGTATTGAAATGTTAGAGAAGCGCTGGACTGATTATGTTGCTTTTGAAGGAGACTATGTTGATGAATAAAGTCGAGTTTTGCCAAAAAAATGTGTTTTTCCTAGTTATTCCTGGCACTTATTGATCCACGTGTTACCTTGCGGACAAGTGTGCCAGCTTAGGAAAAAGAAAATCGCATGTACATAGCCCGCGAAATTTGAAAATTTACTTTATTTTTTTACCAGACCTCGTATTTTGTTTTTCTTTAATATCGCTTGTATTTTTACCGTATTCTCTTTTATCAATTGCTAGAAATTCTCAACCTAAGCGAGGTGCATAAGAGAATATGAAATCAATCCTGGTCCATTACTGCTAGTAGTTTTAATATGGGCAAATATTCAGGAAACACAATCCAGGCATCAGCTACTAACCATCATGTTGCTGATGGACAAAGTGCAGTGCTTAATTTGTCGTCGAACGAGGAAAATGTTACGTGCGAAATACTAGAGAATGAATCGTGTTGCTCATCCCTACGTGCTGAAGAAATAATTGATTCAGACGAAGAAGATAACGCTAAATTAGAGTAAATGTTGTTGAAATTAAAATCTGAAAGAGTAAAAAATCAAAAGCGTAGATAATAATCAATCTCAAGTAATAGAAAAAGTTCAGAAAACTTGAAAAAAAGTCAGATTTATAATTGCAAACTAATAGATAGATTCTGAAGAAGGCTACTTTGATTGATAGGGAGATGATTCGTAATGCTGTAACTCATTTTTACAATCGCATAGCTTTTTGTCAAGAAGCTCAAGGTTTTCAGTTCGAACATCTTCACTGAAGCGTGAGAGGCAAGGGGACTCACGCTAATCAAGTACCCCGAAACGTGAGAGTCAAGGGGACTTACGCTAATCAAGCACCCCAAAGGGAACAGAATTTACTACATCCACGTCGTTGTTCCTGGGTAATGCTGAACGTAAACGTAAACTGCTAGGAGAAAGCCTTGAAAAAACCTTGAAGATTATCACCAAGATCAATATAGAGCTCATCAATGAATTTCTCGTTGAAATTTATTTCAGGAATTACACTGACCTCTTGGAAAACTTTGTTTATTTCAAATAACCTCTAATTGAGCTTGAACGTTAGAATTGATCTATGACTTGGGTACGTATCTGAACGTAAAAGTTTCCGATCTATCGATTGCGGATGTAAAAAGGCGGGTTTGCATTTAAAAAAACAAAGTTGACCTTCAAAAAGCCATGAAGGTCAACTTCAAGTTCAATATTAAGGTCACCATTGAATTCCTCGTTGAAATTTACTTCAGGAATGACCTTCACTTTTTTGAAAAATATTTTACCTGAGGAAATATCCAACCGTCTCGGGACTTTTTAGACACCCTGTATATCAAGGTCCTTAGAGATACAGAAAATGTGGATTAATGTGACATGAAAATTCCCTAGACCGTTATGTACGAAATCTAGGGCTCTGACTAGTGCCGCCGTACTTGTTTTCAGGTCGAAGGGTGTCACACAAAATTCGAAGCAATTACCTTCGTGTAAAAACGCCGTATATTTTTTTGATTCCTCAGCTAGTGGAATTTGCCAGAAACTACTAGCTGGGTCCATTGTAGACATCATCTTGCTTTCACCACAGCTCTGAAATAGCACATCGGTTGATTCTGCACATTCATAATCGTTAATCATAATTTGATTTAATTTGCGTGCGTATACTTTGCTCTTTAAATAACCCCACAGAAAATAGTCAAGAGGCATCAGATCAGGAGATCTAGCAGGCCACTCGATTTCACCCCTTCTTCCAATCCACCTATGAGGGAGCTAAGTATACAAATATGCTCGAACCTCCCTACCGTAATGAGCCGCTGCAACGTCCTATTGGAACCAAATATTTTGAAAATTATTGCCTGTAATCTCCCTTATTCTTGATACAATTTGGTTTCTGAGAAGCTGTTCATATGCACGAGCATTGAGATTACCATCGATGAAGAAAGGGCCTATCAATGTATCAGTCAAGACACCGGCCCAAACATTAATCTTTTGTGGATATTGTGTGTGACTCTCCAACATCCAATCAGGATTTGTGTCGGACCAATATCTACAATTTTGCCTGTTAACTTCACCTTTTAAAGTGAAAGTAGCTTCATCTGAAAATACTGTATTGTACAAAAAAAGAGGATCTCTATCAATTCTGTCCATCATAATTTCACAAAATTCAACCCGGCGATCAGGATCGTCTTCATTGAGCTTTTGTACCAGATGAACTTTGTAAGGATGGAAATGAATGTTTTTTAAAATATATTGCACTGTCTCAGGAGCAACGTCACGCTCACCACTAGCTCGACGTAAACTAAGGTGACCCAAGCATTTGTTTTCAACAAATGCTTGGGCTATGTCCATCTGCATCTCCTCAGATCCTGCAGATTTTGGCCATACAGTTCTCTGAAGGTCCTTGATAGATCCATGATTCATAAAGCGCCTTACAGTTTTTTCAATTGTTGATTTTGAGACAGGATTTAACCCTTCTCCATTACGAAAAGTGCGATTAAAAAGCAAACGAACTTGATCATAAGATCGAACTCGATCTCCCCAACCACGCATCATTAATACAGATACCCTCTCTCGTTCCAAAAGTTTAGCTTGCGCCATAATAATTTTTTAGCGAAAGATAGTAAGTATGTACTCGTAATACGTAAATTTAGTTTCGATTCGTAATATTCGTATGGAGATGGAAAAACGGTATAGGACTTATGGTATCGCCTTAGGTACTGACTTAGGTATCGAAAAACGGTATAAGACGTTTAGATATAACTCTTTGGGGAGGAACAGAACTCTCATCAGAACTCCTGGAACAATTAATGAAAAATTTCCTATACATATGATTTTACAATATTCAAAACGCTGTAACCAAGATCAATACAGAGCTCACCAATGGATTTCTCGTTGAAATTTACTTAAGAAATTACACTGACCACTTGGAAAACTTTGTTAATTTCAAATAACCTCTATTCGACCTTGAACGTTACAATCGACCTATGACTTAGGTACGTACTTGAACGTAGTATTTTTCGCTCTATCGATTGCAGATGTGAAAAAAGGGGGTTTCCATTAAAAAAAACAAATTTGACCTTGAAAAAGCTATGAAAGTCAACTTCAAGGTCAAAATGAAGGTCACCATTGAATTCCCCGTTTAAATTTACTTCAGGAATGGCCTTTACTTTTTTGAAAAATATTTTACCTGAGGAAATATCCAACCGTCCCGGGACTTTTTAGACACCCTGCATATATTGTGACGTGGTACTTTTCCACGCACAAAGATTGTTTTCTCTTGAAGTGTTTAATTTTTGGAAACCTCGAGCAGAGAATCATGCCGAGGCTGCCTGTGGCAGTCATAAGTCAGGGGTCGAGCGTAATGTGCTCGGTAGGCTCCATACTTTGACTTCTATTTATTTTTCTTTATAAATTCTAATGACAGGTTACCTGAGGGGAAAGGTTAGACTCCCGGGGAACCTATTCCTATCTGCCAGACCAAGGGTTTCAACCATGCACTACACTGGATTTTAATCTTTTTTCTTTTATGTTTCACACACACGCGAACACCACGAGATCACCGTCCGGTCGATGGCGATCAATACTCGCGCCACGGCTGAGGCTTCACTAGGAGCGATGGAGGAAATAACTCGACACGGCACCACGACACTTCAGCACACCACGAAGAGGATCCTTGGTGCGTCAGACGGATGTGAGTCCCGCCTGCTCAAGATCACCAAGGAGAGGAGTTCGCCGTTGCTTTGTGGACAGCTTGTCAACAAACTAACCTGTGCGACGAGGTTAATTTCGTTAATCGTCACGTGGCAGCGCTAAAGATCGGCGTACCTCCGCCACCTGTTGCTCGCGACTCAGAACTCGACGTAAATGTCGATAAGCTTTGTAAGCGCCACCGTCTTCCGGTTTCGAGAGCACGCCAGCGGATCTCGTCATTCTCAATTCATTCTCTGTTCGGCGTTCGAAGTGGCAGGTCTGCAAAAAGGAAGACTTTAAAGCCCATCCTATTTAATTAAGATTACCAGGATGTCTAGTCGTGGAAGCTGGCGGGGATGCTGAAAAATAACAGGTAGAGTTTGACCTTATTCTCGGAGTTTTGAATTTTAATTTGATAAAAAGTGAAATTGTAAATTCGGGTGGTGTACGAAGCTAACACCTCGCCACGAGACTTCCGAGGCAGCAGACTATGGGTCAGCCTCATGATTGATATAAATTAAAATCAGTGTCCGCGTATATAGTTTGTTTGACCCGCAAGGTCGTTTAAGGGCACGGCTCCTAGCGCCCACAAACTCATAAAATATTAAATATCGAACTTTAAGTGTCCGTGATAGCGAGCAGTGACGCTTCTCTCCGCGGTAATTTCAGTGGTCCCTGTAGCTTCGGTTACGAAGGTAAAGGGTGACCCGTCATGAGTGGGCTTGTCAATTCGTACATTTCATTATTAATTCGAATTTTTGGTTATTTTCGTGTAAAATAACCTGGAGCTCACCTCTGCAGTACTAGCCGAAATTAACGTCGCGTTCGGGATTGGTCTTGTGATAGGGTCAGGTTGCCCGGGGTAAAAGTAGATTACCCCGAATTTTGTAATCACGGCTTTTTGTAATAAATATTGTTTATTCGATAGGTGACTCGAAATAATAGTTAATAATTATTTGGAAAAAAAAATTAACCTAACCTCACCATCCTTTAATTAATAATCAGAAATAAGGTTACAATATATACTATATATATTCGATCTATAACTTAATTCGTTCGGTTTTTTTTTAATTTGAACGTATATTTAAAAAAAACATGTACAATAGTATTATTTAAAGTATTGCCCATCTGAAGCTATGACTTCTTCTCGTCTTTCTGGCAATTTGTGAATTCCATCCCAAAAGAACTGCGCCGGCTTGGCGGCCAAGAATGAATCAAGCCAATTTTCGATAGCCTGTTCTGATGTGAACCGTATTCCAGTAAGGGCGTTCTGGATCGAACGGAACAAGTGGTAGTCAGAAGGGGCAAGATCTGGGCTATAAGGCGGGTGGGATAAAACTTCCTATCCACTGTTTTCCAAATAGTTCTTAACCGGAATAGCGACATGGCGCCGAGCGTTGTCATGATGGAAAATTATTGCCTCGTGTCTGGTCGCATATTCCAGGCGTTTTTCGGCTATTGCTCTCTTCAAACGGATTAATTATGTTCAGTAGCGTTCTCCATTGGTCGTTTCACCCTGTTTTGGCAGCTCATAATACAGCACACCCTTCTGCTCCCACCAAATACAGAGCATTACCTTCCCGCCATGGATATTCGGCTTTGCCGTGACTTGGCTGGTTGACCGGGTTTTACATATGATTTTTTGCGCTTGGGGTTGTCGTAATGGATCCATTTTTCATCATCAGTAACAATCCGATGCAAAATTGACTTCTTTTTGTGGCGTTCTATCAGCATTGCAGACATGCAAAGCCGCCTTTCAACGTCTCTCGGCTTGAGTTCATGTGGGACCCAATTTCCTTGCAATTGAATGTATTCGGCTGCTTTTAAACGTTTTGAAATAGCTGCTTGAGTGACTCCCAAAGTCACTTTTTCTTGTGTTTGGCAACAATCTTTATCGAGTAATGCTTCTAGTTCTTCATCTTCAATTTTTTTTTGGCTGCCCAGGACGTTCTTCGTCTTCCAAGCCAAAATCGTGCAAACCTCTTTTGGCACGTTCGCTCAGCTAGAGCATGTTCACCATAAACTTCCACCAAAATACGATGACTTTCGGCAGCAGTTTTCTTCATATTAAAGTAATGAAGAATAACTCCCCGCAAAAACACTTTTTCAGGCACAAAGTTCGACATATTTGAGTGAAAAAAATTGTTGTTTACGCTTCAAATGAATGACATATACTGAAAAAGACGCACAATGACAATAGCTTTCCAACGCATGTTCGGAATATTGGAACGATGGAATAATAATCAAGTTACGCCATCTCTTATCAAACCGCACGCATTAAGTTATAGATCCAATATATATATACAGCGCTGCGAATAAGTTTCGAGACTGGCCTTGAAAAACATCATTGAGACAAGATATCTGAATATTTTTCTTTTTCTTTTTATTCAAAATATTCTCCTTCAGTTTCAATGTACTTGTTACATCGATTCAACAGTGATTTCGAGTCAAAAATTAACGAACAATGAGTGAGATGTGACTCGGTGCATTATCGTGCAACAGACACCAGGTCTGTGGATCATGATATTCGGGTCGAATACGACGGATTCTCGCCATCAGACGCTTCCAAACTCCGAGATCATATGCACCAGTAATTGCTTGGTCAGTTGGAACGAATTTTCTGTGGATAATTCCTTTGCTATCGAAGAATGTAATAAGCATTGCTGAAATTGGCCTTCCTTCACGATTATTACGAAAACGTTTATGCCAAAGAAAAACATTTACCCTAGTCAAAAAATCATGGCCGTACGCTTGCTGCACCAACCAGAATGTTTCTGATGAATTTCTATCAACTTTTGCGTAAAATTTAGTAACTGCTCTTTGTTCTATGTTAGTATTTCAACATCGAAAAAAAGTTGTTTTGTGATAACTGTCATAACTTTGCTATTTATCAACTGGTTAAAGCAAATCCAGTATTGACGGAAAGAGAAATGTTACAGCTGTCAAACACCGTTCTGAACACATATATGGTGCTACTAGTTACTCAAATATGGTTCCATGGGTATCTTTGAGAACAATTCTACCTAAGGAATTTGGTAAATAAAATCCTTGGTTCTCAAGTGGGGAATATCAGGAAACATAAATGCTATCTTATTTTTGTGAACAGCATGAATCGTCGTATTCAGTTGTTTGTTCGTTCACTCTCAAATTTAGGAGGTAGACAAGTAAGTGTAATGTACGTGTATTGTTCCATATTGTAAACCATACAAAGATTAACTAAATTATTGTTTAATATATTACTATATGTTAAAATTCGGTGTTCTATTATTTTTGTGACCAACTCAAGGCTCATTTACCTAACATGTGACAACCTACCCACAATCAAAAATAAATTATCAGGCCTTAATAACATAACTTAATAAGCTAACCGCTAATATAATATATTATATATATTATACACATAAGTTAACGTTGTAATGTTCGGAATTTTAAATCAACCTAGCATACAATTTAATTATGAAATCATACAATACATTTGTGAATCATACGTTGATTATTTAAATGAGAAAATGTGTTTAACAACATTTTTTCATTTGCTATTTACTTTATAGAATAGAATGCTTACTTCAAGTATATGTTCAATATATTCATGAAATCTGTCGCTTTTTTGTTGCAGTCTTTCAATCTTACTGGATGAAGCTGCATTCCTGATTTCGTACACCAATTCCTGTACAGATTTTATCACCAAACCAAGGTCACTAGCTTGTTCTATAGTTGTGGCACACAGCTGTTGCTCCAAATCTTCTGTTGCTTGTAATACGCAGATCAGAGCTCTGTCAGATTCTGATTTTGAAGAACCACATCCGCTGCCATCAAATGTCTAGGACAAGAACAGTACGTGCTTTTATAAATTTATATTTTTTAAAATATAATATCTTGTCAAAAATGTATAATACTAACAATTAATATATTCCTTAGAGTTGTTGATATCTGAACCCTGATGCCGCGGTTTTTATGCTACTAAGGAATCTTTACGCAATATAAAAATTCTGGAATAGTCTAATTGAAATAGCTTTTTTTTCTGTAAAATACTACGTTTTGAAACTATATCAATTTGAATAAAAATTAGCCTTACACATATAATACATCAATTTCTAAATATTAAAAATACATTGACATGTAGGTATTTGTATACAATAAGGAAGTTTACGAACAGGTTCAAGGTTCAAACCTGCAATAAAAAACAAAGGTTCCCATTTGTAATAGAAAGGTGACCCACCCGTCAGGTTGTGTCACGCAATGAGGGTATCGGCAAAGGACGGCCAGTCCTACGCCGACATCTTGAAAGAAATAAAAGCAAGAGTCGATCCCCGGACTGTAAGACTAGAGGTCCTTTTTATCCGGAGGAACAGAAAAGAAGAAGTCATTCCTATCATTCAGGAAGGAGAGACGAAGAGTATTTCTCTCTTATCTTTGTAAATTGGGCTTTCGATTCTTTAATCCTTATTTTTGTTGCGGCTTTCGTCCCACTTCTGTCTTTCGCGATTCTTAACTCTTAACCTTAGAAGAGAGAACAAAATCAGTGGCTTTCAACCAGAAGAGGGGCAATGCGTTAAAATTGCTCCACCTCGCTCACTGATGCCTCGTAATAATGTTTAAAGTATCCCTTAGAGAAAATCTTCTTGTCGTTTTGAGATTCGACAACAAGATTTTCCTCTGAAGATCTCTTTTTTTGTTCCACACCAAGCTGAACACGCACTATTGGCACTTGCGGCTAATTGACCACCGACGCACTTTGAAATTTAAAGAAACGCGAACCTTAGTGGCGAAAGTACTCAACTTTGCGGATGGCTCCCGTCGGATGGAAGATTTTCCTTGTTTTTACGCTCGCCCAACTGGTTCCGACTCACGAGCGGGCCAGGTAGAATTTTATAGTTTCTACTCTCAAGTAGTTCTGGACGGTTCCAGTTTGCTCCAGTAACTGCGAATTTGATTGAATTTAGATATGCCTCGAAGACTCGTATCGATGATGTTTATGTTGCCAAGTGAAATTTGTGATGGAATGGTTATTTATGTGCCTCCGGCGCACAAACTTGTTTTTACGCTGCAGTTGAGAGTAGCGTAATGTAGTGTATTACCAGAGATGAGGTGGGAGATTGCCAGTCCCGTGTATGAAATTTTAACTGATTTTCTGCAGCGCTCCCTATCCACCTAAGCGTTTTTGGAACTAAAATGAAGGTGAACGCGGTTGTATTCTGTTTCCTAATCGGTAAGGTAGAGCATATGCTCCAGTTATCTTCTGAAACCAATAAGGTAGAGAAACAAAAGGTGAATCGAGGTACATACATAATTTCGATTTTCATACCTAGAAGAAGAAACACTGATCCACATTTGGTTTCTTTAACTTAAAGAAGAGTGAAATGGATAATTTTGTCACGATAAGACTCAGTTATTCAAGAAACTGACTGAAAATCAAATAAATCCGTGTATTTTGTACAGAACAATATTTCAAAAGTTCAAATACGAATTTGTGGTTGTTCAACATTGCAAGGCAGCTTTTTAAAAGAGCAATATTTTGAGTTAAAAAATACATTATTTCCAAATATTGTATCCTTTGTCAAGTTAAGAATTCCATTTTTTCAAATATATTCCGAAATAGGATTTCATTGTGCATCTCTTATTTTAAATTAAACAATTTTGTATCTTCAAGTGTCATCGAAATATTTACAAGAAACCAGTATTTTATGAAATCAAAATTTTCTCATTCTTCACTTTAATTCGCGACAACTTAGCAAATTTTTGGAATTTTTTTCATAAATCCGAAAGGAAATTATGTGTTATAGTATTCCGAGAGCAACTAATGAATGAAAAATTAAATATGCTTATTATTATTAATGAAAAAATTATTAAATTTTTTTGGACACATTGACAAAATCATAAATTTTAATCTTTAATCGCTTTATTTATCGAAAAAATTTTGAGCAACAAAAATCTTCCAGTGAGAAAGTTTTTCATTAGACTAAAAAGAAGTTTTCTGGAAAATTTTTGTACAATCTAATTTTAAAAATATTTATTATAATAATAAATATTTTATTTCATAATATTTTATTTTTTTATTATTTTCTTTATTTTATTTTATTATTTTATTTTAATTTACAATATTCGAGAATATTTCAATTATGATTTTCAATACAGTTTACCGCCGCTAAAAATAACAAGTATAAATTTAAATAATAATAAATAATATTGCATAACGTAAAATAATTATTTCTCGGCATGTCCATTGAAATGTTAATTTTTGAGGCCGACAAGTATATTAATTCAATAATAGAAAACATCTTCAATATAAATATTACGCTTACCGCAAACTCATGATTACGAATGAGATCTATTTTAGCATTGAAATATAGGTACATTTTGTTTATGAAAAACAGAAAGTACTTATTTTTAATGTCATTATTACAATTCCAGGAATTAGTATAATTTCGTCTGTTAAATCCCAATGCCTTAGATGTTGTTTTGTTTCGTTTCTTACAAAAATAGACCCATCTTATTATGCATACTAAATAAATATATTATCCTACATTATGCAATATTATTTATTTATTCAATTTCTTTCAAGTTCATCTTGAGTTTGTTAGGATTATAGAAAAATAAATCATTTTTCTCTCTTTTTTCGAACGATATTATTTTTTTCTAAACTAATCTTCTATTTTAATTTTAAAATTATTAATTTTTCATTTGCCTGCTTATATTAGTATAAGCGTGGTCTTTTTAATGAAAAATTACGCGTTGAAGCATAAAATACTTTTTTATGACTCACAGGCAAATTTCTTCGAATTTTTCCTACGTAGCAAAACAAATATTTATTCGATTCGAATAAATTTTTCTTTCAACAAATATTTTTCCAAAATATTAAGTTTACTTTTTGAACATAAATAATGATTGAAGAGAATTTGACTAATCAGAAAAATATAATTTAAAGAAATCGATTATTTAGGAAAAGAAAGAATAAAACCTGTAAGACTCATTTGATTATTTGTAACTTTCAAACTCGTCTACTCCAATGTCGGTGAATAAAGTTAAGTTAACACATTTTAACGTAGTATTGAGTCTTACATTTCTACTTTAGATCTATTTAGAATAAAAAGCCCTTTCATTTATATAATTTCAAAAAAATTTCATTAAATTATATTATCCTAAATTTTTCAGCTTCAAATATTTTCCTAAATTCTTTTGATATTTATTTACCCTGCTTTGAAAATATTTTTAAATTCCTCAAAATGAACTCAAAACAGCGTTTGTTTTGAAAGGGCATAGCCGGTGTTACGTCCCGAGCTAAGGCGAGGGTAGGTTGGGAAATTAGGAAAAGGGAGGAAAGTTTGCTGATCAAATCAGAGTGGTAAATTCTGATTATTTATATTTTTGTGGGATCGTGGTCGCTAGTCAAACCTATGCGGCTCGAGTTGTTCACAGTAATAACAAAATTTGATTATATTGCGGTGTAAAAGCTTTATTAATTAAAATATTGGTATACAATAAGTTTCGAGATGCTTATGTGTATGACTTATATGTACTAATTCTCAAGATGAGAAGGCAATGTTAAGAGTTTTATGCGTTTATGAGTCAATAATACAGGTTTTGAGATGCCTATATATGTCACTCAAGCATTAACCTATTAACGCCTGAACAGACGTTTTTTCCTGCAAACTTTCCGGCCATAAAAAAATCCAGCCAAGGTTTTTCTGAAGTCAAATTTCATCTTCTTTGAGAATCTCCCCCTAATTTTTCGATAAAACGTAAGCCTTCATCGTTATTAACAATTTTATTGAAAAAAAAGTGAAATTATCGAGATTGATCACTTTTAAAACCAACGAAACACATAGAAATTGAATTCCAAGAACCGCAGAAATCGTTTTTCTCGCGTCCATAGACATAAAAATCCAAGTTCACTAGCTGTTTTTTAACATTGCGCAGATGGCGCTTTCTGACACAGCTTTACGCGATTTATAATTTATTTGATTTTGACATTTGACCATAATGTAAAAAGTTCATAGTATGACTTGAAAATGTGTACTCAGGGGTTTCTAGGATCACTGATCACGAATTTGAAGTTATTATTGAAAAATTATATTGTTTAAACAATTTGTTTAAACAAACTATGTCTCTGTTCAACTATTATCCAAGTTGCACCTGAAATTTTTTTTTAAAACTAAATCTCATGATGACACCTAGTTATCGAAAATAAAAAAAAACAGCAAGTGTACTTCGAGTTTTACGTCAACGGACGCGAGAAAAACGATTTCTGCAGTTCTTGGAATTCGATTTCCATGTGTTTCGTTGGTTTTAAAAGTGATCGATCTCGATAATTTCACTTTTTTTCAATAAAATTGTTAATAACAATGAAGGCTTACGTTTTATGGAAAAATTAGGGCGAGATTCTCCAAGAAGATGAAATTTGACTTCAGAAAAACCTTGGCTGGATTTTTTATAAACTTTCTACATAATTTTTTTTATGGCCGGAAAGTTTGCAGGAAAAAACGTCCGTTCAGTCGTTAATGGGTTAAAGAGTGTGCGTCTATATAAGTCAATAATACAGGTTTTGAGATGCCTATATATGTCACTCACGCATTGAAGAGTGTGCGACTATATAAGAATAATACAGATTTTGAGATGCCTATATGTGTGACTTACGCGGTTGATTGCGTGCGTTTTATGCTAATATACTAGGTTTTGAGATGCCTTGGTACACAATTCACGCACTACAATTGGCGTTATAGTTAATATAATAATGAGGAGACATGCATTAGTTATATCCTTGAGAATTTACTGGGTTGCCTAGATACAGGCGAAAGGAATGAAAATTTTAAAATATCAGGGATGTAATAGTCCTCCCTCCGTAGATTAATCATCGTCCTCGATGACAGTATTATTTATTTATCTTCCCTTTTTCCTTTTTAGATATAAATTGTGACGTGGTAAATTTTACCCGTCACATGGAGAATATTTAATTTAGCAAACTCACCGGTGACAGGTGGGGTTATGTCCCTGGGGAAAAAGTCGTGAGACATGAGCCCGCACTTCGTCGTCACCCGAGAGCACTCGAAATACACTATTCGCGCACTGCACGCACTCACGCTTCCTGTCCTGTCTGTTCCATGAGCGACACGAGGACAACAGCACCGGAGGACAGGAGCGTCGAACATGAGGCACAGCCGGCTACCCAGTCCATGTCAACACTGGCCGCCATGTCGAGTTTTGGAGCCACGATGGATCGACGTTTCGATTATCGCCACCATCGATCGTTCGAGAGAAACGCACCAGACGACCAGATGCCACCACGTGACCCGGAAAATGTACCCTAGGGCGCATAGACCCTGGGGCTTGATATAAAACATATTTGATATTGAGTATTTTAGACATTTGGTGATACTAAATTTGTGCAGTTTGATGGAAATGAACACTAGTTACAATGGTGTCATTGTGTCACACGCGCCGTTCATTGTAAATGATAGAACCGCGTGTTGAGGAAAATTATTTGCCGAGGGCAATTATTATACTAGGCACGAGTTGCCTCGTCGTCTATTGGATGTTGGACATGTGACCTGTTTCCGGGTCCGCGATTGGGTCACGCGTGTAATTCGTGGGGCAGGTCGGGAATTTTGTCAGCGTCGCGTCGATCATACTCACTCTCGTCCTGCGACTGCTACTGAAAGGTGTTTTTGTTGTGCGACCGATATTTAAAAAAAGGAATTTGGACGTTAATTGCATTCAATGGAAGGAGAATTCATTTTAAGATTCGTTCCGGAACTTCAGGATGTAATTCAGGTAGCGTGAGTTACTTTTTTATTGATTTCTTTGGCAAGTGGTCCGGAAATAACGGACATTACTGAACTGATACTGACACTTTATGGCGTGCACCTCACATACCGGCCACTTCGCCTCTCTTTTCTCTCTCCTACGCAAGTGTTCTTCCGTTTATTTATATTATTGATCTTTTTTTCGCGTACGCTGAAATATAATAAGGAAATTAATTAATTAAAGATATAATTGTTAATAAATTCTAGTATTCTCGGGTGCTGACGCGCATCAGCAGATTTAACCCGCCATATTGTCGCGTGACTCGGGAAAAGTCCGAGATTATGTCATTTTATTTGACTTATCATTATTAATATGAATGTTTTGGCTTCTTTTGGTTACCGAGTTTTGTATTGTATCAAGTCCCTAGTCACTTAAATAAATCTTGTTCAGCTTTCTATTTATTAGTTAAATTCTGGTTTTTATTTCTTTTCCTGGTAACCTGTTGTGACATTGTTTGACCCCGCGTTGTGTTGATCTTTTGTTTTCAAGTCTCATCAGTGTTGTAGAATAAATTTTGTCACTCAAGAGAGTGTCTGGCGCTCAACTAAGTTTTTATTAGTGAATATTTTATTTTCAGATATTCCTTTTATATGAAATAGAATCAGTTGGGTAGCCAAAATTAAGAGTGCCAGGTCTCGGGTAAAACCTGCATCTCAAAATAAATAAATCAAATTATTATTATTTTTTTTTTTGATTTTTAATTTACTTGGTTATAACAACAGGAGAGGCACCGCAGCGATTTCGAATTCCAAGTGATATCAATTTCTGTCTCTTGCTGGATTGTGTATGTTGAAGTTTTGAGGTTGGATTGTAAAAAGAATAATGTTATTTGGGTTACTTCTAGTTTATAATAATAATAGAATGATTATTTATTACTAATTGTACTTGATTGCTATGATTCATTGAGATTACATACTATGTGTATAATACTACATTTAGATCTTGCTTTATTTCTGTTAACATATTTTTTAATTCTTCGTAATTGTTTTCGATTTGTTTGACTTTGCCATTCAACAGATCTACTCTAACTTCACTTCTGCAGTCTTCTTCTAGGGATTAGTCCAAACATGTTGAATATACGTTTTTTATATCGGTTGATATCTTTTTGGATTGGAGGTGAGCTTGCAGGTGCTGTGGGTTCATACAGACGACAATCCTCTAATATGTACTGGTAATACGCAAGGGCTCTACTTTGGCATAAAATAATCCAGGGTTGTTTCTCAATGGTTGAATTTCATATTGTGTTGGGGTGACTGGGGTTGCAAAAATAATGACGATCAAGATCCAGGTCCATTTCGCTCGGCCTTGGGTGAGGTGTTGTTGGTCCATTCTGCAACTGGATGATGCTATCAGAAAATATATATAACTACTTTTCAAGATAGGTTTTATTTAATCTTATCCCTTTATTCTGTTAAATTATTGTATCGCTGAATTGGGGTTTTGGATCTATCAAAATGAAATTTTATGATTTCAATACAGTTTGTTTTGAGTATTCTACATGTGGTTACAGGGTCTATGGGTGTTATTATAGTTGATATATATGTAATGGATATTATGCCTATTACAATGTCTTCGTACTTCAGTAATTTTGTCATAGTAATCTAAAAAAATTTTTTAAATTTTTTTCCTGAAAGTTTCAATTAAACAAAAGTATGCTTGATGTGTTATAGTATATATTCCTGATTTTTGCGTGAAATTACTCTGTGTGAAAATTATAAGCATGGAATTAGAATCAATAGCAGTAGATATTGATTTATCTTAAATTTTCTACCTAATTGATATGCAAGGTTTTTGTTTAGACGAATTATATTCAGACATTTTTTTGTTGAAAGATACTTATCATTAGGTGATTGCTCTTTATTTATTTAAAACAAACAATAAAATTTATACATAATCCGTTTGAGTGGTTAAGCCATAGTTTTACCTGAGAGCGACCATATTAGCCGGATTATGATTTCACTATTAACCAATACCACGTCGCTCCTGTCCAGTGTTCCACTGGATTGCGAGCCATGATTTTACAAGACTGTACAGTTCTAGAATATCTTGCTTGTCGTATCTTTCAGGTAAGAAAAAAGGTTCACTAGCCATTGTCATGAAAAGATGGTCAGGTATTGGTGAGATTGTTTGGATAGCAGATTCAGACATCATCCTGGCAGGAGTGCTCGATTGATGTACTTTCGTCAGACCAATCCTTTTTATTGGGCTTAGATTTGCGTCCAGAATTTCAGATGTAGTGTTTTTTCGTTTTCTTCAATTTGATATCAACTCTGATCTATCTTCCGAAATTTCTCCTTTCAATAGGCTAATGGGAGTTCCCAGAGATTGGCAGCATGCTAGTTTTTGTAACCCTGCTCCAGTCACACGGACTTTCTTTTCTCTATTCGATTTTACTATTGGTTAATATTGTAACTTTAGGAATGCCGTTCTCTACTATTTTCGATTCCTGAATGTTCAACGACGATCCTTCTTCCTGCCTTATCTCTTGTCTCAGGCGATTTCTACGTTGCATTAGGATTTTAATACTTATTCGAGATTCCTTTTCTTTCGTTTTGGCTGATGTATTTCAATATATTTTGTTTCTGAAGTTTGGATAGTGATTAGTTTTATGATCAAATAAGTGGTCTTCATTAGACTGAGATAATGGCATGTATGAGAAGGGATTGTATTCTGTGTGAGGAGTACACTGATACTGAGAGTCGAAAGCGCTTGTATTCGTTGGAATTTGAATGTATTGGGTTGCGTTTGATGCGAGGTTTGTAGCATCCTGACCATTGTGCGATGGTGTAACTTGTGCTCGTGGGCTACGGCTTCTGTCCTTTAAATCAAAATTATCTTGCTGCTGCAAAATTTGAGTTTTGGTATGATGTTTTGTTTCATAGCCAAGAGCATAGTTTAAGGCTATTTATAACGTATTCGGATATTAAGATTCTACAAAAGCTGCCATTCTGTCGGGCAAAGCGCGGATAAATGCTTCCAAATCGCAATCATTGAGAAGCAGACAAAATGAGTTGGCGGTCTCATATTTGTCCTCGAGAACCGCCTGTGCTCCTAATCTTAATGATGTTATGCGGTCGTAAAAGTCGCTTACATATTCACCGCCAGAGAGTCGAATAGTAGCCATTTCGCTTATATACCACGAGTATGCCTTACGAGGAGCGTACCGTTGCTTTAAATGATCACTAAGTTCTTTGAGGTTTGAAAAGGTTCTTCCATATGTACTGCTTCTTGCAATACCCTTTAAACGTGCCAATACTGCCGTGAAATATCGTTTTTCACATTCAGCTGGTACTACTAACGCGCCGTTCATGACATCTTCAATAAAATCTCTCACCGTCAAATACCGGAACGTTTATAATGCCTTGCTGTATAGAAAAACATTCTATCATCGATCTTATCATGGATTCATCAAGGGTGCAGGTGAAATTGCTAATAACCTTTTGAGCCTGATTGTCATTTGTTCTAAAATTACCTCTGGACTGTGACATTTTTCCTGCAGTTCTTTTAGTAAAATAACTTGATTCGCTTAGTTATGTTGACATTTGTGCTAGTTGATAATAATAATTTTTGACTTCAAATTATGTTTGACTAAATTTTGAATATAATTTTGCGCATTATTTCAGCTGACGTGGGTGTTCGTGAATTTTACCAAATGTTACCTTTATCTGTGCACAATAAAATAATAACTGCCTGAATCAGTGGTTCTTTTTTTTTTTTTATTGTGAGGAGGAAAAATGGCGAAATCTTTTATAGACGTTGTACAGGACTCTCCTAGGACGGGTCTAGGCATACCAGTTAAAACCAGAAAACCCCCTCTCAAGAACTAATACACCGCCCGTGGAACCGCCTTTCGGCTTTAAACTTCGCGGGCAGTTGGTTCCAGCTTAAAGTCGTGTACGACTCTTCCGTCGTCCGTTCGCCTGGGACCCCATCCGCGGGCACACGCCCGTTAGGCAGGCCGGCTAGCCGCGCAAACCAGGGGAGGAATATAAAGATTCCTCCCCGGGCCGACGCAGACAGCCAAGTCCGCCCAAGACGCAGGACCGCGGGTGTAGGCCCCGATGCGATTTCTACTGGCCCCCATTGTTGCCGCGCTCTGCACGCCCATCGAGCTCCATCGTCTTCATTACCAGGGTGACGAATGACTCGATAAGCATCCATATCTGTTCAGACTGGAGCATGAGAGAGACCATCGTGTCAGGAGTGAGTTGTGCGCCCACTGCCCGACCGACAGCCTCCCTTTCCGCGCCCCACCTGGCACAAACAAAGAGTGTGTGGTCTGCATTTTGCACAAGGGAACCGCAGTAGCGACACGAATCGTCGTCTCTTTTCTTGAAGCGCTTCAGGTACGCATTAAAGCAACCATGGCCCGAAAGCTCTTGCGCTAGGTAAAAGCCAACTTGACCGTGCTTTCTATCCAGCCAGGTGGCGAGCTCCGGGATCAGACGGTGTGTCCATCTCCCGATTTGGTCACCATGCCATCTCGTCTGACATTTCTCGACGAGTCTGCGCCTTCCATCCTTGCGGATGGCCTCCTTCGCGCGAGCGATTTCCTGCAGGTTTGTTAAGCAGGTGAGCTCTTTACGGAGCTGAAAGGTCTCTTTCCTTTCCTCCGCCAATAAATCTATTGGTGGGACGCTCGCCAGGACCAGCACAGCGCTCGTCGACACAGTTCGGTATGTTGAGATAATTCTCATCACCACACCTCTCTGTGCCGAGAACAGCTTCTTCAGGATAGCATGGTTGTTAAGGGCACTTATCCAGATCGGAGCTGCATAAAGCAGCTTCGAATTGACCACGCTCGCCACCAGCCTTCTCTTAGCTTCCCTGGGTCCACCAATGCTGGGCATGAGCCGAGTCAGGGTAGCCCTACATTGGATGGCTTTGGCAGTCGCGATCTGCAGGTGTTCGCCGAAGCTAAGCCTTCGATCCAACTGCACACCCAGAATCAGTAGTTCTATGTTGTTTTGTAAGCCAAAATGACTTAATTACATTGGTCCGAAAATATTCAATTATTCAAGGTTTTAATTTTATTATTACTTGAGATTGTTTAGTTGCCGTATAACGTAGCCAACTTTTCAATTGTTTGATAAGTATAACAATTAATTGAAAATTTTAATGTGCTTTTTCTAAAGAATTCTGCTGTAATTTTAACGCGCTGTCGATTTTGGTCGCGATGTATGCAGAAACTCTGCGTTCTTAGCCTTGAATGCTATGATTTCAGTGATGCAAAGGGGGGCAGGTCAGACGTATTTAATATTCGCCTGAGTGAGCTTTACATTTGTTAATTTAATAGTTGTTTAAGAGCATTAACAAAAGATATTTTCAGCGATATGAGATTGGACAAGTTGGATTTAATGAAAATGCTTGGAAAATTCTTGCAATTACAAAATTTGTTTATTACTAGCACATAACAAAATTGTTTATCAAATAGTATGAATAATGATCGGTTAGGATTTAATATAAATGAAGAAATGCCATTAATCTGATCTATCACTTTATTTTAAAAAAGAAGGATTCAAATTCCTCTAGCTTTCGACCCTCAATTTGAGTCCTTTTCAAGAGCTGTCAAAAATCATATAAATTCTAAAATTATTCAAACATTCATCACTATGAAAAATAAATAGGAAATATTTTTAACAAAAACAGAACTTACGTAAAAAAGTCAGTAGATAAATCATGTCCAAAACACTTATTTTTCATAAATGTCAATAAAATTAAAATAAAATAAAATTAAAACCTACGTGTAACGACCAGCACATATCATGGTCGAAGTCAAGCGGACACTAACTTACAACTAAACAAATACAATCGAGGATGAGAAACAGAGAGGTTGGAGAACAATAAATAAGATGGCAATATCGAGTATAAAAGTTTAAAAATAAAAATAAATCAAATTATTTCTGTTTTATCAATTTTTTAAATAAAGAATCATATAACGGATTCGAACTCTAAGTGTCCTGTCTTTTATTTATATTGGAAAGGTTAGTTTTTATGTGGATCATTTCGGAAATTAACCTTTTTTTCCAATTAGGTTCAATATCCAGGATTTTCACATCATTCCACCTAAAATCATGGTTTTTATCCAACCGATGCTCAGAGACTACACTGATTTGTTGAGAACGATGTGAAATGTTATTAAAATGTTCCCTGATTCTCGAAGAAATCTTGCGTTTAGTTTGACCCACATAAACAGTTGGACAATTGTCACATTCAATTTTATAGACCAAATTTATTCTATCATTTTTTGGAAGATTATCTTTCCCTTTAATAATCAGTTTATAATTGTTTTGATTTTTAACAGAATAAACTACATTGATGTTACGTTTAGAACAAATTTTATTCAGTCTTTCTGATAAGCCTTCAATATAAGTTACACAAAGAATACTCTCAGGAGTAAAGTTACATGACCACTCTATTGGATTATTATTTTTACTACTTAAAACTACTAAAAACTTAAGCTTAGGAAATAAGTACAATTTTCCTTATATTGGGAACTCTGAATTACCGATTGTTGATATTATAAAAAATTTTGAGTCAAAATCATTCAATACCCCGGAGGTCAATAAAAAGGAATTACGTAATGATTTGATTCAGTGTACTACACAATTTTTGAACCAAAGAAACATAAAAAAATAGAAGATAAAAAACCTTTTACGGAATTCCACTTTGCTCAACAGTTTTTAAGGAATAATTCTAATATTTTGGTGACTAAAGCTGATAAGGGAAATAAAGTAGTTATTATGAAACAATTGGATTACCAAAATAAAATAGATCTTTTATTAAATGACATAGGAACGTACAAAAAATTGGACAAGAACCCTATTAATAAAATTAAAGATAAGTGTAAGGAAATTGTTAAAAGATGGAAAATGAAGGAATATATTTCGGAACAAACTTTCAGGTCACTTAACATCACAGATTGTAATTTACCAAGAGCGTACGGGTTACCCAAAATACATAAGCCTTATAATCCAAGAATTATAATATCTTCTCTTGATAGTCCTACCTATAATATGGCTGGCTTTTTGCAAAATATTTTGAAAAAGGTTCCTAACTCTTTGAGCTATGTGAGAGATACTTTACATTTGGTTAATGAATTAAAAGATATTGTTCTCCCTGAGGATCACATTTTGGTTTCTTTCGATGTTAAGTCATTATTTACTAATATTCCTCGAGATTTGGTTGTTGAGTCAATTAAAAAAATATCTCCTAGCTTAGGTAGCGCAACAAAGTTATCCTTAAATGAGATCATTGCTAGTACATTATTTGTCATGAATTCCACTAGTTTTGGTTTTAATGGTCAGTTTTTTGAACAGGTGTATGGAACAGCTATGGGTTCCCCAATTTCTCCTATCGTAGCAGACTTTGTTATGACGGATTTAGAAGATAACTGTTTGAAAAAATTGAGTTTTAAACCCATTTTTTATAAACGTTATGTGGATGCTATTATAACTGGAATTCCATCTACAGATGGTGATTCAATATTACATTATTTTAATTCTTATCATCCTAGGTTGCAATTCACTTTTGAAACGGAATTGGATAAAACTATTAATTTTCTCGATATTAAAATTATACGAAAGAGCAAAGGTCTCGTTTTTGATTGGTATATCAAGCCTACGTCTTCTGGAAGATTCATTGATTTTAATTCTAGTCATCCTAAGTGTCATAAAGTTGGACTTATATGTCATTTGGTTGATAAAGCAGTCAAACTCTCGGATAAAGAATTTCATGATAAAAATTTGGATGGTTAAAAGAATACTTTACGATAATAATTTTCCAAAAAAATTTGTTCTGGGTCACATCAAAAAAATATTATTTAATATTAGTAGTAACAATAATAATCCAATAGAGATGTCACGTAATATTACTCCTGAGAGTATTCTTTGTGTACCTTATATTGAAGGCTTATCAGAAAGAATGAATAAAATTTGTTCTAAACATAACATCAATGTAGTTTATTCTGTTAAAAATCAAAACAATTATAAACTGATTATTAAAGGGAAAGATAATCTTCCAAAAAATGATAGAATAAATTTGGTCTATAAAATTGAATGTGACAATTGTCCAACTGTTTATGTGGGTCAAACTAAACGCAAGATTTCTTCGAGAATCAGGGAACATTTTAATAACATTTCACATCGTTCTCAACAAATCAGTGTAGTCTCTGAGCATCGGTTGGATAAAAACCATGATTTTAGGTGGAATGATGTGAAAATCCTGGATATTGAACCTAATTGGAAAAAAAGGTTAATTTCCGAAATGATCCACATAAAAACTAACCTTTCCAATATAAATAAAAGACAGGACACTTAGAGTTCGAATCCGTTATATGATTCTTTATTTAAAAAATTGATAAAACAGAAATAATTTGATTTATTTTTATTTTTAAACTCGACTTAATACGGCGATACATGTATTTAACGACACTTATTTATCAAATTGAAAGGTGAATTTTATTATTAATTTTAAAATCCTTACTTATTGTTCCAAATCTATTTCGCCTCCTTCGAAGTAATCCCCTCCCACCGCGATACACTTATGCCAACGAATTTTCCAATCATCAAAACACTTGGCAAAGTCCTTCTTCGGAATAGCCTTCAGAGCCTTCAGCGATTCGGTTTTTATCTCCTCAATCGAGTCAAAACGGTGTCCCCGGAGCGGTCTCTTGCGTTTGATGAACAACCAGAAGTCACACGGAGCTAAATCAGGTGAATACGGTGGTTGCGGAACGATATTTGTTGAAGTTTTGACGAAATGATCGCGTAAAACCAGTGCCGTGTGTGATGGTGCATTATCATGCCAAGAGTTGTTGTCCCATAAATCCGGCCTTTTTCTGCGAACAGCTTCACACTAATGAATATTTTGATGTGAAATTTGGCACAGATGTCACTAACAGTACTACCAACTTATGGAAGAAAAAAAATTTCAATTTCGAAAATCCCGGGAAGTTTAAATTTAAAATTCACCTTTAAATTTGAAAAAGTAGTATTTATTGTTCTCCAACCTCTCTGTTTCTCATCCTCGATTGTATTTGTTTAGTTGTAAGTTAGTGCCCGCTTGCCTTCGACCATAATATGTGCTGGTCGTTACACGTAGGTTTTAATTTTATTTTATTTTAATTTTATTGACATTTATGAAAAATAAGTGTTTTGGACATGATTTATCTACTGACTTTTTTACGTAAGTTCTGTTTTTGTTAAAAATATTTCCTATTTATTTTTCATAGTGATGAATGTTTAAATAATTTTAGAAATTATATGATTTTTACAGCTCTTGAAAAGGACTCAAATTGAGGGTCGAAAGCTAGAGGAATTTGAATCCTTCTTTTTTAAAATAAAGTGATAGATCAGATTGATGGCATTTCTTCATTTATATAGAATTGTTTATTGGTACAGAATTTTAGTGATGTAAGATTAGACAAACTAGACTCAAGCACAATTTTTGGACAATCTTTACATTAAAAAATATTCTGTTAGTTAATTAAGTTGAAAATTGCAGTTTATAAACAATACAATACGAGCACTTCAAATTTTGCCTTACCCAATGATTGAAATCACTGGTGACCGTTCAACGTATCTAAAAAGCACCTATTATCTTGAGGGCTGTCTTTTGTTTCTTTAAACTCAATCTGAAACTTAGTTAACAATTTGTGAATGGAAATAAAAAATTTTATATTTTTAAATTAAGTAAATTTGATTTTCTTTAGAAATTTTTAAGATAAAATCTTCACTGTTTGACTTATTTTTTATCTGATTCTGATTTGTTTTACAAACTTTGATATTAATTTTATTTATTTCGTTTTCTTTTGATGTGTTTTTATTTATTTTATTAGATGTAAATAATTTCAGGTATGCAAGATTAGGGAAACAAAATCTTGACTAATTGTAGCAATTAGAGAAGTTATTTAGTTGGGTATAAATTATTGAAAATTATTAGATTGAGAAATGCAAAATTAGACAAGCATGACTCAAGCGTAAATTCCTGAATAATTTTCGCATTTACAAAAACTACAATATGTCGATAATTTAATTATTTATCGAATACAATTGAGAATTTTAGTGATACAAGATTGGCAAAATTAGACTCAAGCACAACACTTTGGACAATCTTATGCAATCACAAATATTCTATAAATTGTTTAAGTAAAAATGAAAGTTATAAACAATACTTGACACACACTGCGAACTTTGCCTTGCCTAAATGATCGTGATCAATGGTGACCGTTCAACGAATCTAAGAAGGACTTATACTCTCGAGTGCAGTCTTCGTTCTGTTTAAAACTTAGATAATAACTTATTTCATTCAAATATTTATTCCAAAATGATTTAATTTTGAAAAGCGGGAATAATTTCTAATTAATTCCGATCATTTAGAAAATTTAATATTTAACAATTTTAAATTTATTTATTTCAATTTATATATTAATAATTTAGAAAATTTCCGAAATGTGAAACTCAATAGTTATGTAACAATCTAAATTTCCCGAAATGATTGTGCATATAATTTTGTCGCTTCAAATTATAAATTTGGAATTTATTATTAATTGTGACAACAATAGTGACGATCCCACATCTGCCACCAAATCAGCTGTTACGTCCCGAGCTAAGGCGAGGGTAGGTTGGGAAATTAGGGAAAGGGAGGAAAGTTTGCTGATCAAATCAGTGGTAAATTCTGATTATTTATATTTTTGTGGGATCGTGGTCACTAGTCAAACCTATGCGGCTCGAGTTGTTCACAGTAATAACAAAATTTGATTATATTGCGGTGTACAAGCTTTATTAATTAAAAGATAGATATATAATAAGTATTGAGATGCTTATGTGAATGATTTATACTACTTCTCAAGATGAGAAGGGAATGTTAAGAGTTTTATGCGTTTATGAGTCAATAATACAGGTTTTGAGATGCCTATATATGTCACTCACGCATTAAAGAGTGTACGTCTATATAAGTCAATAATAAAGGTTTTGAGATGCCTATATGTGTGACTTACGCGGTTGTTTGCGTGCGTTTTATGCTAATATACTCGGTTTTAAGATGCCTAGGTACACAATTCACGCACTACAATTGGCGTTATAGTTAATATAATAAGTTTTGAGCTGCTTATATATATAACTTACGCTTTTTTCCTTGCTTGAGAAGGCAAGAGAAAGGGTTTTGTCGTATAGTTCTCCTTGTTGATAGCTGGATAACGGCACAATCCTGGCTGGATTTAAGTAGTGCTAGTCAAGTAGTACAGGAAGCGTATCAGACAATCCAACTTGCTTGCTAAACACTGGTTAAGTTCGTTTTCCGTAGATTTAACTCTCAGAACTCGACTTAATACGACGATACACGTATTTAACGACACTTATTAATTCACGACCACCGGACTTGCACCACTTAAGGACCAAAAATTATATTTACCAAGTACCGAGGTAATCCCTGTATAAGATACCGATGAAATTACGAATATCGAAGGGTCAATTCGTGACACCGACAGTATGACTTGCAGACGGAGTGATTACCGACGTTAAGTTCTTGACGACTGAACACCTACTAGCGAAAAGACAACCTCCAGAGGTAAATCTGGGGTTTATATATTATTGATTATTCCTATAGTGGGAGAGCATTCATATTTTCGTGAACCGGCACGTACCTCGCTACTCGATGGATCGGCACGCGTCTGGCAGCAATGTTATTGACCATACTTGCTGTCAATCGCGTATATGCATGAACTCGCGGCGCGTTCCAACACAGGTCATACTATCGGGATCAAAGTCCATTTACGCTCAATGCGGTACATCTTTCTCTCGTCTTTTCAGCTATGATACTTAATATGTATGTGTTGACAGGTTTGTGCAATTGTACTAAGTTACAATTGCACTGACTTATCTATTATTTTATACATCAGTTTTTAATCTTATTCTCTTATAGTATTTATGTAATACATGATCTTTTAGTGTATACATTTTGAAATATTACTTACATCATCTTGCGAATCCCCAATAATGTGATTGTTGTTATTGATTGATTATCCATTATTGGTTATCGCTGATTATTATGTACTAGTGTTTGCTTATTTTTATTACCTATTCAACGACTGATGTTAACAATAATGAATATTATTGTTATTTCTTTTCGTTAAATAATTATTAATGTTTATTTATCTGATTTCCTACATTACCGACGGTAAGGTAGTTTTATTGTTTTATACAACTCGACTACCTTGTCGATCTCGGGTAATTCCTGACAGGTGTTTCCTACTATTAGTGTTGTTATGAGGTGACATGCATTATTCATATCTCTGGGAATTTACTGGGTTGCCTGGATACAGGCAAAAGGAATGAAAATTTCAAAATATCAGGGACGTAACACCGTGTTTCCATGTGAAATCGGCCTTAAAACCAAATCAAATTTCGCATCAACCATATGGAGGGAGTTAGGCAAGAGATGATTTTGCCAAATTTTCAGATCATTATCTGCTATTTTAAATAAGTAAAGGCGGATTTTACCATTTTCGTTTTTTTTCTTTTTTTAGCTAAACTAATCATAGAAAAATGTTTAAAAAAATCAGGGTTGTTATCCTTTTATTCATTAGTTACCTATCGATAATTAGAACAAAATTTTTGCTGATTTTTGCAAGGTGTGGACGGGGATAAAAAAAAATAAATAAAAACCGTAAAAATACGCATTCTTCCAACATCTCACCAGTGTGCTCAGATTACAAACCGCGGTACCTACAGACGCGATTGCACGCCATATCCATTTGAAGCTCCTTGCAATGCTATTATCACGTCCTGTGACCTTTTCTTATTAATATAATAAACATTAATATTGATATTATGTACAAACTTGAATGTAACATTGACCATTGATGTATGTAACTAAATTGTTTGAGAAAAAATGTGAATCGACTGGAAAGAATCTACAGAGAGGAAAAATCAAAAGTATTATAAAAGAAAGCAGAGAAGTAAACAAGGAAGTCAGTATTCAGAATCGCTAGTCAACAAATCAATATCTCCATTCTCACCCCAACTGGAGATACACAATAAGAAATGCAGCCGAGATGTCATCGCGCCCTAATTTTACGAGGGTCATTCAGAAACAACAAGTAGAGTCTAGGAATGCAGGAAGTATTGATTCGAAATACACATCCGATTGTCAAAAAATTCCGACGCAGACTCAGTAAAGGATGAACGCTATAAAAAGGGCCGTAAAAGAAAATTAAATTTTTGAGCCAACAATATTAGGTAACAGAATTGGTAATAAACCGAAATGGAAATTCTTATACACACTGAAGCCAATTCAATAAATCGTGTCATATACACGGATTGACAGCACGTCTACTTAGAGAAAAAACAACTAAACTGACAAGAAATGAAATTTATTGAAATAAATATCAAAGGGGGTGAGTTCGAGAAAAACAAAATCGTAAAATAGGGTGAAATGACCAACCCCCCCCCCCCCAGGATATTTAAGGAGCCCGATTCTAAGAAGCACCGGGCCACTTCTTCAGTTCCAGTTTGACTTCTGACCCGGAAGGTCCAACACCGCGCGACAAGTCCAGGCAGTATTTTCAGTTCCAGTTCGACTTCTGACCCTGAAGGTCCGACACGTTCTCAGTTCCCGTCGTCAAGTTCCCGCTGTCAAGTTCCCGACATCAGAAGTGTTCGCCTTTGAGGTGGTTCCCCGTTCGAGTACGCGAGTTCACCAGCTGTAGCAGCAAAGGATTATCAGTGGCTCCAGCTCTCAGCTCCAGTCGGTTCTATAGTAACCAAGGCCAGTTCCATTCAAGTTAGGGATTTCCTTTTGTAATATTGATAAAGATATTTTACTGATATTTCACCCCTTTTCTTATTATTGGTTATCCTCGACCCTGTTTCAGTTTAGAAATCGTTGAGATTTCTTTATTGATCAAAAACGAGGAAAGTTCAATTATAAATTAAAAATAGGTATGTAACTGGGACGTTACACTATTTTTAGATTTCACGCTGTCCGTTGAGTCCGTTTTCGAGTCGAAATTGAAAATTGTATTTTTCTCGACTCCGTGCAAAAGAGGCGGGAAGCAGACGACAATTTCGAATTTACGAAATATGTAACAAAAATGAAATACTCTACGTAAAGGAAAAAATTTCTAATAGAAGTACATAAATGATATTTTTATATTTTAAACTCAAAATGTATGTTTAGGCTAAAGAAAATTAAGATAAAAATAATAACCTTAATATAGCTCCTCGAAAAATATCTTCTCGTCGTTTTGAGGTTCGACGACAGGATTATTTTTCGGAATTTTCTTTTTCGACGCCAGGCTGTACACGCACAGTCAACTCTTGCGGCTGACCGATCACAGACGCACTCAAAATATTAATTTGGTGCGAAGCGTAGTGGTAAAAATACGATAGATATTTTTTTAGCACGACAACCCCGTGAACGGCTTTCGTCGGAGGAAAGATTTGGAAATTATTTACGTCCAACCAAGTGTGTGTACGTTAACCAACTTTGTCGATTCCTAACAACACGTATGTTCCGAACCGCGGAAGGGAATAAGCAAAGATCCGTGTTTTACTCTCTAGAGCTCTTACCTGGAGTAAGAAGCTAGTCAGACTGCGATTTTGATTCCGAATTAATTTACCTCGTTGACTCGCATCGATGTTATTCAGGTCCGTGTTTTACTCTCTAGAGCTCTTACCTGGAGTAAGAAGCTAGTCAGACTGCGATTTTGATTCCGAATTAATTTACCTCGTTGACTCGCATCGATGTTATTCAGGTGGGGAATAGTGATGACTTAGAATTATTTCTAAGTGGCGTGATTTCCATGGGAAAGGAATTTGTGCTGACAGTGAACTCGCCAAATACTTGGTAACTTCGAAATTTCTTTCATCTGTTGCCAAGTGAGAAATTTTGTTGGCTTGGCCATTTTATTAATTTATAATGATTCCTGGATTGTTCTAACTCCAGAATTTTATATGTTTATATTTTTAATTTAGGGCCTGATACCTTAACAATTTTTTATATTTTCAGGAAAATGTTGGTTCAGGTTTTATGGCAATATGTCACTCACAGACTAACGATATTTCGTTGTCCAAGTTTTAAATTAATTTTTTTCATTTTATAAGCAGGAAAATGACCAACCTCGGACAATCAGATGTTAAAAATTCTTTAATGACGTTTCGATGAACCATATGTCATCCTCTTCAGATTTACAGATTATATCTTTGTTGTTAAAATTCTATAATATTTAAAAAAAAGGAAAATTATAAGAATAACCAACCTAAACATTCTATAAAAATAAGTATAAAAGTAAAACTAAATACCTGTAATTTTTGTCAAATTGTCTTATAACTTCAAAGTACATGTCACGATTGTTATTTTTAAATACGGAAGTCACAAATAATTCATAACGAACAGTTGTCGAAATCATTCTTACAACACAAAGAAGTCAAAATTATTGATTAAATATTTTTATCACTTTTTATCACAAAGGAAATGTAATTACAAAATTATTGTTACTATAGATGTACCTTAACATCATATTTCTTAATTTATAACTTATGTAATCAGACTGTAACTTCACTGAAGCTAATATCAGTATACTGAGAAATACTAAGCTGAAATCTATATGTGACAAATTTGACAGTGCCGTAGTAATGGAAAACCACTTTATAATAATAAATTAAACCTATTTTAATTAAAAATTTATTTTTAAGAATATAGAATCAAAATAATAAGTTTGTAATTAAATTGATGTAAAATTAAAATTTTATGTGAGCTGATCTAAAACAATGTCATAAGAAGTGTTATAATCTTTCAAGTCAGACATCACATTAATACTATTTTTTCCTTCTTTTTTTATGTAAAACATTTCTGCAATTATTCTTTTAAAATAATTTGTTTCTTTGTGTAAAATTTTTATGTTATCCCAATCAAAATTGTGTTGAGAACCTGTGTCATTTTTATTATTTATCCTATGTTTTGTAACAACATTATGGTATTTTTCATTTAAATTAATGTTTTTTTTTATGTTCATCACATCTGACAAAAAGCATTCTTCCCGTTTGGCCTACATACGGTTTTGAACAATCTAAGCATGGAATCCTATAAACAACATTTGAAATTTCAAATTTTTCCAATGGGTCTTTTCCTAATTTTATAAATTTATCTAATTTTGAAGTGTTTCTGAAAACTGTGGTTATGTTATAATCTTTTAGCTGTCTTTTAATCTTAAAAAATAAGTCTCCATAATAAGGAATAGAAACTACACGTTTGTAATCTATTTCTCTTTCATAATTGTTCAGCATCAAAGAAGACTTTTTGTCTTTATTTTTTAGTTGGAAAATTCTATTTTTGATATGTTTATTAATAAAAATTTTGGGATAATTATTTTTAAAGATCCGTGGATAGTTAATTGTACTGATGCTCATATTCCAGACAATGTAAACGATGTTCTAAGATTAGGAAATAATTTTAGCTCTTCGTTTTTAACAAAAAAGAAGGACATGGTTTTTGAAATCATAAAAGATATAGAATCAAATATGGAAAAAATAAAAATAGAAAAAGACAGAGAAGAACTTAGACACAAACTTTTAAATACTACGTCTAATTTTTTAAATAGTTCTCAAAATATTTCTGCAGTGGACAAATCCATAGCAAAAAATTTGAAAGAAACTAAATTATTTTTACAAAAAAACAGTGAATTATAAAACAAACCTTTACTAAAAAATAAAATACATTGAATAAAATTTTTTGGAATTTAACATCTTTTACATGACAATTCGTATAGACATATATATATATATATATATAAACTACCATCGGAAATTACAGATTGACCTGGAGTTTCAACTTTCGCCAAAGTGTTTTATTTTATAGAAAGATATTACAAAATAAATTTTAATTTAGATTTAGATTTCAAAAGGTTTTTTTCAGTATGTCTTCATAGTGATTTCTTAACCTAATCAAAATATTTTTAGAAATTCTTTCCTGGATTCTATCTTGAGGTTGAACAGAATTCAAAAAAGTCATGCAATTTTTAAAATATGTAGCTTCTTCAAGAAGTTTTTAAAAATCGATGTATATCATATTTTAATAAATTTATAAATTTTTATCAAAATATTGATAGTTTGGATTTTTTGAATTCTTCAAATGAATGTACTACAATCATCATTGGAAATTTGATGATTTTTCATTACCATGTTTGATTCTAGAGCAGAATCTAGCAGAAAAATTCCAAAAACATCTTAATTAGTTAGAAAAATACTATGAAAACTTACCTTTGAAATGAGACTACAGACTTTTGACAATGTTAATTAATTTTAGAGTCATTAATATTATTAAGAAAGATCTAAATTTTATGTCTTTTAGATTCTCATCATATGAGAATTAAAGTTTTGGTTTTATGTGAAAAATCATTTTCGGAATTTTCGTCAAATCTTTACGTTTTGAGATCCCTTGATACAGAAAAAACGGTTTTTACGAAAGTGTCTGTCTGTCTATCTGTCTGTCTGTCCGTCTGCAGTATAGTAATAGGTCATATACTCAATAACTCTGGATAGAAAAAAATTGTCGGATTGAATTGAGCTTTGGCATACATTATCGCAGCTGAAAAAGTAAGGACAAGTTCGTTAACCAGCTACATCCGACAAAAATTGTCAAAATAGGAGCATTTTTTGTGTTTTTAAAAAAAACTTTATGAAAAAATCAAAAATTTTAAGACTGGTTTCTGATAATTCTCGTAAAGCTCTACTAATTATCGTCATAATATTTTGCAATTAAAATAAAATTAAGAAAGTCACAGTATATTAAAACTTGAAAAAAGTCAATATCCATTTTCCTGTTAAATTATACGAGATGCGAATAAAAGTTATGATAGAAAGTATTTTACTACATAAAGATCTACAAGAGTAATAACTGTAAAGTGACATGCTTGATGACATGTCTGCTATTATATTGACCCAAAATTCACAGAATTTTTGTTAATTTCTCATTTTTTTGGCATTGGGTCAGCCTCTTTTTATTTTCTTCTATTAATATTATCAATGCTACTTACGATAAAAAACGCAAAAAAAGAGAGAAGGCAAACGTTTCGGCTACATATGCTGGGGCCCTCTTCAGTGCCATAAATTAAAAGATTAATTCAAAATTTTCGTAAAAGAAAAAATGTAGAAGATAATTAAAATAAGGATAATAATGAAACTCAAAAACTTATCTCATTGCTTGCAATTCAGAATGAAGAAGTCCAATAAGCAACAACACGAATTGGAAAAAATATGTAGAAGAAAACCGGATAAAACGAACGGAAAACTTAGAAATTTGTAAACAACAGGCCAGAATTTTTGTTTTTTTTTTTTTTTTTCCTTTATAAAGAACGGATGACCATTTCTTCGACCGTTATATTATTATATCATATAGGTTTGGTTTCGTCGCTCTTAAGGTCAATAAAACAACATTAAATAAAAATTATTAAATCAATTTATATCAATAAAAATATTAATATTTCAATAAATTTTAAGTCTGAAATTATGAATATTAATCGAATTTGCTATGAAATTATTTAACATATGATTTTCAAGTTTGTGTTCTCAAGCTTTAGCACACTTTCCATTGGTGAATTTAATTCAATTTATCGTATCTTCGTCTCTCTATCCTACAGTTTGCGTTGCTTCATCGGATTGTACACACCGTATTATAATGTAATTTTAAATTATTGAAGCCCTCAATCTTTGAGGCTTTAATTTTAATAACATTTTCAAGAATAAGACTGAATCTTCATGTGCGCTTTCGTTTCTTTGTAATTTATGTAAGTACTTATTTATTATATCAACACAACATAAAATAGTTCTCTTTGGAAAAAGAAATTTGATTGTAAATTGATTTGTTCAATTTTTAGTGACATATATATTCCATGAAAAAGACCCGCAGTGAGGTTGAAACATAGCAGAATTTTTGACCAAATATAATGAAGGAGTTTTTTATAGAATGTTGTTTTATTGACCGCAAGACCGACGAAACCAAACCTATATGATATAAAGATCTATAGAAGTTTGAACTGCAACATTTTTTCATAAGATGTATATTTTTCTTTTTAATTAAAAAAAAATAAATCCCATTGAAAATACGAAATTCAATTTTTTAACTAAAATATGTGAAATACGAAAAAAACATAAGAATGGAAAATTGTTCGTTTCAATAATTTATACAAATATTTTCAGAAATAGTTTCTGATAAAACGTATATTTTTCATTTTAATATTAAAAAATACGATTAAAATTCAAAAATTCCATTATTTGAACAAAATATGTGACATACGAAAAAAACGTTGAGATGGAAAATTATTTGCCTAAATGAGGTCTACAAATTCTCAGTAGGTCATTTTTTGACAAGATGTATATTTTATGTTTTGGTTTTAAAAAAACACTATTGAAAATAAAAAATTTCATTTTTGAACCAAAATATGTGAGATACAAAATAAGCGATAATACAAAAAATCGTTTCCTCAAAAAGAGTCTATGAATTCTCTTCCTTTTTTAAATATTTGGAAGAAAATAGATTTCTTGTAATCTTGTAAATTATTAGAAAGTTACAGAAATGTATACAGAAAATCGAGCGCGAAGCGCAAGTGTCATGATAACAATGTGTTCTTTAAGGCTGATTTTTTGAAAAAACCTTCAGAATACATAACAAATTTTAAATGAAAATTTCAATATATAAGTATAAATAAAAGGTTTGATTATTCAAAAGTAAAATATATTATATCCAATATTTTATCGAACAGCACACTTTAAGATTTCATTGGTATGGGGATACACATTTTTAAAATTACACGCCTTTTTGTAACATGTTCAACCCCAGCATATAGAATCCAGAAAAGACTTTCTAAAAATATTTTAATCAGGTTAACAAATCACTATAAAGACATAATAAGAAAAATCTTTTAAAATTTTAATTTTTTTACATACTTATTAATTTTCTTCAAAGATATCTAAATTAAAATTTCTTTTGTAATATCTTTCTATAAAATAAATCACTTTAACGAAAGTTGAAACTCCAGGTCAACCTGTAATTTCCGATGGTAATTTATATATATATATATATATATATACAAATCGTCATGTAGAAGATGTAAATTCCAAAAAATGTTATAGTTACAAAGCTTCAAAATTTTGTAATTAAAATTTTAATATAAAACTTTAAGCATTTATTGACCTTGAATTCCATTGGGAAATTTGTTGTTTACTGTTCAAATCTTCCTCCGATTTCAGAAGAACAGATAAATTAAAAATTACAAAATATTTTATTACAAAAATTGAACTTGTCCATATGATCTTGTCATATTGTAACAAGATTTGAACACTTCGGACAAAAATTTTTATGTAAAATTTAATATCGATAAATACTTACATATTCATATGAAGATATTAATGAACACATATTTTAGCTTTTTAATTTATCCACATCTGTTAGAAAATTTTTCATTTCCATAGACCATTTCATTTTTTTAATGAAAAGTCTGTGCTTAGACTACAAAAGTGTGAGATGGAAAAATTTCTAACATAAAACTGAGAATGTAAATTTTAAACTTGAATTTTATGTTTATTTCTTCTTAATAGAAAATATCTCTCTAACTAAAAAGTTTTCAAATGTACAAAATTGATAAGAAGTATGGAAATTTGAACAGGAAAATATATATTGATTCAAATTTGGAACATTTATTGGCATCAAATTTTACTGAAAGTTTATTTTTGAAGTGTTCAAATGCTTATAAAATTTCACACGATATTTCAGATTTTTATTTTAGGCAGATTTTTTCCAGAATATCGGAAAAAAGTGTTGTTTCTTAAATAACATATTTCGTAAATTTGAAATTGTGGTCTGCTTCGCGCCTCTTTTGCACGGTTTCGACAGAAATACACAATTCTCAATTCCGACTCGATAACCGAAAGCGTGAAATCTAAAAATAGCATTGCATGGAGGAAGCGAGGAGAATAAGGAGAAGTGGGACGAGCCGTTCTCACGTGCAAGAGCGACGAGGAAGAAACAAGGGCAGCGCTCGTGGCTGCCCCTCCAAAGAAATTCTGATGGTAAATCATTTCTGGATTTTCTAACTTTCATTATTTACCGACGCGCAAAGTACACCTTTTGCGCAACGCGTTCAGAGGGCGCGTTTATCAGCCCACTTTTGTGAAATTCTCTTATTCCATTACTCTAGCAATCTCCCAACTCATCTCTGCGCGCGCACACAACCATTAAGTTTTGGCTCACGTGTGTGCTCGTGAAATTGTTTGATTCTTTCCCTTTTCCTTTCTTCCCCCTTCTTCACCGTCCTTATCCTACCTACCTGTGCGCATCGTTCATCTATTCCCTCATTTCCTCCTTTTGTTACATAATTTAGATTTTTATACCAACTTCTAAATTTGACCTATCCCCACTGTACATTTTCGTGTCGGTGCTGACAATATATATATATATACGTATATATATATATATACGTATATATACATACATAATACAATAATATAATTAATATAATAATAAAAATCTGCCCGCTTCGCGGGCACATTCTCATTGCGCACTCTGCGCGCAGCTCGCTTCACTCGCAAGTTTGAGCGCGCCTAAGGCGCGCTTCGCGCTCGGTCTTGTGCTCTCCGCATACATATAAGTTTATTTCTTATAATTTGATACTGAAACTCAAACTAATTTTATAATTATATTACAGATGATGTGAATTACACATTTTCTCAAAGTCACTCACTTTCTTTTTGAATTTAAGTGAAACAGGAAATTCAATTTACTTAAGGCTCTATCAGCCTTAAGGAACACATTCTCATCATGACGCTCGCGCTTCGCGCTCGATTTTCTGTATACATTTCAGTCACTTTTTAATAAATTACATGATTAAAATAATTTATTTTCTTCCAAATCTCTCAAAAAGAAAAAACAATCGTAGAACTTATTTAAGGAAACGATTTTATAGAACAACGCTTATTTCGTATCTCACATATTTTGGTGAAAAAAATCGAATTTTTTAAATATTAAAAATCAAAACATAAAATATACATCCTGTCCCAAAATGTCTCAATGAGAATTTGTAAACCTCATTTAGGCAAACAATTTTCCAGATAAACGTTTTTTTTGTATCTCACATATTTTGTCTAAAAAATGGAATTTTTTAATTTTAAACGTATTTTTTGGAATTAAAACGAAAAATATATGTTTTACCAGAAACTGCGTCAGACAAAATTTGTAGATCTTTTTGGAACGAACATCTTTGTATTCTTACGTTTTTTCGTATTTGACATATTATCGTTAAAAAATTGAATTTTGGATTTTCAATAGTTTTTTTTTTTAATTAAAAAGAAAAATGTGCATCTTATAAAAAAATGTTACAATTCAAATTTGTAGGTCCTTATGTATTCAATAATATTGTATCATAACGTTTTTTCGTATCTCGTATAATTTAACTGGAAAATGGAATTTTGATATTGACTTTTTTCGAATTTGAATATGCTGTAACATTTCTAATTTTGATTTAATCAAAAAATGTTATCTGGATAATTTGTAGAGATTTATGAGCACTATCAAAAACCAGTGTTGAAATTTTTGATTTTTTCAAAAAGTTATTTTCAAAAACACAAAAGTAGTGCTCCATCCCTCAATTTTGATTGGATGTGGCTGGTTAACGAACTTGTCCTTACTTTTTCGGCTCCGATAAAGTGTATCAAAGCTCAATTCAATCTGATGATTCTATCGAGAGTTATGCCGCACACGACCTACAGACAGACAGACGGACAGACAGACAGACAGACACTTTCGTAAAAACCGTTTTTTCTGACTCAGGGGGTCTCAAAACGTAAAGATTTGATAAAAATTTCAAAAGTCATTTTTCACATAAAACCAATACCTTCTCATCCATGATGAGAATGTAAAAATGATAAAATAACATATTACATATAATAGACAGGGTGTACACATATACATACAACACATGCATACATACATACATGTATACACATATGCAATATCAATCCGTGATATATGTCCTTATATGAGCATAAGAATATATATAAATTTTTAAATTTAAGAATATTTCACAACTTCCTAGTTTCTTGAACCGACCCCTTACCTGTCAATGCTGAGCGTGCAAGAACGCTCAGGTTACGAGAGGCGCAAATTAACTTTTTTTCGTTCATTTGAATCAAGTGAAATATCACTTTCAAATATTTCACTTGAGTTATTATACATTTTATTTTGGTTATGTCTTCATTTACGGCTTCCTCGTAACAAATGTACGGGTAAGATGTATGGAAATTCGAAATTCATGATTTAAGATTTAATTTGAAAACCTAATATTCTATTGAATTTTTGTATTGGTTAAAATTCTAAATATTGATTGGTATTAAATTTTACTGATCGTTTATTTTTCAAGTGTTATAGAACATTACGCGTAGAGAGGCGAAAGTGAGCGAATGCAGACGAACGTGAAGTTGGCCGCACGAGACCGAATTGATCGCGATTGAGTGTTATCGAACGCGAGAATGACAGCCTGAGGCCCAAGGCCGAGGGCTGTCAGCGCGTGAGCTAACGCGAAGTCGAGATCAATTCGACCGAGTACCGCCAACTTCACGCGAGTTTGCATGAGCACTTTCGCCTCGAGGTGCGTATATTATTTTTCTCGATAAGAACATGAAATTTGGCGGCTTGAGTGAGCTTAAGGAGAAAATGCGAAATTGGCCGGGCGGAGGGGGGTGCAGGGGCCAAAGCCCCCGCCGGGGGGTTTGGGGGCGGAGCCCCCTACTCAAAAAAACAACTCTCAAAATAGAAAACATTATTTTCCATCAATAAACAATAATAACATCAGAGCAAACATTGTTAAAAAAATTTATTTAAAAGCATAATGTAATGAAAGTTATTATGATGACCGCCTCTGCGTTCAATTTGAGTATGATCGAATCGTTAATATTTTCGTCCTCCGTAACGATCGATAAATTCAACTGATTTTTAACCTGCTTTATAAGCTGTCAAAACCTTGAACGTTGTGAAATTGTATTCTATACGCTTTTCTTTTCATTTTCTTTTTTTTTTAGTTTGTGAGGCTTCGAGGTCTTTGATCTATCAACCAATCACAGGCGCGTAAGTTACTTTGCCCATGTGTTTTTTTAGTTTCGCAATATTACAGCACAGTTTGCTGCATAATACCATTTTGTCAATGCCCAACAGGCCACGAAAGCCGCCATTTTCGATGTTATTGCCGAGAAAAAATCTTTATAAAATTTTGTAGGACCTTTCAGATGTTCAAATCAAGCAGATTTTAAAAAAAATATTGAAGCAGAGATTTTTAATTCAAAAATTAAATGCTTTACGAAAAAGAGAATATATTTTAAATGAAGTACTTGACTTAAAAGCTACAAAACTTTTCAATAAATATATTGACGTGAAATTTTAAACAATTTTTGACTTTTGATTTTACTAGTAAATTATATTTCGAGTTCTTAAATCTGCTATTAATTTTACAAGATCTTCCAACACTTTAATTTAGGCAAGTATTTTTCAAGTTCAAAATCGATATATTCAATTCTATACTAAAATTATTTTTATCTTAATTTTTTTTAGCCTAACCATACATTTTGAGTTTAAAATATAAAATTATAATTTATGTCCTTCAATCAGAAATTTTTTCCTTTACGTAGAGTATTTCGTTTTTTGTTAAAAAAATGTAAGGCGAAAATATTTTTAACATAAAATTGAGTATATCAATTGTGACTGTTACATCCCAGTAACTTAAAAAATTTTACATTGTCCCTGTGCAAGGGCAACACGCCACTCACCAAGGAGAGCGAGGAAGGAATTATTTAAATATAATAAGTGTTGCTATGGTGAATTATCATATGGACCAGGTAGCTGTGCGCATGAGGTAAACCAATGTATACCCCACGTTGACGAATCGGTTTGACACATGGTAATAAGTGATAAAGAAGAACAGCGCTCTGTCTATATGGTAATGGCACTCGTGGTAATGAGTCAATAACTCACACCGCAGGCCGATAAAGTAGTAACGCTGTGCTAAAAACCTAATGAGAGAATGAGAAGTTATCAGCACAGCCTCATTAAATATAATGTCTAAATATTATAAGCATTATTATATTAATATTAATATTGTACTAACATTATATCACAACCATTATTAATATCTCGGGTAGTAACATAGTATTGACCAATATTAGCGCCATTATGTATTGATTGCTGATAAGTCGATCACAATCAATGAATGAAAATCGATTACTGATCATGGATCATAGATATAGAATTGATTGACTGATCATTGGCAGTCAATTAATGATCATACTTCGTAAAATAAATGCAGAAATAAGTAATTAAAAATGCATTTATTTGGAAACTAGATATAAAATTGGACAATAGGAGAGATGAACCCATGAACTCTTGCAGAGATCGTGCCTGGCCACCGATTCGCAATTCGTACGTGCCTTGCCACCGATTTGCGATTCGAACGTGCCTTGCCACCGATTTGCGATTCGAACGTGCCGTGCCACCGATTTACGTTGATCTGCTCCCACTAATAAAAGCATCAATAGTATATATACCCCAGATTCACCTCTGGAGGTTTGTCATTAAGTTCCGAACAGTTGTACGGTTGTTCGGTCCGGACCGGTAATTCAACATCGTGAGCAGACCCTTCGATGAACGTAAGTCTCATTGGATTTCTATGAGCAACTCAACATTCGGTACTTGGTAAATAAAATCCCAGGTCCTTAAGTGGTGCAAGTCCAGAAACCGTAGTGCTAGATAGTTCCTTTGGATTACGTGTATCGTCGTATTTAGTCGTGTCGGTTAATAGTGATTCATTTCTGAAATCGGGACGAACTAACCTATCTTGTTAACAAGTGCATGTTTGATTCATTTCTCGTGTACTTACCAAGATATGTAAGCGGATAATTGATCACATCAGTTGCTGGTGGACTTGCATCCCTTACACCATACCTCCTGCGACATTTATCGTTGTTTTGCTACTTCACGGAGACTCAAATGAAACCCAACTATCCTGCAAGGATTTGTGCCGTTGACTTGCAATAATAGGAGTGAAAAACGACAATTCTCTCTATTGCCCTCTAAATTAAGAGGTAGACAAGTAAGTTACCACCTAAGTATCATCCTGTGTGAAAACTTGGGCAAAATCTTATTTATTTATAATAAATTATTTCATTTATCTATATATTCAGTGTTTTATTATCATTGTGAACAACTCAGGGCCCATAGATCTGACAAGTGACAACGTACCCACAAACAAAAATAAATTATCAGGCCTTACCAACCTGATATAATCAGCTAATCTCCTCCCTTACATCCAAAATCCAAACTACCCTCGCCTTTTACTCGGGACGTAACAGCTGATTTGGTGGCAGCGTGGGATTGTCACTTTTGTTGTTACAATTGATAATAATTTTAAAATTATTTAACAGAAGCTAATCAAAATTATATGTGCAATTATTTCGAATAAAAATTGTGCATAAATAAAAGCTTCGAAATTTAGGAATTTTCAAAATTACAAAATTATAAGTTTAGTAAAAATAATTAGATAAGATATTTCTACTTGTCAAAATTTACATAATTGAAATTAAATCTTGAAAAAAAATTATTTTATGTGCCTCAGCCGCGGAAACTCGTTTTTCCGTTACAGCTGAGAGTAAAGCAATGTTGTATATTCCGTTACAGAGGAATACAATGTAGAAAGTGAACTGCGCATGCGCATTATAGTCTTACAGCGGAACGCAATCTATTTCTTATTCTTCTTCTTCTCACTTCTTCTTCGTACAGCGGAACGCAATCTATTTCTTATTCTTCTTCTTCTCACTTCTTCTTCGTGCAGCGTTAGCACTGACTACTACACAAGACCGATAAAATCAAAATGGCCGGGACTAGTCGGCAATTGGTACATCATCGAATTACCCTGAATAAACCTTGGATGTATTCTTTGTAGCAAGATTGTGCAAGTGAAGGGTTTAAAAAATATACAAAAGGTAAAACATCATTATTTTGATTTAAATAAATTTAAAGTTCAGAAGTTTTTCTACCTAGAGTTTACGCAGGCAATTGGGTCTCAACCATTACCTGAATAAACTTATAGTATTAAAACATTGAATATTTAAATTCAAAATATTAAAATTATTTGAATTTCTGAAAGTACTAAAAATATACAAGGTTTTGAGCTTGAGCCTGGCTTGTTTAATTTCGTACTACTGAAATTTCCAAATTGTTAGCTAAGTTTGAATTTAAGTTCAAAGCAAAACAAGAACAGCACACGAGAGTATGAGTCCTTTTTAGATTCGTTGAACGGTCACCATCGATGACGATCGACTGGGTAAGGCAAAGTTCGAAGTGCTAGCATTGTAATTGTTTATAACTTTCATTTTAACTTTGTTAACTAACGGAATATTTTTGATTGCAAAGATTGTCCAAGAATCTGTGCTTGAGTCTAGCTTGTCTAATCTTGCGTCTCTAAAATTCTGTGACATTAAACCAATTTGTTTTTTTGTTTTTGTTTGTTTGTTTATTAACAATAAACATTTTCTGTGATTTTAAAGATTAATTAAGGGTTTGTGCTTGAGTCTGGCTTAATTAATTTTGTATCACTGAAAACGCAAGTTGTTAATACACATAACCAAATTATAAATTCAACTATTGCAAAAATTAGCTCAGGAATTCGCGTTCGCGGCTGGCCTGACCCGCCTTATATCACTGAAAACATATAATCCAAGGTTAAAAGCTGCAGCGACTGCGCGCGCCACAGCAAGAATTTGCAGTGCAGTAATAGCTAGGATAAATCATTGACAATAATAGTTCAAAAATTAGTATTACCGCATTCATTTAATAATAAACAATTACAGACGATTAAATAAACAAATTTAGCAATAAATGAAATTTTCTAAATTAACAATTAAAAATAAAATTTCAGGTAACCACGATATTATAGTATATAATAATAATTGAATTATAATAGTTTTTTTTCAAATATAAATTCAACACTTTGAACAGATCCTCATACAAAAACGATAAAGAATCACTTGCAATACTAGAACAGCTGATTTGGTAGCAGAAATCAAAATTCGCGAACGTACGGTCAAGGCAACCAAGGAAGAAGAAATTAAGGTCTACAGAATAGATTATCAAAATTTTAAAAATCAAAAAAAAAAATTCTCAATTTTGCTCACAAAAGGACAAAATTTAGGGACAATTATATAAAATATTGAGAATATTGTAGAATCATCACCCTCCATGATGTGTATATAGTAGATGTATATATATAAGTCGATCAAGGTGTGGGTTAGAAAAAATAATTGAAACACTCAACCATAATTTGTCATGAGCGACGTTTCGTTGGCTTGGTTCGCCAACCAAATGTAAAGACTTCAATTTTAAGGTCAAATTTGTTTTGTGACTCTTTAGAAAGTGTTTTTTCACTGTTTTGTAAAAAAATTTGTAAAAATTATTGTGATTCCTAATTTATATGAACTTTTTCATTCAAATATAGCCTGATAAGGTTGGCGAACCAAGCCAACGAAATGTCGCTCATGACAAATTATGGTTGAGTGTTGCAATTATTTTTTCTAACCCACACCTTGGTCGACTTATATATATACATCTACTATATAAAATATTATTATGCTGAATAAATTGAAAAATTAAGATCGGTAAATTATAATTAAAAATAAATATAAAAATATATAAATTGTATGGCACATAAAAACTCACATATACTGTTTAAACACGATTCAAACACTATAATTTCAGTTTATTCCGAATTATTAAAAAACAAAGTAGGCGACTTTTCATACGATCCAAATTTAACTATTAATCTAATCAGGAAGGAAAAATTAGCCTCTTTTAACAATATCAATCATCTCAAAGTTTACATTATTCTCAACGCCATCCTTACAACAAGTAGTGTAGTAAAAATTTCCATATTAAAGCAAGAAATCGAATTTAACATTATAAATCCAGAAATAGGTACAGGCATATCCGGAGTAATTGGAAAATCATTTCCAACTCTCTTCAAAATAAGCATTCCGGGTAAAGTCTAAATATCTCTTAGAAAATTACAATATTGGAAATAAATATAATTATAATAATAATAATAATAACGATAAACATTTTATATATGGCAACTTAATTCTGGAAGGACTAATTTCCTGTTTCGAAAACAAATTCTGACATTACACTGCCAACTTGAATATCAAATAATGAATAAATAGTATCTCTAAATTATTTTAGGAATAAATCAAGAACAAAATTTTTTTTTTTGGAAAAACCTAATTCAGGATTTTTTTGGGAAAGTCGGTTTTCTAGCAATAATCGAATTTAGATATTAGATACTAAATTTATAATAATTATTTTGCACATAATAAACGCTCAGAACTACGGTTTTCTAGAAAAACTAGATTCTAGGAATCTTATTTAACTTTCCGAAAAACTATAAAATCAAAATGCCTCACGACAAAAATAGTACCACTCATGGCAAGGGGTGATGAATATACTCACCTTTAACGGAAAAAATATGCCAGTTAGGGACTTTATTCAAGATGTATTAAACGTAGAATCCAGTGTACCTGCAAATTGCGAAAGGCAGTACACAATGCCGCTACTAGCGCGATTAAAGGGTGCAGCAAGAGATAGTACTCACGGAAAAACATTTTCTACAATTACTGATTTAATACAACATCTTAAACAGCGCTTTGTCCCCCCACAAAACTTACTCGTGGTATTTGCATGAGATATCTACAATTAGGATTTCTCGCAGCGAAAGTGTAAGCGAGTTTTATGACAGAATCACCCTACTTAAATCCGGAGCTCAAGCGGCGTTAGAAGACAAATATCAGAACGCGGAGCAAATGTTACTACCCTTAAATGATTGCGCCTTAGAAGCTTTCATCCGAGGACCACCCGATTTTAATATCAGGAATGGCGGAATCACGAAATCCATCTTCATTGAAATCAGCATTAAAGTACGCACTCGAGTATGAGGCCCGACGTCAATTAAACCCCCATTTTCCTATGAACAATATAGCGGAAAATCGATATTCTACACCTTATGCAGGATCAAGGGATAGAAGCCCAAGCCCTCATGTTAGGTTTGCATCATCACCGGACATAAATAGAGCAATGGAACCCAGACAAGGACCAACAGGGATAATAAGGAGACCTACATCACCAATAGTGCCTAATTACCCGAATAATTACGCACCCCCATTTCAATACCCACCTTATTTACCCTATCAACCTTATCCGTACTATCCAGGTACGCACACATCAAACAATCCTTACCCCAATCACAATTACCCATATAAAGGAACTAATACACCCCCGAGAGCACAATCACCCGCTCCAGCTAATAAAAGTGATTTAAACTTCGACTCCGATCGCCGAACAGACGCGACGACGGGTGTGGAGAAGACAGAGCGTCAGACCGGCGTGAGACTTCTCAAGAAGCAAGAAAAATCTTCTGTACCAAACTCAGTCGAGAATCCCCGGTAGTAGAGCCTTCGTCGAATGAACTTTTACAGTCAAAGGCAAGGTTTTTAGTGGACACAGGTGCGGACATAAATGTTATTAAATTAGATGCTTTAGATGAGGATCTACTGGTCAATGAGAATGAAGCAATAGAGATTACAGAAATTACACAAAGTAAGATTTCAACCATAGGTACAGTAGACATCGAGTTAATGAAATCTAAGATCACTTTTCATGTTGTACATTCTGATTTCCAGATAAGCACAGATGGAATACTAGGTCGAGAATATCTTCGACAAGAGAAGGTAGAAATATCCTTTTGGCATAACACCATTGTAACGCATTCCAGCCCCACAAAACCTATACCGTTCATAGACAATGTGCAGACAGAGTGCTCAACTGAATTTTTTCCAGAAAATGAGGAAGAATTAACCCCTATGACAGAAAAACAAGCAGCAGGGCCCATTAAAACGGCGAGTCCGCCACCCAGTGCCAGTGATGACAGTACGACGGAAGAAGAACAGGAAAAACACCAGATGGAACAAGAAAAGGCTAATTCTACTAAAGAAAATATAGAAAAATCATTTTCACGATTTGAACAATCCTTGAAGGCACACGAAGACTGGCTGGAGAAGACAGAAGTGAATGAAGAAGCCCCGCTTCTTGAAGTCACAGCAGTTTCGGAAGGAGAAAATAATCAAGAGCTCCTTGATGCCATTAAAGAAATGGAACCTAAAAGCGAGACCGAATTCACGAACAGGATTGAATCAGCTATAAAAATAGCTGAAGAATTACTAAAAGAGACACAGGAAAATGGAAAGGTGATAAGTTCCGGAAGTAAAGAAAATCTGGACCCCGGTATTTCATCTTCCGATGAAGAAGCCCCGGCCAGAAATCTACACGCTCACACCAGAAAAAGTGTCACTTTTCACCCTGGAATAGCTTCAACCCCGGATGCTTTAGGGAAATATACCCCCTCAGCTCTAGGAAAACCCAGAGCTATTTCCACGCCCTTTCCAGAAAAACTTGATAACGACCTTTAATTTCAATCTATTAACTGACAAAAATAGTACTCGCAGAATGGAAATAAATATACCTACATACTCAGACGAACTTACTACGGATACCACTAGCTTGCCGCCTGACCATTCGCGACCGTCAATCACTTGTATCCTTCCGGCACTGCCTAAGGCCTGTGAAATGTTCAGTGGAACGGAGACGCACAGTAGTAAAAACGTGCAGGTCAGACTACGTAGCTGTCGAAAGAACCTCACTTATTTGAAAAGTAACTATGTGCATTTTCTGTCGGCTGACTGTGAGTTTGCCACCCCCGTAAGCCGACTACTTTTGGATTTGGGAGCAGTTGGTCCCCAAGACCTGAAAGATAGGAAACCTAAAATAGGAGAAGTGCTCATTACTCCTCATAGACGCTTTAGCATATATTCACTCATTGTTAAACAAAACCATTTTAATGAGATAAACGAAGAATACGTTAAAGTAGCTGTGCATAATTTGAGAACAGCTTTAGAAAAGGAAAATATTTCGGAATTTCACGTTTCAAAGCATAGAGATTTTAGTGACACATTACCAAAAGGAAATTTGCGCGAGTTATTAATTCAAGAATTCGCCAATTCAAAAATAGAAATAACGATATGTTATGGCAACGTAAATATACCCCCAGAGGAGTTACGTACTCAAATTATTTCTGAAAATCATGAGAGTAAAATTGGGGGTCACAAAGGGATGAATAAAACATATCGAAGAATTAGAGAAAAATACATGTGGCCAGGACAAAAAGATCAAGTTACTGAATTTGTCAGAAAATGTGACATTTGCCAGAAACAAAAAATTGTACGGGCTAAAATTCACGAACCCATGTTAATCACCGATACACCCCTCGACACCTTCGACAAAGTATCCCTAGACACGGTAGGGAAATTGCCTACCACCCCTGATGGTAATAAACATATTCTCACTATGCAGGACAATTTATCTAAATACGCCATAGCCGTCCCCATACCCGATATTTATGCAACCACTATCGCTCATGCAATAGCAAAGCACTTATTTTCACAATATGGAGCCTCAAGGGCAATACTTACAGACAATCAAACGGATCCCTGGAAAGTAGCCATGCCGTATTGATGGACTACATAAGGACGTATGCAGAAACCTACGACGATTTGGACCAACTTCTACCCTTCGCGATGTTTGCATACAACACCTCAATACATTAAGCCACTAAATTTACACCCTTTGAAATAGTATTTGGTAAAACCACACGCACCCCCAGTTAATTTCCAGACTCTGAAAGATTAGAAACCTACGGGACCTATCTGCAGTAATTAATATTAAGACTATCGGAAATTAAATTAATAGCAGCAAAAAATTTGATCACCGCGAAGGAACATTCAAAAGAAAATTATGATCGAAAGGTAAAACCATTTTTAGGAATTGTAGGAGATCAGGTATACGTCCAAAGGGAAGTTAAAACACACGGAAAATTGGATAATAAATACCACGGACCCTACACCCTTATAAAAATATTAGACAAAAACAACGCCATGTTGGAAAAACTCGACGGAAAACTATTCCAAAAACATTTTATTAAAATTAAGATAGTGAATAACAAAAAATTAAAAATCAAAAGGAACAAGCGGCTTCTCGACGAACCGGAACCAACCGAGGAAGACTTCTCGGGTCCTCCAAAAGAGGAGGAAAATACAAATCTTATCTATCTGTCGCCCTAGAGAAGTCTTCCTTCAATACAAAATTCATAGTTTTACAACTTAGCTAGTAAAATTCGCTAGGATACCCCTACGATTCATTGACAGATGCATTACCACTAATGTCATTACAAATAAATATCGTCGTTATTATCTTTCAAGTTATAATGTTATACATTATAGGATTACCAAAGTTATAATTATTTAGCACCACTCATGATTCATATCATATATCACTACTAGTGTTATAGATATATTCTCAAATACACATTATAGCTAGATTAGGCGTACATTACTATTATACCCATATACAAATTATATTATACCCATCTATACAAATTTTGCAAAATAAATTAGAAGAAGTTCAAACGTAAGATGTTCAATCAATAATTCAAATCCCAAAACACCTATAGTATTTTATAATATTTATGCAATTGATTTGCAGTTTCAAAAACTCATATATATTTCATATTCATATATATATAACTATATCACATTTATATTAAATAATTTTTATTGTTTTACATCGGCATATCCTGATTTCACGAAAATAAGGAAATAAAGAAATTAAGGGAGAGGATATGGAGGTTGCCTTATTCTTTCCTCTTTTATCAACACAACAACGTAACAGAAGATAACATCCCTGATAAAACTTTGATAAAATCCTAACAAAAACCTTACTTTTATAGACAAATAGACAAACAACAGGATTATTACCGAGATCCTAGGCCAAGCAACAATGATCTGTACAGGAATACTTCTCATCATGACAGGCACTACAGGAACTACGAAGTCCAACCTTTCAATAACAACCTAGGACTATTCTACGAAAAACTGGAAACTATCCGCACTACCCAGAACCATTGGAGGTTTGTTATATTCATGGACCCCCAAAAACTACAAGAACATCTTCAATTTTACAAAGTAAAGTCAGAAATTCAGAAAATCTACAAAACATGCCCAAATCGATTGAAAAGTACTAATTGCAAGGATATGATAAAACTGGATCGCCTCAATGAAAAACTACACCAACCTGAAGTTATATAGTAAATGAGGATTTAAGTGAAACACTAATAGAACTACACCAGGACATACCCCATGAAATAATTCCTCCCAGGACCATGCATAGGCGAAGAGCACCTCTTCTAGGATTCATAGGCAGTATTCTAGGACCAGTAATAGGGGTAATGACTTCCGACGATGCAGAAGAATACAAAGAAGCAATAAATGACATTTATGAAAAGCAAAATAACATCAGCAAAATAATTGGAAAACAAACACACATAATAAAAGCAGAAGTAAATAATATTCATCAGGATTTAAACAAGAAAACTAAACAAATTCAAAACATTCAAAAAGAATTAAATGAAACTATCAACAAAATAGAATCGCAAGGACAATATTGGAATGACATGATCAATGAATAAGCTTGTGCCAGCCAACCTAACCTAAAAATGAGCAATAAATAGAATCAGTAAAATAGTTATAATATTGATTCCCATAATTTAAGTAAAGGTCAGACAAAAGAAAAAGTAAAAAAATAAAAATTTAAGATGGAACTTCGGAAAACGCAGTTACTTCTAGTGAATTGAAGAAAATGATCTTTAATTTTTAATTAAAACAAAATAATTTGACATTCTGGGCAACTGAAGTTTTGTGCGGTTGCATGTAAGAGGAAATTCTGTTACAGAATTATAATTTTATGATAAATTTTACAAAACCATGCTTCAGTTTCATAATAGTAAGTAAAATTCCAGAAAATACAGTGCATTCTTGCAGTTTGAAGATTTATGCTAAAAATCATCTTAAAGGTCGTCAAGTTTTACGTTAACCTTGTAACATAGAAATTTGGGGGTTTCCAACAGAATCCGACTATACCAACAATAAGAAATAAACATTTTGAAATTAAGAAATAATTTCTATGGAATCATATATGTGCATGCATATTATGTGAATTATATGTATATTATACATATACATGCATATATATATATATATGATGTTATGAAGGTATAACAAGGTATGGTTATAAAAACCACTACCACGAAAGCCTCAATAAGCATGGCAGCACGAATGCTCCTCAAGCAGTATGCTGCCCTGCTAAAACTTTATTACTATGGTAGTCCAATCCGGGTGGTCCTATGTCGAAAATTGACGAAAATCACCTCGCAACCTGAAAATATCGTATAATCCGAAACCTATACACCCTCAATTATGCATACTCAATATGACCAATTATATACCAATATTATCATACCAATTATGACCTCAATTATGTAGCCCAATCCAATCGGATTGGGCGAGATGGCATGGTGACCAATCCGGGAGATGGACACACCGTCTAATCCCGGAGCTCACCATCTGGCTGGATAGAAAGCACGGTCAAGTCGGCTTTTACCTGGCGCAAGCGCTTTCAGGCCATGGCTGCTTTAATGCGTACCTGAAGCGCTTCAAGAAGAGAGACGACGAGTCGTGTAGCTACTGCGGATCCCTTGTGGACAATGCAGAGCACACATTCTTTTTCTGTGCCAAGTGGGGCGTGGCAAGAGAGGCTGTCGGTCGGGAAGTGGGCGCACAACTCACCCCTGACACGATGGTGTCTCTCATGCTCCAGTCTGAATGGATATGGGTGCTTATCGAGTCATTCGTCACCCTAGTGATGAAGACGAGAGAGCTCGATGGGCGTTTAGAGCGCGGCAACAACGAGGGCCAGTAGAAATCGCAACGGGGCTTGCACCTGTGGTCCTGCGCCCTAGGCGGTCTTGGTTGTCCGCGTCGACAGGGGGAGGAATCTTCTTCTTTTTCAATCAAATTAGGTGCAAATATTTGTTCGTTTAAGCCCTCCTGTGTGCACCCGTTCCAGGAAGGGCATTGGAGTTTTCCTGATGATTAAATTCTTGTTCTTGAAATTGTTGTTGTTGTTGCTGTGGTAATTGCTGATAAGTATTTATTTTCTTGCTACAATTCCTAGATGTATGTCCTGGTGTATTGCACGAATAGTAAATAATTTCAAAATTTTGACCTTGATTTAGTTTTTGATTAAAATTTAGATTTTGATTTCTATTTTCATTGTAGTTCATATTGAAATTTGATCTTTGATTAAAATAGGGGTTTTGATTGGAATTCCTACCTTGATTTTGAACTCGATTAAAATTCTTACCTTGGTTGAAATTTTGTCCTTGGTTGAAATTTCTATTGAAATATCTGTTGAAATTTGAATTTTGGTTGGAATTTCTATTCAAATTTGGATTTTGATTAAAATTTCGACTTTGATTATTTTGGTTAAAATTGCGATACATACTCTGGGTATTTCGATTGAAGTTTGGGTTTCGATTCATCTGTTTCCTTGGGAAAAATTAGGGTGGGATGGGAAGCTATTTATATCTGTATAGTTGTTTCTACTACCTCGTTGATTTAGGCTTTGCACCTGGTATCTCTGTGGGGTCTCCACTGCGTTCCCTGACCTTGCCTATTTCCCTGGTATTGATTATTTTGTCTTGTCAAGTTATTTCTAAACTGATTGCTTTGTGAATTTTTATTTGTTAACTGTTGAAGATATTGAAAACAGGTTGCTGCTGTGTGGCCTATTTTCTGACAGATTTGACATTTTATTGGTTCTTCTTGTGCTAAGTTTATTTTATTTGTTTTTGCAAATTCGCGGTTATTATGTGATGATTTCTCAACTTCTTGGAATAGTGAATTTTGTTTGTATCCTCTTCGTAGTTCGTTCCTTGCTGTCAGATTTATCTCTTCTCGTATTGCTCTTTCTACTATTTCGTCAAATTTATTGGCTGTTCCTATTCCTATTTCTAATTCTGGTTTCAAACCTCGGAGAAAACAAACGATCGCGTCTCTTTCCAAGTTTCTTTCAAATTCAGCAGCTTCCTTACCATTATTATTTTGTTTATGACATTCGAGGATTTCTGCTACTATTTCTTGTATGTGTGTTGCGAGGATAGAACACTTTCATTTTCCCACATATAGTATAATCATTATTAATTAATGCCGAAATTCTAGTTTTAAAATTGAAAAAAATAAAGTTATTATAAAAAAGGGTATATTCTTTTTGTGTTTTTCGGTATTTTGTTGTAAGATGATGTTTATCAACTTTTAAATTAAAAAATAAATAATTACTGTTTTTTTCTGAATATTCTATAATAATCATACTATTATTATATTATCATTAATTATAAAAATCAAGAGAGAAATAAGGATGAATCAGTTAACAATAATTCTTCTTACTATGATTCGTAATTTTCTTTTCTTATTTATAAGACAGAGGACACTAATATTAATAAACTACCACTAACTTAAACTTGTATATTATACAAATGAGTATTCATACGTTAAATAATAATTTCAAAGAAAGAACCAGTATTCATAATTTCAAACTCTTCAGAAGTGGAAAGTAGTTAGAATTTAACGTATAAATATCATCTTTTTTATTTATGCTATTTTTATGACATTTAATACGAATCATTCCTGATATAAGTCTCTTTTCATAAATAATTTCGGAATCTACTGCAACAGTCCTATTCCATTCAAATTCATGTCTAAAATTAATTTGATGCTGAAAAACAACTGATTCGTTATTTTTATTATTAATATGTTCCTTTATACGTGCCTTTAAAGTTCTTTTTGTTTCACCTATATAACACGCTTCGCAATCTTTGCAAACGAATTTTATAAACAACATTAGTTCTATCCATTTTTTTGGTGCTGTCTTTACCTAATTTGATGACAGAGCTCAAATTTTTATTAACAATTGGGATAGTTGAAATATTGAATACTTTCAAACTTGAAGATAATTTTTTAAAAATTCTTTCAACAAAGGGCAAGCAAATAGTAATATTGAAGTTATGAGAAACGTACTTCTTTCTTTTCCTGATGTTTTCATTATGGATAGAATTAAAAGAAGATCTAATTTTTTCCAGACGGATTTTAATATTCTGCTCGATAAAATTTGAAGGATAATTATTAAGTTTTAAAATCTGAAAAACTTTACACAAATTCTCATGATGAAATTCATGATGAGATAATAAAATTGCTCTGTCAACAAGGTTAAAAACAATATTTTTCTTTTGTTGAGTTGGATGTTTTGAAGAATAGTTAATAACTCTGTCAGACGATGTTTGTTTACGAAACCAATTAGTGGTCGTCAGCCATTTTTATGGCAACATAGCCCCTTCCAACCCAGTCGTCGTCGCTGACGTAAGCCACTGGGATATGCCTGGAAATATCGGCCACATGCACTTTCGGTTTGGAAGTAAATCATCAATTACGGAGTGAAAACTTGACGAAACCTCGCAATTCTTTCGTGCGAGTTTCGTGTGAATCTGTTGGTTCTTATTGCGATCCTATTTTCATGGTTTTCACTCCCGTTTCCTCGTAAAAAGGCGGAGATTCGAGGCTGGGCCGTCTCATATAATAGTTTATGAATTATTGGATAACATTCAGAACATGGTAGCAGATTCAGTATGATTAGAATAATAATGTGGCATTAGGACTCATCAAAAAACAAATTGAAATTTACAATATCACAACTTCGGATACCTCGAGGATGTCTACGATAGACTTATAAGTATGGGTGCATTGCAGGACGTCAAAAGAATTATACTTAGATAATGGATTTTAAAAAATATTATAACAAGGCACAAAATTTGTGAGGCATAGATTGCTACAGGGTCCTGAAAAAATTAAATGAGTTTTGATTTAAAATGAAGTTAGAAAACAGACTCGATAAAGATCTATACGTTGCAGAATTTGACCTGGCCTTTCCGCTTACATTTAAATACAATTGATTAACTTAATGAAACTTTCATCTACTCAATATATTGGCTTTGGATATTTTTGAAAGTATATTGTCACACTATTTTGATATGTAATTTTTAGGAAAACTTTACATGATAGAGTTGTAAAAATGTATTCATAAGTGCCATTTTTTAAAATATATTACAGTTGCGAAGTCCCAAGGACTCAATAGTGTCCTATACGTTGCAAGTTTTGTCCCGGCAAAGCACTCTACGTCCTTGAACATTACATCTATGAACTGAAGTATCTTGGAAAGAAAGTTTTGGTGAGGTTTTGGCCTAAAGATAATAAGTTTATAATATGACACAAATTAAATACGAGAACATATACTCTCAAGCAATCAAAAAGAATATAAAATGAAACTGTTGTCTAGAATTTTTTAATTTCGTTTAGGAATTCACATAATTTGTACATAAATAAAAGTATCCTTATCTAGACCACATTCACAACGCTTTGCGTATCATCAGACACAAATGAATTAAAACCATATTTTATTACGTTCAGCAGGACATCTATCATAAGATCCTATAATTATTATGCACCGAAGACTATGTGTAGCAACAATTCAAACGCGTTATGCAGGAAATCAGTAATTAGTGCTGGATAAGCACTAGTATCTTGGAAAGGGGTTCTTGATGATACGTTAACCTGAACCAAGCATATGACGTGATGACATTAAGGGAAAGACAAATCGAATCACGTAAATAGAATCTTGACTTTTCAGCATTTTCAATTTATGTAACCTCATTTCTGTGCAAAAGCGATAGGAAGTTGATCATGTGTGGAAGTAATTGCAATGCACTAAAGCATGTCTGTCTGATCATAGATGTTCACAGTTATAAAATTTATTTTTTCAGTAGAAATTTTTTTTCTATAATTGTGAAACTTTTTGGCAAAACAAACGTATTGCCACATTTCATATGTTTTCGCTAACAAATATTTAATTTCTAAACTCCAAATGTGAGTTCCGGATATTTCAAACTTTTCAAAAATTAAATATTCAATTTATTTTGTGTCCAAACGGGCGGAAAAAGTCGCATTGCATGCTTGTGCGTAGAGCGGCATGCAGTCAATTGTGCCTCGGCGTCAAAATCGGGCGAAATGTTCATACCGCCCGCTTCAAAGGGCGATAATGTTCATACCGCCCGCTTCAACGGGACTTACCCTCAATAAAAAACAATATCACTCACGATTATCTTTTGAGTATTTATTCACGTAAAACTAATTGATGCGACCGGTTGAGATGCGTTTTTCTATCGAAATCATATTTTCTTCAGTCTCCTGGTTTTCTGCAAGTAGAAAACGAGACAAAATGAAAATTCCTGTAGGTCTTTTAGCCGTTTAAATAATAGTTTGAAATGGTTCGCGAAGGGGGACTTCCACCTGAAAATAAAGTTTGTTTTGGGCAAGCAGCATTTTCATAAACATAGCTCCCAAGTTCCCACGAAACCATGAATTAAATGACGACAAAGGGCAAAATTTATTACGAAAAATCCACACAGAAATATCAGTCATAATCAGTGATCTTCATATGATCGTCCTGATTGCATATCATCATTTATTCCTGTAGCGGTATGTCCCTTATTACAAGTGATTATTCGAGGCTTCTATTGTCTTTGGATGAGGTATTCAGGTACAAACAGGAAAATTAACAACAATCTACGATGTCCCTTGGAAACCAAGGCTTCAAAGTAGATTTGCTGGTACGTGTAGCAAGGTAAAGTCTAGAAAAACGCTCGCGATGCCTCTTCCGAGTAAAAAGCTGTACTTTTTCTTAGTTGGTAAAGAGATTGGAAGGACTAACAAGGATTGCGATATCCCAAAAGGCCTCAAAGCAATCTTGTTATGAAAGGAAAGGATGTTTTACCCCTGTTCCGATGTTGCGAATAATTCGCTTTTAAAGCAACTGAAGTGGAGGAATCCGAAGAGTCGAGAAACCTTTAAACGCTTCACAAAATAAATCTAAACTCTATTGAAACGCGGAAACACACTTTGGAATTTAACGTTATGCTGCTCACTTTCTAATCCGGTGGGCTGATTCGCAAGGATTGAGGAAGTTCTCCAAATCTATTGCCTAGATGACGCTAAAATGCACCCAGGCAAGAGATGAGCCCTCCTCATTAAAGGCCTTGAACCACCGTTAAAGAGCGAAACATAGACACAAATATTTTTATAAGTTTAAATGCCCTCACTGGTTACGCAAAATCGCGCCAGTGCCTGCTTGAGGTAATTAATTGAAATTAGATAAGATTATTTTGCGAATTCAATAGTGTGATTCTTATAAACTAATAAAGTATAGTATATTATGTGCCTAGGCACACAATGAGGGTGAATGCGTGACGAGCGACAATGCTCGCAGGAGATCGAAGCCAAGGCGTAGTCGAGACGTAGCTGAGGCAAAGCCGAGACGAATCCGAGGCGCGATCAGTCCTGCGGGCATTGTCGCGAGTCTCGCAATGTCCCGAATTGTGTGCTTTGGCACATATTCTATTTTATGTGACTGTGGTGCGGATACGAGTTTTTATGCGTACATTGGAATCTAATCTAGTACTTATTGTAGTTGTTTGCTGCGCTAGTTGTACCAAGCGGGCGCAAATTGCCGACTAGTCCCGGCCATTTTGATTTTATCGGTCTTGTGTGGTAGTCAGTGCTAACGCTGCACGAAGAAGAAGTGAGAAGAAGAATAAGAAATAGATTGCGTTCCGCTGTACGAAGAAGAAGTGAGAAGAAGAAGAATAAGAAATAGATTGCGTTCCGCTGTAAGACTATAATGCGCATGCGCAGTTCAATTTCTACATTGTATTCCTCTGTAACGGAATATACAACATTGCTTTACTCTCAGCTGTAACGGAAAAACGAGTTTACGCGGCTGAGGCACATAAAAATATTTATGCAAAGATTAAATAAGTAAGTGATATCTTATTCTAATTGAGCCTGGATCATCTCAGTTTATATCAATGTAGCAAATTCAGAACTTCTGTGGGGTGAAGAAACTGGAAAGTACAGTAATCAATTCTTTCTTGCCTCATCGAAATATATCACCGCGCCTTTACTATTTGGAAAGTTTTAATTCCTGCGATTGTACATCATAGATGTAAAATGCCCTACCGGTGCGAAACTTGCAATGTATAGAACCCTATCGAGTCACTTTCAAATTGCAGCTGTAATATTGTAAGCACGTCCCATCCACGAATTCAATCTGTCACAATACAACGTTGAAATTATCCATCACCAAAATTTTAATTGGAAAAGGGCAATGTTTTCTGAAGTTTTTCGATTTTATGAGGACGTAAACTAGAATAATTTGTGACAATACCTTAGTAAAAATTATAAAGACCACAATAGTATGTAATTTTATAATAAACGTACACTTTAAGAAAATTCGAAGCAAATCTCAAGGAGTTTGTATATAATTCATGCCCCAGCTATAAGAAACTGTAATAACTCAAAATTAATCAGTGGATGTCACTTTCATTGAAGTTTGACGCAAATTTCTAAAGATAAACACTTTGATTAAAGAATTTTCTAGCGATGAAGAATCTGGGAAGTATCCATTGCTTCATTCTTTGTTATCTCATCAAAATATATCACAACGCCTTTACTATTTGGAAGGTTTGAAATTCTTCAATTATACATAGATGTAAACAAGCTCCATTCACGAATCCAATCTGTCACAATGCAACCTTGAATGTATATATCGTCAAAAATTTGAATTGAAATGTCAAAGTTTTCGAAAGTTTCACGTTTGTATGAGGATCTAAAGGGCTTTGCCAGCCCAATTCTTTCGTCGGTTAGTTCTCTATCGAGTCCGGCTCACATTCTATTTGTGATATTTATGTGTAGATTACATGAATAAGAATAATTCTCAAAAATACGTCATTTTAAGTATTACAAACCAAAATATTGATCGAAAGTGCGTTGTTCTAAGAAGTGGATATGATGGTAAAAATACATAAGCGCTAAAAGAATAAAAAAATTTATAAAACGAAACTGTTTTCCAGGCTTCTTGAATTTAATTTAAAAGTTCACATAATTTGTACATTACCTGGAACAAATTCATAACGCATTGCGTATTATCAGGTCTAAATTAAATAAAACCATTTTTTGTTTTGTTCAGTTAGACAACTATCATATAATCCTATAGTTATAAGGGTGTCCCGGTACTTAAGGTACACATTTATATTTTTGAATTCCAAAAAAAATGAATTAAAAACTTATAATACAAAAAATTTGTGAAGTGTATAATTACCAAGTAATCAGCAATTAAAGATTAACCAATCAAAAAAATGCGTTGGGTAGACGACAGTTCATGTGTCATCGCTGAGAGAGTGTGAGAATGCAAGTTCAGATCGTATAATTTGCCCTCAGTTTATTTTTGTAAGAGGTTTTAACTCTTTGGTGCAACTTAACACTTAAAAAAGATTCGAAAATTGACAAGCATCTTTTTCGTAGCAACAAAACTAGAAAACATTGCTTGATGAGTTAATTACAATGTTTTCTAATTTTGTTGGAACGAAAAAGAGATTTTTCAACTTTCAAACCTTTTTTAAGTGTGAAGTTGCACCAAAGAGTGAAAACTATAGGATTTTATGATAGTTGTCTAACTGAACAAAACAAAAAATTGTTTTACTCAATTTAGACCTAATAATGTGCAATGCGTTGTGAATTTGTTCCGGGTAATGACCCTGATATTTATGTACAAATTATGTGAACTTTTAAACAAAATTCAAGAAGCCTCGAAAACAGTTTCGTTTTATAAACTTTTTATTCTTTTAGCGCTTATGTATTTTTACCATAATATCCACTTAGTATTTTTTTTACTAAAAATGACACATCAAGATATTCAAGTTTGCACAACAATGATCAGTGAATGTCTTACACACCCTTCAAACTGTAGCTATACATATTATTTCCGAAAACCTTGTTCTTCCACTCAATATGTACAATTAAAGAACTTTAAACTTTTCAAATAGTAAAGCCGTGGTGGTATATATCGACGAAATAAAAAAGAATTGAGCAATAGATACTTCACAGATTCTTCATCGCTAGAGAATTCTGAAATCAAACTGTTTTTCTTTAACAATTTTCGGAAAAATTTCGTCAAACTCTCATTATAATATTACTTAATATTGTGGCCTTTATAATTTTCAGCAAGGCATTGTTACGAATCATTCTTGTAAGTGTAAGCTAAATATGGATGTGGAAAACAGAATGTATGCAGGATACGCTAGAAACCTATATATCCTTAATATTGGCCCGATAGAACTGTTTACGTTGATATAAAATTTAAAAATTTCTTGAGGCCATGGGCCAACCTGGTCAGACAACTAAATTCCTACTTCACCGGAAATTTTTCGGGGGTGGTTTTCACCCCCTCAAAACCATTTAGGGCACGTAAGAAAAAATACGTGTCACTTAGTGTTTCGAGTACTACATTATATGTGAGATCGAATAAAATCGGAGGGGGACACCTATCTAATGTTCCTTCTTAGTGCAGCAGCAAGTATTAACATTGAATTTTTGAGTAAATTCAATAAATCTACACCTCAGTCCTACGATTTACGAATGATTCATAACACAAGACGCTCAGATCGGGAAATATTGAAACGAAGACGTTGAAAAAGGAGATTGTTGTAATGGGGTATGTTTTTCAATAATGCCTGAGATTTGTTCGTTACTATATTGGTTTGATTTGAAATCTAGGTTCTGCGACTCAAAATCCATAGAAATACGATGCTGGCATACTAATTGCTGCATTAACAGTATTTTTTGGAGGCTATGTTACGGAATTTTTAGTATTTTGACTAATTTGGCTAATTTGACTCCAAAGTTGAATTTACTGGCTTGAAACCCATAAAAAACATGTTTTCCCATCAAATACTCAAGAATGAGATTTTTAAGGCTATTTTGTAAACTAATCGTAAAAGGTGCTAATTTGACCTTAGATTTGGTTTCAGCGAATTAAAATATTAGATGTACAACTTTTCTTCCTCCTATTTTTTCCCAAATTCGAGGCTTTATTTTTAAAACGTCATTAACCATTTATGATTCAAAGTATTTTTCGTCGCTATCCACTACTTTTTTAATCTTTCTGTCACTTGTCGGATACTATCTTGATAAGACGATGCGTCTTTTCAAGCGATCCACGAATCGATCCATTATTTGACTTCTCCATAAGAGCGGAAGTGCCAATGAGCCAGGCCGTGTGCCATCGATTGAAACAAATGGTATTCGGGAAAAGCAACGTCTGGAGAAGCCTCACCATAAGTACTTGAGAGCATTCGATGAACCTCAACCGCAGTATTCTTCAAATGAAGGTAGAAAATCAAAACTGTTCGCAAATGACGAGAATTTGGCTTTAAAACTGACATCTTTGATCGAGAATAAATTTATGATGCAAACACAAATTCACTAATGTGGTGCTGTCGTTCTGTTGGCAGATGTCCAAGCTTATTGTGTGAAATTTTTTATCAACTTATTTCGACCGGGACCTACCGCTGTAGCCATCTATCCAAAAACGGAAGAAGCAAAATTGTACACCTAATACATGAGAACACATGTGTCTCCTCAGAAGCTCTTGACCTTTTTTGTATGTCAGTGTAATCTTTTAATAAAGAGTTTATTGAAAGGCTTTTAATAGTGATCAATAAGAGATGAATTTGAACACTGCCACCTTTTTCCATTTCATAAGTGTTCTGAGGATAGCCATTCAGTTTAGCTCGTAATAAATTGTGATAAGAAGTAAAAAATATCAACTTTTTCTTTTTTTCTGCAAATTAATTGTCTTATACTGATAAACTACTACCAGAAGGAATCATTCTTTTATGTATAAATATAAGAATTTATTAAAAATGGCCAAGAATTAAATTGTACATTTGATATTCCTATTATAGTCTGGAAATCAGCAACTCTTCACTTATTTCGGGGTAAAAATACTGAGTATGGATAATCCAATGTATGCTGAAAATGTAACAAATAAGACAATCTCGCACTTCGAGTATATTCAAATAGAATATGGCTGATGTGTAGAATGACTACATTAAATTCTATCCCCGTTCTATTTATGTTATTTGATTTAAAGATTTTTTATTCACCTATTCTGACTTTTATTTCGAATGAATAAAATAATTAAATAGTCGAACCTAACAGACGTTGGGTTTGAATTTTCATCGATGTACTTCTGAAATTCAAAATAAAATAATAAGTGGATAACTCACCATAGTATTTTCGGTGTTGAGAAATGCATCAAGTTCTAATCTTGCCTGGTTGCAAAGAAGAAGAATATTTTCTCGATGTTCATGAGCCGTGTAAGCACTGTCGGTGAAATCCTGTGTCCTTTCAATAACATTTTCCAATGTACTCATTAATGTTTCCCTAAAATTTGGTTTCAAATACGAGTTTTTTGGCCTCTCTATAAGTCTTTTAAAGCTTTTTAAAGCTGAAAAAACGGTACTACCATCCCAATCTTTTTGTTCAGGACTCTGAAATTTATTTATTGTGGATTATTTTTGACCTCAAAAACTAAATCATGGTGGAAATTATATTCTACAGGCCATTCCAGTTAGTAATACAAGGAGCATACATATATAATTTTACGCAATAGATTTTCATCAACTATATGCACATTCCTTCACCACATTTTTTAGCATTTAGAGCTCAAAAGTGCACCAAAAGTTTGCACCACTTATTTTATCCACAGTCTGGAAATGATGTTTTATATAAAACGATTCAAAATAAATCCACCTTAAAAACTTATAATTTATAATTTGTAGTATAAGAGACCCATGCTAATTAATTTGTTTCAAATATTTTTTTCCGTGTTATAACTGTTATAACTCTCGCTACGGAGAATTATCTATAAACTCGCCCACTAAAAATATCAAGACGCAAGCAAACTTTGATTGTGCAGACATTTAGTATTTTAAGACTGGCAACCAAGGGAAATGCGTGCTGATCCAGAGTTCAAATTTCCGCAGATGGGAAAGAGTAAGAAAAAGTATATTCTTTACTGTCTCAGTAGTTCTAGTTACAACCAGGTTGATGCAGTGACTGCTATTTTAATTTGAACTAATTCACCCCAGAGACTTGTTTTGATGATGCTTAGGTGGGAAATTTGAACGATTTTGGGCTTTCATTCAGGACGATATTGGAAAAAGGAATTTAAACTAAGTGGGAATTCTTATCTATATCCCAATATTGTAAAGGGGTCGTACTGACTGAACATTCGAGAGCATTCCATGTCTAAAAACTTGCTAGCCCGATTTTTGTTACGCTTTGCCAAGTAAATATTTTGATAGTGCGGACCTTTTTTGATTACGATAAATTACTTGGTTTATGTTCTATGATGCTGTCACGTATCCGTGCCTATTAAATTATATATAATAATAATATGATACAATTATATTACATTGGGTGTAAAAATACGTTTCCGCCGTTTTTTATCAAAAATTGAGCATTTGTTGTGACAGAACGAAATATTTTGTTTCATTCGAAGTATTGTTTATCGTATCGATCTTCTTGCGTTTGGCACGAATCTTGATCCAATAATGCTTCCAATTCCGCGTCTTCGTACACTTTCTGCCTTCCACTACATTTTTTGTCTTTAATGTCAGTCATCGTTCTTAACCTTTTCAAAAGACTCACGACAACTTATCTTACTTAAGGCAGCCTCACCAGAACTTTCTACAATCAATCGATGCGCCTCATCTTCAGATTTCTTCAAATTGAAGAAGTAAATCAAAAGTTCCCGCAAATGACGCTTATTTGGCTCAAAACTCGACATTTTCGCACACAAAAGAATATATTATACTGATAAAAATTCACTAATATTTCAAGTTTATCTTGTTGACAGATGTCCAACCTTACGACCGTGACGTTTTACATTTGTCAATTTCAACCAAAACTTACTGGTGGCACCAACTTTTGTAAAACGATGGAAACTTATTTGTACACCTCATATATAATAATGATATTTTTCGATTCGCAGTCATACGACTGAAAACGCGTTCCGGAATAAAATGAGTACTTTCCTGTCGGGTACAATATTTTAATTAATCTAATGTTTTTCTGTATGTCTATAACTAGTGAATAATTATTTAAAAATTTTTAAGTTCTTCGTGTGGATTAATTGTTTGTTTATGGCCAAGTTTATTCATTACTGAAAACTTTGTAATCATCGTGCATATCATCGGACTATTGGAGTGAATCAAAACCCAAATGTAAGTTTAAATAATTAAGTATATATATATATATATCATTAAATCTGTTTAACTTTTCTCGAATATTTCTCCCTTCTTCTTTTCTCTTCTGTGTCCTTTATACTCTCCCAAGAAACTATTTCATTTTATTTTGGTAATATAAGGTGAGTTTTAACTCTTTGAATCGAGCAAGAGCCCACAGTATCAATCTTTTAGCCGCTCGAGGGATTGAACGCATATTTCTCGAATTTGAGAAAATAATAATTAAATTCAAATTAAAAACAACGTCACTGTGTTATAAGGCCGTGACAAATGTATTATTATATTATACATCACTCATTATTACCTTATTCTGTTACCTAGTATAATTATCATTATAAGTATTATTATTGCTGACCAGATATAATTGTTATTACCGATACTATTACTATTCTTATCAACTCCACCTTGACGATGTCCTTCTCTTGGCTATGCAAAAAGGGCGGGTGGGGAGGCTTAGCAGACGGCCCACGGGCCACGGAGGTTGTAGTATCCCGACGAATCAGTGAACAAATGCAGGGGGCTCTATAGACGAGCATCTTCCCATTGCGTGAAGGGTGCCCTACAAACGGGTCTATCCCAGGTTGAAAGTGGGGGACGCTATAGACGCGTCTATCCCCATGCATGGAGAAGGACGTATGCCCCAGGCAGCGGTGCTCAGAATGAGTCTGCGAGTGCCTGCGAGGAATGAGTGAAGTGAATGAATGTCAGCGCCGCATGACTGTGATATGTGTCCTTCGAATATGAGAGAAGAGTCTATGGACAGGCTCTCTCTTGAGTGAGGCAAAGGGCGAATTGGCGTATGGAAATATCCCGGGGGACACTGCAAACCCTCCGCAGTCTGTGACCAAGAACATTCCAAACAATCGTTTCCCTATGACATCCCACTGGGAATGCTTCGTCGCCGAGTGGTTTCTTCCCTGGCCCAGGAGGAGGCGAGGTTGAGGTGGGACTTCGGTCCAAGGGTGCACCCATTCCCAACTATTCTGACCGACTCCTCTACGCACGATGCGCTGGTGAAAAAAATTATGGATTTAAAGGAGAAAACTGTGGGGAAAGTGGACTTGGGTGCTTCTTCAGGAGCAAAATGAAAAAATGGGGAGGTTGCCGAGGGCTCTCAGCATCATACAACAGGGTATACTGAGAAACAACCCTTGCCACATTACAGACAGTGTAAATGAGGCTACTGAGGTGTTGGACAGAATGCTCAACACCCATGAGTGTCTCCTTGGAAGCGGGGTGGAAATCCAAAAGAGACTGGAATCCCACCCCACCACGAAAAAGACGGAGATCTTTCGGTGACCACGTTCGGCGTCTCTGAGAGATACCCCAAGAAACTAGGAAGGCGAAGGACCCTGTAAAAAAAGTTAAGCTTTGGTGAACACCTTAAGATCGCAACTGCCAAAGCCATCCAATGTGGAGCAAACTTGTTTCGACATATGCACAACAATGGTGGACCCAGGGAAGCGAAAAGGAGACTGGTGGCGAACGTGGTGCATTCGAAGCTGCCTTCTGCAGTTCCGGTCCGGACTAATGCCCTGCAAAACCATGCTATCCAGAGGAAGCTATTCTCAGCGCAGAGATCTGTCGCGCTGAGAATAGTTTCATCATATAGAACTGTCTCGACGAGTGCTATGTTTGTCCTGGCAAGATTTACACAAATAGATTGATTGGCAGAGGAAAGGCAGGAGACCTTTCAGCTCCGCGAGGAGCTTACCTGTACCGATCTACAGGAAGTCGCTCGCGCGAAGAAGGCCATCCACAAGGATGGAAGGCACAAGCTTGTTGAGAAACGGCAGATGAAATCGCATGGTGAGCAGACCGGGAGTGTACGGGGTAGTCGGCTTCTATTTGGCTTCTATTCTCTCTGATGCTCCAGTTTGAGCGGATCTGGACGTTCATCGAGTCATTCGTGACACTTGTGGTGTAGACGAGAGAGCCCGATGGGTTTCGAGAGGGAAACAACGGGTTGGGCCAGTAGTAATCGCATCGAGGCCTGCACCCACGGTCCTGCGTCTCTGGCGGACTTGACTATTCACGTCGTTCAGTGGGGGTTCCCCCCCCCCGGTTGGCGTGGCTAGTCGGTTTGCCTAACAGGCGTGTGGCCGCGGAAGGGAGTCCCGAGGGAACGAATGACGGAGGAGTCGTCGCGACGTAATGCTGGAACCAACCGCCCACGATGTTTAAAGCCGTAAAGCGGTTCCACGGGTGGTGTATTATTTCGAGGGAGGGGTTTTTTGCTTTTAACAGGTATGCCTAGACCCGTCCAAGGAGAGTCCTGTACAACGTTTTTAAAAGATTTTGCCATTTTTCCTCCTCAAAAAAAAAAAAATTATACGACTTTTTATATCTTTTGTTAATTCAAACTACTATATTATTATTGTATCTAATAAATTAGCGATGATTACAAATAATATAATTGATCCCTGCGACTAAATCTACTTGAGTAAGTTGGCACGCGCCTAATCTAATGCCTGGGTCTAGCGTGGTTAAAGTACAAACTATCCACTTACGCAAATGCTTTGCATCCTAAGAAGAGTCGTAGAGGGTAGGGAGTCCAGAGTCCGAGATTCGTCTTATCGCCACGCTGTCTGAAAATAAACCAACGGGTTTGGCAAGTGGAATTTATAAGTGCATCGTCTCAACCAAGTCACCGTACAACTATTGTTACGTCCCGAGCAAAAGGCGAGGGTAGTTTGGATTTTTGGATGTAAGGAAGCCGGTTAGCTGATTATATCAGGTTGGTAAGGCCTGATAATTTATTTTTGTTTGTGTGTTCGTTGTCACTTATCAGGTCTATGGGCTCTGAGTTGTTCAGAATGATAATAAAACACTGAATTCATGAATACATAAGATAATTTATTATAAATAAATAGGATTTTGAATAAGTTCCACACAGAATGATACTCAAATGGTAACTTACTTGTCTACCTCTTAAATTAGAGGGCAAAACAGAGAATTATCGTTTTTTACTCCTATACTTTCAAGTGAAAGGCACAAATCCTTGCAAGATAGTTGGGTTTCTTTCGATCTCCGTGAGGTAGCAAAACAACGATAAATCTTGCAGGAGGTATGGTGTAAGGGATGCAAGTACACCAGCATCTCATGTGATTAATTATCCGCTTACGTATCTTGCTAAGTACACGAGAAATGAATCAAACATGCACTTGTTTACAAGATAGGTTAGTTCGTCCCGATTTCAGAAATGAATCACTGTTAACCGACACGACTAAATACGACGATACACGTAATCCAAAGGAACTATCTAGCACTACGGTTTCCGGACTTGCACCACTTAAGGACCTGGGATTTTATTTACCAAGTACCGAATGTTGAGTTGCTCATAGAAATCCAATAAGACTTACGTTTATCGAAGGGTCTGCTCACGACGTTGAATTACCGGTCCGGACCTAACAACCATACAACTGTTCGGAACTTAATGACAAACCTCCAGAGGTGAATCTGGGGTATATATACTATTGATGCTTCCATTAGTGGGAGCAGATCAACGTAAATCGGTGACCAGGCACGATCTCTGCAAGGGTTCATGGGTTCATCTCTTCTATTGCCCAATGATTTTTACCCTGATTTTTAATAACGTTTTACAGTAACTATTGGTGCCTCAGATTATTCAATAGGAGCATTCCTGAGCCAAGAAAAGGATGGAATGGATCTCCCTGTAGCATATATGTCTAGAGTGTTAGTTGGACCTGAATTAAATTATTCCACAACGGAAAAGGAATGCCTTGCCGTCCTTTATGCCGTAAAGCAATTCCGACCCTACATTTATGGGGGAAAATTTACCCTTATGAGCGATCATGAACCCTCAGGTGTATTGATTCTGTAAAGATCCAGGCCGAGGACCAATCCACTGGAGACTGAAATTAAAAGACTATGAATAAGAGTTTAAATACAAACCAGGTAAATTGAATACTAACGCTGACGCCCTATCAAGAAATCCAATCTTGGAAAATTCTGACGAAGGAGACAAAGAAGAAAAACAACCTGCCAGGTTATTGCCAATGTTGTCTAACAAGCTGACAAACGAGAGGAAAATAGATCAAAACTCGCTTCAAAAACTTCAGAGTCCGAATCCAAATTAAACCTGAAGTTCAAACTAGAAAAGGATTCACTTCTAGGATTGCACCCCCTAAACCACCTATTTCAAAACCTCAGAAACCAACCCTTTCTAGGTCCAAATGTAGCGCATCAACACCAGCCGAGCTAGACAGAAGCACTATTATTAAACGCCTGATCCAGCGACGGGTAGAGACTCAACGAGCTCAGAACCGACCAGACTATAAGGAGGACAGTAGTTCAGAAGAAAAGGAAATAGATCAACATCCACACCCAATTCTTAGAAAAAGAAAAAGTGTGCTGCCCAGTTTGAATTTGCCACCAGCAGCGTACCCACCATCAACAACGCCAAAAAGTGCACCTGCGAAAGCACCAGTGTTCAACCGAATTCTTCCCGGAAGACCAGAAGGAATCACCCTCTATAACAGAAAAACGGGAAACAGGACCCATTAAAATGGTGAGTGCGCCACCCAGCAACAGCGGAGATAGTAAAACAGAAGAAGATCAGAAGAAAAATCGGTTGGAACAAGGGAAATCTAAATCTACTAAAAAAATATACAAAAATCATTTTCACTATTTGAGCAATCTTGAAAGGCACATGAAGACTGGCTGGACAGAACAGAGATGGATAAAGGAGCCCCGCTTCTTGAGGTCACAGCAGTTTCGGAAGGAGAAAATAACCAAGAGCTCCTCGATGCCATCGAAGAAATGGGAAAAAAATAGGAATAAATATATCTAAATACTCAGACGAACCTACTACGGATATCACTAGTTTGCCGTCTGACCATTCATGACCGTCAATCTCTGGCATCCCTTTAGCACTGCCTACACCTTGTGAAATGCCCAGAGTAACAAGCATTCACAGTAGTAAAAACGTGCGCGTCAGACATGGTAAAAGTAGAAGCAAATAATATTAATCAGAACTTAAGCAAGGAAAATAAATGAAACTATTCACAAAATAGAATCACGAGGACAATATTGGAATGACTACATGTATTACGAAGAAATAATCCAATGGTCAACGCATTTGAAACTGAAATTAGAGCATTTAGATGGAGTATTGAAACAGTTCATTAAAACAACAGAATTTGCACTAGAAGGCAAGTTATACCACTCGACAATTTCCAAAGCCCAACTATAGGAAGTAGTCACCGATATACATACCAAAATGGAAGACTATAAATTTCCGATTCCTACTTCATACAATGGGGTGGAATGATGTACTTTCGCAAATTGGCAAAACAGACTTCAAAATTGCATCTGGAAAACTACTAATATCAGTAGACATTCCATTGCTAGATAGAAAAGCACTACATTTGTATAAAATTTATCCATTTTCTGTGTACCAAAACATTTCAGAAAATTATACAAGATATGTCTACATTTCACCAAAAAACAATACAATGCCCTGACGGAAGATGAAAGAAAATTCTTTTTGGTAGACAAAGATTACTATTATATTCGCCAGAAAACAATCTTTCACACTATTTGCAAAATCCCCCAACCGATAGACGAGATAGTCACAACTACGTCCTGTGAATGTCTGATGCTTACACGCCCTTTAATAAAAAAATTGTACATCAATGCGATGTTGTAATAAATATAGAAAATTCAGTCTACTGGAAGCATATTTCATCATCAAAAGCATGGATATATTCAACCAAAAATCCAGAAGCCAATCAGCGTCACCTGTAAAAGGGGAAAAATAGAAAAGGGACATATTATGATTTCACGAATATCAAGATCAAGTGCAGGGCGTATCGCCAAAACGGAACACACAACGTTGATTGGAACCCAATTAAATCTTAACTCAGAAGAACTCATCTACAACCCAGGATTTTCATTAAATATATCAGAAGTTTCCCCAATCATTTGTGAAACTATGTATATTCCTAGAATAAAATCATTTTTATGGGAATCTGAGAATAATGAACAAATGAAAAATTTGCACACGGAAGAATCACTCTCCACTATAGAAGAACAGCTTCTCCACCTAGAAAATCATCATTATAAAAATAAATTAGCCCAAAATTATTGGTGTTACGAACGAGTAATTGTAATGTAAACAAAATTACAGAAACAACTATGCCAATGAAAGACCAAGAGAGAAAGTGTTATGGGAGGGAACAGGAAAAGTCGTTGTTGTTATTGGTTTGTTCGCGGGAGGGACCAAATACCCAAAGTAATTTGCATTACTTTGTTTATTTCATTTCTTTTTTTTTGTGGGGAATCGTCCTCTGAGCTCTATTTCCTGGGGAAATACCTTCTACTGTCTAGCCTTTAATTCCTAAGAGTGCCAAGGTTTTCAAATGATCTTTTAACTTGAAAATACCGTGAAATAACAAATGTCTTTCACCATCGTAATGGTGGTTTTATTTTGACACAAGAAAATAATACAATTATATGTTACGAGCAAACCGTGAATAAAATATTAAAAATTATAATAAGTTGTAATTTCATAAAAATATTTTATTACAACCCAAGCGAGGTATTTTACGCAAGACTCAAATAAACGGTAAATAGTTCATTCACGGTTCTCGTAACCTGAGCGCTTTTCCACGCTCAGCAGAGGCAGGTAAAGGGATTGGTTTAAGGACCTAAACATATTCGGAAACTCAAAATTAAAACAGCTATCTCCATTCAAGGGAAAAAGATTGTTCATAATGATAAATAAGGTTATAGGTATATATATGTATGTGTGTGATCAATAATATACCATAATATATATTATATATGCTATGTTATATATATATGGGTCATTCCATATTAGATTGAAAGTCGATGTCTCAGATTTGAACGAGATAATTTTTTTCGGTTCTTTATCAATAATAAATAGACACGTATTTTTTTGTTTGGTCAAAAAAATTTTTTTTACAAGTATACGATTTTTTGAATTTTCTAAGAAATGATATTTTCGACATAGCAAGCGCTCTTTCAAGCCTGTTTATCTTGAAAACAATTGTTCGCACGAAAAATTTTCCAAATTTCGAAAATTAGGGTTTTGACTCTTCTTTACAGGGATTGTTTCGAAAAAATTGCTTAAATATTTTTTAACATACAAAAGTAAAGAAATAAACAAAAAATCGTTTTTTTTCAAATTTGGCCCCTTTCGAAATTTTTTTTCGTGGATTTAGATTCTTTGAAGTCTGTTATAAAATATGACGATTGAAGCAAAATGGCTGGATCATTGGTTCGGAAGTTATGGAATTTTGAAGAGCCTCGCGCGTAATCCGGGCGTGAGTTATTAGCGCTAAAAGTAAAGGTGGATTGGTAAATAAGTGGATGCTGTTACAAATGCTTAAGAGGTTTATATTTAAATAATAAGTAACAACAAATGCATCAATATACGTTTGAAAAATTTATTAATTATCGAGAAATGTCATTTTTTACTTTAGCTTGAACTTTTTTCTACTTTTTTCTCTTGAAAAACAAACAGAATCAGTTTCTTCAGAAAAAGAGTAAGTCTTGATATTCAAGAATGATTCTTTCGATGGTTGAATATAATGCAACTTGTGATTTGATATTCAAAATGCAATTCCTGGATACCATTGAAACAATAGTCAGGCCACATTATTTACAATAGTTTTTTATTACAAAAATAGCGGTAAAATCCAACACAAAACCCTAATTATCATTTCTGACTATATGAAGCACGATGCAGTTGCTGTTCACGTTTTTTTAAGGGCATTGAATGAGTATCTGACGAATTTCAATCCTAATTTACGCAAATGCATTTATTTTTCGGATGGTGCTCCACAGCAATTTAAAAATGTTAAGCATTTTGCTAACATTTGTTATCATGAGCATGATTTTGGACGATCTGCAGAATGGCACTTCCACGAAAGTGCCCATGGAAAAGGCCCGTCGATGGAGCTGGAGGGACGATGAAAAGATTGGCAAGGAAAGCTAGTTTACAAATGACTCACCAAATTTCAACATCGAAACAACTTTTTGAGTGGGCAAACCAAGAATCTAATCTGCCCAATATTGCGGTTATGCATAGAAATACTTAAGATTATGAAACAGCCCAGAAATTTTTGGAATCTCGATTCGCAGATTGTAAATCCGTGCCTGGTACTCACAAGTTGCATTATATTCAGCCATCGAAAGAATCATTCTTGAATATCAAGACTTACTCTTCTTCCGAAGAAACTGATTCTGTTTGTTTTTCAAAAGAAAAAACTAGAAAAAAGTCCAAGCTAAAGTAAAAAATGACATTTCTCGATAATTAATAAAATTTTTAAACGTATATTGATGCGTATATTGATTACTTATTATTTAAATATAAACCTCTTAAGCATTTGTAACAGCATCCACTTATTTACCAATCCACCTTTACTTTCAGCGCTAATAACTCATGCCCGGATTGCGCGCGAGGCTCTTCAAAATTCCATAACTTCCGAACCAATGATCCAGCCATTTTGCTTCAATCGTCATATTTTATAACAGACTTCAAAGAATCTAAATCCACGAAAAAAAATTTCGAAAGGGGCCAAATTTGAAAAAAAACGATTTTTTGTTTATTTCTTTACTTTTGTATGTTAAAAAATATTTAAGCAATTTTTTCGAAACAATCCCTGTAAAGAAGAGTCAAAACCCTAATTTTCGAAATTTGGAAAATTTTTCGTGCGAACAATTGTTTTCAAGATAAACAGGCTTGAAAGTGCGCTTGCTATGTCGAAAATATCATTTCTTAGAAAATTCGAAAAATCGTATACTTGTAAAAAAATTTTTTTGGCCAAACAAAAAAATACGTGTCTATTTATCATTGATAAAGAGCCGAAAAAAAATTATCTCGTTCAAATCTGAGACATCAACTGTCAATCTAATATGGAATGACCCAAATATATATATATATATATATATATATGTATATATTATATGTATTATGTATATGGTATGTATATATATTATATACTTTTGTTATTTTATTATACATAATATAACAAAGGTTATTCATAACAATGCCAACTTGACCGTTTAAATTTGTGTCCATGTTTGAATGTGTGTACATATATTTACGTGCCAAATATGACAAGAGATATTGGCACCTAAATGTATGCATATAAATACATAATAAAATTAACCAGGCAATACATGAGAATGGAAGAATGAATTAAAATAATGCAAATGAAATGAATGAAGATTGAGAAAAACGTGGAAGTTTGAAAATTGTAAAGAACGATAAGAATTAACCTGTTGTAACTATAGCAACCACAGTTTGATATTCTTTTGATAAAATCTGATGGTATAAATCATTGATTTATGTTTAAAAATTCCCCGCTCTTTTGAATATACCTAGTAAGAAAGTGAGCATTGAATGGCATTGAAATGTCAGAATCTGCAAAGAAATGGAATCGAAAATGGAACTTTTGAATGCATTTTAATTGCTAGGCATTCAAAAGTTTCATTCTCGATTCCCTTTGTTTCCCGATTTTGATATTTCAATACCATTCAATGCCCACCTTCTTATTGGCATCGGGTTGCGGGGTACGGGGGTTTTGTTTACGTTGATTCACGCTTGTGCGTGAGAAATGAGTTTCGAAAGTATTTGAGGTCGCTGATTTTGAAACTAATGTTGAAAGGCCACAAAGCATATGTAATAATTGATTTGAAATTACAGATGCCTCTTTTGAAAATGTGCATGATTCACTTTAAAAAAAAGTCTCGAGGGTTTTCGATGTAGCTGAATCCAATCAAAATGAAAATTATCAAGCAAGTTTTGTTTTATGTACAAATGATTTATTTATTCTATGAAAATATCGAGCAGGAGCCTTCAAAATGAGAAATAATGTAACGAAATTAGAAATATTGGTTTAAATTTACTATCCTCGAAGAATATTACAGATTTCAGTACATTTTTTTACACTTGAAAAATTTCCAGTTTTAGAATTATGTGCAAAGTATTTTATATTAAGAAGAAATGAACATGGCATTTAAGTTTGCAATGTACATTCTTAGTTTTATGATGAAATTATTTTTATCTTACTTTTTTGTGGTCTAAGCACAAATTTTGAATTCAAAAAATTAAAATGCTCTACAGAATGGAAGAATTTTGTGGATGAAGTAGTTCATTTACACAGCCTCAAAATTTCGTACAATAATAAAAATTCTTTGAAGAAATTTTCTGTGAAAAAAGGAACGCTTCCACTCCGCTGGGTATCGAGCCCAGGTCCTTTCGATTGCCGGTCGAATGCTCTGTCCATAAAATCTTGTTAAATTGTAACAATATTTGACGAATTGAAAAAAAAATGTTAAGCAAAATTTGAAGTCAATAAATAGAGGGTTTTTCAATTAGAGGTTTTATTTTGAATAGCCTGCTATTTTGACAGCTGCCATAATAAGAGGTGTAATTTTTTGACAGATGACAACTCAAAACGACAGTACAGTCGGAAAGCATTTGAACAAGATAAAAAAAGTTGTTTTTGTCAGTTTATCGTATCATTTATTGAAAAATTATTCACATATTTGCAGTAGTTTTGTAATTTTAATGTAGCTTCATTATTTGAAGAGATTTTTAATGCATTTTACTGAAATTTTCATCAAAATTTATAAGGAAACTGTGAATATGTTACTTTAAGCGATTTTCTTGAAAATGACCACCTTTTGCTTTAATGACTGCAGCGCACAATTTTGGCATTCTTTCGATGAGTTTTTGAAGTGTTTGAGGTAGAATATTATTCCACGCTTCGTTCAAACAATCCCAAAGACCAGGAAGGCTTGTTGGCTTTAGATCTCTCACACGTCGGTCCAATTCTTCCCACAATAGCTCGATGGGATTTAAATCGGGGGATTAAGGCGGCCATTCCATTATATTAATGTCACCTGCGAATTTTTTTCGTTCCAAATAAGAAGTATGCACAAAGTTTTGATGTATGTTTCGGATCGTTATTTTTTTGGAAAATGGATCCACGACCAATTAAATTGATGCCAGATGGTATTGCATGGCGTTGGAGTATACTGTGATACTGCTCTTTTTTCATAATTACTTCAATTTTTTTAAGTTGCCCAACGCCAGCGTGGCTGAAACAGCCCCAAACCGTTACTGAGCCACCGCCATCTCTTACAGTTGGCACAATACAATCTGGTTTGAATCTTTCATTGACTTTTCTGCGAACATATTGACGCCGATGGCTACCGAAAAGTTCGAATTTTGATTCGTCTGTCCATAAAGCTGATTTCCACTGATCAATTGTCCAGTCAACATTCTCTTGAGCAAACTTCAGTCTTTTTGTTTATTTACTGGCCGTAGAAGTGGTTTTCTGACAACAATGCGTCCAATCATACCTTTTTCTTTAAGCCGGCACGAATTTCTGATGCAGATTTCTGTTGATTGCCCTTACTTATTGCATATATTTTGTTGTCGATTCCTTGATATGTCTTTCCTGGTCGACCAGATCGTTTTTTGTTAGTATTTTGTCCAGTTTCCCGATATCTTCTTATGGCCGCAAGAACTGAACACAAAGATTTCTTAAAATATTTTGCATAAACGGAACGACTGTCAAATTAACAGACTTACAGTTTTTTATTACACTTCAATGCACCAGACACGATGATACCATCTTTTTTTGTATAAATTATTGATATGTAACCTTCTAAACCGCAGCCGAATCGATTTTTGTGCGAAAAACAACTGAAACCCCAATGCGGCAGTATTGGACACTTTTCGCGATTTTCGGCCATAGGCTGTTTTCTCATAAATTTTGATGGAAATTTCAGTGAAATGCATTAAAAATGTCTTTGAATCATAAAGCCATGTTGAACGCAAAAAACTACTGCAAATATGTGAATGATTTTTCAATTAATGATACGATAAAGTGACAAAAACAACTTTTTTTATCTTGTTCTAATACTTTCCGACTGTACTGTGTCATTAATAAAAATGGAGCGATACACGCTTCAACAGCGCATTGAAATTGTTCAAATTCACTACAAAAATGCATGAAAATGAACCTGAATTCTACCGAAAATCAATATGAGCGATAAGGCTTATTTTCACCTTGGAGGCTACGTTAATAAGCAGAATTGTCGCATTTGGTATTTTGCGTGAAAAAGTTCCAGGGCGCGTGATTTCTCAAAACGGCGATTATAATTGACCCCCGAGATCATGCGATTTAAGACCTCTAGACTTTTTTCTTTGGGGTTACGTGGAAGATAAGGTTTGCGATGTTGCTCCTCAGTCAATTGAAGAACTTAAAGGGAAGATTCGTGCCATTGTCGACGAAATAGAGCCCCAAATGTGCGAAAATGTAATAGAAAATTTCATCAAATAAGCATGGTCCTACAAACGTAGCCGTGCAGGCCATATGAATGATATTGTTTTTCATCATTAATGGCAAACCTTCCGCTATTGAATGAAATAAAGATCAAATGATTTTTCACTAAAAACACGCGTTTTTTGATAAATCAAAATGAAACCTCTAATTGGAAAACCCTGTATTTATAGGTTTATATTAAGATATGATGGAACAAATTTCATACCTTTTGAATTCATCCATTTCAATTAAAAAAAAATTTTTCTTTCCGTAGAGCATTTCATTTTTTGAATAAAATGTCTGTGCTTAGGCTACAAAAGGGTGAGATGAAAATATTTCTGACATAAAACTCAATTATTTTTAAATACTTAAATATACATAATAATAAAATGCATAAGAATAACAAACCGCATGAATATAATTCAAATGATGCATAGTAGCAGCAAATATCACAATTTGTGAATCTGGTTTAATGACATTTTTCTATAAACATAGAAGAACAGCAAGTTTTTCTCGGCCTTGAAAGTTATAAATGAAAAATTCAATTCCTCTGGAAGCTTACTTTCGACATCCAAACGCAAGAGAATTGGTTCTGCAAGTCCGGCTTTTACGTAATTGGTACTCAAATTATATTATTTTAATTGGAAAACGGGACCTAACAGGTTATACGTGGCTACCATTCAGGATTTGTATATGAAAATTATTCTTCTAAAGTGCACTTTGGGTCTTGGGTCTAGCGGTGTTGTAACAGGTATCTAAGGAACTATAGGTGTGGGCGTCTATCAGGGTCTAAACGGTCCGTAGCGGGGGGACATAGATTTACAAATTTGGCCGTGCGCTCTGGGTGTCTAAAAGAGTTCACCGTGGTTCAATTAGGAAACCCTTGAATCGAAGGTATGGACGTATAACAAGACCTAAGCGAGTTATAGTGGAGACATAGATTGACAAATTTGGCCAAGTGCGCTTTGGGTGTCTAAACGGGTCTAATGTGGTTCTATGACGGATCTTTTGAATCGAAAGTATGGGCGTCTAAAAAGGTCTGAACAGATCATCGCGGTGACACAGACTTACAAATTTGGTCAAGTGCACTCTGCGTGTCTAAAAGGGCCTAGCGTAACAATATTTGGTTCCGTATGAAACCCTGTTATGGGCATGCAGAACCCTTCTTAGGGCCGGATACGACCTGCTTTACACCCGTTTAAGACCGTATACGCGGAACAATTTCAGGTCCCGCATAAAACCCATATAAAACCCTTTGAAGTCCTTCTTAGAACCTGCTTGACAACCATATATAACCTGATTGGGCACAATTTTTCGAATCATTTAGAACCCTTCTTAGGGTCGGGTAAAATCTGGTTCCAATCCCTGTAAAACCCGATAGTCAAACAATTTTTGTATCCATATAGAACCCTTTAGAACCCTTCTTAAGGCCGGATAAAAACCGGGGCAGGACACGTTCGCAAAAACCGTGTACAACTACGTTTGGACCCAAGTAGAAACCCATGTTCTAACAGGGTTCTATCGGGTTCTAACGGTTTTTTTAAGCAGGGTGGTTGTGATGAGTCGCTTTTGGTTTTTTGATTACCTTGTTGACAATTTTTTTTTCTAAAAAATGACTTCAATGTCGGGCTCTGAAGGGTTATCGTCAATCTGGTTTTGTGGTTGGTCTTGTAATATAGACGATTTTTTTCACCTAAATGTATTAAGAGGTTAGTTACAGAGTCCCAGATAGCACCTATCAAGTGAAATGACCAGACAAAAACGGTGTAAAGGGCCTAAACGTGAATTATAATATCAATAATACGTTTTATGTACCTCCAGCGCGTAAACTCGTTTTTACGCTACAGTTAAGAGTAGCGTAATGTTGTGTATTACGATACAGAGGAATGTAATGTAAAAATTGAACTGCGCATGCGCCTATAACCATACAGTGGGGCGTAATGTTCTTCTCATTATTCTTATTCTCCTTTTTCGTAAAGCGTTAGCACCATACTGACTCAAAATGGCCGGAACTAATCGCGAAATGTCAAGTGAGATGGGCGGTAATCACGGCAATTTCGATCTTCTCAGATTCGATTCGCCTAAAAACTTGTATACGCGCCGAAGTCACATAAAATAGAATATGTGCCAATGCACACAATTCGAGTAATTACGAAACTCGCTTAAAATGCTCGCAGGACTGATCGCGCCTAGGCTTCGTCTCGGATTTGTCTCGGCTTCGTCTCGGCTTTGCCTCAGCTACGCCTCGACTACGCCTTGGCTTTGATCTCCTGCGAGCATTGTCGCTCGTCGCGTAATAACCCTCATTATGGGCCTAGGCACATAATATACTATAATGCCTCTAACGCTAATGATTACTCCTACAAATCCTCCGCTGACTGTGTTGAAATTCGAAAATACTGTCCATATTTTCGTGCAAGTCGAGTGTGCAATTTTTCAATAGTTTCCTCATCTAAAAGAATAATCGTGAGATTCCTTGATTCAAGGTAGATTGGCCTATGATTCCACGAGCTATCGTGTTAAAATCCATTGGTTTTTCTGCAGTTAACAATATATGGTTACGTAGTTTAGTCAAGTCTGATTGAGATCATATGACCGAAGAGTTACAATTTGTTTGAGTGCCTCTATTTGTGATGATTTGAGTTTTTGGTCTGTGAAAAGAAGCCTGATTTCCTTTATAGATTGAAGGTGCAAATAACATTCTTCTGTTTTGCGTTATTTAACTTGAATTGGAATACTTTTAATTATATGCACGACTTTTCCTATAATTATTTACATATAACCTGGACCTTTTAACAAATGATGAGAAAATTCATCGCGAGCAACAAAGTTTTATCTAACAATGGCAATACTTTGAATGATTCCTTTTTAACTATTTTTTCACAATAAAGTTGCATTTTTATAAAAAAAACTCCTGATCGTAGATGTGTTTTATTTGTATTCAAATTTACTTCATAGTAGTACTCTTGAAGTGTGATTTTTAACACACCTTGAGCAATAACATTGTTCCACGTTTCAAGAGGGTCTAAATATTTAGTCCCGGAACAGTCTCAATTCATAGCTAATTATCCAGCTAGTAATACACTACCGTCGGGAATTGTGCGCACGGTGCTTGTCATCGCTATTAAAAATCACTGCTGATTTTGAACCACGATATCTCGGTGAAAAAAAGAGATAGGACATTTTTGAAAAAACAATTGGCAAGCTTATGAAATTCCACGTCTAGTGATACTCAGCAAATATTTTTTTGACCTTCTGAAAATAATACAGCACGTGAGGAGTTAAAAAAAAAATTCAAGATTTTTTCAAATTCTCTACCGCAACTTCAGCTTTTTGCATGACCTAGGAAAATTTTTTTGAAAATCTGAAAATTATACGACATAAAGTCTAAAATATTATCTTTAAGTGAAGCCAAGAAAACTTGAAAAATATTGATGGGTACCCGAGATACGATTAAAAATGTTCAATCGTATCTGAGTAGAATTTTAATCGACGATCACAGATCTCGGCCGGTTTGTTGCTCGCCTCCTTCGTTGAAGCAGGACCGAATAGGCCACGCACAAAAGTGGCGCTTGAGTGGAGCTCTCTTATATGTTCTTTGATCCAAGAACGTGTTTCCTTTATTTCCTTTCCTTTCATTCTTAGTTGATATTTACAATGACTATTAAGATTTTTATTAATGTTCTAGTTTATAAGAATTTTAAGAAATAAAAAATGTTTACATATCATTGTTCTATTCGTTAATATGGGGATAATATTGGATTTAAATAATTTTTAATAATCACAAATAACAATAAATATTTTTTTAAATTTAGAATAAGTAGAAATAAAAATTACTAATGAACAGAATCAAAAATACATATAAGAGAGCTCCACTTAAGCGCCACCTTTGTGCGTGGCCTATTCGGTCCTGCTTCAACGAAGGAGGCGAGCAACAAACCGGCCGAGATCCGTGATCGTCGATTAAAATTCAACTCAGATACGATTGAACATTTTCCGACGGTAGTGTACACTGTGATAAGATGCTTGATTAGTCTTCAGATTTGGGGTTTGTAGATTTTAGTCCAAAAATATTGTACCTGATATGTAAGATATGGTGCGTTCAATTCCGATTTTGCATTTTCTGGCCTGAGTGAGTGTAAAATCACTACTTTGTGAAAGTTTTATGTAAGTTTTTTTCTATGTGCAATCATCTTATGTTTTTAGTTTTTCGTGCTCTTTCGTGTCTAGTTCAATCCACTTATCCCAATCGGAATTTTTATAAACAAGTTGTTTTAAACATTTAGCAAGTACATGAAGAGATATTGCCAAAGATCCGTTTGATTTGAGTGGAAAGCTTTTGTTTGAAACTGACGAATTCTAAATCACTTTGCTAGTCTTCTTATAAGATTATTTAAGGAATCGTTCCCTTGATTTCTAAGAATTTATTTAGGAGATCCAAAGATACATATGAATTTCTTTACAAGAGCGTCTGCTATAGTACTTGCAAGAGACTTTGAGAAAGGTATTGCTAGTGAATATTTTGTAATGTGGTAGATTACGTTAACTTATTTACCTCGACCGTCAACGACAGGATCGAGCCCAAGCCACCTTTTTTAATTAAAACTCAACATTGTCAGGGATAGTCTGAGAGCTGCTCATAAAATTCTTTTATTTTTGATTGTTTTTCTGGCCGTTTCTTTTTACATTCTCATCATGGATGAGAAGGTATTGGTTTATGTGAAAAATGACTTTCGAAATTTTCATCAAATCTTTACGTTTTGAGACCCCCTGAGTCAGAAAAAATGGTTTTTACGAAAGTGTCTGTCTGCCTGTACGTCTGTCTGTAGGTCGTGTGCGGCATAACTCTCGATAGAATTATCAGATTGAATTGAGCTTTGGTACACTTTATCGGATTGTTTTTCCTTTTTTAGATATGTGGAAGAAAGTAAATTCTTTTAATCATGTAATTTATTAAAAAGTTATACTGAAATGTATACAGAAAATCGAGCGCGAAGCGCGAGTGTCATGATGAGAATGTGTTCCTTAAGGCCGATAGAGCCTTAAGTAAATTGAATTTCCTGTTTCACTTAAAATCAAAAAGCAATACAAAAAAGAATACAATTATAAATTATATTATATATTGTATATTAGCCTTGTCTATTTGTAACTGCTGTATTGTGCAGTACAAACTCTACGTAGTTTAAACGCGTCCCTCTACGTTTTAAGCCAATGAGGCAAGCTGACCGATAGACGCTTCAGCTCATTGGTTGCCTGGCGCCGTCGCCCGCGCAAACCTCAGCTTCATGCGCGTGCGCTAGCCTTTCCAGCTGATGTAATGAAACTGCGCGACACCTTTGGCGCGCAGCTTTATTCTGTCGTTGTCGCACGAGCTTTAACTAACCTCCAAGAGATCAATGATTTTATTTTCTGATGGACGCACAGTGCGGCCACTACCATGTATTTTAGGAGGGTACTTAAAAAAGTGAAAATGAGCATCAGCGCCGCCAAGTTTTGATAGCAAGAACTAATATCAATGCAAACGAAACCCTCGTCCCCCCAACCCGATGTATTCTAAAGAGTGGAAAATTTTGAAATATATTGTATGAAATCCATTTCATAAATTTAAATGATTTAAAGTTGAAAATAATTTGTGAAAGAATAAAAATACAATAAGAATTTTTAAATATGAATCACAATGAACAGTTAAATACTGTACTATTACACGGAGAAAAATAGTTGAAGTAACTTTACTCAACTCTGTCGATTAAACTTGGGACTTAAGGACATTTGAACATTTATTAAATCCTAGTCGGGTGCAATGAATTTAATAAATATCTATTTCACCCAAAGTGAATATCAATAAGCGGTACATAGGAAATAGTAAGGAGTTGAGTAAAACGTTGTCGACTATATGGCAATGATATGGTTGCTATGCTTACAACAGCTTAAAAATACCGTCGGTAGCGACAATAGCGCCACCACTTGTTGATAGCAAACATTATAATTCGTTCCCTTTTTCTCCTATATGAGTGGACCCACTGTGGATAGACGCCACCACAGAGTTCGATTTGGAGGAACTGAGGCGCGAGATAGCGGCTAGAAGCCCGGTAAGCCTTTGAGACTATATTCCGGGCCGCCAATAATAGTTCAGCAATCATAGTTTTGCCACAAATTTTTTATTCTCACAAACCAAGCGGCTCTCAGGTTCGCTCAGAGCTCTGCCTTTTTCTTAGGCGCTGTACGCCATTCTGGCATCGGACTAATTTTTTTGTTGTATTTATATCGAGCCAGGGCCTTGCCCACCAATAAATAAATTGTAGCTTTAATTAATCTATAAGTTGCTTAATTTATTTTATTTTGTTTATGCAAGAGCTCCTATGTTTTAGGTTAAGATTCCTTTCCTTTATCAGGTAAGGTTTTAACCTTACCTGATCCGGACTCCCGAATCCACAATCACCCTAGCCGGAACCCCTGCTTGGCTTCGCTTTTCTTGCTGCATGCTAAGTTTTTATTTTCAGGGTCTCATCAGTTTATAAATATGGCGTCGGGAGACGCCAGGCGCTCATTTTTAGAAGCCGCCTAAGTAACGCCAGTGACGCCGAGGGTAATCCCGAATCCTCGGGTCCGCTTTGATCAGTTTTATTTTTTTTGACGTTTCAGCGGAGGTCACCCGTTATAATTCAGTAAAATCATCTTGAAGAGTTTAAATACACTCATTTGATTTTTGTGTTGCAGGTAATGTGCCTATAATATCCATCGAAACTTATTTAAAAGCAGTTCCTATAGTGTCAGTTATAACTATAGTTTCTTTTGTTTTTCACGTACTAGTTTTTTGAATTGACATTTTAAAATATTGCAGTTTGAATATATTTTTTAATACTAACTTTCATATTTTGCCAGTGAGAATTTTGACGTATTCTATTAAAAGTTTTTGGGACTTCTTAATGTCTTTCCAGAGCTAATGAGTGAGCTTCTTTGGTTGTTTAAGATTGTTTCTCCTTAGTTGCATGTTGTGTAATTCTATTGCATATTATAATTCTTACCGTTGAGTAAAAAAAAACTAATTTCATAGTGCTTAGAATTTCTTTCCATGGAAAATTATTAGCCTTAGGCGTTTTTGCTGAACTGCTTGTGCGTAATTACAAACATTCCGCTCTTGAATGAAGTGAAGAACTTATAATTTAATCCTTTTTAATGTTTCACTTATATTTTCTCTTATTTCAAATTCTATCGGTAATGCAAAATGATATAGTAACCCTCTTCAAAATTCATATTTATGTCCTACGCATAAATTTTTAAATTGGGAACATTCATTACCTTTTTGTAAAACTTTCGACCCATTATCACTTGGTTCTCCTTTCATTGAAATATTTTTACAATAATTGTCCTTACTCATAGTACATTAGTCTCGACATTTGATTATGTTACAGTTTGTTGTGACGTTTACTGCCGGCCAGTCCCTCTTAGCAGGAGGTAGTTCTTGTAGCGGCCAGTGTTTTAAGTAGTTTGTACTTATATTCTCCAGTCGTGAGTATACATCGTCTTTAGAGTTTCCTTCATTTTCTTCTCCAGAGTTTTCTGAGACGTTATTGTTGTCTTGTATGAAAGTGTCATCTGTGAAAATATCAGAGTCTTCAGAAGAGGAATCTAAATCTGTTTTTACATTTATTAAAGGGTCTTTAATAAATTCATGATCTGAGTCAATTGCATATTTGTCTTCATTGCATTTCACCATTTCAATTTTCTTTTTTTTTGTGGTCCATTCTTATTTTCATTTGAAGTTTTTAATATATCCTTTCTTGGTTAGACTTGTAGATTTTATTTTCGTCTTGCTATTTTTTTCCATATTATTTTCCTTGATAATATGTACAGAGTTTCTTGAATCGTTATTCTTTTCAGATTCAAAACATATTTGATAAATCTTCTATACTAAACTGCTAATCCTGAAAATTATTTGATATTTTCTTCATTTCCTGGCCATTGAAATTCTCGAACTGGATTTATTATCTGAGGGTTAGGCCTAACTGTTATCATCTATAATGTGTCCTAAATAAGCTACTTTACCAGGGGTGTTAGTTGAAATTTGCCGGTTTTCCTCATAGATGTCGCTAGAAAGAAAGTCCTCCGGAAGTGGGGGCATCTCGACACCGCCAGTGTCACCCGCCATGGTCAAAAAGCTCCGAATGTATTCATTCATGTGTTCAAGAGTTTCCAGATTAGCTAGAGTGGACGTAGAAGAAGGTGGGCTCAAAAGTCTATGGCGAAATCCACGAATTTTGGCCCATACTTCGGATATTGATGATTTCGAAGAGAGGGATTCACAGAAAGATTTGAAGTTAGCGGATTTTATTTGTTTAAGCCTTTTAGTGGTGTGAGCATCAAATTTTTCAAAATCCAGATAATTTTCGTAACTGAAGATTGCGCGATATTTCTTGAATTTGGCCAGCCTGATGTGGGAAATTTTATTAGATTCTTCATTCCACCAGGGGGGGGGGGGATTTGGATACGATCTTCTCCTATGGGTTGTACCACCCAGTCTGGGATCCGCCGTGTGAAGGGCCTCGTCCACCCTCCTGTAAAAACCATCATAAGCATGAAGGACCTCCTCGGAGCTCTCAAATGGATGTAAATTATCCCTATGGGAAGTATCAAGGCGCTCCTTAAAGATTTTCCAGTCAACTCTCCTTAGGTTGTATTTATGGGAAGAAAAATTGTAGTAGGTAAAGGGGATTCCAATGATTATGTTTATCGGAAAGTGATCGCTACCCATTTTATCTGGCAGAGTCGACCATTCCGTTATGAGTCTAAGGTTTGGAGAGACCAATGTTAGATCAATAGCAAATTTCCTCCTATTTGGATGAGTAAATCTGGTGGCGTTGCCATTGTTAATAACCGACAGATCAGAGTATAGGATTGACTGATAAAGTAGATTACCTGAGGGGCAAGCAATTTCACACCCCCATGAATGGTGATGGGAATTAAAGTCTCCGCAAATGAGAGTACAATCATATTGAGAGGTGGAGTTTAAAAAAGCAGACCAGTCAACCGAGTGGGTTGGAGAACGAGGGTTCCTGTATACATTAACTATAAGCAACTGGCCTAAATCTATGGGTATAGTGATAGCCTGTGTGTCTAGTAGATCATTTAAGCAGTAGACTGAGTGTATGGGTTTAAAAGGAATGCCATTTCTAAATGCCATTAAGAGGCCTCCGCCCTGGAGGTTCGATCTATCTGTCCTCAAAAGGTTAAAATTCCTGAGAGTGAATTTTGAATCTGGTCTAAGCCAAGACTCACAGAGGAGGATGAGGTCGTAATTGTTTGACACCCTTTCAAGTAAACCTTTCTTGGGGAGGATGCTATGACAGTTCCATTGCAAAATTCTTAAACGATTGTCCTTTACCATGGTTAGTTTTTAAAATTAAGATAATATGCCCTGATTAGCGTAGTCTTAGGGTATCAGATAGAAGTGGGGGTTTAGTTATATGTTCAATAATTAGCGGTTCATAACGGAACCTAGGTCAGCATTGAGGTTATTGAAAAGAGGTAGATTCAAACTATTGAAAAGGTTCATTATGGGAGCTAATTGGTTGAGTATTTGTGAAAGAAGAGATAAAAGGTGAGATAGAGGTTGTGGAGATAAGTGTGATAAGTCAGGATGCAGTAGGGAAGGGGAATGGTCTGAGATAGATTGGTGAGGAGAGGACTGAGGTGAATGAGTTACCTGGGGGAATTCCAATCTCCTCCCAGATGGAGATGATGATGATGATGGCTGTGAAAAGGGGGAGGGGTTGAGCCAAGGTTAGACTGCTGCCGGGGAAACGTCGGCTGGGTCTGGGTTTGGCTTTGTGACGATTTGCGAGGGGACTTGGGTTTTGACATTTTGGAGGCGTAAGAAGAGTCAATGTTAGAATTTGAAGTGCCAAGAGCAGAATCAAGATCCAAATTCCCCAAAGATGGAAAGTGAGAATAGTTGAAGTGCGGAGTGGTGGAAGGAACCTGATTGGGAGGGGGAGTTTGTTTGGAAAGTAGTTTTTTGACGTCAATTGAAGTGTTAGTGGATTGAGCGGATTTTTTCTCTTGATTATAAAAGGTAGAAGCGTCTTTGATAGGTATGTTTTTATAAGCAGCAATTTTCCTAATGAGGCATTGGTCGGTATAGCTTGGGCAGTCTTTATCTGTGACCAGGTCTTGTCCTTTGCAATTAATGCATAGGTACGGGCCCTTCACTAGTGGACAAGTGGATTCGCTTTCGTGGGGGTCTTCACCGCAAAAACGGCATCGTGGTTTCTTGCATTGATTTGCTACATGGCCGAATCTGTAACAATTAAAGCAAATCCTAGGCTGTGTGATGTAAGGTTGAACCTTGATGCAGAGATGGAGAAGATAAACATAGTCAGGGACATCCTGTCCGTCAAATCTGATTTGTATAGTGGTCGAAGGGGTCAATTCTCCATTATCTTTTTTGGAGAGAAATCGACGGGCTGATAGGACAGGGCATTTAAGATTTGTGGATGCGAATCTAATTATGTCGTCGATTTCAATTTCGAGAGGAATATCTCTAATAATGCCTTCTCTTGATACTCTATAATTGGGAATGAAAGCTTTGAGGTTATGATTAATTAAAGTTTTATTGCTTTCTACAATTTTATTTGCGCCCTTACCATCATAGCACTCAACATCTACCCTTGAGAAATTTGATTTAGAAATATTTTTAATGATTCCGGGGAAGGAGGAATGAAGAATCTGGCCAATCAAAATCGGGTGTTTTGAAACATGATTCACGGGTTCTACCGTGACAAAATAAGGACCTTTGTTATGCACTGAGTAGCAATTATCAGGAAGAGAATCGTATTGATTATTGTTTGGTTTCTTGGGAATGTGAGGGATTTTGGGTTGATTGGGGGGGGGGGGGGATAAAGTCGGTAATATGTGTAGAGTCGCGTTTTTTAGAGGTTTGTTTACCTTTGAGGTTAGAATTATGATTTCCAACATTTGGTTGAGAAAGCGTTAGAACCTCGTTACTGAGGTTAATGAGAGAGTTATTAATAACATTTTCATCGAGCTCCGGAATGACGTCCAAGGGCATGGGATCATCATCCAGGAGCTCTCGATCAAAGGACTCCGACGACATGTCGCGCAACAATGCCGGCGAGGGCCCAGCGGCCTTCGATGATTTCCCTTGACTTACCTTATGCTCAAAGGATGGGTGATTAGTACGGTTTAATAAGGAAGGCGTAAAGGAAAACACTTTCAGCGCCTCAGAAGGGTCACTTCGGCAGTCTCACTATGCTCCCGATGTGAAAATATATCTTAGTAGAGGCAGAACGATACGCACCGTGTCGCTATCCAAACGTGAGTCCCACCGAGCACCTTGACAAGGTCGTTGATGCAGCTTATCGTTGCTCGGGTCAAGGAACTTTTAAAAAATTGTTGATTCGGGAAGGAAATTCCTAATACATTATTATATTAATATTGATATCACTATTAATATCATTGTAATTATATCATTAATGCTATATATCACGCCCATATTGCGTTATACAATGCATTATATTGATGCGTTTATATATATATATATATATATATATATATATATATATATATATATATATATTGATGTACGTGCAGGCTTGTGCACCTGCGTATAAATATGAGTTTATGTTTACAGGTAAACGCGGATAATTATAACTACGATTTTTAAATGCGAGTGGCCTGTTACATGATCGCATAGATTGTAATTTCAGGAGTATCTAAATTCAAGAAATTCCTAATGCATTATTTTATTACTATTAATGTTACTATTAATATTAATATTGATTTTATACCATATTTATCCAATTATTAGGTATCTAAATTCAGGAAATTCCTAATGAATTATTTTATTAATATTAATGTTACTATTAATATTAATATTGCATTTATATGATGTTAATTCATTTAAAACCATTAATATTATCGCCAATAATTATAACTATAGCTTCATGCGAGTGGCCTGTCACATCATCGCATAAGATGTAATTTCAGAAATATCTAAATCCATGAAAACATTTATCGATATTATCAATATTTCTACTGGAAAGTGGAAGCAAAAGGAGAGAGCGCGAGAGAAGAAGAGAGAGCATAAGAGAGAGGAAGAGGGAGAGATATCCAGCGCGCGTACACTTATGCACTGTATCTCACTATAGTTTTCTGCCGTTTGTCAATTCCTTTCTTCGTTCGCCCATGCACATGCCCCATATACCCGTCTATTTTTGAAACTTTGCATGTGCTCTGCTGTGCATCGCGAGGCTAGCATACATGCCATGTTCACACTTCCTTCTCGTACGCCTATCCTTGCTTACATGCTTTAGCCAGCTGATCTCCCACAAGGGCCACGTGCTTTTTGTAATCAAAACCTAAAGGACTCATCTTAATATTTAAAATAATTATGTAAGGCTTTATAATTCATATATTGATTATAAACCTAGACTAATTAAATATATATATTTCAATTTAGCACGAAATATATTAGAAACTAAAATCGTTTCTACAATTTGATGAAAATGCATCAAATACTAAAATTCGATGAGCGCATTTCCTTTCTCACGATAAGTGTGGAAATAGGGGAGAAATATTCGACACCTAAAAATCAGCAAATGGTGCAATAACTGAATCAACATGGTACAAAGTCCATCTAAATTCCTAAAACCTCCCTACCATTATTTCTTTGTCCAATAATAGATTTCTTAATCATCGAAAAACCCTACCATGTTCACCTCGCGATGAAACAGTAAAACAGATTAACGCCAAGCCAAAATTTGCAGTTACTCGAGCAACCCGGTACTATCCGGAACTACTCGGACAGTAGGGAATATACTTTTCTATACTTTTGCCCGTCTGCGGTCTAGATCAACAGTTCCTAGATCTTCGTTAGTTGATTGAACCCGTAAAACTCCTTCTAACGAAATTATTTATTTGGAATCGCGTCGGACGGACGTAAAACACAAAAGTCTTCATCTAGATAGAAGCAATTCTTTTATTTTGAATACATCAAAATTAAATTCATCTTCGGCGGGCCAATTAAAAGGTCCAATTCGTTGATCGAGAATGGTCGGTATACCTGTTTCACTAGTTGAGGGTAACTCGTAAACGATTATCTAGTGATAGACTCTTGGCAATCGCATCGAACGTGTATCAACGAAAATCTTCGGCGGACTATTTACGGTCCAAATCCAGTTTTTCGCAGTTTTTCTTCACCGAAATAAAGTTCCCATACGCTCAAATTAGAAGGTAACGCGTGACTAACTGATATGTCAACAGAAAATACGTACTTTTTGCCGATGTCAACAATACCCTATCGATATGTATTATCATGGGAATCGTAAGGAATGAAAGCAAAAGAAAATGATTTTTCAAATATTATCATACTTTGCGTGACTAGAATGACCTTGTGTTGTAGGTAGCTTAATTCGTCTTAAAATCGGTAATAATTTCATTGAAAAAAAATACATGGTTCCATTTTAAAAAGTGGAGTTGACCTTGACGTAGCTTCAGCGCCTCCACCGATATAAAATAGGGTGGTCGAGTATTACGGCCTTCTCGAACACTGAAACTTTTGTCTGAAACATTTTTGGATATCGCTCTGTAACACTATGTGCCCCACCTTGTATATTATTAGTATTTTGTCGGTTAGTTTTGATACTAGTTTGGAATCTCTAATTGATTTTAAGAATCCAGAGTGTAGTGAAGTATGTGTGGATAGTAACTTGTGGGCTGATTTAGATTTAAGTTCTTTTGAAGAGCCAGAAAAATACAGTGAGACTCTCAATGAGTTTGTATTTTTGAATGAAAGACAAGAAGAAGGTGATTGTCGCCTAAATGTTTGCTTCTGAGTTATGGTATGCGTGTTCAATTACCTTCGCTATGGGCTGGGTTTGATAGAACTTGCTGCTATCGTAGAGCAGCTGAGGCTAAGAGGCAATTGGATAGTGGTCGAACTGTTGTTAAGGTTGACAGAATGCGGTTTAGAGTTGTGACTTCCATACTTCAACGGGTAAATATGGTTGAAATGCAAATTGATTCGTTTATGATTTTGGCTTAAGGGGACCTTCTCTTTCGTTTGGACCAAAAAATCTATTTCTTTTTCTTGCAAAAAATTAAAGCTGCATATTTATAGAATATGTGTGTAAAAGGATATCCCGATACGATGCATATTTTTTTGATTCTTGTTTGTCGCTGAAGTTACTTACCGCTTTCGTAAAAAATTCCAAAATGTAGACCGTCACTTTCTCGGCGTCGGAAGATGAGATTCCAGGGGAATCGACATTCGGGGAAAGCAGAAGCGGATCATGTCAGTTCATCAGCGAAAAAACTGGATCACGGACTACGACGACATTGAAATCGACGCTAATTCCATCTATGTCATTTGCAATTTCTTGTTAGTGTTCAACGCGTTGAGTGAATTTGTAGTTTGCAAGTCTTGTTCAGGTGCAGTGAAGTTCGGCCGCGCGGCGGGACCTGGCATAGGGTTTAAACTCATCATAGACTGTTCGTGCGGCAAGCGCCAAATCCCGTTTTCTCCGATGTCGCATAAGACCTACGAAATTAACCGGCGTTTATTGTTTGCATTTCGCGTTCTTGGGTGCGGATTACAGAGTGTGAAGACGTTTTGTTCTCTACTGGACATCCAAAACTCGTTCAGTACCTCTCTTTATTACAATTTTCTGGACAATTTGCACGCCGCATCGAAGACCGTCTTCGAAATTATTCAAAAGAAGACAGTGAGTGAAGAAATTGAAGCCAACTCTGCAACTGGGAACGAACCAACGCAACTTGTCTATTTCTGGCGATGGGTCTTGGAAAAAGCGAGGATTTTCGTCGGTGTTCGGTCTCGTCTCGCTTATCGGCAAGTACACGGTCAAAATTGTGGACGTGATTGTAAAGTCATCGTACTGCCAAGCTTGCCACAGACGGACATCTAAACAAGGGACGCCAGAGTATGAAGAATGGTCCGAAAATCATGGCGAAGATTGCACTGCAAATCACACCGGAAGTGCGGGTAAAATGGAGGTGGACGGCGTGCGCGAAATTTTTCTTAGATCGGTTAGTTTTCTGGGGGTTAAATATAAATATTATCTTGGCGACGGGGACACTAAAACGTTCAAGGCTCTCTTGGACTTGGACCCATACGACGACTGCCCAGTGTCCAAGAAAGAGTGCGTGGGTCATGTCCAAAAGCGCATGGGAAGTCGACTGCGCAAGTTGAAAAAGGACACGAAGGGGCTTGGTGGGAAGGGAAAACTGACTGACAAACTCATCACGGAATTGTCGCTTTTTACGGTTTGGCGATTAGACGCAACGCGGATTCCTCATCACGTATGAAAAATGCCATCTGGGCTACTTATTTCCATAAGTGCTCTACGGATAAAAACCCGCAACATCATTTGTGTCCGGAAGGAGGTGAGAGTTGGTGCAAGTGGCGAGTTCCTGAAAAAGAAGGAACTCTGAAAACATTCAAACACCCTCCCCCGCTCGCAGAAATTGTTGCCGAAACCATCAAGCCAATATACGAGGCTCTATCTAGCCCGGACCTTCTGAAACGCTGCGTTGGAGCGAACACCCAAAACTCCAACGAGTCTTTCAACGCTACAGTGTGGAGATTGGCGCCAAAGCAGCTTCATTGTGGAAGTCAAGTAATAGGCATCTCCACGTACATTGCTGTGTGCAGTTTCAATGAGGGAAGATCGCCTTTACTGAAGATCATGAGCACGATGCAAATCAGTATTTGAATCGAGGCCAGCCGATACACCAGCGACGCCGATGACCAGCGAATTCTAGATGCTGAACGGAAAATAACGCCCGCTGTTCGAAACGCCCGCATTGCACGTCGTCTTGAGGAACATGCCAATCAAAAGCAGTTTGAAATTGAGGAAGGAATTGTGTATGGCCCAGGAATAAGCGACTAAGATCCTGATGTATGTATAATGCATCAATTCAACAAGAAATTCACGTGCAGTGTTCGCAGAAACCTGAAAGTTGCAATTTTGTTCCGAATTTGAGAAAAAAAAGTTTTTTTTGTCCACTGTATTTCATTTGTTAATTTTGATGGGAAACTAATGATGAATTCGCGTTCAACAACCGCAAAAACCTATATATAGACATTTTGGTCAAAATTGGTACATGACAATTTTTTTGGATCCGCCATTCTGAATTTTGACAATTTGACCTTAGATTCGTGCTCGGCGACCCTCGGAACCTATATAATCAAAGACTGGTCGTGATGACTGATCGAAAAAAAAGTGATTCGAACATAGACATTCTAAAAACTTTAAACGCGTTTATCTCGAAACCATGTTTTCCAATATAACTTCAAACCTAGGGCTTGATCTATTGATCCGATATTCATTATGTAAAGTGTTCTTGAAAGAATACACTTTTCTCTAGGTTTTATACCGAAAACGAGCAACAAAAATTTATTTGTTTATAATTTTCAAACGACGATAAAGTGAAAAAAGTAGACGAAAATTGAATTTTTCATTTCAAATGTCAATTATGCAATAAATTTTGTGTCAAAATTCATTCAAATCAGGTATAAAACCTTCAGAATTTTATTATCTTCAAAAATTGATAATACTTTTTTTTCAGTTCACTACAAGAGCCTGCAAGCTCGTAATTGTCAGACAATGTTTTACGCGCAGCAACAGAAGGAAGCCGCCACTTTGAAGCCGCCATTTTGAATTTCATCAAAACCATAGTCGTTACTTATTCTTAAAAAATAAACCAATTCAACTATCAAAACCGAAAGTTCCTGGGTCTTTTCATTATCCCACAAAAGATAATGAAATTTTGCCTCATTTTCGTCCAAACGGAAGAGAAGGTCCCCTTAATTTGCATTATTTATTTATTTATAGCTCTTGAAAACTAAGTTTATGAAAAAAAGAGAATAGAAAAATCATGATTTTTTTTGTTTAAACAACATTTTTTCATAATTAATGATATGCCATAGCAATTTTGAGTTGGCTATGGAGAAGGGCAGGTCTTAAACTTTAAAAATATGTCTTTCTGGATTTTTTTATGTCTACAGCATTAGTTATGAGCTCCCAAAGACCCAAGTACCGCGAGTGGCGTTTTCGGCGGAAACGGGTTAAGGTGCTCAAGTTGGATTGGTTCGTTTTCCAGAAGGTTTAAATCTTGGTGAGTTACTGGAGGCTCTAGATTTTTTATAGTTATTTAATTTTTATGAATTTTAAGATACAGGCTCAATACGAATAACATAAAAAACTGAAATAATAAATATAATTGTCACCATTGTCACCATGAAACAGCAGGAATGTAAATAATTGTTGTTCAAGTGTAGATAGTGAAATTATTTCATTACTATTCCAAGTTGTAAATAAATCTTTAAGTAGTTGGTTTGAGTTAGATGATAATGTGACGTCCAATTTATGATTTAAAAATATCATACCTACCTAAAAGTCTAGAGACAATTGCCACATCTACATTCCTCTATTTGTTGTAAATAATAAACAACTAACCAGGTTGAGGACAAGCCAAATGAAACAATGAAAGTTATTTTTCCAAGTAAATATTTCTTTATAAATTAAAATATAAATATATTTTTAATAAAAATGACCCAAGCTACTTGTTTCTCTGATAGCAATTTCCTATTCTTCTGTTGAAAATAGTAGTGGTCTAACCTTTATGATTAAGTCTCCAGATGAGGTGTGGTCAATATATCCACTGGTAGTCTGGTACAGCACTGGCACTTTCACAATATAATCCCTTGATTCGCGATGGTTTTGGATCTTCACTTGATAGCCCTTGGATACTCAAGACCCAAAAGTGTTGAATTTTTCACAGACAGAACGGCACAACAAATCAGGTGATTCTCCGTTTCTCACTGACTTGTTCGACTTGACTCTATTTTTAGACGAAGCGACGATGTAGGGTCTCGAATTTCACTCGTGCTGCAGCTCTCGGATTACTCTGTTCAGAGCTCCCATGCATCTATTTATATAGGGATATGGTGTTTTAAGGCATTGCAACTCAGTCGGCCAATGCATTAGATTTTAGATCCGAGCATTTCAACAGGGGTTGGCGTCTCCATAAGAATCTTTGGTTTCAGTGTGTTGGATTGACAAGCTGGACTGGCTTTACTAGTGTGCAGTGGCAGTCACACCGATTTCCAATCTGTGTGATCATAGTAAGTGTATCGTTTTCTCCTTAGTGTAAGTGCTACATGCACTTTCTTACGGTGTAGCGTAAATGTGTTCAGTTATTTTTGCTATACTTATTGTGCATATTTTAAGTCTTTTGGCTTTTGAGTAAAGTGAATAAATACATAAATTAATATTTTTTAATAAATCGACTAAATTTTTTTTCAGTTCAGATTCTATTGGTAATGCGAAGTGATACTGCAGTCCTCTACGAAATTCTTGTGCGTGTTCTATGCAGAGATTTTTAAATTGAGGTAATTTGTTACGTTTAAGTGAAATTTTTAAACTATTATCTGGTGGTTCATTTCTGGTATGCAAAAAAATAAGCATAATTGACTTTACGCATTGTAAGTTGATATCGGCACTCGATTATATTGCGGTTTGTCATTAAGTTTAATGCCGGCAGGTCCTTCTCAGCGAGGGGCGGTTCGGGCAGCGGTCGATTTTCTAGGTCTTTAGATTCTATATTTTCAGTTTGTGCATATAAGTTATCCTTAAAGTCTTCATGATTTTCTTTTTTAGTCTTTTCTAAATATTGACTTTATAGTTGCAGAGAATTGTCTTCCATTAAGATATCGCATTCGTCAGAAGAATAATCCAAATCTGTGTTTTCATTGATTAAAAGATTTTGATTAAATTCATAATCTGAATCAATTGCATTTTCATCTTCATTAAGATTATTATTTTCTTCTTCCTTCTGTTTCTTTCTCTGTGTTCCATTCTTGTCTTTGATTAAAGTTTTCAATATATCCTTTCTTGGTCTGCCTCTCTTTATTCCAGGTATAGGCGAGCAGCAGGCAAATGGAAAAAAAGAGTGGAATTAGTCAGCAATCTGTATTAAGAATCTTACATCAACACAAGTTCCATCCGTATCGTATGTCATTAAATCAGGATTTGTACGGCAATGATTTCCTAAAGTGCGTCAATTTCTGCAATTGGATTCGCAGAAAAATGCACACAGTTGTGTCATTTTTTAGTCATGTGCTTTTTTCTGATGAAGCTAACTTCTCAAATACGGGAAATGTGAATAAGCATAATATGCATTATTGGGTAAATGAGAATCCTCGATGGATGAGAACTGTACCATTTCAATATTCGTGGTCCGTTAATATATAGTTTGAGTGCTATCGCTCTGTAACTCTTTATGTGCCCCACCCTGTATATGAGATGACTAAATTTTCGACTTTTTAATCAAAACTTGAGTTTTGATCAGAGGATTGTTTTCTCTCGAATTTTGAAAAATTTGTGGCTGCCCGAGATTCGGGATCGCCATTAGAATTTGTTTTGTTTATATATGCTTGTATTAAGTAGAAAGGATTTGTAGATTTCGTGAAGTTTGTAGGTTTTGTTCAGCTTGCAAAGTTTGTTGATTTTGCAGATTTTGTAGATTTTGTAGTTTTTGTAGATTTTATTTTCGTCTCATAATTTCCTCCCGCCTCATTTTCTTTGATGAAATTAAAAGAATATTTCGAATCATTAATGTTTTCTGACTCAGAAATTTTTGTTTTATTTTAATTTTCTTCAACATTTTCGATAGGATTTCGTGATAACGCACCAGCATTTACATTCGTTTTTCCTGCTTTACAAACATCAAACTCGTATTCGGTTAATTTAAATCTCCATCTTGTTACTCGAGAACAAGGATCTTTAGAATTCTGGAGCCATATTAATGGTTTATGGTCAGTTACTAGTGTAAATCGTCTGCCATTAAGGTAACGTCGAAAGTGCTGAACTGAGTAGACTATTGCCAGTGCTTCTTTTTTGTAAGTATCAAATTTTCTTTCGCTGTCGCTTATCGTACGAGAAACGTAAGCTATTGGTTTATCTTGTCCTATTTTTCCTTAAGAAAGTATGCCTCCTATCGCATATCCGGATGCATCTGTAGTTATTATAAAGGGTTTGGAAAAATCGGGTCGCTGCAGTGAGGGTTTTTCGCATGATTTTTGTTTTAAAGTATCGAATGCTATTTGTTGTTTTTCAGTCCAAACGAAAGGTGTATTTTTCTTTAAAAGATGTATTAAAGGGCTTGCAGTAGTATGTCTAGTCGCGTAAGTAATTACTTTTTAATTGTCCCATTGATATATATTTCTTAGTTCTCCTTGCAGTTGATATACTGATTAATTTAAGGAATAAACACGTTTAGATTATTTATTATTTCTTCTATATTTCTATATTGTCCAGTAACGCATTTTCTTGCTTCTCCTATGATTTTTGTTTCAATTAATTTGGTTAAATTTTGCTCTGTTCCTGCAGGAAGCATATCTCTTACTTCTTTACACCCTTCAATGAAGTGATCAAGAGAAACATTGTCTCCTGTAAATATTGGTACGACTTCTAGTGCATCTCGTAATTAACCCAATTGATTATTAGCGACAGGTATAATTTGTCGATTATTGTTAGTCATAATTATTCCTTGTGAATTATATAAAGTAGTTTCAGTCATTTTTTATTAATCAGAGGATCCAGTAATTGCGGATTGTTAGACATTGATTTTTCGGGATCTTCTGCTAATTTTTCTGAAGAATTGTAATTTAATTCACGGTCTGAATCTTCTGAGGATTCAGAGAAATATAATTCTTCTTTATAATCTAAAGTATTTGTTGGGATCGAAGTGCGGTCAAATTTATCGACGACAGTAGAATTTCTGGTTAAATTTGATGTATCAAAAATACTTTTATCAAATAATATTGAATCTGTTAAAGTTGATTGATCGTTTGGAGGTATACTAGAACTAATTATTATACCAGTATGTTCAGTAGGATTTTCTGATAACTCTAATTTTCAAGGCGTAGAGGCATTAGTATTTAAAGGAGTATTTGGATTCTTTGGTTCTTGGGTTTCAGCTGATGTTTTTTTCTTATTTTCAAAAGTTCTTTTCCTATTTTCTTCTATAATTTCAGCGAGTTTTGGATTGTTTTTAGCTTGACTACAAGTGACAGTTTTTTTGTCAAATTACCTTTCTTACTTTCTCCAGACATTTGCATTAAAAAACTTGACAATAAGAAATAAGATTTTAATTATATTTACTAGCTAAAGTCTAGAGCCAATTACCCTATTAGTCCAAGCAACAGGGAATTTGTTATGAATGATTTAGGACATTATTTATTTCAGAAAACGGACTACGCCATCAGAAGAAAGGTTGGTCTTAGAGTAATTGTGTCATATTTTGGACAACGAAATATGATATATAAATATTTTATTAACATTTAAGACCAAAAAATCGCACTTTTTTTTAGTTATTTGTTTATAACATGAAAGGTAACTATCCAATCTTAATAACATTAGTTGAAAAGTTTTATGCAATTGAATTGTGAACAAAATGAGCCGTCGTTTAATCTGATTGGATAATTAAAAGCCGAGAAAATTTGGAAAAACCGGGAAATTTAGCTTTTGTTAAACAAATTGATATCTCAGTTAATTTTTGACATTTTAAGTTGAGGTTTGGTGGAAAAGTAGCAGACTTTATGCTCTCCAAATGTATAAAAAACGGACACTTTAAGATAATACGTTTTCGCGCTATTGACACTTTAATTTATTTAATGCGTTAATTGTAAAATGTCTGCTTGCCGGAGAGGTGGTCCGATTTTTATTTTGAAAACGGCTTTTAAAAATATAAATCAAGCACAACAGAACTTCAATCTTGGTTTTTCGCTAAAATGTTGCAAAGTTCATTAAAAAAAGGCCTAAACATGACACAATTACTCTAAGACCAACCTTTCTTCTGATGGCGTACTCCGTTTTCTGAAATAAATAATGTCATAACAAATCCCCTGTTGCTTGGACTATATCTACATTTCTATGTTCATTTTTAAATGTATTTAACAAATTACCGGGTAGAGGACAAGCCAAATAAATTAAATAAAAATTAGGTTTAACAAGAATATTTTATTGAAAATCACTATATTGACCCAAGCGACTTGTAAAGAGAAAAAGAGTTGGTGGCAGGCTGATCTAATTTTGTCCTACTTCAAAGAAAAACACACCGTGAGTCTAAGTGTGAAAAGGAAAAGTGAAGTTTAATGAAAAGGATTTTTTTTTATTGACTCACCGGTTTGTTTTGATGTTAGGGACCTATCAGATAGGATTGTCCTTTGTTGGTCTTAATCCTTGCTGGTGCTAATCGCGGGTACCTCCCATACTTACTCGTAGATAATCCTTCTTTTGTTGTACACACTGATACGTAATCCTGGTTTGGAACAATTGTGTTGCGGCTACAATTATGTCACTGGTTACTCTATTATGACGACGGCGACTTTAGATGTATGGCCAGCATGGCGACGATAGATCGATTTTGAAATTGGATACACTTAGACTCCGAGAATTTTGACTGCCTCCTTAGGCCTTGACATCAGGTATACACTGTCGCCTGTAGTTTCAATTCGTAAAACAAAAGCATGGGAGTTCGAGTTCCATGGTTTTAATAGCTTTTTCGAAGTTCATTGTGTATCTTAGGTGTCAGTGTGTTGAATTGAAAGTATGGGCCAGCTTTGCTTGTGTGCTGCCTTGATAAGCTTAGGGGCTCACATCGATTTTTCAAGTCCGTGAGGGTCGTGACTTGATGGTGTGGGTTGGTGTGGGTTTAGGCAGATTTAGTCGTAAGGGTCCAACTCCGCCATTGCCGGTCCCAAGCCCGGATGAGAAAGAAAGAGGGTACACACGGACAGCAACTCGACACTACATACTTATAGCGACACTGAACGCAACACACCCAACACCCGAGAGGGCGTTTCGCGGGAGGGCAGCGTCTCGCCCAGAGGAATGCGTGAGGTCACGCACGGAGCAGACGCGTCCTGCAGCCCACCAACGGTAGTAGCCGAAAGGACTCTGCCAGCAGCTGGGCTGTCGCCGTCAGGATGGCCGTCAAAAAAGCCCTATAGACAGGCTTTCCCTAGCGATGGGCCTGCCGGGCGCACGCGTTGGAATGGTTTCTCCGAACCTTCAAGCGCGTGAGGACGCAGTGTGCAGCAAAAGCATCAGGGGACCTTGAACAGGTTCCTTGATGCCGTATGAGTGAAAACAGTGTGAATGCGGGGGGCCCCTTAATAGGGGTATCGCCCCAAATACGCATGCGGCAGTGACGCTGTACCGACACCCACACATACCACACAACCAGTTGTCAGTCCTGCGTCGAAAGTGCCTTACAGCGCAGCGGAGTTTTACCCGCTTAAAGGGTGATCTTCCGCTGCGCGAGGCATGGAAAAAAGAAAAATCAGCTCTGAGGCAAGGCATAAAGAAAAGCCGACTTCAGTGCTGAGAAGACTTGATCGGAGAAGTCGAGAAGGATCCATGGGGTCTCGCCTTCAAAATAGTCACTAAGAGATTGTTGACTAGAAGAAAGAAATCGGATAATGCCGATCGAGTCAAGTACATCGTGCGAAGCTTGTTCCCGCATGTAGAGCCGTTCCAAAGACAGGACCGATGTTCCTGCGTGGTCCGACGCGAAGAACTCTTCACTCTCGAAGAACTAAAGAGAGCGGGTGGAAGGCTTAAGGTAAACACAGCGCCGGGGATCAACGGGTTGCCGAACGAGATCCTCAAAGAGGTGATCGGGGTATACCCGGAAATCCACCTAGAAGTCTTTAACTCCTGTCTTCGGGAGGGGAGGTTCTTCGCAGACTGGAAGAGGCAGAGGTTGGTCCTGCTGAGGAAGGGCAACAAACCTCTAGGGGATGCCTCATCGTATAGACCAATATTTTTATTGGATACGATGGGGAAACTTCTGGAGGAAATTATCCTACAAAGACTACAAGGTCACATGGTCCGCGAGAATGGTCTCTCGGAAAACCAGTTCGGCTTTCGGAAAGGCAGGTCCACAGTTGACGCCATCCAGGCAGTGGTGGACATCGCCACTAAAGCAAGAAGAGGAACTGGTAAGCGTAAGGGATTCTGCGCCTTGATCAGCATTGACATACGCAATGCGTTCCATACCGCGAGATGGAACATCTGCATCGAGGCGATGGTGCGGAAAAAGGTTCCAGACTACCTGTTACGAATGATAGATGACTATCTGAGCGACAGGTGGGTGATACACGAGGGTGATAAATGGTCTCTCAAGGAAGAGATGACATGTGGCGCCTCTCAAGGGTCGCGGGTAGGTCCACTCGTTTGGAACGTCATGTACGACGATTTCCTGCGCATGGACCTACCTGCTGGAACGAACATCATCGGCTTCGCGGATGACGCACTTGTCGTGTGCGCAGCTGACGACGTCAAAATCCTGGAGCAGAGGATCAACGATAGTCTCTGGCGGGCGAAGCGTTGGTTGGATAGCAGATGCCTGAAAATGGCCCCTGAAAAGACTGAGGCTTTGCTGGTCACAAACAGGAGATCCTTCAAATACCCGAGGATCGTTCTCGGGGAACATGAAATCAAGTTGAAAAAGAGCATTAAGTACCTGGGTGTGCAGTTGGATCGAAGGCTTGGCTTCGGCGAACACCTGCAGATTGCGACTGCCAAAGCCATCCAATGTGGGGCCGCCCTGACTTGGCTCATGCCCAACATTGGTGGTCCTAGGGAAGCTAAGAGAAGGCTGGTGGCCAATAAATTTATTGGCGGAGGAAAGGCAGGAGACCTTTCAGCTTCGCAAGGAGCTTACCTGCGCCGACCTGCAGGAAATCGCTCGCGCGAAGGAGGCCATCCGCAAGGATGGAAGGCGCAGACTCGTCGAGAAATCGCAGAGGAGATGGCATGGTGACCAAACCGCTTCAAGAAAAGAGACGATGAGTCGTGCTGCTACTGCGGTTCCCTTGTGGAAAATGCAGAGCACACACTCTTTGTCTGTGCAAGGTGGGGCGCGGAAAGGGAGGCTGTCGGTCGGGCAGTGGGCGCACAACTCACTCCTGACACGATGGTCTCTCCATGCTCCAGTCTGAACAGATATGGATGGTTATCGTGTCATTGGTCACCCTGCTGATGAAGAAGAGGGAGCTCGGTGGGCGTGCAGAGGGCGGCAACAATGGGGGCCAGTAGAAATCGCATCGGGGCCTACACCCGCGGTCCTGCGTCTTGGGCGGACTTGGCTGTTCGCGTCGACCGGGAGGGCAATCTTCTTATTCCTTTCCTGGTTGGCGCGGCTAGCCGGCCTGCCTAATGTATGTGTTTCCGCGGATGGGTCTACCGGGCGAACGGACGACGGAAGAGTCGTACGCGACTTTAAGCTGGAACCAACTGCCCGCGAAGTTTAAAGCCGAAAGGCGGTTCCGCGGGCGGTGTATTGGTTCGTGAGAGGGGGATTTTTGGTTTTAGCAGCTATGCCTCGACCCGTCCTAGGAGATTCCTGTACAACGTCTATAAAAGATTCCGCCATTTTTCCTCCTCAACAAAAAAAAAGTCGTAAGGGTCAATTACATTATTTTTATACATAGGCAGTAAGGTACAATTACAAAAATATGGTTGTATTACAATAGGCATTTGATTTTAATTGCGTTTAAATATTTTAAACATTCTTTATTGTCTATAAAAATGATGTAAATATATTTATTATTTCAATGTTTATCAATGCGCGTCGAGTACCGTGTTTTCCGAGCTTCCCCAAAAAAAAAAATATCCAGGAGATTTTCGAGTCCGAAAGACTTTCTCGCTGGACAAAAACAAAAAGGAAATTTTTTTTTTTACGAAAGTTATTAATAGATATTGTTTATCTTTAGAAAAAAGAATAATACAAAATATGTTTTGATTTATTATTTTTATTCGTCGTTATTATAAATAATGGTGGATGCTTCGGTATCGACGTCGTTATGTAATGCTTCTTGTTCGCCTGAATGAATTACACGTTCAGCACAAGTTACGCATAAATCTGCTTTTCGCCGCATGTAAAAAATTTGTGTATCGCAAAGGGAGCAGTCGAAGCTAGAGAGCTTTAACGTACAATATAAGTCTTTAGTGACTATGTGATCTATTCGGACAGGTAATGTTACTTCTGTTTCAAAGAACCTAAGTTTTGTCATCCAACAATCCTCGCAAACAAGCTTTTTTTCGAGGACGTTCATATAGAAATTTTCTATAAGGGTTGTGCAGCAGTATTCCGACCTCAAATTATATTCAAAATACGGCTGAACATCCTGCTCGCTTGCTCGAACTTCTTCTGCTTCGATTGTTTCGATTTCTTGGGGCAGCATTTTTCTAAGGAGAAATTTACAATATTTAAAGAATTTGAAATATTTGCAAAATTTTACAATTTTTTGTATTAAAAATTCTATCATAATTAACAAAATCTTTTATGCGTGAATACATGCGTGGAAGGTACATGTATATAAATCATGCAGGGATGTTTCTACCAGAACTTCGTTTCCTTAACTAATTTTGAATTTATTATTTAAATATGTTTCGATGCATTCGTTACAATTAGCTGCTCTTTGTCACGGATTAATTAATAGTTCTTGACAACCATAACAATTTATATTTTATATTATATTATTATATTTATTTATTATATATTATTTATTATATTTATTATATTACATTTATTTTTGAGTTTCCTGATCTAATTCCACGAAAATTAGACCTCAGGCAAAAATAGATAATTTTGCTTTCAAGAACAGCCATATTATTATTAAAGGGATATTTTGAAAGAGAAAAGATTATTTTACATGAAAAAAATTTGAAACACAGAAAAATAATTTTATTAATCAATTTTATTTTTGACCCAACTTTTTTTCTTATCGCTTCTTACCAAATTTTAAAAAATTATGCGATTCTAATAAATTATGAATAATTTTTTAAGAGAAAAGATTTTAAAATTTAGTAAGAAGCGATAAGAAAAAAAGTTGGTGCAAAAATAAAATTTATTAATGAAATTATTTTTCTGTATTTCAAATTTTTTTGATGTAGAATAATCTTTTCTCCTCCAAAATGGCCCTTTAATAATAATATTGCTATTCTTGAAAGCAAAATTATCTAGTTTTGCCTGAGGTCCAATTTTCGTGGATCAACTACCTTAAGTACCATTATGAAAATGCTTCTTCTGAAAATAAATGCATAAACTTTACAGTGGATGAACAAATTAATATACTCATACGAAAAAAATGTTTGAATCATGAACTTTTGTGACGTTTGTCACAAAACAATCTATTATGCAGCTCGATATTCAGATTGAACTTTACTAACTTCATTGATCCAACATTTTTTGATTCGAGTATAATAGTTTGATCACCCACTTGAGACGATTCAGCTGCGACTCTCAGCCTTTTAACACAAAAATGGAGATAAGTTAACAAGAACATCTGCATGGAAGGGCAGAAAACAATGCGAGTGAGCTCGCCCACAAAAATCGCGATGATTCGTGAGCCACAAGGGCATCAATCAGGATGTTCACGAACCGGAATTGCATGTGAAATAGATACGGCAATGAGGTTCTCAGGAACATTTTCGTTCGTAGCAGCAGACAGCGTGACACTACGCTGTGTCTGCTGGCTCAGTAAATCACAGAAGTTAAGCAAAAGCTCGGCTTCTCGGATGGGAGTCCTTATTAATATTTTAGATTTTTTTTTAGATATTATTTCATTTTTGCGTTATTTTACGACCTCTTTTCTCTTTGCTTTATTTTATATTATTTTATTAATTTTTTTTATACATATGCTAGACTAAATCTTAACCTGGGGAATCTGAATTTTATGACACCTGATCTTACCCACTTCTTACCCACCGTGGACTTAGTCGCTTGCTCGTCGTTCCTGAGAAAATCACACCCATCTACCTTCTGGAGCTGGTAATGTGATTTTCATTCTTCTCCTAACCTATTTTGATTTTCTCCATTGAAATTTCGAAAAACACATGTTTATGACATATTGAATGTGGTTCAGAGGGTTTTTGGAAACGCCACCTTATGATATGTATTTAACGGAATGCCAACAAGCCCACAAAAACATTATTTTCAGATATCAGGGAACTCCCAAAAATTAAAACGTGTTTTTTTATGCGCAACTGCGCGAATTTGGGGATGAAAATTGAAGTTTCTTTTATTTTTTTTAGGTATCGAAAAATTTGCAAATCAAGTATGAGGAGGCAAGGATTTTTTTTTTACGCAAAACTCTCAGTCTCAAGGCGTAAAACGTGAGTTTTTTTTATGTCCTGAATCGATCAAATAAGAAATGTTATTGCGCGAAACCTTCCCCCTTCGTGAAACCCAATGAGTAACCTTAAAATCTGTAAATCTTAGCCAAATTAGACGATAAAATTAGTAAAAATAACTTCAAAATAAATGTTAAAAATCGCCAAAGAGCGAAATGTTTCACACTGTACTATCCCCGTGCTGTTGTCTGACGGTCTCGTTAACTCTCGCTCCCTATGGGCTTAGCTTCTATTGCTAATTACTTTAAAATTTATTATTTCTTAAATATTTGAATTAGCAATTACTGAAAAATTCTTACAATAAGCTATGTAGATCAACTTAATAAATATTCAAAGAAATAATCCTCCATTAGTTACCAGTTGATGGTCTACAATACCGACATGATCCAATGCTTATCACTATTCACTGCGATAGTCAAAGCTTTTGAATTATTTTCATTTGTTCTTTGAATTAAATTTCCAAATGTTTAAAATCGTTAATCAACAATAATTCAGACCTGAGAATTTGAATATGTCTCTGATTCACTGCATTCAACAACGCCATCTTTTACCACATAATGGATTAAGTCCATGGCTCTCCTCATTTGGCAGAATACGGTGTCTCTATTTTCCTTTGCTGACGGACAATCTGGATGGCATAAGCATGCTTTACTCGAGGTAAGCAACATCATTGTGCTCCTTTCCAATACTTGACGTGCAGCTGCCATTTGTGCTCGACGTCTTTCATTCTTAAGATCATTCTAAAACAAAAGATATAATTGTCTATAAGAAATGCTTTTCAGAAACAAATTGAATAACAACCTCTTGATGCTTGTATAAAGTTCTATAATTACTCAAACAGTATTGCGTAAAAACGATTTTCCCTTACTCTTAGGGTCTCAAAATTTCAACATTTGATAAATATTTAAAAAGTATTTGTTCAGTATCTACAATAGATTTTTGGATAACATTTTTTTGTCCTATAGAAAAAGAATTGCGGATAGACCAGTCTTTTTTCTTATAATGAAGATTTCTAGCACGGCTATCCTATTCGCATAAGAAACAACTGTAGGGTTAGCAACGAAACCATTTCGCCTTTTTCCGCTAGATGACTAAAGTCAGTTTTTTGCCTCTATGAACCAAACCTTCTACGAAAGCGGAATTATGAAGCTGACTGAAAGATGGCAAAATGTTATCAAACAAAATGGTCAATATATATCAATTGTGTTCTGAATACTTTATATTCTGCAAAACAATTTTCATATTATCATAGGTTTCTTTCATGACTCGCGAATATGTCACTGAAACTGAAGGATATTCATTACCGCCATGTAGCGGTACAGCTTTCAATTCAGATTCTGATGAATCTATGAATACCCCCCAATTCTGTAGCCTGTATTTTATTCGCACAGCTTCCATCAAACCCAAAATGTTGTTATAATAGTACAAGCCATTATTTTCACTGAATAACTCGAAAATAGTACATTGCACAACAAGTTGGGGAGTGGAGATTTACCAGGAGCATGAAGTTTGCGGCGCGAGGCCATGTGGATTCACGCGGTCTTGCGCTTTGAACTTGATGTTCGTGGTAAATCTGTCGATCCGCAATGAGTTGTGCATATTATTTTTCACAACGAGTGCATGGAAAATTCGATATTCGGCGTATGTAGAGCATAAGCGAAAACACGACCTATGAGTTTTCGACACCTAACCCAACCGAACTGAATGTACCGATTAATTCCAGAAGACACGTGTGCCAAACAGAAATAGCAATCATCCACATGATTTTGTTGCTCCTTCCAAATCATGGGAACTGAAAATTTCATTGACATCGGAGCACCTTTTAACTAGCCTAACAGATATCGCAACTTCACAATTAAAATATAATCCATGTGCTTTTTTCATCGTAGATTCCATGATTGTCTCTTGTGATTTCAGCCTGAATGAACAGCATACATAGCAGAAAGAGTTTGGACGCTTCACGAATTCGAGAGAGGGGGTTTTTTGGTTTTAACAGGTATGCCTAGACCCGTCCTAGGAGAGTCCTGTACAACGTCTATAAAAGATTTTGCCATTTTTCCTCCTCACCAAAAAAAAAAAAAAAAAAAAAAAAAAAAAATGAATAGAATCTAAAGCAAATGGATTGATATTATTGACAACTTTATTTAGTAAATCTATCACATTAGAGCTCGAGAGAATGAATCAAATGACGTGATCATAATTGCGTAAACCAGTGATCCCAGACTGCGTGAGATTTTTGCTCCCACCACGTTCCCTCGTGGAAGCAACACATATAAACGTGGCGTGTCGATGTATCCCCGCTCCATCGCCTGTTTGCACGCTTGCAAATCGAGAATTGGATGATTACCACTGCTTCTTCGTTTTCTCTCGGCTTCACTTCGGCTCTTCGGTTTGGCTCTTCGGTTCAGTACTGTTGGTTCGTAGAAAGTCGAGGATTGCCGAGAATGCACGATTGCAACTTGTATTTTTTCGCCGGCTTGGCTAATTTCAAGATTTCAAGATTTGGAGGATTTGGAGGTTGAGGTCGTCCTTTGTCACTTTTGTTCACAAAATTTGACAACCCCAAAAAAGGCTTGAAAACATTGACGTTTGAAGTCTTAAAATATATGTTAATTACATTCAGGACATTTTACGGGATGTTTTCGAGTGTGTAATCTACAGTCAATATATGGTAAGTTACTGGAGGTCTATAAAGTTGTAATATCTGCAATGTATTACATAAGAAAAGTGGAGGTTAGGTTTAAAATATATATATCATTCTCAAGTCTCAAGTGGTTTTAAATTTTGAAATTTCGTGTTTCATTTTTCAATTGAGTTAAAATATTGAAAATTTAGAATAATACTAATTATATTTATTATAAATTTATTCAGTTAGTCAACATTTATTTTAATGATATTTTGGTAAAGAAGCATGAAAACTAAATAATTTGTAATTTATAATAACAATCTATTCATATTCTAAACTTTTTTTGCATAAGTACTTTCTTAAATTTTCTTTAAATTAAATATTAAATATTTATAATATTTTCAATGAAAATAGAGCATATATATGAAATAATAAAAATAACAACTTTGAGAGGAAAACTTATTAATATAACTACGAGTTTTTTTATTAAAACTTTACAAAACTATTAATGGCTTGAAATTCTTATATCAGTATAGGGATAAACAATATTGAAAAATATTGAAAGGATGAGTGTCAAAAGTCTATTGAAAATATAAACAAGTTATTTACTTTTTGAACCCTAATGGATTGAAGCAAATAAAAATTGTAATATTTATATGAATCAAATTTTAAAGAGCTTTACTTAACTTTTTATAATCAAATATCAGTCCCACCAATATGTAAAGGAATACTCTGACATAAATAAAGTTTTATTATGTTAAACGGAGCTTTTTTAAGGGTAAATAATTCTCATACATATAATTTAAATATACAATATATGTATATAATATATTTAAATTATTTTGGGTTCAGGCAGTAGGTTAAATCAAATTTTTCTATAAACTGTGTTCGCCGAGAAAAGAATATTTGATTTCAATGTTGAATTGAATTCAAAAATGGTTGAATAAATTATATATAAATGCATGAACCTAAAATTTGTATCACAATTTATTATTTATAAAAAATGTCAACTAAAAGAACATTTTTGAAAGTTTAATGTAAGATTATTTTGTACATGTTTCAAAATCAGGTCTGAAAGCTAAAATTCAGATATAATGTCTCTATAGGTAACTATTAAAATTAATCATTATCATATTAGTATAATATTACAACTATTATTAACATTCCAATTGGTAATATAGTATTAATAATTATCAGTGCTATTGCGTATTGATTGCCGATAATCAATCGGGACCAATGGATGAAAGTCGATTATTGATCATGGATCATAAATGAAAGATTGATTGATTGATTATTGGCAATCGATTATTAATTATAATTTGTAAAATATATAATGTAAAACACAGACAAATAAATGCAGAGATAAATAATTAAAACAGCATTTATTTGGAAACTGGAAATAAAATTGGGCAATAAAAGAGATGAACCCATGAACTCTTGCAGAGCTCGTGCCTGGCCACCGATTCGCAATTTGTACGTGCCGTGCCTCGTGAGCAGACCCTTCGATAAACTTAAGTCTCAGTGGATTTCTATGAGCAAGATTCTACCTTCGGTACTTGGTAAGTGAAATCCTTGGTCCTTAAGTGATGCAAGTCCGGAAACATTAGTGTTAGATAGTTCCTCTGGATTACATGTTTCGACGTATTTAGTCGTGTTGGTTAATAGTGATTCATTTCTGAAATCGGGATGAACTAACCTATCTTGTTAACAAGTACATGCCAGATTCATTTCTCGTGTACTTAGCAAGATACGTAATCGGATAATTTTCATACCAGTTGGTGGACTTGCATCCCTTACACCATACCTCCTGCAAGATTTATCGATGTTTTGCTGCCTCACGGAGTCTCAAACAAAAACCAAACTACCTCCTGCGACATCTATCGTTGTTTTGTTACCTCACGGAGACTCAAACGAGACCCAACTACCCTGCAAGGATTTGTGCCGTTGACTTGCAATTATAGGAGTAACAAACGATAATTCTCTCTTTTGCCCTCTAATTTAAGAGGTAGAAAAGTAATTTACCACTTAGGTATCATTCTGTCTGAAAACTTATGCAAAATCTGATTTATTTATAATAAATTATCCTATAAATTTCTAAATTCAGTGTTTTATTATCATTGTGAGCAACTCAGAGCCTATAGACCTGACAAGTGACAACGTATCCACAAACAAAAATAAATTATCAGGCCTTACCAACCTTATATAATCAGCTAACCGCCTCCCTTACATCCAAAAATCCAAACTACTCTCGACTTTTGCTCGGGAGGTAACAGCTGATTTCGTGGCACCGGTGGGATTGTCAGTTTTGTTGTCACAATTGATAATAATTTAAAAATTATTTAATTGAAGCTATTCAAAATTATATGTGCAATTTATTTCGAATGAAAATTGTGCATAAATCAAAGCTTCGAAATTTAGAAATTTTCAGAATTACAAAATTATGAGTTTAGTAGAAATAATTAGATAATATATGTCTACTTGTCAAAATTTAAATATTTAGGACTAAAATCTTAAAATAAATTATCTTATTTTAAGCGTTGGTTTACTCCGCGTGTTTGCAACCTCTGCCATCGTTAATAACATCATCGAATTAACCTGAATAAACCTTGCATGTATTCTTTGTAGCAGGATTGTACAAGTGAAAGATCTAAAAAGAATAAAAAAATTAAAGACATCATTCATTTGACTTAAATCAATTCAAAATCAAGAGCTTTTTCTACTTAGAGTTTATGCAGGAAATTGTGTTCAAGCCTAACCCGAATAAACTAATAGTATTAAAGCGTTGAATATTTAAATTCAAAATATTATAATTATCCGAATTTCTGAAAGTACTAAAATTATACAAGGTTTTGAGCTTGAGCCTGGCTTGTCTAATTTCGTACTACTGAAATTTTCAAATTGTTAACTGAGTTTGAATTCAAGTTTAAAATAAAACAAGAACAGCACACGAGAGTATAAGTCCTTTTTAGATTCGTTGAACGGTCACCATCGATGACGATCGACTGGGTAAGGCAAAGTTCGAAGTGTTTGTATTGTAATTGTTTGTAACTTTCATTTTAACTTCGTTAACTAACAGAATATTTTTGATTGCAAAGACTGTCCAAGAGTCTGTGCTTGAGTCTAGCTTGTCCAATCTTGCATCTCTAAAATTCTGTGACATTAAACAAATTTTGTTTTGTTTATTAACAATAAACATTTCCTGTGATTTTAAAGATTAATAAAGAGTTTGTGCTTGAGTCTGGCTTAATTAATCTTGTATCATCGAAAACACAAGTTGTTAATACACATAACCAACTTATAAATTCAACTATTGCAAAAATTTGCTCAGGAATTCGCAGTCGCGTCTGGCCTGACCCACCTTATATCACTGAAACATATAATTCAAGGTTGAACGCAGCGGCGACTTGCACGCATCACAGCAAGAATTTACAGTGCAGTAATAGCTAGCATGAATAATTGACAACAGTAATTCAAAAATTGAAATTATCACATTCAATCAGCAATAAACAAATACGGACAAATAAATAAATAGATTTAGCAATAAATACATTTTTATAAATTAACAACTAAAAACACATTCGAAGTTAAAACAGTAATTACAGCATATAGTAATAGTTGGATTAGAATAATTTTAAAAGTCAGCTTTTTAAACATATTTTCGTACCAAAACGACAAAGAATCAATTTTAAGAACACAGCAGTTTATCCAAACTTTGAACTTTTTTAAAGCCTCTACAAGTCAAAAGTCGCGACCATACGGTCAGGTTCGCAAAGGAAGAAGAAATTAAAGGCTCCTGAATATCCTTTTCAAAATTTTAAAATTCTCATTTTTGCCCATAAAAGGACAAAATTTGGGGTCTTCGGCATAAAATATTTTCTACGATAACTGATTTAATACAGCATCTTAAACAGCGCTTTGCCCCCCACAAAATTTACTCGTGGTACTTGCATGAGATATCCACAATTCGAATGTCTCGCAGCGAAAGTGTAAGCGAGTTTTATGACAGAATCACCCTACTAAAATCCGGAGCTCAAGCGGCATTAGAAGACAAATATCAGAACGCAGAGCAAATGTTACTACCCTTAAATGATTGCGCCCTAGAGGCTTTCATTCAAGAACTACCCGATGTGATGTCAGGAAAGGTGGAGTCACTGAATCCAGCTTCATTGGACTAGCTGGGTTTTATAGAAGATTCATCAAGGACTCTTCAGCGAGAGCAAAGCCCCTATCAAATTTATTAAAAAAGGAAGCATTATTCAAATGGTGACCGGAAGAGAAGAGCTTCAAGGATCTACGACATTCTCTGTGTGAAAATCCCATACTACAATACCCAGATTTCGAAAAACCCTTTACAGTAACCACTCATGCCTCGGATTATGAAATAGGAGCCTTCCTAAGCCAATTTACCCTTATGAGTGATCATGGACCCCTCAGGTGGACAAATTCGGTGAAAGATCCAGGCCAAAGACTAATCCGCTGGAGAGTAAAATTGAGAGATTATGAGTATGAATTTAAGTACAAACCAGATAAATTAAATACTAACGCTGATGCCCTATCAAGAAATTCAATCGTACAAAATTCTGACGAGGAAGACGAAAAAGAAAAACAGCTTGCCAGGTTGCTGCCAATGCTGACTAGGCAAGCTAATAAACTAGAGGAAAACAGCTCAAAACTAGGTTCAAGAATTTTAGAATCTGAAGCCAAGAATAAATCTGCGGTTCAAAGTAGAAAAGGATTCACTTCTAAGATTGAAACCTCTAAACCATCTACTTCAAGACCTCAGAAACCAACCCTTGCTAGGTCCAAGTCTAGTGCATCAACATCAGCCGAGCTGGACAGAAGCACTATCACTAAACGCCTGAACCGGTGACGGGTAGAGACTCAACGAGCTCAGAATCGACCAGATTATAAAGAAGATAGTAGTTCGGAAGAAACAGAAAGGAATCAAGAACCACCTCCAATTCTCAGAAAAATAAAAAGTATGCTACCGAGCTTGAGCTTGCCACCTGCTGCGCACCCATCATCAACAGTACCAAAAAGTGCACCTGCGAAGGCACCAGAGTGTTTTACCGAATTCTTTCAAGAAGACAAAGAGGAATCAACCCCTACGACAGAAAAACAAGAAGCAGGACCCATTAAAATGGTGAGCCCGCCACCCAGCGACAACGATGATATTACAACAGAAGAAGAACAGGAAAGGGATCGAGTGGAGCTTCTTGAAGTCACCGCAGTTTCTGAAGAAGACAATAATCGAGAGCTCCTTGATGCCATCGAAGAAATAGAACCTGAAAGCGAGAAAATCTGGACCCCGGTATTTCATCTTCAGATGAAGAAGTCTCTGCCAGAAATCTACACGCTCACACCAGAAAAAGTCTCACTTTCGACCCTGGAATAACTTCAACCCCCGATGCTTTAGGGAAATATACTCCCTCAGCACTAAGAAAACCCAAAGCCATTTCCACGCCATTTCCAGAAAAACTTGATAACGACCTTAGCTTCAAACTAGCAACTGGTAAAAATAATATTCGTGGAATGGGAATAAATATACCTACATACTCAGACGAACTTACTGCGGATGCCACTAGTATGCCGTCTGACCATTCGCGACCGTCAATCACTGGCATCCCTCCGGCACTGCCTAAGGCCTGCGAAATGTCCAGTAGAGCTGAGACGCACAGTAGTAAAAACGAGCAGGTCAGACTAAATAGCAGCCGCGAAAATCTTACTTATTTGAAAAGTAATTATGTACATTTTCTTTCAGCTGACTGTGAGTTTGTCACCCCTGTAAGCCGACTCATTGTGGACTTGGGAGCAGTTGACCTCCAGGACCTAAAGGATAGGAAACCAAAAATATGAGAAGTGCTAATCACTCTTCGTAGACATTTTAACATATAAACACTCATAATTCAGCAAAACCATTTTGAGGACATAAACGAAGAACAATATGTTACGGCAACGTAAATATACCCCCATAGGAAAACAAACCCACGTAATACAAGCAGAACTAAATAATATTCATCAGAATTTAAACAAGAAAACTAAACAAATTCAAATTATTCAAAAAGAATTAAATAAAACTATTCACAAAATAGAATCACGAGGTCAATATTGGAATGACTACATGTATTACGATAAAATGATCCAGTGGTCAAAGCATTTGGAACTAAAATCAGAACATTTACATAAAATATTAAATCAATTCATTAAATTAACAGAACACGCACGAGAAGGCAAATTACATCCTTCGACAATTTCCAAAGCCAGACTACAAGAAGTATAAAGATTACTATGACACTTGTTAGAAAACCATCTTTCACACTATTTCCGAAATCCCCCAACCGATAGACGAGATAGTCACAACTACGTCCTGTGAATTTCTGATCCTTACACGTCCTTTAATAAAAAAATTGTACACCAGTGCGATGTTGAAATAAATACAGAAAATTCAGTCTACTGAAAGCATATTTCATCATCAAAATCATGGATATTTTCAACTAAAAATCCAGAGCCAATCAGCATCACCTGTAAAAGGGAAGAACAGAAAAGGGACATATTACAAATTGAGGAATATTAAGATTAAGTGCAGGGTGTACTGACAGAATGGAACATACAACGTTGATTGGAATCCAAATAAATGTCGACTCAGAAGAATTTATCTACAACCCAGAATTTTCATTAAATATATCAGAAATTCCCCCCATAATTTATAAAACTATGCATATTCCTAGTATAAAATCATTTTTAGGAGAAACTGAAAAAGATGAAAAATTGAAAAATCTGCATATGGAAGAATCACTCCCTACTATAGAAGAACAGCTTCTTGACCTGGAAAATACTTATTATAAAAATAGATTAGCCTAAAAATATTGGCTAGGAGGGTTCAGTATCCTAACCTTATTAATAATAACAACTGTTATATACTTCACACAAGGAATGATCCGCAGAAACTGTAAAACCTGTAACAATAAAAATTTTAACATTAAAGAAAACCAAGAAGAAGTAGAACTACAACGCCTTTCGGTAGTCAACCAAGCAAACACAAAAGAAATGCACCCCCAACGAAGAGTATTAACAATTCCAACAACAAATGTTAGAATTGCATAAGCATATGCAAGTCGTTGAGGACAACGACACTTTTAAGGAGGAAGGACAAGTACCCAAGTAGACAAAATTTTGCCAAAAATCACAATAAATTACTATACATCATTACGGATACCACAATAAATATGTGGAAATTAAGCACAATACTTAATGACAGCTCGAGTAAATTAATAAATGAAACAACAGAGGAAAAAGTATAAGGATCACAGAAAGTACGAGGAGTTTAGCCGTAGAAAGCTAACAAATCACTCCCACTTGAGAAAGAAATTAATCACACCCACCGAGAGCAACCATAATGAATTATAATCCAATCATATAAAGAAATGCAATGTTATACCTTACAGAACGCAGCGTATCGCCAGCAGTCGAGACTCCCGACAACATGGGCAGAACGTAACTCGAACCGCCCAGCGATAAGAAGACCCTCAACCGCCTGAAATGAATCATATACACTAAGCAGTTCTCCTGTACCCATATGGATGCCTATTACAAGTTCATTATTAGACTTTCCAAAAATTCATATTGCAGCGGGACTCACACCAATAGATGCACCGACAAAATGTCTGTCATCATTAAAAAGCTCTATGGCGGCCATGTAACAATGGCCACCTAATATACAAGCATTATTGGACAAACAACTACCATGGAGACACAAATGATACACATAAGTATGCAGAATAGCGAACTCCACATACGGTATGTTATCCAGACAAGAAAAATTCCAACGGACAATTGAATTCAGGAAATTCCGTTAATAATAACACAGGTCTGCAAATAATGGGTTTGTATTTGTTGTTGTACAACAAAAGATCATTTCCGGGGTAATTTTTGACCATCAAAACCCGCAAGCACAAATTTTCAAGATAAATTTTCGAATGCAGAATGGTATGCACCAAAGAGTCAATGTGAATGCTCATAAGGTTGTTCGAATAAATGTCAAAAATTGATATGGCCGTATCTTTGTGAAAAAAAATCGCTCGTGACTGTTTAGTAGCTCATTTTGAAGGGAAAGAGTAGTGTTAAATGATGAAATTTGCGAAAAAAACTAAAAAAAATTCTTGCGCCCTGTACATAACCTCAAAAGTAGCGAAAAACCCTATTTTTCGAGCGCATATCCTCAAATATCTCACAATCCTGACGTGATAGGATGATTCTGATTCCGGATTCGGATTCTACGTCAAAAATTACCCCGGAAACGACCCATAGCTTTTCAACAACAAAACCTTGCAGACCTGTGTAATTGAATAATAATCGCGAAGAATAAAAAAGTGCATTATTCAATACCCATAAACCTTTAATTATGTGAATCAATCGGAATTGAGCCACATAATTAAGGGTTTCTCAGAACTATAATGGTACAAATCTCTATTGATACCACAATACTAGAACTAACTGCAACGATGTTTCGATTAATTAATTAATTAACTATTTAATGGGATAAAGCCAATTTTTATTTAAGAAAAATATTGACGAACATGGCAATTAATAAAGCCGTTATTGGTAGAATATTGATTTCCAGAATTTAAATTAGGGTCAGACTATAAAAAAGTAAAAAAATAAAAATTTCAGATGGAACTTCGGAAAATGCAGTTACTTCTAGTAAACTGAAGAATATGTTTATTAACCTTCAATCAAATATAGAAATAAAAAGAAATAAATAAGCGTTTTTTTCAACTGAAGTTTTGTGCAGTTGCATGTAAGTGGAAATTCTGTTAGAGAATTATAATTTTATGATAACTTTTATAAAAATCCTTTTACGGTTTCATAATATCGAGTAAAATTTCAGAAAGTATGATGCATTTTTCGTAATTTTAAGATACCTATACTTAAACGCATCGTGAATACTGTCAAATTTTACATAGAAAATTGGTCAATTTCGAGAGTTTCTAACAGCGTTTGATTATAATAATAATAAAAAAACACTGTTATGTCTTTATCATAACCAAGAAATAATGCCGTTTAAATTGTATAAAAGCATGTATGTTTTTATATAATTTCGGCATACAGAAGTAAAAAGGGAAATCTCATGGCTGCCCCGTAATAATGGCTACCTAACGAACATACAACTAGACAAGGCATGGTTACTTAAACCACTACTATGAAAAGTTCAATGAGATATAACAGCATGAGTGCCCCTCAATCATTATGCTACCCTACTAAATCTTTAAATACTAAACTAAGGGAAAGGGGAAAACAACATTGAGTAATAAGAGAGACTGAAAGAGAGGTTATCGCATAGAGAAAAATAAACTACAATGACCCCCTCTACCAGCCTCTCAAGGGATTATGCTGTTTTAATAATTCTTTTATTAGCCAAGAGGAAAAGTAGTTGCCAAATTCAAACATTGAAATTAAAGTGAACAATGAGAGTATGAACGATATAATACTTAATAATTGAGGAGCTTTAAATAGAACCCAAATCGAACTTATTTAACTAATATAATCTAAGTATTAAAATATAAAGGAAAATAACAAAACGAAAATGAGAGAGACGGCCAGAGGGGGAATTTTTAGGAGACAAAATTGTTTTTGAGAGTGCCTTGTCTGCCAGCCTCTCAGGCGATTATATAATGTTATAATTTTTTAATAAACAAGGGAGGTATTTACAATTGAGTGTATATGAATATATATATATATATATATATGATATATAACCTAAGTAGTTACAATATTAATAATACGCTCGATGAAGCTGACCCTGCTGAACAATTAAAACTCAATATTTGAAAGACAAAATAGGAGCCCTAAAGCAACGCCAAATTTGAAGCACCTATGCTAACCTCACCACTAAACCTCGACATTTTAGGGCGTTCTTACACCCTAAAATGCAGTGTAAAAGACGGACGGGTCAAACAATGTTTGACAAGCCAGGGTCATCGACTCTTTGACCTGGCTAGAATGCACACCGCGAACTGACACAAAAACCTCCTAGTCTATCTTCGATTTCGGATACCCGCATCTGAAGACTATCGCGTCGCGGCACAAACAAAGTAGAATCCCCAGAAAAAGTGGTCGAACTTGAGGAACTCGGCTACAACAAGGAGCGGTCGAAATCCAAAACCAAGTCGACAAACGAATGTTCACATGAAGGTGGAGTGGGAAGACCGGAGGTTTGACGGCTGGAGTAATCTGATGCACCGAACCACTCAGCTAATAAGGAGTCCAGGAAGTCGCCGGTGTCCGACATCTCGACAGGAACTAAGACACTTTGCGAATACGGCACTACCCGAACAAATCACGCGAAAATTCAAAAAAGTGGGTACTTACCAGTTCTTTCAGGCACTGATGTTGCTCCCTTCAACAGGGAGAGAAGGTAGCGAAGATTTTGGCAATGCTCCTCTTAGAAAATTGTCTTTGCACTAGAAGATGATTTTTCTTCCACCATGGTTGCTGGAGACTGAGGAGGACATCATCCCCACGACCCAGTATGCAACGAGATGACATCATGTCAACCATTGAAAATCAGCCAAAAACGCCACAAAGGCAGAACTCCCAGGTAACACGTGCACTACAACAAAGTACAAGATCCAAAATCGCCATGTCAACTTCTACAGAAAATTGACACATGGCAGCTGCAGCATAGCATCACCATCCAGTAACTTTAAAAAATGACCGAGTAGCTGTGCGCATAAGGTAAACCAATGTGTACCTCACGTCGACGGATCGGTTTGACACATGGTAATGAGTAACAAAGAAGAGCAGCGCTCTGTCTATATGGTAATTGCACCCTCGGTAATGAGTCAGTAACTCACACCGCGTGCCGATAAGGTAGTCATGCTGTGCTAATAACCTAATGAGAGAATGAGAAGTTATCAGCACAGCCTCATTAAATATAATGTCTATATAGGTATCTATCATAATTAATTATTACCATATTAGTATAATATTACAACTATTATTGACATTTCTGTTAGTAATATAGTATTAATCATTAATAGTGCATGTTTATACATGTTTCAAAATCAGGTCTGAAAGCTAAAATTCAGATATAATGTCTCTATAGGTAACTCTTAAAATTAATCATTATCATATTAGTATAATATTACAACTATTATTAACATTCCAATTGGTAATATAGTATTAATGATTATCAGTGCTATTGTGTATTGATTGCCGATAATCAATCGGGACCAATGGATGGAAGTCGATTATTGATCATGGATCATAAATAAAAGATTGATTGATTGATCATTGGCAATCGATTATTAATTATAATTTGTAAAATATATAATGTAAAACATAGAAAAATAGATGCAGAAATGAATAATTAAAACTGCATTTATTTGGAAACTAGAAATAAAATTGGGCAATAGAAGAGATGAATCCATGAACTCTTGCAGAAATCGTGCCTGGCCACCGATTCCAAATCGCACGTGCCTTGCCACCGATCTGCGATTCGAATGTGCCGTGCCACCGATTTACCTCTGGTGGTTTCTCATTAAGTTCCGATCAGTTGTACGGTCAACTGGATTCATTTCGGACCAGTAAGTCAACATCATGAGCATACCCTTCGATAAACGTAAGTCACAGTGGATTTCTATGAGCAAGATTCTACCTTCGGTACTTGATAAATAAAATCCTTGATCCTTGAGCAAGTCGGGAAACAGTAGTGCTAGATAGTCCCTCTGGAGTACGTGTATCGTTGTATTTAGTTGTGTTGGTTAATAGTGATTCATTTCTGAAATCGGGATGAACTAACCTATCTTGTTAACAAGTGCATGCCTGATTCGTTTCTCGTGTACTTAGCACGATACGTAAGCGGATAATTTTCATACCAGTTGGTGGACTTGTATCCTTTACACCATACCTCCTGCAATATTTATCGTCGTTTTGCTACTTCACGGAGACTCAAACGAAAACCTGACAAAGTGACAACGTACCCACTAACAAAAATAAATTATGAGGCCTTACCAACCTGATAGAATCAGCTAACCGCATCCCTTGCAATCAAAAAATCCAAACTACCCTCGCCTTTTGCTCGGGACGTAACAAATAGAACGGGACCAGAATGATGGTTCAGGAATGTTCATGCAAAGCAACTGGGAGTCGAAACAATTCATGAAAAAGGCGGATACCTATAAATTAAGAGGCATGTGGGGGAGCGGACAGCACAGAAAGAACGTGACTTCATCTTTTTGCGTATCAACTCGAACGCCTGTTGGATCATATAGACGGCGGCGCCTTCTGAAGAGTTCATATTTCTTCCCGTTGAAGTTGACATGCTCCCACGATTCCAGTTGAAATCACGTTCTTTCTCTGAGATCAGCGAGCAGCAAGGTGGTAAGTGTGGAGGAATCGGTGCGCGCACATGTGCAAAGTCTATTCTCGAACATTTCAAGGTCATGACACCTGGTTTTTTGTCATTTACTCCGAAAGGACAAGCATCGAGCTTTCATTTCATCCATCTGAGAAGATTCAATTTACTCGAGCTACATTTTTACACATCCTCAAAAATTGCTAATAACACGTTCTCGAGACTCTTGACCCCGTTTCTCTTGAAAACTAGAGCCAATACTCTACTTTCGTGCCCGGATTCGATTGGAAAAAACCTATCGAAATTAGTTGTCATTAGTCGAGTGCCAAAAAAAATCTTGCTAATTTGTTGAATGACACGCGTCTGACAGTAATGCTAATTATTTATATATGTTGGCGCAGCCACATTGTGTTCGCGCCTTCCAGCGAGTCTCGGGTCTGACACCACTGTCACTCTACGCGACAAGAGAAATGGCGCACGCAGGTTGGTAGAGTTAAACGTCCTACAAGTATATCTCAACAACATTCGATTAGTTTGAAAAATTACAAATAACTTCTCGTCTCAGGATATAATGAGAAACTTTGTAATCCCAGCTCTAACGGTGATCCCGGAACAACCTATATATATATATGTATATATATATATATGATCATATCCAAAAATCTTCCACACAAAAGTTTCAGTGTATGAGAAGGCCGTCATACTGGTTCACCCTATTTTTTTAACGGTAGATGAGCTGAAGTTACGTCAAGGTCAACTCCACTTTTTTAAATGGAACCATGTATCTGGTGATGTTAGATCTGGTGAACGAGGTGGCTAAGCTACATGGTCGCCTCGTCCTATCCACTTTTCGTCAAAAATTTCATTCATCACTTGTCTTGAACACAGAGCATAATGGGGTGGTGCACCGTCGTGTTGCATCCACATGTTCATGCGAACATGCAAGGGCGTTTTGCACAAAGTTTGCGTAAACTTGCCCAGTCAAGCGACCTTCAAAAAGATATGGACCAATGACGTGATAGCTGACAATGTCGCACCAATAATTAACGGACCACAGATGTTGAAATGGTACAGTTCTCATCCATCGAGGATTCTCATTTGCTCAATAATGCATATTATGCTCATTCACATTTCCCATATTTGCGACGTTAACTTTATCATAAAGAATCACATGACTCAAAAATCAGACATCTGTGCGCATTTTTCTACGAATCCACTTACAAAAATTGACGCGTTTTAGGAAATCATTGCCGTGAAAATCCTGATGTAATGACATACGATACAGAAAATGCTTACTTCCTGCCGATGTCAACAATAACCTATCGATGTGTATTATCATGGATATCGTAAGAAATGAAAATGATTTTTCGACTATTTTCATACTTTACGTGACTAGAATGACCCTGTGTTGTAGGTCGCTGAATTCGAACGCTGAAACTTTTGTTTGAAATATTTTTGGATATGATGAATAGTTTGAGTGCTATCACTCTGTAACACTTTATGTGCCTCACCCTGTATATATGGTATACAGTAAAGTATATTCTAAAGTACACTTACACTGACTCAAATTTATATTTTTATACCAACATATTGGCAATTATTTACCTTATTTCTATGCCATTTATATAATATTGGATCTATAACTTAATTCGTGCGGTTTGCTAAGAGATGGCGTAACTTGATTATTATTCCATCGTTCCAATATTCCGAACATTCGTTGGAAAGCTACTGTCATTATGCATCTTCTTCAGTGTATGTCATTTATATTGAGCGTAAACAACAATAATTTTCTTTCACTCAAATATATCGAACTTTGTGCCTGAAAAAATGTTTTTGCGGGGAGTTCTTCTTCATTACTTTAATTTGAAGAAAACTGCTGCCGAAAGTCATTGTATTTTGGTGGAAGTTTATGGTGAACATGAGATAGCTGAGCGAACGTGCCAAAAGTGGTTTGCACGATTTTAAAGTGGTGATTTTGGCTTGGAAGACGAAGAACGTCCTGGGCAGCCAGAAAAGTTTGAAGATGAAGAACTGGAAGCATTACTCGATGAAGATTGTTGCCAAACACAAGGAGAGCTCGCAGAATCTTTGGGAGTCCCTCAAGCAGACATTTCAGGACTTTTAAAAGCAGCCGGATACATTCAAAAGCAAGGAAATTAGGTTCCACGTGAACTCAAGCCATGAGGCGTTGAAAGGTGATTTTACATGTCAAAAATGCTGCTGGAACGCCACAAAAAGAAGTTACTTTTGCATCGGATTGTTACTGGTGATGAAAAATGGATCCATTACTACAACCCCAAGCGCAAAAATCATGTGTGAAACCCGGCCAACCAACCAAATCAACGGCAAAGCCGAATATCCATGGCGCGGAGGTAATGCTCTGTATTTTGTGGGATCAGAAGGGTGTGCTGTATTATGAGCTTCTGAAATCGGGTGAAACCATCAATGGAGAACGCTACCTAACACAATTAATCCGTTTGAAGAGAGCAATAGCCAAAAAACGCCCGGAATATTCGACCAGACACGAGGCAATAATTTTCCATCATGACAACGCTCGGCCCCATGTTGCTATTCCGGTTAAGAACTATTTGTAAAACAGTGGATGGGAAGTTTTACCCCACCCGCCTTATAGCCCAGACCTTGCCCCTTCTGACTACCATTTGTTCCGGTCGATGCAGAACGTCCTCACTGGAAGACGGTTCACATCAGAACAGGGTATAAAAAATTGACTTGATTCATTCTGGGCCGCCAAGCCGGCGCAGTTCTTTTGGGATGGAATCCACAAATTGCTAGAAAGATGGGAAGAAGTCATAGCTTTAGACGGCCAATACTTTCAATAATACTATTGTACATGTTTTTCTTAAATAAACGTTCAAATTTTGAAAAAAAAAAGGATGAATTAAGTTATAGATCTAATAATATAATATTATTTCATTGTAAGGATGCTCTTAGGGAAACTCGGATTGATCTACAGATCCCCAATAAGATAATTCATACAGGGTGTACCAGAAAGATCGAGACACCTGAATATTTTAGAAACCGTTAAGGTAGGCAAAAAATGATTCTCACAAAATTTGTAGCTTTCCTTGAGAAGTATATGTCGATAAGCTTGATTGTACCATAACTAAATTATGTGAAGGTCATTTTTTGTTAAACTTGACGGCTTCCAAAATATGCATGTGCCTGGATCTTTCTGGTACACCTTGTATTTACAGGGAAACAAATAAATTCCGAGATTAGAACCATATTTGAGTAAATAGTAGCGTCATCTATGTGTTCAGATCAGCGTCTAAAAGCTGGGACATTCCTCTTTCTGGCAATACTAGCTTTGCTTCAATCGGTTGATAAATAGCAGAGTTAAGACAGTTCTCGCAAAACCCAAAGAAGGAGACTCTGTCTTTTTTCATTCGCGTGTAATGAGATTTGTACGTGTCTTAAATGTAAATATTACGTGTATAAATGTAATTTATGCATGAATACGTGGGTAACGTGTGTAATATTTCATAACGAATTTTGGGCGCGAAATTTCAAGTAACCCTTAATCTCTTAATCTCTTAGTGTGATGATATTAATTAGATTTAGAAGTCATGTTTTGTTTAATTATTAACAGTCCAACTCACGTGTATAAAATGTTTTGCAGCGACCAATACGTGTAGAATGTATTCATCATTTGACCAAAATTCCGTAGACGAATTTTAAATATCTCTGGGATTATATGAAGCAACGTGTTCTTAGGTGAGAGTTGAGCGCCAAACGGCTTGATTTTGCGATATAATATTCACTGCGGATTATATTATATTATTTCTCACATTGACGACACCCGACCACTTGTGATAAGAAAAACAACTCTTGCCTTTTATTTACGACAGTTTATTAAATGCTTTCTGCACAAAAAAGGCTTTTCCGATTTCAAACAGCCTTGCCAAAAGAAATATTTTAGAGAAAAAAAAATCATAACAATAATGTTTCTTTGAAAAGCGCACCACTTTCGTCTAAATATGAAATTAAAATTTTTCTTCAACACTTTCCCTTGTTAATAAAAATTGGCTCGATACAATGCAAATTTGTTTTTTTTTGTTTTTTTCTTATTTACCGTCATTCCTCAAGTACTATTTTGGTACAGAGCATACGAGGCCGAGTTCTGGGGAGAGCCTTGTTCATTATATCTGCAACCTGCTGCTACGTTGAGATTTGAGCAATTTCTAGAGTTCCTTCGACCACCTTTTCGCGAATGAAAAAATGCTTCTGGTCGAGATGCTTTGTTTTGCGGTGGAACTCCGGGTTCTGGACAAGTCTAACAGCAGCCGAATTGTCCACCAGGAGGATGGGGATTTTTTTTAGCTTGAAAATGCCCTGAAATAATCTACAAAGCTAAATTATCTTCTTAGCAACTTCATTCGCTGCCACGATTTTCGCTTCTGTCGTCGAGGTTGCCACCATTGCTTGCCTTTGGCTGAGCCAGGAAATGGCACCACCAACATGCTTGACGACGACTTGTGAGGTCGATCTGGCGGTCCTTGTGCACTTTCCAAAATCGGCATCGCTAAAACAATCTAGGGTGCCACTTCGTTTGCCACCTTGGTAAACGATGCCGAAGTCGATCGTGTCTGTGATGTATCGAGGGACTCTTTTTACTTGATAAATGTCGCCCAGCGATGGGTTTTGAAAACTCCTGGACACGAAGCCTATGCTATATGGCAGATCTGGCCTCGAACCCAGCATTAAATACACCAGGGCTCCGACTGCTTGTCTGTATGGAAAATTATGCTCTTTTTCGATGTCAGCTTTTCCTGGTTGAACAATTTCAGGACACTTGAAGATCGGAGTTGAAACGGGTTTGTATCCTGTGAAATTGAAACACCCTGCGATTTCCTTTGCGTATTGTTGCTGGCTAATCTTCAGAGAATTATGTTTTTGCTCTACTTCCAATCCCAAGTAATATTCGGCCTTCTTCGAGACGATCTTGAACTCCGATTGAAGCTCATCCACGAGAGTTTACAGGTCCTCAGGATAAGTCTCTAACACCAGGCCGTCACCTGTATAAATGACAAGGAGAAGTTTCTGACTATTTCATTCTTATGTGTATAAACACAGGTTCGCTTCGCTATTTTTGAATCCTCCAGGTTGTTGCATGTATATAGATCCCTCCAGCTAACCGTATACCAGGTCTAGAAGTATGAAACCGGAATTTCCTTACTGATGGTGCTTGCCATCAGTTTAGGGGCCATACGACCGCTTCTGCAGCGCCATCTTCTCCCTCTAGCAGCTGAGAAAGATTTTCAGTAGACAACAACTCAAGTTCGATATACCAGTGTATTTACTACAAGCATCAACATGTCGAGTTTTGTGCCTACGAACTACGATTTGCGGACAGCACTGGTTTTTTGTTATCACTTGAAGAAAACTGCTGCAGAATCGCATCAAATGCTTGTCGAAGCTTACGGTCAACATGCTCTTGGCAAAACACAGTGTTTCGAGTGGTTTAAAAAATTCAAAAGTGGTAATTTTGATGTGAGAAACGAAGATCGTGGAAAACCACTGAAAAAGTGCGTTTTGTGGGATCAGAAGGGTGTTATCTATTATGAGCTGCTGAAACCTGGTGAAACTGTCAACAGCAATCGCTACCAACAGCAAATGATCGATTTAAATCGAGCATTGCAAGAAAAACTACCGGATTATCGAAAAAGGCAACACAAAGTCATTTGTCTTCACGATAATGCCCCATAACACACAGCGAAACGGGTCAAGGAAACGATCGAGACGTTCAGTTGGGAAATAATAGCGCATGCCGCTTATTCTCCAGGCTTGGCTCCGTCGGATTACCATCTCTTAGCATCACTGGGCCACGCTCTCGCTGAACAACGCTTTACTTCGTACGAAAATGTACGAGAATGGCTGGATAACTGGTTTGATTTAAAAGACGAACAGTTTTATTGGCGTGGTATTCATCACCTTCCGGAGAGGTGGGGAAAATATGTAAAGAGCATTGGAGATTACTTTGAATAAAATATTTTTGATCATTTTCATGCAACAGACCTGTAACTTTTGCAAAAAAATTCCGGTTTCATACTTCTAGACCTGGTAAAAATGCTGTTGAAACGTCAAATTGTGCCAACTGTATGCCCTCACTTGCAGCTATACTCAGCACAGATCGAATTCTTCCCATCTTGGCGACCAGACTAAAAGTTTGGTCAAAGTCGATTCCTTGTCGTTGAGTGAATCCCTTGACTACGAGCCTCGACTTATATTTGCCCACGCTACCATCCTTGTTGTACTTTACTTGGTAAACCCATTTGAATGGAAGAGCTCTTGTTCCTGCAAACAAGGTTGTGAGCGTCTAAGTCTTAATTTCGTTTAAGGAAGCCATTTCCTGGTTCATGGCCTCTTTCCACTTGGCTGCTTGCTTGCTCGTCGTAGCCTTCTCACAAGTTTCTGGATTCTCTTCACCATCTTCCTGAAAATCTGCAGTCATAACACAGTCTTTAAAATGACCATGCTTTTTCAATTCCAATCGGTTTTTGAACTGTATATGATCTTTGTTCCCTTCGAAGCTTGTGTCTCGTCCTGATTTGTATCAGTTTCGCTTTCCTTGATAAGCGTGTCCTCTTCTTCATTTCAATCTTCTTCTGCTTCCTTGTCCGGGCTCTCTTGTTCATTCTCCTCTTGAATCTCTTCATGTCTGATAACGTCTTTGATGGGCAAGTTGATTTTCGATGCGCAGTCAATCAAGTTTTCATGAAACACGACGTCTCTAGACACGTCGACCATATTCTTCTCCTTGATGTAAATTCTATATCGCTCATGGCTATCGTACCCGACCTAGTAGCCCTTCTCGGCCTTGTTGTCCATCTTATGTCTTTTCTGAGCTGGTACATGAACGTAACACTTGAATGCCACGATCCGCAAGTGCTTTACCCTGGGGTTTCTTTTGATCCAGAGCTCTAACGGATTTATTCCAGCTTCAGATGATTTTCCGGTCTTATTCAGGACGTAGATTGGCGTACTTATCAGTTCTGCCCAAGTTTCTTCTGGAAACTTCACCTCTGAGTACCACAAGGTACTTTTTCTTCTTGAAGGATTCGATGAATGGTCCACATATATATCCATTGTTATTAGCTCACCAGGCTTCATCGCTCGTCTTCAATGCTCGTCTTTTAAATCTTCTGTGTCTGTGTATATAAAAAAATCATAACAATAGTGTCTCTTTGAAAAGCACGCCACTTTCATTTAAATTTAAAATTAACATTTCCCTTCAACAGATTAGTACCGCAGAGTATAGTACATTTGCCAGTCAGAATATGTAAAGGAATTTTGTATGTATCTTGAATGTCAATTTCACGTATATAAATTTCATGCATGGATAAATACATATATAACGTATTTAATATTTCATAACCAATGCGTGGTGGGGAAATTAAAAATATCTCGGAGATTATATTAAGGATGAGGTTCACGCATATTTTCTTAACGCTAAGCGGCCTATTTTGTGATGATATTAGTTAGAATCACAAGTCGTGTCTTGTTTTATTATTACCAGTCCATCTCGCGTGTATAAACTGTTTTGTAGAGCTGAATACGTGTAGAATGTATTTATTATTTGATCAAAATGCTGTCATGAAAATTTACATATCTCAGAGATTATATTTTAGCGAAAGGCTCACGCGTATGCGTTGAACGCATATCAACAAGTCCAAAGTGCAAATAAAATTTGCATGTGTCTTGAATGAAGACTTCGCGTTTATACATTAAATACATTCCTAAATGCGTGTGTAAAGTATGCAATATTTCACAAAACTTCAAGTCGCAAAAAATCAGTCGTTATGCGTGTATTTTAAACATTCTGTTAAGCTATATAAGTTAAACGCTTAGGGGCCTCCTAATGTGATAATGTTATTAAGATTCACAAGTGTATGTCTTATATTATTATTAAAAGTCCACCTCGCGTGTATAAAATGTTTTGCAGCGCCAAATACATGTATAATGTATTCATTATTCGACCATTATGCCGTACATGAATTTCAAATATCTCTGGGATTATATTAAGCAACATGTTCTCGCGTATGAGTTAAGCGCTTAGCGGCTTGTTTCTGCAATAAAATCATTGCAGATCGATGCAATAAAATATAATAGATTTTTTAACGCCGTATATGTAAACGAATTTTGAGTTTATAATATCTTGCGAGCTTTTCTTCAGTTTCTTTGATTGATTTTCCTCGTACAAAATACTGTTTAATAAGTACGCAAAACCCCTTTTCTTTTATGGTTTTGTTTTAATAATGAAAAACTAAGTTTAACTGGCTGTAAAAAATTTTCTAATGAACGTAATGACCCAAAAACAATCACGTAATAAGGATAAACATATTCAGCCTAAACTTGCACGAAAAAAATTCGGGTTTTGAACCACTCTTAGTGACATAAATATTCATTAAACGCCAAAGCAGAAGTGCATGTGGGTCGAAGACAGTCATCTAGTTTTCACAAACATTTTTTTGTGATCTCAGAGAGTGCCGTACCAGCCTGCGTTTGCTGACACTCATCCAATCCCCTGAATGAAGCAGTTTTGTGCGTGGTCTAAATGGATGGGCGTCCCACGTTCATTTTTCTTTTGCGTTTTTTTAACATTATTTATCATTGTTTCTTTTATTTTCATGCATGCAAGTACTTTAATAATTAAGGTGTATGACAATTGTACAATAATTAATAAAATATTCAGATTCTATTATAATAAAATTGTATGTTGATCCAATATTGAAAAAAAATTATTATTGATGATTATGAATCATAAATAATATAAGTAATAGTCGATGATAAACTTCACACATTAATGAAATGTTGAAAATAATGAGCAGAAATGTCGATCCCACGTGTTAATAAACGATACGCGGCAATTATACCATTTCTCACTCATATGTGCACATGGGAAGTCTGCATGAGAACATCGAGTGCTCTAACGCTACCACCCAATAGAGACGCGCGTTTAGTCAAGGAGCGCATGTGCTTGGAGCCTTAAACACGGGCAACCAATCAACGAGCGGCGATGCCATGCATGGAAAGTTACCCGTGCCGAGAGAAACGCGTGTAGAGAAGGGACGCTCTCCTCGTCGACGGACGGTATGCCCTCTCTTTGTAACGCGTACAGATTTTCAAACGCCTCCACCGCACGTAATATACGACCTTTTGGGATCAAAAGCACATCATCATGACCGAGAAAACGTCGGCTTTCTTTCAATACCAGTTGACATGCTCAGAGCGGTCTGGAAGGGGGAGAAAACATTGACACAAATCTTATAATTTATTGATCGGATCAGACTGGATCGCGGTCGGCAATTGAGGCACGCGCATATTAATTAAAGTGGGAATTCCCCAAAGAGAGGTGAAACCGAGATGATGAGCTTGATTGCAGATCCTCGAGTGACAGTCTGGTGCCCGCACCTCTTTAAGGTAGGGACTTATCGCCAAAAGCTCCAAAATTAGATGTAGGGCTCGTACGGGTTCGCTTGCATCAATAGATCAGGCGAACAGTATTAGGGAATTTGATCACACATGCACTCTTTGCCCGCCTGTAGATAGGGACTTGCGGGTGGGTTTTATTTAGTTCACTCGCGATATTTTGCGGCTTGATTGCATCTCGGCAATTCGGATTGGATTTGTCCCCGACACTCGAGTGGTTAGTACTCATTAACTCACCTCAGGGTGAGAAATTGGTAAAGTCACACTCATTTGAAGCTTGTTTTTTATATATAATTGATAATCAGGTGTCGTAGCCCCTCAGAGCACTTTACCTGAGAGACAACATTCTCTCTGGTGATTTTTTATTCTGATTAAAATACAATTGTTGATCAGATGCCGTAGCCCCATAGGGCACTTTGCCTGAGATACGACATTCCCCTATCCCCTGAGAATCGGGGAACAAATCCACGCATCAAGATATTTTTATATGGGAGGTTATTTCTTTCAAATTATGCTTTTCAACGTGTCCTCCAGGGCAAATGATGATAGATTCCGAAAGTGTGAGCCTTAGAGCTTTTAATACGCAACGGAACTCTGAAACCAAAATTGGGAGATTTCCTTAATTTTCGTAAAAATGATATGCAGTTAAGGGTAGGGCGCGCAAGGATCATGAGTAACGGAATGTTGTGTATTCCGTTACAGAGAAATATAATGTGAAAATTGAACTGCGCATGCGCATATAGTCTTACAGAGGAGCAGAATCTTCTTATTCTTCTTCTTCTTCGTACAGCATTAGCACCCTACTGACAAAGCCTTGTACATTTGAACTGCGCATGCTCTATTACAACAAGCTACTACTACACAAGATCGATAAAATCAAAATGGCTGGGACTAATTGCGAAATATCAAGTGTAATGACTAGCGCCGCAAACAAGTACGATACTAGATTACATTCGAGTGTACGCATAAAAACTCGTATACGCACCAAAGTCACATAAAATAAAATACGTGACAATGCACACAATTCGGGCAATCACGAGACTCGTTTAAAATGCTCGCAGGACTGATGGCGCCTCGGCTTCGTCTCGGCTTTGTCTCGGCTTCGATCTCCTGCAAGCATTATCGCTCGTCGCGTAATAACCCTCATTATACGCCTAGGCACGTAATATACTATTCGACTGCATACTTCCAAAGGAAAGTAGTCAGGCGCTAAGGAAATAAAATATAATGGGAAAAGAATCGAGCAAAGTTAATGCCGCCAAAATTTTCAGCACTGATATTAGATGGTATTCTCTTTGAGTAGTAACATATTCACGATAACAGCACCATCTTTCGAGGACTCACGAACTTATTGAACAGCCCTCGTATATATTTAATACAGGTCGGAATATGTGCATAACGTATTCAATATTTTATAAACAATGTCAGCAATAGAATTTCAAAATTTTATTAAAAACCCGTAAAATCCAATTAATTAAATTGAAAAACAATTAGTCAAATTAATAAAATAATGAAATTGTGAAAAAGAATGAATTTTATGAAGATGTCAAGTTTATAAACAATTCGTTTTATTATAGATACAATTTACAAAATTAGAAAATTGGATACTACACGGAAAAAATAAGTACTGGGAAATTTACATGACAGAGTGCTCGAGTTTCAGATACGTTCAAAAGTTACTTAAAACTAGAAGTACCGTTCTTGTACAATTAGATCAATAATCCTGGAAAAAGTATAGAACTTTCAAAAAGTATATTCAGTAGAAAGTCCGTGAAAATTCTGAGTACGGAAAATGTATAATGTCTATGAATCATTTGAGAAAATAAAGTTCAAAGATTGGATATTTTTACGAATTAATATGAAATTCTGGATATAGGCAGATAGAGCTCGCACAGCACTCGTGCAATGAAAAATTCAAAGCCAGTCAATGACATTTTTATAGACTATCAGTATCAAAGGCAGTAAGAAACAAAAATTATTTTCGCAAGCTGTCTTTTTTTTATATACTAATTTATTGATTTTTATTACAAATTATATTAGCGCTGTTGAAATTAATATTACGCTGATAGGATTCGAACCTTAATTTTTACCTAACCTACATGTATAACGCAGTCTAACCTTATTAATTAAACCGCACGGCTACCGAAGCACTTGCGATACTTCTCAAAAAATGTTGGGTACATTTTACACTTTGAAAATGCAGGGCCGTGTAAGAAATTGCTGCGCCTTGTTTCGCCATCAATTTTATATAAGGCTAAGAAAAGTTTTTAGATGAAGAGACTTTTAATAAATTAATTACTGAATTCTAAAATATCAAATATAAGAATTTCATAATTTCTGAAGTTTATGTCAATTTACAAAATAATAAAAATTTTGCGTATCTAAAAAATTGACATTGACAACTGCGAATCGTACCACTAAAAATTTCACAAGACTTTCAAGCGCACTCCAAGAATTTTTCTTTGATTTGTATAGTAGGTATTCATCTCTTCCTAATCAAATTATTCTATCCAAACTCTTTTAAAACGTGAAGCACTCTTTAGAAAAAGTATTATTTGCCTTTCTATAATTTTTTCAAAAACTATATAATAAAATTTGCAAGAATTTCATTCATTGACTGTGCTTGAATTAATCTAAGACATTCTTTCTTTTTTTCGATGAAGTTCTAAGCTTCTTAATAAAAAGTATATAGGATCTTCGGAAAAATTTGTCCTGTCCAAAAGTCGAGGACTGTCAAGTAAATTTCATAGTACTTATTTTTTTATAAACGATATTAGAGAGTTGTTTTTTTTAAACCGTCTTTTGTTGATTTAAATATCATTTTCAGGCTTTTATGGGTTTTAAAGGCAATATTAATATTGTCAATATTGTCCAACATTCTTGGAATTTTTTCAGATAGGCCTTCTACGTAAGGGATGCTGATTACGAATCTGAGTTCAACATTCAGCAATGTATAATAGCGGATCTAATGTGGTAGAGAAAAATGTACTCGCTGATTACTGATTCATCGTAAAATTCTCATGAATCACCTCTAAAAAGTTAGATTTACTATGGCAGTCAACGATGTTGAGAAGCATTAGTTTTCGGAACTTTGTTTATGATGCACAGGAGATGATGTTTTTCATGAAATTTACCGCACTCAGTGTACTCTAAAAACATACTATTGACTGTCGAATGATTCCTTTCACTATTAAAGGATTTTCTACTCAAAATTAATATGATAGGAAATCCTTTAACAGTTGAAGGGCTGTCGTTTTAAATGCTCTCCTTTTATTGTCAAAGTATTTCCTTTGGTCTGGAAATGAAATCCTTTGTCGTACAAAGGAAATATAATTTACAGGATAAAAGGAAACAAATTGTATGATATAACCTAATAAGGAATGGACACATGCCCAACTTTGATAAATGCGAATATTAAATCGATCATTTTCAATACTATTATAACGACCTGTCTTAGATTTCCGCTTAAAGAAATTTTAAGATATAACTTTGATGAAAACCATTATATTCATTGAAATTCAAGCACGTTTTACAAAATCATTTCAAAAAAAGAGGACTGAAAACCCTTTGATGGTTAAAAGCATTAAAAATTGATAAATTTATAATGCTTCGATTGTCAGAAGCAACGAAAAATGAGGTTATGCGGATAAAAGTTGTTTATTATAAAACATTTTTATTGCTACTCTTTAGAAAACAAAATCTACCATAATACTTTAGATCACAAATGCATATGTAAAGAATGTTACAGATTAAAAATCACCTTTTTTGAACCGGAAACATCTGTACCTTTCTTTAACCACCACATTGTAACGACGCGCCTTAATGAATTAAAATGTTCTGTGCAAGGAGCAATTTTTTTTTATACTTTTTAGAGTAAAGCAGTGTTAACTTTGCACTAAATATCTCTTTGAGTTAGCAAACGCAGAAAACGAATAAATTAACTATGATCTATATACATAATTATTAATGAAAATAATAACTAATTCCCATTTGAATCAATTCAATCAGCAAAAACTCAGATAGATAATTCTTTTGCACAAAAGGACGATAGCAATGCAACAAAATGATTGGACAAAGGGTAGCGCAGTACAAATACTTAATGAAACAAGTATTGAGTACGATTTTTCAGCACCAACGTAAACAGTAAAATCGCTTGGAATACAACAGGAACTACCGCCATTCGAGGCAACTTGCGAAATTTTTAAAGATAATATAACTTATGCTTCTATTGGGGAACGAGCGTCCCGAAAGAAAGTAGCTAAACAGAACGCAGCAGCTACAGTCTTGGAAACACTTTCGACAAAATACATATTTTTAGAAGAGAAATCAGAAAAATGACTAATAACAGAATCAAAATATTTTAAAATAATTCATAAAAACGGCAAAAAAGCTTTACAAAAATGGACTAATGCATATGAAAGGTGCTTTCAAAGAGGACATTTAGCTCATAACTGCCACAACCCTTCACGTAATAAAAAATATAAAAATAACCCTTGAAAATTATCACTAATCTACATTATAAAATTACGTCTATATAAAATATTACAACATGTTATTTTCAATAACTTATGTTAAGTTCATCATATTACAAAGACTATGTAATAATTTATAACAAAATTCTAATATTAGAATAATATAATTTTTTATATGATAATCCAACAAATATGTTATTATTAGAATGTATCAAATAGTAAAATGCAAAAAATACAAATTGTAAAACAAAACGTCAAAATGAATGTTATATTCACATATTGTTATCATATCACAAATAGAAATTCAATGCATCTCTTAAAAATATGACCTAATGTATTCTTCTTCCAAAGATTCGATCGCAGAAGCTTTGCCCCTGCGCTTGAACTGAGGGGGAAGATGTCACGTCCCGCGATGTATTCAAATGTATTAAATACACACAGGCTAGGTATAGTAGAAATCTATGAGAAAATCAATGAGGGGGAATCAGGAGTAGGGAGATGCAGAGAGAAGCAAAGGGGACCTTCTCTTCTAAGCAAATATTACTACTTCACGACTAACGCTGACCGTCAATTTGTAAAGAAAAATATAAACGAGGTCCACACCAAGAGCAAGCTGACACTTAATTCTTCGTCTGGCTCGTCTCCTGAATTTCCCTTCGGAATTATCACTGGTCTCGCGACAATAGTTGAGTGCGGTATCTTCAACCTAGCTCCAAAAATCTCTTAGTTTGCGATCAATAAAATTCGACCAGGATCATTCTTTCGCACACGTTGTCTACACCTTTGCGGATCGTTCGTACTACGTACTCGCCGCCGTATGAATTAACCCTCAACCCAGATAAACAAATCGTAAAGGTACCGACCCCCTCTCTCTCCCGCTCCTCCCCCAACTTTCCCCTCTCTCTTTATTTCTTTATTTTCTGTCTCTTTATAAATAATGTACAATCTAGCCCGTGCCTCCATTTGCCAATCAAATGTAAAGGATTTCGTCAATTTCCACTTTTAATCATTTCAATAAATTCAATTTGTATTATTTTTATAATCATTGTCTGTTTCAATGAATTATCTTCATCCCTGGGCGAGGATCATTCGATCCTGACTTAAAACGAGGAACCATTGATCAAAGTACGTATTTACTCAAATGTATCAATTTACAATTACAATTTGTATCAATTACAATTAATACAAATGTATCAATTTACTCAAATTTAGACGATATTTCAAGCCAATTAAAATAAAACACATTAAGAAATTTCTGGATTTGCATATTATTAGGATTGAGGATATTACTATAAATATTCATAAAATTTCGCAGTAAAATTATTTTGTGATCATCCTGTTGAATAGAATTCCAAGAATATCGGCCTATACACTTATGACATGCATGTCATAATACTAATATCTTAAATGACTTAAAGAAATTAAAAGTTAAAAGTTGAAAAGTTTCTGGTTAGTTATTTGAATGGATAATTTATAGACATATAAGTTATAAATAATAAATCCTACAAATAATGAGTTTTTAATTTCACCTTGTTACGAGCGAATCGTAACTAAAAATTATAATAAGTTATAATTTCATAAAAATTGATAGATTATAGTATAACAATAATCGTAAAAAAATGAATTTTGGAAAGCGTTCACACAAAATTAATCAATTTAGATAATTTTTTTTTCTCTCTTATATAAAGTCATGTATTTGAATTCAAATGTCTGTGGAAAATAAAGAAGATAATTTAAAATCAAAAACTATTACTCGTAGTCAGGCTAAAATAATCCAAAACTCGCCGAAATTATAGAAGAGAATAGAAAGAAAGCCTTCGAAACTAAAACTAAAACATTAGCTGAAGAACAAAAATAAATAAACAAGAATTTAAATAGCCCTTTCAATAAAGATAGAACTAGCGCTTCAACGTCTCAAAAATTAGGATTATCCGGAATTTCCGACCAAGACACTAGTATTATAATTAGTTCAAGTACATCTTCAATCGATCAATCAATTTCAATAAATCCAGGATTATTTGATAAAAGTATTTTTGATACCTCAAATTTAACCGGTAATTCTACTATTATTGATAAATTTGATTGTACTTTAACGCCATCAAATATAGGAGATTATAAAGAACAATTGTCTGAATCTTCAAACGACTCAGATCAAGATTTGAATTATAATTCTCCAGAAAAATTATCAGAGGATCCTGAGAAATCAATCTCTAACGACCCACAATTATTAGAACCTCTAATTAAACAATATAAAGAAGATTATTCGCCTATTTCAAATAAAGTGACTACCAGTAATACACAAGTTATAACTGTACGGTAAACAACGCTCTTGAAATGTAAAGAAAAATCTCGGCAACTGCAGCACTTCGATCCACACGTACACCATATAAGCAGAAGGAAGATAATTTAATAGGACTATCGGAAAAACGAGATAGAAATAGGATAAATATAAATCAGGAAGAAATTTTTTGTCAAATTTGTGGAAAAAAAGGACACACAGCTCCTACATGTAGACAATTAAATCAAATAAGTTCAAATCAACAATGACTTATGAATAATAACAAGATACCATGGCAGCCTTCAAGAAATCTTTCCAATCATCAGAACTTATACAATAAAAATAACCAACGGCAACCACTCAACAGAGGGCCTCAAGCAGGTCAATGGACCCCCCGCCGAAAAGATATGGGTCAATGGAGACCTCAATCGTCTGCACCCAACCCAAGTTGATGGGGACAGCAAAACGCTGACAATTTTAATAGAAATAGACAATTTCAAAATGCTCCGCAGAATTATCCAAACATAAATAATAATAAAAATTGTAATTATTGTAAAAAAATAGGTCACACAATTAACGAATGTCGACGTCGAGCATGCAACGAATCACTTAAACAGCAACAACAACCTAAAAGAGCTGAAAAACAGAACCAGGGAAACTCCAAACCCCTCCCGGCTCAGGGTGCAATGAGGGAGGCCATTTAAAATCTTCTACAGCACCCACTTCCAATCAAAATATTATAAATACAAAAATAAATTAACACTCAGACAACCCAATTCCTTCTATCATGGTATCTGCTAATGGTAAAAAAAACCCAGCGCGTATGATGATAGACACAGGAGCAGGACGAAATCTGATAAAATTGAAAATAATAGAAAACGATATAGAAATAAACCAAAATGAAATTTTGGGTCTCACGGGAATAAACAATGTACCAGTCTACACATTAGGTCAGATTACACTTAACATCTTTGGATATCCTACAGTATTTAATCCAATACCAAATAGCGTACCAGTAGATGAAGATGGAGTACTAGGATCTGAATTTTTTATCGATAATGACGTCAACATTAATTACATTTCAAAATGTTTAGAAATAAATAATAATTCAATATCCATTTCGAAATCCTGAAACCACGATTTTACCAGCAATATCAATTTCTACTCTTTGTATTTGAATTACAAATGCAAATCAAAAAGAAGGATTTATACCTTTACTATCTTTAAAAAAAGGAATATACGCAGGAAACGCTGTTGTTAAAAATCATGGTGGAAAAGCCTATATAAAAGTAGCAAACATACTATCTATACCTATAGAAATAGAAACTCCTACTGTTATACTAGAGGACTTTGAAGGAATTACGATAAATAATTATAAAACTACAACTTTTAGGAATAAGTACGAAAGCAAAAATCCTGAAGAATTATTAAACAATTTTATTTTTACCAACGAAACAGAAAAAACATTGTCTCAACTCTATAACATATCAGGTAAAGATAGAGTAAACAGAATTACAGAACTCCTTCGTTTGGATCATTTAAATCAAGAAGAGCTAAATTACGTTAAAAAATTAATTACTAAACATTCAGATAGATTCCAAATGCCTGATGAACCTCTCGAACCTACTAATGCTGCTATGCATTCAATTCCTACAGTAGATGAACGACCAATTTTCTCGAAACAATATAGATTTCCACCATCACACAAAGAAGAAATCACTAAACAAGTTAATGAACTTTTAAAAAATAAAATAATTAAGCCTTCTCAACCACCTTATAATACACCAGTATTTATTATACCCAAAAAACTAGATTCGCATGGTCAAAGAAAGTGGAGAATGGTTTTAGATTTCAGAAGATTAAATGAGAAAACAATAGGAGATTCTTATCCATTACCAAATATTATTGATATTTTAGATCAATTAGCAAGCGCACGATATTTCTCAGTCTTTGATTTAGCCACTGGATTCCATCATATCCCAATGGATCCTAAAGATTCACATAAAACAGCTTTTTCAACTCCATTTGGACACTACGAATTTGATAGAATGCCTTTTCGATCAAAAAATGCGCCAGCAACATCCCAAAGACTTATGGAATTAGTATTAACGGGATTACAAGGAACCGAAATTTTTGTTTATTTAGATAATATTATTCTATATGCAGATACATTAGAAGAACATGAAACAAAATTTGATGAACTCATGAATAGATTAAGAAAATCGAATTTACACTTACAGCCTGATAAATGCGAATTTCTCAGACCAGAAGTAGATTATTTAGGTCACATTATAGACAAAAGCGGAGTTAGACCCGACCCTAAAAAAATAAAATCTGTACAAGAATTTCCAAGACCAAAAAATGAAAAGAATATTAAACAATTTTTAGGTTTAGCCGGTTATTACAGAAGATTTATAGAAAATTTCTCGAAAATTGCAAGTCCCTTGACACAACTTCTAAAAAAGGACACAACTTTGGTTTGGACTGAAAAACAGCAAGTAGTATTCCATACTTTGAAACAAAAATTATGCGAAGAACCATTACTGCAGCGACCCGATTTTACCAAATCTTTTATATTAACTACAGACGCATCCGGATATGCGATAGGAGGCATACTTTCTCAAGGAAAAATAGGACAACATAAACCGATAGCTTATACTTTTCGTACACTTAGTGACAGTGGAAGAAAATTCGACACTTATGAAAAAGAAGCATTAGCAATAGTTTACTCAGTTCAGCACTTTCAACCTTACCTTTACGGCAGACGATTTACTCTAGTAACCGACCATAAACCATTAGTATGGTTCCAAAATTCTAAAGACCCTTGTTCTCGAGTAACAAGATGGAGATTTAAATTAGCCGAATATGTCTTCGATGTGGTATATAAAGCAGGAAAAACGAATGTTAATGCTGATGCATTATCTTGAAATCCTGTCGAAAATATTAAAGAAAATGAAAATAAAACAATTACTGCTGAATCTAAAAACAATAATGATTCAAAATATTTCATCAAAGAAAATGATAAAGAAGAGAATTATGAGACGAAAACAAAATCTAAAAATCCTACAAAATCTACAAATTCTAAGAAACATACAAATCCTTTCTATTTAATACAAACATATATTAACGACAAAAATTCTGATGGCGAGCCAGAACCTCCGGTAGCCACAAATTCTTCAAAATTCGAGGAAAAACAATCCTCCAATCAAAATTCATGCTCTGATGACGAAACCGCAAAATTTGGTGATCTCATATATATTATCAGAATTGAAGCAAAAACAAAATACAAAACATGAGTCAAAAATAAATGCAATATTGACTCGAAATCAATCAAGAAAACAAAATGTGAAAATATATAAGCAGCCAAGATATTGTCACGTTCCGCGACTCCACCACCTAGAGCAATAAACAAATTAAGGAACCAATGAAGAGATCAAGGCAATATTACCACGTCCTTGATTATATTGACTCAACAGCAAGATCTAACAAGAAATAGGAAGATCGTTAAAATCGAAAGGGAAATCTAAATAGATATATTTGTCTGTGACATTAACGCCAAGTAATAAATTTCATCGGAACGCGACTCACGGGTAAAGGCAACTCATTCGACTTTAAACACCAAAATATGGAAAAGATGATACACCTTGTTTACTTCCACAGTAGTTGACCTTTTCGTTAGAATCAAATAACAGATAAAATAGACTTGATATATTTGACTATGACATTAACGCGAAGTAATAAATTTCATCGAAGCATAAGTGATCAGAGAAGGCAACTCATCCGATCTTAAAATACCAAATATGGAAAAGATGATACACCTTGTTTACTTCCATAGTAGTTGACCTTTTCGTTAGAATCGAATAACAGATAAAATAGATTGCGACATTAGTGCCAGGTACCGAATTTCATTGGAGCACGAGTCATCAGAGAGGGCAACTCATCCGATCTTAATGCCAAAGGTGGTACACCTTGGTTTTGCTCCCACCATAAGCAACCTTGCAAAAGTTCTATAAAAGGCAAAAATCCCAAGAGAAGTCAGTCCAGTACCATCATCTCTACACGGCGAGTTCAGTTCAGTCTAGTCCAGTACCATCATCTCTACACGGCGAGTTCAACGAATTCCTACTCGACGCTGAGTTCAACGACATTAGAAAGTGAAGGGGAATCACCGTCCAAAATTCTCTCTAAACTTGGATCAAGAATCGACTAGACCAACCGTCCCAACAAGGAATTTCCCATCAAACAAGTGCTATCTCAACGATCTCAACGAGGACTCAACTGACCACCTTCGCTCCACTGGACTCAATAATTCATCAGACAAATTTCACTCGGGTAATTACAAAGGTACATCTAAATTTCAATTCGATTTCCAATTCCATGATGCTTATTCGTTTCTCAATTTGATTGTCAATAAACATACTTTATATCAATAACCATTCTCAATCACTGACTTCTCCTCATCCCTTAGAGAGGATCCTTTTCTATCCTAACATAAAACGAGGAATCTTTTAAGAAGAGAAATGTTACGTTTCTGACGTAACATACCCAATCTCTTTTTTGGTGCATCGGCCCGGAAAACACTTGAAGTCAGTGAATGGGATATCGAAATTTCATAATTATTAGGAATCAAACTTGATAAATTGCAATTAAAATTTATATGATTTCACACATATTTTGCTAAAATAAAATAAATTTGATAAAATCACGAAAAGATTTGACCTTGAGGCTAACTTGAGTGATTAAATAATCATTTTATTTTATTTGAAATTTTACACATATATCTTGTTAAAATAAAATAATTTTATCAAATCACAAAGGGATCTGACCTTGAGGCTAACCTAAGTGATTAAATAATTATTTTATTTGAAATATTATTTTATTTTCTGATTTCTTGTTATTTTGTACAAACTGTGTTAAAATAAAATAAATTCTGTTGATTCACGCAGGGATTTGACCTTGAGGCTAACCTAAGTGATCAAAAGACTTATTTTATTTGAAATTTTATTATCGGAATTTTTGAAAGTGCAGAGATTACATAGGATTTTGTGCTTGAGTCATGCCTGTCTAATCCCGTACTTCTTTAATTCTAAATTGTTGACTAAGTTTTAATTTGAGTTAAAACGAGAAAAAGCAGCACAAGAGACTATAAGTCCTTTTTAGATTCGTTGAACGGTCACCATTTGATTACGATCAATTGGGTAAGGCGAAATTCAGAGTGCTCATATACAGTATCGTTTCAAACTTTTATTTTAACTCTGTTAACTAACAGAATTTTTTTATTTGCAAAGATTGACCAAGATGTTGTGCTTGAGTCAGGCTTGTCCAATCTTGCATTAATTAAATTCTGTATAATTTATAATTTTGTTTATGTGTGTGTAATAAAAAATATAACAAAAAATTTTTTTTTTTGTGAGTGTAACAATTATTTAAAACCCATTTATGACCTATACCATTCGACAATTATATTAAAAAAAAAAAACATATCAAGTATCCCAGGTAAGACAAGGAACAAAATTAGTTTCAATAAGACTAAATTTGAAACAAAAATTCTAAATAAATATTTTTTCTGTAAGCACATGGAAATTGGTAGAATTAAGGCATATTATTTTTAAGAATTTTGAGTGATGATTATAAATTTACCTGACTCGGAACATTGAGACAATTCATATTTTCTAATAACAAATTATAAATCACATTTATTGATTACAAAAAATTTTAAACGAAAGATATTTGCAAAAATTTTCTGTTGATCCAAATTAATATTTATGTATTGCAATTTTAAAAGTGTCTCCATGTACGTATCAGTAAATTTTATTTTATAATAACCTATGTCGGGACCCAACCCCAGTGAATTAGGGAAATCACAAATTCAAGAAAATCCTATTACGCGCAGTCAAGTTAAGAAAAATACTGAACTTGCAAACATTGTGGCACAAAATCAAACTGGTCCCCTTAAACCAAAAAGAACAGTTACTGTAAAGGAAAAGGTAACTAAAGATAATTTTGAAAATATTTATAACAAGGACAAAACAAATATCAGTTTGCAATTAGATAATATTTCTTTAGAGAAAACCTTAACGTTTGAACAATTCGAAACTGCCGGAACAAGCAATTCATCTGACTCGAATAATTAGCGTAATTCAAATTCAAAAACTAATTCGAGTATTATTTGTGGATCAATTGATCAGGACGAAACATTAAAAAACGAAACTACTTATATTGACAACGAAGATATAAGTTTACTTAGTTCAACGATAATTCCAAAAAACACAGTCGAAGAAAGAACTAAAATAAATTTATCAGAAAACTCTCTTAAACGCCAAACAGTTTTAAGTAATAACGATAGCGACGATAAAAGTACCGACAACGAACAAATGGAACAAATTGTTCACAAAAATCCTGCAGAAAACGTTAATCCAATTAGAAACAACGAAATGGTCCTACCTAATAATCAACAAGTATCCTTACGCGACGCGTTAGAAGTAGTACCCTTATTTGATGTAAGTAATATTCCATTATCACATTTCATTGAAGGATGTTATGAGGCAAAGGCAATGCTGCCAACACCCGCAGCTCAAGAAAATCTAGGACGATTATTAAGAAGTAAATTATCAGGAGAAGCGAGAAAATGTATCTTTGGATCGACTTATAATAATATGGAGGAACTAATTGAGAAACTTAAAAGAGTATACGCCCCAGCAAAAAGTGTTTATCACTTACAAGGAGAATTAGGGAATACCTATATGTGGGAAAAAGAGAACGTACTTTCCTATGCAGCCAGAATTAAGGAGATTGCTGACAGAATCGAAGACGCTCATAGACTCAACAACAATGGACAAGTAGATAATACCTTCAAACAGAACCTTCAAAAAGACGTTATTCAATGCTTTATTCGTGGTCTTCGTCCCGAATTGGAAATTCGAGTGAAAACAAAGGAAACATTTAAAGAAGTTTTCAATGACACAATCAACGTAGAAAGAGACTTCGCAGCATCATCCGCACTACGGAGAAATAAAAATTCAGATTATTTAAAAATGGATGATTCTATAAATAATAGAAATAATAAAACAACTCGGTTCAATGTTGCACGAGATAACAACATAAATTGTATAATATGTAAAAAACCAGGTCATGTTGCTGAAAATTGTTATCATTTAACCAAAGCACAAGAAGCAGTATCTAGAAAACAAAATCCTAATTTTTTTATGCAAAATCAACAGCCTAGTAATAATTACCAACGACGAGAAAATATTTACAATAATTCTGCAAGAAATAATTACCGGAATAACCACTTTTTAGGAAACAGAAATAACAATTATGATAATAATAACTATCCGAATAACAATTTTCCAAGGAACAGGAACAACAATAACAATAACTTTTCAAGTAACAGAAATAATTATCCTAACAGCAATAGATTCCACAATTACAATAATAATAATTTTTCGAGAAACAGAAATAATGATAATAGACAAGAAAATTTAGATCACAACAGGTATACAAATCACAGACAATTTTTAAATCAAAATAGCCAACGAGAAATGCGAAATCAGCAATTAAGTAGACCAAATCAAAATTATCCACAAAAGTCAGAAGTTATATGCAACTATTGTAAAAAACCAGGGCATATTATAACAAATTGTAACGTTAGATTAAATAAACAACAATCGCAAAATTCGGAAAACTCAAACGCTCTCCCCAGTACGGATGCACTGAGGAAAGCATAAGGCAAGAACCAGAAGCATCCACTTTTAACGATCAACCGACTATAAAGATAAGCGTTTCCAAACCAAGTATAATTCTATCGATAATGATATGCGCAGACGGTCTTCAAAGCCCTGCTCGGATGATGATAGATACCGGTGCTGGTCGTAATTTGATTAAACAAAATTCCGTAAATCCTAATCTGCAAATAGATGGAAAAAGAGTGTTAAAACTTACAGGAATAAATAATTTAGCACTTTTTACAATGGGACAAATACAAATAAACATTCTAGGATATCCAACAGTATTGAATATATATATATATATATATTTTAGCAATAGTTTACTCAGTTCAGCACTTTCAACCTTACCTTTACGGCAGACGATTTACTCTAGTAACCGACCATAAACCATTAGTATGGTTCCAAAATTCTAAAGACCCTTGTTCTCGAGTAACAAGATGGAGATTTAAATTAGCCGAATATGACTTCGATGTGGTATATAAAGCAGGAAAAACGAATGTTAATGCTGATGCATTATCTTGAAATCCTGTCGAAAATATTAAAGAAAATGAAAATAAAACAATTACTGCTGAATCTAAAAACAATAATGATTCAAAATATTTCATCAAAGAAAATGATAAAGAAGAGAATTATGAGACGAAAACAAAATCTAAAAATCCTACAAAATCTACAAATTCTAAGAAACATACAAATCCTTTCTATTTAATACAAACATATATTAACGACAAAAATTCTGATGGCGAGCCAGAACCTCCGGTAGCCACAAATTCTTCAAAATTCGAGGAAAAACAATCCTCCAATCAAAATTCATGCTCTGATGACGAAACCGCAAAATTTGGTGATCTCATATATATTATCAGAATTGAAGCAAAAACAAAATACAAAACATGAGTCAAAAATAAATGCAATATTGACTCGAAATCAATCAAGAAAACAAAATGTGAAAATATATAAGCAGCCAAGATATTGTCACGTTCCGCGACTCCACCACCTAGAGCAATAAACAAATTAAGGAACCAATGAAGAGATCAAGGCAATATTACCACGTCCTTGATTATATTGACTCAACAGCAAGATCTAACAAGAAATAGGAAGATCGTTAAAATCGAAAGGGAAATCTAAATAGATATATTTGTCTGTGACATTAACGCCAAGTAATAAATTTCATCGGAACGCGACTCACGGGTAAAGGCAACTCATTCGACTTTAAACACCAAAATATGGAAAAGATGATACACCTTGTTTACTTCCACAGTAGTTGACCTTTTCGTTAGAATCAAATAACAGATAAAATAGACTTGATATATTTGACTATGACATTAACGCGAAGTAATAAATTTCATCGAAGCATAAGTGATCAGAGAAGGCAACTCATCCGATCTTAAAATACCAAATATGGAAAAGATGATACACCTTGTTTACTTCCATAGTAGTTGACCTTTTCGTTAGAATCGAATAACAGATAAAATAGATTGCGACATTAGTGCCAGGTACCGAATTTCATTGGAGCACGAGTCATCAGAGAGGGCAACTCATCCGATCTTAATGCCAAAGGTGGTACACCTTGGTTTTGCTCCCACCATAAGCAACCTTGCAAAAGTTCTATAAAAGGCAAAAATCCCAAGAGAAGTCAGTCCAGTACCATCATCTCTACACGGCGAGTTCAGTTCAGTCTAGTCCAGTACCATCATCTCTACACGGCGAGTTCAACGAATTCCTACTCGACGCTGAGTTCAACGACATTAGAAAGTGAAGGGGAATCACCGTCCAAAATTCTCTCTAAACTTGGATCAAGAATCGACTAGACCAACCGTCCCAACAAGGAATTTCCCATCAAACAAGTGCTATCTCAACGATCTCAACGAGGACTCAACTGACCACCTTCGCTCCACTGGACTCAATAATTCATCAGACAAATTTCACTCGGGTAATTACAAAGGTACATCTAAATTTCAATTCGATTTCCAATTCCATGATGCTTATTCGTTTCTCAATTTGATTGTCAATAAACATACTTTATATCAATAACCATTCTCAATCACTGACTTCTCCTCATCCCTTAGAGAGGATCCTTTTCTATCCTAACATAAAACGAGGAATCTTTTAAGAAGAGAAATGTTACGTTTCTGACGTAACATACCCAATCTCTTTTTTGGTGCATCGGCCCGGAAAACACTTGAAGTCAGTGAATGGGATATCGAAATTTCATAATTATTAGGAATCAAACTTGATAAATTGCAATTAAAATTTATATGATTTCACACATATTTTGCTAAAATAAAATAAATTGAAGAAAAAGACGAAGAAAGCGACAACGAACCTCCTGATAGAAAAGAAAAACGAAAATTTATCAAGAATAAAACGAACCACGAGATAATGATTCTAAAATTTTACTGAAACGTAACGAGTTACCGCAATTTAAAAATCTTTGCGTAGGTCATGTACAAAAATTTCGTAGAGGACTACAGTACCACTTAGCATTACCAATAGAATCTGAATTAAATGGAAATTTAAGTGATACATTCAAAAATATTAAATTACCAATTTATTCACTTTATTCAAAAGCCAGAACCTTAAATTACGCACAATTAGTATATCAAAAACACCTGAAATTATTAATATTTCTTGGGAAGAAGTTTTATGTACCATAAAATTGGCTTTTTCCGACTCACCAATAAAAATCATAATATGTAATGGAATAACACAATATACAACTAAAGAACAACAATCTCAATTAATCGAAGAAGCTCACTCATCGGCCTTAGGTGGACATAAAGGAATTACTAAAAATTTCAATAGAATACGTCAAAATTATTATTGGCAAAATATGAAGCTAGATATTCAAGAATATATTCAAACTTGTTTAAAATGTCAATTAAAAAAGCTTGTACGAGTAAAAACAAAAGAACCTATGATAATAACTAATACTCCAGGAACTGCTTTTGAAAAAGATTCTATGGATATTGTAGGTCCATTGCCAGTGACAGAAAAATTAAATGAGTATATATTAACAATTCAAGATAACTTTACTAAATACTCATTAGCAATACCACTTCCTAATTCTCTCGCAAGTACTATAGCAGATGCTCTTGAAAAGAAATTTATATGTACTTTTGGATCACCTAGAGCAATTCTTACGGATCAAGGAAAAATTTCGTAAGTAATCTTATCTGAAGATTAGCCAAAATATTTAGAAATCGTCAATTAAAAACAACAGAATTTCATCCACAATCAAATGGATCTTTGGAAATATCTCACCATGTACTTTCTGAATATTTAAAACAATTTGTTAATAAAAATTCTGAATGGGAAGACTGGATAGAACTAGCTACATTTTCTTACAATACAAGTATTCACAAAGGAACTCGTTGCTCTCCATACGAATTAGTTTTTGGTAAATTAGCTAGACAACCTTCAAGCGAACCCCTTCCAGAACACGAATGACTAGAAACATATGATGATTACTTGATTAAATTAGTAACCCAACTTCATGAAATAAGAGCAATTACTAGAGATAATCTTATTGCAGCAAAAGAAAAATAAAAAAAGTACTACGATAGAAATATAAGCCCACAAAATTTCAACGTTGATGAAGAAGTATTTTTACTAAGTGGTCCGAAACCTAAAAAACTTGAAAATCAATATTATGGTCCTTATAAAATTTTAGAAGTTTTAGGAAAAGGCAATGTTAAAATTCAAATTAAAAATAAGCCAAAAGTAGTGCATATTAATCGACTAAAACGTGCTCGATTAAATAAAGCAGACTAAATTGGAAACTACTTTCAGATATCGTTACTCAATGGATCCCATCCATCGAAAAATAATTGATAAATATTGCGATCTTCTTGTCAACACATAGATATAGTGACAATTTGGCCATTTTTATTAAGAAATAAAATCTTTAACCGAGATGAGCATGAGCATAAATCTCTTACGCACAATCTTTTAGCATATTCTGAATCTGTATAACTACTAATCTATGTCTTGTCCGTTTTAGCCAACCCTTATACATTTTGCATGAAGCGAAGCACTAGTCATTGAACACAAATAATATACTTCTTTTAGGAACTCGAGAAGCATCATGTCGAGGATTTGTTAACTCATCACCATCGGTCTATTTCTTATTCAAATTAATGAAGCCAATAAATTTATTCAAACTTCTTTATCTAAAAATCCTAACATTTACTTCGAACCTTTAGGGAATTTGACTTTTACTACTGGCAGATGGCATATTCTCTCTTATGTTACTGTATTGGAAGTTTTAAATTTAGTTGATTTTCTTGTTTTCATAATTGAATCATGATAATGAAAGCTCAACTTCATCAATTAAAAATCAATTGAACATTAAATTCAAAACCAAAATTCAATTTTATTTTCGTTATTTCTTTTTTCTTTAACCTTTTAGGACCATGAAGCCACCACAAGAAATAGCAGAAAATGACAAACCTTTTGATGGTGTTTGCCTAGAATTTTTCCCAGAAACATATAACGTATTATTTATCACCAAATGTTTTCAATAGCACCACATATTTCAATTAACTTTTATCAATAAGACTCTCTCAGCGATTCGTGTTTGCGAAATTTGTTATATAACCCAATTATCTGATCACGAAAAACAAAGCGATCAACATCGAAAAGGGGAAATAGGGAAAATTATTTGTCTTATGTATTACGCATGAAACACGTGTAGCGGACCTATTAGCAGTAAGAATCTTCAAATTAGCTATATATATATGCATATTGAATAAATATTTGCGGCAAGTTGTGAAAACGTGGTATCTTCAATATTTCATCAAAACCTTCATGATAGACTCAATTTGCCTCTTCCGAGGATTCGATCGTTACAGCTCTATTCTTTCACTTCCACGATCGAACATAGGGGGGGGGGGGGGGGGGGTGTCACGTATCCATGACTAACATATCATATATAATAGCAATATAATACTATTGTATTATTATATGATCCAACACTCATTATTACCTTCATTTTTATTACATACTATTATTATTATAGCTATTATTGTTGTCAAGAACAATTGACAAACTACAACAAGTGGTTCCAGAGTTATTATTATTATTATTTAAATTTTTAAACTCCATTTTTATTCCCACGATTAGCTAGGGAAGTATTCGGTCCGCCCCTGCAGAGCCCCGCATGCAGGGGTAATGCCTCAATACTCTAGGAGATGGCCTGATTTCCTAGAGACACCGTGTGAGACACCACTCCCTGGTGCCATGCAGCCCTCGGCACCGTAGTTAACACTTTGGCTTGGAGGTTATTCCTTCGGGACCATCCCTATCAGGGACGGCATACAGGAGGCGAAGAAGAAGCTCGGGGCGCTACGGTACGACATTGAGGATACCGTCTGCTTCCTCGACTCCTTCGAGTACCTGATGAGAGGTCTCATGGTACAAAAGATGGAGGAAGTAAGACCTCCAAAACAGAAGGAAGTTGCGAACGAGGGTAGCCAAACCCTCCCCCAGCCGGCTGCGAGGTCAACACCGGACACCCGCAAACGGCCGAGAGAGTCGGCGGCAAGCCCGGAGGTGTCTGCGGTGTAGAAGCCTGCAGAAAAGAGGCCGAGAGCTTCTAACAAAGAAAAGGAGTGGGTGGAGGTTCCTAACAGGAAGGATCCCCGAATCAAGAAGAAGAAAGAGAGGAAGCTCTCCACAACGCCGGAGGAATCTCGCCGTGCGCGTCTAGAAGCGGTGCTCATTAAACCAGCAGAGGGAATGAGCTACGCTTCTATCTTGCGCGATCTCAAGAAGCGCGTCAACCTTGACGAACTGGGCGCTACAGTCCAGGGAAGCAGGGAGACGAGCTCCAAGGATTTGCTGGTGGAACTGGAATGTTCCACAAAAAGCAGAGAGAAGATCGACACTGCTTTTAAAGAGGTGATTGGAGCCAGGGGGCGGTCCGCCATCTCATCCCCAGGATCGAGGCCGAGATCGCTGACCTGAAACCAACTATTCAAGCGGAAGACGTGGAGGATGCCGTCAGGGGCTACTTTGACCAAGGACCGGAGCTGGAGCTAAGGGTGTCTTTAAGTAAGACACCCTATAGAGGAAACCGGAAGGCGTATGTGCTTCTGGAGTAGGCAAGGGCGCTGAAGCTGCTTAAGGGGGCCCACATCAAGATCGGGTGGGTCTCCTGCAGAGTCCGCAGGAAAAAGGAGGTGAACCGGTGCTTCCGCTGCCTTGGATTTGGCCACATAGCGGCGGACTGCCGAGGGCCAGACCGCAGAGGTGCTGCTGGTGATGCGGCCAGGAGGGGCATCTTGCAAGTTCCTGCACCGGGAAGCCGTTGTGCTTCCTCTGTGCTGCATGGGAGGAAAAACCCCGGAATGATCATATACCGGGGACTATGCGTTGCGCGGCCTTTCGGGAGGCAGCCCTGAGTAGGAAGCCTTAGAAAGGCCGCCATGGAGAAGAGAACTGGAGGAGTAAGTCCAGCAACAAAGTAGAAAGAAGCAAGGAGGAGAGGCCAACATCGCCTCAAGATGGCCGCCACCCCGAAGTAATGCCTAACGGCGATTCCAGGGTGGGATTCCACGGCCTAGAGACAGGGAGGGAGTTTTAGTGGGTAGGGCTGCGTGAGCAGCAGAGTCCCACACACCATGGGGACACGGAGTCCCCTTGACGGTGCATAAAGCATTTCTCCCTTCCTCAGAAAAAAAAAATTATTATTATTATTATTATTATTATTGTTATAGTGTGCAATTTGTTGTAAACTATATTCGTTTATAACTATCATTTAAGATATTTGTATAAACAATGAAGATTGTTTAAATATAATGACATAATAATTGTTAATTGAATTTGTTAAATAATTAATTGTAACCTATTATACGATAATTGTATTGTCACTTTTTCTTTATTGCCTATATATACAAATAATGAAATTAACCCTTTCGACTAAGCCTAACTGATGCAGTTGTTTTCGGCACAGAGAGGTGTGGTGATGAGAATTGTCTCAGCATACCGAACTGTGTCGACGAGTGCTGTGCTGGTCCTGGCGAGCGTCCCGCCAATAGATTTATTGGCGGAGGAAAGGCAGGAGACCTTTCAGCTTCGCAAGGAGCTTACCTGCGTCGACCTGCAGGAAATCGCTCGCGCGAAGGAGGCCATCCGCAAGGATGGAAGGCGCAGACTCGTCGAGAAATGGCAGACGAGATGGCATGGTGACCAAACCGGGAGATGGACACACCGTCTGATCCCGGAGCTCGCCACCTGGCTGGATAGAAAGCACGGTCAAGTCGGCTTTTACTTGGCGCAAGCGCTTTCGGGCCATGGTTGCTTTAATGCGTACCTGAAGCGCTTCAAGAAAAGAGACGATGAGTCGTGCCGCTACTGCGGTTCCCTTGTGGATAATGCAGAGCACACACTTTTCGTCTGCGCAAAGTGGGGCGCGGCAAGGGAGGCCCTTGGTCAGGCAGTGGGTGCCGAGCTCACTCCTGACACGATGGTCTCTCTCATGCTCCAGTCTGAACAGATTTGGATGTTTATCGAGTCATTCGTCACCCTGGTGATGAAGGCGAGGGAGCTCGATGAGCGTGCAGAGCGCGGCAACAATGGGGGCCAGTAGAAATCGCATCGGGGCCTACACCCGCGGTCCTGCGTCTTGGGCGGACTTGGCTGTTCGCGTCGACCGGGGGAGGAATCTTCTTATTCCTTTCCTGGTTGGCGCGGTTGGCCGGCCTGCCTAGCGGGCGTCCTAGGAGAGTCCTGTACAACGTCTATAACAGATTTCGACATTTTTCCTCCTCACCAAAAAAAAAAAAAAAAAAAAAAAAACTGATGCAGTTGACACATCTACGCTACACCGTAAGAAAGTGCATGTAGCACTTATGCTAAAAAGAAAACGATACACCTACTATGATCACACAGATTGGAAATCGGTGTGACTTCCAACGCACACTAATAAAGCCAGCCCAGCCTGTCAACCCAACACACTGAAACCTAAGATTCTTATGGAAGCGCCAACCCCTGTTGAAATGCTCGGATGTAAAATCTAATGCATTGGCCGACTGAGTTGCAATGCCTTAAAATACCATATCCCTATATAAACAGATGCATGGAAACTCTAAAGACAGTAATCCGAGAGCTGCAGTACAAGTGTAATTCGAGACCCTAAATCGTCGCGTCGTCTAATAATAGATCAACGAGTTCGTACAAGGTCGCATAGTGAGAAACGGAGAATCAGTCAATTCGTCGCGCCGTTGTGTCTTAGAAAACCAAATTTCTAAACCCCTATAATCGACGCGCTGTCTGGTGAAGAGGCGAACCACAGCGGGCTAAAGGATTACAGTGTGCAAGTGCCAGTGCTGGACCAGACAACCCTTGAAGATATACATATATATATATATATAACTACACCTCATCCGGAGACTCACTAAATAAGGTTAGACAACTATTTTCAAAAGAAAAGAGAAAACTGCAATCAGCGTAACTAAGTAGCTTGGGTTGTTTTTATTAAAAATATATATATTTTAATATTTATAAATAAATATTTACTTAAATAATAACTTTCTTTAATTCATTTGGCTTATCCTCAACCTGGTTAGTTTTTTATTATTTACAACAAATAGAGGAACGTAGATACAGTGTGTCCAGATTTGACACGCGAACGTTACGCACACAACTCCAACAGCAGTACGTACATGAGAATGGTTGCGCGCGCAGCGTAGTGTGTCTGCTGTTCGCAGTGGTTCTTCGAGTTTTCTCTGGTTTTCTCTCTTTGACATGGAGCCTTCAACCAGAGAAAATGCAGAGAACCACTGCGAACAGCAAACACGCTACGCTGCGCGCGCAACCATTCTCATGTACGTACTGCTGTTGGCGTTGTGTGCGTAACGTTCGCGTGTCAAATCTGGACACACTGCGTAGATAGGGCAATTAACTCTAGACTTTAGATAGGTATGGTATTTTTTTAAATTATAAATTGGACGTCACAGTACCAAATGAAATTACTTTTCCAACTTTAACTTTACATCCAACAATTCTGACCTCTATTCATTTCCTAATGGATTACTATGATTAATAAAATTCTAGCATTCCCGGTTATTTCGGTAGAGGGGAACGTGGGGGCGAACACTTGGATAGGTCGAACACAAAACAATAGAAATTTTGAAAATGAATAATACACTTATAGAACTGATATTGATAAAATAACATAAGCCTAATTTATCAATAAATCTATCAATGAGAATAACAATAATTACTTCTTTATAGCAATTATGCTTCAAAATCTTCAAACTTGCTTAAATTGGAACGTTCAGAGTAATATTACAACTAAATCTAACCTTAATTGACATAACTATGCTATGTTGCTAATATGCGATATAAGTCGACAAACTCAACTCCTCTCAAAAATGTTTTTAGGGGGTAAAAATCATCCCCGAAAAGTGCGGTACCAAATACCCATTTAATTGTTTCACATATGTATAATAACAGAATCTTTCACAATCAAACCAACTCGAAAAATATCCTCACTATGAGAGATGAAATATGTGATTTTGTCAACTTGATAAAAAAGATTTTTGGGGGGTAAACTACCCCACAATAAGTTTTAATTATACAAAAAAATTTCAAACAGACATTATTTCAACCCGAAAAATCTGGGAAAAATATATGCTGCACGCGATAATAAAATAAACTTTACGTATATTTGCATTTTCATGAGAAATTAATTTGTAAGGGGTAACCACATTTAAGAATATTTTCTTATATTACTACAAAATAAAGTAAATTTCACGTACAAAACCAAGCAGAAAAAATTCTTTCACACAGAGGGTTGAAAAATATGAATTGCTCAATTTAGTCGAAACATTTTATGGGGACAGACTACCCCAAAAGAAGTCCGTAGACGTCAAATGGCTGAACTTTTCCAGTAGTGCCTTTTGGTATAATCATAGGAATAACATTCTTTCCCGCAGGCGTTGCTTGCCGTACAACTTCTAGGCAGTGTCCAGTCCAAGAATCTATGAGAAACACGCTTGTCGGCCCTACCTTCGGGAAAAAAACATTTTCAAACCAGCTCTGAAAATGTTCTGCAGTAGAAATAATTTTAAAAATTTAAAGACTGTAATGAATTTATTTTATGACTAAAAATTACTAAAAATATACAAATTTACCAGACGTAAGTTATCCAGATTTTGATGCAGCTACAAAGACGTTTTTAGGCTGAAAAATGGTTTCTTGTACAATGGGTCCAAATTTTCCACCTGGCTCTTTTAACACAAGATAAAGTCGAGATAGAAGCTTTCCATCCGCAGAAATCGTGGGTTGGATAGTGTAGCTGTGAGTTGTAGAAGAAATAGATTGGGCGACACATTCGACTTGCCGTGTACCTTCAATTGCCAATGTTCTACCAGAATGCATTTCTAACTGGAATCAAATTTGATCCGAGTTATAAACATTCTCTCTCCCATATTGAGTGATGTACGGCTTCACTTCATTCACAAAATTCTCCGCATTTACTTTCAACTTTTCCTTATCTTCTAATGTTTTTCTGGTGATGAATTTATTGACTTTTCTGGATATTATTCGGTGAGTTCGTTTAAACTTCCACACCCACCAGTCAGATGCTTTAAATCGTGTGTCTTCAAAACCAAGGATATTTGTAGCATGTAGACCACATTTCTGTAGGCCTACATTGTGAATTATCATACCAGCATCAATTGCACTTTTAAAATTGTTCAATGTGTACTCCGTAATACGATCCAACTTTTCCATGTATGTACCGCCTTTATTTACTTGTCCTGCCCATCACCTCAATTGACGTACTAATGTTACTTTTCTGAACCGATGTCGAACAGCACTTAACTCACAATTGCTTTTTTTCATTCCGCTGTCCCTAAACTCCACTGCTCTTTGTTTATAATCGAAGTCAACATTTTCATCATCTCTCGTACAAACAGCGTCATCTGATTTAAAATCAAGTTTAGGAGTCCACTCTGCATTTATTCGATAATGTTTAGCAATAAAAATCCGTCTTTGTTTAGGGCACTACTCGCTTGAAGATTCTCCACTGCGTACATGATAGCAATCGTCCTTTTTATCTAAAACATTAAAACCAACTTTTTTTTGCACTTTAGGAGTTTATCTTCTATTTAAACCTAAGAAATTTATTGAAATGTTAAAAATTGCAAATTTTATGAGTGTCTAAAAAAATAATCGCGTTTTACTGACGAAATTTTGAGATAATTAAGAAAAAATAGTTATTAAAAAAAAAAATTTATGTAATTTTTTAGGTTCTCATAGAAGTTTACACTTTCAGCTCTAAAAATGTCGGTCATTTATAAAAATGCGGCAATTACAACATTCTTAATCGTGTACGCATTGCAAGAAAACGCTGTTTTGAGAAAATCGCGTTCAAAGTTTTTTCCAAAAGTTAATTGTATATATTTCAAACTGACCAACACCAAATGCTAGTCTGCTATTCCTGCTCCATACATTAGTCCTTCAACTTCTTTGTAAAACTCATTTTGAGCCAAAAGTGAGATGACTTTCAAAAAATTGATTTTTTTACCCTCTAAACCAGGTTCCCCTCTTAAGCCTCATATATATTTCAATACATTCGTAAAGATACGTGTGTCGAGATAAATAGCAGCTTAATCAGTTTAACCTTCTGCAGGAGTCAAACGTATAATTTATTTATTTCTACAAATTTAAACTTATATGTATAATATAGTTCTTTAATTTATAGAAGCATAAGAAAATGTTCTTAAAGGTGGTTACCCTTTATAAATTAATTTCTCATGAAAATGCAAATACACGTAAAGTTTATTGTATTATCGCGTGGCATATATATTTTTTTTAGAATTTTCGGGTTGAAATAATGTCTGTTTGAAAATTTATGCATCAATGCATCAATGCAGCAAGTTTCCAAAATCACATATTTCATCTTTCATAGTGAGGATATTTTTCGAGTTGGTTTGATTGTGAAAGATTCTGTTATCATACATATGTGAAACAATTAAATGGGTATTTGGTACCGCACTTTTCGGGGATGATTTTTACCCCCTAAAAACCATTTTGGGCACGTAAAAAAATATGTGTCGCTTAGTTTTTTGGGTACTACAACATATGTTCGAACAAACAAAATCGGAGGGGGACACCTACCTAGAGTTCCTTGTTAGTTGTAGCTTATATTCTATATGTGGCAACTTATGATTGATTAATTGATTGATTTTTTATAATCAATCAATCTTTCTATTTATGATAACATATATCTTAATTTATGGATTGTGTATGATCCAATACTAAATTACTTTTGATCGTTATTAATATCAATAATAATCTCATGTTTATTAACTAACAAGAACGGTATAATAATTATTAACTAAGGCAATAATGAGTCAATGTTAATGAAGCTACGCCAGTAACCTGTTACCGTCTCGCTAGGTTACTAACGCTGCATCACTATATCATCGACGCGCGGTGTGACTCACTGACTCATTAACATGTGGGTAATTACCATATAGACCGTGCGATGCTCTTCTTTATCACTTGTTACCAAGTGTCGCACCGATCTATCGATGTGAGGTAGTGCATTAGTTTACCTCTGTAGAATAGTTACCTGGTCCAGATAGCAATTACCATAAGACTTATTTCAATTAAAGAATATTTACTACTTATTTACTCTGGTGTATGACGTGTTGCTCATATACAGGAGCAATAACAGAAATTTTAAAATTTAATGTTACCGGGATGTAACAATCGTTCTTAAATTCAATATTTGAATTACACGTATGAAATTTAATAAAAACTATCAAACAATATGTCACATATCGAAGGAAAAAGTAGAATAAAAGAAACTCAGAGTAGAGAATTCACAGATGACATTTCGCGCGATTTTATTGAATGATATTGTAACTGGACAATAATTCGTGCCTGCGTATTGCGAAAAACGATAGGTTATATCGGTATTAGTTCGACTAAAAGGTGCTGCACGAGACAGAACTTATAGGAAAACATTTTATAACTTTAGAGACCTAATTCAACATGTCAAACAGAGATTTGCCCCCCATTGAACTTACTCGTTGTACGTACGCGAGATAACTACCATTCAAATGTTTCCAAATTAAGGTGTTTATAAATTTTATGACTGACTAACACTGTCAAAGTCAAGTGCTCAGGCAGCTCTTAAGAACAAATATAAAAATGCTAGTCAGATGATACTTCCCCTCAATGACTGTACCTTAGAAGTATTCATTCGGCGTTTACCTGACGGGATGCCGGCAAGGGTAGAAGTGCGAAATGTGTTGGAAAGCTACTGTCATTTTGCGTATTTTTGATTATATGTCATTCATTTGAAGTGTAAACAACAATAATTTTTTTCACTCAAATATGTCGAACTTTGTGCCTGAAAAAGTATTTTTGCGGGGAGTTCTTCTTCATTGCTTTAATATGACGAAAACTGCTGCCGAAAGTCATCGAAACCTCGTGGAAGTTTATGGTGAACATACTCTAGCTGAGCGAACATGCCAAAAGTGGTTTGCACGATTTAAAAGTGGTGATTTTGGCTTGAAAGACGAAGAACGTCCTGGGCAGCCAAAAAAGTTTGAAGATGAAGAACTGGAAGAATTACTCGATGAAGATTGTTGCCAAACACAAGAAGAGCTCGCAGAATCTTTGGGAGTCACTCAAGCAGCCATTTCAAAAAGCTTAAAAGTAGCCGGATACATTCAAAAGCAATGAAATTGGGTTCCACATGAACTCAAGCCGAGAGACGTTTGAAGGCGGTTTTGCATGTCCGAAATGCTGCTGGAACGCCACAAAAAGAAGTCATTTATGCATCGGATTGTTACTGGTGATGAAAAATGGATCCATTAAGACAACCCCAAACGCAAAAAAACATATGTGAAACCCGTCCAACCAGCCAAATCAATGGCAAAGACAAATATCCATGGCGCGAAAGTAATGCTCTGTATTTGTTGGAATCAGAAGGGTGTGCTGTATTATGAGCTGCTAAAACCGGGTGAAACCATCAATGGAGAACGCTACCTAACATAATATGCGACCAGACACGAGACAATAATTTTCCATCGTTGTCGACAGGTGTCCTCGTAGACAATTTCAAACTCTTATATCGCAAGTAATGCAATTGAATTAATTTAAATATTTAAAGAATTTGAAAACTACTAATGTACATGTTTTTCTTAAATAAACGTTCAAATTTTGAAAAAAAACCGCACGAATTAAGTTATAGATCCAATAATTATTATTATTTCGAATAAAGATAACCGTATCAATAACATACTCATAATATGTAAGGATCCCAAAACATAAATGTTTTAATGCATTACTTTCTAAATTTTGCATAACAAAATCTGCCAAAATATGTGTTAATTCATAGTGTATTATATATTATAGAAATGTCGAATAATTATCTGTAAAAAATATTATTAAATTAAAAAAAGTGTTGTTCTTCAAAAACTCATTTGTGAATTCCTAGATAGAAAAACGAGTTCCATCTCTATATGACTAGAATTTTTTACAATGTTAATGAATCATTCTGGTTTAGATGCTCAAAGAAAGGCTATTTGTGTCAATTTTTTAAAGATCTTATTATTATAGATATTGATATAAAATTTTTTGGGCTCAATAAATTCTCTCTCGAAATACATTTAAAACAATTTTATTAATTTGAAACACTTTTTATACACAAAAATGACAGTCAAACGTAACTTCTCGAGAAGGAAGTATGTCGCTGGTGGCGTTGATATTATACTAGCGGCTCATCTGAAACGAAAAAATCAAGAATATTTAGATTTATTGCAATTGATTATAGAATTATAGAATGCACAGAAGTTATTTATGTTTAAAATATGTGGTTAAAATTTCATAAGGATCGGTTTTTAGGCAAAATTTCATGTTTTAAATACGTAAAAAATATTTTTAAAATTCCTCAAAACATTTTTGACCTTGAAAATCGGTATTTAAAGGTAAAATTTAATTTCTAGTAGAAGCGAGGATTCCAGAGTGTTTTCCTATGTAATTTGATGGACTGAATACGAAAAAAATATTGAAAAAAATCACTGAGGTATCCTTGACCTTGAAAATCTACAGTCAAGGCCACATTTCATATTTTGCTTAAGCGAAAGTTGGAGATGGCTTTGCAACGTCATTGGTGCGCTAAAAATGGAAAAAAAGTAAAAAAACTCAAAGCATCTTTGACCATGAAATACAGGTTTTTAAGATCAAGGGTGTTGGTGGGAATTTTTCTACTATTTTTTACGTATTCAACGCATCAAACTACATACGAAAACCTTTTAAAAACTTGGCTTATATTAGAAATAAAATTCGACCTTGAAACTGTGATTTTCAAGGTCAAGGGCGTCTGCGGAAATTTTTTTACTATTTTTTTCATATTCAGTGCGTGAAATTACATAGAAGTACCCTTTCAAACCTTCATGACAAATGAGACCAATTTTTTACATTGGACTTTACGTTGCCTGCGGGGCTGGTCGATATCTAACGTAGATTCGGCTTGGAGTAGAACGGGGTACAGCATCTCCCCTCGGGATGTCATTGTTTATAACGATAATACACTAAAAAAATAGAATCTGACAAAAAATAGTATTAAGGCCATGGATCAATCGGACCACGTGACTAAATTATACATTTATTCGTTCATGTAAGATAACTTTTTTAATTTACAATGTATCTTTCTGATAATTTGGGAAACGTTACAAAAGATAATAAAGCACGTCAGTTAATATAATTGCCAATTATTTTTCGATCAGAAATTCTGCAGGTTTGTACTTTCCCGTATATTATTTATTCTCATTTACTTTTCTCATTATTCAAAATAGTCATAGTATTACTTGAATACTATATTTCGAACACTTACCCATCTTCCGCGGTTGCACTCCTATTCTTACTTTTAACTCTTGCTCCGAAATCTTGGGGCCGCAGAAGATTGGCTAAAGAATTTGGTGCTTCTGAACGCCAAACTAGAAAGGCTAAAAATTTAGTAGCTGAGAATGGTATTTTAATTCCTCATAATTTAAAAAAAGGTAAAACTTTAGATTCCGAGATTGAAAATTTGGTCAACAAATTTTACCTTGATGATGAAAATAGTCGTATGATGCCTGGTATGAAAGATTTCGTTTCCGTAAAAAAAGATGATGGCTCCCGTGAGCACGTTTAAAAAGAGTTAATTCTGTGCAATCTTTCTGAATTATATGCAAATTTTAAGGCTCAGCATCCTACAGTTAAAATTTGTTTATCAAAATTCTCTCAGCTTAGACCCCGAAATTGCATACTCGCTGGAGCCAGTCGTACGCATACTGTTTGTGTTTGTGTCCATCATGAAAACGTTAATCTAATGCTAGATGCTGTAGATTTAAAAGAACCAACCTGCGAAAATTTTTCCCCCATTAAGACTTATCATGATGCTATCAACAGGATTATGTGTAGCGTTCCGACTTCAGAATGCTACTTGAATGAATGCACAGCGTGTCCTGGTACAAGCGCACTTAAGGACTTTATAACAACAGTTCTCGCAGATCAGTGTATTAACAAAGTAGAATTCCAGACTTGGCTACAAACTGACAGAAGTACGTTACGCACGTAAATAACAGACGCAAAAGATTTTGCTGAACAGATTTGCGAACGCTTGCTTAAGCTTAAACCTCACTCTTTTACAGCCAAACAACAGTCGTATTTCTTCAAAAAACTTAAGGAAACACAAAAGAAGGAGAATTTCTTATCCTTTCTGATTTCGCTGAAAACTATGCCTTTGTAGTCCAAAATACAGCTCAGTCATTTTATTGGAACAATGATCAAACTACCATTTTTACAGTGGTAATTTATTATAAAGAGGACAACATTCTAAAACACTGCAGTCTTGCTATGTTATCAGACTGTTTGACTCATGACACAATTGCTGTGTACGAATTTCAAAAAATTATTACACACTATTTGAAAGGTAATTTTCAACCCAGAAAAATGATTTATTTTACAGATGAAGCCGCCCAGCACTTTAAAAATAAATATAACTTCATCAATTTGTTCCACTATGAAATGGATTTTGGTATTGCAGCCGAGTGGCATTTTCATGCAAGGACGCACGGAAAAGGCCCTTGTGATGGTATTGGGGGAAATGTAAAAAGACTCGCAGCGCGTGCTAGCTTACATGCGTCACCTAAAGATCCGATTTTGACTGCTGATGCCTTGTATCAATGAGCAAAGAAAAATTTAGTTGAAACTTTAGTATTCTTTAGTCCCAAAGAAAATCACGCAATTACAGCTCAATAACTTAGGAGTAGATTTGCATTAGCAAACAGTGCCTGGTACACAAAAATATCACTCTTTCGTTCCCTCTGCTGAATTAACTCTCATGTTGAGAAAATATTCGTCGTCATTAGAATGTGATGTTTTCCCGAAAGAAAATGTGAGGCAAAGACGAAAGAGAATTGCACATACACTGTAATAAGCAAATTATTTGATTCAGTTTTCGATGTGAGAGGCGAGGGGACCCACACTAAAAAATCACCCCGAATTACAAATTAATTTTTATTTTTAATTTCGTAGCAGCCAAAAATAACAGTTTTACGAACAAATTATAAAAAGAACAATTAAATAAGTTCCCAATGGACGGTACATCGTGATCGTGGCGCCTAGCTGCACTGCGATGCGGAAACCGCGCGCAAGAAGTGTTATATATCTCCACCAATTTCTTTCGCCCCACTTTCGAAATGGCTCATTTTAAAGGGAAAAAGTCTAGCTTTTTTTTAAACATAATTTTGGAAAGAAAATTAACGGCCGCACTTGGAGAAAAACTCAAAAATATGTTTAAAATTCCACTTTTTTAAATGGAATCATGTATTTTTTTCGATGACATCATTACCGATTTTAAGACGAATTCAGTGGCCTACAACAGAAGGTCATTCTAGTCACGCAAAGTATGAAAATAGTCGAAAAATCAAAACATATCGAAATAATCACTTTCAAAAGATCCACTAACCTTGGTTTGAGTCTACCTACAGAAGATGCTCGAAGTGATGACCCTCGACATTTTAGCACTGGTTAATTCGCTGATAAAAAGACCGTCTAACTTCAGCCAACATTTGTGGTGTAATTTCGGTACATTCTCGGCGTATTCTTTCTTTCATGTCGTCAGGCGTGGTAGGTGCTACCGCCATTATGCATTCTGTGACAAAATCACATAAAAAGTAATCTGGTGATGTTAGATCTGGCGAAAGAGGTGGCCAAGCTACAGGGTCACCTCGTCCTATCCAATTTTCCTCGAAAATCTCATTTATTGCTTGTCTTGAACTTATAGACTCGTTTTTTCGCTACAGTTAACAGTAGCGCAATGTAGTATATTGCGCTGCAGGGGAATGGAATGTAAAAATTAAACTGCGCATGCTCCTATATCCATACAACAAAGAAAAATGTACATGTAGGTCGCGGAAGAAAAAATACAATACTATGAACTAAAATTTTATTAGAAATCGCACTCTTGAGAGGTCTAAAAAGACTTTACAAGGATACGAATAAGCTAAATATGTGTGTGTGGATATGTGTTTCTTGTGTGTATATTTTTACTTATAATTATTCTTAAAAATAATAAGATACTTTATTGAATCATATGTGAGAGCTTTGTCGACGCTCAATCGCTATAGGATATAAGTCATGATTGCCAAAAAAGAACGAACGATAGAAGCGCGAAGGCACAATTAAAATACTCCGCAACTATTTGTCGCGTTTCAAAACTCTTCGATTCGAATAATGATATAAAATTTATAAGCAAAATTACGATATAATGAACCCGCTATTAAATGACCGGCCCGCTCGTGTTAAGTCAACCTGTACCTTCTATACCGAAGAAGCAGGGTCCACCAAATACCGCGGAAACATCCGCCTGACGTACCAAGGATCCCCTTCGTCGTGTATAGTACTTTCTTGCGTCGTGATGTTTCCTCGCTCTCTCCGATGCCTCGTCTACGGGTACAAATATTGATCGCCATCGACTGGATGGTGTTCTAATGCGGGTGAACCTCGTGGTTTGTTGTGTAGTGTCGATTTTGCGTATGTGAAAATAAAAATAAAGAATTAACTCAAAATAAGTGCGTCACAATATACCTGTATATATATTTAAATATACTTTGTATTTTTGCTTCTGTCAATGAATTGAAAATTCATTCAGAATTTTAAAAAAACTGTCGTTTCAGACCGTAAACGTGCACGATGAAAGGAATTTTTATTTATTTTCTATTATGCGCCTTAATTTGATCGAGACTCTCAAAAGACTGCGGTTTTGATTGTTCTTGACTCGGCTTATAAGCTCACCACGAGGTGAGCACGGTAGGGATTTTTGCTTATTAAGGAATTTAGGATTGGACGGAATAAAAAGTGGAATGAATAACGTAGGAAACTGTGTGAACGCTGATCTAGTAATTCGACTTTTTGCTGACCCTTAAGTGTATAATTATCAAAAATAATGATACTAAGAATAATATTTATTATTAATTCATTACTATCGATTTATCATTAATTAATCCCTCCTAGGCGAGTTTATATAATAATGGTCATGATTTTTAGCTTATGTACTGTATTTAACTATTTTCTTTTCATTCATCTCGTACCCGCCTCGAAACAGCTCGCCAGACCAGGAATGCTGACTTTCGACGGCTATCAAGAAGGCTTGAGTTACCAGAGATACAAAGTGTAGCCATAGTTCATTCTGCAGCTCGTGAATTAACACGGCACAGATTAACATTCTGTAAAATATTAATTCAGAACACAATAGAAAAGAAGCTTATCTATTTGTTTTGCACGTAACAGCAGACAAAAATTACTACATCTGCCAGAAAATAATCTATCGCACTATTTGTGAAAACACCCATCCAATACACGAGATAGCCACAACTACGTCCTGTGAATGTCTGATGCTATGACGTCCTTCAATAAAAATTGTACATCAATGTGATTTTAAAATAAAAACAAGAAATTTAGTCCACGTAAATCAAATTACACCATTAAATGCATGAATTTATTCAACCCAAAATCCAGAGCGCATCAACATCACCTGTAGGAAAGGAAAAACAGAAAAAGGGACATATTATGAACTCAGAAATTTTAAGATTAATTGCAGGGTGCACTACCAGAACAGAGCATACAACATTGGTTGGCATACGAATAAAATCAAATTCAGAAGAATTCATATACAATCCAGGATTTGCACCAAAAATATCCGAAATTTCCCCGATAATTCATAAAACAATGTCAATTTTCGAAGACAAACCATTTGGAACATTTCACTTTTTCGCACGAAGGGGGAAAATTTCGTGTGAAAATATTTTAAATTTTATCGAATCAGGACACAAAAGGAACTCACGTTTTAATATTAAGTTAGGCGGAATCAGACTTCTTTGTATTTTCGGGCTCCTAACGCTTCGATTTTCAGAAATCTGTAATGAAAAATACCTATTAATTCTTCGCGAATTATCGCGTTCCAATTTTTTTCGGGATAGATTCCCTACTTCTAAAAGTAAAAATTTGTTGATTGTCGAGTTCTTTACTCGTTCACATATGTTGGTGACCAATGTTGCTAAAATTCTCCCTCCCTTGTAGAAAGCTTTACGATCGTATATCTTTTAAAGAAAACAGGCATCAGAGGTGACCGCACCATTAAAAATTTCTATTGTAATTTTACAATATATCTAATGGAAGTTTATTGCCAGAACACAATGTAATTTTACAATGCATGAAAATGTATCTTTAAAGTACAGTGTTGTAAAATTACTGCAAATTTATTGTAATTTCACAACATTCAAAAAACGTACATTACAGCATGTGTATTGTAATTTTAATATAAATATATTGTGAAATTTCATTGCGCTTTGGTAATGAACTTCCATTACATTTATTGTGAAAAATTTCGAGAAAATGCCTACGAAATTGTTGATGTTTTAAATTCTGAATGAGGGATGGTGTCTTAACATCACAGTATCGGCAATCATACATTTTTCTTCCTACAACAAAATATATCTGTATAATATTTATATAAATCGCACTTCATGAGCCGGACTCAAAGTATGTTCAAAAGAATCATTTTTAGTTCTCTCCTAATCGTAAAATTTTTTTCCAGTCGTAAATATGTTTCCAAGTTTTCTCTTTTAATTTTAATTTATTAAAGCAATAGAGATATCACTTTTCAAATTTATTAGTTCCACTTGCCCGACTTTAAAATTAAATATACAAATTTTAAAATGTACTTTAAATTAGTAAGAAATTCAAAAATAATTATGATTTACAAGTTCGGAATTTGAAAAGAAATAAAATTTCAGTCTTATTGAACGAGGATTGGAATCGGAATTTTCCAAATAAGAATAAGGAAATATTTAAAATAATTGTGCTTTAGCTGGCAGAGAGTTAACCACTAATTTAATTTGAGGTTATCGCATGGCATCGACAGCCTTTCGTTTTGTACGTCGCTTCCAAATCTCAGTTAAAGATTTGTAACGGTTCCTTCTTAGCGAGAAACCATAAGCGAAACACACTTGCCAGAGATTAGAATTTCTGAGTGCAAGATATGAGACGAAAATCCTCTCATAACTTCTGTCAGCCAGCTTGAAGTCGAACCCAAAAGCAGGTAGAGGGTCATGACAATAGAGGCAATAAAGCGTAGGGGTAATCCGACCAGTTAGTGACCAAAATGTTTAGTTTGCCATTGTACGTCATGAAAAAAACAATTATACATGTGAAATCAAAATGATCATTTGATCTTCTTTTAGTAAAATATAAATAAATTAATGTATTCAAGTATTTTTTGTCAAAATTTACCCGCAATAATTTATAAAACGTTATTTTTATACGCGGAGCTTTTAGCCCAGTGAGTGACCAGGCGAGCCCAAGTAATGACCACCTGCAAACCAGTCAATGACCAACCTTTTTCCACAATATCGTAATAGTTGAATTCAAGTATTAAATGAATAAATCGATAATTTATTCTTAAAAGATATTTTATTTTTGATATCTTAAGATGGGGTTATAAGTTATTCTTTGAAAATAAGGTGATACAAGAGTGTGACTTAAGACTATTCAGTACCAGTCAATAAATAGTTAATTATTTCTCATCTAATTATCGTCTCATTTCAAAGATCACAGTCGTTTGGCACCAGAAATAAAATTATACTAATTATTTGAACAAGTCGAAAAGCTTTAGAGCAAATAGTATAACCCATTATTATGAATTAACACTAAACCTACCAGTACCGGTCAAATTTACCGTTTTCAAACTTTTGTAAAATTTACACATATTTAAACGTTATAATACCGTTATCAAACTATATGACTTTTCTTAAAATGTGGATATAATATTTTCTTCACTCTTTACTTCTAGTTTTGTTTTCTCTTTTCCAAGAAAATTGAATAATGAAATCGATAACTTTTTTTTATTGACGGTCAATTTGACCGAGCTTGGTAGGAATAGGTATGTAAGAAGTGTTGGTAGGTTTAGTGTTAAAGTTAATCACAATGAAATTACTCGCAGTTTTACACAAACGTTTCGCATCACAAACAAAATTATACTTATTAACTTGAACAAGTTAACAAGGTGTAAAAGCAAACAGTATTACTCTTAATAGCATAGCAAGTAAATCACATTGCCGTAACTCATAGTATTATAGATAGCTAGGAAAATTATCTTAATAAAAAACTTTTCTGTTAAATAATTAAAGCCTAACATTACTAATATTTCTCTTTCAAATTTTCTGAGTTCTTTTAGTTTTTCCAATTCAACTTGCTTTGCAAGCTTTTCTTCTTCTTTTTTTTTTATATGCTTCGGATGTTATAGCATACATTTTTGGTTTTTCAGTCTTTATTTTTCTTTTACTAGATTTAACTATTGTTTGAAAATGTAGTTCTTGCTTCCACAAATCTTTCAGATTGCTTGAAGATGCATTATTATTTATTTGTTTACCTAAGTGAGTACTAACATTTTCTTTTGAACTGGGTTCTCCATTATAATTATCTGCAAATATTTAAATAGTTTAATAAAACATGAAGTTTCACAATTAATAAAGCATCTTACCTTGATAAACCAGCCTTTGAACATGACCATTTACCAGGTCTAGAAGTATGAAACCGGAATTTTTTCGCAAAAGTTACACGCCTGTTGCATGAAAATGATCAAAAATATTTTATTCAAAGTAATCTCTATTGCTATTTACACATTTTTCCCACCTCTTCGGAAGGCGATGAATGCCACGCCAATAAAACTGTTCCTTTTAAATCAAACCAGTTATCCAGCCATTCTCGTACATTTTCGTAGGAAGTGAAGCGTTGTTCAGCGAGAGCGTGGCCCAGTGATGCGAACAGATGGTAATCCGACGGAGCCCAGTCCGGAGAATAAGCGGCATGCGCTATTATTTCCCAACTGAACGTCTCGATCGTTTCCTTGACCCGTTTCGCTGTGTGTTATGGGGCATTATCGTGAAGAAAAATGACTTTGTGTTGCCTTCTTCGATAATCCGGTCGTTTTTCTTGCAATGCTCGATTTAAATCGATCATTTGCTGTTGGTAGCGATTGCTGTTGACAGTTTCACCAGGTTTCAGCAGCTCATAATAGATAACACCGTTGTGATCCCACAAAACGCACTTTTTCGGTGGTTTTCTACGATCTTCGTTTCTCACATCAAAATTACCACATTTTAATTTTTTAAACCACTCGAAACACTGTGTTTTGCCAAGAGCATGTTCACCGTGAGCTTCGACAAGCATTCGATGCGATTCTGCAGCAGTTTTCTTCAAGTGATAACAAAAAACCAGTGCTGTCCGCAAATCGTAATTCGTAGGCAGAAAACTCGACATGTTGATGCTTGTAGTAAATACACTGGTATATCGAACTTGGGTTGTTGTCTACTGAAAATCTTTCTCAGCTGCTAGAGGGAAAAGATGGCGCCGCAGAAGCGGTCGTACGGTCCCTAAACTGATGGCAAGCATCATCGATAGGGAAATTCCGGTTTTATACTTCTAGACCTGGTATATGTTTTTTAGACAAATCCATTGGTAAACTGATATCTTGGTCTGGGGGTGAAATCATATTTATTAATGAAACATTATTCATTGTCAATGCACTATTTGGATTTTCTGTTGCAACAAAATCCTGTGGCGTTTCTTTATACACATTTATATCTTCTTGTAATCCAGCTTATGCTACGATACAGGTAAATTTTAAGAACATAGCAAAATTTCACACATACTTGGCGATTTGTCTATTGGACTGAGAAAATTCGTTGAACAATTATTCTCAAGAACCGAGACCTGTTCAAACACAAGAGAGCTGCACTGACTATCTGCGACTTTTACAATTGATGATGATTTTAGTGAACTTGGTACTCGTTCCAAACCTATTTTTCAAAATATAAAGAGTCAGTATGCAGGTCAAATAGTAATGACAAAGTCCAATTATATACATACTTAATGAAGTTGAAGGAGTTTCATTAGTCAAAATGTTTTTATTCATATACTTTGACTCTTCCAAATTAGTATTCATGGATAGATTTTCCACTTCTTCAACTATTTTTATAGTCTCCGAATCAAAGATTCCACTGTTCTCATCTGATAAGAAAAAAACAAATAATGTTTATGTATAGGCGAAATCAAAGAAAAGTTATAGTAAAAGTCATACACACCAACAGCAACGATAGGAATATCATTTATATTCAAAAATACATCATCATTAAACGCATTTCTCTCTGCATCATATTCTGCAATCAAACATTATCATAAAACAATTTTTAATAGAAAATAATTTAGTGACTTTTGAACATTAATTATGAAAAAATAGTATTCACCTTTGATCATTTCTTTAGCAGATTCATCACTGTAGTCTAAGTCAATTGAATTTCTGCTAGAAACTAAACAATCTTCATTGTTTTTTAAAGAGCATTTGACATCCTTCCAAGTATTGAATAAAATAACCTCTTTTGATGAAATTTCATTTTTCTCATGAGCTTCAATAAACATACTTGAAATATCCTCTGGTATATTTTTTTTGATAAATTGCAATACATTCATACTGTTGAACATAGCATTACTATCTTTTTTTTTAGTAGACGTACTGCTACTAGATGACTCGTTGACACATCCTGAGGAAGTAGAATTATCAACAATCTCACTACTGCTATTAGACAGCTCACTGCTATCAACTGGAGAATCAACACTATTATTAATTGCACTGTTTAAATCACGATTCTTCATAGCGTTTCTTCTAGTACAAATGCATTTAGTGTAATTTGGAGCGTTGGGGTCAAAAGGATATAAACCACAACATTGAAAAGCTTTTTGTATAACTTCCTCATTACAAGCTTTGACAGAAGCGTCATCGAACAAAGGGGCAAAATTAGTTTTTGTTATAGGTGCTGTAGAAGTTTGCGAATGATTGGCCACTACTTTTCGCCAAGCTACCTTGAGTGGTTTAAAAATACCAACATCACATGGCTGTAATATATGAGTTGAATTTGGGTACAACAGATATAGTATGATTCCATTGCTTTTACAAAATTTATGCACCTCCATACTTATATGAGACCTATGCCCATCGAACAACATTAAAACTGGGAAATGAGCCCCATTAAACACTAAGTCGTGATGGAAACCATTTTTTATGAAGCGACTAAATGTATCACTTGTCATATAACCAGAATCACTATGTCCATTAACGTATTCTACAGGAACAGAAAAAGCTACATCCTTTGGAGGGAAGCGTTTGTATGGTTAAACTATCATAGGGCGAATGGGTTTTCAATCAGCAGAGTAAGTGGCAAGAACTGTTATATTTTCTTCATCATGTCCTGCAGAAATGTGATAATTATTCTTTTTCTTTAGCTACTCCTAACAATTTGCCACTTCTAGGACAAAATGGTACCTCAATTTCATCCATATTAAATATGGTGCTAGGATCACTCAATATGTCTTCTGCATTCTCTTCTTGAAAATACTTATACAGGCCATCAAACCATTCTCTTATGGCTTTTTCTGTTACAGCTTCTCTACTTTTATATAAAACTTCATGATGTTTCAATGAGATTTCAGGATGTCTTTTCAAAAACAATTTGAACCACTTATCACCTGGTAAATTATTTTTAAATGGATTAGGCCTGGGAGATTTTTTCAAAACACTTTGTATGGCTAGCTTAACTAGATTTGGATGCATCGGGTAACCAATTCTTGCTTTCTCCATAATCCAAGTCACGATCATAGCTTCCTCCTCTGCAGACAGAACAGTAGGAGGGCCTGATTTTTCAATCGTATTTTGATTTTCTACAAGCTTTTTAATCAAGGTAACTTTAGGAATTGCATACTGTCGAGAGGCTCTGCATATACTCAACTCTTTGGTTAAAGTTAAAGCCTAAAGTTTCTCACAGTATCTATGTTGATCGGATAAAAGTATTTTGTCCCAAAAAAGAATCATTGAATGGAATTTGAAATAGATTTTTAAAATATAGAATTCAGAAATGGATATATTTTTGATTAGAAAAGAGAACCCCAAATTACCTTGTATGCCTGTAAGTATAAATTATAAAATTATTTTGATTCTCTTTGATTATAGGAGTGAAAAGATAGAAAAGTTATGTTTCTGTACAGTATTTTCTAAACGTGATCAGTACGCATATATTGTTTATGCGTTTATTAGTAAAATATTGTCTCTAGTAGGGCATGTGGTACTTTACCATAAGAGTAATTTAGTTCCTACAGGTCTTTATCCACAATTTTTCAAAATAGTATTTGTTCATCAACGTAAAGAACATAAAGACTGAGGTCGATGAACAATTATTTGATGTAGAATTTTGATTATTTTTCGAAATTAACAAATATATATTTTTTAAAAACTATGAAAACCTAGGATAAGACATATTTTTAAAGAGTTTAAAATATTTAAACAATTTTAAGAAGTTTTAGATGATTTTAATTTACGGGAAAGTTCCGGGAAGTTTTGAAATTTGTGCGGGAAAAGTTGGAAATTTTCTATCGAGCTGCCGGGAAGTTAAGAGCGCTCACTCCGGCAACACTGCTTTCAAAACATCTTCAGAATAGTTACACCTCTGATAATATCGTTTCTTTTCTTTCTTCTTACCACTTTTCTTTGCACTAGCAACATTATGTTTTATTTGTGTATAATTATACAGTTTTTTTCTCACAGCCATGTAGTACCCTAACCTAATTATATACTTATATCTAACCTTACTTAACACATGGTCAGCCACTGGTACGTTGCGAAACTGGTTCCCGCCAATCAATGGCCAACCATTGACAGTCGGACATTAACTGGGCAAGACGGTCAGGTTTCAGTACCAGTGAATGACCCCTCCAATAAATTGTATACTTGATATTTTTAATACTTTTCTCGAGCTAAAGTCGCGTTTTTTCTAAACTATATCATTATTATAATATGTAAATGCATATATGATATAAACAATTGAAAAAATAATAAAATTACATACAGTTTTCAATAATGCTCTTTTTCAGCTGTGTATATAGTTTTGTGTCTATTTTTATAACATGAAACTCACGCGAACATAAATTTATTTTTTTTGAAAGAAAATTGAACAACGCTATATTTAAAGCCTTTTTTATGTAAAAGTCCGCTTATTAATAATTTTAAAAAATTTTATTTTTAACGAATATACCATTATTTAATGTATAATGCAATCTTTTATATGCGGTGGTCATTCACTGGTACGTGGTCACGAACTGGTCGATTACCCCTACATATTATTAAAAAAAGGTGCATATTTATATTCAAACAAACTTTCCATACTATTTTATTCGAACCTTTTATTTTTTGAGTTTGAATCTCATGATTTATCTTATCTTGATGTGAATTATCGTCTATATAATTTTTCAATTTTAAATAATTTATTTACAAGGCTGAAAAATATATAAATCGATATTTTGTTTTGAGACTTTGAACATTTATTATTGAACCATAAATTTTACTAAACAATTATTTCTCAAGTGTCTAAATCATCTTAAAATTCGAAAAAAATCTTGAAGATATTCATTTTAGGTAAGTGTTTATCAAAATATCAAAAAAAGAAAGCTAATATCTTCAACTATATATTTTATTATTTTGAATTTGTCGTCTGCTTCGCGCCTCTTTCACACGAAGTCAAGAGAAACATAATTCTCGATCTTAACTCAACAGCCGCCAGCATAAAATCGAAGCTAGAAAGTGGGGACACACTGAAACGCCGAGTTTGGTTGTGTGAGGATCCACACAGTTCAATGGTGGGGGCCGTTTACGTTCCCGTTCTGTGAACACTGTCTCGAGTTCACTTGCAGTCACCCAACCAAGTAAACTCGCGTCAGGCTGTACAAACCTAATGCATACGTAGGTTCTTTAAATGTGTTGCAGAAAATATAATGAAAAGGAAATTGAAGATTAAATGCAAAATTGTGAAAATGGAATTCAAAATTTTGCATTAAATCTTCATTTTGCCGTAATAAGTGAAAATCAAAAATATCTGTGATATGTATTTTTATTTACAGAAGATATACAGAAAATTTACCTATGTAACGAACTGTGAAACTTAAAAGTATATGATAAACAAAATATTGTCCGCTTGCGACAACTAACGCCGCGCACACTGGCTGTACTTCAGGCCGACTAATTTAAAATGCATGCGGTAAATACAATTTTTTTTAACGCTGATGACCCTTTTTTCAAATTTTTTTGTAAAAACACATTATGCTTAATATTTTAAGAGTGTGTTGAAGAAATAAGTGCATGTTAAAAGTTTGAAGAATATTACTTGTATGAGTAAATACGAATATACTTCTGATGAAGACGCAGAGAATCTAGAGTACCCATAGCTTAATACAGCAAATTAAACATTTTTAGTGCATATCGATATTTATAAAAATATTTTGAATTATAAAAGGACTCATTTTTATTTCTTCAATTATTGTAATTTCATTATCATTTTTTAATTCACAATAATTTGTAAAATTCATGTATGACTGGAATGAGTTTAAAAAATGTAGATTCAATTTTAATGCTGTAAAATTCGAAATTTTCTCAGTTTTATAAACATTAAAATTTCATAATGTTTGCAGAAATGGTGTGAAATTTAAAATTCTGCGTGATGTCTAGCTACACCAACTACACAAATATTAGGTGCGCAACTAAGTTCCCGCTGTTAGTGAATAGATGGCTCCAGCAGTCAGTGCTAGTCGATTTTGACATATCCAAAACATCATGGACCAAGCTTAGACATATGGTAAACAAACCGTTTTAACTGATTGGTAATTTTGTTTTGGCGTTATATACTTTTGGTTGTGTGAAAATGTCTGATTTTGTGCGAAATAATCGTCATTTGCGGGAAGTGTTGATTTTCTTCTTCCATTTGAAGAAAACGGCGGCTCAAGCGCATCGAAAGCTCCAAAAAGTTTACGGAGATGCTGCTCTAAGTGAAACAATGTGCTGTGATTGGTTGCGTCGCTTCAAAGATGGTGATTTCGATGTTGACGACCGTCCGCGTGAAGGGAGGCCAAAAACCTTCAAAGACGCTGATGTTATTTATTATGTGCTGTTGAAACCGAACTAAAACTTCTCTGGGGAACAGTATTGAACGCATTTGATGCGTTTGAGCCGAGCACTGCGCGAAAAACGGCCACAATACGAGCAGAAGCACGAAAAAGTGATTCTACAGCATGACAACACTCGGCCTCACGTTGCCAAACCCGTTAAAACCTACCCGGAAACGCTCAAATGGGAAGTTCTACCCCACCCACCCTATTCTCTAGATATTGCGCCGTCCGATTACTACTTGTTCCGATCGATAGCACATGATCTGGCTGATCAGCAGTTGCGCTCATATGAAGACATCGGAAAATAGCTTGATTCGTGGACAGCCTCAAAAGATAAACACTTTTACCGTAACGGTATTTGAGCTCTACCAGAAAGATAGGCGAAAGTTTTAGCTAACGATGAGCAATACTTTCAATGATTCATTTGTAATCATATTTTCACAATAAAGTTGCATTTTTATCAAAAAGCCCCGTGGTGATAATATAGTGAAAGACAATTCTTACAGAAAATGTAATTAATTCTAGTATGAAGATATTAATAAATAGCTGTAAAGCCAGAATAAATAATGTATGTTACATACTTAAAACCTATCTCTATAAAAGACGATATTAGAGTTAATACAATAAATATAACGAGGAGCTGGGCATTAACTATGAAACTATACTTCTGATCTGGTAATAGGTCGCAGGTAGGATCGCGTTCTCTATTGGCAGTAGCTGTTCCTCAGGCCTCGGGCCTGAAAACAGAATAACACATAAATAAATCGAATAAGACTATAAAATTAAAGTAAGAAAGATAGACTAATTAGGATAGAATTAAGTCAAGAATATGGAGACAGACAGAAAACATCAGGGGCCTGTAAAAACCGCTCACAGTGACAGAAGTCCTCCATGTACCAGAAACCACTGTAACAATAATAGAAACAAATTTTAAACAAAAATCAAACGGAGGATGGGCAAATTGAGTAAGGAAAAGCCAGTGAAAGAAATATCACTTACTCTAGGCGATCAGAAGACCGAGGAGGTGTGTATACACTCCTTCACCGCAGGCATGGACACATGCGCCTCCAGAAGCGCCAGCAATTCTAGAGCACGGCCACTCAGTGCCAAGTTCGGCAGGCTTTCCCATGCTGCACCACCTCTGTGGCCAATAAAAGGGCGCTGGATAGGAAGGATTCAGTGGAATAACTGTAGAGATATCCAGGATGCTCCCGAACTCCTAAAACAAACAAAATAAAATCAGGCACCTTAGAAGGGATGCAAGGAGAATAAGAGCAACAAATTACCTTATAACGCGGTCACGTACCCAGGCCAAATCAAGTCGCAAACCACGTGTCCTTAAGACCACATGACCGGCTAAAACTTGACGCTTCAAGGCTAGGGACCGAACATGAAATAGGAGCCCGCCTTTCCTACAATGTAAAAGTCGAACCGCGGAGAAATCTGTTCCACTGATGGCCAAAAGCAAAACCTCCCAACATAAAGACCGCAGCGGAATGTGCTACCCGCCAGAATACGAACTAGGATACCTCGAAAGGTTCCTCTAAATCCGAAATTCTGAGTTGCAAGCTGTCATGCGAACCACCGAAGGTTTTAGTGGTGTTAGTCCAAAAACAGTAGTGCTATCCAATTCCTTTGAATTTCGTGCATCGTCGTAATTAGTCGTGTTTGGTTAACAGTGATTCAATTCTAGAATCTGGTCTTGTTAACAAGTGCATGCCAGATTCATCTGTCTTTTATTTAACAAGATGCGTGAGCAGATGATTTATCCTACCAGTCAGTGGACTTTCATCATTTACCCCAAAATACCTGCTGCGAAATTTATCGCTATTTTGCTACCTTACGGAGACTCAAATGAAACCAAAAACTTTGATTGGTCATGCGTCGTCAATTTACTGCGGAAAAGGGTGCAGGTCCTGTAAGGAAGAAACAATATCGTCTCTTTTTGCTTGAATATCCGCAGTTGGCTGCAAAGTCGACTGAGCAGCGCATTGCAGACCAAAAACGTACGATTCTGGTACGACATTTGCTGTCCAAGGTTGAAATAGAAACAATCAGCATGCAAAAATTCAACTTGATTCATGCAACCGTTTTGAAGCAATCAGTTCGCTACTATTAAAGAATGCCGTTCCAAGAAAAACGGGTTTAAAGTTTCACAAACGTTTATCAGTGCGCGATAATTCAGAATACTTTACGCGGCGCTCGTCTGCTTCGATGCAAAAATTGTAGCGATTAGTGCCAATTTTAATGCCCAAATTTTGAATGAGTCTCATTACACTTATTAAGTCATTTTTGTATATTCCTTCAGCGATATTTATTACAGTGTCAAGGACATGCTTGCTCAAATCTTCATATATTAGTAAGATTGCATCATATACAACGTATATGATCGTCTGTTGAAAGTTTGTGAGACAGCGTCGCAAATATTTCGTTCATCATTTTCTCGACGGAATCATGATTCCAACGAATTACTAATCCATAATAAATAGATAATTCATCAATTGACTTTCCCGTTAACATACCTCTCCCTCCGAGCCCTTTTGTACTTTTTTCCAAGTTTTAAAATCCAGTGCCCATTCGCTTTTAAACGTGGTGGATACACTTTCTTACCGAAACAATAAAATTTCTCTGAAAGTTTTCGAATCACCATCTCCTATATAATTTGCATATTTCACATTGTACAAAGATTCTCAATACTGAAACATTTCAATGACAGCATCTTCCTCCATCTTTCCGGCGGAGCATTGAGCACTCACTGAATGTCACATCCGATTTACATTTTCTGCAAACCACAACTTTAGATGTAGCCAAGAAAACAGCTAAAAAGTTCAAAATCCTCTATTGGAACCCTTTTTGTACTTTAACATCTTCGAAATCTTTCTGCAACAATTTTCGAGCCGATGTTTATAGTCTGCTTGAGGTCTGGCGCTTCTATTTCAAAACGGTTTAGTGGTCGCCGCGATGCCATTTTCGGTCTCTTGCTAAAAGGAAAACCTCATGCTTTGCCCGTTGTTTTCCGAAATAATTTACTCTTATCACTCATTTTGTTTATCAAAATTAATTTGAAAATAATAAAATATATATTCAAAAAACGAAGAAGGCGAGGGAAAATTCGAACACGACGCGTATGCTTGGCATCACTTTGTACCTTTACTGACTCACTCAAACAAGTATAATACGGCAGTAGCGTACCCATGTGACCTTTTCAATAATCTCAAGCATATTTTACTGTTCAGTTAGCTCTGCAGGTAGCTCTGCAGGTAACAGGACCGCTTTTAGTCCCGAGAGCTACGAGTAGTAGGAAAGCGGTTACTCGGAGAGCGTGATACGCGAGTGGCCGGCCGTGCTTAGCGGACGCTCCCGAGGGCTGCGGAAAATTTTTTTCACCATAAAACCAAGTGCATCTTGTTTTCATGATATCAAAGCATTGTTTGAGCCAAAAAAGAAATCGTGGATTTTTTGAATATTTTAGTGATATTACCCCTTAAAAACAGGTAATGTTTTCCAATGTTCTTTTTTTATAATTTTTATTTTTTTATTTACTGCGTGACGTACAGTCTTTATTTGAAATTTTATAACTTTGGTACCAAGTTTGGCTCCATTGAAAATCTAAGAAAGAATTTCTAAAAATTACTTACGTAATATTGTACTTTTCCTGTAGACACTGCCTTTTGAAAAACATCGAAATGTGACGTGTTTTTTTGCAATATGCTTATATAAAATTGTCATTTTGTCTTAAACATGGGCTTATTAGTAGCAAAATTTTATTATTGTTGTTAACTTATTAATTACCAACTAGAAATATTAAGTTCGTGGAAGAATAACTCCATGCAAGCTTTAATTATCGAAATATCTAATCACTTTTCGATGAATAATCAGTGAAAAACCTAGTAAATATATAGGTGGTTACTTCGATTAAGAAACTGTATGTTAAGTTCAATTATTCCTTCTTAAATTTAATATTTCTAATCGGCAATTATCAAGTTATAAACCCAAATTAGAAATTTTTCCACATGGTTATCAGAAGGAATATCATTTACTATCTCGAATATTTCTTGTAAATGCAAATATATTTTATTATTTATAAAATTTCAAAGGTTGCTAAAAGAATTTGTGTCAAGACGGACGCATTCACATTGAGGAAAATGTTTGTTTGAGTAATAAAACATTTTTTGGCACTACATCAAATAAAATTTGTTCGATTTAAACATTGATATAGGATAAGAACACTGGTTATTGACATTTTCCAATTCTTTCATGCAAATTAGATGGGGGTTTCAACGGAAAGACACCACTACAATGACCGATGCTCTCACTATATGTGAATGTAACAAAATTTTGTTTCAATGAAACAAATATTTGTTTGATGGCGAAATATCAAAGATAGAATTTGTTTGATTTAAACGAACATTATTTGCGATGCAAAAACAGTGGTCAGTCAATATTAAATTATATAAAGATACAATAGTATATTATAAAATAAAATAGTATATTATATATTCGATTTCAGAGTGTACAGTGAGATTTATTTCGCTGTGGGATACTGGGAATATAGAAAGAATGAGCAAAGTAAAGTTCGTCTTACCCCGTAACGACGGAAAGCATGTACACATATCCTCCGCTCATATTTCATAAACTTGTTGCTTAATTTTCAATAAACTTGGTATACCCCTTTATCCCTAGATCTGGTAACAAGAGAAGAAAACAGATGCAATAAACAATACCTCTATAAACCGAAGGATTTCTGTACCTCAGTTTGGGATGAAATTTACATGCAGAAAACCCTTGAGACAGACCAAAATTTTATGACTTCGATGTTAACAAAAAATGCTCGGAAAAACTTTTCTCATATTTCAGCTATACATGTGTGAAGTCCGCGAAGACTGCATGTATGCATATATGCTGTAAGACAAATCGTCCCAAATTTTTTTCGCCCAGTTCGAAATCGGGCCCCAAAGCAGGTAGTAGATTAACACAATAGAGGCAATAAACCGTACGTGTGGCATCCACCTAATTCGAAATTGATATTATTCATCATAAACCCATGAGATTGAATGCCATGAAGTTTTTTTTGCAAAACACAGTATGAGCGTAATGCATGATATGAGAACGTGAATTATGTAATGTCCCTAAAGTGCAATATTTCCAATAAGAAAGTAATTTGAAGCATTCAATAGAAATAAAACATACCATGCTGGGAAAATAATTGAGTAGAAAATTAATAAAATATAGTATGTTGTAATTGTGCTTTTATGAGAAATTATTTTCAATTAATTTACAAATTCGTCATAAATACCTAAAAAACATGCGGTCCTTGCATTCAAAAAGAATGCTTTTTTCATCACACTTTATGTACATGCATTTCTGGGTAAGTTACGTTACTTTTCAAAAAATTAATTTTTTAGATTACTTTACTTTTCTAAAAAAAGTAACTTCACGTTTATAATTACTAAAGAAAAAATAGGTCAAGCCACCAGTGTTTTATGGAGGGAATAAATTATAAAGCAAACTTTAGTAGAATGAAACCGATTGCAAATAAGATGGATACAAAATTTTCCAATCGCTAAGCAATAAATTAAAGTAGTAGACGTTAAAAAAAAACTATAACGTCCTTCTATTTTTTGAACTTTTAAAGCTCTAATCGAGAGAGGAAACCTTTCCGAAGCGAAAAAATTGTATAAGAAAGCTCGCGTCAAATGGGAAGTTGGTTTAAAAAAAAAAAAATGTTTAAAATTTTCTAGAATTAAGTGTCCACTTCAACGCACCATTGCTCCCAGCTAAAATTCATTTCTCATTCGTAATTAAGCAGAGATAATAAAGCGCAGTTTCAACTTCATATCGCATACAAAAGTATCAACTAGAAGTACAGGTACGAAGTGATGCCAAGCATACGCGTTGTGTTTGAATCAACGAACTTCGAGGGTGAAGCCGGTACGTAATGATCCAGTAACTTTATCCAAATTTATGCCAAATCAAAAAAAAAATTGGTAACAGCGCAATTCTTTTTGGGTTCGATTTGGGGGTTCACAGGGAGCTTAAATTCGAAAATTAGTCACCCTACCCCCTTGAGAAATTCCGCCATCTTGAATTTAAGGGGTGAGTTTTTATTCTGCATGTAACTCTCTTTCTATTCATTTTTCGAGAAAAATGTAAGAGTAGAAAGTTGATGAGAAAAAAATTCCCTACAGAAATAATCTTCTGACATTTTGTGATTAGTGCATAATTAGCATTGTTATAAACAAGTTAATCTGAAAAAATCGTATTTCTCCTTTTTCAATTGTTCTTGGGTATTTTATTATACTATTATGTGACAGTGGATCATAATGCTTTGTCACTTATTGCAAAATTGCATAATCATAATTGTTATAAACAATTAACAGCAAAATTTTCTTTGACTTAATCACTTTTTTCGACATTTTTAAATAATTAAGTAATTGTGCTCAAGATCATTTTTATTACAGTTTTTGAATCAATAAATGATTGCTTTCGTTATGGCAGCTTAGAAACAGAAATTCATATCATTACTTTCACGCGTTTCTTGAATTGAAAAAAGTTACAAATACTCGAAGCATATTTTAATTTTTTTCGTCTCCGTTTCTGACTCATGTCGTTTTGATGCAATGTGAATGTGTCGATCGAGATGAGGGGAAATTTCGAGAGCTAAAAAAAGCTGCTGTGATTTTGCGCAATGAAATTCGTTCACAGCAGTTTGACGCGACCACGTATCCGCCAGCTGACCATTTTTTAGAAGAAGTTGATAGTGTCATCCCTGCAAAAACTCGTTTCTTTTTTGAAGAGTCTATACTTTATGGGAAAAAAGGCGCATTGGAACCGTCGAAACGCGTGTGTACTACACTTTCCAGTGCGTCACTCCCCACAACGCTATCGAAAAAGCGGAAGAAATCATTCGAGATGTAAAAGAAACCCCATCATCTGAAATCGTTGAGTTTGGAAAAATTGAATTGCAAGATTACTCGAAAAATAAAGGAGAGGGTCTTGTTAAATTGGTTGTCCTTGAGGTTAATGCTTCGAATGAAAATTGCAGCAAAATCGTACCTACGTCTGGAGATTTTTTATGGTTATTTGAAAAGTGGTCTGTGATTTCAAAAGATACGCCTGGTTGGAATGGATTCATGGAAGCAGCAACGAAACATATGGACTTTGAGAAATCAAAAATATTGTACTTCTCCTTCATTGAAAATCCTCCATCAGACTATGAAACCATTCTCACTTCTCTTCTGTATGCTGTCGAGAAAACTAAGGCCTGCAATATAGAAACCTGCATAGTAACTTTCGACCAACCGCTTTACTGGAAGGCAAGAGATATTATTGCGGCAGCTGACAACTGTTCCGATTTGGCAAAAGTGGTTGAGCGTCTCAGTGGATTCAATCTTTTGATGTCATATTTGGGAGCTATTAGTCACATCATGGCACGCAGTTGCCGAGGCCCTGTTGGCCTGTTGCCAAGTTGCCCTAGCAGACTCGCGAGTGATTTGAAGTTTTCAAATCAAATAGATAGTTTTCGGAAAAACATGGAAGAGCTCGAAAGAAGAGGGACAACCGCAAAGTTGTGGATACAACTTTTTCGAATGACAACGTTACTCAAAAGATGTCTCGAGGCTGAATGATCAGGGAATTGGGCTCTTCATTTGGACACCGTTCGGATGATGCTGCCTGTTTTCCACTCTGCGAGACATTACTTGCACGCCAAAAGTGCTCATCTGTATTTGCAGGACATGATGAAACTTGGAGAAGCTATGCCTCCCAATGAATTCCAAAAGTTCACACACGAGGGGTACTTTACAGTTCATCAAACCAAAAAATACTGGTCTGGTAGATTTTCAGATCAGGTCATCGAATGTGCGCTGATGTGTCCTCTCAAACCAGTCGGAGGAATTATTCAGCGAGGTATTGCGAGTAATACGACTACGAGATTCACGCTGGGGAAAGTCAACTTGCTAGATATCTGCAAGAGGTTGAGAACTTTTGCGCAGTTTTTACTAGAACTACCGAACAACATGTGGACGTCAGGCCGTCTCGTATCGTCCGAGACAACGCTGATGTGAATTCCATCGACAACTGGTTTCAAAATCACTACCCTTTTCCAGAAATACCTCATTTGATTTGCATCAGCACTCGCGTTTCCGGAAATGAAACGAACAACTGTCATCAAGCTTTCGAAGTTGGTTATGAATTGATGAAAAATATGACCGGACAACGGTTTGGATGAGTAAAATTTTAGCGCAAAAATAAAGTTTCCACTCTCACCGCCAATTTCAGCACCGTGCAAGTCTCAAATTCTTCGGTTGTCATCAATCCATTATTAATTTTTCAACGAATGTGCATTGCAAAACAAACTGATGAAGATTTGAAAAATTACCTGACATACGAATTAACACCCTACCCACTTTCTTTGTTCGAAAATGGAAAGTTGCGCAAAACATCAAGATCATTAATCATCGACTTTTTTGAACCTATTCAAGAGGGAGGTATGGGCGTTGACGAATGTTTCGAAATCATTGATGGAGAGTGTCTGCTGCAGAAAGTGTCGTGGGATAAGAACGTCAATTGTGATAATATTTGCTCAAAATATGTGATCTATCTAGGAAAAAATCATGTCCAAAACGCAGTTGTGATTTTTGAAACTTTGCCCGAAGAACCCAAATATTGGAGTACCAAGAATTCCGAAAAAATGAGGGAAGTTCTGAAAAACTGCGCGGCAGATATTTTTGTTCAAGAATACGTTATTCCTTTTTCAAGCCAGAAGAATATTCTTGCGAACAACGTGAATAAAACTGAATTTATTCAGATCCTCGTGAAACATATGGTGCGCATGGGCATCAATACTCAAGAAGCTATCTAGGTTGCTGACACTTTGATCGTGACAACTGCGCTGGAGGCATCGAAATTGCATAGCCAAGTTTTCATAACCAGCGAAGAAGTCGATCTCCTCGTCATAGTCAATGGAAGGCAGCCACAAAGCGTTACCAATATTTTTTTTCGAGTGCCAGCAAAAGGAAAATCAACAGAGAAAGTATACTCTCCTCAAAGTTTCAAGTGTGAAAGATCGATCGTCGACATCATATTATTCGTCCATGCATTTAGTGGCTGTGAAACTACTTCATCCATTTTTAATATCGGTAAAAGAAAATTGATTTCAACTTTGAAAACTGACCCCAACCTCATTACGTCGGCAAAAAACTTTCTTGAAATGCACCAGGACCCGAGAGTGATCGCTGCCGCTGGAGAGGCAATTTTCATTGCTCTTTTCGGAGGTGGCCGCAAAAAACAACAAAAATCATGTGAATACAAAGAACCATCGTTAGACGACATTCGGAACAACCAGTTCATGACTTGCGCCACCAATAGAAGTTTCAATCTTGCTTTGTTACCGCCAACATCGGTGGTGGCAGCCCAGCACTCTTTCCGGACATACCATCAAACTCAAAACTGGTTGGACGTCGACAAAGGAGTCGAAGACTGGGGTTGGATACCTAGTGAACGTGGGTGGGTGCCTGTGTACGCAGGAAACTTCGAATCTGTACCAGCAGAGCTGCTGAAATAACCTCCATGCAAGTGCACCACCGGTTGTAATAATGCGTGCGGATGCCGAAAAGCTGGACTCAAGTGCACCATGCTATGTCCAAATAGTGAAAACAACTGCGAGAATCCTCCTCATCAAACCTCTACCGAAAGTGAAGACAGTGAAGCTGAGGATGCTGATAAATCATACAGCTTCAGCAGCTACCAACAGGAAATTTCGCGCAACGAAAACGTAACAACAGCAGAGTATTCCGGGCCATCCAACAAGCGACACAAAAAAACGACAAAGATCTGAGTAAAAAGAAAATGAAACACTGAAAAAAACACAAAAAAAGTCGATCATGACAGAAAGCTGGGAGAAGGCAGCATAAAAAAATCAAAACAATTAGTGGTATAGGCCTACTGGGGATTCATGTTAAAAAAAACGCGCCAGATGAACTCTACCTCAAAGGTGGTGTGGAAATGAGTTACTAAAGATAAATGACTGCCATAACGAAATTACTTAATTATTTAAAAATGTCGAAAAAAGTGATTAAGTCAAAGAAAATTTTGCTGTTAATTGTTTATAACAATTATGATTATGCAATTTTGCAATAAGTGACAAAGCATTATGATCCACTGTCACATAATAGTATAATAAAATACCCAAGAACAATTGAAAAAGGAGAAATACGATTTTTTCAGATTAACTTGTTTATAACAATGCTAATTATGCACTAATCACAAAATGTCAGAAGATTATTTCTGTAGGGAATTTTTTTCTCATCAACTTTCTACTCTTACATTTTTCTCGAAAAATGAATAGAAAGAGAGTTACATGCAGAATAAAAACTCACCCCTTAAATTCAAGATGGCGGAATTTCTCAAGGGGGTAGGGTGACTAATTTTCGAATTTAAGCTCCCTGTGAACCCCCAAATCGAACCCAAAAAGAATTGCGCTGTTACCAATTTTTTTGTTGATTTGGCATAAATTTGGATAAAGTTACTGGATCATTACGTACCGGCTTCACCCTCGAAGTTCGTTGATTCAAACACAACGCGTATGCTTGGCATCACTTCGTACCTGTACTTCTAGTTGATACTTTTGTATGCGATATGAAGTTGAAACTGCGCTTTATTATCTCTGCTTAATTACGAATGAGAAATGAATTTTAGCTGGGAGCAATGGTGCGTTGAAGTGGACACTTAATTCTAGAAAATTTTAAACATTTTTTTTATTTTGAGAGAAACCAACTACTTCATTCTAACAAGACAGTTCAACCAAGCTATCCTGATGTACCCTGTTTATGTTAGTCTATTCACCCTGCTTTCGTCCATCTCGATGAATGCCATGATGTACCCCACCGGTTTTCCTGAGATATGTTTATTTTAAGTTATTTCCCCTTTGTGTCTACTCTAAACAGCGCTTTAGTGGCCTTTCCAACTTTCTCCCTTTCCTTAGTTGTGTTTCCTTTGTGTATCACGTATCGCTTTTAGATCATCAAAGTAGTTTCTTCCTCCCATGGGACTGATGAGAACGACCTCAAGGTGGATACGTCTTCGCCATATAGCTACACTACTAGCTGCTGATTACAATTGTGCTCTAAAGGGTTTTCCAATAGGGACATAACAATTTCGTATCTTTATATGAACGTACCCTTAAACTTTTTTAATGAACTGTCAATGTCAAAACGTTAGCTAAAGTCATCATTTTCATCATGCTAAAGTTCACGAACCAGCAACGTTTGGAAATTATTAAAAATTACTACCAAAATTCTAAGTCGGTGGTCGCAACTTTAAGAGCGCTTACTCCAATTTTCGGCCGTAATAATAGTCTCACCCGATAGGCTGTGCGTGCTATAGTGGATAAATTCGAGACCAAATTTACACTATTGGACGTTCCGGTGCCAAAAAGACGTCGTATTGCTCGAAGCAAAGAAATAATCGCAGCCGTAAGTGCATCGATTCAAAATGAGCCAAATCAGTCGATTCCACGTCGTTCTCAAGAATTGGACATCGCTCAAACGACACTGTGGCGTATTATGCGAAAAGATCTTGGCCTACATGCTTTCAAGATTAAATTGACTTAAGAACTAAAGCCACTTGATCATTTGAAACGCCAAAACTTCTCCAATCGAGCTCTGGCAAAGCTTGAAGAAAATAAAGAATTTCATCGAAAAATCATCTACAGCGATGAAGCTCATTTCTCGCTCAATGGCTTTTCAATAAGCAAAATATCCGTTATTGGTCAGTAACAAACCCAAATGTGCTTCTTGAGACACCATTGCATCCGCAAAAAGTGACTGTTTGGTGCGGTTTTCATGCCGGAGGTGTGATTGGGCCGTATTTTTTCGTGGATGAAAACGACCATCATGTTACCGTCAATTGAGAGCGCTATCGTGCTATGTTGGAAGATTATTTGTGGCCAGAATTGGATGAACTTGACATCAACGATATGTGGTTTCAACAAAACAGTGCCACTAACCACACAGCACGCGTCACAATCGATTTATTGAAAGGCAAATTGCGTGAACGTGTTATCTCGAGAAATGGTCCGGTCGAATGGCCGCCTCGTTCATGCGATCTAACGCCATTGGATTTCTTTTTATAGGGCCATATCAAGTCACTGGTCTATGTTAACAAGCCAGCAACTTTAGACGACCTCAAAGACAAAATCCAACGCGAAATTGCCAACGTTTCGGTCGAAATGTGTGCCAGAGTGGTGGGAATTTGGTTCCAAAGAATCGACCGCTGTAAACGGGCTCGTGGTGGTCATATGACCGATATCGAATTTCATTCATAAAATGTAATGCTTGCACTACACCCACAATAAATTTGAATTCAATATCTCAAATATTTCTGTGTTTTATTCATAGATAAAATTGTTATGTCCCTACTGGAAAACCTTTTATTTCCTCCTCTCCAAGGTCTTCAGCGTTCGTTCCGCAACAATTGCCACCTTAGTGATTGCCAGGCGGCACGCACTTTTCCTGTTTCTTTCCTAGAGTTTGAATGTAGTCACTTTAATCCTACCTCTGGTGCTCATCAAATTTTAATGGTAGCCGCAGCAGCTTCTATGTTGTCGCGTAATGGTGGTAGCACCTACTACGCCTGACGACATGAAAGAAAGAATACGCCGAACATGTACCGAAATTACACCACAAATATTGGCTGAAGTTAGACGGTCTTTTCATCAGCGAATTAACAAGTGGTTACAAGTCGAGAGTCATCACTTCCAGAATCATCTGTAGGTAGACTCAAACCAAGGTTAGTGGATACTTTGAAAGTGATTATTCCGATATGTTTCGATTTTTCGACTATTTTATATTTTGCGTGTCTAGAATGCCCTTGTGTTGTAGGTCGCTGAATTCGTCTTAAAATCGGTAATAATGTCATCGAAAAAAAATACATGGTTTCATTGAAAAAAGTGGAGTTGACCTTGACGTAGCTTCAGTGCCTCCACCGATAAAAAAATAGGGTGGTCCATCATGACGGCCTTCTTGAACACTGGAACTTTTGTCTGAAACATTTTTAGATAAGATCAATAGTTGGCACTGGCAGCACGTTGATATAATGATGTAAACGCGCCGATGCTCCTGCCCGTCAATACAACGGGATTTTCCGTATTACCTGATGGTTTTTTTTTCCAGTGTATGATCTCACAACTCATTGAGTTCTACATTTTCCAACAACGTTGCTGACAAAAGACAGATGTAAAAAAGTTGTTTTTGAAAGAAATAGCCGGCCAAAACAGTATACCATAAAGGTACACAGTTACACTGTGTCCCGAGTACGATTTTAATTCTTTTCCACTATGTTGCACCACTCCAAAAAATCTAACAAAAATATATGTTGAAGAGGACATCTGAAGGAATATTCATGAAAAAAAAAATTTCTTTCTCCCTCCATAACTCCTACAAAAATACGTTTTCGAGTTTGAGTCAGGGAGGAATTTTTTGACCCATAGGTGCTAAAATTTGGTGATAATATGAACTGGATACAGGCTGGGGCAGATTTTACATGCTTACCTGGCTAGGCCCTTTTTCTTGATATTAATTACGGCGTTCTCTCATATTAATCTCCTATAGAAACTTATAAAGGTCTTTTTGGTGAAACATATTTTAATAAATTAATATTATTATTAATTATTAATTATTAATATTGAAATTCCTTGAGGAAGGAAATATTTGGAGAATATCAGGAGACAGAAAATTAAAAAAATTTGTTAAATTCATTGGACTTATTCGTTCAGATGAAAATCGAAACCCGAGTCACATCCGATTTACATCCTACTGAGTCGTTCCCAAACCTACCAAAAAATCTATGAATTTACGAGAAGCAACCAGAATATCAGGAACATCCGATTAATTAATATATAATAAAGATTTCTCGGATAAAATGTTAAATAAGCCGAACCCATCATATACCCAAATAAAGAGTAAAACACCAGATAAGAACTTAAGTTGTAATCTACAACAAGATTGTGGGATGTATTTTCCACCAAATCAACAAGTTTCACTAAGATGATTCTTGAAAATTGTTACCTATTTAAATGGAACAAATAAAGTTCTCCTTAAAGTTTTTATCATTATAAAGCATACAGAGAAGCCAGAGAAATGGTACCTAGCGCAGGAGAAAATTTATTCAGATTGCTAAGAATTCAATAAACCAGAAAAGTTAGACCTCATGGACAACATGCCACAGAATTTTAAAAAATTTAGGAAAATATATTATTAATTGTTTTTTTAGAAAGTTAAAGCCAAAACTAAAATGAAAATTGAATGAACTGACAAATTTGATGAACTACTTGAAAAGGCGATAAATGAAGAACGTAAATCACCAGCAATAATTGAATTACGTAGAAGTAATAAATATATCTTACGACATCAAAAAATAGAAAAATCAATAGAAAATCTCTTTATGAAACAGATATTTTCTACACAGAATTCTCGCCCAAACGATATGAATTACAACCCTAACCAAAACCATAGTTTATACAGAAATTTTAATCAAGATCAAAATTTGAATAAATAACAAAATTATAGCAGATACGAAAATTGCAATGTATATCAGAATTCTAATCAAAATTGCAATAGAAATTTCAATCCAAATATAATTTATAATAGAAATCAAAATTTGAATCAAAATCAAAACTGCAATAGAAATACAAATAATAATCAAAATTAAAATAGAAATTCAATCTTTGTTCAAATGTAAAGTTTTAATCGACATGACAGTCCAAATAAAAACCCTAAACAAAATTTAAATTACAAATAAAATCAAAACTGAAATAGGAACCAACATCAAAATGATATTAGGAATTTGAACCAAAATAAAAGACCATAAAATATTTGTAATTTTGGCAAAATACTGGACATATGATTGAAAATTGTGAAAAAGGAATAAAAACGATCAAGCCTGAGACGGATCAGTCTCAAGTGTCAGCCTTTTTAAGAGGGAAATAGAATAAAATTACCAAAACTAATTAAACGAAAATATTGTGTGTAGTGAGTGTGAGCTCACATGCAAAATTCACGACATTGCGACATAATTGACATAATTGACATAATTATGCGTTGAACTGGACGCAAAGAGCGTACGTAAGTCAAATGCATCCATCAAGTTTTCACTGCAATTCCCCATCTTGAAAGCAGACAGCGCCACACTAGGTTGATTCTGCTGCATACCACCCAATTTTCGGGATTAAGCAACTTTGAACGTGCCTGGTGGTCGGATGGAGGTTCCGTGCTAATATTTTTATTGATATTATCAGGTGTACAAATAAGTTCCCGCCGTTTTTTATCTAAAATTGGGCATTTATTGTGAAAAAATGGAACCTTATGTTTTATTCAAAGTATTATCGATCGTATTGTTCTTCTTGCGTTTCGCACGAATCTTGATTCAATAATGCTTCCAATTGCGCAATCTTCGTACACTTTCGGCCTTCCGCTACGTTCTTTGTTTTCGATGTCCAATTCACCGTTCTTAAACTTTTGAAACTATTCACGAAAACTTCTCTCACTTAAGGCAGCCTCACCAAATGTTTCTACAAGCAATCGATGCGCCTCAGCTACAGGTTTCCTCAAATTGATGAAGTAACTCAAAAGTTTCCGCAAATAACGCTCATTCGGCTCAAAACTTGACATTTCCGCCCACAATAGTATATTATGTGCCTAGGCACACAATGAGGGTGATTGCGTGACGAGCGACAATGCTCGCAGGAGATCGAAGCCAAGGCGTAGTCGAGGCGTAGGTGAGGCATAGTCGAGGCGTAGCGGAGACGAAATCGCGACAAAGCCGAGATGAATCCGAGGCGCGATCAGTCCTGCGAGCATTGTCGCGAGTCTCGCAATGTCCCGAATTGTGTGCATTGGCACATATTCTATTTTATGTGACTGTGATGCGGATACGAGTTTTTATGCGTACATTGGAATCTAATCTAGTACTTATTGTAGTTGTTTGCTGCACTAGTTGTACAAAGCGGGCGCAAATTGGCGACTAGTCCCGGCCATTTTGATTTTATCGGTCTTGTGTAGTAGTCAGTGCTAACGCTGTACGAAGAAGAAGTGAGAAGAAGAAGAATAAGAAATAAATTGCGTTCCGCTGTACGAAGAAGAAGTGAGAAGAAGAAGAATAAGAAATAGATTGCGTTCCGCTGTAAGACTATAATGCACATGCGCAGATCAATTTCTACATTGTATTCCTCTGTAACGGAATATACAACATTGCTTTACTCTCAGCTGAAAAGGAAAAACGAGTTTCCGCGGCTGAGGCACATAAAAGAATATATTATACTGATAAAAATTCACTAATATTGCAAGATTATGTTGTTGACAGATGTCCAACCTTAAGACAATGGCGTTTTACATTTGTCAATTTCAACCAAAACTCACTAGTGACGCCAACTTTTGTCAAACCGCGAAAACTTATTTGTACACCTGACACAATAATTATGGAAAAATCTATTTACGTGTCATTATGTAAATTGTTTGTAACGTACTACGTACTTTTCATATTTTATTTTTCAGCTGGTGTAGTTACATGTAATTTTACATTATATCTATTTTAATCTTTCCTCAGAACTATTTCAGCTAATGTGAGAAATTCAAAACCTCAATTCCTCATTCAAATATTATTTGAGTTTAAAACCTTTTAAGATAAATGCACAGCTGCATCAACACAAATATCTCAATTCTGCCTGGAATATTTAACAAGGAAAATTATAATTTGAGTCTATTTTTATGTAATCCAAGATTGAAAACTTATCGAATTCAGGCAAAAAAAATAGTAATATATTATAGGGTTTGATAATTAGGAATCTACTCCTCCCCTTGGACTGGGACCTTGACGAAGTCCTTCTCTTCGCTATGCCAAAAAAGGATGGTTGGGGAGGCTTAGCAGGCGGCCCTTGGGCTACAGAGGTTGCAGTGTCACGATGAATCGGTAAAAATACAGGGGGCTCTATAAACAGGCATTTTCCCAGTTGCCTGAAGGGTGCCCTATAAATGGGTCTTATCCCAAGTTGAGAAAGGGGTACGCTATATAAGCGTTCACCCCCATGAATGGGAAAAAATGGATGTATGGCATCGGAGCGTGAATCAGGCGAATGGAGCTTAGAGTGAACTCGTGCATGGAACCTCCTAAGAGTACACTGTAATCCTCTGCAGCCTGCGACTAACAAGGAACCCTAGGTAGGTGCCCCCCTCCGATTTTTTTCGTTCGCACATATGTTGTAGTACTCGAAAAACTAAGCGACACGTATTTTTTTACGTGCCCAAAATGGTTTTTTTTTTTTCACATATAATAACAGAATCTTTCACGATCAAACCAACCCGAAAAATATCTTCACTATGAGAGATGAAATATGTGATTTTGTCAACTTGATAAAAAAACTTTTTGGGGGGTAAACTATCCCACAATAAGTTTTAATTATGCAAAAAGTTTTCAAACAGACATTATTTCAACCCGAAAAATCTGGAAAAAATATATGTTGCACGTGGTAATAAAATAAAGTTTACGTATATTTGCATTTTCATGAGAAATTTATTTATAAGGGGTAATTACCCTTGAGTGCATGTTATTATATTTCTATAAAATAAAACAAATTTCGCGTACAAAACCGAGCAGAAAAAATTCTTTCGCACAAAGGGTTGAAAAATATAAACTGCTTAATTTAGTCGAAACATTTTATGGGGGTAAACTACCCCCAAAAAAGTTACGATTATACAAGAAAATTACCAAATGGGTTTAAAAGTCTATTTCTTAGTTTCTGCAGTGAAACATATCAGTGAACAGTTTATCAAGTCTTGTAAGCATGCCTATACATCCCTTAAATGTAGTACAACTTTTGTTAGCTGCATTCCAAACCATGAACATACCTGTCAGTGAAGTTAATGATGCAGAACGGCAACTGGCAGATCATTTCAATGAAATACTAATTCAGGCTATGAATGAGTTCAATGGCGTTGAGATTGTTGAAGAAAATACGTTAGGCTTTTCAGAACCATATAAAGACTGGGAGCCTTCCGCTGTGGAAGACACCTATGCAGAGTAGGCTCCTAAACTTGATTCTAAATCAGATGACGCTGTTTGTACGAGAGATGATGAAAATGTTGGCTTCGATTATAAACAAAGAGCAATGGAGTTTTGGAGAAGCGGAATGGAAAAAAGCAATCGTGAGTTAAGTGCTGTTCAACATCGGTTCAGAAAAGTAACATTAGTACGTCAATTGAGGTGATGGGCAGGATAAGTAAATAAAGGCAGTATATACATGGAAAAGTTGCATCGTTTTGCGGAGTACACATTGAACAATTTTAAAAGTGCAATTGATGCTGGTATGATAATTCACGATGTAGACCTACAGAAATGGGGTCTACATGCTACAAATATCCTTGGTTCTGCAGTTCTAGAATAATCTAATAGACAGAGTTATCTGTGGTAAATGAAAGTTACTACTATAGATCTCCTGTAGAGACAAAATTTTTTCGCAAAATTGTTATGTCTTTTAACATAAAATTTTCCATATTTAATTTTCTAAAAAAGATATTTTAATTTTAAGCCCAGATTCTGAAATAGCATACCCAAAACTAATAATCCCACTCCTTAATTAAAATAATGAGGCTTAAAAATGAATAAAAGAATCGGAGTTTTTCGTCGTTAACGTATTAAGGACCAAATAAAAATTTTATTTGTGAAAGTATCAATTTAGAAGTTAGTGTGTTAATAAAAATTCATATTTTTAGAATGCAATAAAGCGGAGATAAAAGAAAATAACGAAAAGTAATAATAGGAATATCAAAGGACTAGCAGAATTAGAAATAAGTCATCTTGAATTTGACGATGAAGGCTGCTTACTCTTGGAGGTATACGAGCAGTAACTTCCGATGATTTCAGAGAAAGAGTTTTCAAGGTATGTACATCATTCCACGCTAGAGAGTGCGGGGAGAGGCATTAACGTGAAGTTGCAGCAGGGCCCTAGCTCCTTCTGGCATTGAGCTGGTTTGGAAGTTAAGGGGGTCTTCTGGTTCACCGTCTGATTTTCACACGCATTTTCAAGAATTTATTGCAAGCAAACCACAAAAGATAATGACATGAATTTTTTTCTACTGAATAAAGCATTTCAATGTCTTCCTTATCTATTATTTTGAGATTATTGTCTTGTTACTCGTGACGTCAGGATGACCTTGACCGGAAGCTTGAAAAATCCCTGTGCCGACGATTGAGCCTGTTCTGGTGGTCTGAAACAAAAAACACAATTACAACTTTATTTGTTATTTCATTGACTATCGTTGTCTGCTCAATTGTTTAAAAATATAAGAATTTATAAATATGGCAGCCATTTTTCTAAAACGAGTCAATTTTTTCATGTTTGAGGAGCTATAAAAACGAAAATAAAAGGACTTCTGAGCTAATTGAGCAGACAACGATAGTCAATGAAATAAAAAATCAAATTGTATTTGTGTTTTTTGTTTCAGACCACCAGAACAGGCTCAATCGTCGGCACAGGGATTTTTCAAGCTTCCGGTCAAGGTCATCCTGACGTCACGAGTAACAAGACAATAAACTCAAAATAATATAGAAGGAAGACATTGAAATGCTTTATTCAGTAGAAAAAAATTCATGTCATTATCTTTTGTGGTTTGCTTGCAATAAATTTTTGAAAATGCGTTTGAAAATCAGACGGCGAACCAGAAGACCTCCTTAAAGGCTCAAAATGTGGTGATCAGGGTCGAGAAATTCCAAAAATAGCCGAGTTTCGTAGCACACGGGATATTTTTTGAAAAATACCTTCTAAAGAAGTGTTTCGGGTGTCCGTAGAGCAGTATTGGGGGTGTCGATTCACGACTTGGTGGACATCAAACATGTTATATCAATAATATGTATATAATGTAGTACTTACTCGGTGAGAAATTTGAAATTGCCTACATGAATACTAGCCGTGACAAAAACGTAGACTGCGTGCCAACGACGTACATTGGAGAAATGTAACCTATATTGTCACAGCTGTTTGGCGGACGTAAGAAACCAAAGTAGGACTTAAAGAACAGAAACAGTTACAATATGAAAACGACGATCGTAAATAGACGTCTCTACTACCACTCTACAGGGACTCAAACTATTTCTTTAGTGCATGTTTTGAAAAAAGAATATTTATTTGATTTTAATAAAACAGTGTTATCTTTACCACCAAGAATCATCCAAATTGATGTAGCCTTCTTCAAATTTGACGGAATACGTATAAAAGAAAGCATAGATTCACTGATTCTCCATATAATACTTTGTTATTGATTTTTTAAATCTTAGTGTAATTGATAATGAAAATGAAGTTTGATATTATAATACGTATTTATTTGTAATGAAATAGCCTAATTAATTTTACCTGTCGATCTCCAGTTAGGTGTGCAAGTTCAACCATCTCTGCACCGAATTGACTAAAAGCTTTCACAAATTCTGTGAAATTTGAAACACCCTCCAAACGCCCAAGACTACGTGCAACTTTGTCCTTTGCCAGTAAAAGTTGCTTTACGACAACAATATCCGCCAACAAAAGAACTCTTGTTACCGAGACCAGAAGACATCTTGCAGCTTTAACTACAGAACTCCTGTCACTCTTATTGTTTTCCATAGCACATTCACATAACTTTTCTATAGCAGAACCTGAAATTTAAAAAAATCTATAATTATAGTTTATCATAAAAACTATATATTTTTTATTTAAAGTAATATAAAAATTCCATTATATTTGACCCTGATAAATTAAGTCTTTCGAGTAGTTTGATATGAAAAATTTAATTTAATTTTTCAAGCGTAAAACAGGAGGGCAAGAGGTTATAGCCTTAGAGTTTTTGGGGACATATTTTTTATACGAGGGCTCAATAATTGAGAGGGAAGATGCAATAAGGGTTCATAACACTTTCTCATGCAAAAACAAAGTCTCCTGAAAGCTTTAAAATAAATTTTCGAATTAACATTTTTTAAACATTTATCTGAATGTGAAATTTCATTGCACACCTTTTTTCTTTCTGACAAAAAGCTGCAGTTTTCTTAGTTTTAAAATGAAAGACAAAAAAGTTGCTTTCTTAAAAAGGTTGATTTTAATCCGTTTTTCACTCAGTCAATTCCATAAAATGATGTCACGAAAAAATTATATTTAATATGTTTGTACGAGTATATTTTTGAGTTTTAAAAATTCGGACCAAGTAAAAGAAGTAAATTGAATCCCATAATCCATTACCATTTTTAAAGGTTGTTCAAATTTATGAAAATGGTTCTTATTCAATTTGTTAATGACAGGTTTCGCGTTTGCTCTTCTCAGTGGATTTAGAGCTACAAATTTGGAGAAAGCGTCTATGGTGGATAAGATGTATTTGAAACCACTTTTGATATGTTACCTTATTTCTCTGGCAAGAATCATAAGATAAGGTAGTGATGCTGTGCTAATAACCTAATGACAGAATGAGAAGTTATCAGCACAGCCTCATTAAATATGATGTCTATATAGGTAACTATTATAATTAATTATAATGAGGGGTCCTGCAGGCTCTTCACCCGCTTTGGCGGGGTGAAGACTGCAGTGATCCGGCTAGCTGAGGCAGACGCCACGCGTCTGCTTCAGCTAGGTAAGTTAAGGATCGGGTGGGTAGCGTGTCACATTCGCGAGCACGTGGAAGTCCCCCGCTGCTTCAGGTGCTTTGGGTACGGCCACGGGTCCCGGGGCTGCAGCAACCCCCACAGGCAAAACGTCTGTTGGAGATGCGGCGCCACGGGACACTTGGCCAGGACTTGTAAGGCGCCGCCAAGGTGCCTGCCATGCGCAGACAGGGGCGACAAAGATGTCGACCATGTGTAAGGGAGCGGATCCTGCCCGGTCTTCCGGGAAGAGCTTCGGAGGTTGAGAGGCAGGAATTTAAGTTCCTGCAACTCAACCTCAGAACGGGGAAGGATGCCCAGGACCTCCTGATGCAGACTGCCAGGGAGAGGGGGGCCGATGTGCTGCTCATTAGTGAGCAGTACAAGAGGTCCGAAAACTCTGCTTGGTATCAGGATGCATCAAGGAGGGCCGGCATCCTTGATTGTAACCCTGATTTGGGCGTCGGGGACTTCCTGGAGACCGACGCGGGGTTCGTTTGGGTGGAGGTGGCGGGTGTGCGTGTGTACAGCTGTTACTTCTCCCCCGGCGATCCCTTCGATGTCTTTGTGACCCAGATCCTCCTCCTTGAGGAAAGCCTCCGTGAGGCCATCAGGCGATCCGTCAGAGGGGGTGACTTCAACAGTAAGTCGCCCGAGTGGGGTGAGGCCCGCCTCGATAGGAGGGGAATCTTGGTTGGTGATATGGTCGCTAGGAACGACCTGATCGTCTTGAATCAGGGCGGGGAATTTACGTTCAGACGAGGAGTGGGGGGTCAACAATTGATCTCACAATTGCCGCACACCGCCTCGCTTCAAGGATAAGCGACTGGTCGGTCCTCGAGGTAATAACCTTGAGTGACCACCGGTGCATCGAATTTACACTAGAACAACGGTGTCAAGCGGTGGATAATGGTAGGGGCGGCGAAGGAAGGAGCCCCTCCTGGAACACGAAACGACTCAGCAGGGAAAGACTTCGCGAACACCTCGAAGAAACCAGGCTCATCGATGAGCTTGGTTGGGTCTGCCCTGCTGGATCGTTTGAAGCTACTGTGCGCTCGGCGAGGCAGAAGGTGGTCGCGGCTTGCGACTACTCGATGCCTCGCCGTGAGCGCAGGCAAGCCAAGAGTTCGATGTACTGGTGGAACGACCAGTTGGCAGCCCTACGTCGGGAATGCCTCGCAGCGCGGCGAAAATTCACCCTTTCATAGGGGGATGCTACGCTGCACGAGGCATGGAAAGGGGCAAAAACAGCTTTCAGGCGAGGCAAGAAGAAAAGCCGACTTCAATGCTGGAAAGACTTGATCGGTGAGGTCGAGAAGGACCCATGGGGTCTCGCGTTCAAAATAGTCACCAAGAGATTGGTGGAAAGAAGAAAGACCCCGGGCCTGGATGATCCCGATCGAGTCAAGTACATTGTGCGAAGCTTGTTTCCACACGTGGTGCCGCTCTAAAGACAGGACCAAAATTCCTGCGTGGTCCGGCGCGAAGAACTCTTCACTCTCGAAGAACTAAAGAGAGCGGGTGGAAGGCTTAAGGCAAATACAGCGCCGGGTATCGACGGGGTTCCGAACGAGATCCTCAAAGAGGTGATCGGGGCATACCCGGAGATCCTCCTAGAAGCATTTAACTCCTGTCCTCGGAAGGGGAGCTTCTTCGCAGATTGGAAGTAGCAGAGGTTGGTCCTGCTGAGAAAGGGCAACAAACCTCTAGGGGTTTTCTCGTCGTATAGACCAATATGCTTATTGGATACGATGGGGAAGCTTCTGGAGGAGTTGATTCTACAACGGCTTCAGGCTCTCTAGGGCGGGGAGAACGGGCTCTCGGAAAACCAGTTCGGATTCAGAAAAGGCAGGTCCACAGTTGTTGCCATCCAGGCAGTGGTGGACATCGCCACTAAAGCAAGAAGAGAAACTGGTAAACGTAAGGGATTCTGCGCGTTGATCAGCATTGACATACGCAATGCGTTCAATACCGCGAGATGGGACATCTGCATCGAGGCGATGATGCGGAAAAAGGTTCCAGACTACCTGTTGCGAATGATAGATGACTATCTGAGCGACAGGTGGGTGATATACGAGGGCGACCAATGGTCTCTCAAAGAAGAGATGACATGTGGCGCCCCTCAAGGGTCGCGGGTGGGTCCACTCATTTGGAACATCATGTACGATGACTTTCTGCGCATGGACCTACCTGCTGGAACGAGCATCGTCGGTTTCACGGATCACGCACTTGTCGTGTGCGGCGCTGACGAGGTCGGAATCCTAGAGCTGAGGATCAATGAAAGTCTGTGGCAAGCAAAGCGCTGGTTGGATAGCAGAGGCCTTAAAATGGCCCCTGAGAAAACCGAGGCTTTGCTCGTTATGGACAGGAGATCCTTCCAATATCCGAGGATCGTTTTCGGCGAGCATGAAGTCGAGTGGATCGTAGGCTTAGCTTTGGCGAACACCTAAAGATCGCAGCTGCCAAAGCCATCCAATGTTGAGCGAACTTGGCCCGGCTTATACCAAACATTGGTGGACCTAGGGAAGCGAAAAGAAGATTGGTGGCGAGCGTGGTCCAATCGAAGCTGCTTTATGCAGCTCCGGTCTGGGCCAATGCCTTGCAAAACCATGCTATCCAGAAGAAGCAGTTCTCGGCGCAGAGACTTGTCGCTCTGAGAATAGTTTCAGCATATAGAACTATGTCGACGAGCGCTGTGTTGGTCCTGGCGAGCGTCCCGCCAATAGATTTATTGGCGGAGAAAAGGCAGGAAACCTTTCAGCTTCGCAAGGAAAGGCGCAGACTCGTCGAGAAATGGCAGATGAGATGGCATGGTGAGCAGGCAGGGAGATGGACCTACCGCCTGATCCCGGAGCTCACCACCTTGCTAAACAGAAAGCACGGGGAAGTCGGCTTTTACTTGGCGCAAGCGCTCTCGGGCCATGGCTGTTTTAACGCGTACCTGAGGCACTTTAAGAAGAGAGACGAGGAGACGTGTTGCTACTGCGATTTCCCGGTGGATAACGCAGAGCACGCACTCTTCGTCTGCGCAAAATGGGGTGTGGCTAGGGAGGTCCTCGGTCAGGCGGTGGTTTCCTTACTTACCCCTGACACGATGGTCCCTCTCATGCTCCAGTCTGAACGGTTCTGGACGCTCATCGAGTCATTCGTCACACTTGTGATGAAGACGAGAGAACTTGATGGGCGTCGAGAGCGAAACAACGGGGAGGGCCAGTAGAAATCGCATCGGGGCCTGCACCCGCGGTCCTGCGTCTCGGGTAGACTTGGCTGTCCGCGTCGATCGGGGGAGGAATCTGTTTTTTTCTCCCCTGGGTGGCGACGCTAGTCGATTTGCCTAGTAGGGGTGTGGACGCGGATGGAAGTTCCGAGCGAACGGAGGACGGAAGAGTGGTACGCGACTTTAATGGAACCAACCACCCGTGAAGTTTAAAGCCGAAAGGCGGTTCCGCGGGTGGTGTATTGGTTCGAGAGAGGGGGTTTTTTGGTTTTAACAGGTATGCCTAGACCCGTCCTAGGAGAGGACTCAAACGAAACCCAGCTACCCTGCAAGGATTTTTGCCGTTGACTTGCAATTATAGGAGTAACAAACGACAATTCTTTCTTTTGCCCTCTAACATAAGAGGTAAACAAGTAAGTTACCACTTAAGTATCATTCTGTGTGAAAATTTATGCAATATCTTGTTTATTCATAATAAATTACCTTATATATTTATAAATTCAGTATTTTATTATCATTGCGAGCAACTCAGGGCCCATAGACCTGACAAGTGACAAAGTACCCACAAACAAAAATAAATTATCAAGCCTTACCAACCTAATATAACCAGCATACACGCTAGGATTAGAACTTTGATTTTGAAACGAATTAGAATTAGTAGTGCTAGGATTGCATTGGTCAAATGCATCATGCAATTCAATTAAATTAAATTTTCTCATGTCGTCCCTAGAACGTCTTGACAATTTTGATACAATTTTGGTTTATGAGGGTGGTGGAATTAGATCGTTGGCATATTTTTTTATTTTAATCGCGTATTCAACTCTAGATAACTTCCCGTTAGGAATGTGTTTTCCAAATTGCAATTTAGAGCTTATTTGGAAGCAGGCATTTTTATTCCAATACTTTTTGATGAATTTTCATTTAAAAGAACTTATATTTCCATGCTCTCAAGCGATTATTTTTCACTATTCTCTTGCTATGTCCTCTAAATATGCGAAAACTACATAATTGAAATTATTAGCATGTGTATAGATTTAAAAAATATATCGTGTCTCTTAGGAATACGCATGGACCGTTTGCGCCTACGTCCTGAAACTTTCGGAATGGGATATTTATTTAGACAGAGCGAGACTTCATTGCCTAATTCGGCTAAGATTTACATATTTTTAAAATCAATTATTGGGTTTCACGAAGGGGGAAAATTTCGTGAGGTAATGCTCTTTATTCAACACGTGAGAATTGAGAAAGATAGTCACGTTTAATAGAAATTTCGGCAGAATAAACTTTGCACAACTCTTTCTCACTTTCTTTTTCTATCTGGGTGCTTTAATGTACTCGTAAGTAAATCTGAAATTTAAAACAAATTATGAATTTTCGGCCAACCGAACACGTTCTAATTTTTGGGGAGTTTCACGAGATTCACTCCCACTACCATCTCTACTGGAAAAATTCAATAATATATATACCCCAGGCTCATCTCTGGAGGTTTGTCATCAAGTTCCGATCAGCTGTACGGTCAACTCGATTCATTTCGGACCAGTAATGAAACATTTCGACTCTTTAGGATTCTCAATTTATTAATATTTAAATATTTTTAGAACAATTTTCCCTGTTTTTGGCCTATATTAGCTCAAAATTGTCTTTCCAAATTTACGTGTTTGGACTTCAAGTTATTGTTTTCAATTTCATCAATTTTCAAAATTTTTTAAAAAGCAATTTTGCCCTTCTTTTAGCTCAAAATTACTTTCAAAATTCATGAGTGGGTAAAACGAAGAGCGAAAATTTCATGAGACGGAATTCTTTATTTTAGGAGCAAGAAAACCGAAGCCAACTCACGTTTTTAATTTTTTGAGAGAGCGAGGGTTAATTCTACGAATCCTCGTTTGTTGTCCCTGACTTGGAAATTTCGTATCTATAGCCCACAAAGAAAAACTCAAATTATTTTTCGCCATTATTTCGCGCAGTTGCGCCATAAAAAAACACGTTTTAATTTTGGGGTTTTTCCCTACACCTGCAAATAAATGGGTTTGATCAATGGCTTTTCTAATACGAAACATATGTGACATTCAAAGGTTTTCAAACTTCTCCCTCCCTTCTACGAGAGTCTAATATTAATGAAAGGAAGCATCAGGCGTGGACAGAGCACTGCAAAATTTAGTGACACAGGCCTGCCACTAATCATCATGTGCTGCAACTTGGGAGGCTTTACCCATTGGAAAAAGAAAGGAATCGTCCAGCAAGCGAAGCTCCCCGCAAGGATTCGACACTTGCGTGGCGTGAATGTTAGGAGTGGTCTATCAGGCGAAGCTTCCCGTGGGAATTCGACACCTTCTAAACTCTTCCTTGCTTATTTTTGTTTTGTTTGATTAGGAATGCCACGATCGATGTGTCTCTCGATATAAGAGTTCACACTACTAGTGACATGAGCCGAGCTAACCGAGTCGAAATGAAAGTTTGAAAAGAGTGTGTAAAAAAAATAATTCCCAAAAATAAAAAAAAAACAGGTAAAAACCATTGATCCCCAACTATGGGGGGACAGCACGCATACATGATGAGTTCTCAAAAGATTAGGCGTGGTGATGCTACAATGCACCACACCGAATCTCGAGCCTCGATCTATCTTAAACGTCAATATTTCGCCAGGCGATCACTTCTCACCTTTATTAGGTACGCAACCAGACTAATTCTCGAGGATCTGCAACCAAGAACATCACCTCGGATTTCCACCTCTTTGATTAATTCCCCCCTTAATTAATATTCGCGTGCCTCAATTAGCCACCGCGATCAAGTCCAATGCGATCAATATATTATAGAATGTATACACGATGTTTTCCCCCCTTAGAGACTGTTTTAGAGCTGGAAATTGGTGTCAAAAGAAAGATAATGTTTTCGCGATTATGATGATGTATTTTACATTTCAAACGGTCGCATATTATGTCCGGTGGAGACGTTTGAAGATTTGTATACGCTGGAAAGAGAAAGCATACTGCGCGATAACGAAGAGATCGTTTTTTCCCTATGCAGTTTCTCCCGGCACGGGTCACGGTGTATGAAAAGCATGGATGGACTAAGTGCTCGCTGATTGGCCGCTCATGTCCCCCGGCACCAATCGCACGCGATCTCTGAGTAGACGCGCGTTGCCATTTGGCAGCAGCATGAGAAAGTTTTAACCTCATGGAAATATTTAAGATATTCTACGGACGATTAAAAAATTTAAATGGTCACGCATTATTTATTTATTTATAAGTTTGGCATTTTCCTCATCATCTGGAGAGAGCCTTCACGTTTTCAACTGATTAATATTAATTTATTACTATTTGTTATTTATATTTAAAATAATAATTACTTATCATATTTAATATTTATAATATTTACAATGTAATAATAATTATCTTTATTCATAATATTTAAGATTTATAATATTTATAATCTAATAATAATTATCTTTATTCACAATATTTATGATTTATAATATTTATAATGTAATAATAATTATATTTATTCACAATATTTATGATAATTTATTTATAATGTAATAATAACTATATTTATATATAATCATTATATTTGTTTATTTATTTATATATTAAATTTTATGTCTATACTCTAACACGACGAGAATTAAACACTGTGAAATAATTAAGGTAATATCTAGGTATTTTCAATTATTGATAATACTTATTTACTCATTTATTAAATTTATATTTATGCTCTACGAGAATTTACGACTAGGAAATCATTAACGCAGTATCTGGACATTTCTAATCTTTGATAACTTCCATTTATTTATCTATTTATTTACTTATTTATTTGTTTATAATAAACCCCTTCCATACACATAAACAAACGAACCTATAATAAATAATGCAAAAAAAAGTAAAAGAAATATGAGCGCGGGACGCCCATCCAGCGACCATGCATTAAGCTGCTTGACCTGCGTGATCGGTCGAGTGGCAGCAACCACAGGTTAGTGCGGCGCTCGCTGAGAGTACAAACGAAAATGTTGGTGAAAACTAGATCGCCACGTTCGTGCCACACTCTCTTCCGGTTTGGAAGTTAATCATTAATAAGGGGGCGAAGACTTAACGAAACCTCGCAGTTCTTTCGTGCGAGTTTCGTGTGACTGTGACTGTGATTGTTCTTATGTCGACTCTATTTTCGTGGTTTTAGTTTCCGTTTCCCCGCAAAAGGCGGAAACTTGAGGCTGGGCCGTCCCAACGCCCCACCAAACGAAATGATCTTTTGCTGGCAAAGTATCAATTCGTTTCCTTGAGCGGTATTGTAACCACAAGTTTTATTTTTCTATATGATTATTATTACATAATACTTAAATTCCAAATATTAACAACAAGATGAATCAAAATTGATGTGAAAAGAGTATGTTTTTTTGTTTTTGTTGTTGTTGTAGTATATTGTAGTATAGTAGCATATTGAAATTTAAATTTAAAAAAAAATAAAAAAAATGATTATTTACTAATTTTCCTTACTATTCTATTATGATTATAATGTTATTATTTTGTTCTTAATTATCAAGATTTTGAAAAATAAAAATAAGAAATAATGATAATTTTTCTTACTATGATTTATAAACATGATTTCTTACTATAAGTATATTAATCATATGAGTATTAGTAATTCCATTAATTATCCAAAACTTGAAATAAAATATGTTACGAGCAAACCGTGAATAAAATATTAAAAATTAAAATCAGTTGTAATTCCATAAAAATATTTTATTATTACCCAAGCGACGTATTTTACGCAAGACTAATAAACAATAAATAGTTCATTCACGGTTCTCGTAACCTGAGCGCTTTTGTACGCTCAGCAGAGGCAGGTAAAGGGGTCGGTTCAAGGACCTAAACATATTAGGAAACTCAAAATTGAAACGACAATCTCCATGCATGGAGAAAAGATTGTTTATAATAATAAATAAGGTTATAGGTATATATGTGTATGTGTATGATCTATAATATAATATATATTATATATGCTATGTTATATGTATATATATATATATATATATAATATATATATTATACATATTGTGTGTGTGGTATATGTATGTATATATATATATATGTATTGTATACTTTTGTTATATTAATATATATAATATAACAAGGGTTATTCATAATAATGCTAACTTGAGCGTTTAGATTTGTGTCCATGTTTGAATGTATGTGCATATATTTACGTGCCAGTTATGACGAGAGATGTTGGCACCTAAATGTATGCATGCAAATACATAATAAAATTAAATTAACCAGGCAAGACATGAGAACGGAAGAATGAATTAAAATAATGTAAATGAAATGAATGAAGAATAAGAAAAACGTGGAAGTTTAAAATTTGTAATGAACGATAGAGAAGAGAATACGAGAAAACAACGAACGCAGGTAGGTGGGACAAATAACGAAGAAAGAAGAAAAAGGAAAACGAAAAGGAAAATGCTCACACACACGTAAGCTGGACCCTAGTGGCTGTAAGCGCAGGTATAACCCTTGCGGTGACGTCATGACACCTTACGCCTGCCGTAAGCAGCTTACGGTCGCCTGTACGCACCGACTTTGACGGATCCTACGCATGTTAGAGACCACGCGCTAAAATCTTTGACCGCTGGTGTCGATGTTATGCATAAAATAGTATTTCTGGAACCACCTCAATCCATTAAATCACTATTCCTATTATTTATTATACCTATAGCTTGAGTAGCTGAAAAATTGTGGGCCAGTGAGTAATACATTACCAAAAGAATCTGAACCAACGTTTTTCTGAAAATATGACAAATCAAAAAGGTGTCAGATTCCAAAGCATTCTAAAGGTCAATCTAAAATCCTGATATCGACCCACGACTTGTTAAAATTCTGGAATAATCCAGAAATTATCATTAACTAATAAAATGCCAAGTCAACAAAAATTCTCACTTGGCAATAGACATGAAGAATTTCAAAACTACCAAGTATTTAGGTCATCAATATTTCCAAATTCTTTCTCAGCAAAAATTCCTCTTCACAGAAATCACGCCACATAGAAATAATTCCAAGTCATCACTATTCCCCACCTGTATGACATCAATACAATTCCATAAAAATCAATTAATTTGAAATCAAAAACGCAGTCTGACGAACTTCTTACTCCGGGTAAGAACTCTAAAGAGCAAGACACGGTTCTTTGCATTTGCCCGTCCGCGGTTCGGAACAAGTAAGTCTTATCACCTGGATAGTTGACCTAGATTAGTGAAAAGACCTAGCCAGGGCTACAAATTGGGGATTTTACTTGGGCGGACGTAAATACTTCTAAAATCTTTCCTCCGAAGAAAGCCGTTCACGGGGTTGTCGCGCTAAAAAATTATACAAGTAAAATTTTTATCACTACGCTTCTGAAATAATATTTTGAGTGCTTCGGTGGTCGGTTAGCCGCGAGAGTTAACTGTGCGTGTACAGCCTGGCGTTGAAAAACAAAGTTCCGATAAATAATCCTGTAGTCGAATCTCAAAACGACGAGAAGATATTTTTCGAGAAGCCACATTAAGGTTATAAACGATTGAAAGTGGAAAAAGAACACAATTTAAAAGTACTGTTTTCTTTCTAGTTCGTAACTATCCATCTTTTAATTTTTATAAAATTAACAAGGCAAAAGTGTCGAGAATTCGTGTGTGTGTGTGTGTTAATTGCAACCACGTGCAATCGGTGAAAAATGAACAAGAGTGACAAGTTTTAGTCACGCATCACAAAATTTTTAAAAGCCCAGTTGAGTCACAAAATCAAGGGTGACATCGAAGACAGCCTTCTTCTCCAGCCCTTGTGCTACCAACTGGTAGAATTAACTACAAATATCGGTAAGCTGTATCGTTCTCAATTTATAATATTTTATTTGAATATAGAAGCAAAATCTCCTGATTGAGCCCTTCCGAAATTTAGTAGATATTTTCTTTTCATCGGAATTCTAGCATTTTATATTGCATTCTAGTAGCCAGTAGAGAAAGCAAAGATTCCGAAAACGATCCTACTTAAAAATAAAAAAATAGGGACACAAAAAAGTGTCCTACAGTTTGTGAAGCCTCCGCGTACACTTTTCATCTTTTAAATAAATATTAATTTATTATTTATAATATTTAATTATTCATTTATCCCTACCACCCGTACGTAAAAAACTGTTGGTGGCAGCGGTGGGATATCGGTCTTTGGCGCTATTCTCCACCGGCTACGTTTACTAGTAACTCTCTGTTAATGGAAAACTTTTACTTTTCCAAATTTTCTTATAATTTTCTCATCCGTCTCAGCTTCAAGAAAAAGACAAAATTACAATTCTTCTGAAATTTTAAATTCAATTAGTTCTGGCATTTTTGAAGTTTGGAATTTTAAAACTTTTCATGATTTCATATATATTAATGTGATATTATAATATAATACATATATTATATTATTGATTATTCAAACTCCACTACCCTTAATCCAATCCTGATAAATTCCTTAAATTGAGCGAAATAGGTGAACTACCGCTATAATCCCACAGGGGGTGCCAATTTCGACAGTTTCAATTCTATTCCCGCGATAGTCCGCCGAAGGGATTGAAACATCTCAATTTAAATAATCCTTTCTCTCCAAAAATAAATAAAATCGAGTTTTGAGAATTCGCTTTTGTGCTCTTTAGCAGAAAGTTAATTCTGAAATTCAAGCTCTTGTGCTCTTCAGCAGAGAGACTGAATTTTAAACTTCAATTTTTATTCCAAATTACTTTTCCAAATTATTTTTTGTATGATATACAAGACATATATTATTGATTATTGATTATTGTTATTTATTAATTTAATTACATTGATTATATATAATTGTAGATATTACTATTATATATAATTATATGTAATTATATTGTATTACTTTAATCTAATAATTATTAATTATCAATTGTTTCGCATTATTGACATTGTATAAATATAATGTATGTTGTAATTTAATGTTATAATTCTATTCTTTTTGCCTGGTGATTATTGTTAATTAGTTATTGATAAATTAATTCTAATCATTTGATTTTCACTACATAATTCATACTTCCTTTTAAAATAAAATAAAAGCAATCAAGTCACTCAAGGGTTTGACCTTGAGGCTAACTTGTGTGACTTAACAATCGGCTTTATTTTATTTGCAATTTCCACCCTCCTAGTTTTAGTACCTTATCCTAGAATAAAATAAAGGCAATCAAATCACTCAAGAATTTGACCTTGAGGCTAACTTGTGTGACTTAACATCGACTTTATTTTATTCACTATTTTTTAAAAATATTTTTATTACTTTTTACTAAACAAAATTAATCAGGTTCTTTCTCTCTTAAAATTTAATCTGTGTGTGAAGATCATGTTACGATTTGACTAACGCATAGAAGAACCACTACCCGAAATCCAATCCTGATAATATCCTTGAATTGAGCGAAATAGGTGAACCGCCGCGATAATCCCGCAGGGTATGCCAATTTCGACAGTTTGAATTCTATTCCCGCGATAGTTCGCCGAAGGGATTAAAACTTCTCAATTCAAATAATCAATGGTAGTGTTTTGTGCAAAATAGGTGAACCACCGCTATAATCCCGAAGGGGGTGCCAATTTTGACAATTTCAATTCTATTCCCGCGATAGTCCGCCAAAGGAATTGAAATCACACAAAACACTCTAGCAACCCCAATTCCACCCTCAGTTAGCTAGGCTAGTAAGGAGGTTGTGCTTGAGTCTAGCTTTACTAATCTGACTGCTTTAATTGTGTCGAGATTCAAACTTTGACTGGTTTTCGTCTCGGGACAATTATTTGAACTCAGGTTATTTCATTTTTCTTTCATGCGTTTAGGGCAATCAAACATTTATTTAAAACCCAGTCTGATATACAACTTTCGGCTACATTTCTATTAGTAAGGAAAAGAGAGAGAAATTTCCTTCACTTTTTCCTACTAACCTCATGTCACACCTACCGGTGGCCATTGGCATCTCTCGCCCAAAACGACCTAGAGGAGGAAGAGACTTGCGCCAAAGATAGCAATTCGCAGAATTTCAGGAGCAGGTAACGCAGTCAATTATAACTGAAAATCCGGACCAAATTCGCGAAATTAAAAATGTCGACGAATTTTCAAGTCTGTTCGAATCCCTTCTGGAACGAGCAGAAAGTACAATTCAGAAGAAAACGTCTAAAAAGGTAGACTCGTTACAGGTTCCGCCCACGTCTCTCAAATTCAAACAAGTGTACGAACACAAATCTCTAGTTAAAAAACCAGGCCAAAAGCTCTGCGAACCTCAATTTTCAAAACATTCGAATCTAGAATTAGGAGTACCTGTCATAGACCTAGCTTCAGAGTCCGAGTCGTCCATAATAAACTTATCCTCAAATTCGAAAACAGAAGTACCAAGTGACGCGGAAACAATAGTTACTGAGAGCCTAGAGTATATCGACAGGACCATACTGATTAGTGACTCTGAATTCTAAGCCACATTTAAAGAAGTAAAAACCTATAGCCTAACACTAATCTAAGTTTACAACTTTGTTTTCGAAACTCGATTACAAGAATTTGCTCCTCGTTTAAGGTGTAATAGGCGCGCTATATTAGAGTGTGGTACAACCCTGCACAGCTGAGCCAACAACGGCTCTACGAGTTTCACTTACAATTTATAAACTGCCGTGCAATCACTATAGCAATCCCTTCAGGCAAAGCCTTATCAGCACATACGAATAACTCAGATGTGTCTCGGAATTGGCATATGCAACCGGTATAAACTCAGATAAGTCACACGTAACCTGTGCAGGTTGGCAAACCCTCCCTAATATAGCGCCTAACTCTATTTTACAAATTAAGGTATATAACATAAGCTATTGAGTCACATGTCTGTACATATATTTATATATTAAGCGTCACAATATTCCGGGGTGGTCTACGATACACGTTAGCCTAAAAACATTTTGTCTCCCCTATATCGATTTTGCTAGCATTACAACAACATGCCTAGAAACGTAGATCGGAACCCGCCCCAACATGGGGACAACCACGGTCGAAACAACTTGGATACGGATCCCGAACAGGATACTCAAATACTCTTAAATCAAAGTGTCTCGGATTCATTAACCGGAGACCCTGCGAATATTCCGACCCCCGCGTCCAATCTCAATTTAAATACGAGCGCGGCAATGGCATCGGTATTGGAGTGTATGAGTCTGCAGCAGAGTACATACCATATCCCCCAATTCGACGGTAAAAATCCGCCCCTAAAAGAATTCTTACAGGATGTCGCAAACGGAGCAATATTTGTAACCGACATTACGGAACCCGGTTTCATCCAGGCCGTGTAAGCCAAGCTCAAAGGTGTAGCTCGGGAAAGCGTCCGCGACAAACAGTTCTTTAGGGTAAAGGACCTAATAGCGCACCTAAAAAAAAGATTCGCGCCGACGAAAAAGTACCAATTGTACTTCGAATCTATCGTTAACCTTCGGAAGAAACAATCGGAAACCGTGAGCGATTATAACGATCGTGTACAAGGCCTTTTGAGTGCCGCTAGACACGCGATTGAAGAAAAATATACAGGCACGTACGGGCCCACCAAAGAAAGCGCCATTATGATGAAGCCAGTAATCGACTGTGCTTTAGACGCCTTTATTAGCGGCCTACCAGATGATATATCAATTTTTGTCGACACCCGCAATCCAAAAGATCTTAGCGAGTTGTTTGAACACGCCCCCTCATGCCGAAGAACGACGGACGTAAACGGAGAAAGCGAGAAATGCCGCGTCATCCTATCATATCACGTGGTCCAGAGAATTTGCGTCAGAGCGGCAACGCTCACCAAGCCCCTTTTCGATGCAAATGGAACATTCGGAAAAGCAGGTAAAATCCGAGAGGCCAAGTTCAAAGGGAAGCACAACTCTGACAATAACAGGACCTAGCACTCCAACAAACCAGGCCCCAATGTACACATCCATGTACAGTCAATACCATTTGCCCTACCCTCCTTATCAACCTAATTATCAGTCTCAATATCCTTATTCCTTTCCTCAATACCCATTAAACTACCCATATCCACCCCACTACCCTTATCCTCCTCATCCCGTCATGATGCAATGTCCACCAGTCGAAAAGGGTCATAAAGCAACTCGTCGTGGCAAGGGCAAAGCAAGACTACAGGAAGCATGACCCCTCCCCGGTCAGCCTCTCTAGGACCATCAGAAGCTCTAAACTCCCAATCGACTCGTCGCTCGGACGCTGTGACGAGTCACTCAACTATACAAGAGCGTCCCAAGTTCGTCCACTTCCAGGAGAACTCCGTAGGGTCCTTCGAACGGGACGCAGCCAAGAAGACTCACCAGTAGTTGAACTAACTGCATCCGAATTCCGAGTTCCTAGGGCTACCTTCCTGGTCGACCCAGGTTCTGACGTGAATCTTGTGAAACTTCACGCTTTACGCCTGGATATGATTATCGAACCCCTGAATTCTATCCTTATCACCGGCATAACCAACGATCCTGTGAAAAAACTTGGTACAGTGAAAATCACGATTTTTAAGAGTCCTGTAGAATTTCACGTCGTAGGAAACGAACTCCCTATTTCGCCCGATGGGATCTTAGGACGACCATACTTACGGCAGGAGCAAGCACAAATTTCATTTAGGCATAATACTCTAGTCACCGTATCTAACCCTATCACGCCGATTCCATTTGTCGACGCGGAATCACAGAAAGCCAACAAAGCCCTTAAATCAGAAATCAATCCTTTTGCCAGGATCTTGAAAATCAAAGCAAGAACCAGGCAACCCATTGCGATAGACGTGTCCAATTCGGAAATCCATCAAGGGTACCTCCCAAGGATTGATACCCCAGAAGGATTGTACATAGGTGAAGCAGCCGTCACCGCTCAAGATGGCAAGTGTCACGTCCTCGCTATAAACACCACAGAACAAGACATAGCATTTACTGTCCCACCCCAAGAAATCCTCCCCGTGGATTTCTGCAGATTCCCTGGTGAAAAATTCTCGGAATCGGAGACAGAAGACCTATCTGAAAATCCTCAGGAACAACTGGGAGGAAATCATTTCGATCGCGTGAAAAAAGTGATACAAAGTTTACATGTGCCACACCTGTTGCCTGAAGAAAAGGACTATGTATTCAGCTTGGCGGAAGACTATGCTGACATATTCTACTTAAATGGCGAGAAACTCACCTCCACTCATCTGATCCAGCATCGAATTCCTACCATCAATGATAAAATCATTGTTGAGAAACAATACAGGTCACCTCACGAGTCTACTGAGCAAATACATGCCCAGAGAGAGAAACAGTATAAAAGTGGCATCATAGGAAGCTCTAAGTCTCCCTATAACTCACCACTTTTGATCGTCCCTAAAAAACTCGACGCATCCGGCGAAAGAAAGTGGAGGGTTGTAATCAACGTCCGAGCCCTCAATGAAAAAGTAATAGGAGATGCCTATTCACTACCCAACATTTCAGACATCTTCGACCAGCTTGGAAATGCCCAGTCCTTCTCGGTGTTCGACCTGGCAAGCGGTTTCCACCAAATTGAAACACACCCTGAATACCGAGCAAAAGCCGCTTTCTCATCACCCAGAGGACACTTTGAATACCTTTGTATGCCAGTGGGGATCAAGAACGCACCGGCTACCTTTCAGCGCCTTATGTATACGGTGTTAAAAGGGATGCATGGAACAGAAGTATTAGTCTATTTGGATGATATTGTGGTATATGCAGAAAGTCTCGAAGAACATGATAAAAAGGCAAGAAGACTTTTTGATCGTCTTCGGAGTGCTAATCTAAAACTACAACCGGACATGTGCGGCTTTTTACGAACGGAAGTCGCCTACCTAGGGCACATCATCGGGCGTGAAGGGGTAAAACCTAACCCGGCTAAAATTAACGCGATTAGGATATTTCCTAGACCCACTACCGTGCGAGCAATCCGACAGTTCCTGGGGCAAGATTACACGGAATTAGCAAAACCACTCTCCGACCTTCTCAAAAAGGACGTAAAATGGGAATAGGGAAACAGCCAAAAGAGAAGCATCAGAAGACTTCGCAGGTATCTCTGTAGGGAGCCTATTCTCTTATGCTCAGACTTTCAGAAGACATTAAAACTAACCACGGATGCCTCCGAGTACGAGGTCGGAGCAATATTGACCCAAGAGAAGTCAAATGGGCACATTCCAACTAGAACTCGCAAACTGGTGTTAGTGATCCGCAACAAGGCTGAGGCAGAAAATTCCAGGCCCGTCACGAGGTCATCCACCCTGCAGAGAGGACTTGAACATCTCGAATGAGCACCTGGTACTTCTGGTCGAATTCCACCCTCCACAAAAACAACGACGGCAAGAGGGGAAACTACTGTCGACCGAAAGCCATCGGTATTAAGAGGCAGGCCCATAGTCACCAGGTCTGCTATATTCAAACCAACTAAATCCAAAACCATTACCACCATCCTGTCGGAGGAAGGCATGCAAACGGTGAAACGGAGGGGAAGGCCCCTTAATTCTTCTCTCACGATGCCGAAGATAAGCTCGGATGAATCCTACGTGCCCCCGGTAGTTCGGATAGTCCCAAGCCTGAACGAAAGTTGCATCGCGAAACGGCTTTTGCGGCGTCGAGGAACAATGGGACTCCCGAGAACGCCCACGAATATTCATGAATCTTCCTCTGAGTGCGAACAATCTTCAATCGATGACAAAAGCGAAGATTCAGACCCTCCTGTGTACAGGAAGTCACACAGCGTTCTCCCAAGCCTGGAATTGCGCACAGATGGCGCGAAGAGCTGTTCTCCACCGAAGAGTGCGCCTCCATGCGTTCGAGCACCGAATCCTTACTTCCCTCCCCTCCAGGAACCCTATGTAGACGTCTTCGTGGACGGCGCCTGCAGCTACAACGAGAGAGGTGAAGCCGGGGCTGGCATCAGCGTCTGGTTCGGCCCAGACGACCCATTGAATGTCTCTCGGCCGGCCCGGGGTCGACAGACGAATAACGCCGCTGAAATCGAGGCCGCTGTCGAGGCAGCACAAAGGGCTCAGGATGCTGGAATAAAGAAATTAAGAATTAACACTGACTCCAAATATCTAGTCAGCGGCGCGACGGAATGGATCCCAACGGGGGAAAAGAACGACTGGGAAACTGCTGAGAATAAACCTGTTAAAAACCGAAACGAATTTGAGAAATTAAAAAAGGCGCTAGAGCTAATCGAGGTAATCTGGAACCATGTCCCAGGGCATAACGGCATTGAAGGCAACGAGGCAGCCGATAGGCTTGCCCGTGAAGGGATCAAAGGAAGAGCACTGTTTGGTTCTAAATCTGAAGAAGACACTGATAACCCTAGTGGACCGTTGAAGACAACTGTCGACGTTCCGCCCTTGCCTATAGACAGTGACGAGAACAGTACTGATGAAGAATTTGATATGGAAACCCTTAAAAAGGATCTACAAAAAGCATTCTCTCAATTCGAGAAATCTGTGGAGAGAAAAGCACTAGACATATCCAACATAAACCCTGACTCACTCTACTAGGATCATGAGGGCATGGACACGAAGAACGTTCCGGTATGTACCCATGTGTCAGAAGGTGAGGAGGACGAAGAACTATTGGAAAATCTGAAGGCCCTCGAACCCTGTGGGGAGTTCGACGATGACGCTTTCCCCAAAAGGGTTCAGGACTTCTTAGAACAATATGAAGAAGGAAGTGAAACTAACGGAAAAGAATCTTGGTCACCTAGGCTTCATCCAAGACATCCCAGTGTGGAAAGGGAAAGCATGGTGAGATTCAAGGATCTCCCTGAGGATATCGAATCCCCAATAATTGGAAGGCAACCTTCAAGGAGATCATTACTCTCAACTCCAGCTCCGTCTGCAGCCCCAGACGCGAGGTCGACACCATTCTCAATCCCTGAAGAAGCTATTGTAAAGCTGCTTGTAGCCACCGAACGTCTCGACCTCCAAGACATCTGGGAAAGCCGACCCAAAAAGGGGCAAGTCCTGGTCACTTCGCACGGACAACACAAGACCTACTCGATCGTAGTGAAGAAACGACACTTTGACGAAATTGACTGGAAGGATGTGACTCAGAGGCTGAAAAATCCCCAGCTGGCCCTTAAACGAGACAATTAAACAACACTGCGAATGGCAAATTCAGGATACCTTCTGGGCTCCTTGCCTCAAAATAAAATGACAGACATTCTGTCTGAAATATTCCGGGGTGGCGACATAACCGTCACACTTTCCACGGGAAGATTCAGGTTCCACCTCCTGAAATGAGACCCAAGATAATCAAAGAATACCACAGCAGCCTCATAGGAGGCCACAAGGGCATAACCAAAACCTACAGGAGAATTAGAGAGCGATACACCTGGCCCGGACTGAGAGATCAAATCACGGAATTTATTCGAGGTTGTAAGAGCTGTTTCGAACAAAAACTCGTGCGAGCTCAAACCCGGAAACCCATGCTCCTTACCGACACTCCGGCCGAACCGTTCGACAAGGTGTCTCTCGTTACAGTCGGTAATCTACCAACTACCCCTAACGGAAATCGCCACATTCTCACGATGCAGGACAACTTCAGCAAGTACTGCATCGCGGTCCCTATACCGAACCTCAAGATCACCACCATCGCACACGTCGTCGCGACGATCCCTCTTTTCACAATATGGCGCTCCCAGAGCCATACTTACGGACAGAGGAGGAAGCTTTGTAAGCAAACTCATAAGGAAATTGGAAGGGCTGTTCAATGTTAAACAGCTGACAACGTCGTGCTATCGACCTCAGACCAATGGTTCGTTGGAACGAAGTCATATTGTACTAACGGATTATATCAAACATTACGGGAGCGACTTCAATGACTGGGATCGTCTGCTTCCATTCGCAATGTTCGCCTATAATACCGCGGTTCATGAGGCGACCAATTTTACACCCTATGAGCTTGTGCTTGGGCGGTTAGCTAGGACCCCTAGTTCTTTCCTGGAGGGCGAGGAACTGGAAACTTACGGCTCCTACTTGTGTGACCTGATAGTCCGACTATCGGAAATACAGAAATAAAAGAAGTTAGGGAAGGGAAATTAGACAGTAGGAGAGAAGGACCGTTCACCATTGTCGGGTTTACCGAAAACAATAACGTAATCCTAGAGGACAAGTGCGGGGAGCGCTGCATGAAGCACGCCGACAAGCTTTTGATCTTTCACGGATGAAGTATCGGGGATTTGCTGGTGTGCATCATAACCAGGCGCTGAAGTTGACGACATGTCGCCAAGGAGAAATAACTAAAATAAAAATATAGTAAATATATACATACATACATGTATTACACCAATAAAGGGGACTTTCCCTCGAATCAACCCTGGCGACTTGTGCCCAACTTCCCATACTAGAACTATTTCTAACGACAATAAAATTCCACAGGTAACATCATGGAAACCACCATTCTATTATTATTTCTAGCAGCAAGTGCCATGCTCAAAAACACCATCAACCAAGGGACCGAGACCTACCGGACCCTACCCTTTGAGGCCAGTACCGGCCTTTACTACGAATGTCAACAGCTAATAAAAAGTTTCCACCTGGAAAGCAAATGGGAAGCTGCCTAAAAATTACATCGGGAAATAACCCATGAGGCAGAAGAACTAAACCGACGAACCGATGCCCAATTACCAGCACATTTGCCCCAGGGGCTAAGGAGACGAAGAACCACCCCAATGCTGGGATTCCTGAAAGGCATCATCGGCCCCGTCGCTGGCCTTCTCACATACGACGATGGTCAGCAAATCGAGGATGAAATTAATAACCTCAACCAGGTGGCTGCTAATCTATCACACCTGGTAGGGAAACAGACTCACGTAGTACGAGCACAATTCGAGGAAATACAAGGACGATTCAACATCTACGAAGAACGTCAGAAAGAATTAAAACACCAGCTCACCGAGATCCAGAAAGGCATATATGAGATGTCTTCTTCTGTAGCCAAACTGGAATACTCTTGGGCACTTTCAAACACACTTCACGTCCTGGAGGCAGGACTCGATGAGCACCTTCGAGCGGCCGATCGGTTGCTAGAAATCATCCATTACGCCCGTCGAGGTCAGTTGCATCCCTCATTGCTGACTACAGAACAATTGCAACCAATATATCGGGACGTTCAAGATCACGCTCCCGCATTTGCCTTTCCGATTCCAGGGCCCAAAATAAACGTTGAGGACCTCGCCCAGGCAGCAACTACGACAATTTCCTGCAGGAATAAAACGCTCAGGGTATGTTTGGACGTTCCTCTGCTAGAAAAGACCGAATAAAATCTGTACTGACTACATTCCGTACCGGTGATCCAATCTATTGTGAAAAATGGTTCGGGAAGAGCATATGTCCGCCCCGAATTTTCTCACTTAGCTATGACGGACTCGCAACGGACTTATCTCCTGATGAAGGAAAAGGAAATGGACCAGTGCAAGGAACTAAGAGGATACTATATGTGTCCTGAGAACCTACCAGTACGCGAAACATCTACTTATGCATCCTGTGAGAGCTCCCTATTGAACAATCCCACGGCCGAGTCGTTCCGGCTATGCGAAGTCCAGGTGACCTACAGGAAACGTCCTTTCTTTAAGTTCTTTAAGTTCGCTCATAAGAGACAGCTACTTCCCCTGCTTCTCCCGCAGTCTGACTGTAAAATCAGATGGACTGTATGCCGACAAAGGTAACAACAGCGCATAACATTGGCCCACCTCCACGCCTTGGGGGGCGGGGGGGGGGGGATCTGGTCTCGCTCCGTGGCCAGTTCCTCCTCGGTGCCCGTCCAGATTTGTGTGGCCATTTGGTTAGATGTATCTAGATAAAAAAAGAAGTCGTGTTGAAATATGCACCCGGAAAGTGCATATTTATGGAAGAATGGACATAAAACGAAACTCCTCTTCGAAACACCATACGACTCCCTCAACAACCAGAGCATCGTTTCAGCTATCAAAGAGAAGAAAGAAACAAATATTCCTTGGAAAAGACCAAACAGGATCATGCAGGTGGAAAATCATGATCAGGGAAAATTGAACGGCAGAGAAAAAATATTGTAAAGAGGATTTTGGCTTTGACATTTTGGCTCTGAAAGGGTAAATTTAGATATAAGGGGGCATATTTGTGCTCAACTATGTATTTACACACGTATCTTTCCCGAAAAGTCGGAGGCATGCTATTGTACAAAATTTGCGTAATTTCTAGGATCGTTAAGCATATCTGCTTCATTATTACTAATAATTAGCTACTCTTAATATCTACGTGTGCATATATACAACCATAAATGACACAGTCATTTTTGTCCGAACTTAATATTATTATTTTATTTTTGTGATTTTTATAATTTTTTCTTTTTTATTCGACAATTCGCATTTAGTTTAAAAATGGCCCTAATCCTTTGGCTAAGGCGCACAATTTGCGAAGATTCCAAGTTTTGAGTGTACGTTTAATCCTAATCTTAATTATTCCAAGCTTACTTAACTGCAATTACAGGCTATTCTTAAACTATATATACAAGATGTTAATGACGTAGTCATTTTTACCCGACATTATTCAATACGGTTTCTTCATTGTCTTCGGAATTGACTTTTCTCTTCTTATAAATTTTCAATTCTTGAGTGTGGAACATATCTCTTTCTTCTTTAGATTCGGGATTCCACAAAATGTACGTACCAGGTCGAACCTGTTTTTTGATTTTGTACGGACCCTCGTAAATTTGCAGAAACTTCTTGACAACCTTCTTTTTGGGTCGGATTCATTTATTGCCTTAACAAGCACATTGTTTTCTTCTTTTAATGTTGTCAGACGATGAGCTTCATTAAACTTGGAAGCTCTGTTTTTCCCTTTTCTAGAAATGTTTTTCTTGGCCATTTCCAACTCTCATAGCTAATTATTTAGCTATTTTGGGGAAAGTTCAACCAATTTTCCCAAGCTCGTTTAGGTTTTTTGTGTCGATGTAGTTCTATTGGAGTAAATTCGGTGGTTTCATGGTAGGTCTCATTCATGCAGCTTTCAATGATGTTGATCCAGGTCCACCATGATCCATGATTGTCTCCAATGTGAGATCTGAAAAATCTGGACAATTCCCTGTGGATTCTTTCCACTATATTTCTCTGGGAATGCCTTATTAAAGAAAACACAGGTTGTATGTCCTGTTCTTTTAAGAATTCTGACCATACAGGAGACGTAAATTGTGTCCCATGGTTAGTTACTATTTTAGAAGGTTTCCCATATTTCGGAAAATGGTCCTTTTTTAATTTATTTATATATGACGGCTTTCGTATTAGCTCGTCTCAACGGGTATAATACTACGTATTTGGAAAAGGCATACATGGTGGCCAAAATATATTTGAAACCACGTTTTGGTGCGGGTAATGGCCCATAGAAATCTATTGATAAGATTTTATTTGGCCTTTCTGGTAGATAATTCTTCATTTCGGAGAAGTAAGTTTGGTTTGTGACCTTATTTCTCTGGCGAGAATCACAACTGGCTAGACGTCGCCTGACTATTTTTGCCAATTTGGGATAATAAAAGAAATGATGTAACATTTTAATGACCTTTAAGGGCCCAATATGGGCATACATTTCATGACACTCATCGATTATGTCATAAATGATGCCTATAGTTAAGCATAATCGCTTATTTTCTCCACTGATAAAATACAACAAATTATCATGTATTTCATATTTCGTGTTCTTCTTTGCTTCCACATCTTTGATTTTCTGTCCCAAAATAGGGTCCAGTTTCTGCTCCTGGGCAAAATTCAGAAGCCGATTTCGCAGGTTTGATGATGACCTTTTTGCTAGAGCGTATAAAGTAATTTTACCATCCTTGTTGGCCATTTTTGTCGCATTTTCCATGTTCTGGTAGACGACTTAAAGTGTCTGCCACTAAATTATTTTTACCAGGACAATATTCTATCGACATGACGTAATCTTGGATAGCCATTATCCACCTGGTTAAACGTCCACTCCGAAGTTTGCACGTTTTTAGAAATGGCAGGGCCTTGTGGTTGATCCTGATAATAATTTTTCCTCCCATTATGTATGACCGGAATTTGTGTAGGGCCCAAACTATCGCCAACAGCTCCCTTTCGGTTGTATAATACGCCAGTTCAGCGCCTTTTAAGGTCCGGCTGGCATAAATAATGGGGCATGGATTTCCATCCTCGTCAAGCTGGAATAAGACAGCACCCAATGCCACGTCATTGGCATCAGTTTGAAGATAAAAAGGTTTCTTAATTTCTGGATAGTTTAGTCGGACAGAACTGCTAAAAAAAAGTTTTATTTCGTTGAAAACTCGTTCCGGGTCGTCGTTCCAGGACCATTTTACTCCCTTTTTTAATAATTCTAAAAGTGGAACTATTTTTGCCGCATGGTTTTTTGAAAACTTGGTATAAAAGTTAATTAAGCCCAAAAATCCACGTAATTCTTTTAAATTTCGTGGTCTTGAAATATTTTGTATAGTTTCGATTTTTTCTGGGTCTGGTTTTATACCAGTCGACGTTAAAATATGTCCTAAAAATTTGACTTCGGATCTGAAAAATGAGATTTTTCCAGATTGATTGTTAGATTGTTTTCTATTAGTCTATGGAAAAATAGCTCCAAATGTAGCAGATGTTGATGCACATCTTCAGAGGCACAGAAAATGTCGTCGATGAAAGTTAAATAAAAATTCCCTAGACCGTTCAGGACAAAATCTAGGGCTCTAACCAGTGCTGCAGTACTTGTTCTTAGGCCGAAGGGCGTTACGCAAAATTCGTAAGATCTACCTTCGTGTAAAAATGCGGTATATTTCTTTGATTCCTCGACTAGTGGAATTTGCCAAAAACTACTGGTCATTGGAATTGGATATGTTTTAATTATAAAAGGTTTATCATCTTTCATTTTAAGCTCGTGTTCATATATTGAAATCCGTCCGGGTTTCTTTGAGAATATGTCTTTATATTGTTTCAAAACAATGCAGTATTTTTCTTCAATTTCGTCGTATTCTTTCACGTAGCTAAATTCTTCATATTTCTCTGGATAATTGATTTCATTTGCTAAGTCTTGTGGATCAATATTTGTAAAATCTTCATTAGGGTCCACATTTATTTCATGGATTACCCGAATACGTAGTACTATATAATTTTCTTTGATATTAATTCTTCCTTTGAATCAATTCCCGAGATACAATTTTTATTCAATTTTGGAATTATTATAAATACGCAAGAATACGGCTCATCATTTACATTTATGTCCGCATATAGTTTTGGACAAATCCATTGCCACTTGGCCTAGGATTATAATTTCTATCTCGCATATCACGCCTATTATTATTATCGTGTGCCAGGTTAGTGCCAGGACGGCTCGTGCGAGCATGGTTGTGCCCTTCGAAACGAGCCCCATTATTAGACAAAGAAAAGTTATTACTTCTAAAATTTTGGCAGGCAAAACCGTGCCCAAGATTATAATTGAAATTCCTATTTTGTTGAGCAAAATTCGATGTTGCTCCGAAATCATTTCTATATGTATTTGGGGTGAAATTACGCCCTCTAAAATTACTTTGGTTTGAGAATAGTGTCTCTCCACTCACATTTGGATAAGACCCATGATTTTGACCGAAATTATAGCCATTATTTCCAGAATTTGTGTTAGAAGGGCCTGCTTAATCAAATGCATCAAGCAGTTCTATCAAATCTTCAAAAGTCTTAACGTTTCTGATAATAATGGCTGTTCTTATATCGTCATGAAAATGCCTAGATAATTTTGATACTATTTCATTCTCGGAGGGTGGTGGGATCAAGTCTTTAGTATTGTTAATCATCTTTATAGCATATTCCACTCTAGACAAATTACTATTGGGAATGCGTCTTCCAAATTGCTACTCTGAACTAATCTGGAAACACACATTTTCATTCCAATACTTTTTTATAAACTTATCTCTGAAAGTGTTAATATTTTTATCATTTTGAGAGACTAGTTCCCACCATTCTCTCGCTTTACCTTCTGAACAGGCATAAATTTCATAATTAAAATCTTTGGTATTAATATCTATAGCGCTTACGTAACGCTCAAAATCTTTTAAAAATCGCATCGGCCTTTCGCGCTTATGCCCCGAAAATTTAGGCATAGGATACTTATTCAACCATGGCGAGACTGCCGAAGAACTACCTAGGTTTTTCTGTAAATTATTTTCTAGAACAAACTGGTGGTCTTCCAGATGTTTAATTCTTTTCTCATGTATCATTTTCATAGCGATTGAATCTCCACTTAAACAGTGAAGTTCTTCAGAAGTCTCGCCTAGTACATTTACTTTTGCCTCTACTTGTTTAATACTCTTTTCTAATTCTAAATTTTTATAATCACATTCGGCCTTTTGCATTTTTTCCGACCTATCCATTCTGTCTACAATTAAACCTTTGAATTCATTAAATTTCTTTGCCGTATCCTGTTTTAATTCAGATATTTTTTTCGAATTTTTCATAATGGTATTTATAACTTTGGCCTGATTATTGGCCAAGCTTTTTATTATAACGCCGATGCATTTAAGCTTGAGTAGCATTTGATCAAGCTCAGCAATATCCTCTTCGTCAGAAACTAAAAATTCGTTGACGCGTAATGAAGAACAAAGAGATTCAGTATCCACTGATTCGCGTGACATATTTCTTTCATTGATTGACAAATCTAATGCCTCATTTCGGCCATTCGAACATTACAATTCCCGGTTAACAGCTGGGTCGTATTCCTTAATAATTCTGCCATATATTGTTTGTTGAAATAAAGTCATCACTGTAATGACAAGAAAAGAAAAATTTATAAACTAAATCAAAAAAAAAATTCTAATTTCAAGGTTCAATCAAGCAAAAATCGAAATTAATCAAAATCAATTTCAAACTTGTTCAAGTAAATAAATTTATTAATTTAATAAAAAAGAATATTCGCATACCATTAAATATCAATAATTAATTAATGGTCGATGAAAGAAAAACTATTAATTCTAATTTTTATTCTTTGTCAGATTTTCTTTAATCTGTAACAAAGAATTTATTCTCGAGATCAGAAAGAAATATAATTTCAAATCGAAATATTATTTCTGCCGTTTTCCTGATTTAAGGTGAGACTTATTTGTCTCTTTATTTACCACACGGGGCATTCACCTTCGCGCTCACTCTCCGGCTGCTCGTGCTAACACCCAACCTTAAACGTCAAAGTCAGCTGAGTGACGTCAAACTGACATTTGGTTGTTGACAGCTAGGATATTAGAGGTGAATCTATTTTCTTCACCTATGAAATATATTTTAAATTGGAATAAAATCCATGCACCCGGTGGCAAATTATTTTGGACTCGCAAATATGACCATTTTACCAGGAATACCAAACGAAACGCCACGATCATACCAGAAATGACCACCCGGTATACACAGTGTGTCCCAAAAATAACCGAACTTTTTGGATATAGAATAAGATACACATTATATTATCTTTGGAAGTTATTATTTATTCAAAATAAGTTCCATTAGACTCAATAAAACGTTTGGAACGTTCAACCAATTTATCCATAGACTTTTTAAACTCGGTTTTTGGGATGTTCTTTAGCACCTGTGTCACAGCTGATTCAATGGTTGGAACGTCATCGTAAAAAGCTCCTTTCATTGCAGTTTTTAGTTTTGGGAACAGAAAATAGTCACACGGTGATAGATCAGACGAATACCGAGGGTGGTCGATGACATGAATCTGTTTTTTCATCAAAAATTCGTCGACTTTTTTGGTCTTGTGAGGTGGTGCATTTAACTGATGTCGAACAAAACGTGCAAAAACCTTTCTTTTACCCAAATCTTCAGTTACTATTGTGTAGATTGTACATTAAGGTAAATTTAATTCTTCTGCGAGCATTCTCACGGTGAAATTTGCATCGATAGCGATTATTTCACGTACTTTCTCCACCAACTGAGCACGATTTGATGCTTCTGGTCGTCCAGATCTTGGATCATCATTTAAATCATCACAGCCATTTTTAAATCGTGTAAACCACGTATAAACTTGAGTACGACTCATACAATCATCACTATAAACTTTTTTCATCAATTCGTATGTCTTAGCACATTTTTTTTCAAGTTTAACACAAAATTTTATATTTGCTCTTTGCTCCATTTTTCTTTTGCAACATTAACACACTTTTTCTTTTATTGAAATGGCTGTAACTTTCACATCTGTCATCCGATTTCCATGAATTTAGATGCGTTTGAAAGAGGATGAATGTATCTTTTTAATGCTGTAAATTTTCAATAGATAGCGCTGCATGTTGTATGATTTAAATATAAAGATCGGTTATTCTTGGGACACACTGTGTAACAATACATATATTACACAGGCACACAAAAAAAACCAAGTCTCTGATATTTGAACGCGACACATATGTTCCCATGTAATTTGATCCGCTGATCACGAATCCGCGGTCCAATTGACCCCATGACATCTGGGTCAAGGACATTTGAAGGTCAAAATTGAACACACACATTTGAGTTGAAAAAAATGACTAATCTTTATGTTTTTTGGGTCGCTGAATAATAATTCGAGGTCGGTTTGACCTCAATTAGTAAAGGTCAAGGTCATTTGAAGGTCAAACGTGTTTATTTTGGAAATAATGCATTTTTGACTGCAGATTCTGAAAGAACGGAAAATTTTACGTCCAAAACTGTATTTTTTAATTTTTTTAATATGATCCAAAGGTCATTTCAAGGTCATTATAAGTGGTGATGTGGAGAATCAATTTAATCACTGCAAAAATACGAAAATATGATTTCCTTTACCTAAACTACTGTGGTAATATATTTTGGTGGTTGCTGGATCAGAATACGAGGTCTTTTTGACCCCATCACACCTGGGTCAAGGGCATTTGAAGGTCGAAATTGGGAAAAATATCGTTTTAGTGGAATAAACTACTTATCATTATGTTTTTTGGTTCGCTGAATTCGAATTTGAGGTCGGTTTGATCTCATGCTGTGAAGGTCAAGGTCATTTTAAGGTCAAACTTGTTTATTTTGAAAAGAAACTGCATTTTTGACTCCAGATTCTGAAAGAACGGAGTAGTATCTATCAGTAATACCTATCTTGTGTCAGCACCCAAGGCACCTCCACGTGGTGACGGCGGAAACGGCTTTGTTTTTCTTGTTTGTTTTCCGGCTAAGCCCTGGGGTGAAGGCATGACGCCGTCATGGCTGGCACAGGAAAGTCTACGATGCAGGGTCTTGGATGCCCAGTATCGGCGGTTGGTCAGGGTGAGCAAGCGGGCCCGCAATCATCGTCATCAAGTGACCGCAGCTCTTTACTAGTTGGTGACTTGGCTAATAAGGAGTATGATGCTACAAGAAGAATTGAAGATGCTGCAAGCCACTTTTGTGGCACTGATAAAAATATTTTTTGTTACGTTTGCGGGAAATATGAAGTAAGCAAATATCGTAGGTCAATGAATAAAAAATGTACAGATATATATGAGAAATGTTATAAAAAAGAACTTTCTGTTCAAAATTCAACGTTTGCTCCAGAAACTATTTGCTGCTCTTGTTTTAATATGCTTATCCGATGGGATAAAACCAGAAATGATAAAATTTTGAAATATACTTCACCAGTAATATGGTCAATACCTGAATCCGAGAAAGATTGTTATTTTTGCAATACCAATGTTAAAGGATTCAACGTTAAAACAATGTCACAGATATCATACGCACTAGTATCTTCCGTTGTACCAGCAAAATCTAGGGTAGAGTGTGCTGACGAAAAAATGGATACGAGTCCATCAATGAATGAAGCTTCAACGAGTAAAGAAACTGATAGGGAGGAATGGTTTGACAGTGTAGAAGAATCTCTCGATAGCTCCGACCAAGATGATCATGAAGAAGAATATGTTCCAAAATTGAGGGAGGAAAAAAATAAACCTGTAAAACTATTCAATCAAGAAAGTTTAAGTAATTTTATCAGGGATATGGGGCTTCCTAAAGATGCTTCTGAATACATGGCCGCTGTGTTGAAAAATCGAGGAATGCTTGAACGGGGAACGAAGTCATCAGTCTACAGAAATAGAGAAAAACAATTCCGTCAATATTTCAAGAAAGACGAAGAAGGCACTCTGGTATATTGCACAGATGTTTTAGGTTTGATGAACGAAATGAAAGAAGGTATTTAAGTTCCTGAAGAATGGAGATTGTTTATAGATTCCTCAAAACGGAGTCTGAAGGCAGTGCTTCTCAATAATGGAAATGGGTACGCAAGTCTACCTTTAGCGCACTCAACGCAATTGAAAGAAAGTTACGAAAATGTGGAATACGTATTGGATAAAATACGATATAAAGAACATAATTGGCAGATTTGTGGCGATCTAAAAATAATAACGATTCTTCTTGGTCAACAGTCAGGATTTACAAAGTATCCCTGCTTCCTATGTTTATGGGATAGTAGAGATCGCGAAAACCATTATGTAAAAAAAAATTGGCAATCAAGAGCACAACTAGTTCCTGGAAGTTACAATATACTGAAACTGCCTTTAGTTGATCCCTCAAAAGTTTTACTTCCGCCTCTTCACATAAAACTTGGGCTGATGAAACAGTTTGTCAAAGCGTTGGATAAAGGTGAAAAATGTTTTAAGTACTTAGTGGAGCGATTCCCTCGATTAAGTGAAGCGAAGTTGAAGGAAGGGATATTCGATGGACCTCAAATCCGTAAAATGTTTAACGATGAAAAATTCATTGATACCATGAATGACTTAGAGAAAGCTGCATGGCTCAGTTTCCGAGATGTTTGTCAGAACTTTTTGGGAAATAACAAAAGCGATGACTACAAAACTATTTTAGCAAATATGATAAGAAACTATAAGTGTTTGGGATGTTTGATGAGTCACAAAGTTCATTTTATGGATGCTCATCTCAGCTATTTCCCTGATAACTTGGGAGATTACAGCGAAGAACAAGGGGAACGGTTCCATCAAGATCTGAAAGAGGCTGAAACTAGATGGCAAGGGAAATGGGACGTAAATATGTTGGCGGACTACTGTTGGTTACTGAAAAGAGATCGAGTGTCAGATGATGAAGAAGATGACGAGAGCGCAAAAGAATTAGAAATCCGCTACACAGATCCTTCGAAAGTAAAAGAAAGCGTTATAGAAGAAAAAACAATAGCTAAGTCTCATATTTATAGTTCTGCAGAGATTCAGTTCTTTTTATACCTTGATGGGGCGACCCTTATCTTGTCCTTGAGGAGACAGACGAACCTTGTATTCTGGTTCAACGATCACCAAAATATATTACCGCAATAGTTTAGGTGAAGGGAACCATATTTTCGTATTTTTGCAGTGATTAAATTGATTCTCCACATCACCACTTATAATGACCTTGAAATGACCTTTGGATCATATTAAAAAAATTAAAAAATACAGTTTTGGACGTAAAATTTTCCGTTCTTTCAGAATCTGCAGTCAAAAATGCATTATTTCCAAAATAAACACGTTTGACCTTCAAATGACCTTGACCTTTACTAATTGAGGTCAAACCGACCTCGAATTATTATTCAGCGACCCAAAAAACATAAAGATTAGTCATTTTTTTCAACTCAAATGTGTGTGTTCAATTTTGACCTTCAAATGCCCTTGACCCAGATGTCATGGGGTCAATTGGACCGCGGATTCGTGATCAGCGGATCAAATTACATGGGAACATATGTGTCGCGTTCAAATATCAGAGACTTGGTTTTTTTTGTGTGCCTGTGTTATTTAACACGAAATGATCGTATTTTCGCGAAATTTTCTGATTTAAAAACCTTCGTGACCCACGTTGGGTGCCAGTTAAAATATTTTGACTCTTTCGGATTCTCAATTTATTAATATTTAAATACTTTTAGAACTATTTTTGCCTGTTTTTGGCCTATATTAGCTCAAAATTGTCTTTCCAAATTTACGTGTTTGGACTTCAAGTTATTGTTTCCAATTTCATCAATTTTCAAAAAAATTTTAAAAGCAATTTTGCCCTTTTTTTTAGCTCAAAATTACTTTCAAAATTCACGAGTGGGTACAACGAAGGGCGAAAATTTCACGAGACGGAATTCTTTATTTTAGGAGCAAGAAAACCGAAGCCAACTCATGTTTTTAATTTTTTGAGAGAGCGAGCATTAATTCTACGAAACCTCGTTTGTTGTCCCTGACTTGGCAATTTCGTATCTAAAGCCCACAAAGAAAAACTCAAATTATTTTTCGCCATTATTTCGCGCAGTTGCGCCATAAAAAAACACGTTATAATTTTGGGGTTTTTCCATACACCTGCAAATAAATGGGTTTGATCAATGGCTTTTCTAATACGTAACATATGTGACATTCACAGTTTTTCAAAATTCTCCCTCTCTTCTACGAGAGTCTAATTTTAATAAAAGGAATCATCAGGCGTGGACAGAGCACTCCAAAATATAGTGACACAGGCCTGCCACTAATCATCATTTGCTGCCCTCCTTGATTATAATAAATTTTTGTTTGAAAATACGCGCAACTTGGCAGGCTTCACCCATTGGAAAAACCTTCTAAACTTTTCCTTGCTTATTTTTGTTTTGTTTGATTAGGAATGCCACGTTCGATGTGTCTCTCGATATGAGAGTTCACACTGCTAGTGAGATAAGCCGAGCTAACCGAGTCGAAAAGAAAGTTTAAAAAGAGCGTGTGAAAAAAATAATTCCCAAAGTTTAATAAAAACTAGGTAAAAACCATTGATCACTAACTATGGGGGGAGTGGGGGGGCAGGAAGAATACACTATGAGTTCTCAAAAGATTAGGCGTGGTGATGCTACAATGCCCCACACCTAATCTCGAGCATCGATCTTTCTTAAACGTCAATATTGCGCCAGGCGATGACTTCTCACCTTTATTAGGTACGCAACAAGACTATTTCTCGAGGATCTGCAACCAAGAACATCACCTCAGATTTCCACCTCTTTGATTAATTCCCCCCTTAATTAATATGCGCGCGCCTCAATTAGCCACCGCGATCAAGTCCAATGCGATCAATATATTATAGAATGTATACACGATGTTTTCCCCCCTTAGAGACTGTTTTAGAGCTGGAAATTGGTGTCAAAAGAAAGATAATGTTTTCGCGATTATGATGATGTATTTTACATTTCAAACGGTCGCATATTATGTCCGGTAGAGACGTTTGAAGATTTGTATGCGCTGGAAAGAGAAAGCATACTGCGCGATAACGAAGAGATCGTTTTTTCCCTATGCAGTTTCTCCCGGCACGGGTCACGGTGTATGGAAAGCATGGATGGTCTAAGCGCTCACTGATTGGCGCCCGTGTCCCCAGGCACCAATCGCACGCGATCTCTGAGTAGACGCGCGTTGCCATTGGGCAGCAGCATGAGAAAGTTTTAACCTCATGGAAAGATTTAAAATATTCTACAGACAATTACAAAATTTAAATGGTCGCACATTATTTATTTATTTATAAGATTGGCATTTTGCTCATCATCTGGAGAGAGCCTTTACCTTTTCAACTGTTCAATATTAATTTATTAGTATTTGTTTTTTATATTTAAAATAATAATTACTTATCATATTTAATATTTATAATATTTACAATGTAATAATAATTATATTTATTTATTTACAATTATTTTGTTAATTTATTTATAATATAATAATAACTATATTTATATATAATCATTATATTTGTTTAATTATTTATATATTAAATTTTATATCTATACTCTAACACGACGAGCATTTACAACTGTGAAATAATTAAGTTAATATCTGGGTATTATCAATTATTGATAATATTTATTTACTTATCTATTAAATTTATATTTATGCTCTACGAGAATTTACGACTAGGAAATGATTAACGTAGTGTCTGGTCATTTCTAATCTTTGATAATATCCATTTATTTATCTATTCATTTATTAATAATAAACCCCTTCCATGCACATAAATAAACGAACCTATAATAAATAATGCAATAAAAAAGTAAAAGAAACATGAGCGCGGGACGCCCATCCAGCGACCATGCTTAACATCCTTAACAAATCTCGCAGTTCTTTCATGCGAGTTTCGTGTGACTGTGATTGTTCTTATGTCGATTCTATTTTCGTGGTTTTCGTTCCCGTTTCCCCGCAAAAGGCGGAAACTTGAGGCTGGGCCGTCTCAGTAAGTTAACGTCGTGAGCAGACCCTTCGATAAACGTAAGTCTCATCGGTTCCTTTTAGAACAATTCTACCTTCGGTACTTGGTAAATAAAATCCTTTGTCCTTAAGTGGTGCAATTCCGGAAACAGTAGTGCTATCTAGTTCCTTTGGATTACGTGTATCGTCGTATTTAGTCGTGACGGTTAATAGTGATTCATTTCTGAAATCGGGACGAACTAGTCCATCTTGTTAACAAGTGCATGCCAGATTCATTTCTCGTGTACTTAGCAAGATACGTAAGCGGATAATTTTCATACCAACTGGTGGACTTGCATCCCTTACACCAAACTACTTTCTGCGAAATTTATCGTTGTTTTGCTACATACGGAGACTCAAACGAAACAAAAATAAGCAAGGAAAAGTTTAGAAGGTTTTTCCAATGGGTGAAGCCTGCCAAGTTGTGCGTATTTTCAAACAAAAATTTATTATAATCAAGGAGGGCAGCAAATGATGATTAGTGGCAGGCCTGTGTCACTATATTTTGGAGTGCTCTGTCCACGCCTGATGATTCCTTTTATTAAAATTAGACTCTCGTAGAAGAGAGGGAGAATTTTGAAAAACTGTGAATGTCACATATGTTACGTATTAGAAAAGCCATTGATCAAACCCATTTATTTGCAGGTGTATGGAAAAACCCCAAAATTATAACGTGTTTTTTTATGGCGCAACTGCGCGAAATAATGGCGAAAAATAATTTGAGTTTTTCTTTGTGGGCTTTAGATACGAAATTGCCAAGTCAGGGACAACAAACGAGGTTTCGTAGAATTAATGCTCGCTCTCTCAAAAAATTAAAAACATGAGTTGGCTTCGGTTTTCTTGCTCCTAAAATAAAGAATTCCGTCTCGTGAAATTTTCGCCCTTCGTTGTACCCACTCGTGAATTTTGAAAGTAATTTTGAGCTAAAAAAAAGGGCAAAATTGCTTTTAAAATTTTTTTGAAAATTGATGAAATTGGAAACAATAACTTGAAGTCCAAACACGTAAATTTGGAAAGACAATTTTGAGCTAATATAGGCCAAAAACAGGCAAAAATAGTTCTAAAAGTATTTAAATATTAATAAATTGAGAATCCGAAAGAGTCAAAATATTTTAACTGGCACCCAACGTGGGTCACGAAGGTTTTTAAATCAGAAAATTTCGCGAAAATACGATCATTTCGTGTTAAATAATATATGTATTGTTACACAGTGTGTCCCAAGAATAACCGAACTTTATATTTAAATCATACAACATGCAGCGCTATCTATTGAAAATTTACAGCATTAAAAAGATACATTCATCCTCTTTCAAACGCATCTAAATTCATGGAAATCGGATGACAGATGTGAAAGTTACAGCCATTTCAATAAAAGAAAAAGTGTGTTAATGTTGCAAAAGAAAAATGGAGCAAAGAGCAAATATAAAATGTTGTGTTAAACTTGAAAAAAAATGTGCTAAGACATACGAATTGATGAAAAAAGTTTATAGTGATGATTGTATGAGTCGTACTCAAGTTTATACGTGGTTTACACGATTTAAAAATTTGTACCGTTTGCTTGCAACCATAGGAGTAACAAACGACAATTCTTTCTTTTGCTCTCTAACATAAGAGGCAGACAAGTAAGTTACCAACTAAGTATCATTTCTTGTGTAAACATGTACCAAATCTTGTTTATTTATAATAAATTATCTCATATGCTTATAAATTCGGTGTTTTATTATCATTGTGATCAACTCAGGGCCCATAGACCTGACAAGTGACAACGCACCCACAAACAAAAATGAATTATCAGGCCTTACTAACCTGATATAATCAGCTAACCGCCTCCCTTACATCCAAAAATCCAAAGTACCCTCGCTTTTTGCTTGGGACGTAACATATGCGCTGAAAAGAGAAGGAATACCTCGAGTTAACAACGAAAACGGCTCTCCCTTATACGCCTTTCTCCTGGCGCAAGTTACAAACTATGTATGGCATGGCTGCTCTTTGGCCGCCCGTGTTCTAAGGATCCAATCACACGCGCTCCCTGGCTAGACGCGCGCTTCTATTGGGTGATAGCGCAAGGGCACTCAATTCATACTTCAGAGACGAGTGAAAAAGTAAGTGGCAGCAAACACAGGCTAGTGCGGCGCTCTCTGAGATCACGAACAAAAATGTCAGTAAAAACTAGAAGGTCCGTTTTCGAGCGACATGCACTTCCGGTTTGGAAGTTAATGAGTCTCAACGCCCCCACAAACGAAGTGATTCTTTGTTTGCAAAGCATCAGTTCTTTTTCCCAAGCCATGTTTTCCCCAGGTGCTTCTTTTCGATTGCATAGTTCTTTTTCTTTCTTTCCTGATGCATTCTACTAATATTCTCTTTATTCTGGGGGTCTATTCTTCACCTTTTGGGTGCTGGATTTCTCTCAGCTTCTAGTATCTCCATATATTGGATCTATAACTTAATTCGTTCAGTTTTTTTCAAAAATTGAACGTTTATTTAAGAGAAACATGAACATGAACTGCGCCGGCTTGGCGGCCAAGAAAGAATCAAGCCCATACCCTGTTCTGATGTGAACCGTATTCCAGTGAGGGCGTTCTACCGTTGAGTGGAGATAGGTATAGAGGAAACATCGAGGGCGATTGAATGGACCAAACCTTGCGGGGAAAGACGCCAGGGGTAGGTAAAGTTCCAAACCCCAACACGGGGATCGACACTTTCGAAAATCGCCAAAATCTCACGGATAAGAAGTAAGTTGTAGGAGTAAGGCTCAAACTTGCCTTGGTGAGTCTGCTGTATTCATGATGGGTCAGGTAGTCGTCGTCAATTCAACCCTAGCTTGTTGACAAGATTTTACAAAATAGCCTATTACCTCTTTTCCTTTTACTTCGCTCTTTACTAGTCTTTTCCTAAGATTGGATATATATTTAAAAAATATATATACAAATAAAATAATATATAAAATATTTTATATTATAAATTTTGTATTATAATATATAAAAGAATATATATAAATATTAAATATATATAAAAGGACAATGTATTGAAATTAACAATTTTTTTTTGAAATTTATTACATATTTATTGACAAATTGTTTTCAATATCCTTTCATTATCTTGATTACAATAATGAAGACATATAGAAAATGGAAATAAATTATCAATGATGATATTTTGAAAGTTTAATATTCATACAATATAATTTTCGTTTATACAATACGGTTACAAAATTAATATTATTCTCTATAGGGATACAATAATAATTGATTTTTTAAAGAAATTTACAATTCTCAGAGAAATTGAAATTAAAACAAAGTATTCCTCTTAATAGATAATAATTTATTACAGAATGTAAATGACCAGCTTCAGATCTGAAGGTATTTTATAGACTTTGAGAGTAAGATAGGCGAAAGGGTTCTTTTACGACTACTTAACAGTTACTGTAAAGTAGCATCGTAATTATAAAGAACCATCTCTTCGATCGTCATCTTTTCAGATTATAAATCTCAAATTCACCTATCTGCAGGTGCAACGTATAGGCGTTAGAAAGAATTTGTACAAAGGATTAATAAAATCTTAATTTAGTTTTCAGATCTACAGAATTACGACATGAATGAACATTATTATTTGTACAAAGACATCAATATTTTTTTTGAATTTAAGACATTTGATTGTAAACTCATTCCTGTTAAATATCTAAATTATTTCAATCAGTTCAATGGAATTTAATCAATAGAATATATTCAATAAAATATAAATGAATTTCCTTCTACTTTGTTCTTTACGTGCCTTCATAAGGTCTGATTTATATTTTGAAAAAATGCAGATAATCACAATTTTTTTTGGTAGTTATTACATATTGCAAACCAAAAATAAAAAGTGAATCATTTTAACTTTATTACTTCTTTACTATACATTAATTGGAATAATGAATTGAAATATAGGGATACAATAATAATTTCTTTTTTAAAGAAATTTACAATTCTCAGAGAAATTAAAATTAAAACAAATTATTGCTCTTAATAGATAATAATTTCTCTATATAATAATATAATAATAATGTACATATCTATATAATGATTTGTCTAATGTAGAATATCATTCGTTCGTTGAATAACTTTCGTTATCATATAATAATTTAATTACTGTACATTGACTTGACATTATAAACGACACCTGCTTACATTTACTTGTAAATCAGCAAAAACAAGTTGGGAAATTTCTGCACGGGGTATTTTGGATAGAAATGGAAATTCAATTTTGCATTAAAAAAAATTATATAATTGAAATAATTTATTTTCTTCCAAATATCTCAAAAAAGAAAAGAAATAGCAGACTTTTCAATGTCAAGTTAAAGTACAGTAATTAAATTATTATATGATAACAAAAGTTATTCAACGACCGGATGATATTCTACATAAGACAAATCATTATATAGATACGTACATTATAATTATATTATTATATAGAGAAATTATTATCTATTAAGAGCAATAATTTGTTTTAATTTTAATTTCTCTGAGAATTGTGAATTTCTTTAAAAAAGCAATTATTATTGTATCCCTATATTTCAAATAATTATTTCAATTAATGTATAGTAAATAAGTGTTACGTCAGAAACGTAACATTTCTCTTCTTAAAAGATCTCCTCGTTTTATGTAAGGATCGGAAGGATCCTCTCTAAGGGATGAGGAATAGTCAGTGATTGAGAATGGTTAATGATATAAAATATATTTATTGACAATTAAAATTATATCAGTAAGCACCATGGAAATGGAAATTGAAATGAAATTTGAAATGCCCTCGTAATTACCCTGAGTTGTGAATTGTTTGATGATTAATTGAGTCCAGTAAAGCGAATGTGGCAACTTGAGTCTTCGTTGTAATCTTGAGATATTTGCTGCTATATAGGAAATTCGTAGTCCAGACAGTTGATCTAGTTGATTCTTTGATCCCAGTTTCAAAGAGAATTTGGAAGGCGATTCCCCTTCACTTTTAAAGTCGTTGAACTCAGCGTCAAATTAGAATTGGTTTGGCTAGCGGCAAAAATCTGTTGAAGCTGGACTGGACTGACTGGAATGCACTCGCGGTATAGATTTGATGGCACTGGACTAGACTGGACTGAACTCGCGGTGTAGAGATGATGTTACTGAACTGACTTCTCTTGGAACTTTCGCTTTTTATAGAGTATGTTATTACCAATCACATGTTATTACCAGTCGCATGTTATTACAAGTTACATGCTATTACAAGTTACATGTTGTGACTGTAGTGTGTGTGATAAATGCATGTAGTAGTGCGTTGGTACTGTAGGGCTTCATTCACTTTCTCTCTGGGTGAGTCGATTTGTTATAATGGGTGGGTATAATAAAGACTCATGGTAAATTCATATTGATCATCCTATTGATCTGTAGATTCGTCTATAACTTGCGTCGACAAAATCACACTCTCTGTAATGCTGTCGTGATCCCTTTATTGATTTCTTAATCTGCTTGTTACATGTGGCGGTATAGTCGCGGGACGTGACAGAAGTAATAAAGTTAAAATGACTCATTTTTTATTTTTGGTATGTAATATCTAATAACTTCCAAAAAAAATTGTGAATAACTTCATTTTTTCAAAATGTAAATCCGATCTTAGAAAAAGACAAGTAAAGAACAAATTAGAAGGGAATTCATTAATTTTTATTGACTATATTCTATTGATTAAATTCCATTGAACTGATTGAAATAAGTCAGATAATTTACAGGAATTAGTTTACAATGAAATGTTTTAAATTCAAAGAAAAATATTGATGTCTTTGTAAAAATAATAATGTTCATTCATGTCGTAATTCTGTAGATCTGAAAACTAAATTAAGATTTTATTAATCCTTTGTACAAATTCTTTCTAACGCCTATACGTTGCACCTGCAGATAGGTGAATTTGAGATTTATAATCTGAAAAGATGACGATCGAAGAGATGGTTCTTTATAATTACGATGCTACTTTACAGTAACTGTTAAGTAGTTGTAAAAGAACCCTTTCGCCTATCTTACTCTCAAAGTCTATAAAATAACTTCAGATCTGAAGCTGGTCATTTACATTCTGTAATAAATTATTATGTATTAAGAGGAATACTTTGTAACCGTATTGTATAAACGAAAATTATATTGTATGAATATTAAACTTTCAAAATATCATCATTGATAATTTATTTCCATTTTCTATATGTCTTCATTATTGTAATCAAGATAATGAAAGGATTTTGAAAACAATTTGTCAATAAATATGTAATAAATTTCAAAAAAAAAATTGTTAATTTCAATACATTGTCCTTTTATATATATTTAATATTTATGTATATTCTTTTATATATTATAATACAAAATTTATAATATAAAATATTTTATATATTATTTTATTTGTATATATATTTTTTAAATATATATCCGACCTTAGGAAAAGACTAGTAAAGAGCGAAGTAAAAGGAAAAGAGGTAAAAGGCTATTTTGTAAAATCTTGTCAACAAGCTAGGGTTGAATTGACGACGACTACCTGACCCATCATGAATACAGCAGACTCACCAAGGCAAGTTTGGGCCTTACTCCTACAACTTACTTCTTATCCGTGAGATTTTGGCGATTTTCGAAAGTGTCGATCCCCGTGTTGGGGTTTGGAACTTTACCTACCCCTGGCGTCTTTCCCCGCAAGGTTTGGACCATTCAATCGCCCTCGATGTCTCCTCTATACCTATCTCCACTCAACGGTTCTACATCGACCGGAACAAATGGTAGTCAGAAGGGGCAAGGTCTGGGCTACACTGCGGGTGGAGTAAAACTCCCCATCCACTGTTTTCCAAATAGTTCTTAACTGGAATAGAAACATGGGGCCGAGCGTTGTCATGATGGAAAAGAATTGCCTCATGTCTGGTCGCATATTCTGGGCGTTTTTCGGCTATTGCTCTCTTCAAACGGATTGATTGTGTTCGGTAGCGTTCTCCATTAATGGTTTCACCCGGTTTTAGCAGCTCATAATACAGCACACCCTTCTGATCCCACCAAATACAGATCATTACCTTCGCGCTCTGGATATTCGGCTTTGCCGTTGATTTGGCTGGTTGGCCGGGTTTCACATATGATTTTTTGCGCTTGGTGTTGTCGTAATGGATCCATTTTTTACCACCAGTAACAATCCAATGCAAAAATGACTTCTTCTTGTGGCGTTCCAGCAGCATTTTGGACATACAAAACCGCTTCCACTTCTTCATCTTCAAACTTTTTTGGCAGCCCTGGACGTTCTTCGTCTTCCAAGCCAAAATCACCACTTTTAAATCGTGCAAACCACTTTTTGCACGTTCGTTCAGCTAGAGCATGTTCACCATAAACTTCCACGAGGATACGATGACTTTCGGCAGCAGTTTTCTTCATATTAAAGTAATGAAGAAGAACTCCCCGCAAAAACACTTTTTAAGGCACAAAGTTCGACATATTTGAGTAAAAAAAAATTATTGTTGTTTACGCTTCAAATGAATGACATATACTGAAAAAGACGCAAAATGACAGTAGCATTCCAACGCATGTTCGGAATATTGGAACGATGGAATAATAATCAAGTCACGCCATTTCTTAGCAAACTGCACGAATTAAGTTGTAGATCGAGTATAATTTTTTTTGACGACTCCACCGGGCTTGGAGGCGTGGACGCTTCCCGCTATTTTCTCTTCTTTATCGTTTTCCGGCGTTTCCATTATCTCTAGGCGATTTATCTCCTTCAGAATTATTATTTCGTCTTCTTCTTCCTTTGGATCATAATCGCTGGTCCCCACACATTTTCCATGAGTGTATTTCCTTACTTGTTCAGTGTTCACTTCTGACACGTTTAAGTTCGGCTTTCTTGGCGCCTTTTTCCTTTGGTTTGTTACGAATCAGGGCCGCGTTCCCACTATTTTATTTTCCCGATATTCCACAATTACTGCCACGGTTATTTCACCTACTTCCCCGCACTGAGTGTACACATTTCTGTGAGTAACTCGTACTTCCGTTTGGGTTCCTGCTTCTGGCATGACTTGGCTTGCTGCGTTTTATCTTTGTGGCGTTTAAAAGAGAACTGATGTTTTCGTATTCCCTTCTTCATTTTCTTCAGGTACCTGTATACATGATTCATACTTGTAGGCCCTTTTTGCTTCCCCTCCTATCCTCTTTCCAGTCTTTCCCCTCTTTTCCCCTCTCTTTCGATTCTCTTCTTCACTTTGATAGAGTTTTAGGTCTACCGCGTGAAACTGTCCCCTCTCCTAGTCAGTGTTTGCGTTCATTAGGATGTAGGTGTTACGTGCAATTTGTTTCTTTAGTGTGTATAGTCCTTCGTACAGTGCCACGAACTTCGCAACTCTTCCCGTGGCTGTATTCGAAACGTTGCATGCCTTCACCGAAATTGTTCTCTGTTTTCCTAATTTTGTAATAAAGTCATCCAGTTTTCCTATTGTGTCATTACTAGTTGATTTCCTTAATGGATATAGTTTTGTATACTTAGTGAATGTACCTATCATGTCAAGTATGTACTCATATCCATATTTTGTTTTAACAAGTGGTCCAAAGAAGTCGATCGATATTAGCTCCAGTGGTTCTTCTGGCTTTGCTGATTCTTGGATAATCATCGATCCAGTGGTGGATTTCTTATTTCGTTGACACGAGTCACATGTACTGAGTATTTGTCTTATTAGTTTCGCTAGCCATGGGCGAAAGAAATGTTCTCTAATTATCTTGTGGTTTTTGTCTGCTCCTGTGTGAGCATATGCATATTAACATTCCCAAATCAGTGTTCTTAACGTTTTTTTTTGGTAAGTAGATGATTCTTCTGCAGTTTTTCGATATAATATTCCTTCATATAATTCAAATCTATGCACGTCCTCTTTTTTTCTATTGTCTTGATCATTTTATTTATTCGTATCTCTTCTTTTTGTAGCTGTTGTAAGGTTTCTAGGTCATTTCTGAGTTGTATTGAACATTTGTATCTGAGTGCATCGATTGTAAGTTGTATTATATCTCTTTCTTTCTCCCACTGTTTGCCAGGGTATTGTCTGCTAACTAGGTCTGCTGCGATGTTCTCCCGTCCGGGACAGTGTTCCATGGTAATGTTGTAGTCCTGTATCGATAATATCCAACGGGTCAGTAGTGCGTTCACGAACTTGCATGTCCTCAAAAAGGTTAATTCCATGCGATCTGTACGGTTAATTATACCGACTGGGTTGTGTAATCACCTCTTTCACCTGTTTGTCATTTTTTTATATAATACTGCCCCTAGTGCATAATTGCTCACATCGGTTTCTAGATAATATTCTTTTTTTGGAGACAACATAATATCCTTTGTAGACGACACTTATCACATCAGACTCAACGCATGTTTCTTCAAAACAGAGACCAAGTTTCTAGGATTCATCCTCACGACTGAAGGAATCAAACCAGATCCAGAGAAAATTCAAGGAATCATGGAGTTTTCTACACCCAAGAACACTAATAATATCTCCTCTGAACGTATTGCTTGGACTAATCTTATCGAAATTTTCCAGGAGTTCAATTAATTGTTCTATGTGCGAGATACCCTGTCCTATGATGGCATATTTAATTTCTTGACTAAAATGTCTTGCGAGCTTCTGTATTAGTTCAATTGACGATAGTGATATAATATATATATATATATATATATATATATATAATATATATAATATAGCGTATAATTTTATCGCATATTTCGCTCTGGAACTTGTCTTTCCTGGTTGATGGCATCCGAATTCCAACCTGCTCCTTAGCTCGCGTTGAGCTTGTTCGATCCAATACCCCCGTGAGAACTTGCTTAGAAACATTTGGAAACTACTTATATCTTCTTTGACGATCTGCCACCAGTCTCCAGGTGTCTCAGTCAACGATTTCTCGATGAGGTAGTGAATATCACTCTCTTTTAGCTCCACAGCTTCGCAGTACTGTTTTAATTGGTTCATGTACCTTATGGGACTCGCGTCTCCTCCGAATTCTGGGGGCACATACTTTATGTTGGAGGCCCGATTTGTTCCGAGGAGATCCTCTCTTCTTGGACCCTCTGTATTTAATCTCTCTATTATCCTAGTCTGCTGAGCCTCTAATCTACTGAACTGGGCTTCTATCCTAGTGTTCTTTTCTTCCAGGGTCTGTGTTACTTCATTCGTTATTTCCAACGATCGATTGACTCCTGTCTCCATCATTGCCAATTTCTTTTGCTCTTCCAGCTTGCGAGTTATTATCTCTGTCATTTCTAGGCTGCCGTGACCTGCGTCTATTTCATGCCCCCCTGGTCTCACGTTACTTGTGGATTCTCTCGGCATTTCTGTCAGTGTGACGTCTAGCTCTTCTGGCCCAGGGCTGTTGAAATCTGCTTCCTCTAGCATGGTTTTTTTTTCATTGCTTGTGGAGCGTAGTCCCTGACGACTCGTTATCTTCAATCCCCTTTTTGTTTATTACTGTTTGCCACTGTTACCTTTCTTCGTCTTACGTTCACTTAAAAATCTATCCAGCTCCTTCATTACTTCTGGTAGGATTTTCTGACTGGTCGGTGGTGCTAGGTAGACTCTACGAAATTGTTTTTTTTGTCGAACAGATCCAGTGGGTTCATATTTTAATAATACAATGCAATCTATTTTACTCAATTAGTGATCCTCACTTCTTTTTAAACTCTTCATGCCCCACGTTGGACGCCAATGTCATTTTTATTTTCTTTACTTGATCTTTAATTACAACTAATCCTAATAGGTTGATAATTTTATTAAATTAGAGGTTCAGGCATGAGAGTAGAAACGAGGATCCTTTGGTAAACTTATGAATTTAATTATATTTTATCTTCTGACTTCCCTTTTACATTTGTTTAGAGTTTAAACTTACATTAATAAAAAGAGAGGGAAATCAGAGAGTTAAAGAAGAGCTATTCAAATTCTTAAGATAAAATGTGCTAATTAAATTGCCCTTACTAATATCTAATTTTCGTACGGCTAATAGTAATGATGTACGCAGAAATCCGCTTATTGTCTAACTTAATCTATTAATGGCAATTATGGATGACGAACTTATACTATCTTTTGCCTAAAATATCATGGCTCATACCGAGATCAGAATTAGATAAATCAAATAAAACAAGATAAAATAAAACAAAATGCGCCCAAAGTCAAATAAACTTCAAAGCCCACAAGTCCCTATCTGCACCGAGGATGGGAGATACATATGCGACTGACTTCTCAGTCAGGTACTGTGATGCTAAAATGCACAGTACCTCTTCCGAGCCTCGATCTATTTTTGTTAAATAAATTGCCCGGGGCGATATAGCCACACCTTTTAAAGGTGTGGCACCGGACTAATTTTCGAGGATCTGCATTTAAGCACATCACCTCGGATTTCCACCTCTTTGATTAACTCCCGCTTTAATTAATATGCGCGCGCTTCAATTAGCGACCGCGATCAAATCCAATGCGATCAATATATTATTGAATGTATACACGATGTTTTCCCCCCTTAGAGACTGTTTTAGAGCTGGAAATTGGTGTCAAAAGAAAGATAATGTTTTCGCGATTATGATGATGTATTTTACATTTCAAACGGTCGCATATTATGTCCGGTGGAGGCGTTTGAAAATTCGTATGCGCTAGAAAGAGAAAGCATACTGCGCGTGAACAAGGAGAACGTTTCTCTCCTATGCCATTTCTCCTGGCACAGGTTACGGTGTATGAAAGGCATGGATTATCAGAGCGCTCACTGATTGGCGCCCGTGTCCCCAGGTGCCAATCACACACGGTCTCTGAGTAGACACGCGCTCCTATTGGGTAGCAGTATGAGAAATTTCAAACCTCATACAAAGACCCGAAATATTCTACGGACGAGTGAAAAAATGATTAAACGGTCGCGCATTATTCATTTATTCATAACATTGGAATTTTGCTTATTATTTAGAAAGTTTTTATATTTTTTACTAAATTAATATTAGTTTATTTCATTATAAATTTATATCCATACTCTTATACAACAAAAATTACAACTACGAAATAATTAATGTAGTATCCGAATATTTTATTTATTATTAATATTAATTTATTTACTTATTAATAAACTGCCTAAATGCACAGAAATAAATAAAGCCATAATAAATAGTGGAAAAAAAAGCAAAAGAGAGATGAACGTGGGACGCCCATCCAACGACCACACACAAAGCTGCTTAAGGACGTTGCCCTGGATCTTTTTGTCTAGATCAGTTACCTTGTTTATCGACATTTGGTTGAAACTTGGCAACGTCACCTCGCGGAGTTGAGTATAGCACGTGTACATTAGCTGCGTCAAATTTTAGTTATTAAGATTTAATTGATGCCTATGAAAAAGGCAAAGATTTTGTAACACAGCTTTTAGAAGGCAAAATAAATAGGTCGGCGACAATTATTAAAACAAAAAAAATTTTAGATGCTATTTGTGATCACTTGAAATAAATAACTGAAGCATAAAATTAAAATCAAAGTATTACTGAAGTGATATTATAAATAATGTAATTTAAAATGTGATATTAAAGTTACTTAAAAATGCCTCTATAAACGACTCAAGTGTTCAATGTTTTTGTATGAAAATACTTACTGTTCTCTAAAATTTATAATTAAAAATTATATATTTCTTATAAATAGTTTATTTTTATTTTCATCTACATTTCATCATAAAAGAATGATTGAAATATTTTAATTTTTTATTAACAAATAATTATTTCCTCCGTATAACGCATTCCAAAATAACCTGTAAGCGTATCGTCCGAGCGTTCAAATGCATTTGAAAGTGCCGCCGACAGTGGTGCCCTTCCTCTCTTAGATTTCTCTGAGATGCGGCGTTGCCAAGTTTATCTTAAACATGTTATTTCGTTATTATTTTTATTAATATATTAAAAATAAGCATTATAACCAAGCCTGAAACTTTGAGGGTCAAATTATCAGACATTTTTTGTCATATCACCAAAGATTTGTTTATGTGTGTAATTTCTAACATGTTTCTTTTGGTTGGTTTAATCGCTGTTTCATAAGACCACGGTTAAACTGCTCATCATGTTTCTCAAATTTCTCTTTGTTTAGTATTATAAGTGGTGCTCAAAAAACGCGTGTGAGTTCAAAATACTCTAATCTATCATGCTTTCAAGTTTCAACAAGTTCTGTTATTTTATATAAAACCAGGGCAACGTCCTTAACATGGGTGATCGGTCGAGTGGCAGCAACCGCAGGGTAGTGCGACACTCTCTGAGACTACAAACGAAAATGTCCGTGAAAAAGTGGATCGCCACGTTCGAGCCCCATGCACTTCCGGTTTGTAAATTAATGCCTAATTACGAAGCGAAGACTTAACGAAACCTCGCAATTCTTTCTTGCGAGTTTCGTGTGGATTTGTTCGTCTTCATCGCGAGTCTATTTTCATGGATTTCGCTCCCGTATTATTATATAATATTATTTAAAGAAAAATGTTTCGACATATTTCATTTAATACATTGGCTCCGCCAAAGTATTCCATGTCTAATGATGAAAAAAAACGACTTCGTCAAAAATTGACTGAGTAAAGGCAGTTTATGTTCTGAAAAACACTTATTTTCGATTATTTTTGATGACGAAAAATTAAGTGTTTTTAATTTTTATCTAAAAAAATACTAAGGATGCATAAAAATTGTATTGAGATAAAAAATTCTTTATGACAAATCTTACAAAACAATTTTTTTGTTTTTGTGAATGACCAAAAAAAAAAAATTTATCAAGATTTTCGTGCGTGGACATTATTCTCCGCTGTATTGTAATAGGCGCATGCGCAGTTCAGTTGATACATTATGCTCCTCTGTATCGTAATACACAACATTACGCTGTTCTGAACTGTCGCATAAAAACGCGTAAATGCGCCGGAGTCGCACAATAGTATATTGAGCCCCGAGGCGAAGCCGAGGGGTTTTCAACTTTATATAAGGCACAAATGCCCGTTTTTTCTCGAGGTTTACATACTATTTTGTCCGGAAGTGGAGCGAAAGCGAGTTTTCGCGTTTGAAAGTATACAAAGCGGGTTTAAAATAACTAATATTCTGTTGGTTGCTATATGTTATCTGCCATTTTTGTGAGATAGATGTAGCTAAAAAATTATTGTAAAATAGATTGATTTTTATATTTGATAGTTTACAAATTTGGCCATATGTGCCACCACATCGTTCGTCGTACCTCGAACGTTGTCGATCCTCCCCGCTTTACAGACTTGGAATCGCTTGGTTTAGCGCCGCTGCCGGACAAAAAAAATTATTTTCTCCCTTCATATTATTTCTTAATTATTGAAGATTCTTACTCATTTTAAACTGACCTAAATGAAATAAATTGAGCATAATTGATTCAAAACCTCCTTTCTTTGTACATTGTTAATTTTTATTCTGATACAAATTCTATTTAATTTAATTCAAGTAATATTTTGAATTACACATTCTTTAAATTATATTATATGAGATCAAGTTCAAACGTATTCGCCTCTGTGTTAATTTCATAGGGTATTCACCTTCGCACCCTGTCCATGACTGCACGTGTTACCACGACACTAAATGTACGATTCAGCTGAGTATTGTTAAGTAGTCCGCTGATTGTTGACGTGTAATGCACGTCAACATGCAATGTTCATTCTTTCACCTTACAAAAAATTATAATATTGAAATAAAATTAATGCACGTGGTGGCAAATAATTTTTGACAAAACTACACGATAATTTTACAAGGAATTCCCGTCTCACCAACACAAATACGGAAGAAAATCGTGCAGAGAACGGCCACAGGGTGTAAAATTTTACAACTTTTTGACCAACAATTTTCCCATTTCATGAAAGCTTCTTATTTAACAACCTTCGGGTCGCTCTTCGGGCAGCAGTTAAAACATCACGCTTTTTATATCATTTTATTCAAGACTCTCGTGCTTCAAAAACATCAATACGAAACAATTCTGATTCAATTCTCCTATTCGGAAATCTTAAGGTAGTACTACCTTTAACGAGAGCCAAAAGTTTTGCGCATTCCGTGCGGGAAAACCCTAGTACTGCTGCGATATCACCAGTGTAATAATTTTGGCTGAAGCTGTACACACGGATAAGCGCGCACACTTAGCGAAATCAGCTGCTCGAAAGCTGGCAACATCGCGCGATAAATCAAAAATTTTAAGTTAAAAGCTCGATACGCCTTTCTCAGTTGCACACATTTTGCTATTTCGTACTTTCTCTCTCGCTCAGCCGTGACGTTGCCGCTCACTCGGCTCATTTATTTAGTGCTCTTTATTGAAGTCGATTTCAAAAATTTTAAAGCGTTACTCGAACTACAATAAGACAAAGTTATCCGCTCACTCGGCTCATTTATTTAGTGCTCTTTATTGAAGTCGATTTCAAAAATTTTAAAGCGTTACTCGAACTACAATAAGACAAAGTTATCCAAATTAGTCTCTTGTAAAATTGTGTAGCTTCCTGAATATCCCTTAAACGGACAAAACAGTTAATCTCCAAAAATTATTTTTAAAATGAAAATTTCACTCTTTAATTTATCAGGACACAAGTCTCCATATGAGATAGGATACTTTTCTTATAGGTGGCCTCGCAGACAATTTGAAACTCTTAATCGTTGAAACAAATTAATATTTTCCAAAAAATTTAAGAATCTTTCTCTGGAAGAAGAGAGATGGGAAAAGTTCCCCAGCACGGATTCGGCTCATATTTAAGTGATAAGTGTCTACTAGCGTTAAAATAATTTATGCTTAATATCAGCTCTAAAAAATAACTTTTTTAGAAGTTACTATCGAAAATACAATAATCGAAACATCACTTTTTCGGAAAAATGACTGAACCGATTACAACGAAAAAAAAAATGTTATGAGGATAGGTAGGACAATCTTAGAAAAAAATTTCAGATGAATTCCGTAAACGATAAGAGATAGAAACAAACATTTTAATTTTCAAAAAATTTGTTTACTATGTTTTTCAACAAGGTCCACCTCCATCTTTTTTGTCGTAAAGTACTCAAACTCTGATCAGCAACATATATTTTCTACACAGCAATCAAAAGGGTACTTCATAGTAAAACAACTACTATTTGCCTACTTTTAGTAAAACTAAGATAATTCGAGTAAAGTGGTTTTTATTATTAGGGGTATAACTTTGCCTCCGCCGTTTTTTGATAGGCGGTTGCAGCGGTAAGTGCTGATCGAAATAGGCAGATCGAAAATGTCACACAGCAAGCTTGGATATCTCTCAACAGGGACGGATCTAGAAAAAAAATTTGGGGGGGGGTCCGATCGAAAAATTTAAAAATAAAAGATATTTCGGCTTTCACAAAACGTGACGTTAGAATTGTGTTAGACAAACTCGAATTTTTTCGCTAGTGAGATTTGAGGGAGTCTGATATTTCGGGGGGGGGGGGGGGTCCGGACCCCCAGGACCACCCCCCTGGATCCGTCCCTGTCTCTCAACATAACTACAGCACTACATTAGTAAATTTTTGTTTGCATCATAAAGTTATTCTCGATCGAAGATGTCACTTCTGGAGCAAAATTGTTGTCATTTGCGGTAAGTTTTGATTTTCTGCTTTTATTTGAATAAAACTGCGGCATAGGCTCATCGGATGCTCTCAAGTACTTACGGTGAGATTGCTTTCAGGGAAAGAACGTGTCGTGAGTGGTTTCAACGCTTCATGAGCGGTGATTTTGGTGTCTAGGACTGGCATGGCGGTAGAAAGCAGAAAATCTTCGAAGATTCCGAATTGGAGACATTACTTGCTAAAGACTCGTGTCAAACGCAAGAAGAATTGGCAGAATCATTGGGAGTGACTCAACAAGCCATTTCGAAACGATTCGAAGCCATGGGAATGTTTCAGAAGGGAGGAAATTTGTTTCCTTACGAGTTAAAGCCGAAAGGTGTTGAGCGGCGTTTATTTGCTTGTGAACAGCTACTTCAAATACATAATCGGAAGGGGTGTTGACATCGCATTGTGACCGGCAAAGAAAAATGGGTCTACTACGATAATACCGAACGCAGGAAATAATGGGGAATACCTGAACATGTCTCCATGTCGGCGGCCAGACCGAATATTCACGTTGCCAAGGTTATGCTCTGTTTTTGGTGGGACCAGCTCGGTGAGGTCGATTATGAGCTGTTAAAACTGAGTAAAACCATCAGAGGGGATCGGTATCGAATGCAATTGATGCGTTTAGGGGGAGCATTGAAGGAGAAATGGCCACGGTACCAAGAGAAACACGATAAAGTTATTCTCTAGCATGACAATGTTCGGCTACATGTCGCAAAACCGGCCAAGACATACTTGGAAACGCTGAATTGGGAGATAGTATTGGCCCTTCGTTCGCATGTGAAAGCACGTATTTCAGCGTCCAACAATTATTCATCATCCATGTTTCACCATGAATTACCCTTTAAGTTGCTGCGTCGAAAATATATGTTGCTGATCAGAGTTTGAGTATTTTGAGACAAAAAGATGGTGGTGGCCCTCGTTGAAAAAAAAAAGTAAACAAATTTTTGGATAATTAAAATTTTTTTTTGTAACCCTTTTAATTTACGGAATTTATCTGGAATTTTTTTCTAAGATTGCCCTACCTATGCTGATAACATTTTTTTTTTCTTCTTTGAAATCGGTTCAGTCGTTTTCCAGAAAAAGTAATGTTTCGATTTTTGTATTTTCGATAACTTCTAAAAAAGTGATTTTTCAAAGCTGATACTGATACTGATATTCTGGCAAAAATCTTTTTTTTTCTTATTTGTTAAGGGGGTATTCTACCCGAGATGGTCCGAAAAATCGAATTATTTTTTAAAAATATTTATGACGTAGACAACGAGTTTTACGAGAAAGAAGAGGGGGCAATTTATGGTCCTGGAATAGCTGACTGACCGTGAGTTATATCATTTGTATGTACCGTGATTGCAAATCTTCAAACTCGTTTTTTTGAAAACCATTTTTTTCGAAACTGCGGACACGATAACTCAAAAACTATTAATGCAATTGACTTGAAGTTTTTTGAGCTTACTTAGAAAATGTAGAGTTTTGGCCGAAACTAGGATAATTCCTGAAGCATTTGTTTAAATAATGTTTTTAATGCAAAATACAAACAAAAACAGGGCAAAAATCATCATATTTCTTTAAAAGTGGGAAAAAATTAAAAACATGTTTATTTTTATTATTCCCTAGTTCAGGCGATAGCGGGAAGTGTAATTGCTATAAAATGAGTTAAAATTTGTGTTTCAGAATCTTTGAACGGAGGATATCGTGTCCGCAAGGGGGCAACTTTTTTCCGCAGGTTCAAGTTCAAGGCGCCGAAAAAACTATATTTTTAAAGATTTTTTCAAAAGTGAAAAAAATTTCATTGTCCATATCCTGGAGAATAACTTACGAAAAATTGCGAATAAAAATATTGAAAAGTTTTTTTTCACAACGATTTGAAAACATCGATATTTCGGACCGACTCGGGTAGAATACCCCCTTAATTCATGTCAATAGAATAAAATACCTTTTTATTACGTATAAGCGATAACTATCAAATTACTTTCATAAGATAATTTTCTCTTTTATTTGTATTCGTTGCTCAGAACCATATTACCAAAGCGTTAAAAACAAAAGAATGTCTTGCGAAAAATAAAAATTAATAGCTTCAACAGAATAATTTCATATCCTAATCTAAAAATAATAAATTGATTTTTATATATGAACAAGCGGACCAATGTTCTACCTGTACAGAACCTATATTTGAAATTCTAAAGACCACATTAGAAAAAAAATTGAAAAAAATATTTCTATATGAAGAAACCAACATTTTCTTTTACAGACTTAAAAATAATGTTTTGAACGTTTCTTTGCGGATCAGGATAATGACCTTGTAAAAAAGAACCCTATCGAAAGGTACTGCTGTACAAGTTTTAAACGAAATAAGCATGCAATACGATTTTTCTGAACCTTTGTATGTTGTAAAGTCACTTTGAAAACATCAGGAACTGCCGCCGTTCAAGGTAACTTCTAAAATTTTCAAAAATAAAATAACATTTTATTGTATAGGGGAACCAGTCGCTCAAAAGAAATCTGCAAAACAGAATGCAGCAACTAAAATTTTAGAAATTCTTTCAACACAGTATACTTTTTCAGAAGAATTTTTAGTCTTTCTCAAAGTCAAATACAAAAATATTTTTGATCAATGAAAATAATGATTAAAAAAATCCTGGAAAAGTGGAAGAATGCATGTGAAAAGTGTTTCCAACACAGCCATCTAGCTGCGAGCTGCCGCAATCCATTAAGAAATAAAAAATACAAATAAGGAAATTAGCATGAAGTGTACGTTGCGTTTGAAACTAGTACCCTGTAGTAACCGCTGCATCCTCTTGAAAATCAATATGCGGTATTGTTATTGGATCTATAACTTTATTCTTGCAGTTTTTTTTCAAAATTTGAACGTTTATTTCGTTATTGAAAAAATACGTGTATTTAATGGTGTACTAAATATTAATTAATAATTATCTTATATATATATCAATAATCATAATTATAATAATTAATTAATTATATTAATTTGAAAAAATATTTTATAAATAATTTATGAAAAAAGTTGATTTATTTTTACTTGAGTAAGGTTCAAAAACACCAGTGAAGACACTTACTTTCACAAGCTCTGAATAACTCTTGCAGTCACTATACAGGGTGGCCCATTTTAATCGCCCCACCTAATTTTCTCGGAATCTATACCAGATACAGAAAAATGTTTCGGATAAAAGTTGAAGGGGTCAGAGGAGGTCACCTAATGGTATCAACGACCTTTACCTTGAACTTAGGTTTCAAGGTCATTTTAAGGTCAAAGTGATTTTTTCTAATACAAACCTCTATTTTTGACGCCGGATTTGGAAAGAGCGAAAAATTTTACGTATAAGAGCTTCTATTGGTCAAGTTCGTTTCAAGGTGATATGAACGTAAAATAGGCGAAAATCAGTTAAATTCTATTGATTCAAAGTGTGAATATTCTATCGTGTATTATTGATGTCGAATAAATTTCCAAAGGTCGGTCAACTGGCCAAGCATGAACAACCTTGGCTTTTTGAAGGTCAGGAGCTTCCTATTTTTTGCGCTACCCGGAAACATTTACATTTTGAATTAATATAATGTAACTTATTTTCGCCTATTTGACCTTTATATTACCTTAACTCGACCTTGACAAATAGAACATCCTATACGTAAAACTTTCCGCTCTTTCCAAATCCGGCGTCAAAAATAGAGATTTTAGTATTTTTGTTATGAATAGTAAGTATCTCTTATTTTAATATATCCAAACAACTTTTTCATAGCGCCTCCTTTGAAAATCCGATTTGCTGTACCTGTAGAGCGGGTTGAAACTGCGATTTTCAACCCTAAGGTTGAAAGTCGCTGTTTCAACCCGCTCCACAGTTACAGCCAATCAGATTCTCAAAAGAGTTGCTATTCTATTTTATGTGACTTCGGTGCGTATACGAGTTTTTATGCGTACACTGGAATCTAAACTAGTATTGTAGTTGTTTGCGGCGCTAGTCATTACACTTGATATGTCACGACTAGTCCCGGCCATTTTGATTTTATCTATCTTGTGTAGTAGTAATGGATTTTAGTAGACGCATGCGCAGTTCAAATGTACAAGGCTTTGCCAGTTAGATGCTAACGCTGTACGAAGAAGAAGAAGAATAAGAAGGATTGAGCTTCGTTTCATGGCTATGGGTGCATGCGCAGTTCAATTTTTACATTTCATTCCTTTCTGGCGAAATGTACTACATTGCGCTACTGTTAACTGTAGCGAAAAACGAGTTTGCGCGGCGGTGGCACATAAAATAGTATACATTACTCGAAACAAAACACAGCGAAAACATTTCGTGTGAATGCAGCCCTCGTTTCACTCGGGCAGCAAACTTCACACTCATGCAATCGCCCTGTTTCGCCCCTTGTAATGTAATATACTATTGGACGAGGAATATGGTTAGAAAAGTATTACGAAGCAGAAAAGATAAACAAGTGCAAAGTCAATTATCGAGTTCCCAATTGCCAATTTACTTATTACTATTAACAAGTAAAAGTTTTAACCATTTCCTTAGAACTATTTTTATTGAAATCGAAAAAAAATTATAATCTGTCCAGAAATCTTATGACATCTTTACATTGCATGCGTTTGAGTCTCGCAGAAATCATTTACTTTAATATTTTCGTGAGCCTTGTAATTAATTTTCAAAATATTTTCGTATATTTAAGGAATTGTCTACATTTCAGAAATGATTTTAGAGGTTATGCGTCAATTTGTTAGCTGAATACCTTCGACAGATACAAGTGTTATAAATTAATTAAAATTATACTTATCATTAAATACACGTATTTTTTCAATAACTAAAACCTTTATCGGAACACACGAGAATATACGATAAATAACATAAGCAATAAATCGATGAGCGTCCCAAAGATCTACATGGGTTATAGATGTTACGTCCCGAGCTAAGGCGAGGGTAAGTTGGGAAAATTAGGAAAAGGGAGGAAAGTTTGCTGATTAAATCAGAGTGGTTCACAGTAATAACCGCAATGTCGATGACCATTCTTGCTGACAGTCGCGTAAACTCGTGAACTCGTGGCTAGTTCTCACGCAGGTCATACTATCGTGATCAAAGTCCATTGACGCTCGATGCGGTACATCTTTCTCTCGTCTTTTCAGCTATGTTACCTAATAAATATATGTTGACAGGTCGGTGCAATTGTACTATGTTATAATTGCACTGACTCATCTATTATTTTATAACTTGGTTTATATTCTTACAGTATTTATGAAATACATGAATTTTTGGTGTTAATATTCTAAAATATTATTCAAGCTAATTTGCGGATCCCCAATAATGTGATTGATATTATTGATTGATTATCCATTATTGGTTATCGCTGATTATTATGTGCTATTGTTTGATTATTATTACCAATCATTTAATGGCTGTTCTTAACAATAATGAATATTATTGTTATTTTTGTTAAATAATTATTAATTTTTATTGGCTTGGTTTTCTACATTACCGACGGTAGGGTAGTTTTCCTATTTTATGCAACTCAACTGCCTTGTCGATCTCGGGTAATTATCCTATCGAGAAGTAGTTATCATCGCAGTGATGTGATTTACGTTCGTCAATCGCCTGGTTGGATGCTCGGTTGCCTTGCGGTAGGCGCGATTTTAAATTTTGTTCATTTTTGCGGGATGTAACATAGACAACATGGCGCCCATGGCATGCCGAGTTTTCCGCTCATCTGCCGCGCAGTGACGTCATGAGTTAACCAAGAGAACTAGAATCTAGACCTTAGTGCTAGAAACAAGCTTTGCGAACTTCTTCTTTCAAGCTAACAATATCTTCCTTATGTTCTAAGACATGTAGGGATTTTTTTAAGCAAAATGCACTCACAACTAGCCATACTTGAGTATTGTTTTTAGTTGAAGACTTATAAAGACTTCTTTCAAGACGATTATCGTGATTGATTTTAGTCATCGGTCATCGATTTACTCATCAAAAAGCAATAACATATTTAATAAAGCAGAAATCATAAAATAATATGTGTAATGTGGACTTCCAGGATAATCCTGGAAGTAACAAAATGTTCCTGAACTACACAATGCACATGATGTGTTGTCCCTGAAGTACACGCAGGACAAACATATATGTGTATGTGTATGCGTATTTACCTATATATAACTTAAATCGTGCGGTTTTCTAAGAGATGGCGTAAGTTGATTATTATTCCATCGTTACAATACTCCGAACATGCGTTGGAAAGCTACTGTTATTGTGCGTCTCTTTCAGTATGTTTCATTCATTTTAAGTGTAAACAACAATAATTTTTTTTCACTCAAATATGTCGAACTTTGTGCCTGAAAAAGTGTTTTTGCGGGGAGTTCATCTTCATTACTTTAATATGAAGAAAACTGCTGCCGAAAGTCATCGTATTTTGGTGGAAGTTTATGGTGAACATACTTTAACTGAGCGAACGTGCCAAAAGTGGTTTGCATGGTTTAAAAGTGGTGATTTTGGCTTGGAAGACAAAGAACGTCCTGGGCAGCCAGAAAAGTTTGAAGATGAAGAACTGGAAGCATTACTCGTTGAAGATTGTTGGCAAACACAAGAAGAGCTCGCAGAATCTTTGGGAGTCACTCAAGCAGCCATTTCAAAACGTTTAAAAGCAGCCGGATACATTCCAAAGCAAGGAAATTGGGTTCCACATGAACTCAAGCCGGGAGGCGTTGAAAGGCGGTATTGCATGTCCGAAATGTAGCTAGAACGCCATAAAAAAAAGTCATTTTTGCATCGGATTTTTACTGGTGATAAAAAATGGATCCATCACGACAACCCCAAGCGCAAAAAATCATATGTGAAACCCGGCCAACCAGCCAATCCAACGCAGAGCCGAATATCCATGGCGCGAAGATAATGCTCTGTATTTGGTGGGATCAGAAGGGTGTGCTGTATTATGAGCTGCTAAAACCTGGTGAAACCATCATTGGAGAACGCTACCGAACACAATTAATTTGTTTGAAGAGAGTAATAGCCGAAAAACGCCCGGAATATGCGACCAGACACCAGGCAATAATTTTCGATCATGACAACGCTCGGCCCCATGTTGCTATTCCGGTAAAGAACTATTTAAAAAACAGACTCTGGGTCCTTCTATTCGTTCAAAATTAAAGGTCGAGTCAGTGGCTGCGGAGTGCACAGAACTTATGCAACTAAAACCTCGAACACTCTAATGGCACGGGTTTTAACGCCCAGACAGATCGAGATAATTGATGTTCGTATTCGTGAACGTTGAAGTTATTCCTTACCCCGCGCTGTCAGCGGGATTTGGTGGACCCTATAGCTTCAGTATAGGAGGTACAGGGTGATCCAATACGATCTGGCTGGACAGTTTAGCAGTCATTATAACGCATCAAGTTTCGTTATTTCAACTAAATAACCTCACGCTCAACAATGTAATGACAGCCGAGCTCTATTTTGGAGTTCGTGAAAGTGTATGTGGTCGGGCTAGTTTTCCCGGGGTAAAGGGAATTACCCCGAACATTGTACAATAATGTACATGAAATATGTAGGAATAGAGAAATAAAGCAAGTATAAAAATTAAAAATTTATATAGAGAATAACAGAATAAGAGAAATCTGAAGAGAACGATGAGCGCAGATAAGTGGGATAAATAACGGAGAAATGAATCCCCAGGGGCTGAGGGATGGAAAGACGTCCTTCAGCTCCTGAAGGAGCAAAGTGCTAAAATGGAGAAGTTGGCCAGGGCTCTCAGTGTCATCCAGCAGGGTATGCTGAGAAATAACCCTGGCCATGTAAAGGACAGTGTAAACGAGGCCTCTGAGGTGTTGAGCGGAATGCTCAACACCCATAAATGCCTTCTAGAAAGCGGGGTGGAAATCCAGAAGAAGCTGGAATCCCACCCCGCCTCAAAAAAGATGGGTATCTTCCGGAGACTACGTTCTGCGTCCCTGGGAGATACCAACAAAAAGATGACAAAGGGGGAGAAGAGGGTTGTTCCTCCCCCCTCCCCCGAGGATCGGCTTCCGAAGATGCTATCAGGGTGTCGGCGAAGGACTGGAAGGACACTGGAAGAAGCAGAGCTTGGTCCTGCTGAGGAAGGGCAACAAACCTCTAGGGGATGCCTCATCGTATAGACCAATATGTTTATTGGATACGATGGGGAAACTTCTGGAGGAAATGATCCTACAAAGACTACAGGGTCACATGGTCGGCGAGAACGGTCTCTCGGAAAACCAGTTCGGCTTTCGGAAAGGCAGGTCCACAGTTGACGCCATCCAGGCAGTGGTGGACATCGCCACTAAAGCAAGAAGATGAACCGGTAAGCGTAAGGGATTCTGCGCGTTGATCAGCATTGACATACGCAATGCGTTCAATACCGCGAGATGGAACATCTGCATCGAGGCGATAGTGCGGAAAAAGGTTCCAGACTACCTGTTGCGAATGATAGATGGCTATCTGAGCGACAGGTGGGTGATATACGAGGGCGACAAATGGTCTCTCAAGGAAGAGATGACATGTGGCGCCCCTCAAGGGTCGCGGGTAGGTCCACTCGTTTGGAACGTCATGTACGACGATTTCCTGCGCATGGACCTGCCTGCTGGAACGAGCATCATCGGCTTCGCGGATGACGCACTTGGCGTGTGCGCTGCTGACGACGTCAAAATCCTGGAGCTGAGGATCAATGATAGTCTGTGGCGGGCAAAGCGTTGGTTAGATAGCAGATGCCTGAAAATGGCCCCTGAAACGACCGAGGCTTTGCTGGTCACAGACAGGAGATCCTTCAAATACCCGAGGATCGTTCTCGGGGAACATGAAATCAAGTGGAAAAAGAGCATTAAGTACCTGGGTGTGCAGTTTGATCGAAGGCTTAGCTTCGGCGAACACCTGCAGATCGCGACTGCCAAAGCCATCCAATGTGGGGCCGCCCTGACTCGGCTCATGCCCAACATTGGTGGTCCTAGGGAAGCTAAGAGAAGGCTAGTGGCGAGCGTGGTAAATTCGAAGCTGCTCTATGCAGCTCCGATCTGGACAAGTGCCCGTAACAACCATGCTATCCTGAAGAAGCTGTTCTCGGCACAGAGAGGTGTGGTGATGAGAATTGTCTCAGCATACCGAACTGTGTCGACGAGCGCTGTGCTGGTCCTGGCGATCGTCCCGCCAATAGATTTATTGGCGGAGGAAAGGCAGGAGACCTTTCAGCTTCGCAAAGAGCTTACCTGCGCCGACCAGCAGGAAATCGCTCGCACGAAGGAGGCCATCCGCAAGGATGGAAGGCGCAGAATCATCGAGAAATGGCAGACGAGATGGCATGGTGACCAAACCGGGAGATGGACACACCGTCTGATCCCGGAGCTAGCCACCTGGCTGGATAGAAAACAAGGTCAAGTCGACTTTTACCTGGCGCAAGCGCTTTCGGGCCATGGTTGCTTTAATGCGTACCTGAAGCGCTTCCAGAAAAGAGACGACGAGTCGTGCCGCTACTGCGGTTCCCTTGCGGAAAATGCAGAACACACACTCTTTGTCTGCGCCAGGTGGGGCGCGGAAACGGAGGCTGTCGGTCGGGCAGTGGGCGCACAACTCACTCCTGACACGATGGTCTCTCTCATGCTCCAGTGTGAACAGATATGGATGCCATTTTTCCTTCTCACCAAAAAAAAAAAAAAAAAAAAAAAAAGAGAAGGAAATCATAACATCACTGAGAACCGGTGTCGAACGCAATTGATGCGTTTGAGCCGAGCACTGCGCGAAAAACGGCTACAATACGAGCAGAGGCACGGAAAAGTGATTCTACAGCATGACAACGCTCAGCAGCACGTTGCCAAACCCGTTAAAACCTACCAGGAAACCCTCAAATTATGAAGTTCTACCCCAGCCGCCGTATTCCCCAGATATTGCACCGTCCAATTATTACTTGCACCAGTCGATGGCACATGGTCTGACTGATCAGCAGTTCCGCTCATATGAAGACATAGAAAAATGGCTTGATTTGCGGATAGCCTCAAAAGATGAACGCTTTTACCATAACGATATTCGAACTCTACCAGAAAGATGGGCAAAAGTTGTAGCTAACAATGGGCAATACTTTGAATGATTCATTTGTAACCATTTTTTCTCAATAAAATTTCATTTCCATCAAAAAAACAGCGGCAACTTAGTTGCGCACCTAATATTAACTTATTTTTCAAGTAAGTGCGCCGTCTGATTCCTTCCACATATACTTCATAAGATACACAAGCGGATAATTTATCATATTTATAGGCATACTTGCATTCTTTATACCTTCATATTATCCTGCAATACTTTGTACGGTTAACATGCAAAAATATAAGGTATAATCAAGTGGTTAAATGTTCTTTAAAGCTACTAAAATTAATTAAGTTTTGAAAATAATGTCATTTACCTGCAATTCTTGCCTCTCTGCAAGCTTCATACATGCCTTGCTTGATTTCTGAATTATCGTCCGCGATTGTTTCACCTACTGTCACGAAACGTTCAACAGCTAGGTTAACAGCCTGACCAACTCTTGCAAATGCTCTTAAGCTGTGGTCGGAATGAAGTAAATGATCTCTGTGTAAGATCAATGTAGATAACTGTAAAAAATTATAATATATTAGGTGTTCCCAGTAATAGTAATAAAAATATTGATTTTATTCGCCGTTCTGATACTTTGATAACAAAAATTTTGAAGGAAATTAAAATAAAAATTCATTCCAAAAAACTAATTCCTTCCATGGTAAGTCAACGTTTTGACCAAAGCTTCGATCCTTATCAAGACTATAAACATAATAAACAGAAGTATACAATGAGAGTGGTAGTTATAGTACAAGGATCATCACTTTTAACAGAATACAAATTATAGCTACCTTTAAAACTGCCAATTCAGCAAGACAATGTTGAGAAATCATATTCCGTACAGAATGACTTTTATAAACAAATTATTCATTCTAATTGAAATTGCCAGAAGATATCAATAGTTTGAAAATTCTTCATCATATAAATGATGTTAGATCAATTTCAGAGTTGAGGTTAGGTATTTTCTTAAACAATTTTTCCCTGTAAAAAGATAATTATTTTGAGGAAAAGTTTAGTCAGGATAAAAATAATAGATAAAAGTTTAAACATTTGAATAAATAGTGTTAAACTACTAGTATATACTTGCAGGAAACATTTTGGAAAAATTGGTCGATAAAATAGATTACCTTTACGGAGTAAACATGCTGACTCAATAAAAAATAATATTTACAAAATTTTCCAAATCATTTTAGTCGGTTATGTCGATAATTAGAAGAATGTATCACTCACCATGATAACCGAACTCTACCATATCGACCTTATCAACCTGTGATTTAGAATTAACATCATTTAAGACCAGATGGAATTTTCAATATATATTCGAAAAAAATTTCTGTGAAAAAAGGTACGCTTCCACTCCGCTAGATATCGAGCCCAGGACCTTTCGATTGCCGGTCGAATGCTCTATCACCTGAGCTACGGAGGATACACAAAACTTGTCTTACTATTATCGACATCATTATAATCATCGACATAATCGACTGAAATGATATGGAAAAATTTGTAGATAGTTCATGATATATCCGTGGCCAAATTGGCGTAAATAGATTCGGTGAGAAAAGTTTTGTGGAACCTCCGTAGCTCAGATGATAGAGCACTCGACCGGCAATCGAAAGGTCCTGTGCTCGATACCCAGCGGAGTGGAAGCATTCCTTGTTTCACAGAAAATTTTTTACAGAAGATAATATCTATTTTATCGATCAATTTTTCCAAAATGTTTCTTGCAAGTATATACTACTATTTTAACACTATTTATTTAAATCTATAAACATTTCTTTTTTATTTTTATCCTGACCAAACTTTTCCTCAAAATAATTATCCTTTTACAGGGAAAAATTGTTTTAAAAAATACCTAACCTCAACTCTGAAATTGATCTAACATTGTTGATGTAATGAAATTTTTCAAACTATTGATGTCTTATGGCAATTTTAATTGAAATGAATAATTTGTATATAAAAACCACTGTACTTTTTATAGTCTGTACTTATTTATAGTCTCGATAAGGATCGAAGCTTTGGTCAAAACATTGACTTACCATGGAATGAATTGATTTTTTGGAATAATATATATTTTTTTTTTCCTTTAACATCGTTGTTATGAAAATACCAGAAAGGCCAGTAAACTTAATACTTTAATACAATTATAATGTCTTCAAACTTTATACATATCGCCTATTCAAGTGCTGATATCTACGTTTTTGAAATATTTAACTAGTGATGGACGAATTTAACGAATTATTAAAGGTAAGGGTGTATTGAAACCTCTGCTTGCAGGCTCGTGCTCACATGAGAAAGAATGAACCCTAGTGATTCTACCCTAAAGTTGACGTTGAAAGGTGTTAAATCCCATAAATTCAATAAATTCAAATTCACGCCTGCAACAAGGCAAACCACCGGCATGCAACTAGTCAAATGACGAATGCAAAGGGTTTTCTAATAGGGACATAACAATTTTATCTATGAATAAAACACAGAAATATTTGAGATATTGAGTTCAAATTTATTGTGGGTGTAGTGTAAGCATTACATTTTATGAATGAAATTCGATATCGGTCATATGACCACCACGAGCCCGTTTACAGCGGTCGATTCTTTGGACCCAATTTTCCACCACTCTGGCACACATTTCGACCGGAACGTTGGCAATTTCGCGTTGGATGTTGTCTTTGAGGTCGTCTAAAGTTGCTGGCTTGTTGGCACCAAACAGTCACTTTTTGCGGATGCAACGGTGTCTCAAGAAGCATATTTGGGTTTGTTGCTGACCAATAATGCATATTTTCCTTATTAACAAAGCCATTCAGCCAGAAATGAGCTTCATCGCTGAAGATGATTTTTCGATGAAATTCTTTATTTTCTTCAAGCTTTGCTAGAGCCCAATTGGATAATAATTGTCTTGCCAACAGATCAATTAGCTAAAAGGAATTTCCCGAGGTTGACAAAGCAGTTATTCATACATTAATAATACGTAAAACCGGAGTATTGCCTCACGTCGGTAATGGAGTTAATTGATTTACGAAATATTAATAATTATTTAATGATGATTGATAATTCTAATATTCATTATTTTTAACAACACTTTTTAAATGTTTAAAATTAATAATTAATAATAGCTAACAATGATCAGTGATAAGTCGAATCATAATATAGAAATAAGATTACTAATTGCCAGTGTCAAAGTATAAAAATAATAAAATGATTTAGAGCTATATATATTGAGTAAAATATTGTAAAAGACAAGAGAATGAAGTACCCTATTGAATGCCGATAGACTTGGATCTTGATAGTATAACCTGCAGTTCAGTCAACAAGTCATACTGTCGTGATCGCGATCTGACCAGTAAAAAGTGCTCCAGGAAAAGAGATTTGTCTCTAATGAAGAAGTGATTGCCGAAACTGAGGCATATTTTGAGATAAAAGACAAATCATTCTACAAAAAAGGCATCGAAAATCTAGGAAAGCGTTGAAATGAATGTATTACGCTTGAAGGAAACTAAATTGATGAAAAAAGTCGAAATTCTCGAAAAAAATGTGTTTTTCTAAGTTAGACCGGAAACTTATTGAGTGATGTGTTAAGTCGTGTTCTGTGCTGTAGTAACTGCGGAAAACGTATGTAAACTGTGTTTAGCAAGCAACTTTGATTGCCTTATATGTTTCACTTACTATTTGACTAGCATTACTTAACTCCATCTCGGATTGTGTCGCTATCCTGCTACTAAGAAGGAGACCTATATGACAAAACCTTAACTACAGCTAGGATTTTTTCGTTATCCATCCCTTTTTGTTGCCTTCTCGATCTGAGGAGTAGCGTAAGTCTTATACATAGGTATCTCAAAACTTATTATTATAAATTCTATACAAAAATTTATTATCTAGTATAACTTGTAACGTTTCGATTCATCTCTTACCTATTTTTATGTCAATAAACTTTTCGATTCATACATTAAAAGAGAAAATCTTTAATAAAAGAAATTTTATGTTTGTGACGTAACATGCGATTCAAATGAAGAAATGACGATAATGGCGTCTTCATTACCGCGGGGTGATTTTAAGAAGAATGAACTTGTATCCTCGAAGATCTTGTTCCGACTGTATTTGTTGATTCGATTTGCCCTGGCTCGTAAGCTCGCAATAGGGAAGTTTGGTGGGACAGTTTTGATGAGCTTGAATATTTTAGGTGATGTGAAAACGATTTGAATTTAAAAATTTTGCTGATTAAAAAATCCATAGATTGAAGTTTACCTGTTGAAGTTTCACCTGTTCATTGCAATGTGAATTTTCGCTATCGTCATCGTTTTAATACTCTTTTGTTTTTTATTCAATTGACAACCCATAACCTCAATTATTGAAAAATCAGTAATAATAATAATAATAATAATAATGATGTCGCCCATGTGTCAGATGTCGCCCATGTGTCAGGGAGCGGCTCCTGCCCGGTCTTCCGGGAAGAGCTTCGGAGGTTGAGAGGCAGGAATTGAAGTTCCTGCAGCTCAACCTCGGAAGGGGGAGGGATGTCCAGGACCTCCTGATGCAGACTGCCAGGGAGAGGGGGGCCAATGTGCTGCTCATTAGTGAGCAGTACAAGTGGTCCGAAAACTCTGCTTGGTATCAGGATGCATCAAGGAGGGCCGGCATTCTTGTTTGTAACCCTGATTTGGGCGTCGGGGACGTCCTGGAGACCGTCGCGGGGTTCGTTTGGGTGGAGGTGGCGGGTGTGCGTGTGTACAGCTGCTACTTCTCCCCCGGCGATCCCTTCGATGTCTTTGAGACCCAGATCCTCCTCCTTGAGGAAAGCCTCAGTGACGCCATCGGGCGATCCCTCATAGGGGGTGACTTCAACAGTAAGTCGCCCGAGTGGGGTGAGGCCCGCCTAGATAGGAGGGGAATCTTGGTTGGCGAGATGGTCGCTAGGAACGACCTGATCGTCCTGAATCAGGGCGGGGATTTCACGTTCAGACGAGGAGCGGGAGGGTCAATAATTGACCTCACGATCGCCGCACCTCGCCTCGCTTCAAGGATAAGCGACTGGTCGGTCCTCGAGGTAATAACCTTGAGTGACCACCGGTGCATCGAATTTAGTCTAGAACAAGGGTGCCAAGCGGCGGAAAAGGGTAGGGGCGGCGAAGGAAGGAGCCCCTCCTGGAACACGAGACGACTCAGCAGGGAAAGACTTCGCGAACACCTCGAAGAAACCAGGCTCATGGATGAGCTTGGTTGGGTCTGCCCTGCTGGGTCGTACAAAGCTGCTGTGCGCTCGGTGAGGCAGAAGGTGGTCGCGGCTTGTGACTACTCGATGCCTCGCCGTAAGCGCAGGCAAGCCAAGGGTTAGATGTACTGGTGGAACGACCAGTTAGCAGCCCTACGTCGAGAATGCCTCGCAGCGCGGCGAACATTCACCCGTTCAAAGGGGGATGCTACACTGCACGAGGCATGGAAAGGGGCAAAAACAGCTTTGAGGCGAGGCATAAAGAAAAGCCGACTTCAATGCTAGAAAGACTTGATTGGTGAGGTCGAGAAGGATCCATGGGGTCTCGCCTTCAAAATAGTCACCAAGAGATTGGTGACTAGAAGAAAGATCCCGGGCCTGGATAATCCCGATCGAGTCAAGTACATTGTGCGAAGCTTGTTTCCACACGTGGAGCCGTTCCAAAGACAGGACCGAAGTTCCTGCGTGGTCCGGCGCGAATAACTCTTCACTCTCGAAGAACTAAAGAGAGCGGGTGGAAGGCTTAAGGCAAATACAGCGCCGGGTATCGACGGGGTGCCGAACGAGATCCTCAAAGAGGTGATCGGGGCATACCCGGAGATCCTCCTAGAAGCCTTTAACTCCTGTCTTCGGGATGGGAGGTTCTTCGCAGATTGGAAGAAGCAGAGGTTGGTCCTGCTGAGGAAGGGCAACAAACCTCTAGGGGTTGCTTCGTCGTATAGACTAATATGCTTATTGGATACGATGGGGAAGCTTCTGGAGGAGTTGATTCTACAGCGGCTTCAGGCTCTCTTGGTCGGGGAGAACGGGCTCTCGGAAAGCCAGTTCGGATTCAGGAAAGGCAGATCCACTGTGGACGCCATCCAGGCTGTGGTTAACATCGCCACAAATGCAAGAAAAGGAACTGGTAAGCGTAAGAGATTCTGTGCGTTGATTAGCATTGACATACGCAATGCGTTCAATACCGCGAGATGGGACATCTGCATCGAGGCGATGATGCGGAAAAAAGTTCCAGACTACCTGTTGCGAATGATGGATGACTATCCGAGCGACAGGTGGGTGATATACGAGGGCGACAAATGGTCTCTCAAAGAAGAGATGACATGTGGCGCTCCTCAAGGGTGGCGGGTGGGTCCACTCGTTTGGAACATCATGTATGATGACTTCCTGCGCATGGACCTGCCTGCTGGATCGAGCATCGTCGGCTTCGCGGATGACGCACTTGTCGTGTGCGATCTTGACCCGGCTTATGCCAAACATTGGTGGACCCAGGGAAGCGAAAAGATTGGTGGCCAGCGTGGTCCATTCAAAGCTGCTTTATGCAGCTCCGGTCTGGGCCAATGCATTGCAAAACCATGCTATCCAGAAGAAGCTGTTCTCGGCGCAGAGACTTGTCGCGCTGAGAATAGTTTCGGCATATAGAACTATCTCGACGAGTGCTGTGCTGGTCCTGGCGAGCGTCCCGCCAATAGATTTATTGGCGGAGGAAAGGCAGGAAACCTTTCAGCTTCGCAAGGAGCTTACCTGCACCGACCTGCAGGAAATCGCTCGCGCGAAGGAGGCCATCCGCAAGGATGGAAGGCGCAGACTCGTCGAGAAATGGCAGATGAGATGGCATGGTGAGCAGACAGGGAGATGGACCTACCGCCTGATCCCGGAGCTCGCCACCTGGCTGAACAGAATGCACGGGAAAGTCGGCTTTTACCTGGCGCAAGCGCTCTCGGGCCATGGCTGTTTTAACGCGTACGTGAGGCGCTTTAAGAAAATAGACGAGGAGACGTGTCGCTACTGCGATTCTCCGGTGGATAACGCGGAGCACGCACTCTTCGTCTGCGCAAAATGGGGTGTGGCTAGGGGGGTCCTCGGTCAGGCGGTGGGTTCCGAACTTACTCCTGACACGATGGTCCCCCTCATGCTCCAGTCTGAACGGTTCTGGACGCTCATCGAGTCATTCGTCACACTTGTGATGAAGACGAGAGAACTTGATGGGCGTCGAGAGCGAAACAACGGGGAGGGCCAGTAGAAATCGCGTCGGGGCCTGCACCCGCGGCCCTGCGTCTCGGGTAGACTTGGCTGTCCGCGTCGTTCGGGGGTGGAATCTGTATGTTTTCTCTCCTGGGTGGCGCGGCTAGTCGGCTTGCCTAGTGGGCGTGTGGCCGCGGATGCAGGTTCCGAGCGAACGGATGACGGAGGAGTCGTACGCGACTTTAAATGAACCAACCACCCGTGAAGTATAAAGCCGAAAGGCGGTTCCGCGGGTGGTGTATTGGTTCGAGAGAGGGGGTTTTTTGGTCTTAACAGGTATGCCTAGACCCGCCCTAGGAGAGTCCTGTACAACGTCTATAAAAGATTTTGCCATTTTTCCTCCTCGCCAAAAAAAATAAAATAAAAAAAAAATAAAAAAAATAATAATAATAATAATAATAAACTATCATTGATTTTTCAATAATTGATAGTTTATTATTATTATTTAATGGATTGGTTGTCGATATTTAATTGCATGATCAACCCTTGGTTGACTATTTGTGGTAAAGCGTATTTTGTTCACTTTCTACAATTGTGGAAACTACTCTTTTTTTATTTTGATCACGATATTTACTGTCGATCAGGTAAATTCATTGGAGTATAATTATTATTCATACTCATATTAGTCAGTTAGTAGATAAGGATTGCAAAGGAATTAACTGCCTCGCGCGAGCGAACGAGATACCTGATCCATGTTATACGTGAGTCACAGCGGTCAGAGTCCATATCATACACAAATTTCTACGGGCAGAAAGGTGTGTTCGCCAGCGTATAAGTCTATTCGCTCTTGAGTCTTTCTTCTTCTGCCTTTTCAACTTCGTTTTCCTGTTACAATAGTGATTTTTTATAATTCAAGTAGATCCCTAAAATGTGGTTTTAATTTGAAAATTACAATGATGCCCTGAGTTTCGAATTCATTTTCAGGTATGAATATACATATACAAACAATATGAGTTTAACATTAACATCCGAATTTGATTCTCTCAACCAACCTTTTAAAATAGCCATGATTCAGTCCGAGGCAGGGATAAGCCACACCAGTAGTCTTGTCAAAGTGCTTGGGTTACGGGCGCTTTAAAACTGGATTTACCTATTTTCTTATTAATGTGTATTATTCAAATTTAAATATTTAAACCAATATTTTTTCTATTTTAAAGCGCTCCTAACAAATTACTCAGGAAAATTCTGGTTTTTGTCCTCGAAAACTGAGGATTGCGAGAACAAAATTCGGATTCCACTTAAATACGTAATTTCGCCGTTATTATTAATGTAATCATCTAAAGTTCAGTATATATATAAGCATATAGAATATATATAAGTTGAGTATATATCAGTGGAGGCGCTGAAGCTACGTCAAGGTCTACTCCACTTTTTTAAAGGGAACCATGTATTTTTTTCGATGATATTATTACCGATTTTAAGACAAATTCAGCGACCTACAACACAAGGTCATTCTAGTAAAAATAGTCGGCAATTGGGACATATTGGAATAATCACTTTCAAAGGATCCACTAACCTTGGTTTGGGTCTACCTACAGAAGATGCTCGAAGTGATGACCCTCGACTTGTAAGCACTTGTTAATTCGCTGATAAAAAGACCGTCTAACTTCAGCCAACATTTGTGGTGTAATTTCAGTACATGCTCGGCGTATTCTTTCTTTCATATCGTCAGGCCTGGTAGGTGCTACCGTCATTACGCGTTCTTTGACAAAACCCCATGAAAAGTAATCTGGTGATTTTAGATCTGGCGAACGAGGTGGCCAAGCTACAGGGCCACCTCGTCCTATCCACTTTTCGTCAAAAATCTCATTTATCACTTGTCTTCAACACAGAGCATAATGGGGTGGTGCACCGTCGTGTTGCATCCACATGTTTATGCGAACATGCAAGGGCACGTCTTCCATTAATTGAGACAGTACATTTTGCAGAAAGTTTGCGTAAACTTGCCCAGTCAAGAGACCTTCAAAAAAATATGAACCAATGACGTGATCGCCGACAATGCCGCACCAACAATTAACGGACTACGGATGTTGAAATGGTACAGTTCTCATCCATCGAGGATTGTCATTTTCCCAATAATGAATATTATGCCTATTCACATTTCTTGTATTTGCGAAGTTAGCTTCATCAGAAAAAAGCACATGACTCAAAAATAAGACATCTGTGCGCATTTTTCTACGAATCTAATTTCAGAAATTAACGCGTTTTAGGAAATCATTGCCTTAAAAATCCTGATGTAATGACATACGATACAGAAAATGCATACTTCCCGCCGATGTCTACAATACCCTATCGATGTGTATTATCATGGGTATCCTAAGAAATGAAAAGAAATGAAAATGATTTTTCGACACACAATCAGAATCTCACTTCACGTAGGTTGAAGATTCTGAATTGGAAATCGAAGTGGTAATTTCGCTCCCACCCACATTTAATGACTCATGTTGGGTGTTAAAGGAGTGGTGGATTGAGACACACCGATTATTGAATTTACTGCATTTGGGCCGTAGTTGGTATAGACATACGATCGGAAACAATAAATTAACATTTCCATGAGAATTGTACCTATTGTATTCCTCGTGGATCAGGGCTGCTTGTTTCTGGTGGTTTTAACGATACAGGCTGATGTCTAGAAACTGCTGCTCTATATCACACAGATCTTTCTCGCTATTTCTATAATATTGATCTTCATCTGAGACCTTCCCTCAGTCGATCAAAGGGTCTTGTGACTTTGGTATAAATTGCTGTCCCTGAAACAAAGCCGGGAAGAGTTTTGAGATGTTGAGGTGCAGGTGAGGCGTGTAGATTACCTCGAATGCGCCTATTCTGTCCTCCAGCGCGGGAAACGTCATTTTATTGGACTTAAGGCTACACTCCGGTGAAAGCTGTATTTATCAAACTCCCGCTAGTTGCACCTGTATGTCCGGGCGAGTTGAACAACTGATCCTGGCTGCTCAAAGGTCTTCAATAGGGCTGATTAGTGTATGAAATTTGAATATCGGAGAGCTCCAAAGCTTTTGGCCCAGGGTGGCGTAACAGTTTGCTTTCGCAAGTTTCGTGTTTTAACATTTCGTAGATTGGTGAGCCTCCCGAGCAGAGATGGTAGTTTTTCAGCTCTTTACATCTTGCTCTATCTTCGCTGCTCATCGGAGTATACGTTCGCTTGTACTGGTTCACAAAGAGGTACGGCAATGTGGGACGAATGTATGCTTTTGTTATACGATGTTCGAAAATGTTCTGATCCACAGGAACCGGATGGAGCTCGTACATGGCATACACATTACACAGTGTGACCTGTAAATAACCGAACTTTTAATTGAAATCATTGAACACGTAGCGCCATCTATTAAACGTTAGCAGCGCTAGAAAGGTACATTTTTCTTCTCTCAAGCGCAACCAAGTTCAAGCAAATCAATTGTAAGGTCACAAAATTACGCACGTTTTAATGATAGTAGCTTTGGTGGTTATGTCGTAAAAACATATTGAAACAAAGAGCAAATATTAAATTTTGTTTTAAACTATGTAAAAAATTTGCTGGGACTCGCGAATTATTAAAAAAAAGCTATCGATGCAAATTTCACTGTGAGAATGCTGGCAGAAAAATTAAATTTATTTTAATGTACAATCTACACAATATTAACTGAAGATTTGTGTAAAAGAAAGGTCTTTGCACGTTTTGTTCCACATCAGTTAAATGCACCACCTCACAAGACCAAAAAAGTCAACGAATTTTTGATGAAAAAACAGATTTGTGTCATCGACCACCCTCGGTATTCGCCTGATCTATCACCGTGTGACTATTTTCTGTTCCCAAAACTAAAAACTGTAATGTAAGGAGCTTTTTACGATGACGTTCCAACCATTCAAGCAGCTGTGACACAGGTGCTAAAGAACATCCCAAAAACTGAGTTTAAAAAGTCTATGGATAAATTGATTCATCGTTCCAGCCAATAAAAAAAACATCAGAAAAGTAAATCATTAAATAAGTAAATTATACAATAGATGATCAAGTTATTGTGATAACTTACAAAATTTTCATTAATTGAATTTTACGTAGTCACTGAGGTCCCTTTTCACAGAGCCTTACATATAACGTATAATATAACTGTGTATTATTTATTACCTTTATTTCAATAAATCGATAAGTATTAAATTATCCAATGAATTATAAAATTATTTCTTTCAACATTTCTTAAAATTAATTAGTTGAGTTTGCGACTAGTGATTCTCCTATAATGTAGGCGGTGGCAGAAATTTCAAACTCAACTAATTAATTTGATATCATTTACTGCCGCAAGGCTGAGCCACTAGGCGATATAAGGAGATCTTCCTGTGGAAAAGGAGATGTCGGACGCCTGTGTTGCTTAGTGGTTAGAGCAGTCGACCGGCAATCAAAAGACCTGGGCTCGAATTTCAGCGTAGTCGAAAGCGTCTTTTTTTACACACGAAGATTTTCAAAATTCTTTAATATTTGAATTTATTGGCATTATTTGCGATATAAGAGTTCGAAATTGTCTACGAGGACACCTGTCGGCAACGTATCCTATCTGATACGCGACTAGAGATGCTCCGATAATACATAGCCCCATCTAAGGAGTAGCAGAATGAATCAACATCTTTCGACCCAAGGCCTAGCAAAATGGACCTGGATTTTAACATCAATCCCAGCCACTCCAATGTAGTACGAAATTCAACCACTGAGAAACATATCTGAATTTTTCTAGACGCCAAACTGAAACCTACGTGTACTACTATCAGGATCTGTTTACATAGACCATAAACTCTTTTTTGCGGATAAAGAATTTCTTTAAAAATTTTTTTTAAAATTAACAAATACCAGAGAAAATTTATTCTTTGATAACAATATTAATATTGACCAACAGTAACTTTAACATCACACATCCAGTGATATTAATATTATTACAATAATTATTATTACTTTTATTAATATAATTATTAATATAAAATAAACCGTGTACATAAATTTTTTGTTTTTCTTTTTAACAGTTACTCTTTCGTGCAATTGCATGAAGTCACATTAAATTAAATTAAACAAGCGAATTATACGATGAATTTAGCGACACTACTGAACCGAAAAAACAAAAAACGGCCACAAAAGTCGTTCTTTCTGGGAGGACCGTACTTTCGGCTAGGAGATCAAGAAAAAATATTTTTCATAAGAAAGGGAAAACTTTTAGGTGCCTTTTTTCACAACGTAGTTTATACTGTCACGTCCTGCGACGTATTTGAATGTAGCATAGGCACAGGTTAGGTGCGGGGAAAAATCTGGGTAAATTACAAAAGAGAGATAAAACCACCTATGAAAAAGAAAGGTATAACTACGTTACACAGAGCGGGATACTGCGCAATGCATGAAGTCACATTAAATTAAATTAAACAAGCGAATTATACGATGAATTTAGCGACACTACTGAACCGAAAAAACAAAAAACGGCCACAAAAGTCGTTCTTTCTGGGAGGACCGTACTTTCGGCTAGGAGATCAAGAAAAAATATTTTTCATAAGAAAGGGAAAACTTTTAGGTGCCTTTTTTCACAACGTAGTTTATACTGTCACGTCCTGCGACGTATTTGAATGTAGCATAGGCACAGGTTAGGTGCGGGGAAAAAATCTGGGTAAATTACAAAAGAGAGATAAAACCACCTATGAAAAAGAAAGGTATAACTACGTTACACAGAGCGGGATACTGCGCAATGCATGAAGTCACATTAAATTAAATTAAACAAGCGAATTATACGATGAATTTAGCGACACTACTGAACCGAAAAAACAAAAAACGGCCACAAAAGTCGTTCTTTCTGGGAGGACCGTACTTTCGGCTAGGAGATCAAGAAAAAATATTTTTCATAAGAAAGGGAAAACTTTTAGGTGCCTTTTTTCACAACGTAGTTTATACTGTCACGTCCTGCGACGTATTTGAATGTAGCATAGGCACAGGTTAGGTGCGGGGAAAAATCTGGGTAAATTACAAAAGAGAGATAAAACCACCTATGAAAAAGAAAGGTATAACTACGTTACACAGAGCGGGATACTGCGCAATGCATGAAGTCACCTAAAAATAAAATATAATGAGGACACGCCACCAAGGGTAAAGCTACTCTTGTGAGCAGAATTAAGTGCGGCAAATGTGTAAAAACTTAAAAAGAATCACAGCCTGAAGTACACGTTTAGTGTAGACTCAGTGTCAAGAAGAATAGTCGTTGTGTCCTTGTCACACCTGTGAAATATTCACTCCGTCGCAGTCACACCTGTGGAAATCGCATCTCAGTCACACCTGTGAGGATTACTTAGGGGAACTTAAAGAAGTCATAAGGTACCCCCCCCCCCCACACACACCTCTCTCTCCATCCATCGCCTCCCCATCCCTCTCTCTTGTTTTGTTATTTTTACCAATTATATTGTTTTAGATTATTAATGTAAATAATAAAAACTAACGCGTGAATATCTGTATGAATTAATATAATCGTACATTTTGGTTTGTATAAATTCTAAACTATACTATATTATGTTTCATATATGGCGTGTTCTATGGCAAATCGGACGGGTTCAGGACTCCATGTTTCCAATTAACTTTAAATTTTAAGGATTGGTAGACTAACATAAATAATGAAGAAACCAAAGATTTGAGATTATTTCATGCATTATTTAAAAAGTTATGGGATAAACGAAAAAAAAATATTTTTGTTATTTTTTAATTATTTAAAATCTGAAAATAGGAAAAATTCTGAAAAAAATTACACAAACGTATCATTAGATGGCCGATGTAGCAGTATTTTTTGGAAAAATTTTTACTCCAAATTTAATGATAAAAAAAATGTTTTTTTCAAACAAAATGATTTTTTGAAAAAACGCCATCTTTGAAAAATCTCAAAAAATTCATAGTGATAGCCGCAAGTATTACGCAAATTTTAGGTATATAATTAAGGTGCGCACTCAAAAATTGTGCGAAATATGAATTCTTTTGTAAAGTGATTCGCGTGGAATCACGATCTTCGATCGACGGCGTCTGGAACAAGTTCCACTAATGTTCTATTACTATCTGCTTTTTCGAGAACGTTAATATCAAAAAGTGATGGGAAGTGATTATTAATTGTTTAATTATCGCTTTATACGCATAACATATGAATAATGTAATGAGTTTTATAATTATACATAAATTATCAAAAAAATAATTTTTTTTATCATCATGAAAATAAATTAGTTGGTAACAAATCCACGAGAGTTTATTTTCAAAGAGCAGTTGACATGATTCGACAAAAAAGTAAACATTGTTGTAATCCATACAAAAACAATAACCGTAAGTGAATATTACGTGATTTTTCACTCTCGATACAAATAGAAATATAGTGAAATCATCACGTGCTCATCTATAAATAATTTATCAAGCATCAGCTTAAAAATCATTTCACCCTTAATAGATTATACTGGCAGATTCAAGTGAAAGCAGTTTAAGGGCATTCCCAGAGCATTTTCTCAATAAATTCAAAGATGTCAAAAAAACTGCTCTCCTTTGCAACACATACAGGATAAGAGTCATAAAAGATGATGTTTTAGAAGAAGGATAGAAAATAATAAGATTTGTTCCTTCTAGCATTTATGTTTTCTTTCTTAATTGTTAAAATTACCAGAAATCGGTGAATGACATCCGCAAAATCTTCCTTCTCGCGGCCTCCAGGTACCATTCGGCTCCAAAAATCTCTCGAAGAGAATAATATTGACGAAAAATCAGAGTCCTTGAGATTTATCACATTCTCATTAACGTACAATTCAAAAAATTACTCTTCATACTTTCTGACGTAAAAAATTTGTTCGTGGATTTTTTACCAACTAATTTATTTTCATGATAATAAAAAAAATTATTTTTTTGATAATTTATGTATAATTATAAAACTCATTACAATATTCATATGTTATGAGTATAAAGCGATAATTAAACAATCTCGAAAAAGCAGATAGTAATAGAACATTAGTGGAACTTGCGCCCGACGTCGTCGATCGAAGATCGTGATTCCACGCACATCACTTTACAAAAAAATTCATATTTCGCACAATTTTTGAGTACGCACCTTAATTATATACGTAAAATTTGCGTAATACTTGCGGCTATAACTATGAATATTCTCAGATTTTTCAAAGATGGCGTTTAAAAAAAAAAAAAAATTGTTTAAAAAAAACATTTTTTTTCTCATTAAATTTGGAGTAAAAATTTTCCCCAAAAATACTGATACATCGGCCATCTAATGATAGGTTTGTGTAATTTTTTTCAGAATTTTTCCTATTTTCAGTTTTTAAATAATTGAAAAATAACAAAAATATTTTTTTTTTCGTTTATCCCATAACTTTTTAAATAATGCATGAAATAATCTCAAATTTTGGGTTTCTTCATTATTTATGTTAGTTTATCAATCCTTAAAATTTTAAGGAAATCGGAAACATGGAGTCCTGAACCCGTCCGATTTGCCATGGAACACGCCATATATATATATATAACTTAGAACTACAAAACAACGGGAATTCTTCAAAATTTTCATTCATACTGTTTCTAAATAAATTTAAACTGTAGGAAAATATTATAAATTGGCACAGGATTCGGATGACTCGAAAGTAAAAGCAAGAAGGAGAACGCAAGTTTTAAAGAAATAAACTAAAGAATCAAAATATTCAAAAATAGTACGCTAGCGCACATAGTCATTTTTCGGCTCTATCTGGCTACATTGTGAGAAAAGAATACATTAAAATCAGACTCAAAACGTGGAAAATCCCTCAAACAAAATCTGATAACTTATATATTCTAACATTACAAGACAAATTTACAAAATATTCTTTATCAATACCTCTTCCTAATCACCAAGCTAGTACGATAGCAAGTACTTTCGTGAAAACATTCATTTGCATAGTTGGATCGCCGAAAGGAGTACTTACTGACCAAGGCACAGATTTTTACAGTAATTTATTGAAAAGATTAGTAAAACGTTTTAGAATTAAACAATTTTGTACCACAGCTTTTCACCCTCAATCAAACGGATCATTAGAACGTTCACATCATGTTTTAGGAGAATATCTCAAACAATTTGTTGCACAATATTCAGAATGGGATGATTGGCTTGAACTAGCAACGTTGTCGTATAATACTAGTGTACATGAAGCAACAAAATGCACACATATGAATTGGTTTTTGGTAAATTAGCTCGTGAACCGTCTAGTGAAGCTTTATAACAACAAGAAAAATTACAAACGTATGATGATTATTTAACTAATTTCGTAACTTAACTACACGAAATGCGAACACAAGCAAGAGAGAATATTATTTCAGCAAAGGAAAAATCAAAAATATATTATGATAAAAGAATAATCCTTTAGAAGTGATAATAGGAGATAACATATTTTTATTGAAAGGAGGTTAAATTTGAAAAACTGATAACCATTCTAAAGGCCCTTATGAAGTATTGGAAGTGTTAGGAAAAGGAAATGTCAAAATTAGCTGTCAAGGCAAACCTACTGTAGTTCACTTTAATAGAATAAAAAGCTCACACGTGCACGTATAAAAGTAAATTAATAAAAATAAAATTTCTTTCCGTCAATTATAAAAAAAATATAAAGATATATATATACACATACAGTGAATGAAAAATATAGAAATTTTTTCTTGTTTTGTTGATAAATAATAACAACAAATTTATAAAAGAAGCTATGACTTAAAAATTATGAAAATTAAGTTTTAACGCGTTATTCCAGGTATAATGGACCATATTCATCGGAAACGCATTAAAGATCTTATTGAAATGGTTCCCTGTTTTATCAACATGGTAGTTCTCTGGCCAGGTAGCAGATGCACTTTCACCTTAAAAATTCACAAGACGCCAAATGCCTTATAGAAACTGGATAGGATCTGCGTATAAACATATTTTCGTAATTTAATTTCTGGATCCATATGTCAGTTAGCAACCAGGTGGGGCTGGGTAGCAGATTGGCTTTCTTCTTGGAAATTCATAAGACGCCAAATGTCTTATAGAAACCGGATAGGATCCGGGTATAAACATATTTTTGTAATTTATTTTCAATTTATATATGCCACATAGGAACCGGGTAAGGCCGGATAGCAGGTGTACTTTCACCTCAACAATTTGCAAGTCGACAACTGCCTTATAGAAACCAGGTAAGATTCGTGTAGAAACATATTTTCGTAATTTAATTTCTGGATCTATATGCCAGGTAGGAACCAGGTAGGGCCGGGTGTCGATTTACTTTCATCTTAAAAATTTACAAGACGCCAACTGCCTTATAGAAACCAGATAGGATCCAGGAAGATTCATATTTTGGTAATTAATTTCTGGTTCCATATGCCGGATAGGAACCGGATAAGACCGGGTACAATATTCATACAACTTATTTTCTGTTACCACATCCCGGATAAGGGCCGGATAGACTCAGATAGATTCCATAAATAGGATTTGATTACGGTTCAAATCAATCGAATATTACGAGATTATCTTTACTAGAGGTAGGAGAATGTTATCTACCTCGATCTCAAGTACATGTAGATAGAACTTATATACAACTTTTACAATTAAGTGGATTTTCAAATGCAAAAGTAATACAATGCAAAGTAGAATTCGACGTGCCATTTCTCATTGTGGTATGTATTCTCACAGTTCCATAGTTGCAAATGGCCACAGTGAATATATACAAAATGTTAAACGAGATCACTGTACCCAAATGTACACAATTGGAACATTTTTAGTAACCTCTTCCCTTCAGATATCAGAATTAAAAGTAAACGAAACTTCATTATATAGCATTACTTTAGCAGGTTCTGTAACACCTAACGGAGACTGTACTGTTACACAATTTTCTGACCCATACGGAACTTAGAATGATGTCGTAGTCCAAGCAATATTCAAAATAACTTTGCAAGAACATTACGAAACTATTGATTTAAATTAAAATAAAAATCAATTTGGATATGGAATAATATGCACACTTTCTGACGCATACTCTACGGACGTAGAGTATGGACAAACTTTCTGGAACACATTACCTAACGACGTATGTAATTTTAATAAATTTGAAGTTATCTATAAAGGAACAGCAAATAAAACATATGACAACACGACAGACAATTCTGAAACCCTTTATTCAGTAACTACTGAAGATATAACCTTACTACTGGCTGAAAAAAAAAACAAGAAAACCCATTTGTAGTTACGTTTTAATATAAACCGAACATCCAAAATTATTAATTTTTGAAACCAATCCTAGGAATATAATTTTAGAAAATAGACATTTAGAAGTTCAAAATATGGACATTCTTACATACGTTAACTCTAAATTTATATATGTGAAACGACATATACGCACTGAAGTAAATAGACTTTATCACGATTTTCTTACTCACCGATGCATACATGAAGAGCAAGTTTTTAGAAATACATTAACCCTAGCAACTCAATCACCAGACGAATTTGCATACCATTTAATGAAAGGCCCAGGATATATGTCAGTAATTACAGGTCGTAAAATGTATACCGGTTGGAGTAAAATATCGCAAAACTAAAGAATGTTTTCTACGACAACCAGTATTTAGAGGAAATGAATCTTTTTTCCTTTCTCCACGAACTCATATATTAACAAAATCCGGTATCCAAACAAATTGCAATTCTTTCCTTCCACCAATGTACCTTTTTGGAGAAACCTGGTACAAAGTACTTCCAAATCCTGTCGAATCCATAGCACCAGCTATAGTTAAACATCTCACAAAATCAAACTGGAAATTCACAAATACTTCATCTTTAGCGACAAGTAGCATTTATTCTCAATCTGATCTTGATGAACTGCGAGATCATATTATGTTTCCAGCAGAAAAACCAATGATCCCAATTGCTGAATCCGCTTGGGATAGATTTTGGACAATTTTGACAAGTTTTGATACTACCAGTGCAGGCCTAATTGGATTAATTATAATAATTAGAGGGATCAAATTAATAGCGGATACCACTATTCGTGGATATGCTGTACACATATTATTTGGATGGTCTCTCTATCTACTAGGCGCCTTGTGGGATTCAGTCACTAACCTCTTATTACACTTAGGTTCCCAAATCAAGAACTGCTAACAGCTTCAGAGCCACAAAACCCGAAAGAGACCCCCAAAAGTTCAAAACATAACGCAAATAACAATTCAGGTAAAGATCACAATAGTACAAACACTACTCTTTATCCTCACTCTGAACTAAAAGAAGAACTGAGTAGAACACACAAAAAAACCTATTACTTCAAAAAATAACCGTGTTAAAAATACGAATTCAAATAAAATGAAAAAAAAATCTTACTACATCATATTTCTCTACAAAAAGCTTTAAAAAATGTTGTAAATGCAGTTATAAACTTCTCAACCAGTACAATAAATTCTAATATAAACATTCCATACCGATTCAGGAAATCAACTACAATAAAGCATTACTACGACGAGCCTACCCACGCACCAAGTTACCAAAAAAAGAAATACAGAACAGACTCCATGGGATTTACAAATCATGTGTGGATTGCCGTTACCGCAATCCGAATTCGAAAACAGAATCATTCTTTCTTGCACAAATTAATATAAATAAACAGTTTGTTATACAAGCCGGTTCTACTAGTGAATTAGCAGAAAATAGAGCAGCATTAAAACTATTATTACTACTAATGAGATCGTACGATATCTGCGTCGAAGATTTTTATAAAAATGATGATAAAAAAAATGCAAAAAACAAAAAATCAAAGTGTTGAAACTGATCCAAGACCAAAATTAATATCTTGGAAAAATTCTTGTAGAATCTGTAACACACAAATGCATGCTACAAAAGAGTGCCATAGACGAAATATTTTTAAAGTTGACATATAAACCCTATTTTCCCTATCACTTCTGCCAAGAAACTCCTCAACATTTAGTAGACTATTTTCCCCTTTTCTCCGAAAAACTCTTAGACCTAAATCCAACTACATGTAAGCATCCTATTTTATCTAATATTAATCATATCTTTCTTTTTCAGCCTTCCGAGAAGCGTAATGAATTTCCTTAATCAACTAGCACCCAGAGTGTATTTAATTTTAATTCCACTCTTTCACTGCAAAGCAGAAAGATACATCATAGACTCACGATTTTCTCACTCTGTAAGCATTTATTTTGAAGCAATTTCAAACGTTCGTCTTTTTCTGAAAAATATCATTTTATATCTTATATTGATTTCTTTCAACCAGACGTACTTAAATACAAAGTAATAGATTTCTCACATAAATTATATGAAAAATGCATACTTTCAAATATTGCCAGCAATTGTAATTTATACGATCATCAAACACAACTTGATTTTATTGAACAACAAATCAACTATTTTCTTGAAGGAATATCATTTATATCTAGACAAGCTCGTAATATCATGAATATTTCTAAAATACCGCAACTAATTTATGGCACCCTATGTTACTTCCTGATACCTTCCTGGACTTCAAATCTAACAAAGAAGACGCATACCTTTCAACATCCTTTTTTTCTATGGTCCTTCCTTTTGCTAAAATACAATACTTTTTATTCGATAAGTACTTGATTTTCTCTATGACTATGACAATCCCATCTACTGAAGAATTCCAATTATTTAAACCACACCTAATTCCAATATATTGATTTTAATACTGACGAAATTTCCTCTGTTTACATGAAACCTCAAATTCATTATCTCTCTATTTCTTCAAATAATCAATCGTACTTTACAACAAATGAAAATTTTCTCAATGCATGTTATCAAAATGGATTACAAACATTTTTTCACCCACCAAGATCTATATTTAACACCAACAACAATCCTATTTGCGAGATATCAGTGTTTTTAATTTGCCAACCATACAAATGTAAAATCTTCATCTCTTGCTATAATTTCACCATTTCTATATAATATTTCTATCCAAGAGCTTCACTTACTACTTGTAAGAAAGGTATTACTTCTTCTTCAGCAAAAAGAAGACTTGCCATTATCAATCTGCGAAAACAATGTCGTTATCCTTACAAACTATGCAAACATTCACAAAATTATTCCATCTATTTTCATTTCTAGTGCACATAAATTAACATTGCTGTTACGAGCGTATTAAGTCGGCGGAATTTTTCCAAAAAACACGTAATAATAAATCATTGATTCAATTTGTATGCCACTTGAAGCATCCGTAACCCGATCACCTTGACAAGACCGCTGATGCAGCTCATCATTGCTCAGGTCGAAGACTTTAAAAAGTGATTGGTTCAAGAAGCAAATTCTCAATCTTGCTACCTTAAGCCAAATATTTATTAGCTTAAAATCATTATTATGTACCTTTATCGTTAAAATGTTATTAGCTTTGATGTACTTTGACATACAAATGGTAAATTAAAGTCAATGCAATCATATATTATAAAAAACTTGTATATATTTATTTTAAATTAAATAACTTTTCAATCAAAATATATCAAAAGTAAAGTTAACATTATTAAAATATATACATACGTATAATGAAATCAAGGTTAAAAGCTGTATTCTTCTTAAGATGAAAGTATTTCGAATGTAATATGCGCTACTGAAAAACAAATTTCCATTATATGCGATGGAAGTTTAATACAGAAATTTCTAACAGTATTCCTACAAATTTTACCTGAGTAATAATTTAGCAAACTAATTCGAAGTTAAAACTAAAATTTGAATAAAGGCAGTATCATCATAAATATAAATGACGAAAACCAATAGGTAAATATCTGCAGGCACTTATATAATCACAAGTGTTTTATTTCTATATTCTTGTTTATATTATATTGTTTTAGATTATTAATGTAAATAATAAAAACTAACGGGTGAATATCTGTATGCATTCATATAATTATACATTTTGGTTTGTAGAAATTCTAAATTATAATATATATTTATATTGAAAAATTCCATCTTGTTTTAAATAACGTTAAATTAATTCTAAATCATAGGTTGATAAGGTCGATATACTTGTAGTAGGGTACCGTTGTCACTGATAGTGATACACTCTTCTAATGATCGACATAATCGACTGAAATGATTTGGAAAAATCAGAAAATAGTTCCCGGTTTATCCGTAGCCACATGAGGCGTAAATAGATTCTGTGAGAAAAGTTGTGTGGAACCTCCATAGCTCAGATGATAGAGCATTCGACCGGCAATCGAAAGCTCCTCGGCTCGATACCCAGCAGAGTGGAAGCGTTCCTTTTTTCACAGAAAATTTCTTCAATTATTATATGTGATTAGCTATAATAATAATAGTATGTGACAAAAATAAAGGTAATAATGAGTGTTGGATAATATAATAATACAATAGTATTATATTGCTATTATATATGATATAATAGTCATGGATACGTGACATTATTATAAAATTTGAAGTAAAAATTTTTCCAAAACGACTACTATATCGGCCATCTAATTATACGTTTGTGTAATTTTTTTCAGAATTTTTCCTAGTTTCAGTTTTTAAATAATTGAAAAATAACAAAAATATTTTTTTTTCGTTTATCCCATAACTTTTTAAATAATGCATGAAATAATCTCAAATTTTGGGTTTCTTCATTATTTATGTTAGTCTACCAATCCTTAAAATTTAAAGTAAATCGGAAACATGGAGTCCTGAACCCGTCCGATTTGCCATGGAACGAAAATATGGAAAAATAGTACGCTAGCGGAAACAGTCATTTTTTAGCTCTATTTGGCTAGGTAGTAAGATGAGAATGCATTAAAATCAGACTCATAACGTGAAAAATCCCTCAAACCCGAGTTTAAATGACGTTAAGTTTTTTCATAGTTTCTAAATAGTTTCCATCTAAATTTTTCATAGTTTTCCCTATATTCCCTCCCAAAAGTCCCTGTTACGCATGAATACTACGGTACTTCTACTATAAACACTATAAACTATAAATACCATTAATAAACTTGGATAGCTACAAGTTACCATAGCCAGTGCATATGCTATTTCTGAAGAGGATCTGAACCATTTTTTTTTCTAATTATGAAAAATATTTAAGGTATCAGAATCCAGAATTAATAATCAAAGGAATCGATTTAATTATTTTATATCGATATTTGATTTATTGGTATCATGAAATATGATCCAAAAATTTCAACTGTATCAGAAATAACTATTTCACAAATTTCACTTGGCAACAGGTAATGACAAGTAGGCTACGAGGGATATAGGCAATCGGTAATTGCAAAAATACCGGTCAGCATGAATTCCTTCCAAAAATCAGGCCACCCAGGAAAATTCCAAAATCATCGAAATACCCCACCTGAGCATCATCGATACGAGTCTTCAAGGCAGATCTAAACTCAATCAAATTCGCAGTTACTTGCGCAACCTAGTACTAACCAGATCTACTCTGACAGTAAAGAAAATACTTTTAGCTACTTTGCCCGTCTGCGGTTCGGAACAAGCGCGTCCTATCACCTCGCTAGTTGACATAGGTTCGTAAAAAGACCTAGCCAGGGCTACAAATTGGGGATTGCAATTGTGCAGACGTTAACAATAAAATAATCTTCTCTCCGACGGAAGCCAAACGCGGGATAGTGACACTGAGAGTATTCAAAAATGCTCTCACTGCTAAGTTCGGGTCTAAGTTCGGGTGGTCAATTAGTTGCAAGTACCAATAGTGTGTCGTCATCTGGAGCTAAAAATCTACTAAGCCAAGCACGAACTAGATAAGAAAATCGACACTCCGTCGAATCTCAAAACGACAAGGAGTCTATTTTCTAAAACCATTAATAGGATTATTGTGAGACAAGAGTGGTGAAGGGCAGACAATTTAAAAGTACTGTCTCCCTTCTAATTAAAAGGCATCCACCTCTTTCTCACCTTAAAACTATAAGGTCCAACTAAAGAAAAAAGGGTGTGTGCGCTAGTGGGTCGCGTAAGGACAAGAGCGGTTCCTTCTTTTTGGAACCGCGACAATCTCAACTCGAATTGGCCCAGATCTCCAGGACTTCAGCAGCCAGAACGTGTTCTCCTTCTTTGCTTTTGCTCCCAAGACATCCGGTAGGATTAAGGAACTAGAATAAACACAAGAATGCGGTAACATACTTTGTATCGTTCTACCTATGCAAAAATATTCACATCAGTTTGGCTGTTTTGTTTTCTTTAAAAATAAATTGTCTTTTTATCTATGTGAATTTGAACCGCTTGATTTTAACTTATTTGAAGCATCTTTCCCCTTTTCTCTTTCAAAATCGAAAATGATAAAACGTAGGCGCGTGTAGAATACACTCTCAGTCCGAGAGTAGAAGACCAACGGCCCCACTTAATAATAAACAAATTTAGCTAATACTTGTATTAACTAAATTCAGCAGTTTGGACGACCTCCGCGTACTTATTATAATAATTGGTAAAATGTATTAAGGGTAATGATTTTTACTTCTTTTCGCATTTTATTTTATTTAATAATAGTCGTACTTATGATTACAAATTTAGGATTAATAATATTAAAAATTCAAAAAATATAAAAAAAAATAAACAAAACGCCAACACGTATAGAACTTGTACAAAAAACTCCTTTGAACTCAATGAAAAAACCTTTACTGACTGACTTAACATTCAACTTTTGACCTTTCCTTTATTCTACTTTCCTTCCACCTTTTTTCTTATATAGACTTGAAGTCACTTTAGAAATTTTTTCAGATACAGGTATCCCATCCTTCCCTTTCTTAAAACCACTTTCATGATAGTTGAAAATTCTATTCCATCAGAAGGACAATTTTTGTACTCATACCTTTAATGTTTTGAACCAAAAAAGTTATACATTGTTATATAAAAGTTGTTTTTCTGAAGGAAAGATATAATACACTGTTAGTAAAATCTTAGAACACAATTTCACCTTGTATGATTAGCCAATGTATAAAAAATAATTATTCAAACTCTTCGTAAAACCTCAGTAAAATTAATCCTTTTCGAAAGACATTTTTTAGAAAAATGATACCAACTCCAGCAACACCAACTGGATCAGGAGATTCAAAATAAACGTGAATTTTTTTACCTCGTGGCATTCCATTTGTGAATCAGAATGTATATATATGAACTGTCACCGTTGCGAAGAAATATTAATTAGTCCGCGACAAAGAGCATCTAATTGTATGGGATACATCGAGCAATATTTAAACAACAAACTGAAATCAACCACGGAAACGAAATATTAGTAAAAAATATCTCTGCATGATTTATAACCATCTACCTTGCACGCATATAAATCAAGCATGAATGATTTAGTAAAATTCTATAGAATTCTTGATAATAAAAAACTGTAAATTTTTTCAAATTAAATATTTCTAAATTCTACATTCTGGCAACTTTAAATTTTTACATTGCCCCTGTGCAAGGGCAACACAACTCACGCCAAGGAGAACGAGCAAGGAACCATTCACGTATAATAAATAATATTCCTATGATAAATTATCATGTCGACCGAGTAGCTGTTCGCATGAGGTAAACCAATGTATACCTCACGTCGACGGATTAAAAACTAGAAATAAAATTGGGCAAAGGAAGAGATGAACCCATGAACTCTTCCAGAGGTCGTGCCTGGCCACCGATTCGCAATTCGTACGTGCCGTGCAACCGATTTGCGATTCGTACGTGCTGTGCCACCGATTTACGATTAGAATGTGTCTTGCCAACGATTTACGTTTATCTGCTCCCACTATTGGAAGCATAAATAGTATATATACCCCAGATTTACCTCTGGTGGTTTGTCATTAAGTTCCGATCAGTTGTACGGGCAACTGGATTCATTTCGGACCAGTAAGTCAACATCATGAGCATATCCTTCGATAAACGTAAGTCTCAGTGGATTTCTATGAGCACAATTCTACCTTCAGTACTTGGTAAATAAAATCCTTGGACCTTAAGTGGTTCAAGTCCGGAAACAGTAGTGCGATCTAGTTCCTTTGGATTACGTGTATTGTCGTATTTAGTCGTGTCGGTTAATGGTGATTCAATTCTCAAATCGGGACGAACTAACCTATCTTGTTAACAAGTGCATGCCAGATTCATTTCTCATGTACTTAGCAAGATACGTAAGCGGATAATTGATCACACCAGTTGGTGGACTTGCATCCCTTACACCAAACTACTTTCTGCGAAATTTATCGTTGTTTTGCTACATACGGAGACTCAAACGAAACCAAAAACTATCCTGCCAGAATTTGTACCGTTGGCTTGCAACCATAGGAGTAACAAACGACAATTCTCTCTTATGCCCTCTAATTTAAGAGGTAGACAACTAAATTACCACCTAAGTATCGTTCTTCGTGTAAACTTATACAAAATCTTATTTGTCTATAATAAATAATCTCATACATTTATAAATTCAGTGTTTTGTTATCATTGCGAACAACTCAGGGCCCATAGACATGACAAGTGACATCGTACCCACGAACAAAAATAAATTATCAGGCCTTACCAACCTGATATAATCAGCTAACCGCCTCCCTTACATCCAAAAATCCAAACTACCCTCGCCTTTTGCTCGGAACGTAGCAGCTGATTTGGTGGCAGCGGTGGGATTGTCACTTTTGTTTTCACAACTGATAATAAGTCATTTAATTGAAGCTATTCAAAATTCAATGTACAAGTTATTTCGAATAAAATTTGTACATAAATAAAAGCTTCGAAATTTAGAAATTTTCAAAATTACAAAATCATAAGTTCAGTAGAAATAATTAGATAAGATATTTTTACTTGACAAAATTTAAATATTTGAAATAAAACCTTAAAATAAATAATTTTATTTTAAGCGTTGGTATACTTCGTGTGTTCGCAAGCTCAGCCATCGTTAATAACATCATCGAATTACCCTGAATGAATCTTGCATGTACTCTCTGCAGCCAGATTGTGCAAGTGAAGGGTCTAAAAAGAATAGGAAAATTTGAAACATTGTTCATTAGACTTAAATCAATTTGAATTTCAGAGCCTTTTCCATTTAAAGTTTACCCAGGAAATTGTGTTTGAACCTTACCTGAATAAACTAATAGTAATACACAAAGTAGTATTACAGTAATAATATTACACAAGGTTTTGTGCTTGAGTCTGGCTTGTTATAACATACAATTTAAGGTTAAACGCAGCAGCGACTGCACGCATCACAGCAAGAATTCACAGTCTAGTAATAGCTAGCATAAATCGTTAACAACAGTAATTAAAAAATTGAAATGACCACATTCAATTAGCAATAAGCAAATACGGACAAATAAATAAATAACATTAGCAATAAATAAATTTTTTAATTAACAATTTAAAACAAATTCGAAGTAAAAACAATAATTACAGCATATAGTAATAATTTAATTATGATAATTTTAATAGTCGACACTTTAAACAGATTTTCATACGAAAACGAAAAAGAATCAATTTTAAAAATATAACAGTTTATCCAAACTTTGAACCTTTTTAAAGCCTTAACAAGTCAAAAGTCGCGAACATACGGTCAAGGCAACAAAGGAAGAAGAAATTAAGGGCTACACAATAGCCTTTTCAACATTTTAAAATTCTCAATTTTTCCCATAAAAAGACAAAATTTAGGGTCATTGGCATAAAATATTATTTATTTTTACCAAATTACAAGTTAAGATTGGTAAAATAATCACTTCAATTAGTAAGAATTGTTTAGCTCATAAGAATTCACAGATAGTGTTTAAACATCATTCAAACACTATAATTTCAGTCTATTCCAATTTATTAAAAAACAAAATAGGTGAATTTTTATATGAACCAAATTTGGCTATTAATATTATCCAGAAAGAAGAATTAGCCTCCTTTGATAATATGATTCATCTCAAAATTTACATTTATCACAACGCCACCTTTACAAGTGGTGCAGAAAAATTCCAATATTAAATAAGGACCTCCCCTCGGACTGGTGCGAAGTTCTTCTCTTGGCTATGCCAAAAAAGGACGGCTGGGGAGGCTTAGCAGGGGGCCCTCGGGTCATGGAGGTTGTACTGTCCCGGTGAATCGGTGAACAAATGCAGGGGGCTCTGTAGACGGGCACCTTCCCATTGTGTGAAGGGTGCCCTATAAACGGGTCAATCCCAAATTGAAAGCGGGGGACGCTATAGACGCGTCTATCCCCATGCATGAAGAAGGATGTATGCCCCAAACAGCGGCGCAGAGAATGAGTCTGCGAGTGCCTGTAAGGAATGAATGAACTGAATGAATGTCAGCGCCGCATGACTGTGATATGTGTCCTTCGAATGTGAGTGGAGGACCTATAGACGGTCTCTCTCTTGAATGAGGCTGAAAGCAAATTGGTGTATGGAATCTCCTGGGGGACACTGCAAAGCCTCCGCAGTCTGTGACCAAGAACAGTCCAAACGATTGTTTCCGTATGGCATCCCACTGGGAGTGCTTCGTCACCGAGTGGTGTCTTCCCCGGCCCACTAGGAGGCGAGGCTAATGTGAGCCTAGCTCCACCGAGGTAGAGGGTTTCATGCGGGATCAGGAGCCAGCCCCTTCGGGACCTTGATCAGGTAGTGCGTATTGAACACAGGTGTCGGAGCCTATGTTGCTTCGAGCGAGTCCGGTCTATCCATGTATTCCGGGACCGGCTAAGCGGAGGTTGGGCCTCAGGGAACTGGGGTAGGACCTCAGTCCGATGATACACCCGTTCCCAACTATTCCGACCCGTTCCTCGACGCAAGATGCGCTGGTAAAATGATTTATGGATTGTAATTTGAAAACGGTGGGGAAAGTGGACTTGGCTGCTTCTCCAGGAGCTGAGGGATGGAAGGACGTCCTTTAGCTCCTGAGGGAGCGAAGCAAAAAAATGAAGGTCTTGGCCAGGGCTCTCAGCGTTAGCCAGCAGGGTATGCTGAGAAATAACCCCGGCCAAGAGAAGAACAGCGTGAACGAGACCACAGAGGTGTTGAGCGAATTGTTCAACACCCATAAATGCGTTCTAGAAAGCGGGGTGAAATCTAGAAGAAGCTGGAATCCCACCCCTCCTCAAAAAAGATTGGTTTCGTCCGGAGACTGCGCTCTGCGTCTCTGGAAGATACCCCAAAAAAGCTGACAAACGGAGAGAACAAGGTTGCTCCTTCTCCCCCCAAAGATCGGCCGATAACCTGAAAGCTATGAAGGCGAAGGTAAACCTCCAAAATGCAGGAGCGGAGGTCCTCTCCATTCGGAGAACCAGGAGGGAGGAGATCCGCCTCGTACTCAAAAAGGAGGGAGACGTCTCGACCTTCGAAAAGGCACTCTACCAGGCGGTCGGGGAGAAGGCCGAAGTTAAATCTTTGGTCTCGAAGAGGTCCCTTGAAGTTAGGGACCTCGACGAGACAGTCTTAAGAGACGAGGTTGTTGCCGCACATAGCGATGCATAGCATCGCACTGGGCAAGACAGACCTTGGGGACCAGTGCAGACTGTACAATCGCTTTGGCGGTGTGCAGACTGCGTTGGTCCGTTTATCCGAGGCGGACGCCCGGAGCTCACTCGGGCTCGGTAGGCTGAGGGTAGGGTGGGTGAACCGCCGTATCCGAGAGCATGTCGAAGTTGCCCGGTGCTTCAGGTGCCAGGGATATGGCCATGTGTCGCGTGGCTACACGCTTCCAGGCAGGAAGGATGCCTGCTGGAGGTGTGGGGATGCGTCACACGTGGCCAAGGAGTGCAAGGCTCCCCCTCGGTGCCTGACTTGCGCTGGTAGGGTCGAAAAATATGTCGCCCATGCTTCGGGGAGCGGTTCCTGCCCAATATTCAGGGCGATGCTCCAAAGGTTGAGGGGTGGAAAGTGAAGTGCCTATAGCTCAACCTCGGGAGAAAGAAGGAAGCCCAGAACATTCTGAAGCAGACTGCCAGGGAGAGGAGGGCCGGTGTCTTGCTCATTAGTGAGCAACACAAATGGTCCGGAAACTCTACTTGGTACCAGGATGCATCAAGGAGGGCTGGGATCCTTGACTGTAGCCCAGATTTGAGCATCGGGGATTTCCTGGAGACCGACTCGGGGTTCGTTTGGGTGGAGGTGGCGGGGGTACGTGTGTACAGCTGCTACTTCTCCCCCAACGATCCTGAGTAGGGAGAAGCCCGTATGGACAGGAGGGGAATCTTGGTCGGTGAGATGGTCGCCAGGAATGACCTGATTGTGTTGAATCAGGGCAGGGATTTTACGTTCAGAAGAGGAGCGGGGGAGGTCGATTATCGACCTCACGATTGCCGCGCCGCGTCTTGCCTCAAGGATAGGCGACTGATACGTCCTCGAGGTAATAACGTTGAGTGACCACCAGTGCATTGAATTTAGCATCCAGGAACGGAGTCACCCAGTGAATACGGGTTGGGGCGGCAAGGTAAGGAGCCCCTCCTGGAAAGTGGTCGCAATATGTGACTACTCCATGCCTCGCCGCGGGCATGGGCGTACCGGGGACTCGATGTACTGGTGGAACGACCAGTTGTCTGTCCTGCGTCGAAAGTGCCTTACAGCGCGGAGGAGATTCACCCGCTCAAAGGGTGATCTGCTGCTGTGCAAGGCATGGAAAAAAGCAAAATAGGCTCTCAGGCAAGGCATAAAGAAATGCCGACTTCAGTGTTGGAAAGACTTGATCTAGGAAGTCGAGAAGGACCCATGGGGTCTCGCCTTCAAAATAGTCACTGAGATTGGTGACTAGAAGAAAGACCCCGGGTCTGAATAATGCTGATCGAGTCAAGTACATCGTGCGAAGCTTGACCCGCATGTAGAGCCGTTCCAAAGACAGGACCGAAGCTCCTGCGTGGTCCGGCGCGAAGAACTTTTCACTCTCGAAGAACTAAAGAGAGCGGGTGGAAGGCTCAAGGCAAACACAGCGCCAGGGATCGACGGGTTGCCGAACGAAATCCTCAAAGAGGTGATCGGGGTATACCCGGAGATCCACCTAGAAGTCTTTAACTCCTGTCTTCGGGAGGGGAGGTTCTTCGCAGACTGGAAGAAGCAGAGCTTGGTCCTGCTGAGGAAGGGCAACGAAACTCTAGGGGATGCCTCGTCATATAGACATTGGTCTATACGACTATACGAAAGCCGAACATATTGATGTTCGGCTTTCGGAAAGGCAGGTCCACAGTTGTTGCCATCCAGGCAGTGGTGGACATCGCCACTAAAGCAAGAAGAGAAACTGGTAAACGTAAGGGATTCTGCGCGTTGATCAGCATTGACATACGCAATGCGTTCAATACCGCGAGATGGAACATCTGCATCGAGGCGATGGTGCGGAAAAAGGTTCCAGACTACCTTTTGCGAATGATAGATGACTATCTGAGCGACAGGTGGGTGATATACGAGGGCGACAAATGGTCTCTCAAGGAAGAGATGACATGTGGCACCCCTCACGGGTCGCGGGTGGGTCCAATCGTTTGGAACGTCATGTGCGACGATTTCCTGCGCATGGACCTGCCTGCTGGAACGAGCATCATCGGCTTCGCGGATGACGCACTTGTCGTGTGCGCCACTGAAAACGTCAAAATCCTGGAGCTGAGGATCAATGACAGTCTGCGGCGGGCAAAGCGTTGGTTGGATAGCAGATGCCTGAAAATGGCCCCTGAAAAGACCGAGGCTTTGCTGGTCACAGACAGGAGATCCTCCAAATACCCGAGGATCGTTCTCGGGGAACATGAAATCAAGTGGAAAAAGAGCATTAAGTACCTGGGTGTGCTGCAGTTGGATCGAAGGCTTAGCTTCGGCGAACACCTGCAGATCGTGACTGCCAAAGCCATCCAATGTGGGGCCGCCCTGACTCGGCTCATGCTCAACATTGATGGACCCAGGGAAGCTGAGAGAAGGCTAGTGGCGAGCGTGGTAAATTCGAGGCTGCTTTATGCAGCTTCGATCTGGACAAGTGCCCTTAACAACCATGCTATCCTGAAGAAGCTGTTATCGGCACAGAGAGGTGTGGTGATGAGAATTGTCTCAGCATACCGAACTGTGTCGATAAGCGCTGTACTGGTCCTGGCGAGCGTCCCACCAAGAAATTTATTGGCGGCGGAAAGGAAGGAGACCTTTTAGCTCCGTAACGAGCTCACCTGCTTAAAAAACCTGCACGGTCAAGTCGGCTTTTACCTGGCGCAAGCGCTTTCGGGCCATGGTTGCTTTAATGCGTACCTCGAGCGCTTGAAGAAAAGAGACGATGAGTCGTGTACTGAAGGTAGAATTGTGCTCAAAGAAACCGATAAGACTTACGTTTATCGAAGGGTCTGCTCACGACGTTGACTGACTGGTCCGAAATGAATCGAGTTGGCAGGACAACTGATGGGAACGTAATGCAAGCCGTGTAAACCTAATGGAAAGGTGGTGGAACGCTAGCAACTAGCGCCGCTTAAATCCCTGCACATGAACTACCATTATGTATGCACGTGCTAGTGCATATACATGCATACGTAGGTTCTTTAAATGTGTTACAGAGAATATATTCAAATATAATTAAAAGGAAATTGAAGATTTAACGCACAATTGTGAAATGTGATTCAAGAGTGAGAAGTTAATAACAACTCACTCTTGACTTACATTTTCACAATTTTGCCTTAAATCTTGGTTTTGTCGTAATAAGTAAAAATCAAAAATATCTGTAATTTGTATTTTTATTGATTTTTATTTACAGAAAATATACAGAAAATATTCGAAATATACTGTCACGTCCCGCGACTCTACCACCTAGACCAATAAACAAATTAAGGAACCAATGAAGAGATCAAGGCAACATTACCACGTCCTTGATTATATTGACTCAACAGCAAGATCTAACAAGAAATAGGAAGATCGTTAAAATCGAAAGGGAAATCTAAATAGATATATTTGGCTATGACATTAACGCCAAGTAATAAATTTCATCGGAACGTGACTCATCGGTAAAGGCAACTCATTCGACTTTAAACACCAAAATATGGAAAAGATCGTACACCTTGTTTTTACTTCTACAGTAGTTGACCTTTTCGGTAGAATCAAATAACAGATAAAATAGACTTGATATATTTGACTATGAATCTAATGCCAGGTAATAAATTTCATCGAAGCATAAGTAATCAGAGAAGGCAACTCATCCGATCTTAAAATACCAAATATGGAAAAGATGATACACCTTGTTTACTTCCACAGTAGTGGACCTTTTCGTTAGAATCGAATAACAGATAAAATAGATTGCGACATTAGTGCCAGGTAACGAATTTCATTGGAGCACGAGTCATCAGAGAGGACAACTCTTCCGATCTTATTACCAAAGGTGGTACACCTTGGTTTTGCTCCCACCATAAGCAACCTTGCAAAAGTTCTATAAAAGGCAAAAATCCCAAGAGAAGTCAGTCCAGTACCATCATCTCTACGCCGCGAGTCTGGTCCAGTTCATTATCTCTACACAGCGAGTCTAGTCCAGTTTTATTATCTCGACGCTACGAGTTCAGTCCAGCCTTATCATATTTTACCGCTACTCAGACGAATTCCTACTCAACGCTGAGTTCAACGACATTAGAAAGTGAAGGGGAATCAACGTCCAAAATTCTCTCTAAACTTGGATCAAGAATCGACTAGACCAACCGTCTCAACAACGAATTTCCCATCAAACAAGTACTATCTCAACGATCTCAACGAGGACTCAAAGGCCACCTTCGCTCCACTGGACTCAATAAATCAACAGTCAAATTTCACTCGGGGTAATTATAAAGGTACATCTAAATTTCAATTTGATTTCCAATTCCATGATGCTTATTCGTTTCTCAATTTGATTGTCAATAAACATACTTTATATCAATAACCATTCTCACTCACTGACTTCTCCTCATCCCTTAGAGAGGAACTTTTCGATCCTAACATAAAACGAGGAATCTTTTAAGAAGAGAAATGTTACGTTTCTGACGTAACATACCCAATCTTCTTTTTTGGTGCATCGGCCGGGAAACATTTGAAGTCAGTGAATGGGATATCGAAATTTCATAATTACTAGGAATCAAAACTTGATATAGGACAATTATAATTTATATGATTTCACAACATTTTGTTGAAATAAAATAAATTTGATAAAATCACGAAAGGATTTGACCTTGAGGCTAACTTGAGTGATTAAATAATCATTTTATTTTATTTGAAATTTTACACATATATCTTGTTAAAATAAAATAATTTTATCAAATCACAAAGGGATCTGACCTTGAGGCTAACCTAAGTGATTAAATAATTATTTTATTTGAAATATTGTTTTAATTTCCTTATTTCTTGTTATTTTGTACAAACTGTGCTAAAATAAAATAAATTCTGTTGAGTCACGCAGGGATTTGATCTTGAGGCTAACCTAAGTGATCAAAAGACTTATTTTATTTGAAATTTTATTATCGGAATTTCTAAAAGTGCAGAGATTACATAGGATTTTGTGCTTGAGTCATGCCTGTCTAATCTCGTACTTCTTTAATTCTAAATTGTTGACTAAGTTTTAATTCGAGCTAAAACGAGAAAAAGCAGCACAAGAGACTATAAGTCCTTTTTAGATTCGTTGAACGGTCACCATTTGATGACGATCAATTGGGTAAGGCAAAATTCAAGTGCTCATACAGTATCGTTTGAAACTTTTATTTTAACTGTGTTAACTAACAGAATATTTTTAATTGCAAAAGATTGAACAAGATGTTGTGCTTGAGTCAGGCTTGTCCAATCTTGCATTAATTAAATTCTGTATAATTTATAATTTTGTTTCTGTGTGTATAATCAAAAATATAACAAAAAAATATTTTTTTGTGAGTGTAACAATTATTTAAAACCTATTTATGACCTATACCATTCGGCAATTATATTAAAAAAACATATCAAGTATCCCAGGTAAGACAAGGAACAAAATTATTTTCAATAATAATTAATTTGAAACAAAAAATTCTAAATAAATATTTTTTCTGTAAGCACATGGAAACTGGTGGAATTAAGGCATACTATTTTTAAGAATTTTGATTGATGATTTTAAAATTACCTGGCTCGGAACATTAAGACAATTCATATTTTCTAAAAACAAATTATTAATCACATTTATTGATTACAAAAATATTTTAAAACGAAAGATATTTGAAAAAATTTTCTGTTTATCAAAATTAATATTTATGTATTGCAATTTTAAAAGTGTCTCCATGTGGAGGAATTAATTGAAAAACTCAAAAGAGTATACGCCCCAGCAAAAAGTGTGTATCAGTTACAAGGAGAATTAGGGAATACCTATATGTGGGAAAAAGAGAACGTACTTTCCTATGCAGCCAGAATTAAGGAGATTGCTGACAGAATCGAAGACGCTCATAGACTCAACAATAATGGATAAGTAGATAATACCTTCAACCAGAACCTTCAAAAAGACGTTATTCAATGCTTTATTCGTGGTCTGCGTCCCGAATTAGAAATTCGAGTGAAAACAAAGGAAACATTTAAAGAAGTTTTCAATGACACAATCAACGTAGAAAGAGACTTGGCAGCATCATCCGCACTACGGAGAAATAAAAATTCAGATTATTTAAAAATGGATGATTCTATAAATAATAGAAATAATAAAACAGCTCGGTTCAATGTTGCCCGAGATAACAACATAAATTGTATAATATGTAAAAAACCAGGTCATGTTGCTGAAAATTGTTATCATTTAACCAAAGCACAAGAAGCAGTATCTAGAAAACAAAGTCCTAATTTTTTTATGCAAAATCAACAGCCTAGTAATAATCACCAACGACGAGAAAATATTTACAATAATTCAGCAAGAAATAATTACCGGAATAACCACTTTTTAGGAAACAGAAATAATAATTATGATAATAATACCTATCCGAATAACAATTTTCCAAGGAACAGGAACAATAATAACAATAACTTTTTAAGTAACAGAAATAATTATCCTAACAGCAATAGATTCCACAATTACAATAATAATAATTTTTCGAGAAACAGAAATAATGATAATAGACAAGAAAATTTAGATCACAACAGGTATACAAATCACAGACAATTTTTAAATCAAAATAGCCAACGAGAAATGCGAAATCAGCAATTAAGTAGACCAAATCAAAATTATCCACAAAAGTCAGAAGTTATATGCAACTATTGTAAAAAACCAGGACATATTATAACAAATTGTAACGTTAGATTAAATAAACAACAATCGCAAAATTCGGAAAACTCAAACGCTCTCCCCAGTACGGATGCACTGAGGAAAGCATAAGGCAAGAACGAGAAGCATCCACTTTTAACGATCAACCGGCTATAAAGATAAGCGTTTCCAAACCAAGTATAATTCCATCGATAATGATATGCGCAAACGGTCTTCAAAGCCCTGCTCGGATGATGATAGATACCGGTGCTGGTCGTAATTTGATTAAACAAAATTCCGTAAATCCTAATCTGCCAATAGATGGAAAAAGAGTGTTAAAACTTACAGGAATAAATAATTTACCACTTTTTACAATGGGACAAATACAAATAAACATTCTAGGATATCCAACAATATTGAATATAACTCCTAATGAAGTTCCAATAGATGAAGACGGAGTTCTAGGTTCAGAATTTTTTCGAGAAAATAAAGTCAATATAAATTATGTATCAAAATGTCTAGAAATACAAAATAAATTGTATCCATTTGAATCGACACAGATATTAACAACTCCAGCTAGAACAGTAACAACATTTTATGTTCCAATTGAAAATACTGAAAAAATCGAAGGTTACGTACCCCGGCTACATTTTGGCGAAGGAATTTATGCAGGAGACGCAATTGTAAAAAATTGCAACGGTAAAGCTTATATCAAATTTGCAAATACAAACAAAATTTCAGTAACGATTCCAATACCAGCTATTACTTTAGAAGACTTTGAAGAAAGAGATTTTCAAAATGTAACAAGTCAATCAAGCAATTTAGAAAACTTAAGTGATGACGATTTATCTAACCAAATTCTGAATAGCTTCTTAAAAACCGAAAATTTTTTCAACAATCCATGCAGATTTCTTAACATAACAGGTGAAGAAAGAATAGAATGCATCAAAAAACTTCTTCGTTTGGATCATTTGAATCAAGACGAATACGAACATGTAGAAAGATTAATTATTAACATTGCAGACAGATTTCAAATCCCAGGAGAACCACTTGAAGCTACTAACGTTTTGCAACATTCAATTCCAACTAAAGATGATTCTCCAATTTTTTCAAGGCAATATAGATTTCCCCCTGTTCATAAAGAAGAAATTACAAAACAAGTTGACGAATTATTAAAAAATAAAATAATAAAGCCTTCACAATCACCGTATAACACTCCAGTTTGGATTGTTCCTAAAAAACCAGACTCTAAAGGTAAAATAAAATGGCGTATGGTTCTTGACTTCAGAAAACTTAATGAAAAAACAATCGGAGATTCTTACCCACTACCTAACATAAATGATATACTCGATTCACTCGGATCTGCCAGATATTTTTCAGTATTTGATTTAGCTACTGGTTTTCACCATATAAAAATGGACCCTAAAGACTCTCATAAAACTGCATTTTCTACACCTCATGGCCATTATGAATTTGATAGAATGCCCTTTGGTTTAAAAACCGCCCCTGGAACATTTCAAAGGTTAATGGATATTACTTTAACTGGATTAATAGGGACAGAACTCTTTGTATATCTTGATGACATAGTCATATTTGCTGATACAATAGAAGAACATGAGAAAAAATTTAATAATTTAATACAACGTCTTCGAAAAGCAAACCTTCATTTACAACCAGACAAATGTGAATTTCTACGACCTGAGATAGGATATTTAGGTCATATAATTGATAAAAATGGAGTTCAACCGGACCCCCAAAAAAAATAGCCGTAAAAGAATTTCCAGTTCCAAAAACACAAAAGAATGTCAAACAATTTTTAGGATTAGCAGGATATTATCGTAGATTTATCGAAGGATTTTCCAAAATTGCCAATCCTCTTAATCAACTTCTAAAAAAGGATACCCCTTTCATATGGACGGATAAACAGCAAACAATTTTTGATATTTTAAAATCAAGATTATGTGAAGAACCACTTTTACAACGACCCGATTTTTCGCAACCATTTGTTCTCACAACAGATGCCTCAGGATACGCAATAGGAGGTATATTATCACAATGTAAAATAGGCAAAGATAAGCCAATAGCATATGCTCCACGGAGTTTAAGTGACGCTGAGAAAAAATATGATACATATGAAAAAGAAACACTTGCAATAATATTTTGTGTCACTCATTTCCGTCCTTATTTATATGGAAGAAAATTTACCCTAGTAACTGATCATAAACCACTAGTTTGGTTTCAAAATTCTAAGGACCCTTGCTCACGAGTTTCGCGCTGGAGGCTAAAACTCGCTGAATATGATTTTGATGTAGTATACAAGGCAGGAAAAATGAATGTCAATGCAGACGCTCTCTCAAGAAACCCTATTATTAATGAAGAGAGATCAAGAAATTTACACGAAGATGATGACGATACCTTTATGACATCTCAAGAAAAAACGAATCTTGAGAATACCTTTATGAAAAATAAAGAAGAAAATAATATCAAAAAAGGAAATAATTCCAAAAGAGAATATTTCAATTCAATATTTACCCAAGATGATATAAATGACTTTAGTGAATCATCACAAGATCCAATATTAAATATCAATCCTAATTTTTTAGTAACTTTTAATGTTTCTCCCAATGAAGAATTATTTAATAACATTTGTAACAATTTTATGAAATATACAAGTTTATTGAAACTTTTAGCATCAAAGCTTCTGTTTATGACTATTATAATCTTAAGTCCAATACTTGGAAAAAATTATGAAAATTCGCCATGGAAAACCATGACTACTAGGGGTAAAAAGAAAAAACAAGAACAAATAAAAAATTCAAATGAGCATAAAAATCTAAAAAATTTAAATTAAATCGAAATCAAAGAAAAATTAGACGAAAATTTTTGTTCTAAACCTCTTGTGAAAAAACCTCGAGGTAGGCCAAGAAAAACTCTACTTACAAATTTAAAACTTATTCCCTCTCAAACAAAAAGAAAGAGAGGTAGACCACGAAAACAAATATATGAAAATGAATTACCAGAAATCATTATGCAAAAAGGAAGCCGAACAAAAGTGAAATCAGATTTCGACTCTGATCCTGATTCTGATCCTGAATATTTGGACTATTTGAAAAAAATCCAAGCAAAAAATAAAAGAAATAAAAAGGGCAAAAAGCCTAAACAATTTATTATACCTCAAGAGGGAAAAAGCGAAAATTATTTTTCAACTTCTGAAGATGAAGTAATTGATATGGAACCTGAAGATGAAGAGAGCTCTGAAAGCTCTTGTATTGAAGAAATTTTTGAAAATGAAAATATCGAAGACACTTTTAATAAACGAATTTCTGAAATAAACAAAAATCGACAAATAGAAACCAGGGAAAATCTCGAAAATTATAATAATTTAGAATTCGAAGAAAACCGTCCACCCCCAAAGCCCCCTCCACCCAACTCATAATCTACCAGGCAAATTTTAATGAATAAAAATATCATTGAATGTCGCGATCAATTAACAATGCGAAAAGATAATTATGTATATTTTGTTACAACAAATGGAAATCCTCGAGATAATGGATCAAAAAGTCTAGAAAAACGTGGAACTTTACCAAAATTCAAAAACTTACAGAAGGGAACAGCGAAAGAAATAAAAAAAGGAAACTATTATCATTTTGCTCTTCCTACTGAAGGAGAAATTCAAGACAATTTATCTGAAACCTTAAATAATATCAAATTGTCAATTTATTCATTACACGAATTATCTCAAAAATTAAATTTACGATCAATTAGTATTTCAAAGACTTCGAAAATCAACCACATAGCTTGGGAAGAAATAAAATTAATATTTGATTTAGTTTTTGCAAATTCTCCTACGAAAATAATAGTTTGTAATGGCATAACGCAATATCCAACAAAAGAACAAAGATCACAATTAATTGAAGAAGCACACTCCTCAGCATTAGGAGGCCATAAAGGCGTCACAAAGACCTATAATCGAATTCGCCAAAATTTTTTTGGGGAAAATATGAAAGTCGATATTCAAAAGTATATTCAAGGCTGTTTACAATGCCAAATAAAAAAATTAGTTCGGGTTAAAATTAAAAATCCTATGGTTATTACTGATACACCCACTACTGCCTTCGAAAAAATATCAATGGATATTGTTGGTCCACTACCAGAAACAAAGTCTGGAAATCTGTATATTCTTACTATACACGATAATTTTACAAAATACTGTCTAGCAATACCTCTTCCTAATCATCAAGCTGTTACAATAGCATACGCATTCGTGAAAAAATTTATTTGCATATTTGGATCGCCAAAAGGAGTACTAACGGATCAAGGCAGAGATTTTTTAAGCAATTTATTAAAAATATTAGCAAAACGCTTTAGAATCAGACAATTTCGTACCACAGCTTTTCACCCTCAATCCAATGGATCACTTGAACGATCACATCATGTCCTAGGTGAATATCTCAAACAATTTGTAGCAAAAAACTCAGAATGGGACGATTGGCTAGAATAAGCAATGTTCTCATATAACACAAGTGTACACGAAGCCACAAAATGTACGCCTTACGAATTAGTTTTTGGCAAATTAGCCCGTGAACCCTCTAGTGAACCTTTATCACAAAATGAAAAATTGCAAACCTGTGATGATTATTTGATCAACTTTGTCACACAACTGCATGAAATGCGAACACAAGCAAGAGAAAACCTCATAAAGGCAAAAGAAAAATCAAAAATGTACCACGATAGAAAAATAAATCCCTTGGAAATAAAAATTGGGGATAATGTATTTTTATTAAAAGGAGGAAAAATTAAAAAACTGGATAATCAATACACAGGACCTCACGAAGTTTTAGATGTACTAGGAAAAGGAAATGTAAAAATCAACATAAAGGGAAAACCGACAGTAGTTCACGTCAACCGACTAAAAAGATCACAAATGAATATTGCATAATAATAATAAAAAAAATAAATAAATGAAGAAAAAAAATATAATAATAAAAATATAATAAGATTATAATATAGAGAAATATGAATTTTAGATCAAAATGGAGTATACTCATCGGAAAAATATTGACGCCCTAATTGATGCATTTGTAAATCTAGTCGATATGACAGATCTTTGGCCTTATCTAATTCAAAACGAAATCTACAATCACGACGATTGTAACATACCTGAGTGGAGCAAAGATTTCACTAACCCAATTATAATCCGAGAAATTTTTACAACAATTAAAACTCGGGGTCCAGAAGCCTATAACAATTTAATTTCTAGTCTACGATCGTCAGGACACGAATCTTTAGCCGAAATTCTAAATTCAATGAAATAAGTACTCAACTATAATACAGATTAGTACAAATAAAAATATTACTAGGTATTATAAAAAAACCTATAATAAATAAATGAGATAAGCTACTAATTGGAACCTCCTTTTTCCAGACATGGGATTGCGAGGCTTCCTCTTGGTACTGCTGATTCTGAGATTGCTCTATATGAAAACAACTTACGCCATCATTGGATTTGATTGCGGCTTAAACAATGCGAATATAACGACATTATCCCTATTGGAAGTGGGCGAATGCGATTTACCTCAACGACAAGTAAATTTCGAAAAAACTTACATACAACTTTTGCAAATTACCGGATTTTCAAATACTAAGGTTATACAATGCAAAATAGAAATTCACCGCGCTATAACTTATTGTGGCATGCATTCCCATATTTCGGTGGTCGCAAACGGTCACAGCGAATATATACAAGAAGTCTCACAAGATCAATGTAAACAAATGCATACAATGGGAAACTTCCTAGTAACACCTTCTATCCAAATATCAAAATTAAAAATAAACGAAACATTATATCATAGTCACATTAGCGGGTTCATTAACAACTAACGGTGAATGTACAGGAACGCAATTTTCAGACCCTTATGGTACATGGAACAGTGTAGTAGTTCAAGCAATATTTAAAATCACCTTACAAGAACATTATGTAACAGTTCATTTAAATACCGATAAAATTCAATTGCGATCGGGAGTGGTATGCACACTTTCAAAAACATATTGTACAGATATGGAAGACGGGCAAACATTTTGGGATACCTTACCAAATGATGTATGCAATTTCAAAAAATATGAGGTTATTTACGAAGGACCAGCAAACAAAACGCATGATAACACTACAGAAAATTCTGAAACCCTATACTCACTAACTACGGATGAAATAACTTTCGTTTTAGCAGGAAAAGACAGAAAACCAGTTTGTAACTACGTTCTCATTCAAACTGAACACCCAAAATTATTAATTTTTGAAACCAGACCTGGTAACTCATTTTTAGAGAAGAAACGTCTAGAAGTTCAAAATATGGATTTTTTTTCTTATGTCAATTCTAAATTTGTATATGTGGAAAGACACATACGCATAGAAATTAACAGACTTTACCACGACGTTCTTACTCAACGATGCCGTCTAGAACAACAAGTTTTCAGGAATACATTAACCTTAGCTACTCATGCACCAGACGAATTTGCATATCATCTAATGAAAAGCCCAGGTTACATGTCAATGACAGCAGGAGAAGTAGTACACATCATACAATGTATACCTGTTGAAGTAAAATATAGGAAAACTGAAGAATGTTATCTTCAATTACCAGTAACTAGAGGAAACCAGTCTTACTTTCTCTCTCCACGAACCCATATCTTAACAAAATCCGGCACACAAACAAATTGCAATTCTCTCATTCCTTCAATGTATCTTTTCGGTGAAACATGGTACAAATTGATACTTAATCCTGTAGAATCAATAGCTCCAACAATAATAAAACCACTTACAAAAGTAACTTGGAAATACCAAAATCCTTCGTCCTTAGCAACGAGTGGTATTTACTCACAATCAGATCTCGACAGATTACGTGATCACATTATGTTCCCTGCAGAAAAACCCATGATATTAAATTCATTAGCAAGAGAAATATCAGGTAGACCTACATCAAATCAAGGAATTTCCCTAACGAATCTATTTAATGAAGAAATAATTGACAAAATCGCTGAATCCGCGTGGGGTCGATTCTGGACTCTGTTTATAAATTTTGGTACAACTAGCGCAGGATTAATAGGGTTTTTTATTATAATTAGAGGAATGAAAATAATAGCAGACACTATTATACACGGATATGCATTACATAATTTATTCGGCTGGTCTTTTCACTTACTAGGCGCATTCTGGGACTCAGTCACTAATTTACTTTTACACCTAGGAACGAGACAACTACCGAGAAGGCCTACTAAAAAAGATAAGGAAGGTCCAGACGCATCGGCGCCACACTCAGATACACAGGAACATGACATTCTAATAAAACCAGTACAACCTATAAATACAGGCAATAGACAGAACGATACACAAACCACTCTTTATCCCCTTTCTCAACTAGCTGAAGCATCTAATAACAGAGACTATTCCATAGACATATAACTCACATATCATGTCGCACAATAACTACATAACGTTACTAGATCAAATGATTAAACAAAAGAGTGATCATCCTCCACATTATAAAACACTAAGTAGACAAAATAGGAAAAATCAAAATCAATTTAATGTAAAACTAAGATATACAAATTATATAATAATCAGCAATGCAGAAGATGAAGAAACAGCCAAACAAACTGCAGCAAAAAATTTATTATTCGAATTAAACAATAATAAAAATAATTTGAATTTCATAAACTCATTAAATTAAAATTCAGACGAAAGATTACAAAATAAGTGTGCTCAACAAAATCTTTCTCAACCACAATATACTGCTGTAAAAGTTAAAAATTCACAAAATATCAACATATGGTTAGCAATTTGCTCAGTCGAAAAAATAAAACAGACAGGAATTTCTAATACCAGTAAAGAAGCAAAGAATCTCGCTGCACTGAAAGTAATACATATGCTAATAAGTACCGAACACCTGAATAAAAATTACGAAGAATCATTATCCGACTGCTTACAAAATACTCACATTTCATCTCAAGAACCTTTAACGAGTTTTCCAAATTATCATAGAAATACCCTAATAATGAAAAATAAATTTAAAACCACTGGTTCCAAAAAATTAACAAAAATTCCTATTCACAAGCACAACCCCTCTTGCATGTCTTCAAATATAATCAAAAAACAAAAACTTTTACTTGATACATTTCAAAAGTCAAACAAAACCTTCAAAAAATGCATTAAATGCGGATACAGACCGTTAAACCATTATTTTAAATTTTAATAGATAATTTCAATAGTCAAGATGTCGAGTTATCATGAACAACCAACCAGATAACCAAGATACGTAAAACAAAGGTCGAGACGCAATTCAATGGGAACCCTAAACCATAAAGAAATACTCAAAAATTTCGCAATTCAATATGGATTACCAGAACCACAAATAATAATATATCCAGATCTTCATTCGCAATCAAGTTCTCTCTTCATGGCACACGCAAACATTAAGGATCACTTAATAATTCAAACCGGTAGTACGAAAGAATTAGCAGAAAATAAAGCAGCTTTGAATCTCCTACAATTGTTAATGAGAAATTATGACCTATGCGACGACAATAATATAGAAACATATAAGGGTAAAGCAAAAACAAAAGACCAAGAAATACAAACAGATCCACGACCAAAATTAGTCGCCTGGGAAAATTCTTGCAAATATTGCAATACACAAGCGCACAATATAGCATACTGCCCTAAAAAAGTAATAAAAAGGCAAAAAGACAAGGCAACTCAATTTCCACCTACCTTACCATTTCGAATCCCTACTACCTTCGCTCAGCTATTTAAACCATTTTCTTCAAAGACCACTAGAATAACTAGCCTCTAGAATAAATTATTGGACATTTAACAGAAACCATTTTTAATCTCAAATTTATTTATTCTTTTTTCCAGACCATCGAGAAGCACAATGAATCCTCAACTTTTAGCTAGGATCCTTTTCTTAAATTCCCTACTAAAATCGACTACATCCATTTACATCCATACAAAATTTTCAAACTCTCCAGGTATTTTCTTCGAACCTATAACAAACTTTCGAGTCTTCTATAAAGAATACCATTTTGTATCCTATTTAGATACATACCAAATATTTAATTTCCATCATCAGGTAACAAAATTATACAACCAACTCCTCGATTATTGTATAAATACCCCAAAAACAAATAATTGCAACCCGGTAAATAAAAAGATAGAGTTTGAACTTAAAAACGAAAAAATTTGCATATTTTTGGACTACATATCTTCCGTAATGCAGAAACAAGTCGACAACTCATTATCAGGAAAAATCCAAAAAGCCATCGTACAAAAAGAAACTAAACAAAAACCTATATACCAACATGAAGATAATATATCAATAATACAAAATCCAACCTTAGAAAAAATTGAAAATATTTCCAAAATTTTTATAGAAATAGTACCATTTATAGACTGGTTCAATAGCAAAGATAAACTGGACATTTCAATCTATCAACGTGACGCATCAAATTGGTTAAATTCATTACTCGAAAGACTAGACACTTATCTTTTCCTATTAGACCACCTAGCCAACGCATTAACCCATACTATTAACGGTGAATGGGATCCCTTTCTCTTCCCAGACTCTCTGCTGCATCCACTGTTCGACACTAAACATAAAAATATTCTACTCCCATTTTCTACTCATATTTCTGAAATTCTTCCATTCACAAAAATCCAATATTTTAATTATGAAAACACATTAGTTTTCAGTCTGAGTATTCCAGCTCCCTCAGAAGAAGAATTTACCCTATTCAAACCACATTCCATTCCTACATTTATAAAACTTGCAGATAACGAAACAGCAGCTGTTTATATCCAAACACAAACTGCTTATATGGCACTATCTAAAAACAATCAAACTTACTTCTTGTCACCTAATGACCTTACGGAATCTTGTTTCCAAACCAATATGGGCCCAATGTGCCAAAATACAAATCCCTTTTTCAACATCTCGACAACCCCTACTTGCGAAACGGAAATTTTCACCAAATCAAACCCTTACAAATGCAAAATTCTTCTCAGCATTAATAGCTACCCACCGTGGACAGCTTTAACTAAGCACTACGGTTGGATTTATGCAACTCCAACACCTCAAAGCATCAATTTGAACTGCCCTAAAAAATTGCGAATCACAATCGACATTCAAAATATAGGAATCCTTCAAACAAACCCAGAGTGCGAAATCAAACCCCTAAACCTACCCCAACCACAAAGCAAAAATTTCATATTTTTAGATAAATCAATAACCTCAGTGAATACAAACGTTTCTATTTTCTCAGCTGCTACATTCCTAAAATTTCACCTTAAAGGTATTGAAAACAAAATAAAAACCCTTTTAGAAATTGGAGAAAAGGAAGACATTCCACTGTCATTCTTAAAATACGAAATTTTTACCTCGAAACAGTTAGAAACAGAGAAAAAACCCATTTTTTATATTAACAATATAAATTTTACAGACTATATCCTCATCATTATTATAATAATGATACTCCCAATGCCAGTTTTATTACTGAAAATGCTCTTGAGACTGAGGAAATTAGGAATAAAACTTAAACAAAATATAACCAGATTGAAACAGAATGAAAGCGAAAATTCAAAAAATGCAAAAACGCAACTAAGTAACGCTACGGTACCATTATTAGATAACCTTAATTTTAATTTTAATAACCAACTTTAATTATTATTATTATTGTTATAAAATAAAAAACTTTTCCTTCTCTCACAGCAATTAAATAAATGGCCTTAATAATAGTCACCTTACAAATAACGCTAAATAAAACGGGAAAAGTACACAATAAATGAACACCAATAATTACAAAAATTAACATTTAATCAAAATAGTCACACAAATTGTCGTAAGTTGTAATTACGATCCATATACCGATCTAAAGAGTCACATATATCTCGAAATATAACCTCTGTCGACGTTCATCAGGTGCCCGAACGATAAGACATTTTTCCTCTAACGCTTCCTTGTCTTCTTCTTCGTCTTCTTCTTGGTTGTGGCAGCTAGCAGTACTGCAAATAACCATATCAAAAGTTTCCTTGTCTTCAACAGAATTATTATCGTCACCCTTAATTTTTTTGGCTGCCGTAACATCCCGAGAACAACCTGGCTTTGGCTGGTCTTCCATACTCTATTACTTGCAAAAAAAACTGGATACAGTAAGAAGTACTATACGCCCTTAAATACCTACCTGTTTTCACTTTCTTCTTTTCACTTTCTTCATATCTCCCTCCAATTTTCCAGAGAAAGCTGCAAGTCTACTCATACAAAATGAGAAAAATCAATAAAAAATATAAAATAATCTTTTACCTTATCCTAAAGTGTCAATTCCTAATCACCACGAACCACAAAATTTTTTTTTACTACCTTTTTATTACTCTTTGCTTTTAAAAAAAGCTTTTACTTCCACGCATAAATAACACTTTTCATCACCAACTACTACACTTTAGCTTACTTGCATCAATCGCTTCCTCATAACAAATGCTATCTTATCTTTACGTAACTCATTACCAAACTTACCTTTCATCAAAACCATCAAATGTCTCAACTTCAAACAAAACAGAACGAAATTACTTACATTGCAAATTTCATAAAATACATAACTGTAAATTTTCACAATTTCAATACAGGAATGATCCAAACGCGAAAGGAACAGGAATATAAGACTCCCACGTACGTGGATGGAGTGCGACCACAAGACTTTCCATTAACTTACAATTATTTGCTACTATGCTCATGTCTTGCAATGCACCCTTCTGTTTTATTCATATACTACAACAAAACCACCCAAAAAAGATTCTGTTCATTTTCTTACCTAAGTATTGCGGAATCTGAAAAATTAAATTATGAATGTAAAGTCACATCTACCTAAAATGTTACGGTTGTCGAGAAGAACTAATATATCCACAATGTAAAGCATCCGATTGTCTAGAGTGTATAGAGCAATATTTAATGAGTAAAACGTCAATAAGACAAGGAAATGAAGTAGAAGTAGAAACAAAAATGTATGAAAACATTTAATTACTAGCATCCTATACAACCTATCAAAGTTTTTTTTCTCTCGAAAAACAATTTAAATAAAATTAAAATTAAATAAATATTAAAAAAAAATATATATATATAAAAAAAACTACTGTTAGAACTCACATCATACTTTTCTCTAATGTAAAAATTGTTTTTCCTACGACATAACTCAAATTATATGCAATAAACGTAACATAGCAATAGAAAACAAAAAATATATTAACTTTACCTTATTTTTCAGAAAAATAAAAGAAAATGGCCTTCCAACAAAAAAATCTCCTTAAAGGAAGTGCTGTTCAAATACTCAACGAGATAAGTATTGAATATAATTTTCGCAAACCCGAATACGAGGTAGAATCTTTAGGCGAATATCCAGAACTACCCCCATTCAGGGCAAAATGTAGCATAGCAAAAGACAACCGCGAATACGTCCATATAGGTAAACCCGCGAGCAATAAGAAAGAAGCAAAACAAATTGCCGCTAGGAAAATCCTAGAAATAATTTCTAATTATTATATTTTTTCCGAGGAAAAAATTGACAAAACCATTGTAAACGAAGATCAGGTAAATGTAATCTACGAATCAAACTTAACTAATAGTAAAGTCAAATTATATAAATGGACAAACTCCTGCGAAAAATGCTATCAACACGGACACCTAGCAAAAAATTGTTACGGGCCAAAGCGAAACAAATATTATAACCCGTGAATAATTTCATTACATTGAGCCTAATTTTTGTTTGGTTATGCTACTCTTTTTTTTACTATGGGCATAATAATCATATTATTATTACCCTTTTTCATTTCTAGTTCTTATACACATATGTAATCAACGAACCTAATATTTTTTCTTTAATCTCTATTACTATTATATATGTCAATCTCTTTTTATGTATAATCAATAATTTATAATGCTTTCCAGATTTTATTTTTACTAATGTATACATTAACAATCGTAATTCTTGGAAATTACTCTTTACTATTTTATATCTAATCGATAAAATTTTACAATCTTTGATCTTCTTTTTATCAACAACCATTATGTTGTAAGTTTAATAGTTATTATCAAAAAAAAAAAATTTTTTTTTCAAATTACCTAACTATAACATATGTAATCAATGATTGTAATATTTTCAGAATTATATCCTCTATTATTACTACGCACTTATATAAAACCTGTTATAGAATTTTAATTCGCAATAATAATTTGAAATGTTAATAAACGAAAATTTTATGTTATAAATTGTCAAATTAAATTAAAAATATGTACTTGATTGAGTAAGCATCTTGGATTAAAAATGTATTCTTCTGCCGAAGTTTCGATCGCGGATAGTTAACTCCCCACGTTCGAATTAAGGGGGGAGGTGTCACGTCCCGCGACTCTACCACCTAGAGTAATAAACAAATTAAGGAACCAATGAAGAGATCAAGGCAACATTACCACGTCCTTGATTATATTGACTCAACAACAAGATCTAACAAGAAATAGGAAGATCGTTAAAATCGAAAGGGAAATCTAAATAGATATATTTGGCTATGACATTAACGCCAAGTAATAAATTTCATCGGAACGTGACTCATCGGTAAAGGCAACTCATTCGACTTTAAACACCAAAATATGGAAAAGATCGTACACCTTGTTTTTACTTCTACAGTAGTTGACCTTTTCGTTAGAATCAAATAACAGATAAAATAGACTTGATATATTTGACTATGACACTAATGCCAGGTAATAAATTTCATCGAAGCATAAGTGATCAGAGAAGGCAACTAATCCGATCTTAAAATACCAAATATGGAAAAGATGATACACCTTGTTTACTTCCACAGTAGTTGACCTTTTCGTTAGAATCGAATAACAGATAAAATAGATTGCAACATTAGTGCCAGGTAACGAATTTCATTGGAGCACGAGTCATCAGAGAGGGCAACTCTTCCGATCTTAATACCAAAGGTGGTACACCTTGGTTTTGCTCCCACCATAAGCAACCTTGCAAAAGTTCTATAAAAGGCAAAAATCCCTAGAGAAGTCAGTCCAGTACCATCATCTCTACGCCGCGAGTCTGGTCCAGTTCATTATCTCTACACAGCGAGTCTAGTCCAGTTTTATTATCTCGACGCTACGAGTTCAGTCCAGCCTCATCAGATTTTACCGCTACTCAGACGAATTCCTACTCGACGCTGAGTTCAACGACATTAGAAAGTGAAGGGGAATCACCGTCCAAAATTCTCTCCAAACTTGGATCAAGAACCGACTAGACCAACCGTCTCAACAACGAATTTTCCATCAAACAAGTACTATCTCAACGATCTCAACGAGGACTCAACTGACCACCTTCGCTCCACTGGACTCAATAAATCACCGGTCAAATTTCACTCGGGGTAATTACAAAGGTGCATCTAAATTTCAATTTGATTTCCAATTCCATGATGCTTATTCGTTTCTCAATTTGATTGTCAATAAACATACTTTATATTAATAACCATTCTCAATCACTGACTTCTCCTCATCCCTTAGAGAGGATCCTTTTCGATCCTAACATAAAACGAGGAATCTTTTAAGAAGAGAAATGTTACGTTTCTGACGTAACAATACTAATAATAAAAAATGTTATGAATAATGATAATACTGCTGACTTCAACGGAAATCGGAGAGACAAAACATATTAATTTTACAGCTTATACAAGGCTTTAATAAACATAATCATATAATTAAAAAACTCCTTGGTTTTATCGACCTGAGGACTCGTGAGTCCAAAAATGGCGGCTAATCTATCCCCTATTGAAAATTCCGACGTTGGAAACGTCATTGGAAACGTGATCGTAAGCGACATCGTAAACGTTGTTGTAAGTGATATCGTAAACGACGTAGGATTTTGGGACCATATCCGATATCGTTTACGATGTCGTAAATGATACCGATTACGACCTTTTTTTTATTAAATAAGACAAAATATTTTATTATTGTTACAATTTAAATCTATTTTACTGTATGAAAGGAATATGAAGACAATGGAAATTAATAAAAACATATTATATGTGTGTATTTAATTTCGAACGATTGTGAATATTTGTGTGCTGTTCCGAATTTGCACTCTTATTAAACTTTCATGATGCCGAAAGATCATAAATAAAAATATGTTTATAGATAAACCAATATGTTAATAACAGTTTCTATTGTTTTTATATTCCTTCCATACGGTTAAATAGATTTAAATTTTAAAAATCATAAAATATTTTATTTTTTTTAATTCTTAAACGGTTTCACCAATGGCATGTAGCTTGACGTAGCTCAGAAAGAGTATACATCAATGGCAGAACTCATACGAAGCCGCACACCATCCGCTTCCGACAACTAGCGCTGCGTATATCCCTGCACATGAACTACCCTACGGGGACACCCAATACATTAGAGGTTGACCTGCCCTGACATAATGACAAACCCCCAGAGGTGAGCCTGTGGTATATACAGGGTGTCCCGGTACTCAAGTTACATATTTATATTTTTGTATAAAAAAAAATGGAGTAAAAAATTCTAATACAAAAAATTTGTGAAGTGTATACCATAATTACCGATTAATTAGCAATTAAAGATTAACCAATCAAAAAAATCCGTTGGATAGACGACAGTTCATGTGCCATCACTGAGAGAGTGTGAGGATGCAAGTTCAGATCGTATAATTTGCCCTCAGTTTATTTTTTTAAGACGTTTTAATTCTTTGGTGCTACTTCACACTTATACGAGATTCGAAAATTAACAAGTATCTTTTTCGTAGCAACCAAATCAGAAACCATTGCTCGATGAGTTAATTACTTTACTTAAAATGTATACGTTGTTTGAGTTCTGTACAATCCTCCTGAATTCTTAGCATTCCACAGAATTCTCTCGAGTTCTGTAGAAATCCCTTTAACATTTTTGAATTACCTTGAACACTTTTGGATACATTTAATTATTTGGCATTTCAAGACTTTTAAATACTGTAAATTCATCCAAATTCTCCCACAATTAGTGTAGATAGTCAACTGTTAAGCTAGCAGTAAATTAACATGTATTTGTTAATTAAATCGCAAAGAATTCTCACGGATTATGTAGAATTCCCATCAAATTAATTGAAATTTAAAAATCTCCAAATTGTAAATAATTAAGTGCGAAGTTGCACCAAAGAGTTAAAACCTCGTACAAAAATAAAACAAGGGCAAATTATACGATCTGAACTTGCATCCCCATACTCTCTTAGTGATGGCACATGAACTGTCGTCTATCCAACGCATTTTTTTGATTGGTTAATCTTTAACTGCTAATTACTCGATAATTATATATTTCACAAATTTTTTGTATTAGAATTTTTTACTCCATTTTTTTTGGAATTCAAAAATATAAATATGTACCTTGAGTACCGGGACACCCTGTATATTATTGGATTTTCCAATAGAGATGGCAGTGGGAGGGGATCTCGCAAAATTGGTATTAGTCACGTTTAGCCACAGTGGGTCCACTCATATAGGAGAAAAGGGGAACGAATTGTAGTGTTTGCTGTCAACAAGTGGTGGCGTTACTGTCGCTACCGATGTTCTTTTTAACCTGTTGTAACCAAAGCAATCATAGTTTGATATTCTTTTGATAAAATCAGATAGTATAAATCATTGATTCATGTTTAAAAAATGTCCGCTCTTTAGAACATACCTAGTAACAAGGTGGGCATTAAATGGCATTGAAATGTCTATATCTGGAAAAAAAATAGAATTGAGAAAGGAACTTTTGAATGCATTTTAATTCCTAGGCATTAAAATGCATTCAAAATTTTCATTCTCGATTCTGTTTTTTTCAGATTTTGACATTTCAATGTCATTCAATGTCCACCTTGTTACTAGGTATGTTCTAAAGAGCGGACATTTTTTAAACATGAATCAATGATTTATACTATCTGATTTTATCGAAAGAATATCAACCTATGATTGCTTTGGTTACAACAGGTTAAAAAGAACATCGGTAGCGACAGTAGCGCCACCAGTTGTTGACAGCAAACACTACAATTCGTTCCCCTTTTCTCCTATATGAGTGAACCGAGTGTGGCTAAACGTGACTAATACCAATTTTGCAAGATCCCCTCCCACTGCCATCTATATTGGAAAATCCAATAATATACAGGGTGTCCCGGTACTCAAGGTACATATTTATATTTTTGAATTCCAAAAAAAATGGAGTAAAAAATTCTAATACAAAAAATTTGTGAAGTGTATAATTATAAGTGTATAAGTACCCTCCTAAAATACATGGTAGTGGACGTACTCTGCGTTTAGCATAAAACTGGAACTGTTCTCGTATCGCGCAAAACTGGTACCAGGCACGTATCGCTCCCACTACCTTCCGTTAGCAGTAGTCATCGTTGATCACAGACTTTGATTTTGTATTCTGTCTTTTCTTTCTTTTGCCTATTTTATTTCTATTTCGTAAATGGCTTTAGATTTAACCACTCATACTTATCTTATCCGTGAATTATATATTTCACATACTACACAATGTGTCCCAAAAATAACCGAACTTTTTGGAAATAGAATAAGATACACATTATATTATCTTCGAACGTTATTATTTATTCAAAATAAGTTCCATTAGACTCAATACAACGTTTGGAACGATCTACCAATTTATCCATAGACTTTTTAAACTCGGTTTTTGGGATGTCCTTTAGCACCTGTGTCACAGCTGATTGAATGGTTGGAACGTCATCGTAAAAAGCTCCTTTCATTGCAGTTTTTAGTTTTGGGAACAGAAAATAGTCACACGGTGATAGATCAGACGAATACCGAGGGTGGTCGATGACATGAATCTGTTTTTTCATCAAAAATTCGTCAACTTTTTTGGTCTTGTGAGGTGGTGCATTTAACTGATGTGGAACAAAACGTGCAAAGACCTTTCTTTTACACAAATCTTCAGTTAATATTGTGTAGATTGTACATTAAAATAAATTTAATTTTTCTGCCAGCATTCTCACAGTGAAATTTGCATCGATAGCGATTATTTCACGTACTTTTTCCACTAACTCAGCACGATTTGATGCTTCTGGTCGTCCAGGTCTTCAATCATCATTTAAATCGTCACGGCCATTTTTAAATCTTGTAAACCTCGTATAAACTTGAGTACGACTCACACAATCATCACCACAAACTTTTTTCATCAATTCGTATGTCTCAGCGAATTTTTTTACAAGTTTAACACAAAATTTTATATTTGCTCTTTGTTCCATTTTTGTTTTGTAACATTAGCACACTTTTTCTTTTATTGAAATGGCGTTAACTTTCACATCTGTCATCCGATTTACATGAATTTAGGTGCGTTTGAAAGAGCATGAATGTATGTTTTTAATGCTGCAAATTTACAATAGATGGCGCTGCATGTTGTATAATTTAAATATAAAGTTCGGTTATTCTTGGGACACACTGTGTATGATCGATAATCAACTGCCGATGACCAATCAATCCTTCATTTATGATTGATAATCGATGTTTTCTCCATCGATAATAGGTGATTAATCATCGGTAGTTAATGAAGTGTAACAACAATAATAACTAATGCTATTTCAATAGCCAGGGTGGTAATATAATTATATTAATATAATAATGAATAATTATATTATTTATATATACGTATACACACACACATATACAGTAGGCTGGGGCGAAAAACCAACATTGTGCGTCCAGGAAACGCCTAGGTGCGGAAAAGTGGCCCAGTCCAATCCGAAACTTAGCGCACTTTGAAATTTTGAAATCGGATAATATCTTCAGTCTGTTCTTTGAGAGTAAAATCTCGAAATTTCACTAAAAAACACTCAAATTTAAGGGTTTGCAAAAATGGGCTTAAAGTCGATAGCGATGCCTTCCAAGGGTGACTTTACGATGAAAAGTCATCAGAGGTTACTTAGAGGTCCGTACCGAGTCGCCAAAGTCACCCCTTGTCAATCCTCATGGAGGGGGAAATGGTTCAAAATTGCATATTTTCGAGTAAAATGCTTAGATACTTGTGCGGTCCCTGGGTCATGTCTGTCTACGAGCACACGAGCGTCTGTGCCACTTCTACACTCAAGATGGACCCGAAGCCCCCGAACGCCAGTCTCCTTCTCCCCTCCCCCTCCCTCTGGTCGAGCGTTGTCGAGACTTGTCAGAACTTTTCATTGTCTCGTCGCTGGTTCTTTTGGTGGTAGAGATTCTGGTTCTCCCTGCACTCCCCTCTCTGGTTTGTATTCCACAGCATGTCGAAATTCGCAAAGAGAGACTTTGTGCAGTGCCCTATATTTGGTACTCCAAAAGATTTTGGTCCGTACGTTTTACCAACGAGGGCTGACGTTCTGCAATGTTGTCAGGAGGTTCGAAGGCAAAAGGGCTGTCTGTCAGAAAAAGACAAGGAGCCTTCGTTCGGAGACATTGCCGACGAAGTCCGTTCGAAACTAATAGTTATTTGGGAATCTGCTTCTATCGCAACGGTCTCAAAGCAGCGCATTAAGGGATGTCTCACAAATCTTCATAAAAAATACACTACGTTGAAAATTTTATTGAAGAGTAAAACAACTTCTTAAAGCAATAAGGATGAGAAAATCGCCGCCTTCAAAGAGCACTGCTCTGAATTATTTAACATAGCCGCTTGTAAGTGCGTTGACTTGTCTAGGCGCTCCTGTCCCAAGGAAAAGAAGGTTCCAGCCGTAGAGAGCATGCCTTCTATCTTGACCAAAGAGGTAAAAGACTCATGGGAATCGCCAGCGTAGATGTCTCTGAAACAAAAAGAATACATAAGAGAGCAGAACGTATTGCAAAAAGAGGCAGACTTGACCGGGGAGAGGTTGGGAAAAGCGTTCCTACTGCATCGGCCTCCACATTATCCTCTACGATTGATATGGATATAGATTTAGATTCCTTCTTTTAGGAAGGTGAAGGTGATAATCCTCCTCCTGAAATTAAAGTAAAGGTTGATGCTTCTACCGATGATGACAATTTTCAGGACATACCACGCAGACTTGTGCAGAGAAAATCATCGCAGGCCAGACTTGACTTATCTGAAGCAGCAGTAGTTGCTCAAAAATATGGTATAAGTCAACGGGCTGCGGCACATTTAAGCTCGTCTGTACTCCTTGCTGCCAATCGAGCAGGTATGATCTCCCCGGATATTTCCCAAAAAGTACCTGAGTGTCTAGTCATATATAAAAGTAAGATAAGGCGCGAGAAAATTAAAACAGGCTCCAAGTTGAAGGAGGAATCACGCCATGAGGATTCTATTCGTGGCTTATACTTTGATATTCGGAAAGACGAAACATTGACAGCCTCCGGATTTATTAAGGAGGAACACATATCTTTGGTGACCGAACCAGGTTCTAAATACGTAGGCCATGTCGTCACACCATCGAGCCATGCCCAAGATGAGTGTGATTATATTTATAATTACATAACAACAGAACTGAATGGAGGCTTCGATGCAGTGGTAGTCGTGGGCTGTGACGGTACAAATACGAATACGGGCTGGAAGGGAGGAATTATTCGTCTACTAGAGGAACGACTTGATCGTCCCTTGCAATGGGTTGTCTGTCTATTACATTTCAATGAGCTACCGTTCAGAAGTCTTTTTGTATTTATTGACGGACCTACCACTGGTCCGAGCAAATACTCAGAATACCCTCGATGTTGTAAAGTTTAAAAAGTTGAGTGTGACTTACCTGAGATTGAGCCCACTGATCTCAGCTCAGATCAAAGGTATCTTTATGAGATATCAGATGCCATACGGTTCGGAGCGTGCTCTCCTGAGCTGGCCTCCCGGAAGATAGGCCCCATCAACATGGCTCGCTGGCTAACAACTGCAAATAGAATTCTGAGATTATACATATCAACAAAGAGACCCACAAAGGAACTGCAAGTATTAGTTGAATACTTACTCACAGTATACGTACCTCAGTGGTTCCACATCAGACGGGATAAGTCTATCGCTGATCTGAGTCGGCACCTCTTCCAAGCAATCAAATTGTCAAGGTTTCTTCCTCTGAAGTACCGAAATGTGGTAAACACTTCCATTCAGACAAACGGCTTCTCTGCCATGCCAGAAAATATACTTTTTGAAATGGTAACCGACCCTAGGCTTACCGTTCGCCAAGACGCACTCACCAAAATCCTGGAGGCAAAACATAAGCAACAGACAACTGTTAGATACAATATTGTGCCAAAAATTAATTTTGGAGCTAATGATTACACAGAAATGATTGATTGGGAACAGACAGATATTTCACTTACCGTACCTCCAGTTTTAATTCCTATAACAGAGGATGAACTTACCGCTAAGCTATCTATGGCCGATGGCTTGGTACCAGACTGGGACTTAACATCTTTCCCTTGTCACACAGTAGCGGTGGAAAGAACTGTTAGACTGGTAACAGAGGTGTCCAGAGAAGGCATCGGTCCCGAGGCTCGGGACCGACAGATACGCGCCACACTTCTTTCTCGAAAGACTGTCAACTTATTTGACAGTAAGAAAGACTTTGTGGTTGTAATTAATGACTGAGACTTAAATAAGCACGTTCTACATATGGTTGGTTGGTTGGGTAGGGCGTGGGTGGAACCCGATGTGCAACCACCTCCACGTGGTGGGCTCTGGGTCACTCGAAGTAGTAGAACTCAGTGAGCTAGGAGCTGCACAAGTATTTAAGCGTTTTACTCGAAAATACGCAATTTGGAGCCATGTCCCCCTCCATGAGGAATGGCATGGGGTGACTTTGGCGACTCGGTACGGACCTCTAATTACCCTCTGATGACTTTTCATCGTAAAGTCACCCTTGGAAGGCATCGGTATCGATTTTAAGCCCATTTTTGCAAAACCTTAAATTTTAGTGTTTTTTAGTGAAATTTCGAGTTTTCACCATCAAAGAACAGACTGAAGATATTATCCGATTTCAAAATTTCAAAGTGCGCTGAGTTGCGGATTGGACTAGGCCACTTTTCCGCATCCAGGCGTTTCCTGAACGCACAATGTTGGTTTTTCGCTCCAGCTTGATATACAGGGTGAGGTACATAAAGTGTTACAAATCGATTGCACTCAAACTGTTAATCATATCCAACAATGTTTCAGACAAAAGTTTCAGTGTTCGAGAAAACCGTCATACTGGACCACCCTTTTTTTATGGGTGGAGGCGCTGAAGCTAGGTCAAGGTCAACTCCAATTTTTTAAATGGAAACATGTATTTTTTTTCGATGAAATTTTCACCAATTTTAAGATGAATTCATCGACCTACAACACAAGGTCATTCTGGTCACGCAAAGTATGAAAATTGTCGGCAAGTCGAAACAATTCGGAATAATCACTTTCAAAGGATCCACTAACCTTGGTCTTTGACAAAACCCCATAAAAAGTAATCTGGTGATGTTAAATCAGGGGCCGCCTCGTCCTATCCACTTTTCGTAAAAAATCTCATTCATCACTTTTCTTGAACACAGAGCATAATGGGGTGGTGCACCGTCGTGTTGCATCCACATGTTCATGCGAACATGCAAGGGCACGTCTTCCATCAATTGAGGCAGTATGTTTTGCAGAAAGTTTGCGTAAACTTTCCCAGTTAAGTGACCTTCAAAAAAATATGAACCAATGACGTGATCACCGGCAATCAACGGACCACGGATGTTGAAATGGTACAGTTCTCATCCATCGAGGATACTCATTTACCCAATGATGCATATTATGCCTATTCACATTTCTCGTATTTGTGAAGTTAGCTTCATTAGCAAAAAGCGCATGACTCAAAAATGAGACATATGTGCACATTTTTCTACGAATCTAATTACAGAAATTGACGCGTCTTAGGAAATCATTGCCGTAAAAATCCTGATGTAATGACATATTACATACAATACAGAAAATGCTTACTTCCTGCCGATATCAACAATACCCTATTGATGTCTAATATCATGGGTATCATGGGTATCGTAAGAAATGAACAGAAATGAAAATTAATTTTCGACTATTTTCATTCTTTGCGTGACCAGAATGACCTTGTGTTGTAGGTCGCTGAATTCATCTTAAAATCGGTAATAATATCATCGAAAAAAAATACATGGTTCCATTTAAAGAAGTGGAGTTGACCTTGACGTAGCTTCAGCGCCTCCAGCGTTAAAAAAATAGGGTGGTCCAGTATGACGGCTTTCTCGAACACTGAGACTTTTGTCTGAAATATTTTTGGATATGATTAATAGTTTGAGTGCTATCGCTCTGTAACAGTTTATGTACCTCAACCTGTATATTATTTTTATATACATATTATAATATATCTTTGATTGAAATTCATAAAAACATTGTAGCTTTATACAAAAACTAGTATCAACCGTAAAGGAAAAATAGAGAAAGTTTAAATAGAGATTGTTCAATCAATAATTTCAACCCCAAGAACATCTATATTATCTTATGTTATTCATATATTTATATCTATATTGCATTTATATTAACATTTTATTAAACATCTTATTTTAATTACTTCATATTCATACTTATATCTATATCATATTCATATTATTTTTATTATTTATTATTATTTACTTATCATATCAGTACATCCTTATTTCACGAAAATAAGAGAATAAAGAAATCAAGGGAGAGGATATGGAGGTTGCCTTTTTCTTTCTTCCCTTACCAACACAGCAAGAGAACAGGAGATAACACCCCTGATAACACGTTAATAAATTTTCTAAAATAACTTTCTCAATGTACAGAAGGATGGTTACCCAGAACCTAGACTAACCAAAAATGATCTGTGGAGGAATACTACTCATTATGGCAGGCACCTCAGGAAATCCATGGCGCTATGAAATCCAACCTTTTAATAACAATCCAGGATTATGATACGAAAAAGTAGAAACCATCCGCACCACCCAGAACCATTGGATGTATGTTATGTTCGTGGATCCCGAAAAACTACACGGACATCTTCAATTTGACAAAATGAGATCAGAAATTCTAAGAATTTTCAAAACATGCCCAAACCGTTCAAAAAGTAGTAACTGCAAGGACATGATAAAGCTGGATCGACTAAATGAAAAACTACACCAAATCGAGACTATAAATAAGGATATAACTGAAATACTGATGGAACTACACCAGGAGATACCCCATGAAATAATCCCTCCAAGGACCATGCACTGACGAAGAGTACCCTTTCTAGGATTTATAAGTAGTATTCTCGGACCAGTAATAGGGTTGATGACTTCCGACGACGCAGAAGAACATAACGAAGCAATAAACGACATTTACGAAAAGCAAAATAACATCAGTAAAATAATAGGAAAACAAACCCACATAATAAAAGCAGAAGTAAATAATATGCATCAGGACTTAAACAAGATAACTAAACAAATGCAAACCATTCCGAAAGAACTAAATAAAAATATTCACAAAATAGAATCACAAGGACAATATTGTAACGACTACATGTATTACGAAAACATGATTCAATGGTCAACACATTCGGAACTAAAATTAGAACATTTACATGGAATATTAAAAGAGTTCATTAAAATAACAGAGTATGCACGAGAAGACAAATTACACCCTTTGACAATTTCCAAAGCCCAATTACAAGAAGTAATCACCGAAATACACACCAAAATGGAGGACTACGGATTTCCGATCCCAACTTCACACATTAGAGCAGAATTACTTTCTCAAATTGGTAAAACGGACATCAAGATTGCATCTCAAAAACTACTAATATCAGTAGACATTCCATTGATGGATAGAAAAACACTACAATTATGTAAAATTTATCCATTTCCTGTTTACCAAAACATTTTAGAAAATTATACAAGAGCCGTCTACATTTTACCTGAAAAGCAATACATTGCTCTGACAGAAGACGAAAGAAAATTCTTTTTGGCAGACAAGAATTATTATGATACTTTCCAGAAAACAATCTATCACACGATTTGCGAAATCACCCAATCAATAAACGAGATAGTCACAACTACGTCCTGTGAATGGCTAATGCTTAGACGCCCTTCAATGAAAATTTTACAGCAATGTTATGTTAAAATAAGCACAGAAAATTCAGTTTTTTGGAAGCATATTCAATCATTAAAAGCATGGATATTCCTAACTAAAAATACAGATCCAATCAGTATATCCTGTAAAAAGGGGAAAATAGAAAAGGAACATATTATGAATTCAGGAATATTAAGATTAAGTGCAGGGTGTGTCGCCGTAACGAAACACAACTTTTATTGGAACCCAAATGAATTTAAATTTAAAAGAATTCATCTATCATCCAGGATTTTCTTTAAAAATTTCAGAAGTTCCCCCAATAATTTATAAAACCATATGTATTCCAAAAATAAAATCATTTCCATGGGAAACTGAAAAAGATGGAAAATTGAAAAATCTGCACACGGGAGAATCACTCTCTGCTACAGAAGAACAACTTCTCGACCCGGAAAATAATCATTATAAAAATAACTCAGCCCAAAAACATTGGCTAGAGGGGTCCTGTATCTCAACCTTATTGATAATAACATCTGTCATGTACGTCACACAAAGATTTCTCCGCAAAAATTGTAAAACCTGCAACAATAAAAATTTAAACATTAAAGAAAACCAAGAAGAAATAGAATTACAACCCCTTTCAGCAGGCAACCAAACAAACACAGAAGAGATTCACCCCCAACGAAGAGTATTAACAATTCCAACAACAAATGTTAGAATTGCATAAACAAATGCAAAGTCGTTGAGGACAACGACACTTTTAAGGAGGGAGGACAAGTACCCAATTAGACAAAAATTTCGACAAAAATCACAATAAATCATTATACATCATTACGGATACCACTATAAGTATATAACAATCAAGCACAATACATAATGGCAGCTGTAATGAACTATTAATTGAAACAACAGAGGAAAACGAAGAAGGATCACAGAAAGCACGAGGGGTTTAGCAGTAACGAGCTAACAAATCACTCCCACTCAAGAAAGGAATAAATTACACCCACTGAAAGAAACCATAATGAATTTTAATCCAATCATATAAAGAAGTTCAATGTGATACCTTGCAGAGTGCAGCGTATCACCAGCAATCGAGACTCTCGGCAAAATGGCCAGAGCGTAATTCAAACCGCCCAGCGATAAGAAGACCTGCGACCGTCTGGAATGAATCATATACCACGAGGAGTAGAATACACGTGCTGAGAATACTTGAAGAAGTTCTCCTACAGCCATATGAATTCCTATGACAAGTTCATTATTAGACTTGCCAAAATTGTATTACTGCCGGCTATTATCGATATATAATAAGATAGATAGCCGCCATACTTAAATAACATACTTCGACAACATGGCTGCCATCATTTAAATGCTATAAGGAAAATTTCATGGCGACCCCGTAAAAATGGCCACCTAACAATTACACAACTAGACGTAGCATGGTTACACGAACTACTACCATGGAAATTTCAATAAGACACAGCAGCACCAGTGCTCCTCAAGCACTATGTTACCATACTAAATCCTTACCACTCCGGCAATCAAATTCGGGTATACATGTATGCACGGAAATATATGAAATATGCATGCATGTGTACATATGTATGCGCACGAGTTATGGGGTCATCAAGTATTTGCTAATGAGCCCACACACCAAAAAAGAAACTAAGAGATGTAAAATCAAAAATTTCCTAAGGGAAGTAAATTATTTTTCTCTCCTTTTCTTTCCCAACTGAAAGTAGAACTTAAATTCATTTAATTACATTTAATTGTTTAACTAAAGGGAAGGAAAATCAAAATTCAGCGATGAAAGAAGCTGTCAGAGGGGGGTTTCCTTATAAATAAAATAAGACTAAATACTACAGCGATCCCCTCTACCAGCCTCTCAAGCGATTTTGTTTTCTTTTTTATTGTTTTGTTTTTATTGTTTTTTATCAAAACTTATTTAACTAATATAACCTAAATATTAAACAAAAAAGGAAAATCATGTTAAAAATATAAGAGAGATGGGCAGAAGGGGGGTTTCCTCACAAGAAAACACACAACAAAATTGTTTAATATTAAGATAGCCCCATCTGTCAGCCTCCCAAGCAACTATGTAATTCTTCTTTTTTAATAAACAAAGAAAGTAGTTTACAATCAAATTAAGTATATAAAAGGGTATAAAAAAAAAAAAAATTATATAAAATAAGTGTTTACAATAAGAAAATATAGGAAGTAACATTAATAGTATGGTGAAGTCAGCAGCGGGTCTTCCGTCAGCAACAGAACGTCCTCGGGCCTCGGGTCTAAAACGCAAATTAACAAATGAATAAATCAAAATAAAAGATAAGGAGCAGAAAAGAAGGAAAGAATTTTACAGTACGGAAGACAGGTTAATTAGAATAGAGTTGAGTCAAGAACAAGGAGACAGTATGAAAAAGAAGAAAAACAAAAAAGGAGAGAGGAAATCGAAAACTCACACCACGGGGCGTCGTAGTATGTCCTACACCGGCACAGGAATCCGTGGTGATGGCCCCGCAGAATACGCCCACAGTGGCAAAAATCACCTGTATAACAGGCACCTCTGAAACATTCAATAAAAATGGGAGTATTAAACAAAACAAAAGTTCAAAAATAACCCCACCGTAAAATTAGGATTAAATCCAACAAGAAACCGACGACTTACCCAAGGCAAACGTGTGCTTCTGTAAGAGCCAGCAGTTCCAAAGCACGTCCATGAGCGACCTGCGCTCTTCTAGCCACCTGAACGGCCAACATCGAGGAAGACGTCCGAATTTGGGCATTCCGGCGCCCACCTCTATATCCTCGGGCCACTCGGCGCCATGCTCGACTAAACTGACACTATCGGACTATTCCAATCGTTTCAAAATCTCAAGTTTGGAACTTCTGTGATTTATTCGGCGCACAGTCATTTTGGTACGAATGAATTTAATAATTTTGTGTATGTTTTTGATATTAAGTTAATTTAATTTTTATTTTTCTTGTGTGTGACAATTTTAATATTTGGTGTTTTTTTAATTAAATAAAGCCTGATGAGGTTGGCAGACCCATAGCCAACGAAACGTCGCAACAATTTTGACATTATGAAGAGTTTTCTTTATATTTGACCCTCCTTGATCGCAGACCAGCATATTTTATAATATTAATATGGAAGGTGACACTACCATTTCTTCACTTGAACAGAGTCTTAGATCGGATACGGACTCAACATCATCAAAAACGCCAAAGTTCTTCTCATATATTGAAAGTAATTACGGACAACTAACCTAGAATCACCTCAACAATTGGACTTCAAATAACCGACGTCTCGCTGAGTCTACTTCTAAACGACAATTTTTATTAGCTTGCAGGAGTAATGATATATTTCCTCAACATCTATTAAATTTTTATAAGCGTCAAAAAAATGTCCGCTTTTACAGTAACTCAGGTAAAGAAGATTTTTATAATTTAAATCAACATTATTTAAAAAAAATTTTGAAAACAGAAATTAGACATTCACATCCATATTGAATTTATTAAAAAATCATTTGAACGTATTAAGAAACAAATTCTCGATTCCAATTTGGATTGTAATACCGTTAATAAGTTTTTATATCTTTCAAATTCTAAATTTAACTCCATACTAAAAAAATGTAACGAGAAACATAAAAGAAATTTGATTCATTATCAAAAAGTAAATATCGCTGCAGGAAAACAAATAAAGACAGTTGGTTTAGAAATTTATCTGATATACAAATACCGTCGTAAGTTGGTGATGTCGTCTCTCTGGGACCAAATTACAGTGTTCCACAAAAAATTTCCAAACAAGATCTTATTGATACAATTAAAAATGTAGAATCTTCTTTGTTATCGTTAGACATCAATAGTGATCTCAAGAATGAAATAAGAGAAACTTCGCCAACAAGTTAAAAGTTACTAAACAATTTTTAAAAAACAATCCTGATATTTTTTTTACTAATGCTGACAAAGGTAACCGTACTGTTTGTCTCAAAAATCGACTTATAATACAAAAATGACTGACCTTCTCTCAAATACTTCCACCTACATCCCAATAACAAGAAATCATTTGAAAAAATTACAAAGCAGTGCTTCTAACATTTTAAAGAGACTCAATGATAATGAATTTTTGAAATATATATTCCACAATAATCAACTTACTCTAACCAATACTGTATTAGCTAAATGCTATGGCTTACCTAAAATCCACAAACAAGAAACACCTCTTCGTCCCATAATTTCTTTGATCAATAGTCCCACGCATTTTTTAGCAAAAATACTATATGATGAATTAAAAGACAGTATAAAAGTTCCAAAATCACATTTAAATGACAGTTTAGATCTTAAAAGAAAATTGGAAGATCTCGTTGTGGATGATAATCATGTTCTGCTTTCACTAGATGTCAGTTCATTATTCACAAATGTACCCTGTGATTTGGTCCTAAAGAGTTTAGACCGAAGATGTCAGCTTATTCATAATAACTGTAGAATTCCATTTGATGAAATTATAAATTGTAATAAATTTCTTTTCGAAAACACATACTTTACCTTTAATAATAATATTTATTTGCAAATTTTTGGCACTCCAATGGGTTCACCAATTTCACCTCTATTCGCAGACATTGTCATGGATGATTTGGAAAATGATTGCCTACGAATTTTAAAAGACAAACATAATTGCTCTCCTTTATTTTATTACAGATTTGTAGATGACACAATTCTGTATGTACAAAAGAAATTTATTGACTTGGTTTTAAACATTTTTAATTCACAGGACAAGAACTTACAATTCACCTTTGAGGTTCAACAAAATAATCAAATAAACTTTCTGGACTTGTCATTAATTATAAAAGAAAATAAAATTATTTCTAATTGGTTTCAAAAACCTACCTCATCAAATAGAACAATTAATTACTTTTCCAATCATCCAATTTGTCAGAAAAAAAATATTATTTATAACTTAGTTGACCGAGCGATATCTTTATCTCACAAAACGTTTCATTACGCCAATTTGAAGATTATTAAACAAATATTATTTAACAACGATTATCCAAATAGCTTCATCGATAAAAATATAAAAATCCGTATGAATAAAATTAAATACAGCTCTCCAAATTCTCCAAATAAAAAAAACCGTTCAAACTTATACAGATATCAACCAAAGGTATGTTTGCCATACAACGTAACAAACTTCACTAAATTGTCTAATATTTTTTAAAAATACAATATGTCAACTATCCCAGTCGTCAACAAAACTTTGAAATCAATAATAAAATTAGGTGAAGACTCCACAAACAAATGGCAACAAACTAATATTGTGTACAAATTCAATTGTGAAAATTGCCCTGCGACTTATATTGGTGAATCTAAGAGAACATTAAGAGTTCGTATTAATGAACACAAAAATAAAAAAAACAGTGAATCCCTAGTCTGTGAACATCAATTGGAATTCAACCATGAATTTGATTGGGAAAATACCAAGATTGTTGATTGTGTCTCTGACTATCGGAAAAGATTGACATCAGAGATGATCCATATAAAATTTAGTAAATTTAGTATAAATAAAAAAGAAGACATATTTACATTGAATAGAATTTATTTTTCATTACTTAATAGATTAAATTCATGATAGCTTTCCAGCTGATGTCTGTTTACATTTCAAATTCTATGTTTACAATAACTGTTGTCAATATTTAAAGTTAACTGTTTGAATCTAATAATTCAGTAGACAAAGTGTCGTCGACTCCATGACATCACGTCATTTTATTAGTAAAATCATGACTTTTATTATAATTTTATACTCTCGACAATACTCATCATGAGTTAACCTTCTTTTATAAAGGTATTTAATAATTTTGTGTATGTTTTTGATATTAAGTTAATTTAATTTTTATTTTTCTTGTGTGTGACAATTTTACTATTTGGTGTTTTTTTAATTTAATAAAGCCTGATGAGGTTGGCAAACCCATAGCCAAAAACATTGAAAAATGTTGATTATTTCGAAAGTTATTTAAAATTTTAAAAAGCATTGAAATTTTGACTTTTTCTGCAATAACTTCTTCACAAATCAACAAAACGAATTCATTCTGGGCTCATTTGATGAAGAATTTTGAAAGCTTTGAATTTAATTAAGAGAACAAATTTTTTCACTCACATAATTCAAATTAGGATAATTTAAGCAATTATCGAAAAACAGGTTGTCCCACAATTCTGACCGGTACTGTAGGTGCTATAATAGCCTTGATTTTGTTGCCTGAATTGAGACTAGTTCTTGAAATTGAAGATAAGCATTTAAAAAAAACTCTTTCATTGCAGTTTGTAGGGGACCCCTTAAATGCGAGACGCTTAAGTACTTATAGAATCCCTTCTCAGTTATCGTTTCGATGAGAGCCTCATCCTCATGTCCCAATTTCATGTCAACTTCACCCCTCACCAAGTGTACTTTTCGACACTTGTCCAGTCCAAATTCCATACGGATGTCATTGGAAAACCGCAGAGTGATATCAAGAACACCCTGCACTTTTTTTCCTGAGCTGGCCAACTTCAAGTCATCCATGTGTTATTCAGCGTCCTACTCAATGGGTTGAGAGCCAAATAGGAGCACATTGCACTAAGTGATTATAGTTATTTATAGACAATATACGCTTTCCAGATATATCGGAGGCTTTGATGTGATTGAAAATTCTATATCTAAAATTTACTTAATCTGAAAGTTGCTATATTCGAAATCTTCTAAATCCAAAAATTACTGCATCTGCACTTTACTAAATCCAAAATTTTGTATCTGAAAATATAAAATAATCATGTTCTACTAAATCAGAAACATTCCAATTTGAAATTTCTAAATCTAAAACTATTATATCTGGAATTTGAATATCTAAAAATTTCCTATATCTGAAATCCACTAAATCTAAAAAAATTACTAAATCAAATTTTTCTAAATCTGCGAGTTACCAAATCCGACATTTCTATGTCTGAAAGTTCCTATATCTGAAAATCTTCAAAATCTGAAAATACAATGAAATAAAATTCTTCTAAATCTGAAATTCCTATATCAGTAATTTACTATTCTGAAAAATTTTATACATGAAAATGATTGATTCTAAATTTGCATTTCAATCAAAAGAACATAGCAAAGCCACTGAATCAATTGAACATTAAAATCCAATTAAATTTTGTAAATCGTACCAAATTTACTAAATTGATTACTGTTTTTATACTAAAATTGATCAATCAAAACATACCGAACATTTAAAGATACCTTGAAACCTTGAATCCACCAAATTTATGAAACTTACTAAATCGTCAAAAAAGGAAATGAACGAAGTAGGATTATAAATTTTATGAAACGTCTTATATTAATTACTTTACTGAATCGCCGCTTAAACTAAAATTTTTGGGAATCTCGAAATTAAAAACTCCACTAAAACTTTCTATATAAAACGTTGTACTAAATTGTTAACAAAAACAAGTTATGGAAATTTTCTTTCCATTAAAATTTTTCCTAGTTTTATAAGTAAATTTTACAAGTGAAATAACATTTCTTTTTCTTTTCGACGAGTATAAGTTTAAGTTGCCTAATTTTATACTTGATTCATTTTTGTTTATTAATAACAAATTAAAGTCCGATTTATGTATTGGATCTATAACTTAATTCGTGTGGTTTGCTAAGAGATGGCGTAACTTGATTATTATTCCATCGTTCCAATATTCCGCACATGCGTTGGAAAGCTACTGTCATTGTGCGTCTTTTTCAGTATATGTCATTCATTTGAAGCGTAAACAACAATAATTTTTTTCACTCAAATGAGTCGAACTTTGTGCCTGAAAAAGTGTTTTTGCGGGGAGTTCTTCTTTATTACTTTAATATGAAGAAAATTGCTGCCGAAAGTCATCGTATTTTGGTGGAAGTTTATGGTGGACATGCTCTAGCTGAGCGAACGTGCCAAAAGTGGTTTGCACGATTTAAAAGTGGTGATTTTGGCTTGGAAGACGAAGAATCTTCGGGAGTCACTTATGCAGCCATTTCAAAACGTTTAAAAGCAGCCGGATACATTCAAAAGCTAGGAAATTGGGTTCCACATGAACTCAAGCCGAGAGACGTTAAAAGGTGGTTTTGTATGTCCGAAATGCTGCTGGAACGCCACAAAAAGAAGTCATTTTTGCATCGGATTGTTACTGGTGATGGAAAATGGATCCATTACGACAACCCCAAGCCAACCAGCCAAATCAACGGCAAAGCCGAATATCCATGGCGCGAAAGTAGTGCTCTGTATTTGGTGGGATCAAAAGGATGTGCTGTATTATGAGCTGCTAAAACTGGATGAAACCATCAATGGAGAACGCTACCGAACACAATTAATCCGTTTCAAGAGAGCAATAGCCGAAAAACGCCTGGAATATGCAACCAGACACGAGGCAATAATTATCCATCATGACAACGCTCGGCACCATGTCGCTATTCCGGTTAAGAACTATTTGGAAAACAGTGGATAGGAAGTTTTATCCCACCAATCTTATAGACCAGACCTTGCCCCTTCTGACTACCATTTGTTCCGGTCGATGCAGGACGCCCTCACTGGAATACAGTTCACATTAGAACAGGGTATCAAAAATTGGCTTCATTCATTCTTGGTCGCCAAGCCGGCGCAGTTCTTTTGGGATGGAATCCACAAATTGCCAGAAAGATGGGAAGAAGTCATAGGTTCAGATGGGCAATACTTTGAATAATACTATTGTACATGTTTTTCTTAAATAAACGTTCAAATTTTGAAAAAAAAACCGCATGAATTAAGTTATAGATTCAATAGTTGCAAAAAAACCCCTTAAAACTTTAGAATTGAAAGGAAGGTTTAATAAAAAATGGTTATGGCGGATAATTATTTGCCTAATGCTAGTTAATAATTCATTATAAAATCAGAATCACAGAATTTCGTCAAGCAAGAAACTAATATTAAAAAAGTAGACAATCTTTTGCGAGGATTAAAATTGAAATTAAGAACAGACTTACAAGAGCAACTTAAAAACATATACACTCGAGATTCCCTATAACGAGATTCCCTGTAACAAGGCCTCCCTTTTACGAGCGCGTCACGCCTCCACATAGCGAGCAGACGATCGACCCCTCTTCCCCCACTACTATGGAATGAAGCGCGCTCGAATTTGAAACGTTGTATTTTTTGCAAATTTCCCAATTTTTCATCCCGTTTTCCAAATTTGTCAAAATTTCATTTTTTTTATTAATCGTCAAGACTTTTCTTTTTTTCTGGAAATATTCAAAATACACCTGATAAGCATAGATATTTTTATTATTATATTATTAATATTTTCTAGTATTTTGGTACATACCGTCAAATAAGTCAATTCCATGTTCAATACTCGCAAAAATCTTTTCTATACGCTTTTTACTATGTAAATACAATTATTCACATGGCATCACTCACAGACTGACTGCGCGCATCATATAATGCACATAACAGCGCGTAGCAACAAGTAGGATATGGAGGCGATCCCTCTCGCGCTCGATGCAGAGAGGTCTCCGATGCTCGAGCTTCTCGTTATAGGGAATCTCGAGTGTAATTATCTTTCTCTATTTTTTTGCAAATAAAGCATTCTTTCGAATGATTCCCAGGCTAAATAGAAATGTACCTGGATTAGATAGGTTGTTAGGAGTAGACGAACAAATTGGAAATCTAGAAGATCATAGTCAGGAATTAGCAAATAATTGCATACTTTTGCGTCGCAATTTAAGAAAGGCTGAAGAAAAAGTACAGTTTTTGACACGGTAGATTAGCGGTTTAAGAGATTCAAACATCGCGTTAAGAAAGATAGTAGATACCTTACAGCAAACTCATCGTTGTCAACAAGACGCCGTAAGCGATTTAATTGAAACATTTAAATCTATTAATCTGAACTAAATCTAGGTTGATCCAATTCTAACTATTTCTATGCATTAATATAGACGGTGACCTATTTTAATCTCTAATTCCAAATATCTTCTAAAATACTTTATCTACGAAAAAATCGTTCGGGCAAAGGTTGACCTGGACCGATGGGGACATTTAACTGTAACATCAATTTTGACCCTGAGGTCAATTTTCAAAGTCAAATGGAGTTAAGATCCTTTTCTTAAATAAGAACCCCTATTTTTGACTTCGCATTTGAAAAACGCGGGAAATTTCACCTCAAAAATGGCCTGTGAAAAAATGGTTTTTGTGACCTTGGAAAGGTAAACAATTAAGGTAAAATGTCTGAGATGTCTGAGACCAGATGCCCTTTTTCTGAATTGTCTTGGTTATTCGGTGTAAAGAAACTTTCAAGATGCTTCACAAAAGTCGATGAAATGTTAGGATGTACATCAGCTTGACCATCATGACCTTCAGGTCAATTTTCAAGGTGAACTGAAGGTCAAGACGATTTTTCTTAGATTGAACTCTGTGCCAGGATAAATTTTTTTTGTAGACTTCAGGCTGTGGATTGTTATCCCCCCCCCCCCCCAAGAGTAACAATCATTTTGGATAAGATGTAAAGTCTGTTCCTATGTAGTTACAAAAGTGACAGTCTTGACAATGTCACTTCAGCAAAGTTCACAGCCTGAAGTCTACAAAAAAAATTTATCCGGGCACAGAGTTCAATCTAAGGAAAATCATCTTGACCTTCAAGTCACCTAGAAAATTAACCTGAAGGTCATGATGGTCAAGGTGATGTACACCTTAACATTTCATCGACTTTTGTGAAGCATCTTGAAAGTTTATTTACCCCGAATAACCAAGACAATTCAGAAAAAGGGCACCTGGTCGTTTCTCAAGCATTTGGCATTAATTGTTTACCTTTCCAAGCTCACAAAAACCATTTTTCCACACGCCATTTTTGACGTGGAATTTCCCGCTCTTTTCAAATCCGAAGTTAAAAATAGGGATTCTCATTTAAGAAAAGGGTCTTACCTCCATTTGACCTTGAAAATTTACCTCAAGGTAAAAATTGATGGTACATTCAAATGTCCCCCTCAGTCCTGGTCAACCTTTGTACGAACCATTTTTTGTAGATAAAGTATTTTATAAGGTATTTGGAATTATAGATTAAAATGGATCACCGTGTAAGCAAAACAAATTGTTTAAAGTAACATTAACTAAATATAATTTTTCCTTACTAGATTGCGAATAGGCAATAGACTAGGGAATTTAATTTTACTATAATAGTAATTATTGAAACCTTACGATATTTAGTTATATATGATTAATCAAAGAATCACGCGTCAACAAGCTCAATCCGACCCTTATCTAAAGAACGAAATCGAAGCTTTTAATCCGTTTATTTCTAACAGATCTATACCTCGAGACGACGACTTTTCATCAACCCCAATTAGAAATTGTCCCGGTACAAGTACTCCTCACGAAAGTTGATCGAGCTCCGAAGACCTAAGTGAGACCATAAAATTCGTTTCAGATAAACCAAATTCGAAAAAACAAAAATTCATTGAGAAAAAATATTCAACTAGTAATCAAAGTAATTCACCCAAAATTTCCGAAAGTGGATTAACGAGTAACCAGACCGTTAGTTTGAAACATGCGTTACAAGTAGCACCCGAATACAATGCTTCGAATATACCCTGTGACGTGGTAAATTTTACCCGTCACTTAAAAAGATATTGAACAATACAGGTAGCGTAAGTTTGATTTTGATTAAATTCTTTTGGCAAGTGATTCGGAATTTCCGAACGAATAGACGTCTTGACATTAACACTTTATGGCGTCTAACACATCGACCGAGACCACTTTGCCTCTCTCTTGTATTCGCGAGTGTTCTCTTCTCGATTAATATCTTTACCTATTTATTTCATTCTATCTCATGGGGATTAAAGTTTAAAATTTAAAAGGTTTTACGTCCGAACGAAATTCTTCATTAGAAGGAGGATAAATGACCAGCCTCGGACCGTGTAAAATTGAAATCCTTATTTATTGAGCTTGACAACGTTTCGATGACTAAATGTCATCCTCTTCAGATCATCTTACATTTAATGAATTTGAATTTCTTTGGATCTATACACAATAAAAAAACAAAATTGTAAAAATATTAACAATTAATGAACATAAAAGCCGATCAAAAAAAATTTTTTTTTTAAATTTTACCTGTCATTACAAACACATCATTATTCAGCTACATTACTACGATTTCGACGAAGTCAATAAATCGCAGTCAGAAACTTTCCATGATGTTTTAAAATTTGGAAAAAACAACATCATTGGAAAATGTGTCACTATTAATATTAAAAACAATTGTAGTCAAAATTTGTACAAATCCCATTGACATATTGTAGCTTTGGTTTCCTATAACATATTATTTTTAAATAATTTTCTCCACTATTTTACAAAAAAAACGTTAAAACTATAATTAAATTTGTCGGATTAAGTGGCATCATTATGCCAACGATCAGATACTACGGAATACAAGTGTAGTAGAATATAGAATCAAATTTTATTAAATACTTTTATTTAAAAGATTGTTTTATATTATATAAGTTGATCTAAAATTATATCATATGAAGGATTGTAATCCTTTAAATCAGAAACTACATTTAAACTATTTTTTCCTTCCTTTTTTATAAAAATCATTTCTGCAATAATTCTTTTAAAGTAGTTTGGTTCTTTATGTAAAATTTTGATATTCTCCCAATCAAAATCATGTTGAGATCCTGCATCACTTTTATTATTAATTCTGTGTTTCGTAACCTGTTATGCCTAACGGTAAGATACCCCTTCTATTAGCACTCGAGGCCTATATAATGTAGAGCGCAGGGCCCGCTCCTCAGTTCTTGTCCGACCAATAAAGTACTAACTACTGAGCTTTCTAAGCGAATGACTCAGTAACATTCTTCAAACATCTTTGTACGTTATTACGCATAACATTTTTTGGCGATCCTGCCAAGATCCGCTAAGTTTTCTCGGTTCTCGAAATTCTACGGAAGAAATTAATTGGATCTTATAGAAACGCGGACGGCACTGAGAAAAGAAACTGGATTCTACGGACCAGAAGCAAGTGAGAATCTTACGAGATTCATTAAGGCAAGAACTCCGGACTTCACTACGGTAAGCCCGAAAGAAAATGAAATAAGTGAATTAATATTTATCTGAATATAATTAGGCGCTGAACATAGTAGGACCTATACTACGTAAATTTAGATTAAAGAACCAACGCCCATAACCTCTATACAAGCAAATAACTAACCGGTTTCCAGCAAGCAGCAGAGTGGTTGATACGTCATAACTTGAGAAAGTCGCAGCGGACTCCACGGAATCCAGAGACACTAAATCTCAGCTGTTAGCGGAAGCGAGAAACCGTAAGCATAAAAAATATATATAAATCTACGCATTGTTCCAGAGCACTGGTCGTTCCTCAATAAAACAAATACACTACTATTAAAATGTAAGGAATTGCAATAGGCGATTGCTTCGAATTTTATAGTATTAAAAAACCGAAACATTTAATATTGTAACGCGACACATCCATTCGTTACGCAAACATTCATCAAAATAGGGAAATTAGGTGAAAATAGGCACACCGGCGTTTTACAAATATCAAAACGGTACTTTGTACCAGATCGACTCGTCACTTTCTCTCAACCTTCCATCCGCGACAGCTCCAATGTCTAGAGTTCATTCACCCGTCCGGGCCAAGTCCCCCTCCCACACCACGGAAGAACAGTTAGGACGAATGCTCGCCCGAATGGAATCTCTCACTCTCTCTTTCAATATGCTTAAAAGAGAAAACGACACCAGAATAGAAGAGATCTCTAAGCTGGCAGTGAAAGTAGGTTGCTCGGGAGAAGTGGAAACCGACAGGGAAACGACACAATGCCTAGAGGTGACCGATGACTCTTCGTCCGAAGAAGAGCGAGAAGACAAGCAAGCACAAGAAAATTTACGAGTCAGAAATGAGAACATCAACACACAGCCTTCCATACGAATCCCCGTCCCCTCAGCACCACACATCATTGATGAGGAAAGAATCAACGCAAAGACCGCGATTGAGCAGCAATCAACATGATAAAAGAAAAAATCCTAGACGAATTGGACGTTAGACAAAAACACTTTATAAAATTTGTTATGGGACGGGACGAACACGTTACAAGTGAAACCGTAAAATTTAACTTTTTCAATAAAGAACACATATTTCATATTATTCCCAACGATTTTCCCCTACCGGAAGATGGAATTATCGGACTCAAATTTTTCTCGAAACATGACCGATATGCAATTACATCAGATTTTTTAGTTTTGGATAAAAAGAAATTACCGTTACAGGTAGATGAAGATTTTATACCGGCAAAAACATCAAAAATATTTAGAATCCCGGCGACAGGAGACGATCAAGATGTATTAATAATCGATCAAGACACAGTACCGGACGGGATATATAAAATTAAAGACGGAATTATAAAAGTACCCATTCAAAATCACTTAACGAAACCAGCAGAAATACCAAAAAGAATTAAATATGAAGAAATTTATACTATGCGTTCCCGAGACGTGAACTTTCCAAAAGGGGATGAATCATGGCAACGATTACAAGAAATTCTTAAATTATTAAAATTGGAACATTTGGAACCAGAACAAAAGGAAATTATTAAAAAGATAATAAGAAAATATCAAGAAATTTTTTCACTTGACACTGAACCTTTACCATGTACAGATCTAACGGAACACGAAATTGTACTTAAAACTGGACAAATCATTAATTTACGATCACACAGATTACCCGAAAAACACAAAGAATTTTCGTTACAAGAAACGGAGAAACTTTTGAAAAGAGGAATCATTAGAGAATCCCAATCACCGTTTAACTCTCCATTATGTATAGTACCTAAAAAAGAAGATAAGTTGAGAATGGTCGAAGACTATCGAAAAATTAATGAAGACACAGACCAGGATGCTTATCCCTTGCCCGTGATAGACGATATCCTTGATCAATTAGGCAAAGCAAAATTCTTTTCTGTCTTTGACTTATCAGCGGGCTTTCACCAGATCCCGATGAAGGAAAAAGACAAAAAATATACAGCTTTCTCCACTTCACAAGGACACTTTGAGTACAATCGAATGCCTTTTGGATTAAAGAACGCACCTGCAACCTTCCAGCGAATGATGGACAATGCATTCCGCGGATGAATTGGTAACAAATGTTACGCTTACATTGACGATATAGTTACCTTCGGAGAAACTCAAAAGGACACAATATTTCACTGGACATTAAACTGCGAAAAGGCATTCTACGACTTGAAAAATGCATTAATGTCAGCACCAGTGTTAAGGTTTCCGAATTTTAAAGAACAATTCACCTTAACAACTGACACCTCAAATCAAGGCTTAGAAGCAGTTCTTAGTCAAAATGGACACCCATGCTTATTCATCTCAAGGACACTCAACAAAGCCGAAGAAAGATACAGTACCTCAGAAAAAGAGCTTTTAGCTATAGTATGGGCTATGGAGCGTTTGAGACAGTATCTCCTTGGTAACAAATTCAAAATCCAAACAGATCACAGAGCTTTGGTCTGGCTCCATAACGTCAAGGATCCTAGCTCAAGATTGCTACGATGGCGATTGAGAATGGAGGAATACGATTACGACATCGAATACGTAAAAGGAAAAGAAAACAAAGTTGCAGACTGTTTATCCCGACTTTTCCCTAAAACATCTGATATTTCAAAACAATCAATGTGGGAAGCAGGAATATCCGATGAGGATGATGGAACTGCGGAATTAAAAACTCAACCACAGAAAATCGAAATTTTCGGTACCCCAGTTATAACAGAAGATACGGTACTAAAAGGAGAGGAAAAGATCGATTTAACACCAAGAAGGATGAGAGAACCTCCGGAGGAAACAGAGAACGAATCTACAGAAGACATGACAACCGAAAAAATTGACATGCATACGGAATTTATAAATTGGAGACTGCAACCCACCTTCGGCAAAGTTAAGACAAAACCTAACGCGATAGGAAAGTTATGGAAGGAAATTATAGAGGAAATTAATAGCAAAAAATTAACCATCATAAGGCTTATTTTCGGAGACCCACTATTTACCCCACTGCAAAAGGAAATACTTCAGGAAATGATGGAATTTCTCTCAAATTATTACCCTCACCTAAATTTCCACTTATGTTTCACGCCTACCAGAGAATTGACAAAAGAAGAAAAGCAAGCTATAATCAAAGAAGCACACTCCACTCATCTTGGAGAGAAGAACACGCTTGAAAAGACTAAGACCATCGGCTTATGGCTCGGAATGGACAATGAAATTAAAAAATACGTGCAGTCTTGCCCCATTTGCCAACTACAGAAAACAACGCGCATAACGAATCAAGCGAAGAGCATATTACCTGATATACCTTTAGCACCTAGCGAAAAATTGGCACTAGATATCTTTGGGCCATCCCCGAAACACAAAAAGGAAATCGTTACATACTCAGTATGCAAGATAGACTAACAAGATATACAGTTCTCGTACCTTTGCAGAATGAATCATCGAAATCAATAATAGAATCCTTAATCGATCACTACATTTATACTTTCGGAGCACCTAAGACCATACTTTCTGACCAAGGATCAAACTTCTTATCGGAATTAATGACACAATTTGAAAACGCAATGAACATTCGGCATATTAAAACAACTGCATTCCGCCCGCAATCAAACGGGAACATCGAAAGAATGCACTCTACACTAGTAAACCTGATCAAGACTAGTATTGCTGAAAATAATAAACAATGGGGCGAAAACTTAAAATACATCAATTTCGTCATCAGCACTACTACCAATCAAACGACTGGACATTCTCCCTATGAATTAACATTCGGATGAACACCCAATATCCCGTCAACGGTCAACACCTCACCTAACCTAACTTATCAGGATCTGATAAGGAAATGGAAGAAGAAACACGAAGAGATCATATCCAAAACGCAAGAGAGAATCCAGGTAGAAATGGAAAAGACAAAAAGGAGACTCGACGAAAATATAACTAGAAAACATCCAATATATAAAGCAGGAGATCTTGTCAAAACACTTAACAACACTAAGCAAAATAAATTAGAACCTGCCTGGAAAGGTCCTTTTGAGGTCATAGATTACATCGACAATAACAATCTAAGAATTAGAAATAAAGATAAGATCATTCGAATACACATAGACCAATGTATGCCGTATTTTTCAGATGCTGATACAGATGATAACTCTGCTAGCACTACCTATGATTAGTCACACTGTACATTAGTTACAAGTTCGGATTTTTCGAATTGTAAAAAAAAAAAAAAATTGTATCCCGAAAAGAATATGCTTATTTTGCGTTAAAACTAAAATAGACACACACACGCATGTGATCACTTACAATGCGAGCGTTCAGCCTTTGCTAACTGAACCACCCAAAAATAGACGTATCAAAATTTAGGGACTAAATTCATTCTAAACAGGGGAGTGTTATGCCTAACGGTAAGATACCCCTTCTATTAGCACTTCAGGCCTATATAATGTAGAGCGCAGGGCCCGCTCCTCAGTTCTTGTCCGACCAATAAAGTACTAACTACTGAGCTTTCTAAGCGAATGACACAGTAACATTCTTCAAACATCTTTGTACATTATTACGCATAACAAACCACATTATGGTATTTTTCATTTGGATTGATATTTTTCTTATGTTCTTCACATCTGAAAAATAGCATTCTTCCAGTTTGTCCAACATAAGTTTTTGAACAATCTAAGCATGGAATCTTATAAATAACATTTGAATTTTCTAATTTTTCTAATGGGTCTTTACCTAATCTTATGTATTTATTAAGTTTTGGTGTGTTTCTAAAAACCGTCATCAAATTATAATCATTTAAAAGTCTTTTAATTTTATACGATAAATTTCCAAAATAAGGAATAGGAACAACACGTTTGTAATCTATTTCACTCTGTTTATTATTCGGATTGAAATCTGACATTGTATTTTTATTCTTAATTTGAAAAATCCTATTATTTATATGTTTATTAATTAATTTTATCGGATAATTATTAAGCACAGAGTGAAATAGATTACAAACGCGTTCAAAAACTTATGTTGGACAAACTGGAAGAATGCTATTTTTCAGATGTGAAGAACATAAGAAAAATATTAATCTAAATGAAAAATACCATAATGTGGTTACGAAACACAGAATTAATAATAAAAGTGATACAGGATCTCAACATGATTTTGATTGGGAGAATATCAAAATTTTACATAAAGAACCAAACTACTTTAAAAGAATTATTGCAGAAATGTTTTTTATAAAAAAGGAAGGAAAAAATAGTTTAAATGTAGTTTCTGATTTAAAGGATTACAATCCTTCATATTATATAATTTTAGATCAACTTATATAATATAAAACAATCTTTTAAATAAAAGTATTTAATAAAATTTGATTCTATATTCTACTACACTTGTATTCCGATGTTTTCTTGCTACGGTATTGTTATCAAATTTGTCCTCTATTATTCCGTTAGCTTACGTTTAAATCCTTAGATTTCATTTAGATTAATATTTTTCTTATGTTCTTCACATCTGAAAAATAGCATTGTTCCAGTTTGTCCAACATAAGTTTTTGAACACGTTTGTAATCTATTTCACTCTGTGCTTAATAATTATCCGACAAATTTAATTATAGTTTTAACGTTTTTTTGTAAAATAGTGGAGAAAATTATTTTAAAATAATAAGTTAAAGTAACCCAAAGCTACAATATGTCAATGGGATTTGTACAAATTTTGACTACAATTGTTTTTAATATTAATAGTGACACATTTTCCAATGATGTTGTTTTTTCCAAATTTTAAAACATCATGGAAAGTTGCTGACTGCGATTTATTGACTTCGTCGAAATCTTAGTAATGTAGCTGAATAATGTTGTGTTTGTAATGACAGGTAAAATTAAAAAAAAATTTTTTTTTTGATTGGCTTTTATGTTCATTAATAGTTAATATTTTTACAATTTTGTTTTTTATTGTGTATAGGTCCAAAGAAATTCAAATTCATTAAATGTAAGATGATTTGAAGAGGATGACATTTAGTCATCGAAACGTTGTCAAGCTCAATAAATAGGGATTAAAGTTTTAATTATTAAATTCAACTACCATTAAGTTCGTGTTCTTTTAGGTGGTGACGTGGTTAGAAGTACTAAACTCGAACAGTTGTTGCGTGTGACAAAGAATCTTCCGAGGTTTGTGTAATTTCAATTTATTTCTTTTGATATCCTAGCATTTTCTTTATAAAACTTTAGCTTGTAAAGTCAATTTATTATAATAAATTTTGTCATGCCAAATTTCCTTATTAATTAAATTCTGGCTTCTTATTTATTACCCGCTAACTGTGACTTTTAATCGACCCCGCCTTGTAGTTATTTTTATTAGTGTCTCGAGGCTCACTGAGATTTGAATTGACTTTGTTACTTTAAGCAAAGTGACTGGCGTTCAACAAAGCTTTGATTTAAATAATTTTATTTTCAGGTATTATTAAATTAATAAAATTAATTGGGCTCACAAAAGAGTTGACAGGTTCCAGGTAAGAACCTGCATCTCAACCCTTAAGCCAATTTTAAGAAGGATGTTCGGAAGCTAAAGAAATTTTAGATCCAGAAGCTGAATCAAATCTGATCTCACATCAAACTACTGTGCCACTATGCTACTATTGTAAGAATAGAGGGCATACTATTTCAGAATGTCGTAAGAAGCAATACAACAGCAACAGGAATGAGGGAAACGAAAAAAGTCTCCAGGTGGCTCAGAACAGAATGGAGATCGACGACCTATTATGCGAATTGCTTCCGTGACATCACACAGTTATATGAAAATTATCCCCTATATAACAGTTTGAGACGGCTCAGCTGCATATCATTTTATAACCATGCATATCCTATCATTCAAAAATTAGAACTTAATAACACCTGATCTTAGAAAATAATAAAAAGATAAACCTTATTTAGACGTCACATTAAAACGGAAGATGCAACTTGCATAATGAATTGGATCAATTCGGAAATCTTTATTTAATTTTGGCACGTTTCCTTGATCAGGTGCCGTTAGGAAAATTGCGTAACCTATGAGGGGATTTAAACCCACGAAAATATGGACACTCGTGCCTGGCCATTAGACTACGGGTCAAGGCCGGTTACGAGACGACGACAGGTGGATTGATTTCCCGTTCTAACACTCGTGTGTTCTCTTTGCCTCTCACCTCTGATTGCATGAATATGCAAAAGGGCATTTTTCTAGCGAACCAGAAATGATAAAAATATGGGAAAGGGTTGGTTGTAACGCGTGAGGAAGCGCGCACCTTTTTGACCGGGTAAAATGGTAAAAGAAGCATTAATGCATAAAAAGATAATTATTTTTACGAATTTTTTTTCTGCTACTCCCATTGGTTCCCCATTTTTGATGATCTCATGTCAGGACAGTCATGTGAGCCCCCTTCTAGCAAATTTATGAAAAGTGGGGAATTAATAACCGCGAATCAAAGAAAAACCGAGGTGACGAGCGCGGTGAAAAATTACCAAGTCACTTCGGTATCAGCTCCTACAAGAGGTAGGTTCGAGGGGCCATTTAGGAACCTGGGAAGCAGTTGCAACTCTGAGTTGCTCCAAATTTCCTCAGGAGACACCGCTGGGTGCCATAGGAGATAGACTCAGTAATTGTTTTGCCGCATTTTAGCATCAGCGAATCAATTGCTTGAAGAGCTTCTCCGTCAATGTTACCCGTCCTCCGTGATTAGTCAGGAGTTTGTTGGATCGCGTGGTCGCGTTATATAGTAAAAATAACGAAAAAGGGGAATTTAATTAACTTCTTTAAGATAAAGCCTAAAAAATGAAGGCATTTTTTTTTAACGTATTTTTCGAAATCTCGAGTAGTGATTCCCTTTCTACCTGAAAAGGGCAAGGGATAGCTACTCGTCACTTTGCATAGTCACACCAAAATCAACGTGCAAAAATCGACTTCTTACCCACCGTGGACTTAGTCGTTTTTTCTCGTTATTCCAGAGGAAATCACAACCATCTACCGTCTGGAGCTGGTAATGTGATTTTCGCTCCTCTTCAACTCGTTTTTCATTATCCATAGAGATTTCGAAAAACACAGGATTATGTAACGTTAGAATGTAATACAGAAGTTTTTTTTTCTGTCGTCCTGTATGATGTAATTGATAAAATACCAACAACCCAGGAAAAAAACCGATAGAACGCGCGTCTCTTTGAATTGTGTATCTGTCATTTGCATATTCAGGAAATAAAAATTCAATCGGATGGTGACACTTGGAATCTGCCATTTGTGCGCAATGTTTTAAATCTGCCATTCGACATTGGTTAAATCGTTAAGTGAATAGGGTTAAATAAGACTGATTAACCTCAAATAATTTCTAATGGCAATGTACGATTCATTGATGTTCGCATGAATCGGTTGAAATTCCAAATGAAATGGAAGTCTTAAAAGGTCACTCTGAATAAGAGAAATACAATAAAAACAGAATACGAATTGTATTGTAAACGATTGTTCACTTTAAATACATTATTTTCTATCGGAAATATTGGTTTTCAATCTGTTAATGCTGAAATTCCAGTGACAGATACGCAATTCAGAACACCTCAAAGCCCATTCAAATTTAACGCAAGTGAATGGTTTTTTGTTTCCTGGGAAGCTCACACAGAATAATTTTCAGGCTTTAGGGACTACCAAAAAATTAGAATGCGTGTTTTTTTCTGCGCAACTGCGGGAATTTGGGGGCCATAATTAAAAATTTGATTTATTTTTTTTTAGATTCCGAAAAACTTGCGACTCCATTGTAACGAGACAAGCATTTTTTTTGTACGCAAAAAGCTCCTTTAAAACACAAAATGTGAGTTTTATTTTATATATATTGAATCGTTCAAACAAGAAATTTAATTGCGCGAAACTTTCCCCCTTCGTGAAACCCAATGAATAAAATTAAAATCTGCGAATATTAGCCAAATTAGGCAATAAAAACAGTGTAAAATAATTTTAAAATAAACATTAGAAACCGCCAAAGAGCGAACTATTTCAATAGATAATTTTGCTTTAAGAATAGCAACATTATCATTTAAAGGCTAATTTGAAAGAGAAAAGATAATTTTTCATTAAAAAATGTTTGAAACAGAAAATGAAATTTATTAATAAAATTATTATTATTAATTTATTTTATCAAACAAGCGAAATGTTTCAAGTTAAACTGTCACTGACTAAATCATCTATATCTTTAATGTTATACACTAGTTCAGAAGCTAATTTCATAAAACTGAAGGCCGTTCCAAACAACGAGGTTATTAAAACCTTAAAATTGTCGGTAATCAAAAGTATAGACGTAGACCAAGCAACAGGGAATTTGTTATGACATTATTTATTTCAGAAAACGGACTGCGCCATCAGAAGAGAGGTTGGTCATAGAGTAATTGTGTCATATTTTGGACAACAAAATATGATTTATAAATTTGTTATTAACATTTAAGACAAAAAAATCGCACTTTTTTTAGTTTTTTGTTTATAACATTAAAGATAATTATCTAATCTTGAGGACATCAATTGAAGAGTTGTAGGAAACTTAATTTCGAACAATATGAGTCGTCGCTTGATCTGATTGGATAATTAGAAGCGGAGAAAATTCGGAAAAACCGGGAAATTGAGCTTTTATTAAACAAATTAATATCTCAGTTAATTCTTAACTTTTCGGGTTGAGGTTTGGTGAAAAGGTAACCGACTTTATGCTCTTAAAATGTATAAAAAAAGAAAACTTTTAGATAATACGTTTCCGCGCTATTGACACTTTAATTTATTTCATGCGTTAATTGTAAAATGTCTGCTTGCCGCAGAGGTGGTCCGATTTTTATTTTGAAAACGACTTTTAAAAATATAAATCAAGCGCAACAGAACACCAATCTTGGTTTTTCGCTATAATGTCGCAAAGTTTATTAAAAAAAGGTCTAAACATGGCTCTGAACGCTTGAAAACAGCAAAGTGACAGTGGTGGGGGGAGAAGACGAGTAGGCTCACTGTGTCACTTTGCTGCGTTCAAGCGTTCAGAGCCATGTTTGGACCTTTTTTTAATAAACTTTGCAACATTTTAGCGAAAAACCAAGATTGACGTTCTGTTGTGCATGATTTATATTTTTAAAAGCCGTTTTCAAAATAAAAATCGGACAACCTCTGCGGCAAGCAGACATTTTACAATTAACGGATTAAATAAATTAAAGTGTCAATAGCGCGAAAACGTATTATCTCAAAGTGTCCGTTTTGTTATGCATTTGAAGAGGATAAAGTCGGTTACTTTTCCACCAAAGCTCAACCTGAAAAGTTAAAAATTAATTAAGATATTAATTTGTTTAACAAAAGCTCAATTTCCCGATTTTTCCGCATTTTCTCCGCTTCTAATTATCCAATCAGATCGAACGGCTACTCATTTTGTTCGAAATTAAGTTTTCTACAACTTTTCGATTAATGTCATTAATATTGGATAATTACCTTTAATGTTATAAACAAAAAACTAAAAAAAGTGCGATTTTTTGGTCTTAAATGTTAATAACAAATTTATAAATCATATTTCGTTGTCCAAAACATGACACAACTACTCTATGACCAACCTCTCTTCTGATGGCGCAGTCCGTTTTCTGAAATAAATAATGTTATAAATCATTCATAACAAATTCCCTGTTGCTTGGTCTAACGAAACACCCTTAGCCACTGTCGAGATAATTCGAGTTAAAATTGCAGATTACATAGTTGAATTTTCAGTAGTACCAGACTTACTTCGTATAACCTATGACGGAATCCTCGGATCACAATTCTTTTTCAAAGTAAATGCAAAATAGACTTTGAGAATAGCCTATTTAAGTTAAATAATATAAGCTTCTATTTTAAAAAGATTATTTAGAAGCTCATACTGGAAGTCCTCAAGTAGCCAATGTAGGAATCAAAGGAGGATATAAGCATCTACCCTCAATTAATATTTTCAACCCTCTCACAATCATTGGGTAATATTAAAATCAATCTTTTTGACATCGCTCAATCTTTTCTGGATTATTAAAAAAATCTATCTGAAACAGAAAATTATGACGCTATGTTTTCTCTCCATAGTAAAATTAGTACTATGAATCCGATTCGATTAGACTCCAATGCCACAACTAGATTATATAAACTATACTAAAAACAACCTCTGGTAGCAAAAATATGAGCATCAGCTTTTCAACTACATCTCTTAATGTGGAAATAAACTCTGTCAAAAATGAAACCGGAAGTCTCTTGGAAGTAAAGTAAAGTAAAATGACTAAAGATCCAAAAAGCCAAAAAAGATACTTGAAGAGACATCTCTTGAAGGGAGCCTGGTACTGTTGAATTGATGAGAACTTCTATACACTTTACTAACTATTAACCAACTATTATACTAGTGATTTGAATTCAAATAGTACTTACCGCTAGTAGATGAATCCATTTTTTATAATTGAAAAATCTTAATTTTATGATTTTCTGTAACCTCCGAAACACAGAACCAGTTTTAGCACTACGAAACCGCCATGTGTTCACAGAACGACGGCCGCTTTCGAATTGCCATAGAAATAAAGTTTATAGCCACAGAGACCTCTGTGGGGTAAATTCTGAAACCTTTATTCTTTCTCTACAAAAATTACCTTTTCCGATTTTCGACATCGAAAATTTTGTTTTGGACTTTTGGCCAGCTTTTCGCGATTTGGTCCCACTATGCAACACCAAGCGATTTATATGACAGGAAATTCAACAGGAAACCGGAAATAACTAATGTAAAACGTAAACAGGTCATAGGAAAAGTTTTACGCGGGATTTCCAGGAGGATTTGAGTAATGAATCATTCGAGGTGGACTCATTTTTACCTGAAAGTGAGGAATTTTCAAAAAAGGCAACCGCTTTTCTAGAATTCGTGGGGAAAATGGAAAAACAACGTGAAAAAATAGAAAAGTTAAAGCTAGGAACATTAGAGAAAGAGAGATTGGAAAATGAAAGTCCAAAAGCTCATAGTTTGTTTGTAAATAACAATGAAACAACAATCTGATAGAAACTTCCGCAGATACAGGCGTGACACTCATATGTAGTCAAACATTATTTAAGAAATTTAATTGTTAGGGTGCAAAATTTTTCAACCAGTATCGAATAAAATAATAGTCACAAATGGACAGGAACTGGAAATGATGGGCCAAGTAGTAATTCCACTTAAGATAGGTCATAGAGTTGAATAGTATATTATGTGCCTAGGCGCATAATGAGGGTTATTACGTGACGAGCGACAATGCGACAATTTCAGATTGGATTCGAGTGTACGCAAAAAAACTCGTGAATGCACCGAAGTCACATAAAATAGAATATGCGCCAATGCACACAATTCGGGTGATTACGATACTCGCTTAAAATGCTCGCAGGACTGATCGCGCCTCGGCTTCATCTCGGCACCTAGGCACATAATATACTATTATTCACATTAGTACCAAAATAAAAAATTAATGCAATTATCGGAAATGGCATGCTGAAACCAACAGAAATGAAAATAAATTTTGACAATAATATTCGGTGGTTACCGGAATTAAAGCAAATTAAATAACCCATAGATATAAAAAATAAATCAGAACAGATTCCGATGTCAATGACTTCTGATGTAAGTTTACAAACAGGCTGGTCGACCACAGTAAGAGAGAAGAATAGAAGGAAAGAAAATAGATCAGAAGACTGTTTGCAAACAGAGACCAAAAATACGGAACTAAATAGCAAAAATAACGCTTACGTATTTAAGTTTGGGAGAACTGAAAAATATGATATGATTAAAGGTTTGAAATTGAGTAATTCGCGATACGAATTTACAGGAAGAGACAATGACACAATAGGCGTCGCGCATGTGAAAAATAACGTAGGAGACACGCGGCATATGACAACTAGACCGATCGGAATCTCCAAATTGATGGATTTGAAGGTATCAAATAGATTTGAAATATTTATAGAGTACGAATTACAGGAACTAGCTGATTCGCAACCACGTGAATTACCCAGTATGACGATCTTAGCAACCGGCAAAATAGGCGCAAGACAAAATATTGTAGCGATAATTAATAACCATGGAACAAAGAAAACTAGTCTTGTAATGAAATAAAAAAAAATAAATCGAGGATAATAGAAAATCAAATAGGTGTAAAAGTAACAAAAAATTAAATCACTTGAATAAAAATGTATTCAATCAATTTATAAAGAGAGAAGCTGGGAAAAAAAAATTCTGAACATCGATGAAATTAGAAAATTTTGAACACGTAATAGATGTCTAAGGCAACAATCTAACCAAACAAAGATATTATCACGTATCACATGAGATTAAAGAAATAATTTATAATGAAATTGATTGACTATTGACGGCCTTCCCTTGGACTGAAACCTTGACGAAGTCCTATTCTTTGCAATGCCGAAAAAGGACGGGTGGGAAGGCTCAGAGGACGGCCTTTGGGCCATGGAGGTTGCAGTGTCCCGATGAATCGGTGAAAATTCAGGAGCTCTATAAACGGGCATCTACCCAGTTGCATGACGGGTGCCCTATAGACGGTTTTATCCCAAGCTAAAGGAGGGGTACGCTATAGACGCGTTTATCCAAATGAATGAAGAAGGATGTATGTCCTAGGCAGCGGCATTGGGCATGAGTCTGCAAGTGTCTGAGAGGAGTAAATGAATTAAATGTAGACGGATGAATGACCTCACCGAGTGACTGTGATAGATGTCCTTTGAATGCGAGAGAAAAGCCTACGAACGGGCTCTTTCTCGACTGGAACTAAGAGTAAATTGGTTAATGGACTCTCCTGGGAGGACTCTGTAAGGCTTCCGCAGTCTGCGACTAAGAACAGTCCAACTGATCGTTCCCGTATGGCGCCCTACTGGGAGTTCCGCGCTCCAAATGGTGTCTTTCCCGACCCATGAGGAAACGAGGCTAATGTGAGTTTAACTATGCCGAGGTGGTGTGCCATGCGGGATTAGAAGCAAGACCCTTCGGGACCTTGATCAAGAAGTACGTATTGAACGCAGACGTCGCAGTCTGTGTTGTCCCGAGCGAGTCCGGTCCGTCCATGTATTCCGGGACCGTCTAAGCGGAGGTTGGGCCTCAGGGAACTAGGGTAGGACTGTGGTCCGAGGGTATACCCGTTCCCAACTATTCCGACCCGCTCCTCTACGCACGATGCGCTGTTAAAAATGAATAAAGTGTATAAGCATCTTCCGGGAGATGAAGGATTGAAAGACATACTCCAGCTCGTGAAACAGCACAGTGAAATAACCAACCTACAGAAAATCGCTCGCGCGAAGGAGGCCATCCACAAGGATGAAAGGTACAGACTCATCAAGTAACCAGATGCCAAATATAGAATGCGTTTAGATTCTATAAGAGTAAATAACATGAAAAAAAGATTCATGCCCGAGACCCTTAATAAATCAAATTTTTAATGTGTTACAAGCATGCAAAATACATTTAAGGGGTTACCCCCACTTGCAACTGTGAAAAAATCGATTTTTTATTGCATTTTTTTGAAGTATAAGTATCTGAGAATATGTCCTGAAAATTTCAAGTCAATCCGAACAAAATTGACTGAGATATGAGGGTTGAAAGACAAGAATCCGTTGTGTTCATATCAACGAGCACAGGCGAGAAACGAGGCTTTCCAACACGATTACAGACCACTTCCATCAAATGTATTGGATACCATCAGATCTATATACAACGATCTGAGTAAAGAAAATTTACTCGAAAGATGCGTCGGTGGCTTCAATCGTTCGATTTTTAGTTTCGAAAAAAAATGGCCGTTTTATAGCCAAAAAACGGCCGTTTTTTCGTTAAAATCGAACCATTAACTTTGACTATCCGCCATTTTGTGAAAAATGAATATTTTTTTAAATCCTTCGATTAAAGACTAGTTTATACTTATATTTAACTAAATCCATACACATTTTTTGTTTCAGATGATCCACTTCGCCGCAATGTTGGTCACCGCAAACCGTATAAATAAAAACATTATTTCATTGACGGCCATTTGCCACTTAACAATGTAATATTTTTCAATAAAAAAATTACTGAAAGTTCTTCAAGATGTGTGCTTTAAGATGATATAGTGATCGACTAAAAAAGTTTTGTAGTTTTCATTAAAAAAATTCATGAAAAAAGCCTTTCTTTTGCGCTACAAGTGGGGGTAACCCCTTAAAAAATTAACTTGAAATGAAAAAAACATCAGCAACTTTCTAACGTGTAATGGAGAAAATAATAACATCAGATTTAAAGCCTAAAGGTTTCGCATATTTGGATGACACAATAACAGTTTAAAATGATTTTGACCAAAATTTGTATTATTTCTATTCAGTTATCGATAAAATAATAGTATATTGTGCAACTAGGTAAAAAAAATTTTATTTCGCGACTGTGAAGTTTGATGTATGAGCAAAACGAGGGTAACAACCACACGAGTAAATTTACAAGTGGACGACGTTAAAATTAAAGGAGTATTAGAATTTTCTCAGACCACAAAATATTAAACAATTGCAAAGGTTATTAGGCATGGCTTCTCGGTACAGACGTTTTTTGCCAAAGTTTTCGACAGTAGTAGAACCGTTAATTGAACTATTACGTAAGAAAAATAAAGGGAATGGACAGAAGCACAAGAGAATTCATTTGTTAAAATAAAGGAACCTCCAACAACTACACCAGTATTAGCATGCTCAGACTTTCGTCAAACATTTATTTTAGAAACGGACGCAACCCAGATAACAATGTAATAGAAAAATTTATAATTCAATGTGTCAATAAAATCTTATTTAACAGATGAATTTAATTATAAACAGTGAATTGTGCAATGCAATCAGTTTTTTTTTTGAACAAATTTTCTGTGAAAAAAGAAACGCTTCCACTCCGCTGGGTATCAAGCCCAGGTCCTTTCGATTTCCGGTCGAATGCTCTGTCATCTGAGCTACGGAAGTTCCACAACTTTTCTCACAGAATCTTGTTAATGCCTATTCGGCTACGGATGTATCATGAACTATTTAAACAATTTTTACATTCTTATCATGGATGAGAAGGTATTGGTTTTATGTGAAAAATGACTTTCGAAATTTTCATCAAATCTTTACGTTTTGAGACCCCCTGAGTCAGAAAAAAGTTTTTACGAAAGTGTCTGTCTGTCTGTCTGTAGTAGGTCGTGTGCGGCATAACTCTCGATAGAATTATCAGATTGAATTGTGCTTTGGCACACTTTATCGGAGCCGAAAAAGTAAGGGCAAGTTCGTTAACCAGCCACATCAAATCAAAATTGAGGGATTGAGCACTACTTTTGTGTTTTTGAAAATAATTTTTTGAAAAAATCAAAAATTTCAATACTGGTTTTTGATAGTGCTCATAAATCTCTACAAATTATCCTGATGACATTTTTTGATCAAATCAAAATTAGAAATGTTACAGCATATTCAAATTCGAAAAAAGTCAGTATCAAAATTCCATTTTCCAGTTAAATTATACGAGATACGAAAAAACGTTATGATACAATATTATTTTCTACATAAAGTCCTACAAATTTGAATAATAACATTTTTCCATAAGATGCATATTTTTCTTTTTAATTAAAAAAAAAACTATTGAAAATCCAAAATTCAATTTTTTAACAATAATATTTGAAATACGAAAAAAACGTAAAAATACAAAGTTGTTTGTTTCAAAAAGATCTACAAATTTTGTCTTACACAGTTTCTGATAAAACATATATTTTTCGTTTCAATTCCAAAAAATACGATTCAAATTCAAAAATTCCATTTTTTAGACAAAATATGTGAGATAAAAAAAAACGTTTAGATGGAAAATTGTTTGCATAAATGAGATCTACAAATTCTCATTAAGACATTTCGGGACAGGATGTATATTTTATGTTTTTATTTTTAATATTAAAAAAATTCGATTTTTTTTACCAAAATATGTGAGATGCGAAATAAGCGTTGTTCTGCAAAATCGTTTCCTTGAATAAAGTCTACGATTTCTTTTTTATTTTTCAGAGATTTGGAAGAAAATAAATTATTTTAATCATGTAATTTATTAAAAAGTTACTGAAATGTATACAGAAAATCGCGCGCGAAGCGCGAGCGCCATGATGAGAATGTTTTCCTTAAGTCTGATAGAGCCTTACGTAAATTGAATTTCCTGTTTCACTTAAATTCAAAAAGAAATTCAGTGACTTTGAGAAAATGTGTATAAGTGTAAGAGTGTATATATAACAGAAATTTACCATATCGACCTTACCAACTGACTTACAAGCGAAAGGACAAAGGGCTCAATACCCAGCAGAGTGGAAGCGTTCCTTTTTTCACAGAAAATTTCTTCAAAAATTATATTGAAAAAATTCCATCTAGTCTTACGAGACGTTAAAATTAATTCTAAATCACAGGTTGGTAAGGTCGATATGGTAGAGTTCCGTTATCACGTGGAGTGATACACTCTTCTAATGATCGATATAATCGACTGAAATGATTTTAAAAAATTGCAATTAGTTTTTCCAAATGTAAAAAATTTAAGTTTTTTTTGAAAGATTATATAATAAAACTTTTCTAGAATATTAATCGACACGTTTTTTTTCAATGCGATACTTGAAAATTTCGAAATATAACTTTTTTAAGTTTGGCACTCGGGAAAATTTTTTTTTTTTCTAATAGCTCACTGTAAAAGCAGTTTTGAATATAAAATGTAACCCTTGCACTTGAAATGCGCCAAAGAGTACAAGCTTTCTAAAAAGTTATAGCACACATTTCGTTGTTTTTTTTTCTAATAACAGTATAGTACATTTTTATAAACAATTGAATTTTCTCAAATTTGGAACTAATTTTTTCCGATTTTTTTATTTCTAAATTTTTGTTGAAGTTTTTTCAATATGCAGGCAAAATTTTAGAATGGAAAAATGAAAACTGTAGGTGTAATTAATTTGTAAAATGTGTCCCGCCCATTGCAGCGGGCGAGTTACTGAGCCCACTTTGACAGCATGTAATACTGTACAGAAGCAGGTAACTTCTGGACAATGTACTACTGTGATCAAATTGAAAGGTGAATTTTAAATTTAAACTTCCCGGGATTTTCGAAACTGTAATTTTTTTTCCATAAGTTGGTAGTACTGTTAGTGACATCTGTGCCAAATTTCACATCAAAATATTCATTAGTGTGAAGCTGTTCGCAGAAAAAGGCCGGATTTATGGGACAACAACTCTTGGCATGATAATGCACCATCACACATGGCACTGGTTTTACGCGATTATTTCGTCAAAACTTCAACAAATATCGTTCCGCAAACACCGTATTCACCTGATTTAGCTCCGTGTGACTTCTGGTTGTTCAGCAAACTCAAGAGACCGCTCCGGGGACACCGTTTTGACTCGATTGAGGAGATAAAAACCAAATTGCTGAAGGCTCTGAAGGCAATTCCGGAAATCGAATTTGACAAGTGTTTCGACGATTGGAAAAAACGTTGGCATAAGTGCATTATATCGGAAGGGGATTACTTTGAAAGGGATGAAATTGATTGGGATAAATAAATAAAGATTTTTCATTTTATAACAAAATTCACCTTTCAATTTGATCACAGTAGTATGTTTCAAAATTTTCATTTATTTATGATAACCCTTCAATTTGACAATAAGTTAAATTTTTTTTTACTATTATAGCCATAGTGGGTTTCATCAATGATTATACAATTTAAATAAAAGAAAATTTTAGTTTGGCAATTATATTTCTTTTATTGCACGTTTGTTTGCACATTTTTCATTTTTGAAAAAGCTTATAATTTCGAAATCGTGGCAGAAAGAATATGTTTTGACCTTCAAATTGTAATTGTTTTCCGGCACAACTGAATGCAAGATGTGTGTTCCAGGAATTGTTTTGCACTTTTCAAAACGACTTTTGAGGAAGTTCTGTACTTCTTCATAATCTTTTGTAGATTCACTGCCACACGTGCTTCGAGTCCGAGCATGCCTAAACAAGCTTAAGGGGTTATGTACACTTGTGTTCGAGAAAAAAAGCGGATTTGAACGATTTTTTTTTGGAAAAACAACACATTTTTTTTTAAACTGAACGCCTATTTATTTATACATGTCGAAAAATCTTTCACGAATTTTTTCAAAAAAATAAATTCATAGCTGAAGTCAATATTGCCATTGTACTAAAACACAATTTTCCCGACATCTCTTGCGGTGAGCATGATAAAGAAGGAACTGCTTATCTGAAATACACAAAAAAAAAACTGTAGCTGGTACCTTTACGCTGTGCGTGAACGAAGGATTTTGCGAAATTCATTTTTTTACAAAAATGGTGATCGATTTTCTAAAAAGTTTGATTTTCGAACGCCTGAGCTTTCGGTTTTTGCAGCAAGAAAAAAGTTTTGCTTGAAATTCAAAATCCTTCGTCCACTCATAGGCTATTATTGTTGTTAGTAAGCCTGCAAAAATTTAGACTGATCTGGTTAACGGTTCTCAAGAAACTGTGCTCACCGCAACCGCACTTTTTGAAAAATCAAGTTTCGAGATAATCGCGTGTAAAGGCGGACTTGCACATGACTCGCAGTTAATTACCCCTACAGTTTTCATTTTTCCGTTCCAAAATTTTGCCTGCATATTGAAAAAACTTCAACAAAAATTTAGAAACAAAAAATTCGGAAAAAAATTAGTTCCAAATTTTAAAAAATTCAAATGTTTATAAAAACGTACTATTTATAGCAAGAACTAATATCAGTGCTAACAAAACCCCCGCAACCCGATGCCAGTAAAAAAGTGGGCATTGAATGTCATAGAAATAGAAAAATCTGGAATGAAATGGAATCGAGAATGAAACTGTTAAATGCCTTTTAATGCCTAGGAATTAAAATGCATTCAAAAGTTTCATTCTCGATTCCATTTCTTTCCAGATTTTTCTATTTCAATGCCATTCAATGCCCACGTTTTTACTAGGTATAGGTAGTTTAAAGAGCGGAAATTTTTCAAACATAAATCAATGATTTATAGGGTAAGTGTGCCAATTACTGCGGATCGAAAATCAAGACGGCTTTTAAAGTTAAAAAAAAAGATTTTGAGATGAAAAAGTCGTCACGAATTAATTTTTAAAGCCGTATTTGGTATTAGGTAAGTAGCATGCAGTCCTTAAACCCTGAAAAGAAACCAGATTTACTTAGAAAATGCGAATCTAAAAAAAATGTTCCATGTAGGTATTACTGCGGGTTTGCATGAATTACTGCGCACCAATTACTGCGGAAATCCCAATTTCTGCGCGCGTAATACTGCGATATTATTTTGAGTGAACTTACAATTAATTTAGGAGTGTTGAAAATTTTATTTTATCTCAATTATAAAAAGTAAACACGACGTAGCATTCGTAACAAATTAAGATTAATAATTTTATTAATTTTATTTAATTTAACTTAAAATTATATCACTTGAGTTCCTCTTGCATCTTTAGCAACGATTAAGGAGTGTTGAACATTTTATTTTAATTAAATTATAAAAAGTGAACATGAAGCATTTAAAAAAAATTAAGATTAAATAATATTATAACTCTTATTTAATTTGCGTTAAAATTATATTACTTGACTTCCTCTTCTCTCATTAGCAACGATTTTGGAATTTTCAACATTTTGTTACGTCAGAAACGTAACATTTCTCTTCTTAAAAGATTCCTCGTTTTATGTTAGGATCGAAAAGGATCCTCTCTAAGGGATGAGGAGAAGTCAGTGATTGAGAATGGTTATTGATATAAAGTATGTTTATTGACAATCAAACTGAGAAATGAATAAGCATCATGGAATTGGAAATCGAATTGAAATTTAGATGTACCTTTGTAATTACCCCGAGTGAAATTTGACTGATGATTTATTGAGTCCAGTGGAGCGAAGATGGTCAGGTGAGTCCTCGTTGAGACCCTTGAGATAGTACTTGTTGATGGGAAATTCATTGTCGAGACGGTTGGTCTAGTCGATTCTTGATCCAAGTTTAGAGAGAATTTTGGACGGTGATTCCCCTTTACTTTCTAATGTCGTTGAACTCAGCGTCGAGTAGGAATTCGTCCGAGTAGCGGTAAAATCTGATGAGGCTGGACTGAACTCGTAGCGTAGAGATAATAAAACTGGACTAGACTGAACTGAACTCGCCGTGTAGAGATTATGGTACTGGACTGGACTCGCGTTGGTTACATTGTAAAAATCGGATGTCGACTGACTGACTGAACTCACGTTGGTTACATTGTAGAAATTGGATGTCGACTAAGTGACTGAACTGACTGAACTCGCGTTGGTTACATTGTAGAAATCTGATGTTGACTGAACTGATCTCTATTAGAACTTTCGCTTTTTATAGAACTTTTGCAAGGTTGCCCATGGTGGGAGCAAAACAAGGTGTACCACTTTTGGTATTAAGATCGGATAAGTTGCCCTCTCTGATGACTCGTGCTCCAATGAAATTCATTACCTGGCACTAATGTCGCAATCTATTTTATCTGTTATTCGATTCTAACGAAAAGGTCAACTACTGTGGAAGTAAAAACAAGGTGTATCATCTTTTCCATATTTGGTATTTTAAGATCGGATGAGTTGCCTTCTCTGATCACTTATGCTTCGATGAAATTTATTACCTGGCATTAGTGTCATAGTCAAATATATCAAGTCTATTTTATCTGTTATTCGATTCTAACGAAAAGGTCAACTACTGTGGAAGTAAAAACAAGGTGTACGATCTTTTCCATATTTTGATGTTTAAAGTCGAATGAGTTGCTTTTACCGATGAGTCTCGTTCCAATGAAGTTTATTACTTGGCGTAAATGTCACAGCCAAATATATCTATTTAGATTTGCCTTTCGATTTTAACGATCTTCCTATTTCTTGTTAGATCTTGCTGTTGAGTCAATATAATCAAGGACGTGGTAATGTTGCCTTGATCTCTTCATTGGTTCCTTAATTTGTTTATTACTCCAGGTGGTAGAGTCGCGGGACGTGACAATTTTGTTTAATCTCAATCATAAAAAGTAAGCATAACGAAGCATTTGTAATAGATTGAAAGGTTATGCAGTGCCGCCTGACAGATCGCAGTAATTCCCCAGATAACAAACGTGCCTGGCACGATATCGGCACGATGGGCGGGGGACCGCGTGCTTGCAAAATGTACGCCTCGGGCCGACACAGAAATGCGGAGACGAAGTGCGAGCGCAGGGCGGACAACGTTTCTGCACATGAGAGGCACGTTTGTCGCACAAACGGCGTGGAATAACGAGCCTGCGATAATGCACCGCTTTTGCCGGTGTATGAAGTAATGGCAATTTTAATTGAATATTTTGTTAATTTCGACAAATGAATCAATAAATTTGAACTGAAAGAGCAAATTCGTCATATCAAGTCAAAACATTTTCAACATTCAAATTATGTCTGACTTTAACGAAATAAAAAGATCGAGAAAATTTCAAGAACTCTTTTTATTAATTTTTCTATCAAACTTTTCACAAACAACAAGCATTATCAATAATTATTTATTACATTTGTATAAGTTTCTATTTTTATTAAAAAGTGATATTTTCAATTACGGTTAAATTATTTAAAGATGAATTATTTATTATAATCGTAATTAAAAATCACTTCAATAGCAAGAAAAAATTATACAAATGTAATAAGAGTACTTTATAAGACATTATTTACAAAAAGTAAAATACAAAATTAAATAAAAATAGTTTGACAAATAATTTTAATGTTGATCAAAATTCAAATTATTTTTGTAATATTCAACATGACAATTATTTCTGACTTTAAAGAAATAAGAAGTTCGTCAGAGTGTCAAAATCTCTTTATTTATAATTTTCTATTCAACTTTTTACAAATAATAAATATTATCAATTTATTATTTATTACATTCGTATATCAGTTTCTATTTATATTGAAGTGACATTTTAAATTACAGTTAAATTAGTTTAAAGATTTATTATTATTTATAACCGTAATTACAAATCCTATAGACATTTTAAAACTTATACAAATGTAATAATAGAAATAATAATTGACAATTGCTGTTTCCAAAAAGTTGAATAAAAAATTAAACATAAAGAGTTTTTGACATTTTGACGAACTTTTTTTTTAATTCGATAAAGTCAGAAATAATGTGAATGTTGAAATAAATAACAGCGGAATTATGATTCACACGATATAATATCTATTTAAAGTAACGCGCGGTATAACAACTGTAGTTGTTGAGCTATGCATTTGCGAACGCGGTATTGAAGGAACTCATTTGACTACAGTAGTACAACGTCTAGCCGCTAAGTGACGGAATAAGTATCCGGCAAAAATCAAAAAGCCGCATTTTGCCTCGTGTTTTCTAAGCAAAAATAAGTACAAAATTTATTTGAATTTGCTTGTTTTTATTCTGGATCGTGGCTTCGCTTCCTATTTTTTAAAGAATTTAAACTCGTGCAATATTAGTGTCAATTAGTGTTGAATGCTGATTACTTTACTTTGTGCGGGCTCTGCGTGCAAGACAAGTGCCGGTAAGTGTGGATAACCTCAATTTTTTTTGTTTGAAGGAAAAAAAATTATATGTTTGTATATTAAAAACAGGTATACAATTATGCATAAGATTTACTTGACTTAACTTTCAATTAACATATTTTTCATTTTTTCGAATATTTATTTCACATGATTCTCATTTTTCCAAGTAATGAAAAAAATGTAGAAATGACACGGAAAACATGATAAGAAATTAAATTATCTATCTGAAAAAGAACGACAAATTTGATTTTGACAATTGTTTGATTAAACGCACACTTTTGGTTTAGTCGTGCAAAATATTATTAAAAATAAATAATTCAATTTTCCAGTTAAAATATGTAAAAAAGAAAAAAATATTAAGAATAAACAAAACTGTTCGATTAAAACAGATCTACAAATTTCCTGCTGACTATATTTTTTCATATACCATTTGTTTATTTATCATTTAACAACATATTGAAACACAATTGAATGTTGAAGTTTTTTATGCAAACTATTTGAAGGCATCCTTATTTTTCGAAAGTTCCAAAATCATGAAAATGACGTTTCTAATACAATGTTTTGGCAATTCAAAAGTGTATCAAAGCTAAGTCCCCATATTCTTACCGTAGTTACAAATTCTATAATATGGCACAAGAAACTAATTTCAGACTATTTTAATATTGTGGTTTTTTTTCTTTTAATTTTATAGGATGAAAAAGGATTTCAAAACGTTTTAAAAGATTAAGAAAATTTCAAACGATTCCAAAAATATTTCAAGAGATTTTGAGAAATTGAAAGGAATTTTACATATTTTTAAAAGGATATTCTAAGACAATTGCAAAGATTGAAATTTAAAAAATTACAAAATTCCGTGTAATTAAAGAAACTAATGTATGTAATTTATATGCTTCAGATATCTTAAAATCTTCTAAAACTTCACGATATACGTTAAAATCTTGATGACCTTTAAAATTCTCTCAAATATATTTAAATCGTGTAAAATATTTCTGAAAACCTATTAAAATCTCTGAAAATGTTTTCAAATTCATCTGAAATCGTTTTCAATTTTTTAAAGTATTATATTTATATTTTTAAAAATAAGACAATTTTTTTAGGATCCTAAAAACTTTTGGAAATAATGCGAAGTCTTGAAATATAAAAAAAAATATTATGTAGCCTTTGCAAATTCATAAAATCCCTTGAAAACTTAGCTGCACTTACTTTATGCTATGCAAGATATTAGTGTTTTTCTACATTTACATTATGCCATGTAATGTTCTTTTTTGTGCCAAAAAAAATACAAAGTAAGGAAATTTTGTTTTTTATATTACCCTCTGGAATAAGTTTATACTTGTAGTTATAACTTACAGTTAGATTGGGTATAACTTGTGTAAGTTATTCTTTCATTGTATAATTTCGTGTGATGTATACATTTTCGACACATAATGTTGTCTAACAATCGTTTTTTTTAACTTCTCAGAGTAAGGACTTGTGATCAAAAGAAAGGGACATAATGGAAAAGGGAAAATATAAAAAATTTCTAACACTTTCTCAACGTCATAAGCGGAGACGTTTATCAACTTCTCGAGTAGAAAGAAGTAATTCTTTGCAGAATCATTATGATTCTGGTTCTGACTCCACTTCAGCGGAAGACATTCCTCCTATACATTTTCCTTTACAAACCGACTGGCAAGAGTCTTACAGTGAGTCGAGAAATTCTGATGACCCACAGTTTGCAGCTGTTGACCAAGATATTCTCAGTTCCAATGAAGGAAGTAGCGTCGAAGAAAGATTTCACGTTCGTCCAGTACAGCAGGAAGAAGGAGAATATGTTGAAAAGGGTAGCACTTCAGAAGAAGATGTCAGAGAAATCCCTCCTGCTTTAGATCTGATTGATATGAAGATGAAAGCAATAAAGAATGCATTTTTAGCTTCAAATTTGAAACATACGCAGTGCAATATATTGCTGAAAACTTTAAGAGAATTTCCTATCAATTTGAATTTTCTACCAAAGGATGCTAGAACAATATTGCAGACTCCCACTATTGTTGCCACTACTTTAATTCAGCGTATTGCGGGGGGTGAATATTTACACTTGGGTTTCAAGATTACACTTGAAAAAAAATTGAAAAGTATTCCTGTGCACTTGTTGCCAGAAAAGATAGTGATAGATTTTAGTACTGACGGAGGTAAGGCAAACAAAGGTGTCAAATCGTTTTGGCCTCTTCAGTACAGAATTTTCAATTCCTAGGTAAACAGAAACCAACAAACGCATACGATCTTTTTGAGCAGTTCCTACATGAAATTGGTCAAATTCGTGACGAAGGTGGAATCTTCATCATCGACAGAAGGATTCCTTTGAGCGTACGTTGCTTTATTGCAGATGCACCAGCAAGAGCGTTCGCTTTAAACCATTACGGTCACAATTCATCAAAACCATGCTCGAAATGTAAAGTTGAAGGTCGGTACTATATGGGAAGAATGATTTTCGAAGGCATTAGACATCCTCTCCGAACAGATGAAGAGTACCGAAATCTGACTGATGAAGATCATCATAAAGGAAGAAGTCCCCTATCTGAAATATTGGATTTAGTAACGCAGGTGCCGCTTGAAGGAATGCATTTGGTTTGAATTGGAAACGTAAAGAAAGTGATTTTAGCAAACGTAGAAGGAAAGTTTCTAGTTCGAAGGCTATCAGGTAGGAAGATGAATATTGTCAATTGTAGGATGATAGAACTGGGAAGATACTGTCCCTCAGAGTTTAATCGTCGACCAACTGAACTGTCCTTATTTCATAATTTCAAAGCTACAGAATTCAGACAAATAGCACTTTACACGGCTCCGTCGATTTTAAGGAATGTTTTTCAAGATGATTGTTACAAACATTTTTTAACACTGCACTGTGTTATGCGCATGTTGGTATGTAAAGAAACTCCTCCAGAAATGCTAATTTTTTGTCAGCATGCTTTGGAAAGTTACGTCGTTTTATGTGAAGAACTGTACGGACCACAGTTCTTATCGTACAATGTCCATTGCTTGCTTCATGTTGTAGCTGATGTACAGAAATTGGGTGATTTGGAGTCCTTTAGTGCATTTTCTTATGAAAATAGTATGCCAGAATTCAGAAAACAGATTCGCAAGCCGGATGTTTCCCTTCAACAATATTATAAAAGGCTCAGCGAATTGTCTGATTTCACTTGTACGCCTGTAGACAATAACATTCGCATTCGTCTATCCATACCTCACGCTGAAGGTCCTCTCCCTGAAGATATTCCTGTCAATGTATGTCGGCAATTTCGCAAATTGAAAATAGGGCATATTGCGTATGCAACTTCCTTACGCGACAGTTGTTGTATTCTTCAAAATTCATCAGTTTGTATAATAAACGATATTATTCAAATCGAAGAAGAAATATTCTTCATTCTTCAAGAATTTCAAAGAAAATATGACGTATATGATGTTGGGATCACATCCGACGTTGTGGGCGTATATCACTGCACAAATTTAGTGGATACAATAGAAGCTGTTCCTTTAAACGAGGTGAAAGGCAAGTGTTACAGAATGCCGTATTGGAGCGATGTACAAGGAGAAGAAGAACATGCATTAGATGATCAGTGGATATGCGTGAGTTTGTTATCTGGGCCAGAATTACCCGATAATTAGGATGATAATCAGTAAAAACAACTCCGGAAGTTGCACTACTTATTCCTATTGTGTGAGTACAATGCGATCTTCTGATACACAGTAATATAGGAATGTCTACGGAGAGATTCTGTTTCCCTCCCTGACTCGCTATTCTTCCCTTCCTTTGAGCTTCTTTTGTGGTTTCGATACTTTACTCCACCAGAGCATGAAAATTAAGCTTGCAGTATATCACATTTTTTAAGCGTATGTATTCGGTCACTTTCGCAAGGGTCTTGTGGGAGAGATTTGCTTTTTTCCAAGCATTTTTTGCACAGTTTAATAGTCCAATCATACCTTCACGGGAATTTTCAGTGTTTTGTTCAAACTAAAATGCACGAAACTTACACATAATTTCATTTAAATGAATTGTTATATACAATGATACTTGATTATCAATTTTTTGTTCTTTTGAAAATGAAATGCACGAAGGTTACGCATAGTTTAATGTAATCAAAGTGTTATAAATAATGACACTTCTTTACCTACTTTTCAGATCATGGACAGTAAGAGCGCAGAAAAAGATGTGTCTTCTCTGAAGAAAAAATTGTTTGAAAAAAATGCCGTGAGAATTTCAAGTTCAGGTCGGAAAATTATTACGCCAAAGTACGTTCTAAGTACCTCTGATGAAGGGCACGTTAAAAAGAAGGCTAAAAATCCTTGTAATGTAAAAGAGCAACTTCAAAAGCTTCAAGAGATTGCTGCTGGACTAGGAAAAAAGAAGGTCCAAACAGACAGATTGACAAATTTCCAAAAAACTGGAGAAATGTAAGTAAATAATAAACAAACTTTTAAAACAAGAAAATTGCTGTCTACTTTTTCTAAATTCATTTTTCTTTGTAACCACTTACTACTTGTGCGTAATTTGTTTACAGTGACAAGACACTACCCTCAATGAATGTAGAAAAGGAAATGCTACCTGATGCTTCTCCTACATGAGCAGCTTCGATTATAGCTACAATTAAGAATAATCGCCAACATAAGACAGGCGACAGTAAAACTTTGTCTCACAGACATTCTCTCCACACAAAAAGTTCCAATTTGTAAGTACGGTATATAGCATACATGAATGACAATCAATCACCTATTTCAAATAATTTTTTAATGTAGTCAATAGACGTTTTCTAAATTTAATAAGTCAATTTGGTTGGTACGGTACATTTTTTGATTTACGCATAGTAAATAGAATCTATCGATAAAAACTGACTGTATCTTATTTAAAAGTGAAGGGTGATTCAAATACTTTAACTGACAGTCTTTAACTTAAATGATAATTTAGATGAACTTCTATGAATTTTCTGCATAGAATTTATTGCTTTGTATTATTTCTATATTACTATTTTAATTTGTTTAATATTTTCCAGAGAGCAGACATTCGAATCTGCGGATTTTGAGAAAGAAGGTGCTACTACTGCTATTACACACAATTAAAGGGCCTCGATCATAGCTCAAATTGAAGAAAAGTATCGCAAGGCGCGCGGCGATTTTCAATTATTGTCTTCCCACGATTGTCACTCTGTCACCAGTAATTCGTAAGTAAATAATAAACGTCTATCATAGATTAGAATCCCGTTCTTTCTTTTGTACCGTATTATTCTCAACATCCCTTTAATTCTTTCTTCTATTTCATTCAGGCCAGTGTCTACACATATCAGTTCAAATGGAAAGTCCCGTACAGCTGTAACGTTGTTTGAGGTAGAAGATTCATCAACCGAAGAAGCAGACAGTCTCTCTGACTTCAATGGCGAAAGCGTAGATAACAAATATTTTCCTGAAAAGGTTACAAGATCGGAAGAATCAATTGGTCTTCAATCTCATGATTCACTAGACATGAATCGATTGCCTGAAAAAAAATGGAAGGAGGAGGTTCTTAAAAGTTTAAAGTGAGCACTTACAAATTTAGGATAAACCTTAGCAAGTTTAAAACGTTCGCTTAACCCTCTGCCTACCTTAACTTATCCCCACTCTAGCGCCTTAGAACGTGTTTCCCATTATCTTCACCAGCCAACCGATTTGACGATTTTTAACGATAACGGTCATTTCGACAGGCAATAGGTTCATTTTATCAAGTTAATTCACACTTACGTTTCTAAAATATTGTATAAATAGGAATTTGGAGGAGCAGAATAATAAGGAAATTCGTCAAAACAATGAAATTCTGGAATTGCTGGCGCATTTAAATTTGGGTAACGAACACCTATCAAACACCCTATATGAGCCACTAATGGGGTTTCCACTATCTACGGTTGCGGAGTTCAAGGATTTGAACAGCAATGACAACAAAGAAAAGCGTCAGTAATTGGTAAGCCTCCATTCCATAAATGTCTAAATGACCAGGATGCTATAATTTGCAGCCTGCTAATTGTGTTTACGAGTATCCCACGGGAACTCAGGTTCCTTTCGAAACCAGTTTGTGGAATCAAAAAAAAAAAAAGGGAGAAAAGTTTTCTTACAGATTGACGTGACATACCAGTGATCCCAGATCGTGGGAGCTGGCGGCCCCCACCACGCTCCCATGTGGGAGCACACACAATCAAGCGCGCCGTGTCGGTGTGTCCCCCACTTCCTCGCTTCGATTTCACGCTTTCGTCTGTTGAGCCAAGATCGGAAATTATGTTTCTGTCGACTTCGTGTCAAAGTGGCGCGAAGCAGACGACAAATTTAAAATCTACAAATATATCATTTAAGATATTGCCTTTCTTTCTTTGATATTTTTGAAAACATTCACTCAAAATGAATATCTAAACATTTTATTTTGAATTTACGGATAATTTAAAGACTTAAAAAATGATTTTCTATTGAAATTTAAACTCAATAAATTTTCAAAGTTTCAAAACGAAATATCAATTTCTATATGTGTTAGCTATGCAAATCAAATAATTCAATTACAAAATTATGTCGAGAATATTATATATTGAAGAATGATAAAATATGATATTGGAGTTTGAAAAATAAAATATTGATATAATTAAGTAATACATAAATTATATGTAATTATACAATCGAAATTATAAAATAGAGTTTGTTCTCGGGTATAAGGCAACATTGAAAAAAATGTCATTCAAATAAAATACTCAGAAAACTAATACGTAATATTATTCGCATATGAATTTCATTATAAAACTGTGAATAAAAGGTTTCAGTATTCAAAAAGACCAAAATTACATCTAAATTTGTATACGAAATTACATTTTACGATTTCTCTTATATAAAATACAAATATTAAATATTTATGTCGAATAAAATAGTTTTAAAAAATTTTTATAGTACGTGAATCAACTATATCAATTAAAAAATTAAGTGGGAAATATTTTATTTAAAAAAAATAAGAAATAAGAAATTAAGGTTGAAAATCTAGATTCATAATTACATGGTGATAATAGATAAAAATGTTCTCATTTTACGTTTTATTGGCTTATATGCATAGACTTTTCAATGAAAAAAGCAATGCTTAACAAATAGGCAACATTTTCTAATTGATGCAGTTGATCAAAGTTATAAAAACGAAACATGTTTTAATTAATATATTGATCCAAATCTTCAAATATTTATTGACTTCAAATTTTACTGAGAATTTTCCAAGAATTTCACATAATCTCAAAAATGTTTATCTTAGGCGAATGTTTTTCAGATATCAATAAAATTCCATAGTCAATAAATGTTTAAAATTTCAAGTTAACTTAGGTATTGATTGGAAATTTAGTAGCTTTGTTAGTTGACTATTTTAATCATAAAATTCTTCATTTTTGTAGATTTTTAAATTTTTTAATTAAAAATCCATGCATAGGCCACAAAAACGCGAGATGAAAATTTTGAATCATCAGCTACAATAAAACAGACATTTTAATTCTATTGTGGTAGGGCCCTAGCTGTTTTTCTCTGTCAGTAATTAGGTGCTGATCCACTTTTTCAAAAATTTGCTATAAGACGAAAGCGAAAAATAATAATTCTCATTATATAATGTATAACATTGTATGCAAGAATTATTTTCATTTCTCATTATTTTGGCATAGGGTCAGATTCTTTTTATTTTCTTTGAATAAAATTTTCACTATTAGGCACAAAAATACTCAAAAATTAAGCAAGGCAAACGTTTCGGCCACATATAGGAGCCCTCTTCAGTGCCATAAATTCAAAGATTAATTCAAAATTTCTGTAAAACGCAGATAATTAAAATAAGCATTATCATAGAATTAAAAAACTTATCTCATAGCTTGCAATTCAAAATGAAGTAGTCCAGTATGCACCATCACGAATTGAAAAAATATTTAGAGTTCACTGTGAGTAAAAAACCGTATAACAAATAAACCGCGGAAAACATAAAAAAATTTCACACGAACCGACCGCAATTTGAAAACATTTTTTTATTAAAGAACGATGCCAAATTGGTAATCAATGGCAAAACGCGAACTAGGTTTACATTTTTAAAAACTTTACGTGGAGACTTTGTTACCGGAATCTCTCACAGAATGATCGTGATGCTGCATACTGGACTACTTCATTTTGAATTGCAAGCTATGAAATAAGTTTTTTAATTCTATGATAATGCTTATTTTAATTATCTGCGTTTTACAGAAATTTTGAATTAATCTTTGAATTTATGGCACTGAAGAGGGCCCCCATATGTGGCCGAAACGTTTGCCTTGCTTAATTTTTGAGTATTTTTGTACCTAATAGTGAAAATTTTATTCAAAGAAAATAAAAAGAATCTGACCCTATGCCAAAATAATGAGAAATGAAAATAATTCTATGAATTTGGGTCAATATAATAGCAAACATGTTATCAAACATGTCACTTTAAAATTGTATGCAAGATTGTAGCCAATTCTGAAACATATTTCTCTGAATGCAATGTATAAATAATCATTTTTCAGAAATTTGGGCAAACATGTCGTCCTAATTATATAATGTCCGTAAATTAATAGTATTCATTAACGATTTTATTAGAATGGTGAAGGTAATTGGCTGATACGCAGCATATGCGAGTTCAAACCCCTGCACATCCAAAAAATTGTTTAATTGATCTTATCTATCATGTTTAATTTCTTGGTAAAAGACATCTATTAGCATCCATTTACAAGTGACCAAAGGTGTATTTCTTTTTATGTGCCTTGAGTCATGTGAGAGGCAAGGGGACTCACGTTAATTAAGCATCCCAAATATATCTTCTTCTATTTTTTCGCTTTCGTCTTATTGCAAATTTTTGAAAAAGTGGATCAGCACCTAATTACTGACAGGGCAAAACAACTAGGGCCCTACCACAATAGAATTAAAATTTCTGTTTTATTGTAGCTGATGATTTAAAATTTTCACCTCACGTTTTTGTGGCCTATGCATAGATTTTTAATTAAATAATTGAAAAATCTACGAAAATGAAGAATTTTATGATTAAAATAGTCAACTAACAAAGCTACTAAATTTCCAATCAATACCTAACTTAACTTGAAATTCTAAACATTTATTGACTATGGAATTTTATTGATATCTGAAAAACATTCGCCTAATATAAACATTTTTGAGATTATGTGAAATTCTTGGAAATGTACTGAATTTATATATATATAGATAAAAAAAAAGTTCTCTTAATATTATATGGATCTCAACTGAATTTTCAAAAAATGTATCTTAAAAACTACCAAACTGTAACAGAACTTTTATAAAATTATCATAAAATTGCGTCACTGTAACTGAGTTTCAGTTGCATGTGGATGAATTTTCAGTTGCATGTAAGTGCATTGAAATTCAGTTACCAAAACGTAAAATTATTTCTATTACAAGTATCAGTATTTCCGGGGAAAGATATACAGAATATTCAACACTTTGGAACTGAAGTTTAAAAAAAAATTTTTTTTCATAAATTTACTAAAAAGTAACAGAATTTCCTGAAATTCTGCCTAAATTTTTTATTTCATTTACGTTAGAGTTATGTGTTAGAATTCTATTGTTATTCCTAAGGAAGTTTTTAGATAATTTACCGATGCTTTCTGTAAAATTATATGTAAATTTTCTCACTATATTTTACATTTTTTTATATTTTTTACATTACCAAAGTTTATTTCAAAATAGAGCTCATTTGTGCAATATTTTATCCACTGTTTTAAAATTTTAGAAATAAAGATCTCTGATGAGAACTCAGATTAGAGTCGAAATGTTTGAAAGTATGTGACTTCCTGACTTATCATTTCTGGACCCTAAAGCCAATTATTAACAACATCGTATACAATTTTTATCTATTATCACCATGTAATTATGAATGTAGATTTTCAACCTTAATTTCTTATTTCTTATTTTTTTTAAACAAAATATTTTCGACCTAATTTTTTAATTGATATAGTTGATTCACGTACTATAAAATTTTTTTAAAACTATTTTATTCGAAATAAATATTTTATATTTGTATTTTATATAAGAGAAATCGTGAAATGTAATTTCGTATACAAATTTAGATGTAATTTTGGTTTTTTTGAATACTGAAACCTTTTATTCACAGTTTTATAATGAAATTCATATGTGAATAATATTACGTATTAGTTTTCTGAGTATTTTATTTGAATGAAATTTTTTTCAATGTTGCCTTATACCCGAGAACAAACTCTATTTTATAATTTCGATTGTATAATTACATATAATTTATGTATTACTTAATTATATCAATATTTTATTTTTCAAACTCCAATATCATATTTTATCATTCTTCAATATATAATATTCTCGACATAATTTTGTAATTGAATTATTTGATTTGCATAGCTAACACATATAGAAATTGATATTTCGTTTTGAAACTTTGAAAATTTATTGAGTTTAAATTTCAATAGAAAATCATTTTTTAAGTCTTTAAATTATCCTTAAATTCAAAATAAAATGTTTAGATATTCATTTTGAGTGAATGTTTTCAAAAATATCAAAGAAAGAAAGGTAATATCTTAAATGATATATTTGTAGATTTTAAATTTGTCGTCTGCTTCGCGCCACTTTGACACGAAGTCGACAGAAACATAATTTTCGATCTTGGCTCAACAGACGAAAGCGTGAAATCGAAGCGAGGAAGTGGGGGACACACCGACACGGCGCGCTTGATTGTGTGTGCTCCCACGTGGGAGCGTGGTGGGGGCCGCCAGCTCCCACGATCTGGGATCACTGTTACTTACATACAAGTTATTTTCCATTCATTGGCTCTAGTGAAAGGTGACCTTCAAAAAAGTATAAAATAAGATCATCTTCTAAGAAGACTTTCTTCTCCAACGTAAACTTTAACCTTAAGATCATGTAAAGAAAGCCTTAAAAGAAACCCAATTTCTCACGGGAAACAAATATATCAATACCTCAATGTATTCATGTTGCTCTAAATTCACTGCATTACTCTATGGACATTTTACTGAAATTTTATAAATTTTAGAAAAGTATTTTTTAAGATATACTTACATAACACCGGCACAAAAAAAATAAAGTGGTTTGTACATTTGACGCCACCTACCTACCGACATGTATTTCGACCCGCTGAAAAAATTTTTTTCATTAACATTAAAAATTTTTGTCATTAACATAATCGCAATTTTTTGCAATTTACTTACATTTAAAACGGCTAATGGTCCAAATAAACTTCAGATTTGGATTTAGCGGATCGAAATACATGAAAATCATGCTTGGTCTACTTCCAAAAATTTTTTTTCATAACCAAAACACACAATTTTCGCATTTTACGGTTTTTTGCAATTTACTCGAGATTTTGAGGGTGTGCGGTTTAAACTGACTCCAGATTCGGATTCAGCGGGTCGAAATACATGTCGGTAGGTAGGTGGCGTCAAATGTACAAACTACTTTTTGTTTTGTGTGCCAGTGTAATTGATTGATCTCATTACATTTTCCAGCACGACCACTTGCTTCGCATAGGGGGATCAAAACTCAAAGAGTTCCTACATTGCGCTGTCAAGGAAGTCATGACTGACGAATTAATAACGAAATTTACATGGCACAAGACAAAAGACACGGAACAGTTGGGAGACACGAAAGTCTTAAACGCATTGTACCGTGAGTATTTCGAGTTACTTCAAACTAAAGTCATTCTCAGGAATGGTACCTAATATGCCGTTACTAAATTCTCTTATTTTATATGTTTAGAAGAAGCTGTGAAATGCCCTTTTTTCCCTGGGCCAGAAAATAAAGACATTTTTAAGCAAGTCATGCTGGATGTACTGAAAAGTTCTAAACAAAGATTTAGAAATAAGCACAAAAGTGCAGGAGCACAGTCAACGCCCAACTTGGAGAGTCAAGAGGTTAAAGAGATTAATAAGAAAATTAAGGAGTTGACTGACTTGATTGCTTCAAAGGAATCGTCTGCTGATGAATCTCAAGACGCCGATAATTCAAGCGATGCCGACGATGAGACATTTTAAAAACCAGTTGAAAGAACCCGGTTCATATTATACTTTTTCTACTTTTAATTATTTTTTACCTTATACCAAAGCTTACTCTTCCAAATAAATAATTATTTATGAAATATGTTTTCCCTTTTATTTGATGGTCCCTACAATCATTATTTATATATAAAAGCCTACACTGAAAAAAATTAGCATTGAATTAAAAAAATATTGGTCTAAATACGGACAATAATTTTCTTGATCCAAGAATATTTTTCTTGTTTTAAGAAAATGTATTTAAATGAAAAAAAATCAAGTTTCTTAATTCAAGTACATTTTCTTAAAATAAGAAAAATATTCTTGGATCAAGAAAATATATTGTAGTGTCCGTATTTAGACCAATATTTTCTTGATTCAATGCTAATTTTTTTCAGTGTATATATATAATAATAATTAATAATTAACTGTAATAATATTATAATTAATAGCACTTCGGGCTTGCGTATTAATGGCACGTGGCCGGCACGTTGGCCAGCGGACGGTCGGGCAGGCGTAATAGCTAGCAATGTCGGACACATTCAGCTACTCAGGTGCCGGCATAGCGGTCTTGTCAATCGGACCGTGTGCCGGCCAATACGCCAGCCATAGGCGGACATTTTGTTATCTGGGTCATACACCTATGAAAATCATGTACCAAATACTGTTTTGGTAAAAAAATGATTTAAAAACGTATTTTTTGTTATTTTGCATAAATATTTAGAAAAATAAAATATTTACTTTGCAGAAAGTAATATCACAATAAATATTTTATTTTCAGAAACGGAAATATAACAAGTTTTTCAGAACGTGTTCATGACCTTTCAACAAATCTAAGCATTAAAACTATGGGAATCGGGAACATGAGAGTTTTAAATTGCAATCAATTAGCTACAAATATCGTAACTATTGATAATTCGTTGATACTTATTATGCTTGGATTAGAAATTGATTGTTTTTAATTGTTCTGTAGCGTTATATATCTTTAAAACATTGTATATCATTAGTTTTATTTGAAAGCGCAGTAACTGGGGCATCCACAGTAATACCCACACTTACCCTACCATCAGATTTTATCAAAAGAATATCAAACTATGGTTGCTATGGTTACGACAGGTTAAAAAGAACATCAGTATCGACAATAGCGCTCTTCTCCTATATGAGTGGACCCACTGTGGTGGATACACATGGATACGAGAGAAATGAAGTAATTTTTATCGTTTGGTGATAAGTGAATGATATATATATTGGTTCTCAGTGATGAAAAAGAGAAATGTAAGTACATAATTATATTAAACCTGTGTGTTTTATTATTGCATGTACTTGTCCTGTTTTTAGTAAGAGGTTCTGAAATGCGGCTTTTTCTAACCTCAAAAAACTTTAATTTTTATGAATATAAATTAATTTAAATACATTTTTATAAATTTCTTCAAATTGTTTACTAATGTATAAAGAAGAAAGTTTAATTCTCATGGCACCGTGAAAGGAATTTAATAATCTAGAAGCATTAAAAGCGATCAAAAAATTTTGTTTGGCTTAAAATACACTTCTAAAAAAGTTGAGAACATCATATTTCTCAGAATGTCAAGATAATTTCAAAAAATCATTATCTTGTTATTTTTAATAATGATTTTGATCCTTTTCATTTTTCAGAAGTATATTTTAGAGAAACTTTGTATGTCGAAAGAATGTTTTGATTATTTTTAGAGCCTCTAGATTTTATTTATTTTCAACGTTCCATAAAAAAATACAAAAATTGAAAGGAGCTGTGCAATTACCAAATATTTTAATCTTTTAATTTATCAAAGTTAGAGGTTAATAATGCAATTTTACGTTTAAAATGATGTATTTGAAAAAGTCTGAAGTGTCAATTACTTTTCAATGAGTTTCTTCGATGGTGTAAAAGTTTTAAAATATTTTTAATTTATTCATTGTTAAATAACATCAAATTAACGCTTTATCAGTCATGAGTACAAACATTTTTCGAACTTGAATAGAACGCGTTGTCGTAAGTTTAGTAGAAGAAATGATTCTGAAATTTGTTTCTCTAATCACAATTAATAACTTTATTCAATATAAGCCTCAGGGACGATTCCTGTAATAGAATATAGGCACCGTGCGAAGTCATGGTAGGGAGAGTTAGATCGACGCCAGCGCACGCAGTGGATAATTTAGGCGTTAAAGGAGGCTGTTTTATATTTCCGAGCAATCAAAATACATGTGCAAATCTAAATTTTGTTTTAATTTAAAAAATATAGCTGAAAGAGCCACCGAAGTTGTTGTGTTGTGAATTGTAAAATACAAGCAGGAAAAGTGAGTGTAAATTTTATAAATTTCCAACGTCCAAATGGAAAATAAATCAAAGGAATAAGTCGGTAGCTGCAGTAAGAAGGCAAAAGTTATTATTTCTACGGAACTCTTGGACATCTCGTACGTGTTCTGCTAGAACGAGATTTTTATCTTTAATTTTCGTTTGTGGTTGAAATTCTATTGTATGTTTAATTGATTGAAAATCTGTTTTAATAATTATATCCATGATGAATTTGAATCTGAAAATAAACAATTAATATTTATTTACTCAACAAGTACCTAAAACTGTCATCATGAAATTACAATTTAATTCTTTATTATTTTTCTAGTCTGTTTTGATCTGTCATTAACTTAAGGTAGTCGTCATGCCAAAAATCAGTCTCTGGAAAAAGAAGTTTTTCTATGATTTCAAGACTGAGAATTATATCATCAGCCGTGTCATATGTAAGGAAAGACATTCTTTTTAATGCAAAAAATTAAAAATTACGAAAAATAATTTTTGTAATGTTATTTTTTAACCAATTTTTTAAAAATGATTGAAGTTTCTTAAATCATATCTTATTTTTTCGGGGGAAATATTCTCTACAACTTAACCATTTGCAACTTTTTAAAATAAATAAAAATAAATAAATAAAAATTATTTTTCGTAATTTTTAATTTTTTACATTAAAAAGAGTGTCTTTCCTAAATAACTGTAAAGGAAAAAATTTTGTTAGACATAGCTCAACGTCTTCAGCAAGTTAATGTAAATTTCCATATATCTAAAAAATGTAATGTGTAATTGACAATGAATGAATAATTATTCATTTTTTTAAAGTTAGTTTATAAGTTTATATCAAGTTTATATCATCTCCGTGGGACGTAATACTTAGTCTTTTTAATCGAAATGAAAAATCTTTAAATCATCGATATTCGAAAAAGTAAAATGTATATTGAAAGCTTCTTAATGTTATTTTATAACAGAATTTAATAACTGCGCAGAATAATCATTAATATTCATCTTTGTTCTTTTACAAATAAGAATTCGGCTTTAGAATTATTCGAATGTATGTAGTTATGCATTACAAGGTTATCAGTTATGAATATTGAAAATATATACAGGAATGTTGAAAATTATTGCAGAGAAATGAAAACTTCTCTTGCAGTTTTGAGAAAAGATTCTACTATTGGAAAAGCGAAACCGTTGTTTGCTCCTTCTCAAGGTTTCCCTTTACAAACTTTACGAGAATTTAATTCATTTGAGCAAGATGAAATGTAACAAAACAAGCTGGTATGAGTCATTGTTCTTATTTATTACACAAGTTGAAAAATTTTCATACTTTTCAGATCGCTGGACCAATGACAATTGATTTCAATACTTCTTTCCTCCATAGAATCCGAATTTAAAATCGAAAGTAGTTTAACATTCTTTCGTATCATGGCTCTAATATGTATGATCTTTTTTTATCGTTCAACTAGCTCTTACTCAAATTTTTATATCCACAACAATCTTATTCTTATTCCTAAATGTGACATATAATTCCTGGAGAAATTTATTTTACATCTTTTTTACAGTACCGTGAATTAAGGTAATATGGATGAACAAAGATACGAGAAGCGCTTAATTTTTCTTTCAAAGGAAGAATTAGTGACAAACTTGCTACAGAATTCACGTGGTGTGGGGAAAAAAAACTACAAAGTTCAGTGGTTCTAAAATGGCTGAACATTTATTTAGTAAGTACAGACAAAATATAGGCTTCAAACTACAGAAATATTTTATAGAAATAATAAAAATAGCTGCGAAGAACATTAATTCACTAAATCATATTCATTCTTGTAATTTCAGGAGTAATGCAGAAATATCCTAATTTCCCAGAACCAGAATCAGAAACAGCATTCAAGTTAGAAATGATTGAGGTATTAAGAAATGCAAAAAAAAGGTACCGAAATAGCCTAAAACAAAATAACTCTCGCCGAAAACTCAAACCAGAACAAGAGATTGAGGTAGATGAAGAACGTGATTTTCTTTTCGAAGAAGACGATGAGGAGAATGTACGTGTTTACAAGGGTAAAAATAGTAACTCGGAAAATGAACACGTTGAGCTCTTGCAAGACAGACAAATAGAAGATAGACAGAGTGAAAGGAATGATTCTTCATCCAATGAGAGTGATGCTTGAGACCAAAGTTTGTTTCTTACTATTATAGAGGTTTGATCAAAAAGCTCGAAAAAGGGCGTGATAAATTATTTTAAATTTCGTTGTACGTTTCTTTCATTGTTCTTTTCATGATTGTAAGTTTATGTCGTTAAAAAATTATTCTGATAAAGGCCCAAGAAGGGCCAAAGTTCTTGTATCTTAATACATTCCAGAGTGTGCACAAACTCGAACCTAAAAATTGAATTCAGTTTCTCCGGTCAATAAAAAGTCCTTAAAGTGTAACTTAAAAATACCCAGATCAAATCCATTTCAAATAAGGTATGCAGTACAATTTCAAGTCACAGAATCGGTCGCCAGTGAAATATTTCAATACGTGGTTGCAAAATTAAAATATATTGATAATTAGAAAAATGGTGGCGGATTTCCTGAAAATATTCCAAGACGATCTTCTCAAAAACCCAACCCTTCTTTTTATTTAAATTTTTGCGCTAAATTCTTAGTCGTAAAACTGAAAATCAGGTAAGCTTCAGGCGTGCCAAAGTACTTTTATGGTTAAAAGAATTTTTTACACAGTGACAATTTAGCAAAAATAAAGTTGCGATTTTTGAGAAAGTAATCTTTCTATATTTTTGAAACACCCGACCCCATTTTGCTAATTTTCCATATTTTAAACATTTTCAATCGCGTACCGAAAATGAGCAATAATTCTCATCAGAGGCAGCAGGAAAGAAAGATTAAATATCTCGAATCAGGCCGAGAGTGATAAAGGTTTAAAAAATAAATTTTATGTGCCTCAGCCGCGGAAACTCGTTTTTCCGTTACAGCTGAGAGTAAAGCAATGTTGTATATTCCGTTACAGAGGAATACAATGTAGAAATTGAACTGCGCATGCACATTATAGTTTAACAGCGGAACGCAATCTATTTCTTATTCTTCTTCTTCTCACTTCTTCTTCGTACAGCGTTAGCACTGACTACTACACAAGACCGATAAAATCAAAATGGCCGGGACTAGTCGCCAATTTGCGCCCGCTTCGTACAACTAGCGCAGCAAACAACTACAATAAGTACTATATTAGATTCCAATGTACTGTCACGTCCCGCGACTCTACCGCCACAGGTAAATAGCAGATTAAGAAACCAATAAAGGGATCAAGACAGCATTACAGCGAGTGTGATTTTATCGACGCAAGTTATAGACAAATCTACAGATCAATAGGATGATCAATATGAAATTACCATGTGTCGTTATAATACCCACACATGATAACAAATCGACTGACCCAGAGAGAAAGTGAATGAAGCCCTACAATACCAACACACTACCGTCATAACATGCGACTTGTAATAGCATGTGACTGGTAATAACATGCGACTCGTCATAGCATGTTACTCGTCATACTTGACCTTTCAAAGTTCTATAAAAAGCGAAAGTTCCAAGAGAAGTCAGTCCAGTACCATCATCTCTACACCGCGAGTTCAGTTAGTTCGTCAACGTTCGATTTCTACAATGTGACCAACGCGAGTCCAGTCCAGTGCCATCGAATCTATACCGCGAGTGTAATCCAGTCAGTCCAGCTTCTCCAGATTTCTACCGCTACTCAACCCGAATTCTAACTCGGCGCTGAGTTCAACGACATTAGAAAGTGAAGGGGAATCGCCTTCCAAATTCTCTCGAAACTGGGATCGAAGAATCAACTAGATCAACCGTCTAGATTACGAATCTACTACACAACTGCAACTACCTGAAGATTACAAGTTACACTCAACTGATCACATTCGCTTACTGGACTCAATCGATCATCAATCAATTCAACTCTGGATAACTAAAGGGGTATTTCTAATTTTGATTCTATTTTACATTTCCATGGTGCTTACCTGATAAAATCTCAATTGTCAATAAATATATTTTATATACCTAACCCTTCTCAATCACTGACTATTCCTCATCCCTTAGAGAGGATCCTTCTGATCCTGACATAAAACGAGGAGGTCTTTTAAAAGGAGAAATGTTACGTTTCTGACGTAACATACCCAATCTCTTTTTTGGTGCATCGGCCGGGAAACACTTGAAGTCAGTGAATGGGATATTGAAATTTCATAATTATTAGGAATCAAAGTTGATAAATTGCAATTATAATTTATATGATTTCACACATATTTTGCTAAAATAAAATAAATTTGATAAAATCACGAAAGGATTTGACCTTGAGGCTAACTTGAGTGATTAAATAATCATTTTATTTTATTTGAAATTATACACATATCTTGTTAAAATAAAATAATCTTATCAAATCACAAAGGGATCTGACCTTGAGGCTAACCTAAGTGATTAAATAATTATTTTATTTGCAAAACTGTTTTATTTCCTGATTTCTTGTTATTTTGTACAAACTATGTTAAAATAAAATAAATTCTGTTGATTCACGCAGGGATTTGACCTTGAGGCTAACCTAAGTGATCAAAAGACTTATTTTATTTGAAATTTTATTATCGGAATTTTTGAAAGTGCAGAGATTACATAGGATTTTGTGCTTGAGTCATGCCTGTCTAATCTCGTACTTCTTTAATTCTAAATTGTTGACTAGGTTTTGATTTGAGTTAAAACGAGAAAAAGCAGCACAAGAGACTATAAGTCCTTTTTAGATTCGTTGAACGGTCACCATTTGATGACGATCAATTGGGTAAGGCAAAATTCAAGTGCTCATACAGTATCGTTTGAAACTTTTATTTTAACTGTGTTAACTAACAGAATATTTTTAATTGCAAAAGATTGACCAAGATGTTGTGCTTGAGTCAGGCTTGTCCAATCTTGCATTAATTAAATTCTGTATAATTTATAATTTTGTTTAAGTGTGTATAATAAAAAATATAACAAAAATTTTTTTTGTGAGTGTAACAATTATTTAAAACCCACTTGTGACCTATACCATTCGACAATTATATGAAAAAACAAACATATCAAGTATCCCAGGTAAGACAAGGAACAAAATTAGTTTCAATAAGAATAAATTTGAAACAAAAATTCTAAATAAATATTTTTTCTGTAAGCACATGGAAATTGGTAGAATTAAGGCATATTATTTTAAGAATTTTGATTGATGATTATAAATTTACCTGACTCGGAACATTGAGACAATTCATATTTTCTAATAACAAATTATTAATCACATTTATTGATTAGAAAAATATTTTAAAACGAAAGATATTTGAAAAACTTTTCTGTTGATCCAAATTAATATTTATGTATTGCAATTTTAAAAGTGTCTCCATGTACGTATCAGTAAATTTTATTTTATAATAACCTATGTCGGGACCCAACCCCAGTGAATTAGGGAAATCACAAATTCAAGAAAATCCTATTACGCGCAGTCAAGTTAAGAAAAATACTGAACTTGCAAAAATTGTGGCACAAAATCAAACTGGTCCCCTTAAACCAAAAAGAACAGTTACTGTAAAGGAAAAGGTAACTAAAGATAATTTTGAAAATATTTCTAACAAGGATAAAACAAATATCAGTTTGCAATTAGATAATATTTCTTTAGAGAAAACCTTAACGTTTGAACAATTCGAAACTGCCGGAACAAGCAATTTATCTCATTCGAATAATTGGCTTAATTCAAATTCAAAAACTAATTCAAGTATTATTTGTGGATCAATTGATCAGGACGAAACATTAAAAAACGAAACTACTTATATTGACAACGAAGATATAAGTTTACTTAGTTCAACGATAATTCCAAAAAACACAGTCGAAGAAAGAACTAAAATAAATTTATCAGAAAACTCTCTTAAACGCCAAACAATTTTAAGTAATAACGATAGCGACGATAATAGTACCGACAACGTACAAATGGAACAAATTGTTCACAAAAATCCTGCAGAAAACGTTAATCCAATTAGAAACAACAAAATGGTCCTACCTAATAATCAACAAGTATCCTTATGCGACGCGTTAGAAGTAGTACCCTTATTTGATGGAAGTAATATTTCATTATCACATTTCATTGAAGGATGTTATGAGGCAAAGGCAATGCTGCCAATTAATAAAACTTATCATAGTATGGAGGAATTAATTGAGAAACTTAAAAGAGTATACGCCTCAGCAAAAAGTGTGTATCAGCTACAAGGATAATTAGGGAATACCTATATGTGGGAAAAAGAGAACGTACTTTCCTATGCAGCCAGAATTAAGGAGATTGCTGACAGAATCGAAGACGCTCATAGACTCAACAACAATGGACAAGTAGATAATACCTTCAAACAGAACCTTCAAAAAGACGTTATTCAATGCTTTATTCGTGGTCTGCGTCCCGAATTAGAAATTCGAGTGAAAACAAAGGAAACATTTAAAGAAGTTTTCAATGACACAATCAACGTAGAAAGAGACTTGGCAGCATCATCCGCACTACGGAAAAATAAAAATTCAGATTATTTAAAAATGGAAGATTCTATAAATAATAGAAATAATAGAACAACTCGGTTCAATGTTGCACGAGATAACAACATAAATCGTATAACATGTAAAAAACCAGGTCATGTTGCTGAAAATTGTTATCATTTAACCAAAGCACAAGAAGCAGTATCTAGAAAACAAAGTCCTAATTTTCTTATGCAAAATCAACAGCCTAGTAATAATCACCAACGACGAGAAAATATTTACAATAATTCTGCAAGAAATAATTACCGGAATAACCACTTTTTAGGAAACAGAAATAACAATTATGATAATAATAACTATCCGAATAACAATTTTTCATGGAACAGGAACAACAATTACAATAACTTTTCAACTAACAGAAATAATTATCCTAACAGCAATAGATTCCACAATTACAATAATAATAATTTTTCGAGAAACAGAAATAATGATAATAGACAAGTAAATTTAGATCTCAACAGGTATGCAAATCACAGACAATTTTAAAATCAAAATAGCCAACGAGAAATGCGAAAGCAGCAATTAAGTAGACCAAACCAAAATTATCCACAAAAATCAGAAGTTACATGCAACTATTGTAAAAAACCAGGACATATTATAACAAATTGTAACGTTAGATTAAATAAACAACAATCGCAAAATTCGGAAAACTCAAACGCTCTCCCCAGTACGGGTGCACTGAGGAAAGCGTAAGGCAAGAACCAGAAACATCCACTTCTAACGACCAACCGGCTATAAAGATAAGCGTTTCCAAACCAAGTATAATTCCATCGATAATGATATGCGCAGAAGGCCTTCAAAGCCCTGCTCGCATGATGATAGATACCGGTGCTGGTCGTAATTTGATTAAACATAATTCCGTAAATCCTAATTTGCCAATAGATGAAAAAATAGTGTTAAAACTTACAGGAATAAATAATTTACCACTTTTTACAATGGGACAAATACAAATAAACATTCTAGGACCTCCAACAATATTGAATATAATTTCTAATGAAGTTCCAATAGATGAAGACGGAGTTCTAGGTTCAGAATTTTTTCGAGAAAATAAAGTCAATATAAACTATGTATCAAAATGTCTAGAAATACAAAATAAACTGTATCCATTTGAATCGACACAGATATTAACAATTCCAGCTAGAACAGTAACAACATTTTATGTTCCAATTGAAAATACTGAAAAAAGCGAAGGTTACGTACCTTGGCTACATTTTGGCGAAGGAATTTATGCAGGAGACGCAATTGTAAAAAATTGCAACGGTAAAGCTTATATCAAATTTGCAAATACAAACAAAATTTCAGTAACGATATCAATACCAGCTATTACTTTAGAAGACTTTGAAGAAAGAGATTTTCAAAATGTAACAAGTCAATCAAGCAATTTAAAAAACTTAAGTGATGACGATTTATCTAACCAAATACTGAATAGCTTCTTAAAAACCGAAAATTTTTTCAACAATCCATGCAGATTTTTTAACATAACAGGTGAAGAAAGAATAGAATGCATTAAAAAACTTCTTCGTTTGGATCATTTGAATCAAGACGAATACGAACATGTAGAGAGATTAATTATTAACAGTGCAGACAGATTTCAAATCCCAGGAGAACCACTTGAAGCTACTAACGTTTTGCAACATTCAATTCCAACTACAGATGATTCTCCAATTTTTTCAAGACAATATAGATTTCCCCCTGTTCATAAAGAAGAAATTACAAAACAAGTTGACGAATTATTAAAAAATAAAATAATAAAGCCTTCACAATCACCGTATAACACTTCAGTTTGGATTGTTCCTAAAAAACCAGACTCTAAAGGTAAAATAAAATGGCGTATGGTTCTAGACTTCAGAAAACTTAATGAAAAAACAATCGGAGATTCTTACCCACAACCTAACATAAATGATATACTCGATTCACTCGGATCTGCCAGATATTTTTCAGTGTTTGATTTAGCTACTGGTTTTCACCATATAAAAATGGACCCTAAAGAATCTCATAAAACTGCATTTTCTACACCTCATGGCCATTATGAATTTGATAGAATGCCCTTTGGTTTAAAAACCGCCCCTGCAACATTTCAAAGGTTAATGGATATTACTTTAACTGGATTAATAGGGACAGAACTCTTTTTATATCTTGACGACATAGTCATATTTGCTGATACACTAGAAGAACATGAGAAAAAATTTAATAATTTAATACAACGTCTTCGAAAAGCAAACCTTCATTTACAACCAGACAAATGTGAATTTCTACGACCTGAGATAGGATATTTAGGTCATATAATTGATAAAAATGGAGTTCGACCGGACCCCAAAAAAATAATAGCCGTAAAAGAATTTCCAGTTCCAAAAACACAAAAGAATGTCAAACAATTTTTAGGATTAGCAGGATATTATCGTAGATTTATCGAAGGATTTTCCAAAATTGCCAATCCTCTTAATCAACTTCTAAAAAAGGATACCCCTTTCATATGGACCGATAAACAGCAAACAGCTTTTGATATTTTAAAATCAAGATTATGTGAAGAACCACTTTTACAACGACCCGATTTTTCGCAACCCTTTGTTCTCACAACAGATGCCTCAGGATACGCAATAGGAGGTATATTATCACAAGGTAAAATAGGCAAGGATAAGCCAATAGCATATGCTTCACATAGTTTAAGTGACGCTGAGAAAAAATATGACACATGTGAAAAAGAAGCACTTGCAATAATATTTTGTGTCACTCATTTCCGTCCTTATTTATATGGAAGAAAATTTACCCTAGTTACTGATCATAAACCACTAGTTTGGTTTCAAAATTCTAAGGACCCTTGCTCACGAGTTTCGCGCTGGAGGTTAAAACTCGCTGAATATGATTTTGATGTAGTATACAAAGCAGGAAAAATGAATGTCAATGCAGACGCTCTTTCAAGAAACCCTATTATTAATGAAGAAAGATCAAGAAATTTACACGAAGATGATGATGATACCTTTATGACATCTCAAGAAAAAATGAATCTTGAGAATGCTTTTATAAAAATTAATCAAGAAAATAATATCAAAAAAGGAAATAGTTCAGAAAATAAATATTTTGATTCAATATTCGCCGAAGATGATGCGAATGACTTTAGTGAAACTTCAGAAGGACCAATATTCGATGATAATTTGAGATTTTCTGACATTTTCAATGAAATCTTAAATGAGAAATTACTTAATGAAATTAATAAAGATAAAGTCAAGTATAAAAATTTATTTAAACTACTATCTTCAAAACTTCCTGTTATAAATTATGACAATTCAGCATGGAAAACCATGACTACTAGGGGTAAAAAGAAAAAGCAAGAACAAATGAAAAATTCAAATCAGCATAAAAATCAAGAAATTTTAAATCAACATGAAATCCAAGAAAAATTAGATGAAAATTTTTCTTCTAAACCTCTTGTGAAAAAACCTCGAGGTAGGCCAAGAAAAAATCTACTTACAAATTTAAAAATTATTCCCTCTCAAACAAAAAGAAAGAGAGGTAGACCAAGAAAACAAATATATGAAAACGAATTACCAGAAATAAATATACAAAAAAGAAACCGAACAAAAGTAAAATCAGATTCCGACTCTGATCCTGATTCTGATCCTGAATATTTGGACTATTTAAAGGAAATCCAAGCAAAAAATAAAAGAAATAAAAATGGCAAAAAGCCTAAACAATTTATTATACCTCAAGAGGAAAAAAGCGAAAATTATTTTTCTACTTCTGAAGACGAAGTAATTGATATGGAACCTGAAGATGAAAAGAACTCTGAAAGCTCTTGTATTGAAGAAATTTTTGAAAATGAAAATATCGAGGACACTTTTAATGAACGTAATTATGAAATAAACAAAAATCGAAAAATAGAAACCAGGCAAAATCTCGAAAATGATAATAATTCAGAATTCGAAGAAAACCGTCCACTCCCAGAACCCCCTCCACTCAACTCAAAATCTACCAGGCAAATTTTAATGAATAAAAATATCGTTGAATGTCGCGATCAATTAACGATGCGAAAAGATAATTATGTATACTTTGTTACAACAAATGGAAATCCTCGAGATAATGGATCAAAAAGTCTAGAAAAACGTGGAACCTTACCAAAATTCAAAAACTTACAGAAGGGAACAGCGAAAGAAATTAAAAAAGGAAACTATTATCATTTTGCTCTTCCGATTGAAGGAGAAATTCAAGACAATTTATCTGAAACCTTAAATAATATAAAATTATCAATTTATTCATTACACGAATTATCTCAAAAATTGAATCTACGATCAATTAGTATTTCAAAGACTTCGAAAGTCAACCATATAGCCTGGGAAGAAATAAAATTAACATTTTATTTAGTTTTTGCAAATTCTCTTACGAAAGTAATAGTTTGTAATGGCATAACGCAATATCCAACAAAAGAACAAATATCACAATTGATTGAAGAAGCACACTCCTCAGCATTAGGAGGCCATAAAGGCGTCACAAAGACCTATAATCGAATTCGCCAAAAATTTTTTTGGGAAAATATGAAAGTCGATATTCAAAAGTATATTCAAGGCTGTTTACAATGCCAAATAAAAAAGTTAGTTCGAGTTAAAACTAAAAATCCTATGGTTATTACCGATACACCTACTACTGCCTTCGAAAAAATATCAATGGATATTGTTGGTCCACTACCAGAAACAAAGTCTGGAAATTTGTATATTCTTACTATACAAGATAATTTTACAAAATATTCTCTGGCAATACCTCTTCCTAATCATCAAGCTGGTACAATAGCAGACGCATTCGTGAAAACATTTATTTGCATATTTGGATCGCCAAAAGGAGTACTAACGGATCAAGGCAGAGATTTTTTGAGCAATTTATTAAAAAGATTAGCAAAACGCTTTAGAATCAAACAATTTCGTACCACAGCTTTTCACCCTCAATCCAATGGATCACTTGAACGATCACATCATGTCCTAGGTGATTATCTCAAACAATTTGTAGCAAAAAATTCAGAATGGGATGCATTTATCAAATGCATCAAAATTTTTCAACATTTCTCTTCTGTTCAGCACAAACTAAAAATCTAATATCATCACACAAAAATTATACCTCTTTAAAATTCTTATAAATACTTTCTTTATATTTGATTCAATCATTTTTGTTTTTGTTCATTGAATATTTAAAAAACAAACTAATAACCTTTTTAGTAAGACAAATGCTAGTTTTTATTCGAATCAACATTTTATTTTATCACTTAAAGAAAAATATAGAAATATTTGCATTTTTCTTCTTTTTTTTTGGATGAAAAAAAAGACTTTTTCTAACAAGAATAAATAAGCACTTCATAATTGGTGCCATCATAAATATAATTTCAATTTTGATTTTCTTCTATCAAGGGAACTTTTCTTGATTCCCATCCTATTGGAAGAACAGTTTCTACAAATATTGATTCTGAAAATATAAACTGTGCGATGGCGTTACAAAATTGTTAATGTAAAAATTGCTTTTCCAATAGAAATTAATGTGCAACAATAACAAATTAAATAATTACTATTCTTCATATATTTCATGCACAAATAACTCTATTAATTTCAAAAGAAAGATTAGAAAAACAATTAAAAATAAAAGAATTGTAGGAACATCTATTACCCTGTTATTATGTAAAATTGTTTTTCTTATTATTATTTTATTCATTTAATAATACACCAATGAAATTGGAGTTCATGAAATTAATTTTTAGAAACATGTAAAAGTAATAATAAGCAATAGCAATGCCATGTTTTGAAGAAATCAATTTTAGATTTGACCAAGTTTTTTCTCTTCAATGTACCAAGTTACAACGTCTATTAATTCGATATGTAATCAACGATCTTAATATTATTTTTAATCTCTAATAATATTATATATGTCAATTTCTTTTATTTATAATCAATAATTTATAATACTTTCCAGATTTTATTTTTACTAATGTATACATTAACGATCGTAATTCTTTGAAATTACTCTTTAGTATTTTATATCTAATCGATAAAATTTTACAATTTATAATCTTCTTTTCATCAACAATCATGTTGTAAGTTTAAATAGTTATTATAAATAAAAAAAAAAAATTGGTCAAATTACCTAATTACCACTATAACATATGTAATCGATGATTGTAATATCTCCAGAATTGTATACTCTGTTATTACTATGCATTTATGTAAACCTCGTTATAAATGTTTAATTCCCAACAATAATTTAAAATGTAAATTCCTATGTATAAACGAAATTTTTTATGTTATGAATTGTTAAATTCAACTAAAAATATGTACTTGATTGAGTAAGCACCCTGGGTTAAAAATGTATTCTTCTACCGAAGTTTCGATCGCGGATCGTTAACTCCCCGCGTTCGAATTATGGGGGGAGGTGTCACGTCCCGCGACTCTACCGCCACAGGTAAATAGCAGATTAAGAAACCAATAAAGGGATCAAGACAGCATTACAGCGAGTGTGATTTTATCGACGCAAGTTATAGACAAATCTACAGATCAATAGGATGATCAATATGAAATTACCATGTGTCGTTATAATAACCACACATGATAACAAATCGACTGACCCAGAGAGAAAGTGAATGAAGCCCTACAATACCAACACACTACCGTCATAACATGCGACTTGTAATAGCATGTGACTGGTAATAACATGCGACTCGTCATAGCATGTTACTCGTCATACTTGACCTTTCAAAGTTCTATAAAAAGCGAAAGTTCCAAGAGAAGTCAGTCCAGTACCATCATCTCTACACCGCGAGTACAGTTAGTTAGTCAACGTTCGATTTCTACAATGTGACCAACGCGAGTCCAGTCCAGTGCCATCGAATCTATACCGCGAGTGTAATCCAGTCAGTCCAGCTTCTCCAGATTTCTACCGCTACTCAACCCGAATTCTAACTCGGCGCTGAGTTCAACGACATTAGAAAGTGAAGGGGAATCGCCTTCCAAATTCTCTCGAAACTGGGATCGAAGAATCAACTAGATCAACCGTCTAGATTACGAATCTACTACACAACTGCAACTACCTGAAGATTACAAGTTACACTCAACTGATCACATTCGCTTACTGGACTCAATCGATCATCAATCAATTCAACTCAGGATAACTAAAGGGGTATTTCTAATTTTGATTCTATTTTACATTTCCATGGTGCTTACCTGATAAAATCTCAATTGTCAATAAATATATTTTATATACCTAACCCTTCTCAATCACTGACTATTCCTCATCCCCTAGAGAGGATCCTTCTGATCCTGACATAAAACGAGGAGATCTTTTAAAAGGAGAAATGTTACGTTTCTGACGTAACAGTACGCATAAAAACTCGTATCCGCACCACAATCACATAAAATAGAACATGTGCCAATGCACACAATTCGGGACATTGCGAGACTCGCGACAATGCTCGCAGGACTGATCTCGCCTTGGATTCGTCTCGGCTTTGCCTCAGCTACGTCTTGGCTACGCCTCGACTATGCCTCACCTACGCCTCGACTACGCCTTGGCTTCGATCTCCTGCGAACATTGTCGCTCGTCACGCAATCACCCTCATTGTCTGCCTAGGCACATAATATACTATTTTATTTCCCTTAAAACAACATATTTCATGGGTGACTGATTTCCTGATTTGAAGTTGCACTGCTTGTCTGATTTGAAATGGACAGTGGTGGGGGGAGAAGGCGAGTAGGCTCACTGAGTCACTTTGCTGCGTTCAGGCGTTTTGAGCCATGTTTGGGCCCTTTTTTAATGAACTTTGCAACATTTTAGCGAAAAATCAAGATTGAAATTCTGTTGTGCTTGATTTATATTTTTAAAAGCCGTTTTACAAATAAAAATCAGACCACCTCTGCGGCAAGCAGACATTTTACAATTAACGCATTAAATAAATTAATGTGTCAATAGCGCGGAAACGTATGATCTTAAAGTGTTAGTTTTTTCATACATTTGAAAAGCATAAAGTCTGCTACTGTTCCACCGAACCTCAACCTAAAAAGTTAAACATTAACTGAGATATTAATTTGTTTAACAAAAGCTAAATTTCCCGGTTTTTCCGAATTTTCTCCGCTTATAATTATCCAATCAGATAGAGCGACAGCTCATTTTGTCTGAAATTCAATTGTCTACAACTTTTCCATTGATGTCATCAATATTGGATAATTACCTTTAATGTTATAAACAAAAAACTAAAAAAAGTGTGATTTGTTGGTCTTAAATGTTAATAAAAAATTTATAAATCATATTTCGTTGTCCAAAATATGACACAATTACTCTAAGACCATTCTTTCTTCTGATGGCGCAGTCCGTTTTCTGAAATATATAATGTCTTGACAAATTCCCTGTTGCTTGGACTAGTACAAAATCCTCCCGACTAGACTCAATCGAGTTTCTTAAAGTGATACAATATTTTTTAAATTAAAATTGAAAAGTTCTAACGTTTCTAAACTTTTTAAAATCGTATTTTATTTTATGCTTCGGGGGTTTTTGTACACCCTGGATTATAACAAATTTTCCCTTAAGATTAAATTTTTGTAGTAAAAAAAGCGCGACAAAGGGCTTGATAAAACAAAAAAGTATATCTTAGCGTTGTCTATTTAATAGAAAAATGCGTTCAAATTACGTTTGTTTTACGATTATACTTTAAATATATCTTATATACGGAAGGTTTATATATGTTTAAAGAAAACCGAATTACTCGTATTTTCATACTTTTAATACAATAAAAATATTATTTTTTAAAAATAACTACCTCTTCACCGTCTAATTGTTATTGATATTATACTAATTTTCAGCACTTCAAATGCTGACAGAAACATGAATTAAATTTTGCGTATCGCATTTAGCTTAAATAACACCTGTTTTTCTTAACAATGTAAAAGAATTATTTTTGAATCAGGAACCTTTCTCTAAAACCGCCATAACACATTGTTTTTGTCACTTTTATAAACATGTAATATTTATTGAAACTAATCATTGCGTAACTGCATGAGAGCAATATACCGATGCACGCGTGCCCGCACACCGTTTGGCGCATATGCGACGCAATTGTTGACAAAGGTTGACAAACCTTGCCCTCACGTCGTGCGCATTAATACGCACGTTGCGCCCGCACCATGCGGGCTCCATGTGGACATTTTGCTATCTGGGAAGTGACATAGGGCTTGAAGCAGTACTGACACAAACAATAAACGTACAGAATTACCTAATAGCATACGTTAGTAAAGGATCGACTAAGACAGGAAAAAATGCTCAATGACAGGAGAAAAATATCAAATCGTAATTTGAGCTATTAAAAAATTTAGGCCATACTTAGATGAGTACGAATTTTAAGTGAAAACAGATCACGTAACGTTAAAATGGCATTATAACTTTAAAACCCAACAGGTAGATTAGCAAAATAGAACTATCTTCTTTAGATGCTACTAAATATTATCTCCACAAGACTCGTGTAAAATTTTAATTTTTATCATTATTTGAGGTTATAAAGGGACATGAAGGAATTATGAATTTTTAATTCCTTTCAATTCAAACCTTCTTACTCGGTATGTAAGCCACAAACTTGACGACTAAAAACAAAATATTTTTTTTTCGTAACAGATCCTATACATGGGGGTTCTTATTCAACTTAAAATACATGTTGCAAAACGTTATTGCCACCATGAAGATGATGAATTATATTCAATTTAATACTTTTTAACCTAACTTTTTGCCAACTTGTATGCTTTCATTGTACAGAAATAATTTGTAATTAAATGGGAATAACGCACAATCTATGAATTTCTCAATTTATTTAAAATCTCAAAACTTTCTATCGAATTTAATTCATCAAGACATCTTATACTATTTTATCGTAATATTCTCATTGAGACGCTATTAAATATTATCTGCACGAGACTCGTGCAAAATTTCAAGTTTTATCATTATTTAAGGTTATATTTCACCTCTTTGAATGTCATTGGAAAGAAGTGGATATTAAATTTCGTTATTTTTTTCCGAGATTTGAGGATGATGGACAAGAAAGGGCCATGAAAGGATTGAGAATTTTTAATTTCTTTTAATGCAAGCCTTCTTAATGGGTACATAACCCACAAATTTGACGACCAAAAATAAAATATTATTTTTCGTAACCAATCCGGTACATGGATGTTCTTATTCAACGTGAAACACATTTTGCAAAACGTTATTGCCATTATGAAGATAATGAATTATATTCAATTTAATACTTTTTAACCTACCTCTTTGCCAACTGGTATGCTTTCATTGTACATATTTAGCTTCTTTATATATTCTCTTCCCAAAAACTCAACCTTTGGGCAAGAAATATATGTATAACTATAAAGAACGACAATACAGGACTTAAAGAAACCTTTTAAATAAATTTCTCCTGTATAAATGTTCTTCTGAGCCTGCTTTTTACTTCTGTTCCTCTTATTTATACGTCTTTGACGTTTCTAACCTCAACTCTGCCTATTTTTCTTTCTGGAAACAAGCACCTAGCAACTATGGATTTTGGAGTACTATTATCAAATAAACGTAATTTTTCCTTTCATGTTTTTTCACTTACTTATATTTTGATAAGCAACAAGATTGCGAAAACAAATTTCCATTTTACACAAGATTGAGAGATATCAAACGTAACTAAACTTGGTTTGATTAATTATATCTATTTAATAATTAGATTAGTTTTTAGAATATAGATGGCATGATTTAAATTGTGAGTGTTTGCGTTCACATTAATCCATTCAACTTTACCATGCATGTAGTTATTACAAAAAACTGTGCATAAAAACTCTGATATCCACGAATTGGTTAAATCATAGATGTTAGTTTAAGACATAACCAGAGAAGACTAGGCTAGAAGCACAGGGATTGTACGCAAATTCTGTGAATGCACACTGCTTGCATATATATCACTGCGATATACACAACGCGCACCCTCAGCGAACAATCGATATTAGCAGACTTGTTGGCTTCATTGAGGAAGTTTTACTCGTATACAGAAACTTTTTGCATTGTTCACAAAAAGGCTACTCGAAAGCACAAATATTCTTTGAATATAAACATTTCAGGCATTAACACGTTAGTAAAACTGGAGTCCCTATTGTTTAAGAAACTGAATTCTAAACATCCACTCCATGTAAGCGGTCTTATCCTACTGAAATTTTGTCGCATTTAACCCCTCGAATCACGGTGGAATATATATGCCCCACCTTTCTAAACATAAAAAATTCGCCCACTTCGCAGGCGAATTCTTATCACGCACTTTGCACCCAGATTTAAGCGCGCCGATGACGCGAGATTCGATCATCACGCTTCGAGATTTTCACTCCGTTCAGTTTGAAGCTCACGCTTTGCGCTTGATCTTATATTTTTCGCATACAATCAAATTTATTTGTTTTAATTTGATTCTGAAACTCGAATCAATTTTATAAAATTGTATGTAAATGGGAATTAAATTTTTTCAATAGTACTAAATTTGTTTTTGATTCAAAATGAAAAAGGAAATTCAATTCATTTAAAGCTCTATTAGCCTTAAGGAACACATTCTCTTCATGATACTTGCACTTCGCGCTCGATTTTTTTACTTTAGGATAAAAAAAATGTAAAAATCTGCTTTTCGGGTATATTCTCATCATGCAATTCGCGCTCAGCTTGCAAGTTTAAGCACGCTCAGGGCGCACTATGCAATTGTTGCACTCGATCTCTTTTTTAGTTACTGATAGAATCAAATCCAACAGCTATATAAATTTGTAAGGATTATTGGAATAATTTATGGATATGAATAATCAACAGACTTCTCATTCTATTTGGCCATTTCAAAACTGAAAGAAGATCAAGATTTATGCATCTGTACATAATTAGGTATAAATTTGATTGAATAATGTATGAGTTGATGTATTCTGAGCAACAAATTTGCGACATGGAATGTATATCAAATGAGAATGTGTCCATCTTATGTGGACAAATGTTTCATTTTCTACATAATACTAACAATTTTATTCACTATAAGAATAGAATTGATAATTGCTGCTTCTTTTAAGCTTTCAAATTCTCTCAAATTGTTACTATTTATTCGATCCTAAAATGTGATAGGTATGATTTGTGTAGCTTTTTGAGCCCTATTAAAAATTATGAGGCATTTCAATCTTTATAAAATTAGTTTTTACATTCCGCAATACTTCGAAAATTTTCTGATATGGGGCAAAATTCGTCAAATGTACCCGCCTAAAAACTTTTTGTCTCCGATTTCCTTGAAAGTCCGCGAAATTATTGTCCTAGTGAACCTCTTTTAATTCCCCTAAGAGAACGCCTCTAGTACGACGGGTTGCCAGTATACAGGGGCTCGAATTTTCAACCTTTTACCGCGCACGCTGATACTCAATTAACCATATCTTCTACACAAGTTATCCAAATTAATTTTTTCGACCATGGCTTATTTTAAAGGGAAAAAGTCAAGCTTTTTTTAAAACATAATTTTGGAAAAAAAATTAACGGCCGCACTTGGAAAAAAACTCAAAAATATGTTTAAAATTACAAAATGAATTTCAAATAATTTTGTTCATCTAAAACCACTGCCTTCAGCGTAAAGCTGATGAAAAAAGGTTCCTAAGACTCCCATAAAAAATTAATTTGGATAACTTTTTTAGAAGTTATGGTTAATTGAGTATCAGCGTGCGCGGTAAAAGGTTGAAAATTCGAGCCTCTATATACAGACAACCCGTCGTACTAGAGACGTTCTCTTACGGGAATTAAAAGAGGTTTACTAGGACAATAATTTTGCGGACATTCACGGAAATCGGAGACAAAAAGTTTTTAGGCGGGTACACTTGACGAATTTTGCCCCATATGCCAAATGCTTAGCACATACAGGGTGGGCCTAAAAGTGGTTTTATTCAGCAACCTAAAAACTTATTCAGTAATATGTTACTACGCCAGTATTAACAAGCATACAGACACCAACGTAAGAATGGTTTTCCTTTTATTTCTTCAAAACTGATATGTAATATCGAAATTATAAAAATTTCTGAACATACTATTGAATATTGAGAAAAATCTATCTCAGCTCGGATTATAAACCAAATTTTCACTTTAAATTGCGAGGGTCAATCTTTGAGTACCCGTGTTGGGATTGAAGACGCAAATTTTTTACGAAAACTTTTTTTTATTATTTGTAATCTCCTATTAGGGCGATACACTTTTCCCAAGGTCCAAGCTATTTCTTTGAAACGGCTAAAAAATACGATTTGTCAAACTCGTTAAAATAGGCTTCTGTCTCGACGATGATATCCTCTGCTCTGTGGTCGTGCGTCCTTTCTCCAAAAAGTCTATTAGGGTTATTCCCTTCAAATCCCAAAAAATCGTAGCCATGACTTTTCCGGCCGATGGGACCGTCTTTGCCTTCTTCGGAGTAGATTAGCCTGGAAAAATCCATTGTCTTGATTGTTGCTCAGTCTCTGGTGTATAGTAATGTGCGGCCACGTTTAAACTCGTTGAATTAATATTTCACGATTGTCATTGCTGGTGAACGGTTCCCACAGACTGCATCCAAATTCGCTTTTATTTCTTTGCACGTTTTTCCATAAAAAAAAATGAAAGCGAATTACGCATTGACACTGTTCTTTTTCCATTGCATCAAAAAACATCGATCAGGTTTAACACAAATGGCTGAAAGACAAAACTAATCCATGAATCAATCTGCAAATCTTCATGAGGTCGTATGAAAGATTCAGACTAAAAAATTTCCAAATTTCATAATTCATACTTACGTTTGTATGTGTAGTTGAATTACCCTTATTCAGGTATTATTTAAAAAGAACATTTACGAAGGTGGAGCCGTTTTCAAAATATTTTCTTTTGGTGACAGAAAATAAAGGAAATATGACTCACGATTGTATTTTTTATATCGCGTGAAACCGATTTTGACGATGGAAGATAATACGATATATTAAATTTATTAAATTGTATTAAAAATATTAAATAAAATATTGAATATTTATTAATTTTATGACATTTTTATTCAATTTAACTTGTAGGTGGCCAATTTTCCAACATGTTTCAAAGAGGGGGGGGGGGGGGGGTCCACCTGGAAGAAAATATTTTGAGCAAGAAGCATTTCTTTCAGCATAAATTTATATTTCCACAATATCAAACCGTTCTTTCGACGTGAGGTAATACATAGGTTTATCTCACGCGAACAGTAACTCGGTCCATATGATAATTTATGATCAGAATACTATTATGTTCGTTTTGCTCTTTGTCTGTTCACATTGATGTGTTGCCCTTGCACAGAGGTAATATGAAAATTTAACCTCCCCTCGGACTGGTACCTTAACGAAGTCCTTCTCTTGGCTATGCCAAAAAAGGACGGGTGGGGAGGCTTAGCAGACGGCCCTCGGGTCATGGAGGTTCTAGTGTCCCGATGAATCGGTGAACAAATGCAAGGGGCTCTATAGACGGGCATCTTCCCATTGCGTGAAGGGTGCCCTATAAACGGGTCTATCCCAGGTTGAGAGTGGGGGACGCCATAAACGCGTCTATCCCCATGCATGGAGAAGGATGTATGCCCCAGGTAGCGGCGCTGAGAGTGAGTCTGTGAGTGCTTGTGAGGAATGAGTGAAGTGAACGAATGTCAGCGCCGCATGACTGTGATATGTGTCCTTCGAATGTGAGAGGAGAACCTATAGACGGTCTCCCTCTTGAAAGAGGCTAAGAGCGAAATGGTGTATGGAATCTCCTGGGGGACACTGTAAACCCTCCGCAGTCTGTGACCAAGAACAGTCCAAACGATCGTTTCCGTATGGCATCTCACTGGGAGTGCTTCGTCTCCGAATGGTGTCATCCCCGGCCCACGAGGAGGCGAAGCTGCTGTGAGCCTAGCTCTGCCGAGGTGGTGTGTCACGCGGTATCAGAAGCCAGCCCCTTCGGGACCTTGATCAGGTAGTGCGTATTGAACACAGGTGTCGGAGCCTGTGTTGCCTCGATCGAGTCCGGTCTGTCCGTGTATTCCGCGACCGGCTAAGCGGAGGTTGGGCCTCAGGAACTAGGGTAGGACTTCGGTCCGAGGGTACACCCGTTCCCAACTATTCCGACCCGCTCCTCTACGCACGATGCGCTGGTAAAAATGATTTATGGATAAAAATTCTAAAACGGTGGGGAATACAGATTCGGGTGCTTCTTCGGGAGCTGAGGGATGGAAGGACGTCCTTCAGCTCCCGAAGGAGCAAAACGATAAAATGGAAAAATTGGCGAGGGCTCTCAGCGTCATCCAGCAGGGTATGCTGAGAAATAACCCTCGCCACGTAACAGATAGTGTGAATGAGGCCACTGAGGTGTTGGGCGGAATGCTCAACACCCATAAGTGCCTCCTAGAAAGCGGGGTGAGAATCCAAAAAAAAATGGAATCCCACCCCGCCATGAAGAAATTGGGGATCTTTCAGAGACCACGCTTGGCGTCTCTGGGAGATACCCCAAAAAATCAGGTGAAGGGGGAGAAGAGATCCTCGCCCTCCCCCTCTCTGGAAAAAACTCCGAAGAGGAGAAAGGGTGGCTCTTCGCCCTCTTATGCCGAGGTGGCCACGAGTCAGCCCCCGAATAAAGATGGGGACTGGCATGTGGTCACAAAAAAAAAGAAAAAAGAAAGAAGTTAAAGAAAAAAAAAGAAGAAGAAGGAAAAAAGGAGAAAAGGGCGGAGGACCCTGTGCAAAAAACGCAGGGGGCCACCGCCACTCCTAAATCAAAGCGCTCTACGCCCGCCAGGTCGGGCGACGCCATCAAGGTGTCGGCGGAGGACGGCCAGTCCAACGCCGACATCTTGAGGGAAATGAAGGCGAAAGTCGACTCCCGGAAGGCAGGACTTGAGGTCCTGTCAATCCGGAGGACCAGGAAGAAAGAAGTCCTTCTGATCCTCAAAAAGGGGAGAGATGTATCGGCCTTCCGCAAGGAGCTCGACCGGGCGTTTGGCGAGAGGGCAGAGATTTCGGCCATGGTCTCGACAAGGTCCCTAGAAATTAGAGACCTCGACGAGACCGTTGAAAAAGAGGAGGGTGTGTCTGCCCTGTGCTTGGTATTGGGCAGACCAGCTTTTGAGGGGTCCTGCAGGCTCTTCACCCGCTTTGGTGGGGTGAAGACTGCAGTGATCCGGCTAGCTCTGGCATACGCCGCGCGTCTGCTTCAGCTAGGTAAGTAGAGGATCGGGTGGGTAGCGTGCCGCATTCGCGAGCACGTGGAACTCGATCGCTGCTTCAGGTGCCTTGGGTACGGCCACGGGTCCCGGGGCTGCAGCAACCCCGACAGGAAAAACGTCTGTTGGAGATGCGGCGCCACGGAACACTTGACCAGGAGTTGTAAGGCGCCACCAAGGTGCCTGACATGCATAGACAGGGGCGACAAAGATCTCGCCCATGTGTCAGGGAGCGGCTCCTGCCCGGTCTTCCGGGAAGAGCTTCGGAGGTTGAGAGGCAGGAATTGAAGTTCCTGTAGCTCAACCTCGGAAGGGGGAAGGATTCCCAGGCCCTCCTGATGCAGACTGCCAAGGAGAGGGGGGCCGATGTGCTGCTCATTAGTGAGCAGTACAAGTGGTCCGAAAACTCTGCTTGGTATCAGGATGCATCAAGGAGGGCCGGGATCCTTGTTTGTAACCCTGATTTGGGCGTCGAGGACTTCCTGGAGACCGACGCGGGGTTCGTTTGGGTGGAGGTGGCGGGTGTGCGTGTGTACAGCTGCTACTTCTCCCCCGGCGATCCCTTCGATGTCTTTGAGACCCAGATCCTCCTCCTTGAAGAAAGCCTCAGTGAGGCCATCGGGCGATCCCTCATAGGGGGTGACTTCAACAGTAAGTCGCCCGAGTGGGGTGAGGCCCGCCTAGATAGGAGGGGAATCTTGGTTGTCGAGATGGTCGCTAGGAACAACCTGATCCTCTTGAATCAGAGCGGGGATTTCTCGTTCAGACGAGGAGCAGGAGGGTCAATAATTGACCTCACGATTGCCGCACCTCGCCTCGCTTCAAGGATAAGCGACTGGTCTGTCCTCGAGGTAATAACCTTGAGTGACCACCGGTGCATCGAATTTAGTCTAGAACAAGGGTGTCAAGCGGTGGAAAAGGGTAGGGGCGGCGAAGAAAGGAGCCCCTCCTGGAACAAGATACGACTCAGTAGCGAAATAATTCGCGAACACCTCAAAGAAACCAGGCTCATCGATGAGCTTGGTTAGGTCTGCCCTGCTGGGTCGCATGAAGCTGCTGTGCGCTCGGTGAGGCAGAAGGTGGTCACGGCTTGTGACTACTCGATGCCTCGCCGTAAGCGCAGGCAAGCCAAGGGTTCGATGTACTGGTGGAACGACCAGTTGGCAGCCCTACGTCGAGAATGTCTTACAGCGCGGCGAAAATTCACCTGTTCAAAGGGGGATGCTAGGCTTCACGAGGCATGGAAAGGGGCGAAAACAGCTTTGAGGCGAGGCATAAAGAAAAGCCGATTTCAATGCTGGAAAGTCTTGATCGGTGAGGTCGAGAAGGACCCATATCAATCTTAATCAGCGATATTCATATAATCGTTCTAATTGTTTATCATCATTTATTCCTGTGTGGCAAACCCCTTATCACGAGAAATTATACGAAGCTTCTCTTGTGTCTGAATGAGGTATTTAGGTACAAATAGGAAAATTATCAACTATCTACAATGTCCCTTAGAAGCTCTTGTGATGCCTCTTCCGAGTACAAAGCTGTCCTTTTTCTTAAATGGTTTAGAGATAGGAAGGACTAACAAGAATTGCGATGTCCCGAAAGGCTTCAAAACAATCTTATTATTTAAGGAAAGGATGTTTCACCTCAGTTCCGATGTTACGAATAATTCGCCTTCAAGGGAACTGCAGTGGTGGAATCCGAATAGTCGTGAAGTCCTTAAATTTTCATATAGATTAATATATTTATTTATAAAATATAAATAGATATTTCAGTATATTTTTTGCAGATGTAGGGGAACGTGTGTCCACGTGGATTCTGCCGCCCCCCCCGCAGCCCCCCTCGTTGACAAGCGTGGAAGTTTGTTTTTAGGTGATTCCAAAGGGGCAAAAAATGTTTCAAAACCTCAGCACATGTAGAGGTCACCCCAGTCACCCCTAAATATTTTTAAAATTCAACATAAACAGCCCAATTCCAAAATACGCCAGAATTATGCTGATAATTTTTTCAATTCATGCGAACAGTTCAGACAAAAAGTCTCAACTACTCAGTGCATGTGGAACTCATCCAAGTCTAAATATTTTTAAATATTTAAAAAATTCAAAAAAGTAAGAAAAATGGACAGTTTTCACATACACACTTATCAAAGTTCCAATTTTTACATGTATTTTAATGGAAAAATGCTTATTTTAGTAAAATGTCTTTTTTTTTAAACCTCTATTTTTGGCTATATATTTTGACGATCAGACTTACCAAAACGAAAGATTCGTACTCACGATCTAGAAAGATCAACGATTTCTTTGGTATATAGCTTGTTTTTGGGGGTGTTTTCGTACCTTAAATATCCAAGTATGGAAATCATAATTTTTAAGTAACTGAAGTCAATAAAGATTTCTAATCAACTACTACGGTATGTAACGACTTTCAAATAAGTACATAGTTGGTTTATTATCCCTTGGAAATTAAATCCGGAATATTGATATTTCTTAATACGTAAAATCACACAAATTTTTCTGATTAATCTATGAGGATATAGAAAATCATATTAAAATAAGTAGAAAAGGTGTAGACGACAAGGATGTGTCTGAATTTTTTTTCTATTTTTTATTTTTATTCATTTTTTTAATCATCCCTTAATTAGAGAAGCGGATAAATTAAAATTCCCTACGGGATAAATGTTCAAATATTTTTTGTATTGAGAATCAGGTTAACAAAATAACTTTGAAACACACACAGGATGTGTCTTTTAGCAGGATTTGCATTAGGATTTATTGTCAGGGTAGTTTAATCCTCCCTAAGTTATAGATACTATAATCGTAATAAGGATAAGGAGCTATGGGAATTCATACTCATTGTTGGTTTCACATCGTTTAAATATGAAAGGAAGGAAATTATTATTTCTACGTAAGTTATTATTATTAGTATTTTTATTATTTAGGAGTAAGTTAACTATACTTACATCTTCGCTTTACGCAAGTTAGAGCAAGTTTTCACAGGTTGGTGCAAGTTTGTCTTTATGAATATTTAAACTTCCCGTGTAAAAATACTCTTGTAACTTATTGGTACAGGTTGGATCAAGTTACAGCAGGTTTTCACAGGTTGGTGCAAGTTTCGGTTTAAGATTTATTGAACTTCCCGTGTAAAAATATACTAATAACTTATTGATAGAGGTTGGAACAATATTTAAACTTTTCTGGGTAAGAATATAATTCATACGACTTATTGGTACAGGCTGAAAAAAGTTAGAGTAGGTTTGCACAGGTTGGTCGAAGTTTGTGTCAATGAATATTTGAAACTCCCGTATAAAAATACTCTTGCAACTTATTTGTACAAGTTGGAACAAGTTACAGCAGGTTTCCGGAGGTTGGTGCAAGTTCTTGTTTATTGAACGTCCCGTGTAAAAATATTTTTTGAACTTAATGGTACTGGTTGGAGAAATATTTGAACTTTCCCGTGTAAAAATAGTCATAACTTATTGGTACAGGTTGAAACAAGTTAAAACAGGTTTGCAGAGGTTGGTGCAGGTTCGTGTTTATCAATATTTGAATATCCCACGTAAAAGTACTGTTGTCACTTATTGGTACAGCTTGAAACAAGTTACATCAGCTTTTCTTAAGTTGGTACAATTTCGAGTTTATGAATATTTGAATTTCCCGTGTAAATAGTATATTACATTACAAGGGGCGAAACAGAGCGATTGCATGAGTGTGAAGTTTGCTGCCCGAGTGAAACGAGGGCTGTAATCACACGAAATTCTTTCGCTGTGTTTTGTTTCGAGTAATGTATACTATTTTTCATAGCAACTCTTTTGAGAATCCCATTGGCTGTAACTGTGGAGTGGGTTGAAACAGCGACTTTCAACCCTAGGGTTGAAAATCGTAGTTTCAACCAGCTCTACAGGTACCGAAAATCGGATTTTCAAAGGAGGCGCTATGAATAATATTTTTATAACTTATTGGTAAAGGTTAGAAAAATATTGAAACTTTTTCGTGTAAAAATAGTCTTACAACTTAATGATACAGGTTGAAACAAGTTAAAGCAAGTTTGCACAGGTTGATACCAGTTACTATTATTTATTTTCTTACATATTATGAGTGTATTTATATTTAAATTATTACTACCGTTATTATCGCTTGAATATAAGTGCACTTTACTTATATTTTTTGTTATCAATTTTAACGTGTTTGGAAAAGTACAGTGTGAATTATCTTTGGTTATTTTCTGCCTTAATCTTGAAGTCACTTATTAATGCAAGCTTGTCTTATTGCTTCCTTTGTGAACAAGAACGAAATGCATTAGCTTATAAATATCTCAACTGAATACCGTTTCTTTTATTTCACAATGGCTTTCAGAAACCAGCTCCCATGTTACATATGTCTGAGAAGCTTTCCGCCAAAACAAATGTCACATATTCATGGACAGGAGAATGATGTAAAAAGAGATATTGCAATTTGAAGGCATCATTCTGAAGGTAGGCCTCCATCTGAAGTAACTGCTGAGACCAGAATACGTATTATTCGTAATCGAGCAATTGTTCATGAAATAGCTGATGTGGAGAATAATCCTAGTAGCGTAAGATTGAATGTTTTGTCGCAAACTCGAAAAGACAGATGTCTTATTTGCAATGCTCAAAATAATCTTCACCGTCTGTCAGTCAATTGCAGAGTTAACGTTTTCGTTCACCCTAATGTTTATATTCCAGATAGTGTTAGATCTTGCGCAGAACATCTTGATGAAAATTACAATCTTTTAATTATTTTCCATCCTGGATTGAATTTTATCAGCAAAGCGATTGTAATTAAAGGAAATGAAATGCAAGAGTTTCTGTTGCAGCTTCGTCTTGCAGCAATTAATCCTGTAAGATATAAGGATGAGAACTGCTTTACAGATTCAGAAATAAAAATCCTTACATCGGTAAAAAAAGAACAGTTTTTGGAACTGTGGTTTTACCCCTCGCACGGCACACTGAATGCGAAAAGCCAGGATTTGTGCGTGGTCCTTCCCTAGGTAGAAAAAATTCTCGATGTTGACTTTCTAGTACGTCCCCTCATCGGGGTCGAAAACCACCAATTCCGGACTCGTCTCATGGATGCTAACATATCCCCTGCCGGTTTGTTACTCAGAGTCCACGTATGCTATGGGGGTCATCGTCTGAGCATCTTCAGCTCTGATTCTCAGCCATGCAGGTAGTTCTTGATAGATCTCATCAAGTTCGTTTTTTAGTTTGGGATATTCCTCCTCTCGATCTCAATTTCTGACAACAAAATCTGAAGAATTGCAGCAGTGGATAGGCCTGACGTTGTAGGTCATACCCACGAGGATTGGAGAGTTAAGGGTCTGGTCTGAAAGTCCTGCCAGTTCCTGGGCATCCCCGGACCATGGTATTTGGGCCATTATAGATGATAACTGCTTGGAAGAACATACAACGAAAAATTCCTTAAAGAAAAATAAATCTACGAGCGGCAGTTGAATTATTTCGAGACCTTACCCGCTACATGCATGCAGAACCTTAAACGAATGTCCAGGATTGGAAATGGTGGATGTAGGTTTAGAAAGTGGTTCCGAGTTGAAGATAAAAAAAAAATCTGCCCGCTGGGCTTACAAATTTAAGCGCGCCTAGGGCGCGCGATTTGATTGTCGCGCTTGGCGCTCCGTTCTTGTTGAACCTCGCGCTTAGCGCTCGGTCCTATGCTTTTCGCATGCATTTAAGTTTATTTCTTATGATTTGATACTCAAGCTCAAACGAATTTTATAACAATATTACAGATGATGTGTATTACAGATTTTCTCAAAGTCACTAAATTTCTTTTTGAATTTTAGTGAAACAGGAAATGCCTTTATAAGAATTTTTAGACCTCATTTAGGCAAATAATTTTCCATCTAAAAGTTTTTTTTGTATCCCACATATTTTGTCTAAAAAATGGCATTTTTGAATTTCAATCGTATTTTTGGAATTGAAACGAAAAATATATGTTTTATCAGAAACTGTGTAAGACAAAAAAGGTAGATATTTTTAAAACAAACAACTTTGCATTCTTACGTTTTTTCGCACTTCACATATTATTGTTAAAAAAATTGAATTTTGGATTTTCAAAAGTATTTTTTTAAATTAAAGAGAAAAATATTCATCTTATGAATAAATGTTGCAATTCAAATTTGTAGATCTTAATGTAGAAAATAATTTTGCATGATAATTTTTTTATACCCTGTATAATTTATTGGATCTTATAAGGGGTGACTTCCGCTGAAACGTCAAAGAAAACCCCGGCGTCACCGGCGTTATTTGGGCGGCTTCTAAGATGAGCGCCTGGCGTCTCCCGACGCCAAACTTAGCATGCAAAAAAGGAAAGCAAAGCTAAGTAGGGGTTCCGGTTAAGGCTGGATGGATTCCGGAATTCGAATCAGGTAAGGTTTTTAGGTTAGGGAGGGAATTTAACCTAAAATATAAAGGTTCTCGCATGAAAAAAAATAAACCAAGCTGCATTTCACTACAGGCTAGATTTACAGTTTATTTGGTAAGTGGGCATAGCCCTGGCTCAATATAAATTCAAAATAACATAAAAGTTTGTGGTCAATGATGCCGTACAGCGCCTAATCAAGGCGATATGACTAAGAGGGCCTGAGAGCCACGCGGGTGTCAATAAAAGACAAAAATATACAGATAAATTACAACCGCTAAGTAATTATTAATGGCCCGGAATATAGTCTTAAATACTTACCGGACTTCTGACCGCAATCTTGCGCTTTATTTCCTCTAAATTGAAGTCCATAGTAGCGTCGATTGAAAAAGATAGATTTATAATAATTTTTCTCTTGGCTAGTTGCCACTCGGGTTGCAACGACAGAATAAAGCTGCGCGCCAAATGTGTCACGCAGTTTTATTACATCAGCTGGAAAGGCTAGTGCACGCGCATGAAGCTCAGGTTTGCTCGGGCGACTCGTCTTGTGAGGGCGACGGTGCCAGGCAACCAATGAGCGGGAGAGTCTATCGGTCGGCTTGCTCTATTGGATTAAAACGTCGAGGGGTGCATTTAAACTACGAAGAGTTTGTACTGCACAACACAGCAGGTACAAATAGACAATGCTAATATACAATACATAATGTATCATATGATTATTCCAACTCGTCAAGCCCTTTCTTTATTAATCAAAATAATAATGGTGTAACGGTGTTGGAAACCATGGGCTGCAGCACGTGGTCGTTTCAGATGCCATGCCTGCCGGGCGATGCCCTCTGTAGCTTGCCTGTGAACACCTCTGACGAGCGATGATAACACAGCGATCTCTTTGGCGGCGCCTTTCAAGCTGGTGTTATTGATGAAACAAAAAAAAAGAAAAGTAAATAAAATAAAAGGATTTTTCGAGCAGCTCTCAGACTATCCCTGACAATTTCAAGTTTTAATTAAAGAAGGTGGCTTGGGCTCGATCCTGTCGTTGTCGGTCGAGGTAAAAGAATTTAACGTGATTTACCACGTTACAATCTATAACTTAATTCGTGCGGTTTGCTAAGAGATGGCGTAACTTGATTATTATTCCATCGTTCCAATATTCCGAACATGCGTTGGAAAGCTAATGTCATTGTGCGTCTTTTTCAGTATATGTTATTCAATCGAAGCGTAAACAACAATAATTTTTTTTCACTCAAATATGTCGAACTTTGTGCCTGAAAAAGTGTTTTTGCGGGGAGTTCTTCTTCATTACTTTAATATGAAGAAAACTGCTGCCAAAAGTCATCGTATTTTGGTGAAAGTTTATGGTGAACATGCTCAAGCTGAACGAACGCGTCAAAAGTGGTTTGCACGATTTAAAAGTGGTGATTTTTGCTTGGAAGACGAAGAATGTCCTGGGCAGCCAAAAAAGTTTGAAGATGAAGAACTAGAAGCATTACTCGATGAATATTGTTGCCAAACACAAGAAGAGCTCGCAGAATCTTTGAGAGACACTCAAGCAGTCATTTCAAAACGTTTAAAAGCAGCCGGATACATTCAAAAGCAAGGAAATTGCGTTCCACATGAACTCAAGCCGAGAGACGTTGAACGGCGGTTCTGCATGTCCGAAATGCTACTGGAACGCCACAAAAAGAAGTCATTTTTGCATCGAATTGTTACTGGTGATGGAAAATGGATCCATTACGACAACCCCAAGCCAACCAGCCAAATCAACGGCAAAGCCGAATATCCATAGCGCGAAAGTAATGCTCTGTATTTGGTGGGATCAAAAGGATGTGCTGTATTATGAGCTGCTAAAAGTGGGTGAAACCATCAATGGAAAACGCTACCGAAGACAATTAATCCATTTGAAGAGAGGAATAGCCGAAAAACGCCCGGAATATGCGACCAGGCACGAGGCAATAATTTTCCATCATGACAACGCTCGGCCCCATGTTTTTTTTTTTTTTTTTTTTTTTTTGGTGAGGAGGAAAAATGGCAAAATCTTTTATAGACGTTGTACAGGACTCTCCTAGGACGGGTCTAGGCATACCTGTTAATACCAGAAAACCCCCTCTCTCGAACCAATACACCACCCGCGGAACCGCCTTTCGGCTTTGAACTTCACGGGTGGTTGGTTCCATTAAAGTCGCGTGCGACTCTTCCGTCACCCGTTCGCTCGGAACTTCCACCCGCGGCCACCCGACCACTAGGACAACCGACCAGCTTTTGAGGGGTCCTGCAGGCTCTTCACCCGCTTTGGTGGGGTGAAGACTGCAGTGATCCGGCTAGCTCTGGCATACGCCGCGCGTCTGCTTCAGCTAGGTAAGTAGAGGATCGGGTGGGTAGCGTGCCGCATTCGCGAGCACGTGGAACTCGATCGCTGCTTCAGGTGCCTTGGGTACGGCCACGGGTCCCGGGGCTGCAGCAACCCCGACAGGAAAAACGTCTGTTGGAGATGCGGCGCCACGGAACACTTGACCAGGAGTTGTAAGGCGCCACCAAGGTGCCTGACATGCATAGACAGGGGCGACAAAGATCTCGCCCATGTGTCAGGGAGCGGCTCCTGCCCGGTCTTCCGGGAAGAGCTTCGGAGGTTGAGAGGCAGGAATTGAAGTTCCTGTAGCTCAACCTCGGAAGGGGGAAGGATTCCCAGGCCCTCCTGATGCAGACTGCCAAGGAGAGGGGGGCCGATGTGCTGCTCATTAGTGAGCAGTACAAGTGGTCCGAAAACTCTGCTTGGTATCAGGATGCATCAAGGAGGGCCGGGATCCTTGTTTGTAACCCTGATTTGGGCGTCGAGGACTTCCTGGAGACCGACGCGGGGTTCGTTTGGGTGGAGGTGGCGGGTGTGCGTGTGTACAGCTGCTACTTCTCCCCCGGCGATCCCTTCGATGTCTTTGAGACCCAGATCCTCCTCCTTGAAGAAAGCCTCAGTGAGGCCATCGGGCGATCCCTCATAGGGGGTGACTTCAACAGTAAGTCGCCCGAGTGGGGTGAGGCCCGCCTAGATAGGAGGGGAATCTTGGTTGTCGAGATGGTCGCTAGGAACAACCTGATCCTCTTGAATCAGAGCGGGGATTTCTCGTTCAGACGAGGAGCAGGAGGGTCAATAATTGACCTCACGATTGCCGCACCTCGCCTCGCTTCAAGGATAAGCGACTGGTCTGTCCTCGAGGTAATAACCTTGAGTGACCACCGGTGCATCGAATTTAGTCTAGAACAAGGGTGTCAAGCGGTGGAAAAGGGTAGGGGCGGCGAAGAAAGGAGCCCCTCCTGGAACAAGATACGACTCAGTAGCGAAATAATTCGCGAACACCTCAAAGAAACCAGGCTCATCGATGAGCTTGGTTAGGTCTGCCCTGCTGGGTCGCATGAAGCTGCTGTGCGCTCGGTGAGGCAGAAGGTGGTCACGGCTTGTGACTACTCGATGCCTCGCCGTAAGCGCAGGCAAGCCAAGGGTTCGATGTACTGGTGGAACGACCAGTTGGCAGCCCTACGTCGAGAATGTCTTACAGCGCGGCGAAAATTCACCTGTTCAAAGGGGGATGCTAGGCTTCACGAGGCATGGAAAGGGGCGAAAACAGCTTTGAGGCGAGGCATAAAGAAAAGCCGATTTCAATGCTGGAAAGTCTTGATCGGTGAGGTCGAGAAGGACCCATATCAATCTTAATCAGCGATATTCATATAATCGTTCTAATTGTTTATCATCATTTATTCCTGTGTGGCAAACCCCTTATCACGAGAAATTATACGAAGCTTCTCTTGTGTCTGAATGAGGTATTTAGGTACAAATAGGAAAATTATCAACTATCTACAATGTCCCTTAGAAGCTCTTGTGATGCCTCTTCCGAGTACAAAGCTGTCCTTTTTCTTAAATGGTTTAGAGATAGGAAGGACTAACAAGAATTGCGATGTCCCGAAAGGCTTCAAAACAATCTTATTATTTAAGGAAAGGATGTTTCACCTCAGTTCCGATGTTACGAATAATTCGCCTTCAAGGGAACTGCAGTGGTGGAATCCGAATAGTCGTGAAGTCCTTAAATTTTCATATAGATTAATATATTTATTTATAAAATATAAATAGATATTTCAGTATATTTTTTGCAGATGTAGGGGAACGTGTGTCCACGTGGATTCTGCCGCCCCCCCCGCAGCCCCCCTCGTTGACAAGCGTGGAATTTTGTTTTTAGGTGATTCCAAAGGGGCAAAAAATGTTTCAAAACCTCAGCACATGTAGAGGTCACCCCAGTCACCCCTAAATATTTTTAAAATTCAACATAAACAGCCCAATTCCAAAATACGCCAGAATTATGCTGATAATTTTTTCAATTCATGCGAACAGTTCAGACAAAAAGTCTCAACTACTCAGTGCATGTGGAACTCATCCAAGTCTAAATATTTTTAAATATTTAAAAAATTCAAAAAAGTAAGAAAAATGGACAGTTTTCACATACACACTTATCAAAGTTCCAATTTTTACATGTATTTTAATGGAAAAATGCTTATTTTAGTAAAATGTCTTTTTTTTTAAACCTCTATTTTTGGCTATATATTTTGACGATCAGACTTACCAAAACGAAAGATTCGTACTCACGATCTAGAAAGATCAACGATTTCTTTGGTATATAGCTTGTTTTTGGGGGTGTTTTCGTACCTTAAATATCCAAGTATGGAAATCATAATTTTTAAGTAACTGAAGTCAATAGAGATTTCTAATCAACTACTACGGTATGTAACGACTTTCAAATAAGTACATAGTTGGTTTATTATCCCTTGGAAATTAAATCCGGAATATTGATATTTCTTAATAAGTAAAATCACACAAATTTTTCTGATTAATCTATGAGGATATAGAAAATCATATTAAAATAAGTAGAAAAGGTGTAGACGACAAGGATGTGTCTGAATTTTTTTTCTATTTTTTATTTTTATTCATTTTTTTAATCATCCCTTAATTAGAGAAGCGGATAAATTAAAATTCCCTACGGGAATATAAGTGCACTTTACTTATATTTTTTGTTATCAATTTTAACGTGTTTGGAAAAGTACAGTGTGAATTATCTTTGGTTATTTTCTGCCTTAATCTTGAAGTCACTTATTAATGCAAGCTTGTCTTATTGCTTCCTTTGTGAACAAGAACGAAATGCATTAGCTTATAAATATCTCAACTGAATACCGTTTCTTTTATTTCACAATGGCTTTCAGAAACCAGCTCCCATGTTACATATGTCTGAGAAGCTTTCCGCCAAAACAAATGTCACATATTCATGGACAGGAGAATGATGTAAAAAGAGATATTGCAATTTGAAGGCATCATTCTGAAGGTAGGCCTCCATCTGAAGTAACTGCTGAGACCAGAATACGTATTATTCGTAATCGAGCAATTGTTCATGAAATAGCTGATGTGGAGAATAATCCTAGTAGCGTAAGATTGAATGTTTTGTCCTAAACTCGAAAAGACAGATGTCTTATTTGCAATGTTCAAAATAATCTTCACCGTCTGTCAGTCAATTGCAGAGTTAACGTTTTCGTTCACTCTAATGTTTATATTCCAGATGGTGTTAGATCTTGCGCAGAACATCTTGATGAGAATTACAATCTTTTAATTATTTTCGATCCTTGATTGAATTTTATCAGCAAAGCGATTGTAATTAAAGGAAATGAAATGCAAGAGTTTCTGTTGCAGCTTCGTCTTGCAGCAATTAATTTTTTGTATTGAGAATCAGGTTAACAAAATAACTTTGAAACACACACAGGATGTGTCTTTTAGCAGGATTTGCATTAGGATTTATTGTCAGGGTAGTTTAATCCTCCCTAAGTTATAGATACTATAATCGTAATAAGGATAAGGAGCTATGGGAATTCATACTCATTGTTGGTTTCACATCGTTCAAATATGAAAGGAAGGAAATTATTATTTCTACGTAAGTTATTATTATTAGTATTTTTATTATTTAGGAGTAAGTTAACTATACTTACATCTTCGCGTATTTTTTTAAATTAAAGAGAAAAATATTCATCTTATGAATAAATGTTGCAATTCAAATTTGTAGATCTTAATGTAGAAAATAATTTTGCATGATAATTTTTTTATACCCTGTATAATTTATTGGATCTTATAACGGGTGACTTCCGCTGAAACGTCAAAGAAAACCCCGGCGTCACCGGCGTTATTTGGGCGGCTTCTAAGATGAGCGCCTGGCGTCTCCCGACGCCAAACTTAGCATGCAAAAAAGGAAAGCAAAGCTAAGTAGGGGTTCCGGTTAAGGCTGGATGGATTCCGGAATTCGAATCAGGTAAGGTTTTTAGGTTAGGGAGGGAATTTAACCTAAAATATAAAGGTTCTCGCATGAAAAAAAATAAACCAAGCTGCATTTCACTACAGGCTAGATTTACAGTTTATTTGGTAAGTGGGCATAGCCCTGGCTCAATATAAATTCAAAATAACATAAAAGTTTGTGGTCAATGATGCCGTACAGCGCCTAATCAAGGCGATATGACTAAGAGAGCCTGAGAGCCACGCGGGTGTCAATAAAAGACAAAAATATACAGATAAATTACAACCGCTAAGTAATTATTAATGGCCCGGAATATAGTCTTAAATACTTACCGGACTTCTGACCGCAATCTTGCGCTTTATTTCCTCTAAATTGAAGTCCATAGTAGCGTCGATTGAAAAAGATAGATTTATAATCATTTTCTCTTGGCTAGTTGCCACTCGGGTTGCAACGACAGAATAAAGCTGCGCGCCAAATGTGTCACGCAGTTTTATTACATCAGCTGGAAAGGCTAGTGCACGCGCATGAAGCTCAGGTTTGCTCGGGCGACTCGTCTTGTGAGGGCGACGGTGCCAGGCAACCAATGAGCGGGAGAGTCTATCGGTCGGCTTGCTCTATTGGATTAAAACGTCGAGGGGTGCATTTAAACTACGAAGAGTTTGTACTGCACAACACAGCAGGTACAAATAGACAATGCTAATATACAATACATAATGTATCATATGATTATTCCAACTCGTCAAGCCCTTTCTTTATTAATCAAAATAATAATGGTGTAACGGTGTTGGAAACCATGGGCTGCAGCACGTGGTCGTTTCAGATGCCATGCCTGCCGGGCGATGCCCTCTGTAGCTTGCCTGTGAACACCTCTGACGAGCGATGATAACACAGCGATCTCTTTGGCGGCGCCTTTCAAGCTGGTGTTATTGATGAAACAAAAAAAAAGAAAAGTAAATAAAATAAAAGGATTTTTCGAGCAGCTCTCAGACTATCCCTGACAATTTCAAGTTTTAATTAAAGAAGGTGGCTTGGGCTCGATCCTGTCGTTGTCGGTCGAGGTAAAAGAATTTAACGTGATTTACCACGTTACAATCTATAACTTAATTCGTGCGGTTTGCTAAGAGATGGCGTAACTTGATTATTATTCCATCGTTCCAATATTCCGAACATGCGTTGGAAAGCTAATGTCATTGTGCGTCTTTTTCAGTATATGTTATTCAATCGAAGAGTAAACAAAAATAATTTTTTTCACTCAAATATGTCGAACTTTGTGCCTGAAAAAGTGTTTTTGCGGGGAGTTCTTCTTCATTACTTTAATATGAAGAAAACTGCTGCCAAAAGTCATCGTATTTTGGTGAAAGTTTATGGTGAACATGCTCAAGCTGAACGAACGCGTCAAAAGTGGTTTGCACGATTTAAAAGTGGTGATTTTTGCTTGGAAGACGAAGAATGTCCTGGGCAGCCAAAAAAGTTTGAAGATGAAGAACTAGAAGCATTACTCGATGAATATTGTTGCCAAACACAAGAAGAGCTCGCAGAATCTTTGAGAGACACTCAAGCAGTCATTTCAAAACGTTTAAAAGCAGCCGGATACATTCAAAAGCAAGGAAATTGCGTTCCACATGAACTCAAGCCGAGAGACGTTGAACGGCGGTTCTGCATGTCCGAAATGCTACTGGAACGCCACAAAAAGAAGTCATTTTTGCATCGAATTGTTACTGGTGATGGAAAATGGATCCATTACGACAACCCCAAGCCAACCAGCCAAATCAACGGCAAAGCCGAATATCCATAGCGCGAAAGTAATGCTCTGTATTTGGTGGGATCAAAAGGATGTGCTGTATTATGAGCTGCTAAAAGTGGGTGAAACCATCAATGGAAAACGCTACCGAAGACAATTAATCCATTTGAAGAGAGGAATAGCCGAAAAACGCCCGGAATATGCGACCAGGCACGAGGCAATAATTTTCCATCATGACAACGCTCGGCCCCATGTTGCTATTCCGGTTAAGTACTATTTGGAAAACAGTGGATGGGACGTTTTACCCCACCAACCTTATAGACCAGACCTTGCCCCTTCTGACTACCATTTGTTTCGGTCGATGCAGGACGCCCTCACTGGAATACAGTTCACATTAGAACAGGGTATCAAAAATTGGCGTGATTCATTCTTGGCCGCCAAGCCGGTGCAGTTTTTTTGGGATGAAATCCACAAATTGCCAGAAAGATGGGAAAAAGTCATAGCTTCAGGTGGGAAATACTTTGAATAATACTATTGTACATGTTTTTCTTAAATAAACGTTCAAATTTTGAAAAAAAAATCGCACGAATTAAGTTATAAATCCAATGTATATACATACATTATATATACATATATATTAATATGTATATTATTATATATTTGATAACGAGGTTGTTATCCAGAGGGTTGGAAATAAGGAAAAGGATGCCGAGAATGAGGATAGTTATGTAACACAAGCACTTAAAAACAATTCACACACTTTATTGTCACTTACAATTAATGGCTCATGAAAGCATGGAAAGCCAGAAACGGATATGCACAGGAAACTCTCTTAGAATATAGCGACACCGGTAAACGGTCAAAAACTCTCACGGGGCACGCGACAAATCCACAAGTGAAATCCTCGCAAAACAACCGCCCGCGAAGATCCCTTACTCCGTCGCTTCTCGAGGGTTCCCGGCCCCGCTCGGGCCCAGGACGGTCCCTTGCACTATCGAGCTCCGTATCCCCATCCTATAGTAACATCTGTGTTACAATTTATATGTTTATAGAATTATATATATTCTAGTTAATTAACAAGTATGATTGCTTAAATGAATGAGGCCATCGTCTCACCACGTGTGAAATTCTAAATGGCAAAGTAGGAATGAATGTAACGGTGTGAAAATAAATAAAATAATATAAAAGGGTCAAAACGAAGGAGAGAGGAAAAAATGGCAAACACACAAACACGGGTACGTAAGCAAAAATTGAGAGCTGGATACGCGCATATAACGCCTATATCAAGACGATAAGAGCCTTCAATTTTTGCTCGCCTAGACACACGTATATATAAATATAAATCGATCAAATTATTCCTAAATTCATGAGATACATTTAGTTAAAAAAAACTAAATTCAATTTAATAGAAATACTCTATTATCCAATGAGTGGTGCAATGTTAATAAAAGCTGTACCAGTTTCAGTTAATATAACGAAAAGTATCAGAATTTTTATTAACAAATTTAAATAAAAAAGGGGTCAAATTAATTTCGAGTGCGACTTATTTCAAAAGATTGGAAAGCGGTTATGTCAACAAAAATTCTCATTTGGCAATAGACTCAAAAGAGTTTGAATTTACCAATCATTTAGAAACCAATTATGTCTGAATTCCTTTTCAGCATGTCTTAATAAAATCCCAAAGTCATCACAATTTCTCATCAGGGTGCCATCGATAGCAGTCTTCGAGGCAAATCTAAATTCAATCGAATTCGCAGTTACTCGAGCAACCTAGAACCGAAACAGAGTCGAAATATTAAAAATTCTACCTTGCCCGTTCGTGAGTCGGAACCAAAAGGGCGAACGTAAAACAAGGTAAATCTTTCATCCGACGGGAGCCATCCGCAAAGTTAATAACGCTGGACATTCAGTGCTTCCGCCACAAAGATTTACGTTTCTTCAAATTCCACAGTGCGTCGGTGGCCAATTAGCCGCAAGTGCTAATAGTGCGTATTCAGCTTGGTGTGGAACAAGAAAAGAGATCTTCAGAGAAAAATCTTGTTGTTGAATCTCAAAACGACAAGAAGACTTCCTCTAATGGATACTTTTAACATTATTACGAGGCATCAGTGAGGAAGGTGGAGCAATTTTAACGCATTGCTCCTCTTCTGGTTGAAAGCCACTCATTTTGTTGCCTCTGCTAAGGTTAAGAGTTAAGAATCGCGAAAGACAGGTGCGCATGTATGCTGCCTAAGGATCGTGAAAGACAGAAGTGCGACGAAAGCCGCAAAGAAAATAAGGATTAAAAAATCAAAAGCCCAGTTCACAAAGATAGGAGAGAAATACTTTTCCTCTCTCCTTTCTGACTGGTAGGAAGAAGCCTGAACAAAATTGGTAAGTCGGTATCGTTCCGATTTGTTTTTATAAATTGTAAAGTTTCTATATCTGTAACTTAGTATAAATAAAGTGAAAATTTATTTTATAAGTAAGCCTTAATTTTCTGGAAAATATATGTATATACGTACTCCTACCAATTGATTGTCACATCCCGGTAACGTTAAATTTTTAAAATTATAATTATTGTCCCTGCACAGGAGCAACACTTCGTACATGGAATTGAACAATTATATCTTTATTATCAGTCTTATGGTAATTACCACCTAGACCGGGTAATTATTCTGCGGAGGTAAACTAATTCGCAACCTCACATCGATAAATCGGCTCGACACTTGGTAACAAGTGATAAAGACGAGCGTCTCTTGGTCTATATGGTAATTGCCCGCGCGGTAATAAGTCGGCGAATCATGCCACGCGTCGATAATATAGTGATGCAGCGTTAGTGACCTGTCGAGATGGTAACAGATCACGGGCGTGGCGCCATTAACGTTGACTAATAACTGCTTTAATTAATAATTATTATACCATCCTTGTTAGTATTTAAAAATAAAATTATTATTAATATTGATAAAAATCAATAATAATTTATCAATTAATCATAAACCATCTACAAATAAGAAAACATGTTATCACAAATATAAGGATTGATTGAGTATAGAAAATCGATCAATCAATCAATTATAGGCAGTAAACCAAAAAATGTAAGCTGCATATAAGTAGATACAGGTATTCTTAGTCATACCTCGATCTACTTGTTGATTAGAAATAAGAATAGGTAAGAGAGAGAATAGAAGGGATATAAAATCCAAATTGCATATCAACATCGACCAATAGTAATAGACTATGGTTGGAGAGAAACATAGATCTTTGATCGAACGTGACTTTATACAGAATTGCACCGCGCGTGACTTTATACAATTTTGCGCGATCCACTCCCACTGCAGTCACTATTGGAAGATCCAATAATATATATACCCCAGATTCACCACTGGAGGTTTGCATTAAGTTCCGAACAGTTGTACGGTTGTTAGGTCTGGACCGGTAATTCAACGTCGTGAGCAGACCCTTCGATAAACGTAAGTCTCATTGGATTTCTATGAGCAACTCAACATTCGGTACTTGGTAAATAAAATCCTTGGTCCTTAAGTGGTGCAAGTCCGGAAACCGTAGTGCTAGATAGTTCCTTTGGATTAGGTGTATCGTCGTATTTAGTCGTGTCGGTTAATAGTGATTCATTTCTGAAGTCGGGACGAACTAACCTATCTTGTTAACAAGTGCATGTTTGATTCATTTCTCGTGTACTAAACAAGATACGTAAGCGGATAATTGATCACATCAGTTGCTGGTGGACTTGCATCCCTTACACCATACCTCCTGCAAAATTTATCGTTGTTTTGCTACCTCACGGAGAGTCAAACGAAACCCAACTATCCTGCAAGGATTTGTGTGCGTTGACTTGCAATAATAGGGGTAATAAACGACAATTCTCTCTTTTGCCCTCTAATTTAAGAGGTGGACAAGTAACTTACCAACTAAGTATCATTTTATGAAATCTTGCGCAACATCTTATTTATTTATAATAAATTACCTTATATATTCGTAAATTCAGTGTTTTATTATCATTGTGAACAACTAAGGGCCCATAGACCTGACAAGTGACAACGTACCCACAAACAAAAATAAATTATCAGGCCTTACCAACCTGATATAATCAGCTAACCTCCTCCCTTACATACAAAAATCCAATCTACCCTCGCCTTTTGCTCGGGACGTAACATGATGACATATTTTGAAGGTGATTATTTTTACTTTCTGATTTTCATTTAATTGGTAATAGCCGTAAGTAACAGAATCTTTTCCTTGAAAAAGTGATTTGTATTTTATTAAAATCGCATGATTTTTTAAAATTTGGTAAGAAGCGATAAGAAAAAAAGTTGGGGCAAAAATAAAATCTATTGATAAAATTATCTTACTGTATTTTAAATTTTTTTCATGGAAATTAGTCTTTTCCCATCTAAAATAGCCCTTCAATAATAATGTTGCTATTCTTGAATGTAAAATTATCATTTTTGCCTGAATTCGCCTTCGAGAACCACGTTATTGTTTTCTGTGAGGCCCACGATTGTGAATGGGCCTTCCCTTCTATTGTCGAATTTCCCATCCCTTACCTTCTTGATTGCGTATACTTGATCGCCGATTTTGCCATTCAAATGTCGAGATTTTCGGTCGTACACTTCTTTCGATCGGACTTTGGCTTTAATCAAGTTTCGAGCAGCGATTTTCCGCGTTTCTGACAATCGAACTATCAGGTCGCGTAAATAGGAACCGTATGTTTCCAATTCTTCGCCCTGAGGAAAAGAACTAGGGGTCCTGGTTATTCGTCCAAACACTAGTTCATAAGGTCTAAAATTAGTTGCTTCGTGGACCGACGTATTGTAGGTGAACATGGCAAATGGGAGCAATCGATCCCAATCGTCATAGTCATTTGCATAATGTTTAACATAGTCGGTCAGTACAATGTGACTTCTCTCTAAAGACCCATTAGTTTGGGGTCGATAGCCAGAGGTCGTTAACTGCTTTCCATTGAACAGCTTCTCTAATTTCCGCATCAGCTTACTTACGAAACTTCCGCCCCTGTCCATTAGTATGGCGCTTGGAGCGCCGTACTGCAAAAAGAGGACTGTAGCGACGACGTGCGCATGGTGGTGGTTTTGAGATTTGGTATAGGAACCGCGATGCAGTATTTACTGAAGTTGTCCTGCATCGTTAAAATATGACAGTTGCCATTGGGTGTTGTTGGCAATTTTCCAACTGTGTCGAAGGAGACCTTGTCGAAAGGTTCGGCTGGGGTGTCCGTGATAAGCATTGGTTCTCGCGTTCGGGTGCGTACTAACTTCTGCTCAAAACAGCTCTTACAGCCGCGGATAAATTCGGTGATTTGGTCCCGTAATCCTAGCCAGGTGTACCGCTCTCTGATTCGTATATATGTCTTAGTTATGCCCTTGTGGCCTCCTATCAGGCTATTATGATATTCTTCAATTATCTTCGGCCTCATCTCGACAGATGGGATCTCGATTCTTCCGTGGCAGAGGGTGATGGTGATGTCACCACCCCGGAATATTTGTGACAGAAGATCAGTCATCTTATTTTGAGGTAATAATCCTAGGAGATCTCCTGAATTTGCCATCCGGACGGTAGTCTACTTGTCCCGTTTCAGAGCCAGGTAAAGGTTCCTTAGTCCCTGGGTCACGTCCTCCCAGTCAACTTCGTCGAAGTGCCGCTTCTTTATCACGACTGAATACGTTTTATGTTGCCCGTGTGGAGTGATGAGGACTTGCCCTGTTCTGGGTTGACTTTCCCGAATGTCTTGTAGATCAACACGTTCGGTAGCCACAAGCAATTTTACTATAGGGTTTGTGAATTCACAATCCTCGGACAAGAAGTGTGCATAGTTGTCTCGTCTGTACGTCAGTGGCTCGGTCCATTCGTGAATGATGTTAGTTACGTTCGTGCAGATAGAGACAGGATTTCGTCTCCTTTGGTGTTTCTTGAATGGTCAGAGATAAAGGTGGATCGATATAAGGTATTGTAAGATCGATCAAAGAGCTGGAGTGAAGTGGAGAGCTCATGGCGGCTGCTTCGCTCCTTTCTGATTGTTCTAGTCGTCGTGGTTTAGACTTCAATCCTACCTTTGTGGGACTGTTATTTTCTTCCAAGTCCCCTTTTTCTTCAGCGGCTGAGAAAGGTGTTGACCTCGCCTCCGGACCAACCGAGGGTCCTGGTGTGGTTGATAATGATCTCCTTGGAGTCTGTCTTCCAATGATTGGTGATCCACTTTCCTCCGGGACATCCCTAAATTGGACAGTACTCTTCCGTGTTGTTTTGGAATATCCTGGCTGAATATCAGGAAGCTGGAAGTCCGGGATGCTAGCCTTGGTCACCCTTTCTTGATTTTCAGGAAGCTCAATGTTTTTTTCTGTCGTTGTATCTGTTTCGGCTACCGTTTCGAATACCTTCTCTTCGTATTGTCTCAAAAAGTTTTGAACTCTCTGTGGGAAGGCATCGTCATCAAATTCCCCACAGGGGTCAAGAGCCTCCAGGTTTTTCAATAGTTCCTCGTCCTCTTCACCCTCTGCGACATGTTTGCATACAGGATAAGTTTCCACATCCATACCTTCATGATCCCAATAGAGCGAGTGTGGATTAAGTTTGGATAAGTCCAGCCCCTTTTTTTCTATGGATTTTTCAAACTGGGTGAATGAATTTTGAAGATCCTTTTTGAGAGTTGCCATGTTGACATTGCCGTTATCATCGTTGTCGTCGTTTCTTTCTTCGCAACTAGTATATAAGGAAGGTACGTCAACAAGTACTTGAGTTGAGCCAGAGGGTTCGTTCATGCCATTGCAGGGCTCCCCAGCTGCTGCTGATTTCTCTTCTATACTATTGCGCGCCAATTGGTCGGCTGCTTCATTTCCTTCTATACCACTGTGACCTGGAACGTGGTTCCAAATTACCTCTATAGGCTCAAGAGCCTTCTTTACTTTTTTAAATTCAGCCCGATTTTTGACCGGTTTGTTTTCGGCTGTTTTCCAGTCATTCTTTTCCAATGCAGGCATCCACTCAGTCGCGCTGCTAACTAAATACTTTGAATCGGTATTAATTCTTAGTCTTTTTATACCAGCGCCCTGTGCCCTTATAGTGGCTTCTACTGCAGCTTCTATTTCTGCGGCATTATTGGTCTGTCGACCTTGAGCGGGCCGAGACACATTTAACGGGTGGTCTGGGCCGAACCAAATGTCGATTCCAGCCTTGGGCTCGCCGCGTCCGTTGTAGCTACAAGCTCCATCGACGAAGACATCGACGTAGGGTTCTTGTAGCGGAGGGAGCCAAGGGTTCGGAGGTCGGACACAAGGAGGTGCACTCTTTGGAGGAGAGCCTCCCCGTCTACCGACTTTAATCAGTTCTAGATTTGGAAGGACGCTGCGTGATTTCCTATATACGGCAGGGACGGAGTCTTCGCTGCTTTCATCGCTAGAGGACTGGTCACTCTCCGAGGAAGTTTTATCTCTATCTGTAGATTCTCTTGGAAGTTCCTTTATCCGCCTGTGACGAGAAAGCCGTTTGGCAATGCAACTTTCGTCCAAGTTGGGCATATTTGTATTTATGGGAGCATAAGGCCTATCAGGTTTTTTTAGAAGCCGTTGAGGATGATCCGGGTGGTCTTCCCCTTCGCTTTGGTGCGACAACTGCAGCCATGGGTTCCTTATGGACATCCAGAGTTTTGGATTTTACTGGTCTGAACCTAGTTGACCTTGAGACAGAGGGCTTACCTCTTGTAGTGATTTTCTCTGGTCCCAACGCGGGTTCTGTCCCCGAGAATGTTGATCTTGTGGGTCGCAGGACACGCGATGATGTCCTTGGTGCGTCTTTTGAGTCTTCGGGTTTTCGCTGGGAGGTACTAGGCCTTGTTGCAGGTCTTGAGGCCTCTGTTCCCGTTTTTTCGTGAATCACTAACACCTGCTCAAGGCCCTCATTTGGGCTGTATTCACTTGGACTTGAGTCATCGTGGATCATCTCCCTTTCAGATGGGGAAGGGAGTCGAGACGACTCATCAGGGTCATCAGAATCTTCAGTGGAGTCAGATGAACCTGTGGAATCTGTAACCGGATTCACACGGATTCATAATTTTCGAAAAGTACGCCACAGGCATGTCTACTCCATCTTTTTTCTGGCTCAATATTGCACCGACAGCATATTCCGAGGCATCTGTGTTTAATTTGAATGTCTGCCGGAAATCCGGATACAAGAGGATAGGTTTGTTGCAGAGATACCTGCGCAGCTTCCGAAAGCTTCTTTTTTGGCTACTTCCCCATTCCCATTTTACGTTCTTTTTCAGAAGATCAGAGAGTGGTTTTGCCAATTCTGCGTAATCCTGAATAAACTTACGATAATAGCCAGACAGTCCTAGAAACTGTCGAACTGCTCGAACAGTAGTTGGACTAGGGAATCTTTTAATTTCTTTGATCTTGGCTGGGTTGGGCTTCACCCCGTCGCATCCAATTATGTGGCCTAGATAAGCTGCTTCTGTTCGTAAAAAATCGCACTTATCCGGTTATAACTTTAGGTTCGCGTTTCGAAGTCGATCGAACAGTCTCCTTGCCTTTTTATCGTGCTCTTCGAGGCTTTCAGCATAGACTACGATATCATCGAGGTATACAAACACTTCGGTACCATGCATGCCTTTTAACAATATGTCCATAAGGCGTTGGAAAGTAGCTGGAGCGTTTTTAATACCCATAGGCATTCGGAGATATTCGTAGTGCCCTCGGGGGGATGAGAAGGTAGTTTTGGCTCGATCTTCAGGGTGCGTTTCGACTTGATGGAAACCACTCGCTTGATCGAATACTTAAAAATATTGCGCTCTTCCGAGCTGATCGAAAATGTCCAACTTCTTGGGCACAATTAGAAGAGGTGAATTATAAGGTGATTTCGAGTTTCCGATAATGCCACTAGTATATTGTATTTCTATCTGATCGTGTATTTGGTCATTTGCCTCATGAGGTGTTCTATATTGTTTCCTAACAATAACTTGATCATCGATGGTAGGGATTCTATGCTGGATAAGATGGGTAGAAGTGAGTTTCTCACCATTCAAATGAAAGATGTCTGCATAATCCTCTGCCAAGTGGAACACGTATTCCTTTTCCTCTGGCGACAAATGAGGCATGTGTAGAGCTTGTATTACCCATTTTACGCGATCGAGGTAGTCTCCTCCTAATTCTTCCTGAGGGTACTTGGGGAATTCCTTAGTCTCAGTGTCAGAAAAGTCCTCCCCTGGGAACTCGCAAAAGTCAAAAGGTGTAACTTCTTGAGGCGAGAGACTGAATTCTATGTCCCGTTCAGTTGTGTTGATGGCCAAGGCATGGCATTTGCCGTTCTGAGTAGTGACAGCTTCCTCACCAATATATAGTCCTCTTGGAGTGTCAAGTCTTGGAAAATACCCCTCTGATACTTCCGAGTTAGAGACGTCTATTGAGATGGGCTGCCTAGTCCTTGCCTTGATCCTTAGGATCCTAGCAAATGGCTTGATTTCTGATCTTAGTGCCTTGTTTGCTTCTCGTGATTTTGCATCAACAAACGGGATAGGCGTTATTGGGTTGGATGCAGTGAATAACGTGTTATGTCTGAACGAGATTTGCGCTTGCTCTTGTCTTAGGTAAGGCCGACCTAGAATTCCGTCAGGTGAAACTGGAAGCGTGTTCTTAATGACGTGGAACTCAACAGGGGTATTGAAAATAGTGACTTGAACCTTCCCAATCGTCTTTAAAAGTTCATTCGTTATTCCTGTAATAGAGATGCAGTTGAGTGTCAATTATAATTTCTTCTTGCAAGGCAAGAAGTTTAATAAGATTTATATCGGAGCCTGGGTCGACAAGAAAACTTGCCCTAGGATTTCGGAATTCAGGAGCCTCCAATTCAACTATTGGTGAGTCTTTTTGGCTGCGTCCTGCTCGAAGGACCCTACTGAATTCTCTTGGAATCGGACCGACCCTGGACGTTCTCTCGGAGTTGCATGACCCTTTGTCACGTCCAAACGACGAGTCGGCTGAAAGTTTAAATTTCCAGATGGTCCTGGGAGGCTGGCCTAGGTGAGGTTGCATTTCCTGATGATCTTTCTTGATTCTGCCATGGATGATCGTTGAGCGATTTTTGACTCTTATCGATTTGTGGGTATGACGCCAAAGGATGGTGGTGAGGGTAAGAATAGTGAGGCGGGTAGGGGTAATGTGGTGGATACTGATGAAAGGGGTATGAGTACTGTGGAGGATAGTCGGATTGTGATGAAGGGTAGTGCGATGGGAATCGGCTATATGCTGATGGACTCAACGCTATGTTGGGGTTAGGTCTTGTTGTTGCCAAGGTTCTTGTATTTCCTTTTAAACTGGATCCTTCCGATTTTGCATATTTTTCCTAGTTATCCATTTGTTCTGAGAAGGGGCTCGGAGAACGTGGGCATTCGAAGACTCTCTCTCTTGGCCGGGCTATATTATAAGATGATGCTATGCTATTCTTTTCCGAATACTGTGTCGTTCTTCTGCGTGTAAGGCATGCTCAAAGGCTTCACTGAGGTCCTTCGGGTTGCGAGTGTCAACAAAAATAGAGATATCATCGAGAAGGCCTCTGATAAATGCGTCCAAAGCACAGTCGACCACTGGCTTCATCATTATTATACTTTCCTTAGTATGCCCGTAAGCACCCGTGTATTTTTCTTCGATTGCGTGCCTGGCCCCACTCAAAAGGCCTTGTACGCGGTCATTGTAGTCACTTACTGTTTCTGATTGCTTCATACGGAGATTAACTATAGATTCGAAGTACCACTGGTACTTCTTTGTTGGTGCAAATCTCTTCTTCAAATGCGCAATTAGTTCCTTGATTTTTGAAAATTTTTTTTCGCGTACACTTTCGCGAGGAACGCCCTTAAGTTTGGCCAATACTGCCTTGATAAATCGGGGTTCAGTGGCGTCTGTAACAAAAACAGCACTATTCACGACGTCTTGTAGAAAGTCTTTTAGCGGTGGATTTTTCCCATTGAATTGTGGGATATGGTATGTACTCTGTTGCAGAGTCATACATTCTAACACTGATGCCATCGCCGCGCTTGTATTCAAGTTGAGATATGAAGCGGGAGTCAGTATGTTTGCAGGGTCTCCGGTTAGAGAATTCGACACGCTTTCATTTAGGGACAAGTGTACTTCTCGCCCGGGGTTCGCATCCGATTCATCCTGGTCATGGTCAACCCGATGTTGGGGTGTGTTTCGCTCCATGTTCCTAGGCATTTTTTTGATTTTGTGGATGTAGATGATCTCTAAGTTCGTGTTAGAGCCTGCTGGGCCACCCCGGAATATTTTGAACTGGGTGGTCGTCTGCAGTGGACCTAACTTTCTAATTTATTTTTCCCTAAACTAAATGTGTCGCTAAAGCTGGCTTGATAATTCCGTATATCGTATATATAGTATTAACCTTACCAGACGGTGATATATGTGCACCAAATATAGTATACAGACCAACCCGTGACATCATTGATTATGGCACCAATCATATCAACTGTGAATCCTACCTGTTTTGTATGATGTTTGTAGAATTTAAACAATTTTATTAGTAATATAGTGCCATGCATCGCATATACCTGCATGCGTGAATAGTTTTATATATTCATTCAACATAATCATGTATAGTGAATATCAATAATGAATAAGTTGTAACCTCTTGGATCAATCAACGCACTATGTAGCTTTAATCTTATACTGCATAAAAAGTATAATTTGTAATTAACTTTGATACACCTTGATTCACAAGTGGTAACTTAAAGTACATCGAAATTTATTATTATTATTAAAACATGCACATGTGTATTCAAATTCAAAATACAAGTTTGTATGTTTAAGGTAAAAGTACCTCAAATCTAATTTACACTAAAAAAAAACTTCTATTACATGTGATGGAAGTTTAACACAGAATCTTCTAATCGGTGTATGCAGCATGACACTAATCACACCTTAATAATTAATCAGTTTAAACTATCAATCAAATTAGAGGTCAACTAAGAAGTTACACGTGATATATGACATCTGTTGTATATCACATACAACCCTAGTTGTACCGAACATAAAACCAACTATGTATTATACAACTTTATTAGAAACAAGGCTCACGTGATGACACTAAAACTACAATCATGTATAATCTACACGCTTTATAAAACCACTAGAATGAGGTGGAGTACAATCTACTACATATAATATATGCAAATCATTATATTCATCACTTGGGGCAAAAATGTGAATTTTGCAATTTCAAGAGATAATGTTTTACTCAAAGTTGATCATATGTCCGATTATATGCAATGCAACGGGGATTCAATCATTCCGTCTCATGTATTACTTGTTGGATACTAATGGTTAAATACTTATATGAGGTTTTAATGCTATTTAATTTAATTTATTTATCATAATTTGTTAATTTATTATTTAATCCGATGCTAGTTTTTAATTGCTATATATCCGTATAATAATCGGGCAAGATAAAAAAAAATTTCAATGCAATTTCAATGTATCCAACAGAGAGATGGTATAATTTCACCCTTGATTTGCACTGCAATTAGAGTCTTACAATTGGGAAAATTTTTTTTTTTTTCTTATCTGAAACTATGTTTCCTGCTATCTTGCAACATATACTCAAAAACAAAAAAATAAAAAATATATATATATATACTTATTAATAAATATATGTGTATTTTACAAAAATATACATATATATATATATATATATTTTGTTGGTTTTTTACTAACGACCCATAATCATGATTACTTAGCAATCTTCTGGATTCGTGAATTATGAGGTCTGGCCTACTTTATTTTGATCACATACGTGAGTAATGCTATGATCTCTTTGAAAGACACTGAATGATAGGTGTCAGGTGTCCGACGATAATTACTAAGACGGGCTTCCGCTTACGGTAACAATGGCGCACGGATCGAGAGGGAGATATGATGCGACGAAAATTTGCAAATAGCGACGTGCCTGCGATGTGTTATGTTTTAATAGGAAATTCCTATCTCTTGCTGGTATTATGCTTTAAATATTTCGTCTCTATATTTGCTAACACGGACTTTTCCTTTTTTCTAAAAACTCGTCTAGGGCAGTCATATTAGTGGGAACGTGTTTTTGACTTGTAGGAGCTTGAAGATACACACGTTTGAGCGGTTTTTTAGGTCGAAACAGGTCAAGCGGATCTAAGGTATGTGATTGAGTCAGCAATTGTTGATCTGCTGCGATATTGTCTTGAGAATTCTGCTGTTTTTTAAAATCACGTTTTTCAACGCCGGGTTGGTTTTGGTCTTGCATGAAATCAGAGTTTTGCATTCCGGCGCTTTATTTATAAATATATGGTGGTTAAAAAAAATAAAATTTGATCACTACAATATTAATATACACATTAATTTATTTACAAAAATTACGTGTGATTTTAATTTATCATCTCAAAAGACACTAGTTGTACGATTCACTACTTATGTTACGTCCCGAGCTAAGGCGAGGGTAGGTTGGGAAAATTAGGAAAAGGGAGGAAAGTTTGCTGATTAAATCAGAGTGGTAAATTCTGATTATTTATATTTTTGTGGGATAGTGGTCACTAGTCAAACCTATGCGGCTCGAGTTGTTCGCAATAATAACAAATTTGGTTATATTGTGGTGTACAAGCTTTATTAATTAAAAGATAGATATACAATAAGTTTTGAGATGCTTATGTGTATGACTTATACTACTTCTCAGGATGAGAAGGCAATATTAAGGGTTTTATGCGTTTATGAGTTAGTAATACAGGTTTTGAGATGCCTATATATGTAACTCACGCATTAAAAGTGTGCGTCTATATAAGTCAATAATACAGGTTTTGAGATGCCTATATATGTGACTTCCGCGTTTAAGTGTGTGCGTCTACAAGTTATTAATACAGGTTTTGAGATGCCTATATATGTAACTTGTATGTTTTGTGCTAATATACCAGGTTTTGAGATGCCTAGGTATACAACTCACGCACTACAATAGGCGTTATAGTTAATATAATAAGTTTTGAGATGCTTATATATATAACTTACGCTTTTTCCTTGCTTGAGAAGGCAAGAGAAAGAGTTTTGTCGTATATTTCTCCTTGTTGATAGCTGGATAACGGCACAATCCTGGCTGGAGTTGAGTAGTGCTAGTCAAGTAGTACAGGAAGCGTATCAGACAATCCAACTTGCTTGCTAAACATTGGTTAAGTTCGTTTTCTGTAGATTTAACTCTCAGAACTCGACTTAATACGACGATACACGTATTTAACGGCACTTAT